>BSBM01000619.1:2400000-4800000 GCA_027924585.1 Larix kaempferi
CATGAAGGAAAAGACCTTGCTTTTAGCACACTCATAAATGATCTTCGATGAAATGAGTGGGGAATTTATCCTTGGGATAAGCCTTGTGAAAATCCATGAAATCCATATATACTCGAATATTTCCCTGCTTCTTATCTACACGTTTAGGATTAGATACCCATTATGTTAAGGAAAGAGGGTAAATAAAGCTTGCTTTGAGAAATTTTTGAACCTATTATCTAATAGCAGTAGCTTTCCTAGGTTTAAATGGATGAATATGTTGAAGAATCGGTTCTGTGTTCGGATAGGTTTTGATCTCATGCTCTACAATAATAGGATCAATTCCTAGCATCTCCTGATATGACCAGAAAAATACATTGCAAAATTCCTTGAAAAGTTTAGTATAAATACAAATATACTTAGGTGAACAATTTTCTCTAATATAATTGTTTTCCATGACATCGGGGTTCCTAGAGATGTTGATCGGAATTGATTAGGAAATCTTGGATATATTTCCTTCAACATAAATTTTTTGTTGAGCCAGAGTGTTCAATTGTTGATTAACATAGTTAGGTAAAGGAACATGAACTCTCCATTCTCAATTTTGTCTAGTGCTGGAAGAAAATATGAGAGATGATGCATATCTTCCCAAGGCCTTTTAGGCCATGTTAAGGCTTCCAATATAGCCTCATCAGAAGGCATAACAATGTCTAGACGATCCTAAGAATTGGAGGAATCAATAGCCCAAACAAGATGTTTGATCAATCTCCTCAACAGGGAACAAATCTCTCTCTATAGTATCTTGCTGAATTACTTGGTAAGCTATTTTTGTTGTCGAAAAGGGTAAGGTAGTATTAGAATGTTGAGACCCTTGCACCAAATCCGATGGGACATGAAGCATCCATGGATAATTGAGATAATATGTTTTAAATGATTATACTTGTGAAACTGGAGCCTCCTCTTCAACTGAAGCTAGAGAAGAACCGATATAGAAGGTAGGGGTTGGGATATTAAAGGTTTCCATAAGGAATGGATATAAACCAACCCCCACATTCTCGGTAACTGGATGTAATTTTTCAATCCAAGATATAGTCAATCTTGGAGGTGAGTTTGGACTGTTTCGAGTGAAGGATAGTTGATTGATGGCGATGATCTTTCCTTCATGAGGGAAACACAATGCTCAAAGAACAGAAGACGCAATGGAAGTCATTGCATAATTCCAACAAAATCATAACAACAAATTATAATCGATGGGAGCATTGACTACTTCAACCTACAAACAAATGGTTTCCCACCCAACTAGAAAGGAAAGGAAAAAATAATCCCATGGGTTCAGAAAGATATCCTATCAAAGGCAATAAGCAATGCATGTGATCGATCAAGATCTAAGTATCCTAAAGCTTGCAAACAAGACAAGGACATGATACAAGTTGATGCATCCTCATCCACAATTGTCCTTCCAATAGTCTTTGTGGAATGCACTGCATTGATTTGGAAGGAAACATGATATGGAAAGTGAGGTTTAACATCTGACACATCAAATTTAATAACCTAGCTATTTGAAGGGTTGGGATTTCCTAAAGAATCCAACAAAGCACCCTTTTATGATGGGAAACTTTGAAGAACCTCAAGACCTGACATAGCATGTGGTGTCTGAGATAAGTCCTCAATTATAAAATAGTTGGGGGTAGCTCTAACATTAGGGTTGTGTGATTCCCTATTATAAATTCCTTTCGGCATGTGATGCATAGTCTCTACCATAGGTTTATATAATGAAATAGGTTTATGTGGATCAGGAACTTCCTTATCTTTGATCGATGACTCAGGATTGCCATATTCTTTAGACCGAGTTGACAATGAAATGTCAGACTTGATCATATTAATACATGATTGATAAGAGGGAGCATTTTGAGTGCCACCTTGTGCATTTGTAGTAGGGTTGGAAGAGCCAGAAGATAAATGTTGTCCTTGTGGAAAGGGATTAGTCAAAACAATAGGTTGTTGTTGTTTCTAATTCAACAGTTTCTGGTCTTCTTCCATCAAAGGGCATTGATGAATGAGGTTATATTCTTTGAAAAGATTGCAAGGGAACTTAGCCTTCCTATGTTATTTATTATCCCCTCCAACATTATTAGTTTATTTGTATTAATCGTTATTACCCTTTCCATTTTTTTATTCTTAATATTACTCTTTTTCCTCCCACTAGGCCATTGATTTCCTTTCTGGTTAGTTTGCACAGTATGTACAGAAGTTGTTTGGGAAGGAGAGGTGGTAGCAGGAGCTCCACCAACTACTGAAGAATAAATTGACAAAATTTTCATTTGATTATGAGCAGCTTCACAAACATTATGATGAACTGAGCCAATGATTCCATTAGCATGGGGTCCAAGTTTTTGTTTGGATGGGTCTTTACTAGATCTCAATGCATTGAAAATAATCTCATAAAGGATGATAGACTAAGAGTAAATCAGATCCAATTGATCGGCCTTAAATATGGCTTCTTCTTTAGTGGTTACCCCTCAGGCGGAGACATCCTTGGAGATATATGGAATCAAGGAATTAAGAAACCATTCTAACATAAACTTGGGGGGAATATTGGCCGTGATCAGACTCTACTGTCTACGCCACTCTTGGATATGAACTGAAATGTGGGTATCTTTGATTTGCATGAATTAAGACAATAGATCAACACCGACATCATATCATATGGGAAGGTAGAAATGGTTCAAAAATACTATTGCAATATCATGAATGCAATGAAATGATGAACCATGCAATTCAATGTACCATTTCACAGTAACTCCAGTTAGTGCGCATTGAAATAGTCTCAATCGAATAGAATAGTCATTTAAGGAATCCAAAGAACACCAAATATGGAAAGTGGTATGGTGATCTCTTGGATAGTCACCATTTTTTCCTTCAAACATTGGAATGTCCAAGGGAAACTTGGTTGGGACTGGAGGCCAGTTAGAATTGTGACACACCAGATCATTCATTATTTTTGATAAATAATGTCGAGTTCAAAGTTTCCAAAAAGGGAGTCTAGGTTGCGTGAAAAAAGAAGTGGGGTAGGAACCTTGGGGTGGGAAATTCCCTCTACCAAAATTCCCAAAAGACAGATAGGAGTTTTCCCCTATCACAACTTGCGTACCACTTTTTCCTGACAAAGGATTCTAATGGATATGCATAGGGCTTCCCCTAGTAGGAATACTCTACATCCAATAGTCATTTAAGGAATCCAAAGAACACCAAAGAATAGTCATTTAAGGAATCCAAAGAGCACCAAATATGGAAAGTGGTATGGTGATCTCTTGGATAATCACCATTTTTTCTTTGAAACATTGGAATGTCCGAGGCAAACTTGGTTGGGACTGGAGGCCAGTTAGAATTGTGACACACCAGATCATTCATTATTTTTGATAAATCTGTCGAGTTCAAAGTTTCCAAAAAAGGGAGTCTAGGTCGTGTGGAAAAAGAAGTGGGGTAGGAACCTTGGGGTGGGAAATTCCCTCTACCAAAATTCTCAAAAGATAGATAGGAGTTTCCCCCTATCACAGCTTGCATACCACTTTTTCCTGAAA
Organism: Larix kaempferi; assembly: GCA_027924585.1. Lineage (NCBI taxonomy): Eukaryota > Viridiplantae > Streptophyta > Pinopsida > Pinales > Pinaceae > Larix > Larix kaempferi. Next base: position 2,403,561 of record BSBM01000619.1, read on the forward strand.
AAGGATTCTAATGGATATGCATAGGGATTCCCCTAGTAGGAATACTCTACATCCATTTGGGTTAGGCCTACAAAAATTACCACCAGCTGCAATCCCAATCGATGGTATAATGTACTAAAAAGTGAAAAGGGGGTAGGTCTAGTAAGTATCAAGGACAATTGAAAACCACCCATTTGTTTACTAAAACCGATAAAAGGATTCACACCTGAAACATACCCAACAATATGGATAGTTTGCTCCCAAAGGAGCGAACATACATGGGAATATGACCTCCATGCCAAGGGAAAACTTGGAATCATGTAGCAGAACCACTGAAACCAACAATAGGATTTGAAAATAATGGACTAGAAGTACTTGGGAAATTATGCATACCCAATTCCAGCATACCAGATGTCATGGCACTAGACCCAAAAGGTGATGATGAAGTGACACTTAATGATTGAGTAGCCACAAAACCTATAGGTGAGAATGTAGTGCCCAAAGTGACCCCATTAGATGAAATTCCTATGGTTACATACAACATTTGGGTACTAACATGAGGGGGAGAAAATCCTCCTCGAACAATAACCGAAGTGGGAGTGTGAGCGTCTCCCGAACTTCCGCCTAGATCATCCATAACCAATCCTCTTCTAATCCAATATGCAATTGTTTCTTGCTTAGAAACGCTTGGAATCTGCACTAATATTAGATCATTAAGTCCAAATAAATGAGAGTTGGATGGTCTTATGAAGCCTCTGGCTTGCAAATCTTCAACTTTGGTGTGTGGTTCAAAAGTGTAGTTTCTTATAGTTTTTCCTCCATCGAGTAGATCGATGGAACATGTAGGCTCAAAAGAGCCTGTTGTGTTTGTTTGGCACCTTTGTGGATGCAGTGGAGGTTCAAATGGAATCAGAGGAAGATTCTGAATCCTCATAGACTAGCGAAGTGATTGATCTTCCATACTTAAAGATTTTAAACTAATAAAGTCCTAAGGCCAGCTAAATCACTCACACCACAAAGAGAGAACCACTAGAAAAAATCCTAGGAAATCAAACCAGGAAAACAAAGGACCTTTTGAAGTCCAGTGTGAGTTGATTAAGTCCCATATCCATAAAGCAAAGGTTCAAGAATAGTTACCAAGGCTTCTGCTGATATTCCTTCTTAGGGAAACTCTCCCCACAAGGAAATGAACACCTTCCAAGGGTATTATCAGTTTATCTCAATGTCTATTCAAGGTTGGTAGGAATCCCCCTACGTTAACCTGTGTGGTACCTAAGGACAAAATGGTATGGTTACCAATCTGTATTCGATGTTTAGGGGAACAGTCAATGGTCAAGATCATATCTATGGGCATGGTAACTAAGCAAGGATAATTTTAGGGGCAAAATTTAGCCCATGGGCTATTTTTCCATTTTTTTTCCAAGAAAAGATTCGCTAATTTGCATTTTTTGAAGCCCTGTTTTGCCCAATTTTTAAGGGGTAAACTTTTTTCACACTAAAAATCACCAAATAATTATAGAAACTATATAAAATACTTAGAAATTGAAATAATTTTAGAAAAATATCGCCAAATATTTGATAGTTGACATTTTAAGAATTGGTAAGATTCACCAAGGTTTATACACTTTTAAATAAGTATGGGTCCTTAAAATTATCCCTGTAGCTAAGCCCAAAACGTTAATAGTACCAACACCTCACAAGGCTGAAATTTAGGTACTGAAAAACTCCTTGTACACGCAAAATCCCACAAATTCTTGGTTTAAGTATCGGTGGGTTTTCCCCTCCACTCAACCTCACACGACCTCGTGCTTAACTCCGATGTTAGTGTAGCTTCTCGTCCACACCCTTACGGTGTTGGATTTCTTCCTATCCTTCTAAAGATACCACTAAGTTTAAAATTTTAGAATGATCTTGGGTTGTGAAGTGACAACCTACCGCAAGATTCTAAAAATTAACCTAAATTGATGAACCCTATCAAAAAACAAAGTTCTGACTGAATTTAAATTAATCATTATCTTTAAGTGATTGTTCTTACTTAGGGGAACGAAGGTGAAACTAGTGATGTTCCAACACTTACAAGAAATAAAATACACTTTTAAGATATAAACGTAGAAAGGAAAAATATCTTTAAATAAATTAAGTGCTATATGAGACTTCTGAAACATAAAAAAATTTTCAACAAAAAATTCCTTTCTATTTTTCGTTCTTTTAACAAAATCTTCTTTGAAAAGAAAAATTAAGAAGCAACCTTTTCTCTTTTCAAAAATTGAAATAAACAATCAAAACCAAACAAAACAAAAGTTTTTATTTTGTTTTTCTTTTATTAAAAATTTGAAGAAAAAAAATTCACACTTAAAAAAAAACTTTTCTTTTTCTTCTATATTAAAAAATAATTGTTTTTAAATTTATGAAAGCAATCAAACTTTTTATTAAAAAAAGGAAAAACAAACTTTCCTATTAAGTTTGCTTTCAAAACACCAAAACATATCGAGGCTAAATAGTCCTTCTACTAACATCACTTTGAATACCTTGAGTTACATATTTTTTTTAGGAAACCTAGAAAAAACCAAAACTATCGCACATTGCCAAACTACGTCTTCTTGACCAGGCATGTGGTTAGTAAATTCAAAAAAAAATGTAGGTTCTAGATAGCATGCAAAATACATGCTAGGCTATTTAGAGTAATATAGGGTCCATCCAAAACATAATAGAGACTATATGGCATATGACTCCAATCCCTCATATCCTTTTGCATGTCCTTTAATGCAAAGAACTCCCTTCTCCTTACATCTAACCCCTCCAAAACATAATGGAGAATTTATGGGATATGACTCAAATCTTCATATACTTTTGCATGTCCTTTGATGCAAAGAACTCCCTCCTGTAGTGTGAATCTCTGATTAGCTATTTTATCCAATGTTCCCCCAAGGTTTTGAGACAGCGGGACACTAGTGCGGGGAGACGCACATTTAGAATGTGTGGAGACCACTCCCAAATTTGAGAGAAATTCGTGGGGGAGAGTGGGATGCGAGAGCCATAAAAATTTTAAAATATTAAAAATATGCAAAATATAAATCCCAACAACAACAAACCATCCCATGCAAATTAGTGAATTACTAAACATTACATTCATCATTGTGCAATCATGCAATGTTCAAACACATTACACGATTCATCATGATTATATTAATATATGAATCTATGATTAAGATGAACATCGTATTTCATGTTTGTCACTTCTGAGTCTTTGTCATTTGATATTTGATATTCCAATTTTGAGTCTCACCACAGTTTCGGAGTTTCGGGCGGGACGCCCACAAGTTTCGCCGGAGTTTCGGAGTTTTGGGCGGGACACCCGGAAGTCCCGACTCCCCCCAAGTTTCGTCGAGTTTATCGGCCCACTGAAATGTTTCGCTGTGAGTTTCTCTAAGTTTCTCCCAAAGAGAGATGCCCCAAAACATTTCGCATGGATTTTTAGAGTCCCTGGGATGCAAGAAACGCCGAAACACGTCCCTAACCCTTCGGGATACATCTCCGTAGAACACTGATTTTATCTTCTCCTCAATTGAATTCTATTTTTATTTGAATTTATTTTACCTACTCTTATTCATTAGAGACTTCTTTGTACTTTGTACATCTTTCTATAATGCACATAAAACTTCCGCTAAAAATAAATTAGATTGCACAACTACAAAAGACAACTTGATGGATAGAAAATATGGCAACTTATCTTCAACCATGGTCATTCTTCTTGCAACAATGTTATTGTATTCTATTGAGATTTATATGATAACAAATTTGGGTGCTTCTTAGCTTCTAATTTGAAGACAGAAACATGGATAGACTTACCAAATGACAATAGAACATTATTCTTGCATTATAATTACTATTTTGAATTACAAAAGTACGGTTCCTGGACCGCACTCCATGGTTTTTGCAATCATAATTCGATTGATCAAATGAGTATAAGGAGCAAACCCCAACTCTGAATAGAGAGAACTGACTACGCGAATCCCAAAAAAAATAATCGGATTAATATGATCCTTGACCAATTTGCTCGTGGCATATAATGTAATCCTAATGTAAACCACACCCGTGTTGTCAATGTCATGGCATATCATGTAATCCCAATGTAAGCCACACCCGTGTTGTCAATGTCATGGCATATCATGTAATCCCAATGTAAGCCACACCCGTGTTGTCAATGTCAAAACACTTTGTAAATAGGGTTATTTGAAGGAGGCGCTCAATATTTTGCACAATGTAAGGATGGACCTACAATCTTATGCATATGCCCATCTCTTGCAGGGATGCATTAGGAAAAAATCCTTATCACATGGAAACGAGTCAACTCTCACATGGAGGGGAGGGGAGGGGATTCACAGAAGACTACATGCATCTTTCTCACAACGCATTATTATATCTATAGGTGTTTATATCTTAGAATTTAGGGCGGACTAGCATTTATGATTTCCCTAGATTGCTGCTACACGTATGAGACAAGTGTACTGTCCAGATTGATTTTATGGAAGTCGTTCCAAATTTAAAATAGCCATTATAAAAAAAAATAAGTAGTAGTTGATTCATGGATAACGGATAGCTGATGCATGGATAACGGGAAGTTCATGGAAGACAACCAGTTTGACTAGAAGAAAGCGAGAACATGTAACAGATAATTTATTAGTGGCACTTAACTTGTGGCCTATCGGTGTTCACCAACCACAAATTAAGTGGTTGTGCTAGTTGAACATATAAGTCAAGTGTGGGAGTTTAGTGGATTCTCATAGAGTTTTCGACCAAATAGATGAAAGAGATGTGTGTTCATGGATTGTCATGATTGTAGGTTATACAAGGCATGGTCCTGCTGAAGAGGCATCGGCATTTTTTTTCCAAATGCAATGAACATGCCTCAAACCTGATCCCTTTTTCCTTTTCGGGCATTCTTTCAACATGTTCCAAGTTGCTATCTCAAGAATAGGGTGTGGAGATCCAACAAGAAATACTAAGAAATGGATTTTGAGACTGATCTCTCCTTGGCTAATGCCCTTGTAGGTAAGTATGGAAAATGTGGGCATATAACAAAGGCACACGAATTGTTTAACAAAATGCATCAATGACATGCCATTCCTTAGACGGTGATAATCAAAAGATATACACAAGGTGGGTTGTTAATAGGCCATATATCTCTTTTGAGAAATGCATCTGCAAGATGCCATCTTATGGAATGCTATGATTGTAGGGGTTACACATAATGGTTTTATTTACAAGGCTTCGAGCTCTGCAAGGAAATTCTTGAACCAAATGTGCCTTCATGGGATGCAATGATTATTGGATTTGCACATAAGGTGGTAGGGTTTGTTAATGAGAGATTCTTGGATGAAATGATTCAAAGAAACATGGTCTCATGCATCACAACGATTGCGGAAAATGCACAAAATATGTTTGTGAGCGAAAGCAAAATTGAACTTTGAGCCATGAATTTTGAAAAGCAAAATTGAACTTTGGGGGCCATGAATTTTGAAAAGCAAAATTAAACCTTGGGCCATGAATGTTGAATTTGCAAGTGGAAGTTAAGGTCAACTAATATTTATTTTCTTGAATTCCTAAAATATCAAAATCTCCATTTTCAAACCTATGAAATAGAATTGAACCCAAAACATAAATTTTTAGGAGTCTATTTATTCTACATTTTCAACTTTATAATAGGTTTTGATTAAAATCCAGTAAATTTTAATGATATATCTACTAAAACATCTCATACCAAAATTTATACTTACCTAAACCATCTAATACCAAATTTAATACATACCCAAAATCAAGCTAAAAGTAAATTCATTCAACAACCATAATAACATTCATCTACATTTAACACCATATCCACATTTACCAAGAAAACCATATGTACATATACCAAGAATTGACTAAGCCTAAGTAAACTCATTCAACAATCATAATAACATTCATGTATATTTAACCATAATCTAACAACTAGTAATTGAATCAACGAAAATAACAAAGATTAAAGCATACGTGTATTGAAAAGGAAGTTGGATGTTAGTTACCTTAATTGAATCAACAACTTAGCCACTCGCCCGTAGGAAATCCTCATCACATACTTAGCAATTGACGCATCTCATCTAACATTCTCAGCGAACAAAACAAAATCCTAAATCCTAGAGGAAGAAAAGAACCTTCCTATAATCCTCCTTTCCTTTTTATAAACTCTTTTAGTTATTATTAAAAAAAATTTATTTGCATGGATTTTATTTGTCGTTTATGTAGTAATTGCATGATGAATATATAGGCAACAAGTTAAGTGTTACTAACAAGTTATATATTACTTGTTCTTCATGCTTAGTTATAATTAATTGTTATGCCTTCTTCTAATTAAATAGGTTGTGTGCTCCTAAGTGCCTATAGCTACCACTTATCCACCCATCAACTACTAGTTATCCATACATAAGCTACAAGTAATTTTTTTATATTCTTTTTTTTTTATAATTGTTTATGTCGCCCATAAAATCAATGTGGATAGTACACTTGTCTCATCCTCCTACAATTTAGGAAAAACACCCATTGCATATGTCTCATTATCACCTGCCTTCTTCTACTTAAATTGGTTGTGTGGTGCATCAACTACTAGTTATTTTTTGATATTATTTTTTATAATAATTGTTTATGTCCAATTTGAAACAATGCTCATAAAATCAATGTGGATAGCACACTTGTCTCATTGTCCTAGAATCTAGGAAAACCATACTTGCTAGTCAAATCAATGTACATAATACACTTGTCTCATCATCCTACAATCTAGGAAAAACATAATTGCTAGTGCAACCCAAATTCTAAACTAGCACAACTACTTGCCCTGATAGGTAAATTTTGACAGTCTACTTGTCTCATCCTTGTACAATTTAGAAAAACATAAAAACTGGTCCACTCCAAATTCTAACAAATAAACACTTATCAATATAAATATAAACAATTATAAATGTAATTACAGATTAAATTTATTATCTATTAAAAAACCTAATTTCAAATTTATATATGCAAATTGTAAAAACCAATTATAAAACTTATACTTTATTATATACAAATTAAGAAACCCAAATTAAAAGTTTAAAATTTATATAAGCCAATTATCAGATTAGTTTTAGGAATGTTTAGTTATTTTTCTTATTAATATTGGAGAAATCTATCAATGATAAAATAATTTTGGGATGCATGTTCAGAATTTCCACAAATTTCATGATTTTCATCGACGTTTCCAGTCCATAATAGGATCTCATGATAAAATAACTATTGATATACGAACTATGATAATATTAAAAAGAAATTAATAAAATTAGAATTTATATATAATTAAAATTTAATATATAAAAAATAAATTAGTAAAATTAAAATTTATATGTAATCAAATTTAATATATAAATTATAACATAATTGTTTTTGAAATTACGGTTAAATTTCAATTATGAATTATCAATTATCATTATCATTTTGTGAATTAAGGATTTTTTTAATAATATAAATAATTAATAATAAATTTATTAATAATGGCTGGTTGATAAAATACAGAAATTACAAAACTCTGCCTGGTTTATTAGCTTGGACTATCTGGAAAATCCGGAATTTGGCTATATTCCAGGATATTAAACCTTCCATAAAACAGACTTCGATTAATTTCTGGAATATGGTCCAACTGTACAGGTGACAGTAAAACACCAAAATTGAGAATTATAAATTCTGAAGAAATTGGTAAAGCAGTTGCTTTCTTTGATGGTGCTTGTGTTGGATCAATTGCGCTGAGCAGGTTTAACAATCAGCTGTGGAAATGATGTCTTTCTCAAATTTCCTCTTGCTTGTGGTGTGGGTACAAACATGGAAGCAGAACTTTTAGGGCTTTGAGGTGTTTTAAAAGTGGTTTTTATCTGCTGTTTGGGTTTTTTAAAGATTTTTGGTGACTCCCTCTTTATTATCAAATGAGCATAGCAGTGTCATCTTGAAAATACTTTACTTCATCATTGGTGCTATAGATTATCTTTTATGCTTCACAGTTGTCATGACCTCTCAATCAAACACACTTACAGAGAGAACAATGATACAGCCGACTCTTTGTCAAAAGAAGCATTTGACCGTGATCCTGGGGTTCTCTACTGGGAAGAGTGCGTAGAGAATTACAGAGTTCTTTGTGGTTCTATTAGCTCAATTACAGAGTTCTTTCTGGTTCTATTAGCTCAATTACAGAGTTCTTTCTGGTTCTATTAGCTCTTTTCTATAGGAGGCATACTAGTTCTGTTTTGTGAAGATTGCCTGAATGACATTTGTTTGTTCGAGGTCATGTAATAGATTTTCTTGTTATTTTTATGTTTTTGGATATTGTTACAGGTAAAATTTGCAGTACTGTAGTAGTATTTGAGGATACTCCCGAGTCCAGGTGTTCTGACTTGGTAAATGATCATGTAATTTTTGATTCGATGGAAATAACAAAAATACAAATTTTTTCAAAAAAAAATGTTACAAAGTATACTGTGTATATCATTCCTATCAAAACAGATATCCAGTTCCCTCAAACATCCAAGCTTGATATTCAATGTTGTTTACATATAATTTCTTTCTTTTCATACCTACATAACAAAATTCCTCACTGTTCTGAAAGTAAAAAATTAATGCGACCCGCTTTGCTGAGAGTATTTGAGATCGCGTAGGCCTTTGAGCGAAAGTTCTTCCGCGAGGGAGGAACCGAAGGCGTTTCTCCCAGCTGCTGGTACAGCGTCAAATGGAACATCGTAGTTGAGCTATGATTCTTGGGAGCTCTGTATATCTTCCTTTCCACGCCTGATTATAACAGAACTCAAGTTATAATACTTCTCCAAATTTCACACACAATTACATATAACAATTGAGTATCTCAGATCAAACACCACACCTTCAGAGCTATTAACTTGACGGCGCACCGGAATATCTGTCACAAGCCTGCATTGCCATGGAACTTATATCATCAGTAGAGATTTTCTCAATATCAGGATTTACAAACCTAAAACTTGTGAAATAACGGTTGTTCTTGGCATCAACGGTACAGAATTAATTGAACAACATACCAACGAAGATATTCTCTCCGTGGAGGTCTTGTACCAGTGCTAGGGTTTGGAATATAATCGCTTGTGAGAATCTGAAAGGGCCCATGAAAAATGTAGGGCTGATCAATCGAAATCAAATATTCGTTTCAGAGTGCTAAAACGTTAAATTCAAATACATACAAGAGTATAATGCATGGGCATGCTTGTAATTTGAGAGTTTGGGATTGGAACAAGTTGCAGTTCTGTCCGGTGAAATCTATCTCCGTCCATGAGCATTCGGAGTCTGTACTGTGCATCTCTGATGTTTAATAAACCTGCGTCTTCAATGGCTTCAGGCCCATGTCGTCCCATTGCAGTGTAAACGTTTAGCCTCTGGCGTAAACCCCTTCGACTTCACACGGAAGAGATGAGTATTGTTACAGATTTATAATGAATCTGTTACACGGCACAGCGGATGGGAATCCGAAACGATGGGGACTAAGGACAGGTTTAAGAGTTTGAAAATTTGAGTGTTCATAAATATCGGCATAGATCCATTTTAAAGGATTTATCAAGCATCCAAAGGGATATCAAGCACCCAAAGGGATATATCAACTATAGATCCATCTTAAAGGGATTTATCAAGCAAATCTCTTGATGTGCAAACTCTTTTTAAGAATGCAAATGCCGTTCCAGTTTTATAGTTTTATATATATGTCATTATAAATGTTTTAAATAGCTGACATGTTATTTTTTATAATATTTTATTATTTTTTAAAATGGACATGTGTCAACTCTAAGATGAGCACGTAAGGAGTTACACATCTCCCCTACTAAGCTGTAGAATGCCTCTTCCATGCAACTAGCACAACCACTTAATTTGTTGTCATTTTTCATTAGTAGTTGTAATTATTGGAGCACTCTATTTATTCATGTAAGAGTTATTTTTGATATTTTTTTTATAATTGTTGATTGGACAATACTTGCTAGTCCACCCCAAATCTAAAACATAAACACCTACACCTATGAGTGTAAAATATAAACACATATATGCCTAATTATTTTTATATATAAATTTTGTCTTTCTTTTCAACAAGGTATACATTTTGTATTTGTTTTCATTTTTGTATATATTCGATGAATATATAATTTTAAAAAAATTTATATTGTTTTTAAAAATAGATATAAACTAGTACAACCACTTAATTGTGAACAATGATAGGCCTCAAGTGTTACACACAAGTTATATGTTATTTATTCTCCATACATAGTTGAAATCACCCTTGCCACTATCATTATCCGTACATGAACTACTAATTATTTTATATATATATATTTTTATAACACATATTCGGTAATCTTAACACATACAAGTTGAAACATATATGTATATTATTTTAAAATTTTAATATATATTAAGGAGAAATTAGATAAACATAACAAGCACTTTCATAGTTAAGGATACTCTGGCCCATTGGTGGGGTTTAGATGGATTTCATTCCATCCACACGGGTTCAATTCCGTTGAGACATCTTCTGGCTTGGATTAGCAACCAAGTAAGAAAACGTGTATTTGTGAATTATTAATTATGCCCCCAAAAACTAATATAATGACCACAATGAGTTATAATAATGCATGCACCTTCTAGGATTGGGCACACAATATTTTGAGCAAAATTCAAGGCATTGATACTGAGATCCTTTACATGATAAGGGTAGGAAGCTCAGGCATTAGGCCATAAATGTTGTTTCTAGGCATCAAGGGCCAATGCACATGACCTTCCAGTGATATCATTGGCTTATGAGTATGGATATTTTTTTGCATTGGTAGGATTTCAACCCTAGGTATTAGTCTTAGTTCCTTGGACATGGTTTGGGGATGAATCCCAAGACTTAGGTTGTAAAGGAATCTTCTAAGCATATAGGACAAAGAACAATGACTCAAACTACAACATAGGAAATCTTGAGGGAATTCTTGTCTTTCGAGTAGGGATACTAACATCATTAGAATATTTTGACCACTAGTTAACAATCTTTAGACCATTGTCATTATCAATGGAAGAAACATGGTCATCAAAACCTAAAGTAATATCTTTGGAATACATCCAAGTTCAAGAATGATACCTTGATCCATCACACATGGCCTCTTAAGTATATCCTTTCCTTTTGAGGGGATATATTAACGATATTAAGAAGTTTGTAGCAGTGGGTATGGGTTTCAAGGTCTTTGATATGCATAGGGGAAAAACCATTTCTTAATTCATAACTGAATATTACAGGAACAAGGCCGAAGAACAACACCTCGAACAAAAATACATGATCTTCGAAGATGATACTATTGACATCAAAGTGTGTTTATGTGCACCATTACAATTTTTTATGACAAGGCATGGGTCAAAAGTCCTCAATGAAGTGGTGGTAGGAAACATAGCTTTTATCCCTTGTATGAATATTTCATTCATTTAGGGCCAATAACAACACCTCTAACCCAAACACATGACCTCCCAAGTGTATACTTTTCCTCTTAGTGGTAATATTAGTGCCATTAAGATTTTTCGAGAACTAGGTATACATATGAAGGCTTGTACCAAGGTTAGGTGATGAAACTTGTGCATTAGACCTAAAACGTAGCTTCTATGGACCAATATTCATCAATGATGACACACACCACCATACATGGCCTCTTTTTGAGATATTTGTCCTTCCAGGGGACTATGGGAACCATTAAAAAAAATTGAGTACCAAGGATGGATCATGGGATGGTAGACATGGATGAGGAAAGAAAATTCAGCCTTCATACCGAAAGTAATTTTTTAGGAATCTGACTCTAAGAAAATGCCTCAAAACACCACACTTAATGTTTTAAGAGTATCATCTACTTTTGAGTTGGGATATGGGCACCATAAGGAGGTTTTGAGCTCTAGGTATGAGTCTCATTGCCTTGACTATGGTTGGAAGAGGGATATATTTAGCTTTTAATAGGGGATTTGGGCCCTATTATAAGGTTTTTAGAACTATCTTTTATGCATACATAACCAAGAATGACATATTGAACCACCAAAATGGACTTTTCTAAGGTCTCCTTTCTCTCTAGATGGGGATATTTATCATTATGAAGTTTTGAATATATCAAGTATGGGTCTCTCAAACTTGGATATGTCAAGGGGAAGAAACTCAATTCATAGCTATTAAATTAAGATTCTAGGCATTTGAGGCCAAAAATAACACCTTGAACTACCCAATGGATATGCCCAAAATTCCCTTATGACATTGATAAATGAAAATGCATTAGAGCTTAAGATGTAGGTCTCAATCTATAAAGACACAAGAAATCCTTAGTAGCCATTCATGTTTTACAACACCTTGTAACAATTTCTGCATGACACTTCTAAGAAAAATATCAATTGTGGGCCTTTTCTTGTTGATTATGGACCTTCTGCATGCTCCATTGAACCAAAAACGAATACTTTATAACCAAATTTAATGGCACATGCATGCATTAAAAATTATGGTGTAGGTCTCAATCTAGGGATTATGATGTAGGTGTCCATTTAAAGGTTGTCCACCCTTATGGAAAATTAAAGATATCAAGATGCCCTATTTCACATGGTTAACAATGCCACATTTTTTTTATCATCATTAAAGTATTCAATTTCTTACAATGGATTTTCCCATAATTCCATAATAACAATTATAATAAAAAATACATTAGGGATTATGATACATAGGTATCAATGTCAAAATCAAAAGAAGGATTTGGTAGCCATTCAGGTTGTGTAACACCTTGTAACAACAACTATATTACAATTATTGGCAAAATCTCAACTATGGACCTTGTGATTATTGATTATGGACCTTTTCCATGTTCCATTGAACAAAAAAAATATTTTATAACCAAATTTAATGTTACATGCTTGCATTGGGACTTATGATGTAGGTCTCAATCTAGGGCTTGTGATGTAGATATTATGATATAGGTCTCAATATAGGTCTTGTCATGCAGATATTATGATGTAGGTATCCATTTAAAGGATATGAAGGTGACCTATTTCAAATGGTTAACAAACCCACATTTTTGGGGTCATCATGAAAGTCTTCAATTCCTTACAATAGATCTACCCCCGAAACCCTACCAACATTTATAAATGAAAACGAATTAGGTCTTATGATGTAGGTATCAATCTAAAAACCATAAGAAATCCTTGATGGATATTCTCGCTATGAAACACCTTGTAACAATGTCCATTTTACACTTTTGGGGAAAATATTGATTACGGACCTTGTTGTTTGAGGAAAATTGTTACTAGTAGCTAGGGTTGAATCACCAACAAAGAGGAAGTGAAGAATAATGAAACTACTTTCTTATTCAGCTTACTAATAAAGAATTAAGAAAAGGATATGGTTATGAAGTACCTTAGCTTAGTCTTCTAGCCTTCTTGTTTAGATCTAGTAATCCAAGATTTTATCCCTTTCACAAGTCAATTCCATATGAAACCAAGACACACACATCAATAGGAAGTCCTTCTCAAAAACTGATAATTTAAATAATCAACAAAAATGAAAAAAAAGTAACTAAAATAACTAACACTTCAAGTAAACTTGTTTCATCACTAAACATACTAAATATTCATTTATTATAAGAAGTGACCAAAATGGTAGTTATATACTTGAATTTATGTTTTCGCACCTTCTTCACTAGGTTTTGGATTCCTCCTACCCAAACCACTTACAAGCCACCAATTCACCATTACTTCTTAATATTGAAAGGAAGGATGGTTGTGGGAAATTAATATCCCAACTCAATCTTGAAAAGGAAAATGATTAGAAACAAGGATTTCTAATGGGAATGGCGATGTAAAATCCATGAGTATTCATTGCTTGATTTCTCTATCATGAGGGTACAAAATCAATGTGGTGCCCCTTCCCGAACTGATTGCCTTCATTTATAAAGTCGTTCAGGAAGTTGGTATGGGATATAACTGTGTCTGGGTGTATGGACCATGAAAAACCCACTTAATAGTGTGTACAATTAATGTGTTTTTTATTATTTTTTTGCATTTTTGGGAATGCCCCCATTGGTTTCTAAAGGTAAACTTGTGGGGAGTCGGGGACCAATCAAAATTTCATTTTTAAGAAGAATATTTAGTGATTTTAATGGTATAAAGGGATAATGGAATGTTTGAGGAAATGGTGGACATTGTAATGCTATAAAATATGTCCCCTAATGTACGATGTTAGAAGAGTAACTGATAGATGGCAAACATTATAGAAAAGGAATGGAACTTTTAAGAGTGGACCTAGGTGGAGTGCACCAAAAATTGGATAAAAAAAGGTACTTGTGAAAAAAATACAAGGCATCAAATTACTCTCTTCCCCAAGCTGGCCATACCCATTCACAAGTAAAAAACAAGCATGGAAACCAAATCAGGTACACTATGGATCCATGTAGAATGAAAAATCATGGTCATGAAAAAGATACATGGTGGATCCATTGCAAATATATATCATATCCATGGACATACACAATGTGGATGTATGTCTTAGAATATAATGTGATAATGTTTGTTGATGGATGAAATACAAAATTTATTTTACCAATGCTATATAACTATGTGGCATGGCTTGTGCAACTTTGTTAATATAAAATAAGGGAATTCTACTATAAGCCGAAGGTCTTCCATCTAAATATGTTGAAATCTGTGAATTTACGCGATGTGAATAAATGATGTGAATTCAAACATGAGAGAAATTGTTTGATTATTGGTCATGAATGAATAATGCTAAAAAATATAGGAAAACCCACCAATAATGATAATGGGTTTCAAGGTGAACTAGTACAATCCAATAAGTGTGAATAAATAAGCTAACATTGAACACTTATTAGAATCTATCATTTAGTGGACGTTAATGAATTCTCATTGTGAATAGTGAGGGAACCTTCCACTGATGACTACAATCCCAAAGGTACTAAACAAGACTCTAAATCTCGATCCTAGAGAAAATTAATTGATGTCAAAAGGATGGGATTATTGGAAGGAAAGAATTATGGTACCCACCATCAATCAACATGTGTAGAAATTAGGAACATGATTTAGGTTGAAAAGTCTTGGAAAAGATGTTGCATGAACACACCACCAAGCATGTCTCTCGTATGAAATAAATGTAAATAGTGCATTAAAATACCCTTTGAGTGATGATTGATAGACGAATCCATTGATAGAGGTGAGGAATTCCACAAATGATGAAAAGGGAAACCATGGTACAACATGAATCATGAAATGTGAATAAATTTCTTACCATTGAACATAGAGGTAAACCACTCATTGAATGACCAATTATGAGATGCCATTTTTTGAGTTTAGGGTAACTCACTAATAATGAAAGTAACCCCCTAGGTGTTATAGTCTCTAAGTCGATCTCCCATATAGTGACTTGATCAAGTCGATGAGATAAGACCCGCCAAACAGAATTTCACACAGACCCTTCCAAACTAGCACAAGTAAACAATGGATATGATTTCATTAAGAATAAAAATTAATAATAGGGAATGCCTACATGCAAAGTCAAGGAATGTTCTCAAATATCACCATAATGATACAATTATGTGAGAACATAGATGTTCTCTAACTAAATATTAATGACAAATACCTCTCAATTAGGATCCTCGTAGATTATGATAATTTCTAGGAAGTGTGGTTGTTCATGTATGTTTGTGCACTAAAAGAAATTGAAAAGTCAACATGCCTAGAGTGAATTTGTAGTTGTGATATCATTTGCCACAATCCATCTAGCTTCTCCATGCTCATTCTCTCTCTAGTAGATCATCATTGTGATTCACTTGCACTGACCAAGGAAAATATGATAGTATTTTTTATATTTTGAAGAGGGCCCACGCAACTTATTTCCAAGACATTGGCGGGGCACCATAAGTGCTAATCTCAATAGTTGCATATATATATTTATCTCACATAATTGTATCATTATGGTGATATTTCAGTCCTAAAAGGACGAGGAGTGTAAGAGGTCCTTACTATGCAGGAGTATATAGAAGCATATTGCATTTTTGATGCTTAGAAGGTCAGCTCCATGTTTATTAAGGAGAAATTTGTCAAATTGAGCTTTGAAAACATTGTATTACCATTACTAGGATGGTAGGTTTAGCTTCACCTTACTAGGCCTCATGAGCCTATATGTATTATGTTGTTCAGTGCTTGAGGCCCACCATTTATGACTAGTGTACCACTATGCTTATAAACTTGAAAACACAACTCACATATTGTAGGCTAGGTTGGAATAAGACTTTGGATACATGACCATACTTGTTTCATTCTTCATGGAGAGGGTCCATACCACATGTCGTTGTGCATTTATTCCATGCATTGGGTATGATGATTTCTATATATGTAATTGGTCAAATAGGATGCATCTATTTGGAGGAGGACGCATTCTAAATTTGTTCAATGATGATTTTTTTGATTGGTGGTCATATCAAGTGATCATGATCAATGATTACCTTTATTCCCATATGGATTATCGAAATGATCCATATATTCCTCTTCCTCTTGGCTCATAGTAAGATGATATAAGGAAAACATTATACTTTTTCAAATATATTATGATTTTTTTTATCATATATCATTTTTTAAAGGTATATAAATGTTATGTGGATGAAGTTACTAGCAAAATAATATGATGATGTAGGTGTAATCCCAATACAACCTACAAGATACTGGTGACACATGCATAGAGCGAGAGATTACTAGGGAGGAGATGGAGCCAAGGCCAATATAGTCCTCCATAGAATTCATAGGAACCTAGAGGGGATTACCCACAATTGGCTTACCATGGCCTAGATAAATCATTTTTTGAAGTGCCTTGAGAGGTACGTTGTAGGAGTACTATGGCCATGGGTCCATTTCTTCCGAAGGATAGCTTCTGCTATAGTTCATTATTATGATATTGATTATGCGTTGGCGCCTAAGGTATATCTTTGATGTGTATCTATTATCTATACCTATAGGCATTTATCACATCATCATGTGCTTGAGAGCCCAATTTTGTACATGTATTCTCCCATTTTCGGTAATGATGTAACTTTGTATTATTATATATATACAAATGATTTTTCATCTTTACTTATTTGCAAAACTTGATGTAGTTTCATGTTTATGGAACATGCATTCTTCTTTTATTATTAATGGAACAAATTCCAATGAAATGCATCATTTTCTAAAGCATAAGTTAATTCATTTAACCTTCTCAGAATATGATTGTATGTAATAAATTCCAAATTTTGTTTGAGAAGGCTCACCCATAGATGAAGAAGTGGAGGATCATGGACATGATAAACACCATTTAATTGCAACACTACCAACTATGATTTTAGGTGAACAACTAGGTCGAATTCCAAGTGATATGGATTCTAATAGTAATTCAATAAATGCACTATATTCAACAACATTATTGATCACTTGACTAATGCAAACCCCACCTAAGCTCACAATTTGGATTTTAGGATAATGAATCACCCAATCTGTGGAAGAAATATTCCAAGTGTGGCGACCGGTGCCATCTATGAATCCCATATAGAAAAATGAATCTGATGGCATCCTCCAATAAAGAATGAATCATGATAACATACTGAAAAAGCAAAGAAAATGAATATTAAAAGGAAATAGCTAAACCCTTATAAAGAAGATGTACATGGGCATTGCGTAATTATTGCTAACTAGGAATAATACCTCTTCTGATCGAGCCCATTTCTATGATCAATTAGGACATTCCCCTCATACTCTAATAACTCAAAAGATTCTTTAATTAGGACACACCTTAGATGTAAGGAATGTTCCACATAAGATTGAATTGACCTTTCCCCAACTTATCTGTGTCCTAGTAAAAAACTAAGACTAGGCCCACTTCAGAGAAAAACCTAGGATGTATAGACTGATCATATTGAATCTTCACATGCTTCTTGTGTGCCTCATTTCCTATCACTACATTTGTATAATGTTCATCAAATTGTTTTGGTTAAACAACATGTCTTCTTCAATAGTCATTTTTGTTAGGAGTTCTATAGATAGATTGAAAGGGGGAATTTCAAATTCAAGTGGAAAGAATAATTCCACTCTAGGAACGAGTTGAAAGGATTGAATCTAGTAGTGGCCTTGACTAAGGTTCAACAGGTCTAGAGAAATAGAAATAACATTAAGTGACAATTGTTTTTAATTTTATTAATAATCCTCTAGAGGATTGTTTTCAAAGTTTTGTTAACAATTTTGACTTCTCCATTCACTTAAGGATAGTAGGGTGATGAGTGTTCTTGAAAAAAACCCACCTTGGCTTGTAATTTTGACATCATATTATTTTTAAAATGAGTGCCATGGTTTGTGGCAATCTCTCTAGGAACTCCAAACTTGGTGATGACTTGATTGAATATAAAAATCATTGTTGTCTCAATTTCATTAGAAATGGTAGGCATAGCTTTAGCCTACATACTAAAGTAGTCTATGGACACAATGATTTACTTATGACCTTGTGCCAAGGTTGGGATACACATTGTGAAACTGACACCCCATTTGACAAAGGGGGAAATAGTGATAATAGGAAATAACAAAGTAGGTTGTATGCACATATTATTCATATAAATCTATCATGGATGGAACTCCTGGACTACAATGACACAATATTTAAAGAAATATGAACAAATATATCTAGCATGCAAAATATTTTAGTTAGTATCTTACCAAGATAAGTGATCACCATAGGATCCACTATGGAAATCGTTTAACACTTTCTTAGCTTCTTCATGAGTAAAAAATTGACAAAAAACTAGATCAACCCCATGACATTATAGTGTGTCACTAATAAAGAGGTATTTATTCCCATGATAATGAATCCATCAATGTTCATCATGAGAGAAGTGTGGGGGAATCTTTGGGCCTAGATATATACAACAATTTCTCTATACCAAGGTTCATTAGAGGTGATGAGACCTAATTTTTCATCGAGTAGGGACTCAACTTCAACCTACTTTTCACCATCTTAGGGAGAATACAAAATAATCTTAGTGAATGGAACTGCCTTTTTCAAATTTATTGACACAAACTCCAAATCAATTCCTATAGTATAACTATCCATTTGGAGTATTTACACCCAAATATTCATTAGGTCAATATATGTTGAAAATAATCCATGTCTATTATAATTATAGTATGTCAAAGGAGAATGTAGTGTCAAATCCTTTGAACAACATGAACTACAGACAAAGCAACTTATATGCATGTGAATATCACAATTCTAATCCATCTAGGATCTTTCTCATATAGTAAATTAATTACTCACAACACTGCTCATCTTCTTAAACCAAAAGCATATCGATGGTAGATTCAAAAGTGACAAGATATAGGAGAAAGTTTGTATTGTAGTCTACCAGACTCAACAATGGGCTTGAAATCAGGGCATTTTTCAAGGATTTGAATGATTTTTGAGTATCATCATTCCACACGAAAGGATTCCCTTTTTTCAAAATGCACATGAATCCTTTTGTAATCTTGATGTAGTTAGAAATAAATATTTGCAATAAATTTGTCTTTCCTTGTGATCTCTTGATCAATTTTCTAATGTTTCTTTGAGGAGGCCATGGAACTATCACCTCAACCTTAAAGGGATTGACCATGATCCCATACTTGGATACTATGAACCCAAGCAACCTCCTCATAATGATACAAAAGATACACTTATTAGGGTTTGGTCAAATCTTATAGAAATGACATCGATTGAAAACTTCTCAAAGGTGAGTTGGATGATTGACTCTACTTTTGGATCAAGAAAGCAAGTCATCAAGGTAAGCTTCCATGGTATGTTTAATGCCATGGAAATGGTAAGACATAGATGTTATAGTGCATTTTTCCACATTGTTTCCATAGGCAATAAGATGGTTGATCTAATCCTTTTCCCTCTTTGTAGACATCCCTGGTCCCTTATATAGCAACTTAGCTTGGAAAACATTCTTAAAAAACCAATTTTGGTAAGAGGTACGTGACCTACTCATGGAAAACCCACGTTCACATGACCTATCAATGTCTAGCTCACATACATGCCTGTCTAAGGGAAAACAAATATAAAAAGTGAAAATTAAGTGATTTTTCAGGAAACCCACAGTTTTTTCCATTCCTTAAGTTATATTCCCGTAAAATAACCTCCTAATAACTTCCCTAAGTGATCCCTTATCATATGAAATAATCAAAGGAGGAGGACAAAAGATCATATGGAAAGATAAAATATAATACCCTTGTGCCGCTGAAATCAAGCTAAGATTCAAACCCTTGTTCCTTTGTCTATAAATTTCATTCCCTTATCTGAGACATTGTTTCTCAACCTCTATTGGAATCCCTTATTGTGCCAGGAATTGCAGAGATTCTTTGGGAATAGATTTCACAAGTGAGTTAGGAGTGGGTGAATGAAGGACTTTGGTTGGAGTACCCGAGAAAGCTAGTTTCATAAAGGTGTTTGCTTCATAAATTAGGTGAAAATTCCTATTTGTATTTGTGTTGTTAATTAATATAAAAGAGCACTCTTTTCTCTCCAATTTAAATATTTTATGTGAAATTTATATTTTCTTGTAATTTGGTTATCTGCAATTTACATTAAGTTTATGAAATACCTTTTGTAGTAGTAACTACTTGTCTTTTGTAATCTTATTGTGTTTCAGGTTGAATCTTGAAGATAGTAAGGAAGGTTAAATCCTTTAGTGAGGAGATCTTCATCAAACGTTGGATTTCAAGTTGGTTATTTTCTTGTACTTACCTACTTTGTTTGATAAAGAAGTTTTCCTGCAAATATTAAAAACGTATTTTGTGTATGATTGCTAATTGTTTTCTCTTAGGGTATCTAATCTATGCTGACTGTTCCCAAAACATCATTAGGGTAATTAAATCCTTCAACAGAATTGGTGACTCCACTAGGGAAGTCTCCATTTTGGGATTTCTAGGGTTTCTTATTTTTTCTGTTTGAATTATTTTTTTCTTCTATTGATTACTGTTGCTTTATTTAATTTGTTCAAATTCCTCCTATTAGATTCTCCAGTTAGAGCCTTTATAAGAAACTATTATGGTGTTTGGGGATCATTGCTAGTATTTTTTTGAGCTTACCATGAAGGCACACGACCTACTATATACACAATCACCTGTTAAGGCCTTTACGAGATGTTTTTCTGGAAAATATTGTCTTTCCTAGGTACGCGAGTTGTCCACCAGATAGTCATGTGCATGTGAAATGCTTGTTTCCAGGTCACGCACATCAGTTTTTCTTCCTTTTTCTATTTTCTTTTTGAAAATCAGTGTTGTGAGTAATGGGTCGAGCGAAGTTGGTTGTCTGATTTTAGAAAGTAAAATTCCTTTCAAAAATATTTTGAACTTAGGTTTGATACCAGGTTTGTGTTTTGGATTGCTTCTTTTGAAAATTTTAAGCAATATAATTGTATAAAAGTTTTTATGTTTGTTTCCATTTTTTTGTTTTTATCATTAAAAGAAAACTTAAATTTTTTGTTTATATGGTTTAACTTTTATTTCGATTTCTTTTTTGTATTAGGAAGGAATTTTATGGGTTGAATTTTTAGTTGCTTTCAGTTTCATTCGAATAAAAGAAAACTAAAAATTTACATTTCTTATTATAAATTCTTCCCCTTTTTGCAAAAAGTATAACTTAAAAAAAAGGTAGGTTGCATTTTTTATTTGTTTTTCTTTGTTGCTTGTTTAAAAAAAGGAAGGAATTTTCTTTTGTAGTAGGTTTTTAGTATTCATTTCAAAAGAAAAGGAAAAAGTTGCATCTTGAATTTGCTTATTTGAAAAAAGAAGCGATTTGCATTTCATTCATAGAAGACATTTTTTACTTTTGCAAGTGTTAGAAGTTTTTAATCTTAAATGCATTTTCTTTCCATGTTGAGTCATTAAACATCACAAGTTTCACCTTCCATTACCCTTGAATAATCACAACCACTTAAAATCAATGCTTAAATTAAATTGTTTTAGAGACTTTTTCTTTTCTAGGGGCATTCACCAAATAGCTTAGGCTAGTTCTTTGGAATAGGACTTCCATAAACTACCCAGAGCACATTAAAATTTTAAACATAGTGGCCATTCGTTAGGTGAACTCCTGTTAGGTCCCCTCATTGATGATCACTGGATTGAGTTCCTAACCTAATCAATCCCTTGGGTTGAGGAGCAAATCTAATTTACTTGGGGTTAATTTTGAGAATACATGCATTAATTAATTATGAGATGTTGATTTTATTTTCCTAAGTTTTAAATGCACTTGATTTTCATTAATATATATTTTATTTCAAAATAATAAGTGGATAATGCTCCAAAAGGATGCATTAGAGGATAAGGTTGACCAAGAGGTAACTTGCAGGAGAAGAAAAGATGAAAGTAGCAAAAGCTAGGAAAATTAGGAAAAGGAAAAAAAGGATAGCACAAGGTAGACAAGCAACAAAGATCAAGAACATCAAAATAAAGAAGAAAGCATATAAAAGCAGGAGGAGGATAAGACAGAAAAAGAAGGGCAAAGTAGAAAAGTAGGATAAGGCAGAAAAGCAGGGAAAAACCAGGACAAAGCAGAAAGGTAGGATAAGGTAGAAAAGCAAGAAAAAGTAGGATAGAAAAGAAAAAATAGGATAAAGAAAAAGGCAAAGTAAAAGAAAAATAAAAAGCAAAAGCAAAAGCAAAAAGCAAAGCAACGGTAGAAAGAAAAGCAAAGCAAAAAGCAAGCCAACCTTATCCTCTCAATGAGGTTGCGTTAGTCTAGTTTACTTTCTCCACAAGTCACCCTAAATATATAAACGAATGAGTGCACACGTCTATCCCATCTTTTGATAGTTTGAGAATTGAATTGAGTGCAATTTTACCTCTATGACTTAGGAGATGTGCCCTTAGTCCAAGCTGGGAGATGTGCCCCTGCTTCTTCTGAAAGGATTATGACATCCAATATTCATCATTGAGTTTATTGTAGGTATTGTAGTATGATCCAATGAATTTTGAGTTTGATTGCAGAGATTGGAGAGCCCCCCATTCAACTTCCTCATGATTTCTAGTTTTCTATGATGGAGAATTCCTCCTCTCATGTAATTATTTCTAGAGTGTCCTATGAGATGTATTTAAGATACTGATGGATGTTACTGATGTACATATGAAACTCTGATTTCCATTTTATATTTTGAATAAAGAAAATTCTTCCTCTCATATTCATCTTTTGCACCTAGTCTAGATTGCCATGAAAAATAGCTAGTTTTCAGCGTTTAATTTATAAATGAACTTCCAAAAATCCAATTGAATTATTTATGTTTATTATGTTAATTAAAATTCCAATATACTCATTCCAATCTTGAAACGTAGAATTCGAATCCTTATCCCAATGTTTGGAATGTCTTGAAGTTTGACTAGTTGTGCAATCCCAAGAGACGATTTTACTTGTTTGATTGTGAAACCTCCTAAAAAATCCCTAAAAATTTATGGAGTGAACCTATATTGATATTTTACTGTAATTTAGTGTTTTCAATCCTTCCTAATTCAAAATCCTTCACCATTGGTTCTCCGGTAGTGTGGAGTTGAATTCTAGTTTGCATATGTTGGGGTGCCTAGGAGCCTTGGAGTAGACTTCATCCTAGATTATGTTTGAAACATTAATGGTCACAATACATTTTTTAAAATTTATATCATCTATCATGATCCTCATCCCTTCCAGAATTGTTTGAGTTTGCCTCCCTACATCTAGACAAGCCACCGAAGTTCACTATTTTTCCTTAAGTCTTATAGGATAGTTAGTTAGTATATCATCAAATATGATTGGTACATTACAAATAAATTCTTGTAAGAAGTGTGTTCGGGAAGCTCTTTTCAAACATGATTTAAGAATGAGTTTTTGTGATGCTAGGTTGCAGAGAGATCCCTCCAATTCCTAATTGAACATCTACCAAGAGTTTTATGTGTATGGGGAATTTCATCAGCATAGAGTGTTATTCTAGTGTTTCAGGCTTAATTATACCTCCCATATGTATGAATCCAACTTGTGAATATTCCCTTAGACGCGGATTACAAACTAGTATCCTTAGTATCTTGTCCTAGGATTTATACACATGTGTTAGCAAAGGATTTTTTGCAAACACCTTGAGTGTACCTTGAGTGTGGAGAATTAGTACCCTTGGAGGGTGATTCTTACAAAGTATATATATTATCTATAAAGAAACTTGCACCAATGAGGGAAACACACTTGAAATTGGTAATTGTTCTCAACATTCATTGTTTTTTTTGTGGGACTTACTCAACCCACACTGAAACTTTGGGAGGATTATCTGTGTGCTTGGTTGACTTCCTTAGGACATTTTACAGAGGTGTGATATTTGCTCTTTTTCTAGTTGGAACTTAGGATTGCTGTCTCCTTTTTTACTATGGAATATCCTCTAATTCATCATTCCAGACAATTACATAATATATCACCTTTAAGAGTGGACCCCCCACCTCCCAACTGAAGGCGCTGACTGAATGAATCTTGTTCATTTGAACCAGCGGATTCTTCTGAAATAATTTTACCTATGGAAAGAAACAATTCATCACGAGAAAAATTTCAGTTTGAAGATCTTGAAACTCAAGGTTTCCGTAGAACTTATAATTCACCTTTAGTTGATATTAACGATCCTCTCCTTGTAGATTTTCTAGTTACAATCGATTTTGATTCAACTGCTTTTAATCACTTAAGAGGATTTCCAATGGATAACACTGGAGATGTTTTGGGAAGTGGTGAACCTCATACTCCCACTTCGACTATTGTACTAGGGTGATTTTATCCTCCTATTTTTTCTACCCAAACCCCTATTTTGAATCAAAGTAGTACTCTTAATATGAGCTCATCTGTTAATACAATTGTTAATACTTCAACAACACCAGTTCCTACTACTGTTGAATCAACTCTTAATTCAAAAACTAATCTTTTAGATAGTTTTTCATCTAGTATGACAAGTGTTAGTATTCCAGAAACTCAAAGTACCTCTTTCCCCATGTTTTCTAGTTATATTATGGGAACAAGAATGTCATTTATACCCTTTTGAGCCTATTCTTGGGGAGGTTCTCATATTCATTTTTTAGTCCATTCTTTAGGAAGTGGAACTCCTTTTTGATCAAAAAACTAGAACCAATCCTTTTGGGGAATGTAATCCTTAAACCAATAATACTTTTCAACCTTTTGGTGTGAATCCTTTCTCTTTTAATATTGGAATAACAAGCAATTCTTTTCCATTTTCTGGTATGCTGACAAGAACTTGTTCTTCCCAAACTTTTGGTGGTAAAGGGAAATTTATTTATTTCTCCCAACCTATGCTTACTGGGGAAAAACCCTTCCAAAATCAACCAAATCATTTTCAAGGGCTACACACTTCACAAGGGATGCATGGGGGTAACCCATTCCAAAATCAATCAAGTCCTTTGCATCGAGTACACTTTTTGCAAATCATGTATGGGAGCATACCTTCACAATTCTTTGCAAATACAAGAACTAGAAATATGCCCTATATGGGACCATTCACAAATTCATCTATGACCCAACCTAGAATTCCTTTCATAACAACTCTAAACCTCCCATATTTGTCAAAATTCATGAATGACCCAATGTGTCACAATCCTTCTTGGCCTCCTATCCCTACCAAATTGCCTTTGGATTTCCCAAAATTTGAAGGAAAAAAGAGTGAGGATCTAGGGGACCATGTCACAACTTTCCATTTGTGGTGCTTTTCAAACTTGCCAAATGATGATTCAATAAGATTAAGGTTATTTGAAATAAACCTTAAAGGGGTGGAAACTAAATTGTACATTGAACTTCAATCATCTACTTATTATTGTTTTCATTATTTGGCGATGGTTTTTCTCAACCACTTCCAAATTCCTATTTGGTATGATGCTGATATAGATCTATTGTCTAATTTTAGGAAAAACAAAGCCATTCAAATTTCAGATCATATACAAGAGTGGCGAAGAAGGAAGAGAACGATAAAAGATAATATACCTCCTGAGTTTTTTCTGGAATGGTTTCTAAAATCTCTTTTACCTTATATTTCAAAATATGTATCTACTTAAGGAGCTACTAATGAAGAGGAGGCCATTTGAGTTACTAATGAAGAGGAGGTCATTTTTAAATCCCAACAATTAGATTTAATCTATTCACAATCTGAGGAATTTTGAATGACATTATTCCTAATGTACCAAGGCCAAATATAAATACTGCGAAACCAAAACCTAGACCACATGATGATGGCATTGTTGGTTCCATGGATAATCCTACTATAGAAGCACTTCCAAAGAAAATAAAAAAATCATCTGTTAAAAACTCTACAACAACCACAAATGCAGTTACTACCTCCCCTTCTCAAACTGCTATTGTAAACAATGTGCAGTATAATGCAAAAGGTCCTCAACAACCTCACAGAAATAAAAATAATAATAAGGGCAAGAAAAGAGAGGGAAATCAAAACAAGCCCCAAACCAATAATAATTCTAAAGGGGATAAAAGAGAACATAGAAAGGTTAAGTTCCATTGCAAAATTTGCAAAGGAGATCACCTCACACATCAATGCCCCTTGATAGATCAAGCTTAGAATATTTTGCAGTAGAAACAACCTAGTGTATTAAAGGATCCTTTTCCTAAAGGAAAACATATGGATTTTGGTAACTCTAGTTCGGATGGAGGTACAAAAATGCCTCATCATCCGATCAATCCTACATTCACATGGTGAGTTAAAGCACTTTATTGCAAATGAGAGGAAAAAACTATAGTCATGAACTGCCGCTTAAGGAGAAAGAGAATCTTGAACTACAGACTCCTCTCCATATATAGAAATGTACAGATCCTATGCCAAAGATACCAAAATGTGTCTACAAAAGAGATGCACATAACCCTAATTCCAAGGCAACTGTCAATTATTACATTGTTGAAGACTTGGCTCAAACACCTGGTGCGATGTCTTCTCTAGAAGTGCTACAGAGTTTCCCATTGCAACAAAATGTACTTTTGGTTTCTATAAGAAACACTAACTCCATGAATAATCTAGTGGTTAAATTTGATATGACGGACATTAAACCCCAATTACATTACCATGTTTCCTTATAGATTGACATATTCAGTGGTTCCAAAACTATTGGACGAAATATTTTTGACGAAGGTGCATCCACATGTGTCATGGCTATCTCATGTTGGAGAGCTTTGGGATCCCTACAATTGGTCCCCTCTACAATTTTTCTCATCCGTTCGATTGAACGTCTTTTATACCTTATGGAGTTCTCCTTGCTTTTGACATTGAGTTAGAAGGGGAAAGAGCTTCAATAGAATTTGAATTCGTAGATGCTCCCCTTGACTACAATTTACCATTAGGGAGAAATTGGACATATGGTATGCAAGTTATCCCATCTTTTGTGTTTCAAGTTTTATTATTTCCTCATGAAGGACGAATTGTCACAATTGATTAATTGAAATTTACTCAAAATAGTACTTCAACTCCTTCAGACTCTAACACTCCTTGGATTGATCGGACTCATTCGTCCACTAAAATTTTAAGTGCAGGAATGTATCCATCACTTATGGGCAATTTCAACCTTCCTGCTCCTGTTAATTTTATTAGTTTGACTAGTGCTCATAATATTGATCCTATGTCCAAAGATCCCTCACATCTAATGTTTGATAGAAGTGATCCTTGGATCTTGTCGAATTCAATTGATTTAGCAGAATATTCTCACAATCAACTGATTGTACCTTTATCCATGATAGAAATTGCTTATCAAGGTACCCTTAATACTGCTATGGATTCCACCCCAACTTTTCTAGTCTGAGAAGAGTTGGACCTTGGTTATGAGCCTGCATGGGATATCAATTCTTCTCATTCCTTATATTATTTAGATATAGTATTTCCTACATATGAAGCTATTCTAGAATCTATTGTAGGGCCTAAGAAACCTTGGAAGGATATGCATCATAGGTCTTACTGTCTTCCAGTCTTAGAAAAAATATAGAATTAGGAGTTCCATGTGAGACTACCTAGGAATAATGATAGGCCCATAATTCCTTAGCTAAATTGGGAATATATGATGAAGGAAATATGTCAAATATTTTAGAAACTATACCCATCAATATTTATGAGGACCTCAATGTTGTGGAAAATATTTTTATTGGTGTGAATTGTTCTAAAGAATAAACTACATTTATACTGATTTATTTAAAGAATTTAGCGACATTTTTGTCTAGTCATATAAGGAGATGCCAGGAATTGACCATATATTATGGAAAATGAAATTAAAACATACCCCAACGCTAAAATTGTTAGGAAAAAGATTCATCTGGTTAATCCTAGGAAGAAAGAAGTTGTTAAAGACGAAGTTGACAAACTCTTAAAATATGGTTTCATCTACTCTATTGCTATGACAGAATGGGAATCCAACCCTATTCTTGTAGACAAAAAGCAAGGTACTATTCGAATTTTTACTAATTCTTGTGATTTGAACAAAGATTGTCCTAAGGACAACTATCCCACACCATTTATCGATCAAATTATTGATGAATATGATGGAAGTGAAATCTTCTATTTTATGGGCTGATTTTCGGGTTATAATCAGATCCAAATTAAACCCGAGTACCAACATAAGACAACTTTCATTTTTCTTTGGGGTACCTTTTCTTATAGGAATATGCTTTTCGGTTTGAACAACACTAGAGCCACTTTCCAACATGCTATGAGTTTTTCCTTCCACGATATCAAACACATCATAGATCCTTATTTGTATTATTTTACTGCTCGATCTCGAAAGAGACAAGATCATCCTGAACATTTATGCCGTGTGTTTGAGTAGTGCATACACTATAAGATTCATTTGAATCCCAATAAGTGTATTTTTTTCATTGAGTCTGGGCGTTTGTTACGATTGATTGTATCCAACAAAGGGATCATGGTATATCATTTAAAAGTCGAAGCTATTGTAAATCTTCCTCCTCCTCATACTGTGCCTCAGCTTCAGATCCTTCAAGGGAAGGCTCATTTTCTCAGACAATTTACAGTAAACTATGCTAAAATTACTTTATGATTCACACAACTACTTAGGAAAGGGGTCCCATTCATTTGCGATGAAGCTGCAAAAAATTATTTTGAAACTCTTAAGAAATATTTATTAACATCTCCTTTACTTAGTGCGCTAGATTATATGAGGGATTTCCTTTTACATCTGGCTGCATTAGATTCAACGATAGGTATAGTCTTAGTTCAGGAAGATGACCAGCTCCAAGAGCACGTTATTTATTACCTTAGTCATCCATTATAGTTTTTGAACTTTGTTATTCTCACATTGATAAGTTGACCTTGGCAGTCGTTTATGTTGTCCAAATACTTTGTCATTACATTCTATTGCAAACAACCATAGTGATTGTAGATGTTAATCCATTTCAATTCATTTTGACCCGACGATTAATCGAGGGAAAATATACTAAATGGATTATTATATTACAAGATTTGGGTAGTTATTGTAAATGGACAATTTCATGTTGTTTAACGATTAACTTTGATATGAAAACTGTACATATGAATGATGCTTAACGACTAGTTGTGCAATTGATTATGTGATTAGACGAATGAGTAATGATTAAGTAAATTATAGATGCTTAATGAAGCAACAGATTTATAAACCAAATTGTGATTATTGACGACAGTGCTACTAATTTACGTTTGTGAGAAATGTGTGTAGCGACAGGTGAAATGGTTCACCAACGGACACACAAAGGAATATGAAGGGTCGTAGAGTACGAGTAAATCACACACAGGGAGAGCGACGACGATGTCGACTTCCGACGGAATACCACGCTTGAGCAGATAAGCACTGATCCGCTTGTTCAAGAGGAAAGCGTGAGGGCGTACGAGGTGGGCCACGACGGAGCTGGTCACGTACGAGTTGGGGGGCGCGTAGTGAGAACGGACTCACTCCTCAATGCTATTAGTCCCTAACAGCGTGTAGACGGAGGATGGAAGGTAACGGCTCCTGACATCCCTACATGAAGTTCCCGCAAGTCAAAACGGAAGGATGACGGCAGGAGGGCCCGACGGTGCGGTACCCTGCCGAGAATGGAAAGAGTGAATGCAAGGACCCAACGATGTGGTTCCTTGCCGAGGAATGGAAACTATGGATGACTGGACTCGACGAACTGGTGCCATGTCAGAGAAATTAAATTAAGGAACAAGGAGGCCCAACGGCACGACATCGGGTCCCTAGTAAAAGTTGATTGCTAAGCTTAACTGCGTTGAAACGTATAATTTTGCACCTAGAACTTTACTTATAAATGCATTTGAGTACTTTAGGCATTTGCACATAAATGATTACTTTGGCATTTAAATAATATTAAGTGTTATTTAGGCATTGCACATGAAAGGATATTCCTGATTACTTAAAATTATTATAAATATTTATTTAGGAGCAAAATGGAATCCTAGGCATGGACACCTAGTCAACTCCACCTACACCACAAATCTAGGAGTTAAGTGAAATATCTAGGGGACAAACATGAGCAAACTTAGGGATGTTGGTGCATCTCCTAGAGAAACTGACACTTGGATGGGTGAGTTGTTTATCATTAAAGAATTAATTAAATAATTATTTATGCATGAAGCGACATGTGTCGCAAGGGATTTTCCTTTAAAAGGGAGACTTTGGGGATGGGTAAAGGACCCAGACCTTGGATGGCTATCGTAATATTGAGTTACCTCATGACTTGCTGCTATTAAGGGTTTGGCTGGAAATCTTGGTGGGGGGGAATCCCAAACTGGGTTTCATGATTTTTTTTTATTGTGTGTGAGCTCTACGACCCAAAGCTCGGGGGAGGCCATGCGACTGAAAGCATGAGCCTATGGTTGGGTGGCGAAGCTAACGGTTGCTTCGCCAATGGTTAAACGAGCTTTGCTAGAGGGATCCTATGGAAGACGAAGGCAACAATGGACCAGCTGGATCGGGTTGACAGGTTAAGGTTTTGCTTATTTTTGTTAAGTTATTCACGCTTTTTATTTTATTTTTCCAATAACTATGATGGCTAATTTGTTTGTATGAAGTTGTTAAATTTTCAGGTTCAGTTCAAGGGGACCCTAAAGGAGGGGTCCTACATTTGGTATCAGAGCCGGTCGAGCCTTGAGGGCACGAGATCTTATTTCTAAATTCTATTGAACAACGATGGGATTGAAGCTGCAATTTCTTGGATCTACTTTGAGTGTTGGAAGCAACCACTCATACAGGTTTGTTTGTAGTTGAAGTTTTTTTTTATCGGTGTGTATTTTCGATTTATGTAGTGAATTTAGAAGAACGATCCCGTACTAATGAATTCTAGAAAAGTAAATTCTGAATATCCTTGAAAGTTTATGTATTTCGGTTCCATTTAAAGAATCACTCCAATTAGCAAGGTTTAGCTGAACTGCTTATGTTTCTAAAGCTGCAAGATTTAAATATTTAGGTTGACCTAACTCTATTATATAAGAAATTCTTCCCGGAGCCTAAAGTAGGCTAGGCCGACGACTGGCAGCATTCTCATTTTAGTTCTTTTGTTATTAAGTCAAAAGGAGATCGTAACTGCTTAAAATACTGTAGATCGACTTTTGGGATTGATCTCTTGAATCATGGCATAGGAAAAAGTAAAAAATAAAAAAATTCTGGGTCGATTATTTTAGGAGTTCTCAGAAAATTTCTTAATATTATTCATTCTTGATTCAAGGTTTGATTCCGTAAAATAGTTAAAATTTTCCGAATATCTATTAATACGACTAGGTATGTATGAACTCTCTAATGATCTAGACTACATTCCTTCCTCCATGTTGATCACAGATCTATTGTTCATTGAGTGAACTATTTGGCAAAAGGAAGGAAGGTTTGAATCCGAAGGACTAACCTAATTGAGTCAGCCGATCTGCCCATAGATCGAGTCTGCTCCAGCGGATTGGATCTGGAGTATTAACCCAATTGAGTCAGCCGATCTGTCTATAGATCGAGTCTACACCAGTGGGTGAAACTTTGCAATTTGCTATCAGCCTGATATTTTAGACTTATTGAGGAGTCTCCCCTCCGTTACTACTGTGCGATTTGCGCATAAATATCTCGTAAGCGGTACCTTTAGGATCACATATTATGAATGAGGCTCTGTATAATCTATAAGTATACAGGCACTGCGAAACAACGAAGAGGATCAGGATGGTGGGTGCAATCAATTAATTAGTACCTTCGACCAGTACCCATGATCCCCGTGAAGTATTAATCTGCTTGCAATTGATTGAACTTCTCATAGTCCGGATGACTGGTTGATCCCTCGGATCTTGGTTGTTACTGGTATTATCTCTTCTACCCTAGAAAATCCTTGCTAATAAGATCGCTCAGTATAGGCCAAGGCCGGTTGTTGGATCAGTGAGTTCCACTTGAACGCCCTGTCTAGTCACCGCCTTTGTTGCCGCAAACCACATCAGTCCTGGCAGTTTATTTGTGTAGTTCTGTTACCATTCCCGTAGTAAAGTTTGAAACGATTGTATTTCAATTCCCTCTTATGTTAAGAAAATATTGGTGTGTCTATCTTGTCATTTTAGCCATTAGTTAAATTATTTTTGAACTCCTAGCTAGCCAGTAATCCAGTATGATCGTAATAAGCTACGGAACAGTTGTGAATCTATTTTCTGTGATATGCTGTCCACCGGTAGTTAAAGACCGCTGGGAGAATGTCACTATGGATACGATGAAACGTTGGTGAAATTAACCCTTGTTGTGCTAAAAAGAGAAAACAATTATGAGTCTGCCTGTGCGTGACATGGTGTGCAGAGATATTATTATACAAATTTTATATAAATCATTATTTGTTCAGTATACAAAACTATAGTAATGGTTAGGGAAGCTTTCGGTTACACCCTCGGTGGACGAGCAGAACGCAGCAGTATTCCGTGGACCGAGTTAGATGCTTATCATTAACTACATATGAGTTCTCTTGACACCTATTGTTGAGTTTCGGTGAGACTGTTAGATGACACCGGGTTGTAAATGATTTTGGGGTAGATCTCCGTTGGTAATTAAATTCGGTGGTTATTCAATTGCTTTCTATGTTCCGTAACTAGCTAGGTAAAGAACCAATCTGGCTTGTGAATATAAGAAACCATTATGTATAACCTTGGATCCGATCGATACGCGTTGACACCTGGCAGGGTATGCATGTGAACTCTTACTTCCTCATGTATTTATTTATTTAAAGTTAATTGTCGATATGGTGTCAACATAACACCTCTTAAGTTAGAGGAATGTTACCCGCCATGGTAAACTTCGAGGTGGAACGCAGGACCATTACCTGCATCCCTCTAAAATTTAGAAAATTCTGGTCTCTATTGTGAACTCCGTGTAGAGCATGTAATATCTTTACAGCGCTAAAACCTAAGCGAACTTTATCGCTCGAAAACCATGTCGATTAAATGCATGTCTTGATCGCCTCAATTTTATTCCTTATTTACCGCACCACCTACTACCTGTGGTTAACATAACGTTCTGTTTTTTTTTTTTTTTTTAAATTATGTTCGGTGGCGTGTTTTACCAGACAAGCGATTAGTTTAGGACTGAAGCAATATGATAAAATTTCCTTTTATAGAGTGGTAAGGTCATATGGATACTCCTCCATTTTTAACACTAAGTTTGTTGACTCGATTTTCCACCCATTAGCGCCCATTTTATTTCATATTCAATATCACATGTTATACTTGATGATGAGTATCAATATATATATTGAAAGTGTTTTCAAATTAATAAAAGGTTTTTATGTATGGTCAATGAAGAATAGGATAGTTAAAAAAAAACACTAAAATAAAAATAAATGAAATTGTAATGCCTTTTTAGAATTTGAAAATAGGATACATTATATACATATGTTGAAAAGTTAAGTTTTAAATATAGGAAACTAATGTGTGTTATATGGAATCGATATGTGGATTCACCTTTTTATATTATATAATTTGTATATTTTAATTTGTGTTATATGTATATACTATATGGAGTTGCATAATATAAATATGAGGTGTTTATTTTGAAATGGTTAACTTGTTTTTAAGTCATATATGTGGTTGCATAATATATGTGGGGCATATTTATATTTAAAAAGGTTAATATATAAAAGAAGTTTTCAAGTTATATATGTTATATGTGTGTTATGAAATTGCATTATATGATGTTTAACTAAATAGATTTTATAAAAAAATAAAATAAAAAATGAAAGGTATCTTTTAAAGGGTTGAATGTTTAGTTATTTTTGAGAGACCAACATTTACTTAGCAAGGATGAAATTGAGTTTAGAATGGTTAATTAGAATATATATATATATATATATATATATATATATATATATAAACACGCAAATGAATGGAAAATCATTGTGCTTTATATGCGAATACCATTCTTATGCCTTATGATTATCTTATATCAACATAATGTCCCATTTATATGTCCTGAGGGGAATTGCATATTTAATTTGTACATTATATTGGTATCATGATAAAAGAATAGTAGAACTTTAGAAAGTAAGGGTCAAGAATTGGGGTTGTATTATGAAGAGATAAATAAGTTAAATACATGACTTGTTTCATGAGAGTAGAGGAAAGAAGTTATGTTATAAACTTAGAAAATATTTTCATGTAAAACAGAACCCGGTGTTAGAGTTATTCTAGGGAGAAAGACAAGAAAAGAAAAAAAAGGAAAAAAGAAAAATTCATACTCCCTTTCCCCGAATTGGTAATGAGGAAATTGGGTATGTTACAGATGACATGGAAATAAGGAAAGGTAACTTGGCGAACTTGTCGAATGAGTCGAATAAAGACGACTTTTGTAAAATGAAGTATCGAAACGATCAAACGCAACGAGCTGAGAACAATAATGTTAACCTCATGACATGACGAAACATATATAAAAAGACGGCTATACCTTAAGACCTGACTCGATGAGACTATATCGACACATATGATGAGACTTCGAAAGTATGCCGAAGGGGCCATAGGACAACATGAATGATGAAATGAAGCAGGGATGTGATGAGCTCATTGACCTAGACATGATGTTAACGATAAAAGAACTAGGAGTTAAAGACCATTATTTATGCATTTTACAATTGGATGAAATACTACTAGTGTGTAATTTATATTTAGATGTATAGTGTAGTAGTTCGTTGGTGTAAATTCTTATTTCAAATAGAATTGACTATAGTGCTTTATATAAATACCACTATTTACACATTTTATACTTAGATGAAATACTATCAGTGATGCGATTCATATTTAGATGTATAAGTGGAATAGTTCATTTATGTCAATTCATACTTCAAAGTAGAATTGAAGTGTAGTGCTTTTATTTGTGTCAATTTATAATTCATAAAATTGAAATGAGATGTTTCTATTTGTGTCGAATTGTATTTCAAAGGTAAATTTGAAATACTCCTAGTTAGGTCAAGTATATGTGATACATAGAAGTTAACTGCATGGGATTACATTTGTAATTATATGTTCTATGGTTAACTTTTCATATTTTTTTTAAGTATTATATTACATAGGAAAAGTTAAATATTTTAGGTATTATGGTAAGGAAGTGGATTAAATACGAGTCTCAAGTAGTAAGTGAATTGCTTGAAGATATGGCTATAAGCAAATAAATCAGGGGTCATAATTGTTTTTCGTAATTTTGTTCTATGATAAGCTTTGATATGAATAAGTGATAATTGTCTCCTAGCTAAGTTCTTGATATACACTTGCTTTAAAGATTGAAAAAAAAAAATCACTTCTGGAAGAGCATTACTTTTTCTCCTTCGGCAATGATACTTCCATCTTCTCGAACATGTTAGAATTATTCTCCTCTAAATTTGCTAGTATGTAAGTTTGAATGGTATTCAGGGTTCATATACTTTGATGAGGGGTTTTGTGTCAAGAATTTTATCGATTGGTTGTAAATGCCTATTCTCTGAAATCAAGGCGATGGCTTCGCAGGTATGCACTACTAGTTTGTAATCATGCTTTGGATTATTGAAAGAGAGAGGTTGCAAGTAAGATTAGTTTAGGAATGGGTAAGGTATGTAATGAAGAACATAATTCAGAAGGGTTAATTCTTATTTTGAAATTCAGATATTGTTTAAAATATATGATAGCTATACATAGAAAAGGAAGAAATTGGGATTGAAGATTTTATTCCTTATGTGGAAATGTGTTATTGCTTAAAGGATTTACATAAATGATATAGTTTTGCTGAATGAAAGGAATTTGCTATGGACGATTTCAAATTCGGTTGCAATTAATGAGCCAATAGAGGACTGCTGTGGGGATTGCTACACTATGAAGGTACGATTTAGTTATATTGTCAAATATGAGATGTATACTTATATGATGGTAGAAAAGAGGAAATGAAATTTTACTATCAATTGTGATTACATTGAAGAAATGAATGTGGAAAGAAAGAGAAAACTCACCATGGAAGTACATGATACTTAAATTCGGGACGAATTTTTTAATAAGAGGGGGTGTATGTAATGCCCGCCTCTGTACCTTAACTGTTTAGAATAATGAGGTACTAGTTTTGAAATGAATCGGCTAAGTAAAACACGAACCATTTGAATTTACTTTGAGAATGCTTTAAAATTGTAGTGCCCCTAGACTACTATAGACATTGAGGGCACCTGCTGAGTCACCTGACTGTTTGAAACATTAATAAAATAACCCTATGATTTTATTTTGAGTATATTTATGATTACGATTGATTGATATATGTGCATTTGGGTAGTTATTGTAAATGGACAATTTCATGTTGTTTAACGATTAACTTTGATATGAAAACTGTACATATGAATGATGCTTAACGACTAGTTGTGCAATTGATTATGTGATTAGACGAATGAGTAATGATTAAGTAAATTATAGATGCTTAATGAAGAAACAGATTTATAAACCAAATTGTGATTATTGACGACAGTGCTACTAATTTACGTTTGTGAGAAATGTGTGTAGCGACAGGTTCACCAACTGACACACAAAGGAATATGAAGGGTCGTAGAGTACGAGTAAATCACACACAGGGAGAGCGACGACGATGTCGACTTTCGACGGAATACCACGCTTGAGCAGATAAGCATTGATCCGCTTGCTCAAGAGGAAAGCGTGAAGGCGTACGAGGTGGGCCACGACGGAGCTGGTCACGTACGAGTTGGGGGGTGCGCAGTGAGAACGGACTCACTCCTCAATGCCATTAGTCCCTAATAGCGTGTAGACGGAGGATGGAAGGTAACGGCTCCTGAAATCCCTACATGAAGTTCCCGCAAGTCAAAACGGAAGGATGACGGCAGGAGGGCCCGACGGTGCGGTACCCTGCCGAGAATGGAAAGAGTGAATGCAAGGACCCAACGATGTGGTTCCTTGCCGAGGAATGGAAACTATGGATGACTGGACTCGACGAAGTGGTGCCATGTCAGAGAAATTAAATTAAGGAACAAGGAGGCCCAACGGCACGACACCGGGTCCCTAGTAAAAGTTGATTGCTAAGCTTAACTGCGTTGAAACGTATAATTTTGCACCTAGAACTTTACTTATAAATGCATTTTAGTACTTTAGGCATTTGCACATAAATGATTACTTTGGCATTTAAATAATATTAAGTGTTATTTAGGCATTGCACATGAAAGGATATTCCTGATTACTTAAAATTATTATAAATATTTATTTAGGAGCAAAATGGAATCCTAGGCATGGACACCTAGTCAACTCCACCTACACCACAAATCTAGGAGTTAAGTGAAATATCTAGGGGACAAACATGAGCAAACTTAGGGATGTTGGTGCATCTCCTAGAGAAACTGACGCTTGGATGGGTGAGTTGTTTATCATTAAAGAATTAATTAAATAATTATTTATGCATGAAGCGACATGTGTCGCAAGGGATTTTCCTTTAAAAGGGAGACTTTGGGGATGGGTAAAGGACCCAGACCCTGGATGGCTATCGTAATATTGAGTTACCTCATGACTTGCTGCTATTAAGGGTTTGGCTGGAAATCTTGGTGGGGGGGAATCCCAAACTGGGTTTCATGATTTTTTTTTATTGTGTGTGAGCTCTACGACCCAAAGCTCGGGGGAGGCCATGCGACTGAAAGCATGAGCCTATGGTTGGGTGGCGAAGCTAACGGTTGCTTCGCCAATGGTTTAACGAGCTTTGCTAGAGGGATCCTACGGAAGACGAAGGCGACAATGGACCAGCCGGATCGGGTTGACAGGTTAAGGTTTTGCTTATTTTTGTTAAGTTATTCACGCTTTTTATTTTATTTTTCCAATAACTATGATGGCTAATTTGTTTGTATGAAGTTGTGAAAGTTTCAGGTTCAGTTCAAGGGGACCCTAAAGGAGGGGTCCTACATCGCGCCCTTCATCTGATCGAAGAGGTCATCTATCTTATGTAGGGGATATTGATTTCTTATAGTTGCCTTGTTCAATTGACAGTAGTCGATGCACAAGCACCAGGATCCATCCTTCTTCTTTACAAAAATCATAGGTGCTCAGTTTGGCGGTTGTTGACGGCTGCGTGAATACGATGCACTCATCCTAAGTTAGCTGCAGTAGTCTGTCGTGGTGCTTGAGCTCTTTTGTTTCCCTGGTCCTGCTGAGGACATTTGCTTTGGAAGTGTGGTCCCCCACACCTCCAACATCCGGCTTTGGGTCCTTTTGTTTTGTTTCTAGCAGGTGCATCATTTCTCCTCGGTCCAAACTATGTCGGTTTTCCAAATGGCTTTGCATGATCATTCCGTGGTGGCGGTCGGTATGGTGTTCTGTCGTCTCTGTTAGACCCTCCATTTAAAGGTCTCCTTCCAAAATTCTTATTCCCATACTGGTGTTTGGGTGCATGAGAGGATTGACTCCCTCGGTCAGCATTGGCAAAGTTCTTATTCTGTAGTATCTTGCCGGGAAGCTCTTCCTCAGCTATGAGAGCTTTTTGGACCGCATCATGCAACGTAGAAGGTGTCAGAATATGAACCTTGTCCCAGATAACTCGGTTCAATCCGTAGATGAACTTATTGAATTTTAATTTCTCTGTATAAATATGGGTGCATATCTCAGTAACTCCATAAAATGGATTTCGTACTCTTGTACTATCCATATTCCTTGCTTTAGTGCATGAAAATCATTCAGTTGTCACTCGATGAAATTGTCAGATAAGTAGTGCTGACGGAAGTGTTCATCGAACAATTCCCAAGATATTTCTTCAAGCTCCAGTCCTAACTGAGGTCGCAAGGTCTTCCACCAAAGGAGGGATTCCCCTCTCAGTTGTAGTATTGCCATCCGTACCTTCATGTTCAACATGTAGTCTCTCTCAATGAAAAGCACATGGCCATGTTCTCCAGCCATGCCTCCGCTGTAGTTCCCTCAGTGGAACCCTAAAATTAAGGAAAGTTCACCTTTTCTAACTCTTGGTGTATGTTGACCGGGGGTGGCGTCTGTGGTACAGCAGTGACTTGAGAACCAATGTTCTCACAGTCAAGTCGCCTCATCAATGATTATGTCATCCGGTGATAATTTCTCATCATCGTCATCACCTCGCCCACATGTAGGTTAATGGTTTCCTCGTCTCTTGGAGGATTATCCACAGGGGTTGTTGGGGTTGGCGGGCATGCAGCTCGTCCTTGTCCCCTTCCGGCTCTTCCCCTGCGAGTTCTTTGATCCATGACGAAGTCTGCTGAGAGAAAAATAAAATTTATTTGTTTAACAATCATAGTAAAATGTGAAATGTGGAAGTATCTAGGTCTGAACTAAGTTCGACCTCGCTCTGATACCAAATATAGTGACCCGACTTATGAGATTTTTTTATTTTTTATTTTTTTAAATAATAGGGTTCGCCTTATGACTTCTAAAGATTTCGTATCTCCAGCATAACGTCGTTTGAGGATACAACTATATTTCTACTAATCCAACAATTTCCTTCTTTCCCTAAACCAAGCATAAATATGATTTCTGATTATCCTCCTATCTTCTTTGCAACCTATAGATCTACTTGCATACTTCAATCCATAGTCGTTACACAAAATATATAAAACTACTTTCATACATCATAATTTATTTACAAAAGTAAATAGTTCTCATAATTTAACTATTTGTATTTAAAATAAATAGAAAGCAATGTCAATTATTATATAAATAACTAACATATATATATATATATATATATAGAGAGAGAGAGAGAGTCTCACTATATATATAATCTAAATAAAAACATCAATTATGAACCAACTTACATTTATCCTTATAATTCTCCTAACCTATTTGTTTCATAAAGTATGTCCAACATGCACAAGTTAAAGAGTAATGTCCATTTAGTTATAACAAGCATATGTATATGTGTTAAATCACAAATGAACTTTTGATTATTATAAGATCTATTAACTACCCTTACCTTAAACATTCACTATATAAGCATCATAGAAATAAATATTATCTCTCAACAATTATACGTATCTTTATATATTATTTTATATGTCCCAATAGGTAATTTGGATAACCAATATCAATGTGATGTTATTTTTCCTTTGAGATCATAAGCATTGTTTTATGTTATCATAACTCCCTAGTGCATAAATAAAGTAATTCTAATTTTATATATATAATTTTTTTTTAAAGAAATGCATGACTCAACTAACTTGTAACTCATGATGGATATGCATTGGAACTTGAAATATAGATCCTCAAACTAACATAAAATCATTCTTACTCGTAATTAGAGAATGTAATATCAAATCACACTTATTTATTTTATGAACAAAAGGAATCCCAGATATTAATAAAAATAAAGAATACATTAACTTTAATAACTTAATGTAATGTTAGTGTACACTAATTGTCACGAACAGAGTTTTAGTGCAACATATTAATAAAATATCAATATTATAGCTTAACTCTATAATTTATTACCTAACTGACAGAACCACACAGATAAACAGTAATCCATCAGAAGAAAAAAAAAATATTTTAACAAGCTTGTTTTCCTCGTCTACCTACGAATTTACCTTAATAATTGTCAAGGGTATAATATATGAAATTTCCAAATCTATTTAAAATACATCCCATCTTTAATTGAAGCAGATATAGATATATATATACTTTAACTTGTCTATTCTACACCCGATCTGCAATTATATAAAACACAAAACAAATTAACAATAAAAGTAATAATTAAATTAATTCGACTATCTGCAACCCAACAGAACTATCTACGTCGATATCCCCAAATCCCTATCGAGTATTATATAACATGGCAATATAAAATATAAGAACAATTATTCATAACTATTTGTAATTGAACAACACTATTTATCGAAGCTGAACGTTGATATCCCCAATTTCCTTCCGAACTTTATATAGCATATTAAAATAAAATATAAAACAATTAAAACAGCGTCCAGTTCCTGCTCGAACTCCACCGATTATTTAGCATCATTCAACGGCATTCTAAGCATGACAGGTCCAGTAAGAGTGTCGACTCACTAGAGCTTGGCGGTTCTCCTGCAGTCGCCCAGGTGTTTAAGTCATTGCATGGTTTTGGTAACTGCTTGTTGATCCTGTAAAATTGGTAGGTTGTTCGGCGTCGGACTATTTGCACGCTCCGAACAAATTATTGATTACATAGTAGGTAACATAGTCGGTCATAGTAGGGGCAAACGGATCACGCAGGGTGTAAAGGCTAGATACAGGAGTTAATACATCTATAGTTTAATGTCTCGAATATTTATAATAATAAAACTTCTGGAACAAGGAGTTGGGTTATACGTAGCTGGCAAAAAGCTTGTTACTACGGCCATCGGTTCTCAACCAAAAAAAAATTGAATAAGCAACTATCTTAATCCGGGAAATATAAGAGTTACAGTACTGGCCATGCCTAAAGGTCGATTCCCAAAGGCAACATGAAGTAAACCCATCCAAGTCCACATGGAACGATTGATTATATTTGAGACCGCCGAAGCATAGCCAGATATGGCACGACATCGATCTAACTGAAATTTAAATTTATTTATTTTTGTCATCAAAATCTGAACTAAGCTTAAATACAAAATACAAGATCCAGGAATCGATCTAATTCTTTATTGATCATGGCCGATCTCTTTCGCCACAATGTAATCATAACCATAGAGGCGATCTAATTAAAGGAGCAAAACGAAGCAAATTATGGAAAGGAAAAGATGTAGGGAGATCGACCCGAATACTTGATTGAGCTCTGCCATTGATTACACAGAGTCAACCTTAAGCTTTTAAATTAAAACCCAATCCGACTGGGACAATCGATTATATATAGAGTTGAGTAGAAACTCACAGAAATAATAAGAATCAACCTTCCGATTGTTTTCCGGTTCCATCGACAATCGGTTAAGAGTTTGAACAATTAGTTTACAAAAATAGTTAAGATCTCAAGTAAGCATTCTAATTAACCAAGAAGCAGAAATGCAGTTCGAGTAAAGATCAAGATCACTCAGATCTGAGGATCACTGAGTATCTCGGGTGCAGGGTAAACCGGTCGAATCGGTTACACCATAGGATGCCCAAAAATCGACGGCCCTATCAGTCCTAAATCATGCATCGATAATAATCAGAGGTAACTACCATTTCAGATCTACAATATATAACTTTTGTCAATCAATTAATACCTGGATACATGCTTCAGAATTCCAATAGACTCATAAACAAAATACAGAGATATATAAGTTTCGTGCACATACTACTGTAAGTCCAGAAATCATGTGACCATTATTATATTACATACAGAATTTGTTCGAATGCCCACAGTTATAAATAACTTTCAAGTATAGAAACGATCTTTCCAGAAATTATTAGATATGCATTGTACATTTCTAACTTTTTGAATATTTCAGTAAATAAAACAGAGATGACTAAAAAATTTAAATGCATAGAACCTGTTCGGACGTTGCTTTCGGCCGTTGTTACAAGTTTGCACAGTTGACCACTTTATTTCCGCCGTTGATCTCCACGGTTCGTCGACGGGCACCTCGGTAACCTCCCTACCACTCCGAAAGTACTCTCCTTCCTTCCGGACCCCCGAGCAATTCGGGTCGTAGAGTTCACACACAAATATCCAGAAACCTAGCTTGGTTTTTCCCTCCCACCAAGGTTTCTTAGCCAAACCCTTAATAGCTGCAAGTCTTGAGGAAACTCAAAAATTATGACAATCGTCCAGCTTGTGGGTCCTTACCCATTCCCCAAGCCTTCCTTATAAAGGAAATTCTCATGTGACACATGTCGCTTCATGCATAATTAATTAATTATTTAATTAAATACAACTCACCCATCCAAGTGTAAGTTTCTCTAGGATATGCACCAACATCCCTAAATTTGCTCAAGTCTGTCCCCCAAATATTTTAATTACCTCCCAGATTTTAGTTGACTAGGTGTCCAAGATTAGGATTCTACTTTGCTCCTAAATAATGGTTTATTATTATTTTAAATGCTCAAAAATAATAATTCATGTGCAAATGCCTAAAATATTCTTATGCATTTTCTAAATAATGATCCAGGGTTAATTTTCTAAGTTTCTATGCATTTAAGTTTTTTACCAATCAATTTCACTAGGATACTAGTGCCGCG
Organism: Larix kaempferi; assembly: GCA_027924585.1. Classification (NCBI taxonomy): domain Eukaryota; kingdom Viridiplantae; phylum Streptophyta; class Pinopsida; order Pinales; family Pinaceae; genus Larix; species Larix kaempferi. The sequence goes on from BSBM01000619.1 coordinate 2,447,273, forward strand.
CCGTTGGGCTTTCTCTGTTCCTTAATTTCAATTTCCCGACATGGCACCACTCCGTCGGGTCCAGTCATCCGTGGTTTCCGTTCCTTGACAAGGTACCGCACCATTGGGTCCTTGCATCTAATCTTTCCGTTCTCGACAGGGTACCTCACCGTCGGGCCCTTCTGTCACCCTCCTTCTGTTTTGACTTACGGGAACTTCATGTAGGGATTTCAAGAATCGTTACCATACATCCTCCGTCTACATGCTATTAGGGACTAATGGCTTTGAGGAGTGAGTCCGTTCTCACTGCGCGCCCCCCAACTCGTACGTGACCAGTTCCATCGTGGTCCACCTCGTACGCCCTCACACATTCCTCTTGAGAAAGCGGATCAGTGCTTATCTTCCCATGCATGGTATTCTGTCGAAAGTCGACATCGTCGTCGCTTCCCGTGTGTGTGATTTACCCATACTCTGATTTACCCATACTCTACGACCCTTCTTATTCCTTTGTGTGTCCGTCGGTGAACCGCTTCACCTGTCGCCACACACATTTCTCACAAACAAATTATTAGTAGTACTGTCCTCAATAATCATCATTTTATTCATAAATATGCTACTTCGTTAAGCATTTAAAATACATTCAAACATTACTCATTCATCAAATTAAATATGCATTTCGTCGGTAAACTTTCTTCGTTCTCATCATATAATTGTCGTTTTAGCTAGTCATTAAGCATCATTCATAAACATATTTTTCATAAACATAGTTAATCGTTAAACACATTTAGTCATTCATTTACATCAACTATTCTGATATACATACTCAAAATAAGATTAAAAAGTTATTTTATTAATGTTTCAATTGGTCAGGTCACTCAACAGGTGCCCTCAATGTCTACAGAAGTCTAGGGGCACTACAGAAAGGGCCTTCACACCCTCGGCACATTTTGCACACCTAACCCCAAGAGTGTCAAGGAGAATGGATCCCGCGACCTCACATGCTGGGAGGCCTAACTACGGGTGCTCAACCGATTGAGCTAACTCTTGGGGCTAATTTTGACATGCGCTTGAAAAACAAAATGTAGAGAATTATGTTGGCTTTCCAATGATATTTTTTTCAAAATATATCAATGTCATTTATCATGCCGAATTTTCATTTAATGAAACGTGTGTACTTAAAATTTTGAAGAACAATTAACAAGTAGTTTGTGCCCATGCACAATAATTTAAAGTTAAAGTAATAATTTTAAAAAATGAAATATGTGAACATGATCTAGATAGAATGCACTATTGCTTACCTATTTTTATTTTATTTTTTTTGGAAAAATTATATTTATTATTATTTTTCGAAACTGACCAATGAATATTTCAGTCGCATTTTGCACACATGTGTGTTCATGCACTAAATCTTTTGATTGTTTACATAATTTGCAAAACTAAAGATACCATTTTGAATAGGACGCGCTTATCTAGTGCTTGTGTATTTTTTTCCAATTTTTTGGATGTCTATTTTGAATGTTGTGGATTTATCTTTGAGCTCAATCGAAGTTGTTGGCAGGGTTTTTTAGGGCAAGTTTGAGTAGAATTTAAAAAACAAAAGACACATGAAGATAAAAATTTTAAAATTTTATGTATATGGTAGAGGATTCATTGATGAATCGAATGGTATCAAGTCCACCCATTAATGCGTATTTAATGACATGGTTTAAGCATGTGAAAGGGAGGCAAAAGTTTCATTCTACAGTGAAAAGGGATCTTGGCCTATTTCTTAGGCCTTCGATCGAGCTATTTGCTCGATCGAGGTATTTAAAATACCTTGAATGAGGGTTTAATATGACCTCGATCGAGGGTTTAACAAGACCTCGATTGAGGGTTTAATAAGGCCTCGATCGAGGTATTTGCTCGATCGAGGGTATGTAAAATTACCTCGATCAAGGGTTTTCCTATGTAAAGAAAATATAAAAGAAAACCCAGGAAAGGTGTTGGACAATTAATTTTTCCAACCACCATTCCCTCGTAAAAATGACAACAAACCTCTAAATAATAACTAAAGAATTTATCAATAACACTAATTTAACTCATTGCTAGTTTTTTTTTCAATTAGAGCTATTTGAATTTGATGCTGTTCAATTAGAGCTATTTGAATTTGATGCTTGTTCAATTAGAGTTCATTAGACATGTAATATTTCTTTGTAAACATATTTCATACTAACATATTGTTGTTTGTTATAACAATTTGAATAAATCTTTGTTTGTTTTCATTGTAATTTGATGGGGAGTAAGAGAAAAAGACAAAGAAAGCATGCTCATCAACAAAATGACAATGAAGAGCATGAGAAGGATTGAGAAAGGATGAAGCAGCATAGAGCAAACTTGAGAGAACAAGAAAATGCACATTTGGTGCAACAAATTCCAATGGAGGACAACTAAGGAAAATTTTTGAATTACATGCTACATAATTTAAATATCATATTTTATCAAGTTCTTAAATTACATGCTACATAATTTACAAAAATAGTAACAATTTTCCAAAGAATTTAACTAAATTTCATAATTTAATTTGTTTAATATTTATTTGTAATGATATTCTTATAATTTATTTCATCCATTTGTTATTTATATTTCAAAATTTGCGACAATTTTTATGTTAAATGAATAATTTTAAGTGGCTGACAAGTGTTATTGGAACAATTTTCAAATAAAATGTCATATTTTTAACTATTTTCAAATTATTTCAAAGTCCCTAAAATTTTTCAATGTTATTGTCCAACAATTTTCAAATGAAATGTACACTTGGATTTTATTTTCAAGTTAAAATGTATGTACACATATTAACTATTTTCAAATTTCTAAGTTACTAACAATTTTCAATGTTATTAGAACAGTTTTGAAATTAAATGTACACTTGGACACTATTTTTAAGTTAAAATGTATATATTTAACTAATTGCAATTTTCTAAGTTACTAACAATTTCAAGTTAAATGTAATTTCAATTCTTGTTTTGTTATTTGTTAAAAAAATATAAATGTATAGCCTCAATGTGAACTCCAAGTCTCAACATTTGTTGATTGAAATAACTATTAATGTCTAATTTTAGCTTACCCTCATTTTATTTGAAATGAACATTATGATAGTTATGTATTAGTTAGACAATTCAATTTGAAAATAAATGAATGAATATTTTCATAGTTATGTAATAGACATGTAAAATTCAATGAACAAATAAAATGAACATTGTGATAATTATGTAGTAGTTGGAAAATTCAATTATGTTATTTTTAATGTATTTTCAAATCATGTACCATTTATTCTATGCATTAATGTAGGGATTTTGAATTCACATGCAATTTTGGATTTTTCAATTTCTACATCAAATTTCAAGTTTTTAAAGTTCAGTGCACAACTATCAAGTAACCGTTTTTCAATTTGTTAATTTACATGTAACCAATTTCAAGTTAAATGTACAAGTTGCTAGCAATTTAAAACTTTACTTAGAACAATTCTCAAGTAATTACTAGCAATTTCAAATTTCAAGTTACTAGCAATTTCAAATTTTACTTAGAACAATTCTGAAGCTAAATGTATTAATTGGAAAATTCAATTCACATGCAATTTTAAAATTTTCAATTTCTACATCAAATTTCAAGTTACTAGCAATTTTAAAGTTCAATGCACAACTATCAAGTAACAAATTTTCAATTTGTTAATTTACATGTAACCAATTTCAAGTTCCTAGCACTTTTAAAGTTAAATCCTCAAGTTACAAGCAATTTCAAACTTTACTTAGAACAATTCTCAAGTAATTACTAGCAATTTCAAATTTCAAGTTACTAGAAATTTCAAATTTTACTTAGAACAATTCTCAAGCTAAATGTATTAGTTGGAAAATTCAATTCACATGCAATTTTAAAATTTTCAATTTCTACATCAAATTTCAAGTTACTAGCAATTTTAAAGTTCAATGCACAACTATCAAGTAACAAATTTTCAATTTGTTAATTTACAAGTAACCAATTTCAAGTTACTAGCACTTTTAAAGTTAAATGCCCAAGTTACAAGCCATTTCAAACTTTACTTAGAAGAATTCTCAAGTAATTACTAGCAATTTCAAATTTTACTTAGAACAATTCTCAAGCTAAATGTATTAGTTGGAAAATTCAATTCACATGCAATTTTCAATTTTTCAATTTCTACATCAAATTTCAAGTAGCAATTTTAAACTTCAATGCACAACTATCTAGTAACAAATTTTCAATTTGTTAATTTACTTGTAACCAATTTCAAGTTTCTAGCACTTTTAAAGTTAAATGTACAAGTTACTAGCAATTTCAAACTTTAAACTTAGAATAGTTCTCAAGTAATTACTAGCAATTTCAAACTTTAAACTTAGGACAATTTTCAAGTAATTACTAGCAATTTCAAACTTTACTAGCAATTTCAAATTTTACTAGCAATTTAAAATTTCAAGTTATTAGCAATTTCAAACTTTACTTGGAACAATTATCAAGTTAAATGTACAACTTCAAGTTAAATGTGTACATATTAAATAGTTATTTTGAATTCAAGTTACAAATAATTTTCTTGTTTTAAAAGTATTTTCAATTCGTGCACTCATGCATTTGAAAACACTTCAATTTGGTACTTTAAAATTAACCTCATTGTATAATACATTTCTGATTGAAATTCCCTTCACATGAATTTTGATAATGTAGGAAGAGATTATGGTCAGGCATCACATCATGGTGATCAAGAATCGCATGACTCTGTGCCCCTTCATGATCTTGATCATCCATCATGTGACACTTTTCTCTCTCACATTGAAAGTATAATTGGGAGTTGCAGTGGGGTTGGAAGGGGTGGAAATTGCCTAGAGGATTGTGCAGTTGTTTCTGCACGAGAAGATCTTGGGAACTCGATCCCTAGTCAGAAATTTAGAGAGCATGTCAATAACATAATCGAGTCATATTTTGAACAACATTCAAGGATGGCACAAGCTCAAATCCTACATGGGTTGATAAAACACAAAAAAATGAAACGTGCAACAAAGTTGTTGGGTTTTCAAGATGTTAAAACCAAAAATACATGCAAGAATGCAATAGAAAATGTAAGAACTACATTATCTTCATTTAGAAAATCAAGAAATAATGATATCTGAGCTGCTCGTACGGAAATTACAACGACTGTTGTGGCACAAAACACCTCAAGAAATCAAATGTTATCAATAATGGCATCATTTCTTGATGTTTAAAAAAGAACATTGTTCAAATATACTAAAGTCAGGGTCTGGATAGATGAAAATGATAAAGCTTCTTATTGGGCTCTTATTTGTAGGGAACCCTATCGAGGTAGGATGGAAGCAGGCATTTAACAAAAGGTGATAGATTTTTGGGATAGCCATTCTCATGATATTCCAGATCGAAAGCATGTTCTGTGACAACATTTATCTAGTGGCATTTATCAGGAGCACTGTAAGCATGTGATGGAGATGATGGGAGTTGCACTTTACGAGGAATTCCAAGAAACCAATCCTGGTGTTCAAATATCATTTAGCATGTTCAACAAATTGAAACAGTGGTATATTAGGCTGAATACGATTGACGACACTTTTTGTTTCCGGTACCACGTTGAATTTCAACTATACTATGACACATTTCTAGATTTTTGCAAAAGGCACTGGAATGATGAACTAGCTCCTCACACAGTGCAAGATTTTATTTCTATGATACTATGAAATAGGAATCCTGAACACGTGTTTTTCAATAAGAGGTGTGTAGGGGGGAGAAAATGCCATGAATGCGGTGATTTGACATTGTTCCATAGGAACTTTTCTACCGATCCAACACACAATGGATTGTCAGATATCACCATTAGGTGGAAGAGGTACGAGTACGTCACCATTAATCCATCATCTTATTCATCTGTGCCATCCAAGAGGATCGACTTGCTCGATGATGAGATTCCTGTTTCAGATTTCATGGAGAAGTTTCAAAATCAGATTTATAAATACATAAAGCACTCCCATAGGTCCATGTGGCAATCTTTAGAATTCAAACATTCTCATGAGTTATGTGAGCTGGGCACAATCTTATCATTCGTAGAATTTGCTGAGAACTATACTTTTGCTCCTCAAAGAGAGATACAGAGTGAGTATTATGACTCCGACGAGGTGTCTATCTTCGTACATGTATTGTACCAGCATGCTCAGGAAAGCATTGATGGTAGGGATAACACTCTCCAGTCATGTGAAGTGATCAAGGAATACCATTTTTATGTCAGTGATGATCGTGAGCATGACACATTGTTCATTCAACACTGCTTTGGGTTGATTTATGATTCATTCAGGAAGAGAGGCGTATCATTTGCTGGACACTGGATTTAGTCAGATGGGTGTGCAGGGAAATTCAAATCGGCACACTCATTTTATTGGTTGAGTCATCTTCACAAAGAGACACGAATCCGACACACCTGGAGCTTTTTTAAAACAGGGCATGGAAAGGGTGAACATGATGGTGCAGGTGCATGTGTGAAACAAGCACTTCAGAGGTACCAGATGAGTCATGGTGCAACCCGACTCAACTGATCCACCGAAGTAGTTGATTGGTGCACACGTCATTTGGGACATCAAGGTCGTGAACCAAAAAGGACGATGTGTAGGTAATAAACTACAAACTCAATTAATAAGCTAATAACATTCAATACCATCATTTCCAAAAGAACACATACTCTATAGGAATTTATATATGACAAATTGAATTCCATGCAAGTTCTTTTCGGATGTTGTCCTAGGAGATGTGAATAGACCCATGTCCTGGTATTGTGAGAGCATACCTGGTACGAGGGAATTACATTTTGTTCAAAGTAATGACATGGGTGACATATTTTCCATTGAAATGAGGAAGTATGCTTGTTTTTATGATTTTTGCATTGATGCAAATGGATGCAAGCTTGATCACTATGAAAATGATGTATATGTGAAAGCATGGAAATATGTCTCTCTTAATCCAAAGGGCCCACATCCAATTCCAACATGGCAAGAGATGCACACTGAAGAGGCAATGGTCTCATTAGATCATGATCGAGTTTTTGATATGGTTAGGGAAGGTACAAGAGACTTCATTAAGTTAATTAGTTCATTATATATTACACATATACAAATGTTGTAGAAATGCACGTAGGACATTTGAATAATATTTGTAATGTATCTTGCAGGTTATGTATTCGTTGTCATTGCACCCCTCCACAACCAAGAAAATGTGGCATATTATTTGATGTGATGCACACAAATAAAAGGTAGGTTGGTGCGACCCGACCAAGATGGAGACTTCACATACCAAACTAGAGACATAGTTCTAATGGGACACTTTTTTGAAAGAGTGAAAAAGCAGGGTGCTCATATTATTTACAAAGGTTTTATGCATGAATATATATCATGTCAATACAATCATTTGGTGGTGGAAGCTCAGACACATCTAATAGAAGTCAAGGTGAAGAGAGGTGAGCCAAAGAGATGGAAGATGACAAAAGCTGACCATGATCGTATTATGGAGACTTGCATTCATATAACCCATTGTCCAGATGAATGAGTTACATGTATGCCACTTCCATCATTGACATAGTTTTCATGTTGTCTTGTGTAATATTTTTTTCATGGTGCTCCAATGTGAATACACTTGAATGTATGGTCAGTGCTCCATGAACTTCCTCCATAATAGTTTTATAGATACTTGTTGAGATACTTTAAAAACAATATTAAAGGTCTACTAGATAGTTGAATTGTAATGTTAGACAATATAATGTAATTGTAAAATTTCAATTTTAAATTGTAATGTACATTCTAAGTTTAAATTTTGATTTCAAATACAATTGTAATGTAATTGAGAATTTGATATACATCTATACAATGTAAAATTGTAAATTGTACAATGTATTCTAATTTGTAAAGTTTGATTTCAAATGCAAAATTATATACGTTACAATACATTCATTGTATTTCATCATAAATTACATTGTATTTCATTATCAATTATATAAAAATATGTGAAAATGCCAATGCATTGAAAAAAGTTTCATTCAACAATAATCAATTAGTTTTGTTATTGAACATATCAAAGTTAGGACCAAATTTTTTTGTGTCTCCTCAATCCATTTAATAAAAATATTGGCACTTGGTGCTACATGGAATATGACATAGGAGATAGAGGGTACAATTCAACTAAAGGGAACTTATACATAATCCTTAAATATATCTTCATGCAAACAATACCCATTGTTGGCACAACTCAAAAAACATTCACTATAATTTCTAACAATCAAACCTTCTCAATTTTTGGATTGCATGCATAAAAAACCATCTTTTTCATGCAGTTTTTCACACATAGGCATGGAATCTATTTGAGGGAAATTAGTTAGTATTATATGGCCTTTCTTGCGTAAAAAAACCTCAATTATCAAACCAAAACACAACTTGTACATGCCTTTGTTTTTGATAGACATGGAAAAGTAATAATGAAAGTTGGAAAGACTTTGACATAACAATTTGTTCCTTTCTTAAAACCTTAAAATTAAAAATGAGGTGATGCATAATACTCCATTGTTATTAGCACAAACACTACCCTTCAACATATTGCATGAGTTTTCAAAAACTTCTAACTCTCACCAGAAGCCACCATATCTTAGGTAATTGCATCATATGCAACTTACATAGTTGAATCAAATGGTTCCATTATCACCATTTTTCATCAAAACTAAAACGATATGAAATAGACCTAAATGATTGCTAAATAAAAGGAATAAACATAATAGTAAGTATCCTATGTTTTAAATAAGATTTGGTGTTTTTTTTTTTTCATCTAGACAATATGCTACTTACTGTTTTCCAACCTAAAAAATAAAATTGTTGTCTCTTGCATTTTTAATCCCACAAATCACTAACTAAAATTATATCTACCTGCAAATTAAAGGAACTACAATAGCCAAAATTATATTCTTGCCTCTCTTTGAATTTTTCTACCATAGTTGTACAAGCATCTGCTATCAACATATTTTCATTTCTTATATTAACTAGGTGGTTATGCTCATTGCCAAGAAAACAAACCATACTTTTATGAATTTAGATTAGAGTGCACACTTAAAAGAAAAGAACATAAAGATCACCTACATACTATAGAACTTGTTATTACACCAACAAATTGAATTTTCAATTGAAATTACACATTAAATTTTGCATGTAACTGAATTGGAATGTGGAAATTGTAACTAAATTGTAATGTGTAGACAACATAATGTAATTATAATTTCAATTTTCAATTTCAAATGTATTCTAATTTTAAATTTTGATTTCAAATACAATTGTAATGTAATTGAGAATTTAAAATACATCTATACAATGTAAAATTGTAAAATTTAAATTTTAGATTGTACAATGTATTCTAATTTAAAATTTTTATTCCAAATGCAATTGTAATGTAATTGAAATTCAAGTTTTAAATTGGAACAACACATTGAATTTTAAATTGAAATTACACATTAAATTTCAGATTTTAATTTTAAATTGGAACATAAATTATAACTTACCTCGACTACTGTCGTCTGTGGGTTGGGACGAGTGGATGGACCAACCGGTTGTTCACTACCAAAGAGTTGATCCATGAATGGGGTTACCTGCATGAAGCAATAGAATACAACTCCCTTAAATGTTATTGACCATTCAATTTACGACATATAATATGATGTAACATGAAGAACATATATACATAATTGTACAAAAGTATACCTGTCCTGGAGCGACGCAACTACGATACAACCAAAAGTATGCATCTCGAGCTGACTCAGCATACCCCAGTATGGCTTCTCCATCCAAACTCCTGAGCATGTCACTATCAACATACTCTATCTCTGACTCTACAGGTGCAGGGGGTGGTCCAAATGCCTCTCCATGCAAAACAACAATAGCACTTCCCATGGCAGTGAACAATGACACTGCAAGGTCATGTCTGGCCTCTGCAGCAATCTGGGATGACTATGCCACATCCATCGACCTGACCATGGTCCTGTCTGGAATAGGTACCAACCTTGGAGGGTGTGGCATGAAGGTAGGGTCTCTACAAGCTCCAGGACGTTGGTAGGAGCGTCCCTTACCGGCCCCAAAGAACTCAAATCCTGTACTGGTGTAATCTAGGTGCATATCCAAAACAAACTCTGCATTAATATGTTTTGCAATGATACAATGGGACCTGGTCATGGTGGGGGAACATGCCCCATGTTCCAACCAATCTATCATATAAATATGGTGCAGCATCCTCTAACTTAAACTCCTTGAGTCTAAGTGGTTGACAGGAACGACAGTCAGGAGGAATGTCGAACAAAGTACCCTTGATGTCATGCCCTCTTATGGCGACTTTGACATCCTCCCATTTGTGGGGATCAATGACATTCCGTCTCATCCTCTGGCATGCAAAATGCCAAATGTCACTAAGAGGTCCTACCCTCTTGTAGAGGGCCAACATGTCATCCACCACCGATAACATCATGATCAAGGATCGTTAGGTGGGGGAATCCTCCCTCAATGTGCATACACATGAGTGCACCCAGTCTCGCTAGGTAGTGATATTAGCAAGAGTGATGCGTATGCCCTCATCATCGTACAATACCCCTGATGGACCTGCGATCTAAACCAAAAGATAAAAATATATATTATAACTTGCAACTGAAATTCAATGCATTATACACTAAAAATTTACCAAAAATGTATCTAACAATAAATATGCACCTGATGCACTTGATGCACTCATGTCTTTTTGCACATCCTCCACCTAGGGATCAACATGTATGTCATCGGGATGAACCGACACACTATCTCTCTTGATGCTACCACCAGTGGCAACCGACCCTGGCATGGCATCACTCCTCGGTGAATGGGAGCGCTGTCGATGGTCGCCCTGTTGGGCGACATCAGATCCTCTCGTGCTTCACGAAGCACGAAGCAATGAAGTTCTCTCTTGAGGACTCTCTGCATCAAATTTGAATTTCTAATTCTAATTATCTTTCAAATTTCACATTTAAAATTCAAATTCAATTTTCAAATTCTATTCCAAATTTCACATTTCAAATTCAAATTCAATTTTCAAATTATTTTCCAAATTTCACATTTCAAATTCAAATTCAAATTTCAAATTCAAATTCAAATTTCAGATTCAATTCAAATTTCAAATTCTATTTCAAATTTCACATTTCAAATTCAAATTCAAATTCAATTCAAATTCAAATTCAAATTCTATTTCAAATTTCACATTTCAAATTCAAATTCAAATTTGTATTTCAAATTTAAATTTCACATCAAATTCCAATTTCACATTCAATTCCAATGTCAATGGAAACCATGTAGATTTGCTTAGAAAATGTATAGACATGTGTTGTTTCATTTGCATGCAGGTTACTAGTGTTAAAGGTCTGTTGAGACAATTGTTGGGAAATACATACTATTGTTTATGCCCCAATTTTGGTTTATGACTTGGTTTATATTTAGGAGTTGGCGTAAGCATAAGGAGTCAAATGTTGTCATCAAAGTGGACACCCAACTTGTTGGATTTCCCCTAAGGCCTCTCAAAGGGTTGATATTTTTTCCCACGTCCATATGCATAAGCAACACCAACAACTGTTTAACTTGTGATCTAAGGTACGCAGGGATTTACTTGTCGGATTTTCATTTTCCATTAATGAAGAATTTATATTAAATCTATCTTGCAAATGTATGAAGAATTTGCCATTAATGAAGAATTTATAGTCTTATTTTTAAGAAATTTAAATGTTGGCCCCATTCACTAGTCACTGTGTTAGTTCGATTGATGACATTGTAGATGGGCATGTTGGAATACATTCCATGACATTTCAAGAGAGTTCCAACCAAGATTTTGTAGATGGGGATGATGAACGATGAAAATAAGACCGCATGTTGAAGGTTCATGAAAAAATGGATAATATTGAAGATTATGTGATGACATCAAGTATCCTTGAGTCTTGAAACCCTCGCATACCATCAAGGCATATATCTAGTCTAACCATGTCAAATTTTCACTTATACAGGAACAATATGAAGAAATTTCAACGTTGGCCCCATTCACTGCTCACCATGCAACGTCAATGGATGACATTGGTGATGGGCGTGTTGGAAGACATTCCATGACATTTGAAGAGATTTTCAATGAATATTCCATAGATGGGAATGACGAATTATGACAATGAGACTACATGATGAACAATGATGCAAATGTGGGCGATCTCAAAAATTATGCGAGGACCTCAAGTATCCTTGAGTCTTGAAGTCCTCATATAATGTCAAGGCATGTATCTAGTCTAACCATGTCAAATTTTGACTCATACAGGAACAATATGAAGAAATTTCAATGTTAGCCCCATTCACTACTCATCGTGCGGCATCAGTGGATGACATTGGTGATGGACGTGTTGGAAGATGCTCCATGATATTTCAAGAGAGTTTCGACAAATATTAGATATAGATGGGAATGAAGAATGATGAAAATGAGACTACATGATGAACGTTGATGAAAACATGGATGATCTAAAATATTATGTAGGGACTTTTGGAATCCATCTTGAGTCTTGAAACCATCACATACTATCAAGGCATGCGTTTAGTCTAACCATGCCAAATTTTGATGCATAGAGGAACAGTTTGAATAAATTTCAACATTGGCCCCATTCATTGCTCATCGTGCAGCATTGGTGGATGGAATGGGTGATGGGCATGTTGGAAGATGTTCCATGAAATTTCAAGAGAGTTTTGACAAACATTCCATAAATGGAAATGACGAATGATGATAGTGAGACTGCATGATGAACATTGATGCAAAGATGGATGATCTCAAAGATTATGTGGGGAAATTAGGAATCCTTGAGTCTTGAAACCCTTGCATATCGTCAAGGCATGTGCCTAGTCTAACCATGTCAAATTTTAATGCATACAAGAATAGTTTGAAGAAATTTCAATGTTGGCCCCATTCATTGCTCACCGTGTGGCATCAGTGGATGACATTAGTGATGGGCCTCTGAGTTATATTAAATTGTTGTTGAGGGTGGTTGAGAGGGTACCTATTGTCCATGTGGAATCTAAGATAGAGGGATGAATCTCCTTAGGTGGACCTCTTTATCCCACTAAATTTTGTTAGGAAGAGCATCTTCTTGGAAATCAATGAGAGTCCTCTCTTTTCTAGTTGCCTCTTTCTTTGAATTTGTGGTCCAGAACGTTGTGTTGGTTCTTTGTGCCTTTTTCCCTTTGGTTATAGCTTTTGTGTGCTGAGATACAAGTTTAAACCCAAATTCTTTAGTCCTTTTATAAAGTAAAGTTGAGTTGTATGCTTTATCCAAAAATATTTATAAAAATTTCACTTTATAATTTGGCATTTTGAATTTCGAATCACACTTTTGATGGTGACTAAGGCATACATATATTTTTTGGAAAATATCCCATAGGGGACCCACCAAAACTTATTGTTATTTTTTGGTTTAAAGTGTGAGAGAATGTTACTTCTTGGCATGGGACTTTCATTATAAACTAATAAAACATTTCCTTTCATGAGCATTCAAACATTTGAGTTCAGATGGGCCCATGGCTACATCACCTTAATGCATTCATCAATCCATGTCCACCAATTTAGACCCTCTCATCCACCATCATATATCTAATAATGTGAACCTTGAAGGATGGATTGTGCCCAAAATTAATTTGAAATTCTTAAGGGGTCCCGATTGTAAAATCAAGGTTGATTCATAAATCAAGCCAATCATTCGAAAGGGGTAAAATACATTAGAAATGTTTGAGAGGGGCCCTAATTGTAAAATCAAAGCTAGTTCATATATTGGCTTAAAAATTTGAAACTAGAAATGATAGAATGACCTGAAACCAAGGCCAATCCAAGAGTTGAGAGGAAACAAAGTTTAAACAAGGAAAAGGGGGCTCGATTCAAAAATTGGGCCCAATCCAAGAATTGAGAGAAGACACAATTTGAATGAGAAAAATAAGGATTTATTAATAAATCGGTCATGATGCAAGAATTAGGAGAAAACAAAGTTCAAATAAGGAAAAGTGGGTATGATTTAGAATTCAACCTTGATCAATGAATCAGGGGTTGAAAGGATTATGTGGACTGTGTTGTCTAAAAATGATCATTTGATCGTTTGGATGATTTTGATGGATAAGTTTCACCTCCTTGGAAGCATTTTTTAGACCAAATGATTACTACTTGCAAATATTTTGGGAGTGTTTACAAAAGCTATATAACATGGTATAATGGAATTTTATTGGCAAACTTTAGAACCTAAAATTTTAGGGAAAACTTTGTTAAATGCACATTGTTTAATTTTGAGTTGACAAATTTTAGGATGTAAACTTAATTCCATAACACCCATGCACACAACATGATTAAAGAGGTCTACAAAAACTACTTATTTATTTGAATTATTATTCCACCTAACAAATTACAATTTTCCTTAATATGATAAAGATGCGAATCTAAATATCTTGACTCTTGAAACCATTGGAGAAAACCTAAAGGAGAAAAAGGAGCACTTGTTCTTGTGGTTCTTATGCAAGAAGAAGACTAGGGGAATTTAGAAACCATAGTGCTACTTGGAGTGCTTGATGTAGTGGAGAAGATAGAGGGAGACTATCTTGTTTTCTCTTGTATAGTTTTGTGATGCAAGTGTAGGTGCAAAAGAGTACTTGTTGGCATGTATGCTTATTAGTTATGGATCTTTGGTGGAGTGAGCATATTTGGTTGGAAATGATTCCTAGCTAAGAAGAATTGGTGGCTAGAGTTTTCCATTTATGATGAATATCCATTTACATAAATACATAACTCTTAAGTCTTCCAACACAACATTCACCTCTCACACTTTCTCCTAATAAAACATGTTCTTGGTGGGTTTGATATTGTATTATTTTTAATATAATTAGGCAAAAATTATTACTCAAACATAATTCTTCTTTATGTAAGTTAGCAAAAATATGCTCTCACCTGACTAATGATTCCAACATAACCCCATACTAGTTAAGTACTAGTGGTAAGAAGGAGCAAATTGGCCATTTGAAGTATACCAATTCTAGCCACTTAAAGTATATCATCAAAAAGTACCACTGCAACTTGCCACTAAAGGAAGAACATGTTATGATCATGGAAATTCAAACTAAGTTTCAGTATTAAAAACATGAGTATAACCGTAGGTATAGTAAGATTTATATTTAATTTAATTTTAATTTTTAATTTTTAATTTTTAATTCATATAAATTAATCATAATCATATGTTAATAATTAATTATATACAAATCGCCTTATATGTTATTTAAATTTTTAAATTTTATTAAAAATTTAAAATAAGACCCACTACATTCTTTAAATACATGTTTTTTAAAATAAATTATTTAAAAAATAAAAAATAAAAAATAATATAATTTAATATAGATATAATTTTTTTTTCATTTACATATTTTTAAAATATTTTATTAAAGATTTAATCAGTAAATCATGATATATTTACTATACATTTTAACAAACAAGAATAAATATATTATTTTTTAAAAATAAATTAAGAAAAATTAATAAATAATATATGATTATATATTATTAATATTCATTTTTTAATTTTTTATATTATATAATTAATATTAAATATTATTTTTTTAAATTAAATTAACTAAAAATTAATAAATAATATATGATTATATATATTACTAATATTCATTTTTTACTTTTTATATTATATTATTAACTTTAATTTTTAGCAACATAAGGGTATTCTATTTTATCTACAAATTCCATTCCCTTATTTGAGACATTGTTTTTCAGCCTCTATTGGAAACCCTTATTGTGTCGAGAATTGTATAGGTTCTTTGGGAATAGATTTCACAAGTGAGTTAGGAGTGGGTGAATTAAGGATATTGGTTGGAGTACCCCATAAAGCTAGTTTTAGAATGGCACTTGCTTCAGAAATTAGGTGAAACATTCCTATTTGTATTTATGTTTTTCATTAATATAAACGAACACTCTTTCCTGCCCAATTTCAATATTTTCTATGCAATTTATATTTTCTTGTAATTTGGTTATCCACAATTAACAACAACTTTATGAAATAGCTTTGTAGCAGTAACTACTTGTCCTTTGTAATCTTGTTGTGTTTCAGGTTGAATCTTGAAGATAGCAAGGAGGGTTAAAGTTGTTAGTGAGTAGAGCTTCATCAAATGTTGGATTTTAGGTTGGTTATTTTGTTATACTTGCCTTCTTTGTTTGATAAAGAAGTTTTCCTACAGAGATTAAAAAACTTATTTTGTGTATGATTGCTAAGTGTTTTCTTTTCTAGGGTATCCTATATGTGGTGGATGCTCCCAAAAATTCATTAGGGTAATTAAATCCCTCAACAATAGCCTACTGGAATGTAGCTTTGGTATTTTTAAGGACAAGTGATATTCTTTTATAGGAAAAAATTCCTTAAGGATATATAATTGTATTTTTGTGTTAGTCTTCTAAGTGTATTTTCATGTGATTGTAGCTAGAAAATCCATTCATGAAGGAAAACATTTTTCTTTCAGCACATGCATCAATATTTTGATCAATGAAAGGGATGTGGTGATTTTCCTTTAGACATGCCTTGCTTAAATATAAAAATTCAATACACACATGAATGTGCCCTTGTTTCTTTTCAGTGAGATGGGTTTGGATACCCATTCGATGAGAGGGATCATGTATATGAATCTAACTTTTAGTATATTCTCCACATCTCATGTGAAAGCCATTTCTTTTCATGGATTGATTCCTCTTAATTTTGTTTAATAGGTTCTACATTTTTATAAGATTTAATTTTGTGTTGAATTATCTACGGGTCAATTCTTGAAATATCTTTGTAACTTCAAGCAAATACACCACATAACTCTTTGAAGAGGTTTATATAGTTTTTAACTTTTTTTGGAGAATAGTTTTCTCCAATCATGATTTTTTCTACAATTCTAGGGTTCTTTAAGATAACAATATGCATGGTATTCAAAATACTGGCCATTTCCCCCTCTATATATACCTTGTTAGAGATAAGGAATCCCTTATACTAGTTGAAACCTCTTGGCATGGTCAAACCTTTATAGTTAACTTGCAACTTACTTAACTTGACAAGGAAAAGTATGATCGATGATGTAAATAATCCCATGGTCTCTTTGAAGTAGTTATAGCTTCAATAATGACCTTGTCTAAGGGTATTACCATATCTAAAGAGTCCTAATAATTTGGAGACTTGAAGGCCTAAATGGGTGAGGTAAATTGATCCACTTATTCCTGGCGAGGAGTAACCTAATCAAGATCTGTAGTAGTGGATTGGACATATTGGTAAGCAATTTTATCTACAAATAATGGTACAATTGACCCAACATATTCATATTCATCTACCAAAGAAGATAAATTGGGTAAGAACCAAGTATCAGTGTTCAAATGGGTCATTATAAATGATGTTCAACACTATGTCTTGGAACTCCCACTTGATGATGGATCACTAGGATCTATCACGATCATTGACAATATCACATATATTATATGATAATCAATATAATATATAGCCTCGGGAAGATTAAAAATTCCCATTGACATGGAATAAAATCAAACATCGATATTCTTGCATGTTGTCATGGAATTTCCCATCAACAAAACATTTGATCCTAAGGTGGTAGCTGGATCAAACAACAATATGGAAACTAATCAATTGTGGCAATTTTTCCTTAGAGAGTGAAGTGAATCAATCGAAATACTAATGAAACCACCATAATCATGGCATATGTCTAACTCTATCCTAACAAAACTTTGTATTCTATATATAACTAACAAACGCAAACTCTACTAATGCCATTTCCCCCTCTAATTAAATAGGGAATGAGGGTATAATTATGAAAGGTCTAAACAATTGATCATCAAATGTGGTTAACATGATGGATGATGGGACAACCTTTGAAGAACAGAGGTATCTCTAACACAACAAAATCATAACACACATTGGTACTCCTTCATCGACAACAGTGTTGAAGATGTTAGTACTATGATACGAGACCTAGATTTGAAACACGACATGACGAGGGAGGCATGGCATGTGATTATCCACATCAAAAGTGAACAAGTGTGCATTATAAGGATATAACCTTCCTATCATCAGCAACAGGGGATTACATTGTGTGGGGAAACTCTAAAGAACCTCTAGAGAAAACATGGCTCATAATGCTTCAATCAAATTCTCAACAATACTATAATTATGAGTATCACCAAAATTGGGTTTATGTGTAGATCTCAGTAATACACCCTTGGGAGGGTGCACATTGTGTCAATAATTGATTTCTCTTAATTTGGATAGAACGAAATGGATGCAATTTAGACACCTCTTTGACATTAGAAACAGACTCAAAATAATCATAGTTGTGTTCCCTCATCTGAACATTTATCTCATGTTCACACATGTAAACATTGGCATTTGATGTATTTATCCCTTGAAAAAGGGAACCATGATCTTCCCCTTACAAGAGTGCAGGGCTATTGGAGACCCCAAAAATGAGCTATTGGGCCTAAGGAGAGAAAGGATTCATTAGAACAATGGAATATTGAGCTGCATCTTGATGTGCCAATAAGAATTCATCTTCCTCAATCTTGGGGAATTTATCAATAAGGTGATTTCCCCAGCATAAGTTGCAAGACAATTTCACATTTCTTCTTTTTATCAACTCTAATAACATAATGTCATTACTTTTTATTTTTATAACCTTTCTTCTTATTTTTTAAATTTGATTTTATATCTTGTCTATTGGTTCCCTTTCTTCTCAAAAGAATAATGTATTTAAATAACATGAAAGGACTATGAAGGTCTTAGACTGATATAATTATTATGAGTAGTGGCCATCATGTTAGCATATAGAGACATTTGTCCCATAAAAATATATACTTGGCTCACCATCACATTCTCAATAGAACCAATCATACCATCAGTGTGTGGTCTTGGATTTGGATTCACTGGGTTCATCCCACCCTAGAGTGCCTTAGAATAAAAGTCATAAAGAACCGTAAATTGATAAAAAATAAATAAATTGATAAGCTCTAATTATGGCCCACTATTTAGTCATGACCCATAATATGAACACATCCTTATATGTGTATGTAAACATTGAATTAACAAACCAATATACTACAAAATCATCAGGGACCTATTCTTTAATAATGCACCACCTCCTTCCCCATTCATGGATATGATTAAAAATATGGGTGGAGGTATCTTATCTAAAATGTGTTAACAAGTCGATCCTTCTCTCATATTATATTGGTAATTGAAAGTGCATTAGAAATGTCATATCTAGGGAAGTGAAGTCACTATAAGAAAATCTTACAAGTTCTATGTACCATTTGGAAACAACTCTAGTCAATTTGCACTCAAAGAGTCTGATCCTAATACTACCATCCATCAATGATTTCAAATAACACTAGTTATGGAGTATCATTACATGGTTCATGGGATCTGTAGTGTCCCTTTTTAATAAATTTGGAAAAATTGAAAAAATTGCAATTTTTTCCCAATTCGACCCTTAGACTAGTTATGACTCCAATGCTTCCAAATGATTCCAAATCAGGTCTGAAGGTATTTTAAAGGTATTAATACATAAAAATGAGGCTTATAGGTGTCTAGAAACTCTCAAAATAATTCTGCAACATTCATTTAACTTCAGGAGAAATTGGGGAATTTTACTAGGAATTTCGAGGTTCAAACCCCCAAGGATAGAGGTCACTAATGGCTTCCCAAATGCAGTACAACCCTCCAAAATTTCAGAAAATAGACATGTATTAGTTAAAGGAATTCAATGGGAACCCAAATGCATCATTTTTCAGTTTCTAAAGGCAGCTACAACTCCCATAAATTATAGGTTTTTGGACATGTCTTCACATAGGGGGAAATGCTACGAAACTTCACCACTTGCTATGAAATTCAAGATTGTGTTCCAAATACTTATGTAATGTATATGAAACTTAGTCATGACATTAATAAATCTCCATAAATCATAAAAATCACAGATATGAACTGATACAAATCGAAATAAAGCAACTTCAAGCTCTCACGACAAGATGTAGGGAAAATGGCACCATTTATGCATTGTTTGGTATTTTTACATAGTTTCACTTGATATTGCAACCTCAGAGTATTCTGAGAATTAAATAAAGAGTATATATATATATCATAATACAAACAAATGGTGTATATTGTACTTTCACAAAGAGATCAGGATCTCACCAAAGAAACCCTTCCTACAAGAGCCAAAATATGCAAAGAAATGTGAGATAGATATGGGAACAAGTTGAAGAAGAAAGAATCACAAGATTCCATGTAGATTCAAATGAAAAAAAATAACTCCAATGTAGCTCCAAATTAAAGGTCTGAATGGCCTCTCCAATTTCCAATTAGGATGGGAATCTTTCACCCTTGAAATTGGTACTAAGGCAAGTAGAATAACACCCTACTAGCTTCAACAAGCTATGCTCTCCAATTTGCAAAATTAGAAATGATCAAAAGACACCATACTTCTTGTTTATTGTATTGTATTACCTTCCCAAGCCTTCCATGGTTCGAATTCCCTCCATGAACTTCATGCCAACTCGAATTGGAAAGAGATTCAAATGTGTGCCACTTGTCTATCAATTCCTAGCCTCCTCATTCACTCAATTCAAATGAGTGTCTCTTTGGATGCCCTAACTCCCTTGTATGCATTATTGGAGGCTATTTTTATCCCTGACATCTCATATATGTCAGATGTCAGCACTAAGGTCTGATTTGTGTCATAAGTGTCATAGCGTCGTCATCATTGTTGTCATAGAACTTCTTTACCAAGGCAAGAAATGGATCTGTGTGTCATAGCATACTCATCATTGTGGTCATACAACTTTTTGAATCTCCTAGTAGATATATTTTGGCTAGTGTTAATACCATACTTGGTCTCGATAAAATCACAATTGACTCAATATGAGACAAATTGCTCAATTCAGGATGAAACATAGTTGATTTAGCTTCCAAATTTTCAAGAAAAGACAATATGGAAGTATTCCTATATGTCTTGTCTATGTCACCTATAGGATCCTTGACCTCAATGGGATATATTAGACCACCAACTTTGGGTAGTCGATCATTACTAAATTGAAATATTGTGACATAGAAAGAATTTAACTTCACCCATTTACATTTTGAATAGCCACATACTATTGGAGCATCATAAAAGAGATCCATCTCATGATGAAGTATCATTGACACATGATGGTTATTATAACATGGAATATTGTAATTTTTGGTGTGAAGTGACACCATTTTTGTCTAAAAATTGTTTTTGGATCATCATAAAATATTGAAATGATTTTGGACTAGTGAATCCCTCTAACGCAAGGTGCCTTAGATGAATAAGGTTCTTGCTTAACAATACACACAACACACACGTTCACATAGACAAGATGAAAACAACATGCCAAAAGCTGGATTACATTACTTCTCTAAATCGGTTACAATGCAAATGCAAATGCAAAGAAATGAAATAACTAACTAATCATCAGCCTTGGCCGTTACATTACAGAAGTAACTGTGTGTTATCTCAGTGTGTCAACCTAACCTTCTCCTCATTCACTGTGCAACTTTGAGCTATGGCTCGATCTTCTCGGCTCTGTAGATGTATGACTCTTCTCTCCAATCTACCAGACTTCACTTGAGTTCTTCTCTGCCAAGATTGTCCAAAATGACAAGTCCCTCTACTGACCTCTCTTCCTCCATCTTATACTATGTTTTTGCTGTTATCGAGACCACTATGATCCCTGAGACACGCATCATCTGTCTGTTGATCTCCTTAGATCCTGTAGACCTGCAACTGTCAGCACCTTAGCCATGCTGCACAATCCCTGCTTGTGTTGACATATGTCACAATCCCAACCACCTTCAATAACTGCCATTAACTTCCTCAGCAACCCTGAACTGTTTCCAAGTACTCTCCTTGACTTCTAGGAGGCATTTTGATAGGATACAATAATCCATCACGTCGGTCATACTGTATGTCACATCAGCTTCCTTCACACTCTTCAGGCTTTCCAGGCTTTGCTAGTCTGCCCCTTCCTCCTTGATCAGCTTATGCCCAAACCTGTCAAAGTCATGTTTCAACACATGTCGACCATCGACGCTTCGCTCTTCCTGTTGTCCGTCGACCACATCATGTCGACTCTTGGCTTTCCCTGCATCTGTCGGTCACATACCCGACTGCTCCTGCTCAACTTATTGACCTAGATAATCCAATGTGCTTTTTGCACTAGTGGTTGTTGTCACTCCCTCTGGTCGGTCTTCCACATGTTGACTAACTTTGACTGATCTGCCTAGGCCCCAATTCTCCTGCATCATTCTCCCCAGGTGAAAAAGAACTCAATTGCTCTATCAGTCTCCTGAAATCTTCTTCAGAAATCCACGTAGCCTCCTGCAACTCATCATCCATCCATCTCACTAAGTATTCCTTCCTTCACAAATTGCATGTGCACCCGATTCAACGTTCCTCTATTACTTTTGTGATTTCTTCTTTCTATCGATCTAGATTCTGCATTGTCCATTCGATATCCATCACTTCTGCGCTTCTGCTACTTGAACCTTCTTTGAACTTGTACAGATTTGAGACATTGAATGTTGGTAAAATGTTCAAGTCATTCAGCAGATCCAACACATAAGCGTTGTCTGAAATCTTACATGGTCCAATATTTTTCAGATTCAGCTTGTTATAGGTTCTTATCGAAAATATCTCCTTCCGTAAATGTGCATAGACCAAGTCTCCTTTGCTGAACGGTTGCAGTCTCTTCTTCCTATCGGCTTTCGACTTGTATTTTGCATTACTCTTTTCTATGCGCCTTCACACATCTTCATGCACTTCTTTCATATGCTCTGCAAATGATTCTGCATTTGCACTTTTCCTGGTTTCTGTCGGTAACTCTACCAAATCCACCACTCCATGTGGGCTTCTTTCCTGAACAATATGGAATGGGCTCAAACCTATCGACCAATTCACAGAATATTTATATGCAAACTTTGCTTGTGCCAACACGTTCTCCCACTGCTTGGGTCTGCCAATCATCAAACATATTAGAAGGTTTCCCAAAATTTTGTGTACCACCTCGGTCTGTCCTTCTATCTGCGGATAATATGCCGAGTTAAACTGCAACCTCGTGTTGAGTTTATTCCATAGGGTTCTCCAGAAATGTCCCATAAACTTGGTATCTCCATCCAATGTGATACTCTTCGGCAACCCATGCAATTTGACTACTTCCTTGAAGAATAGTACAATAATTCCAGTGGTAACACTTTTCTTCCGACACGGAATAAAGTGTGCCATTTTCAAAAATCTGTTGACTACAAAAAATATTGAGTTGCTCCCTTGCTACGTCTTCGGCAATCCTAGCACAAAATCCATGCTCAGGTGCTCCCATGGGGTATCTGGTACAGGTTATGGTGTATACAACCCCGTGTTTTGACTTCTCCCTTTTTCCAACTGGCAAACTCTACATTGTCGAACCCAACTTCCAACATCTCCTATCATTCCTGGCCAGTAATACTTTTCTTTGACCAATGCCTTGGTCTTGTCGATGCCAAAATGACCTTCAAATCCGCCACTATGCAATTTTCAGATTAGTTTCTCCCTCATGGATCCTCTAGGAATACACAACTATTGTCCCTTGAACAAGTATCCCTCTTGGATAAAATAATCCAAGTTTGGAGTTCTGTCGACACTCCGTGGTTCACGACAAGCTCCCCATGCTTTCGCAAAATCCTAGTCGTTCCCATACTCTATCTTCACTGACTCTATTCCTGTTGCCTGAACTGTCATCATGTTCATCAATGCAACTCTTTGACTTAGCACGTCAACAACCTTGTTTGACTTTCCTGACTTATGTCTCAACATGAAGGTATCTCCCTGTAGGAATTTGAGCCATTTCATGTGACGCTGATTCAACTTTGATTGAGTACTCATATACCTCAGTGCTTGGTGATCTGTGTATAACAAAAATTATTTGGGCAACAAATAATGCCTCCACTTCTTTAATGCCTGGACAATAACATAGAATTCATGGTCATAGACCTAATATTTCCGCTTCACATCATCCAATTTATCACTAAAGAATGAAATTGGCCGACCCTCCTGGATCAACACTGCTCCAATTGCTGTTGCACTTGTGTCTCTATCGAATTGGAAAAATCTGACAAAATATGAGAGCGCTAACACTGGGCTCTCAATGACAGTTTCCTTCAACTTGTCGAAAGATCGTTGGGCTGCTTCAGTCCACTTGAGCTCACCCTTTTTCATGCACTCTATCATAGGTTCACAAATCCGACTGAATCCCTAAATGAACTTCATGTAGAAACTGGAAAGTCCATGGAAACTCCTCACTCCAGTCGTACTTGTCGTTTCCGGCCAATCCAATATTTCCTTCACCTTTTATGGGTCCATCACCAACCCTTTACCCGAGATTACGAATCCCAAGTACACTAGTTCTTCCTTCATGAAGAAACACTTTTGTAGGTTCACCATCAACTTCTCTTCCTGCAACTTCTGCAATACCTGTTGAATGTGTCCCAAGTGTTCTGTCTTGGTTCGACTGAAAATCCGAATGTTTTCCAGGTAGACTATGACAAACTTTCCCAAGAATGGTTTCAGTACCTCATTCATCAACTGCATGAATGTACTGGGTGCATTAGTCAATCTAAATGGCATGACTAACCACTCATATAGCCCCTCTTTAGTCTTGAATGTTGTCTTCCATTCATCTCCTACTCTAACCCAAATCTGGTGATAACCGCTCTTTAGGTCTATCTTTGTGACGTACTTTGCTCCACTCAAGAAATCCATCAAGTCATCCATTCTAGGCAATGGAAATTGGTACTTGATCATGATCTTGTTGATAGCTCTAGAGTCTATACACACCCTCCATTCTCCACCTTTCTTCGGTGCTAATACTATTCGTACCGTGCACGGGCTCAGAATTTCTCTGATCAACCCTCTGTCCAACAACTCCTAGACCTATCGGTTGAGTTCCTGACCTTCTCTCGGACTCATCCTATGTGGTGCTTTGTTTGGAAGACTCGACCCTGTAATCAATTTGATTTGATGGGATATGCTCCTTGTCGGCGGCAATCCCATCGGTGTCTCATCGACTACTATGCTCTGAAACTCGTCGAGCATATTTCTGACTTCTACCGGAATCTTCTCCATTGTTGCCTTCTCAACACATGGTCCCTTTAGAATGATAGCATAACACCCTGACAAATTTTCCTCCTTTGCAAGGAATTCTTTCATTAAGCACATCAGCACTTGCTTCTCCCAAAAGTTGCTCTCGGCATGCTCTCCGTCAGCTCGATCCTCCCACCTTGTCTTAAGAGTACTTTTCACGCCATTTTTCCACAATGTGACTATGTTGGCTCGGAAATCATAGATCATTTTCCTATCATACTACCATGGTATCCCTAACAAAATATGGCACGTGTCCATTGGGATTAAGTCACATAGTACATTGTCTTCAAATCCTTCAACTCTGAAGTTGATCAGGCACTTTCTGGTCACCTTCACATGTTGTCCTTTCTGCAATGATGAGATCTTGTAAGGGTGTGGATGTTCTCGACATCCTGACTTTTCCTTTTCGATCACCTCTGTCGACACAAGATTCTCAATGCTTCTACCGTCAACTATGGTCTTGCATCACCATTCACCGATTAGCACCTTGGTTCAAAAGATTGCCTTCCATTGTGCCGGCTCTTCCAATTCATGCTTGTCATCTAAAACCAATGTCTTGCTGGCTATCATGGCCTAGATTTTCTTGTTACCATCCTCACTGTTGTTGGATGCCGATTCTTCCCTCTCGTCAACTTGCTCATCCCTTCGACATCTGGGTTTCGACTCCTCTGCAACATGTAGGTTCTTTGGGCATTCGTATGCCTTGTAGCCCACTCCATGACACTTGTAATATATTATGGCTGGTCTGTTAGCTCCTTTTCTATCGGATGGACCACCTCGACCATACGCACCTTGACCGCGGTTATCACGACTATAGAGTCAGTTCTCTTGCGCTTTCTCCATTGTCGATGTCCCTTCCGTCGTTCAACTTTCTTCGACAGATCCCTTCCTGTAACCACTACTTTAGCTTTTCACGGAAATAGTCTTCGCACCTCGACCAGTCATCCTGCCTCTGGTCGCTACGAATTTTCTCGACATTTTCTCTTTTTCCTTCAGAGCTAACTGGTAGGCTTCACCCACTGCTCTGAATTTCAACATGCTCAATTCATCCTTAATGGCATATTTCAATTCATTCATGTACCTAGCGACAACTTTTTCTCCTTCGTTGGTCTGACCCAACCTTATCGACAATCTGTAGAACTCTTCCATGTACTCCTTCATGGTCATCTCTCTTTGTCGAAAGTTCTGTAACTTTCAGAACAAGGAAATCACATAGTCACATGGCAAGAACTTCCCCTTCAGCTTGGCGACCATCCTATCCCAATATTTGATTTTCTCCTTGCCCTTCTTGACTCTGTTAGGCTGCACATTGTCCCACCACAATGAGGCATGACCCTTCAACCTTAGACACATGTATTTCTCCATCTGCTCTATGTCAAAGTATTTCTCCATCTTGATGAACCAGTAGGTACGTACATCTAGCTTTGTCCCACCTCTCATATTCGTCAAAAGTTTGATCAATTTCTCTTTTGGTTCTTCTCTCGCTACTTCCCATGCTTCCACTTCTTCGACCTCTTCATCGTTGTGGTCTAATGCATCAGGAATACAACCATGCCTTTGGATTTCTTTGATCGATGTGACACCATTTGTCAAAGTTTGCATTGTTAGGATGCACTCATCGAACATCTCATGATCAACTGTGACTACTACGCCATGCGATCTTCGTCCTCGAACATCAATGCCTCTGTGATCCATTTTCAACCTCGGCTGAAACTCCCACTTTGTCCAATTGAAACCAGACTTTAACAAGTCATGTACAACTCTACCCAACCTCAACTAGAGCTGTAAAAAAACTTGCAGGTTTAACACCACCTGACGTTCTTCTGCTCGCAGGATTCGTCCGCTCCGATATGGCTATCCTCGAATCACAAGATGCTATGGCTCTGATACCACTTGACGGAAGGTGCCTTATATGAATAAGGTTCTTGCTTAACAATACACACAACACACATGTTCACATAGATAAGATGCAAACAACATGCCAAAAGATGGCTTATATTACTTCTCCTAATCGGTTACAATGCAACTGCAAAGAAATGAAACAACTAACTAACCGTCGGCCTTGGCCATTACATTACAGAAGTAACTGTATGCTATCTCAGTGTGTTGACCTAACCCTCTCCTGGTTCACTATGGAACTCTGAGCTATGGCTCGATCTTCACGGCTCTGTAGATATGTGACTCTTCTCTCTAATATACCAGACATCTCTTAAGCTCTGCTCTACCAAGATTGTCCAAAATGCCAAGTCCCTCAACTGACCTCTCTTCCTCTGTCTTCTAATCTACTGATGTTGTTCCCAAGACCACTCTGATTCCCGAGCCACGCATCCTCTGTCTATCGATCTCCTCATATCGTGTAGACCTGCAACTTTCAGCGCCTCAGCCGTGCTGTAAAATCCTTGCTTGTGTTGACATCTGTCATGATCCCAACCACCTTTAATAACTTGCATTAAATTCCTCAGCAACCTCGAACTGTTTCCAAGTACTCTCCTTGAATTCTATGCGTCCTTCTGACAGGCTACAGTAATCCATCACGTCGGCCATAC
Source organism: Larix kaempferi (assembly GCA_027924585.1). Taxonomy (NCBI): domain Eukaryota; kingdom Viridiplantae; phylum Streptophyta; class Pinopsida; order Pinales; family Pinaceae; genus Larix; species Larix kaempferi. Next base: position 2,475,111 of record BSBM01000619.1, read on the forward strand.
TATATGTCAACTTCGACTCACCCATCATCTTCCTTCACACTCTTCAGGATTTCGAGGCTTTGTCGGTCTGCTCCTTCCCCATCACTTGGCTAATGCCCAAACCTGTCAGATTCTAGGTTCGACACATGTCGACCGTCGACGCTCCGCTCTTCCTGTCATCCATCGACCCCATCATGTCGACTCTAGACTTTCACTGCATCCATCGGTCACATACTCGACTGCTCCTGCTTGACTTATTGACTTAGACAAGCCAATCTTCTCCCCACACTCCTCTGGTCAGTCTTCCACATGTCGAATAACTTCGACTGATCTTCCTAGGCCCCGATGCTCCTGCATCACCCTCCAATCCAAAATCAAGATCTTGCAAAATTCAATCGATAATCATTTGAATGAACATGCAAAGGAATCATAAATTTAATCAGATATTAAAAATAAAATAAAATATGGACTTACTATTTATGGAAATGGATAACATAATGAATTGAGAATGATATTGAATCTAAAGAATTAGCCATTTGATATTATCACCTTTTCCCCTTTATGTTTAGAGTAAAAGACATAATCAATATGTGTCTACATTCTTAAAATAAATTTGAAATTCATGTAACATTCTAACTTCAAATAGATATTCTAAGGTATGATTTAATAAACTAGTGTTCCTAATTCACATATAGAAAACCCGTGTATATAGGTATCCTAAACACACGAGTGTGCTAAATTATGATACACATTAGTAGTAAACCTGCAAAAGCATATACCAAGTTTTAATTGTGGATATTTTCACTTAAAATGTCTTGTACTTATTCATTTGGCATGTCTATGCCAACATAGTATACTAGTGCACTTTAGTCGATAAAAATAGTGTGCGTATTTATCAACAATTTGTTGAAATATCAAGTTAAACATGAGTGGGAATCTAATTTTGTAAAAGTAAGTTTATAAAATAAAACCCTATTCGCTATTCAAACCAAGGCTGCTTATGCAGACCTATACCATGATAAGCCCTAGAAGGCTTCTACTCAGTAATTAGCATGACATTTTTTATATTTTGATATGCTAGACCAGCTGTAGTTTCAAATTTTGAACTATGGGGACTTTATTTATGGGAATGCTTATTTTGTATAGTTAGTTATGGGCAGTTGACAATTGATCACCTTATACACACACACACACACACATATATATATATATATATATATATGCTGGTAGTCATTATGTTGGAGTTAAAAGGAACATAGAGTCGCTTTTCCGCATCGAGCAAGGAAAAAAATGAAATTAGAAGTTCTCCACAATTTATTTGGGTTTTTCTATATTCAAACTACTTGGAGAATATGTATGATCGGCAAGGTTCTATTTAATAATTGTGCACACTAGTAAAGTTGATGAACCCATAGTTGGCCTCGGACCCGAGCCTGTTTAACCAAGATGACTTTTCAAATTCCATCCATCCCAAAACTAAATTAAATCACTCATAAATGAATTTATAGATTAAACTCAAGGGGTAGTTACAACTCTTAATCTACCAGCCTATCCCTCTATAAGTAAGTTTATAACATAAAACCCTATTCGCTATTCAATTCCTTTGCCAAAAGCTAGAAGGGAGACTTGTGTAAAAGAGATATACCAAATAAGACTTTGGAGTGGACAATTCTTTTGAAGAGTTAAATTTGCAAGCAATCACCATAGGACTCATACAAATCTATACAAAAGAAATTTAACGTACGCAGCTTCATTTATTTATTTAAAATTTGCCTCATTTCATTCAAAAGAATCCATAACTTTTTTAGTTATTACTATTAGTATTTACACATTACATTTTAAAGAAAATAGAAAGGGTTTTAGTGTTACCTTTAGCATTGCAAACCCTAGCTTTCATGTTCCTTCCTTTTTGTAAATCAGGTTGTTGCAAACGCTAGCATTGAAGTTTATTTTCTCTATAGTGTGACTTTGAGATTTTTTACAACGATCATTTGTTTCCTTTGTGTACTTTTATACGGGGGTTTTGGTTTTTGTTGGATTGATACCACTCATCACGTTGGATCCCAATTGTGTTGTAATTTTTTTTAATTCTTTCATAATTCATGGTCCAAAATTTATAGTAATAATGCACTGGTATTTTTTTTATTAAAAAGGCATTGCTTTAACACAAACTTTAAAAAAAGGATACTAGCTCAAGCAATGCACACTATAGATAAACTATAAACAATGTGAAATATAATATTAAGTAAATCGTTTTGAAGATGTTTATTTTCTAAAATGTTATAGAGTTATGTGCATTGTATAGTAATTACACAACAGTTCTTCGGTCAATATCAAGTGCACCAATGTATGCTATTGTATTGTACATACCGCTTAACTAGAAAACAATTGTATCCTAACATTATTTCCTTATTTTGTAGAAAATATCACATACTTTTTTTTATTTGATTATGAAATGATTTTATTGATAGAATATTAGGTAAAATATATATAGCAATGAGGGTGAGGGAAAAAATCCCAAGAGAATATAGAATGTTTTTTCAAATTTAATGTAAAACTAATATATTTGTTTTATTTTTAGGTTTCAATTATGTGTATTGGATAATGTGTTTCATGTAAAGAAAATATGTGATCAAACTAAAAAAATATTGTTTAGAATTTGAGTGCAAAAGAGTGCAAAACATTTAGGGAAATGTTGCAAAGAGAGGAATTAGGTGCATTAAAAGGTGATCAAAATGAGTTTTTAATATAAATGTAATTCTTAACAATATTTGCTAACCTTTTTCAAACATTTGATTTCACATTTGTTTAATGTTGTGTAGGGATTGACTATGAGGGGACATAAGGTCGCCCTAAGAAGATGAAAATAAGGAAGGATGTAAACTATTATAAATAAACCCTGAAGTCATATGGAATGGTTTTGGAAGGTACCAAGAGGGGGACAGGATTTTATAAAACTATGAAGGATATAGTGGAAAGTGCATGTAAACATTCTTTGCATTTACAACAAAAAAATCGATATAGTAACTCCAACAATCAAATTATACATAAAATACAACAATAATTTCTAGGGAAATGATTAATAAAACCTATGAAACTTGCAACAGAAAAAACATACAAAAAAATAAAAAATATTATTCTAAACGTATATTTTTGTAATATTCATATGTAGTCCAAAAAATCACCAAAATAATATTTTTCCTATATTTATTTTCATATAAATATCAACCAATTTTTTTATTATGTTTTTCATTTTTTGGGAATATTTATAAAATCCCAAATGATGATTGGCATGATATATGAAACATGCCAATAGGGATGTCAATTTTTTTATATAAAGGGGATGGTCAAAGAAGTGTGCATAATTGCATCATAGATGGAACAATCACAACAATAATGTGCATCAAACATATCTATTCATTAATTTTCTATGTACAAAGAGTTTAATTATTGTATGAAATATTAATTTTCAATTTGTTTTTGCAAGAAAAAGAATGAAACCCATTAAACACATAAAATGGGATGACAAGGTAGAAAATGGTTGATAACAAGATTTGTTAGTACTTAATGTGTTTTCCTTGCTTATAATATTTCATATTTTTTGTGTGTGTATATTTTAATTGATTTAGAGTTATCAATGGATGTTTTCTATCATGTACTAACAAAGAAAAACCTTGGACTAACATTTAATTAACATTGGGTTGTAAGTATATGTTTTAGTACATTGAACAATTTTAAAGTAGTTATATGTTTTAATTCACTTATTTTAATGGATAAACATATATATATATATATATATATATATATATATATATATATATATATATATATAACACTCAAGAAATAAAGTATCTTCAGAGATAGAAAAAGGAATAGCTTCAAAATCATGTGTATTGTTTATCAAGCAATTGTTTCAATGGTATGGTTTTTTCATTAAAGTTGTCATGTATATTATATTATAAATGAATATATAATCATTACACTTAATTTATATGTTCGGAGATAAAAACATAATGATGTGTAATGTAAAACTCAAGCTAATCAACAAAAGCTTCCAAAATACCTAGTCACACTATCTCATGCAAGTGTTGAAGAGATGAGTCATGCAAGTAGCTCAAGAAATTACAATAGTTTGAGAGATAATTGATGACCATCGAAATTGAATTGTACAAGTTGTATACGTTAAATTTTTTGTCTATGAAGATCAAACATGTTGTTTAATGTAAACATATTGCCCCAATGAAATGATGGCATGTTAATAATAACTATAACGAATATTTTATTGACATTTTTAATATCATGGAAACTTATGTTATCCTGTATAATAAAGGGTCTCTTATCCATATTTAAAAAAATAAATTTCATCTTCTATTATATTTTTTTTTCAGTGTCATAAAATGAACTATGCTACTAATTAAATATATGTTTTATTTAAATTGTTACAATGAACTGAGGTACAATTAGTTGGTATATGTGTTTAAATGATACAAAACATTAATGGAATTATTATATCTAAACATATTTAATTAAAAAATAAAAATCAATATTATTATAAAATATTATTTTATTTTCTTATAATTAATTGATATTTTACCTAAAAATAACAAAAAAATGTCTTGTTTGCATACCTACAACATAAAAAAATCTAGTTGTACAACATGACTACATTGTATTCATTTGGAAAAACCACTGTGATTTATTCAAATCTATGCATTGTTAAGCTTAAGTGAGTATTATGCATTGATACAAAAATATTGTAATAAAAGCACTAATGCTCCTCGTGACAAAACAAACACCACCTCCTTTGAAAAAATTGTTAGCTTTGTCATACTATTCTCTTTATCATTACAAAAAATTATAACGCCCAAGGTGATAAATGCATCATGGGTGCTTTTACATGTGAAATATGCATCAATGTTTTCATTCTAAAATATACACCAAGGCTTCATAACATATATAATATGCACCTATGTATATTATATGTTTTTAAATAACTTATATGTATCAAACTAGGGCGCATTGGTTCATATTATTGACATCAACGACTCGATGCTTTTAATATCTAAAGTACACATAGAGGCATTGAAAATATGTAGTATGCATTGATTCTAGAGTTGTTGTTTGAAGATACTAACAAGTATCGGTGCATAGTATATTGGTGCGTATTAAATATATTCATCCCATTAGTGTTCTATGTCAATTTAAGCATACCAATAAAAGAAGTATCTCTTGGAATCTCCAATTGTATAAAAAAAAAATTTGATCATAGTGAAAATCCGTTGAAACCTCCCCAACCAATGGTCTAGGTTTCAATATTGTCCAATACTGTAATTCTAGAAACTTCTGTAATTCTAGAAACTTCTATAATTTGATCATAGTGAAAATCCGTTGAAACCTCCCCAACCAATGGTCGAGGTTTCAATATTGTCCAATACTGTAATTCTAGAAACTTCTATAAAACCTATATTAGAAGGTGTTTTTCTTTAATGATAAAATAGTTTGGAAAACATATAAAATATCATAGTGATCAACAGTAACATTTTCCTGACTTTGGGGTCTACCAAATAATCCTCTAAAATCAATGTTTGTGTGATAGTTGTCTACTCTTATTAGTATGTTGGTTATCTAAACATGTAACGCACCAATATCCTTTAACTTGAGTTATCTCTTGGCTTGGTGATGTTAGCATTTTTTAATTAAATTTATTTGTTTGTTAGTAATAAGTTTCATGATTATTAAAGAAGGATAACAAATAAATGTCATAAAATTATTTGATAATCATTCTCCCTACAATGCTCCTTACAATCACATCCACAATGCAAAACAAACGTCAATATAACATATTGAGTTCCATGCATTGTATACTATCCTAAATTCCAATATTAATAGATCTTTCATCCCACCTTTGGTTGTAAATTGATCATGACTCTCAATATCGACTTCATAAATCCACAAAAAAGAAAACATACCTACCTCAAAGAATCTATGACCAACATTTAGTTAACATTTGATGTCAACCTCATGGAGTAATTATGTTTAGAACCATATCCAATGAGCTTTCAACTTTGTGTTTAGTCATTGTCTCAGTGAGCTTTCAACTTTGTGTTTAACAAGTAGACATATTCATGTTCACCCTATATACTATGTCATATCATCAATATGCTCCACCAATCATTTTCATCAAATGTATATCTTTTTTATCTACAAATAATCACCATGTAAATCATTCGTAACAACCTATTTAACATAATAAAATTATAAAACATAATCATTAATCATAATTAGCTATCAAAATTACATTACATCCAATAATATTTTCAATACTATCTTCATCACTAATATCACTAATCTTGATAATATGTCATTAATAATATTTTATACTATCCAATAATATTTCAATATTATCATATTCACTAAGAATAAGATTAATATTGATAATCTCATTAATAATACTTTATTCTATCATTTTCACTAATATAACTCACTTAAATAAAATCTTTGTTTTTTTCTTCTTATAATTTGTATAAAAAAAATATATTAATGATGAATTTTCAAAGGATAATAAAATATGATTAGTCAACATAAAATATGACCTCAAGAATTCTGACCCAATAGAGCTCAAGAACCTATGCTCATAGGAATTATATGACCTAGAGTCATAGGAATCCAACAGGAGCCAATAAGAATTATGACCTTAAGAACTCTAACCCAAAAGAACTCTAACCAATGAAAACCATGTAATACCCCAAAAATTTTGAATTATAAATTTAATGTTTTTCATTTAATGAATTTGTCAGCTTAAATTCAAATCACTCAACTTATGCCCACTCAAACTCCCACCAAACATAATCACATAAAGCCATTAAAATATCATGTTACAAAAATTTAATACTCGAACTTTAAAGTGTGTTACACCTTGAGATATTTACATTCATGTTTAGGATTCCTAAAAGTAACCTAAGAGGGATTTTGGGTCTTTTAAAATGGCATGATACGTGTGAAAACGATATCTAATGAGTTTAACAAGTCTAATCAATTAGTTTAACGATTGTGGGTCATTGATATAAGATTTTAATTAAATCTAATCAATGAGTTTAACAATTATGTGTTGAGTATTTTATTAAAACTTCATAATAATATATTTAATTAGCATAGCTATTTAACTTGTGTTTATTCATAGGTTACAAATTAAATAACATGTTATACTTTACTTGTTCTCTATGCATAATTATAATCATTGATTGTTTATGTTTCAGCTACTGGGTATTACCCACCATACTAGCTCATTGTCCTTGCATCAGCTCCAAGTTATCTATGCTTTAATTAATTGTTATTTTTTATTTTATTTTTTCTTATGATTACTTATTTGAAATTTGGAAACATACTCATAAAATCAATCTGGAGAGTACAATTGTATCATCCTCCTACAATGTAAGAAAAACATACATGGTAATCTATCCCAAATTCTAAAATATAAACATCTATCAATATTACATTTAACATGTGACCTATCATTATTCAACAATTACAAATTAAATCTAATCAATATTAATAGGAGAAAAACATTGACAATCATCCAATCATAATATCAAATGGATGAAATCAATCCATTTGAGAAGGAAACGACAAAAAAAAAAACGGTTTTCTTGCCAATTGACAAAACGCGGTTTTCACCAGCTTCTAGCCGTTAGAGTGCAACTTTCCACGTTTTTGGAAAGATAAATTTATGATTCTATTTTTAAATGGACGGATATCAAAATTTTGAAGTAACCTATTATTTGGACCAGTGAGGCACCTTTCCATCCAATTCGAACACCCTTTCATACCATTCAAAATAGTTATGGACTATTCGAATGGGTTCCAAAAGGTTTTCAGATTTTTGGGTGTTGCATTTTCAAAGTGGATTTAAGGTCCCAACAAGTTGATTATAATCTATGGATATATGTTGATTATAATCTATGAGGGATGTGATGCTTGACCTCATTACTTTGTTTCTTCATTTTTTTAATGTGTTGTACTTGTAAATAAAGAAAAGAAGTACTATGCCAATATTGTATGAAGTCTCTTACACATGAGTGTAGCATGTATCTTCTTTATAGATTGTTACGATCATGGTTGGAATTGGTTTAATATAAAAACAATTTTTTTAAAATTTTAAAACCATATTTATAGTTAGTTTTTTATTTAAAGTTATAACATATTAGTTATTGATAAGTGGTTTAACTTTTTTTTAGCAAATGCATGTGTCATCTAATAGGGTTAAGGTACAAAGTTTCATCTACGAACATGTGCATATATGATGGCCTTTCCTTATAATCAAAACAACCTCAATGTATCAAACATAGACAAAACAAGAGATCATAAACATAGATGAAACAAGAGATCATATCACATTTCTTGCCAATGAAGTCCTACACAAGTAGATGAATGAGACGATGAATAAATAATTCTGCTCAAGTTTTATAATCCCTACTTTGATAAGCAACTCTTTAAAGGATAAAATATGTTCAAGGTACAAGTAAACTTTGGCATTCCTCATTACGAAGGAAGAATACTTGAATGTGTCTTTAAAAAGTAGCTCCTTCATTCAAAAATAGGGAACTTATCTATGCATATTTTTTTTTCGATAATGAAAATATTACATTTAATCATTTATTAAATAACTACTATTCACAAGTTTCATAGGAAAATAGAGAAGCCTCGTGTTTGTCATGCCTAATGAACCTAGTTGGGGTTTTTATGGATTCCCTCAAGGAGGAATGTCTTCCTATTAAAAAAAATGTGGCTAGAATACAAGATTGGCATAACTCCACAAGGGATAGGACTAGCTCATGCATGGGTATATATATTCCTTCCATGCATTGTCCATAAATATTGAAATAGGGATAATAAGAAGCACACCAGCATTAGTACTGAAGCAGTCTACACAAGGGCATCTATACCAAGATGGAATTTCTAGAGATCCAATCAAAAGGAAAGGCCTACAAACATGAATTTGAAATTGATGATAAGATCAAGAATAAAGCCCAAGGGAAATAAATAGTTTGGTCCTACAAATTGGAAAAAATCATAAAGGTAAATGAAAGTAAAATCCTCAAACGAAAATGAAAGGAGATTTCCCAAAAATGGAATCATCAATCAAATCTTCCTATGAATAATTTCCATCCAAATAAAAAGTTTAAGAAATACATAGGTAAGTGATGCACCACACATCAAAGTAAATGGAACTCCATAGATAAGTATCATCTCGAAAAGCACTAATAGTGAATATGCATACCCTTGCACCTACACTAAATTCAACAACATTGTAGATCCAAGACAAAGGAATATTAATTGTATAAGATGAACCCTATGCCACAACTTCCATTTCATAGGTGCAAGCATAAGATTATGGGGAGCCAAAATAAGGAGAAGCACCTCTCCCACTCATAGATATAGGTGAAGGGGATATCCCAACACTTGATTGTTGAGAGAAATAAGCAAAAGAAATTGGTCTCTACAAATGATGTGAAGAGGTTTAATTTTCCAACATGAGTGTATTCCCATCCATATAGGATTGGATGGTTGAACTAGGGGTAGCACCTCTGTATCAATCATCGATTTAGTTTGCCCTAAGGCATTAAACACTTCAATATGAGGTAGCCTGTGATGCAAATATGAGAAGGATTGTATTTTTTACTTGGTTAGCAATTAATGTAGAAGATAAAATCTATGTACCAATCTAGACCATCCAATGGCATATTAGTCTTAGGAGTGAGTATATTATGGGTACCCTAAAGGGAGGACATGATAAGTTCTCTATTGTGGCTATTCCATAGTACAAGCAAGTCATGTAGCTTCTAGTTTGCTAAGAAACTCAAAATTTCTTTGTGATATTTTGCGAAATAAGTCTTTCTTTTAAGTCTCAATATTTGGCACTAATATAAGTGGGTTTAAACATATATAATCATGTAAAAGATATAGGATGCATTGTAGTGATCCTTTGTGGGTTTCTCAATTCACTTGATCATAAAAATAAAGAACAAGTTACATGATTCACTTACAATAATAAAAAACTTTTAATTTAAATGAAATTTACAAAATTATTTATGATTTCTAAAATTCACATACATGCAAGAACCTCCTGCATATAATAAAATGAATTTATGTATATTTTGTGAAACATTAATCAAGACTAATTTTAAAATGAAATTTGTTGCAATTTAGACTAACATAGATCTTCCATTGCAATATCCCTTATCTTGTGTTGCACGTCTCGTCGTAGCCGTAACTAAAATGCACAATCATTATGTCCATTGGTTGACCACCGTATCTACTCGCTATAGGTACTCTTTTTCTTGGAGGATCCCCAAGATGTAATGGGTTTGTATGGAATAAGCACTATATTAGGGTGTGTGCAAGCTAATGAGGGTCTCTTTTGACATGATAAATGCAATATAAAAATGAAAAAATAGGCATCCGCCAAATTACATGGACATTTGAGATACATAGACAATGAATATTACTTTGAAGCAAAAAGATGAAATTTGGGAAATTGAATCATGTTTCCGAATATCGATAATGTTCATAACCATCTCAAGCTTGATATTTTCTAACAAAGACGTTTTTTGGACAAATTATAAGGTATATGTTTTCAGTGGGTGCATCCTTTGAGTTCCTAAATGATAGAATAAACCTACAAAAATTGGTATACATTTAGAGAATAACTAGAATTAGTGCAATGTTATTTTTCCAAAATAAATTTAATATTATATATATATATTTTAATTATCTAAGTGATTGAACCTCGAAAATAGTACACTAAGTGTGGGTGTAGGCTTTGAAGGTCTTAATGTAATGATCACGATACAATTTTTTATAGCATGTAGATTAGGTTAGTGTCTAGTAGTGCAACATATAATTTTTTTTAAATGCTTTTAAAATGAAAAAATTATGGACAAAACACTAACGGTGTGATTTTTGAGTTGAGGGGTCATGACAGAAGAAAAATAAGAAATGTAAATTGAAAAAAATATTTATAAAAAATGAATATTTGTAATCTATAGAAAAAATATGCTATGTGGGTCTAAATTTTCATAAACAATTATGGTGTGTGGCATACTGTAACTAATGGTAAAACATGGGCGTATTGAGAAAAGGGATGAAATGCTCAATTAGCCATGGCTTACGACATTCCATGGCACAAATTTGGTTAATCCAAAGTAAACACATAGACATAGGAATGACATGCCAGCACATGTGGACGGTCGGTCCTAGTGCTAAGAAATGTGTATGTGTTTCTTTTAAATTAAAATTGATAAGCCCGCCAAAAAAGGTTTCGTGGTAAACAAAACGTGTACCCAATATTCAGTTACAAAATGTATATGCAATATGTCTTGACAAAATGCGTAATCAATTTATAATGCTAAAATGAGTAACACAACATTTACATTGTATGGTTTGGTGATGATAACATTAAAAAGAATTGGATGGCTAGGTAAATAAAATGAACATCTTTGACATGGGTTTGGATGACCATGTATATTGAATGAACATGGTTTGGATTTGTTTCACTTGGTGACTTGGTGCATTAGACTTGGATCTGTGATGATACCATTAAAAAGACTTGGCATGTGAGAACTGGCATGAAAAACTTAACATTAACAAGATTTGGATGTCTAGGTATAAAGAATGACCATGAATTGGTGTGTTTTACTTAGCTTCACGATAAAAATAAATGAGAACTTTAAAAATATTTGGATTGATAGGTATATAGAATGAACATCTTTCATGAATAAAGTGAATGTGACTCAGTGCGTTAGAATTGTCCTGGTGATGATAACATCAAAAATATTTGGATAGCTAGGTATATACAATGACACTAAAGATTAGTAAGGGCTAGAGAGAGAGAGAGAGATAGGTTAGGGGTTTGGGGGGGAGGAGGGTGATTAGAGAGAAAGGGGGGTATAGGTGAGGAGTGGGGGTGTTGGGGTTAGAGAGAGAGAGAGAGAGAGAAAACCAATGGTGTGGTGGTGTGTTGTAGGGTTGGGGGAGAGAAGCAGGGGTGGGGGTTAGGTGTAGGTGGAGGAGTAGGGAGAGAGAGAGGGGGGGGATTAGTGGTTTGTGGAGGAGTAGGGTGCTTAGAGAGAAATGGGGGGGTATAGGTGAGAAGTGTGGGTGTTGGGGTTAGAGAGAGAGAGAGGGAGATATTGGGGGTTGGTAAGGGGTTCGATATAGAGAGAGAGGGGGGTGTTAAGGGGTTATAGGTAGAGATAGAGGGGGGTGTTGGGAGATTCGGGGTAAGTGGAGCAAGGGAGAAAGAGAGTGAGAGAAGGGGTTGGTAAGGGTTAGGGAGATGAGGGGAGAGAGAGATAGAGAGAGAGAGAGAGGGGAGGGGGATTAGTGGTAGGGAGATACATAGGGATGTGTGAGAGAGAGAGAGATGGAGAGAGAACCAGTGGGGATATGGTGTGTTAGAGGGTCGTGGGAAAGAGAGAGGGGTGAGGGTTAGGTGTAGGTGGAGGAGTAGGGGAGTGAGAGAGACTTAGAGAGGGGGTTATTAAGAGTTAGGAGGAAGATGGGGTGTGGGTGATTAGTGGTTGCAGGGTGTTAGGGGGTGTGTTAGAGAGTTGGAGAGGGGTTGTTAGAGGGTTGAGGATGGGGTGTTAGGGAGTTGTAGAGGGGTTGTTAGGGGATTGGAGAGGGGGTGTTAAGGAGTTGGAGAGGGGGTGTATTAGGGGTAGGGGGTTGGGGGGATGCTAGGGATTTGGAGAGGGGATGTATTAGGGGGTATGCATTTCTTAGTATTAAAAATTTAATGTTGCCCTTAGTCATGGAACAACCATATTTAATGATGGTAAAAATTATGAGAACATAGAAAGTACTTGTTTTGTTCACATAGAACACGTACGCATTTTTCAGAGTAAAAATTGAGTAGTCATTTTTTCTCTATATATCGGGTATGTGTTTTGTCTAGAAAAAATGAGTAATGATTTCGTAACTCATTTTTTTCCTATCCTGCATGACGACCTTCATCATGGCAGGCTTGGGTCCGCACATTGCTAGATGTAATAAACACGTACTTGGTTTTGTTTTTAAAAACTTGAGTGATTTTTTTATATCCATGATTACATATAAAAGGTCCCTCAACTTTTTGTGAGGGCCCTATATTTACACGATTGGAAGTGGAGCATTCTACTTTCAGTCCTCCCAACCTTAACCACTTCCAAGGACCGAACTCTCCAATATTCAATGTAACAATCCTCCCATCCGTAGGAGGAAAAATATAAAATATCCAAGATCCAAAGAAACCAAAAGATGATCCTCACTCATATCCTTGGCTTTCCTTTATAGATTTTTTAGGTTTCTGTTGCATGTTCATGCATGTTTGCACTTGAGTATTCTTTTCCTATGTGTGCATGTGTGCACTTGAGTATTCTTTTCCTATGTGTGCATGTGTGCACTTGAGTCTTAGTATTCATATTCCTTTAATTGATTTTCTTATTTTATTCTCCTTAATTAAGGATGTGTTTTAGTTTAACTTCTCTTTAACTAAGTTCTCGCACATGTTCTTATTTTTAAATTAATTATTATTTATTCTTGGCATGCACATAATTAATTTAATTAATTTATTCTAAGCACGTACATTTTTTTTATTAATTTTATTATTTATCATTTTCTAAATACTTTTTTTCATTTATATTTTATAAATTCTATATTTTAAATTAATTTTTCCAAGATTTTATCAATGGTGCTATGGTCGTACACATGACCTTCAAATAGAATACACCAAGGTTATGTCAAGGGTGCCATAGATGTCCTTCAAATAGAATTTACCAAGGTTCTATCAAGGGTTCCATGGTTGTACACATGCTATTCAAATAGATATTATCAAGGTTCTATCAAGGGTACCATGATCATACACATGCCCTTCAAATAGACCTTTTCCTGCAGTGAGGATGTGATATGACAATTAAGACCTTGTTAACTCAATCCAGCTATATCATGTTGAGAGACTAATGGTCATTGCGGAATAAGGTCATGTCCTTATTTCCCTCCCTTCAGTCAAAACCTCATGAGTAACCGAATCCGTAGCCTACCCTCATGACACATGCATCTAACGAGCAAAATCCTCTCACTTTTCAACATGTCGCATGGAAACCTATGCTATTTATGGTTGCATCCCCTCATAGAACCCTATTACCCATGTGTGAACGGATTGGCAATAACAACCCTATTCCTACACACATGTAATCCATGTGCATCAAATATATCATGTAAAATAATCAAATATAATTTCATCACATTGTATGACTTTATACCATATCCGAGCTCAACTCGGAGCCCATGCGACATTTACACCATATTGCATTAATTCACACCTATGCTTTCCTACCACACTTGGAAGAACTTGTTAAATTATCTAATGATCATATTATCATATCTCCAATGGTGAGTCATCATACATAAACACGTTGCAATAATTTATTTCTAACATAATCACTTATGTGTGATCAATTGTCCCCAAGAAATAATCATCACATGAGTCTAGCTAGAATGGGGTATTACATGATGCAGTTCTAGTCTATGAGTGTTTGGAATTTTTATTCTTAATTTTTCAACTTGAAGAAAACTTTTCCCAGCTGATAGCTTAAGAAGAATGCTAACTTCTATACCTCTACGCACTTGTAGTGACACACAAACACACAATAGTATGCTTACGATGAATAAATCCATAATAAAATACTATAGATGAATATATCCAATTATACTTGTTACAAGTAGTTTTATATTAAAGGGTTTTTAAGATAATAATAAATTTGAGTCGGAGATTTCATATCTAATAGGTTTCTAATATGAAGTTATAAAATGAAGGTATAGCTTAGGCACACGACCTTTCATATTGATTCATAATATAGCTCATACTTATTTGTAATTCATATTCAAACAATAGAAGAATGATGTTGTATTATTGTTTTTAACTTTCCCTTGGAAATGATGAACACGATAGGAAGTGGATCTTAGAAACATGCATGATATGAATTATCTTTCCAACACTTGACTAACAATATTTTAGTTCATGAGTTAGTGAATTGAATTTGTTATGGGCATAAAAGTAGAAAGAAAGAGTAACCCAATTCCATGAGAATGGAATACAAAGAGGAATAAGGAACAACTTTGAGGTGGAAACCTCCATATATAATGTACAAATGCACAAGACAAGGTGATATGATACAAAAAATAGGTCTCATTGGTGTGTGTGTGTGTTTGTGTGTGTGTGTGTGTGTGTGTGTGTGTGAGAGAGAGAGAGAGAGAGGGAGGGAGAGAGAGAAGGTACAATAACAATAAATTTCCTAGCCAACCATACAATTAAAATTAAGGTCCTAGCCAACCAATAAAGACAATACTAATATAATAATAGAAATGTAATGTCACCATATATAGGACTTTCCACCTACCTGAAATTGTATTTCATATTGAAACAATTGTGGAATATGTTACTATTTCTTTGTTATAAAAATGTATATGTTTAATAAATCATAACACATTTATGATTAGTTAATATCATAAAAATTTATTCATATATGTGAATAACTATGTCTAGAAAGCTATGGTGCATCCTTGTATTGATGTAATACCCGAATTCAATTATTTGTTCATTTGCGATGTTTACAATTGCATCAGCAAAATGATGTTTGTTTCTGTTCTCTCATTAGAGTGACAATGTTACCTATAAATATTAACACTAGCCTTAACTTAAACTTTTCAGAATAATCCAGGCTACATGAGCTCAAACACAATACAAAATTTTTATTTATTCCTTTTAATGCTTCTTCTCATTAATTAGTTTATTGCACACACACACACACACACATACACACATCTTTGGTTATATACCTAAACATTATCCTATATTCTAAACTACCTTGTCAGTTTATGAGATCATACACTATTCTTCAAAACTTACATGTTATAGTGCAAATTGGCACTTCCTCATTATGTGATGACAATACCCCTAGATGACACCTAAGTGTCCATGAACATTCACATATATGAACCTATAAAGCATGGAAGATCCTTTATTTTTACCTTATATGATGGTCTGAGTTCCTTAGAGAAGAATATGAGCATTTTTCCTTGAAAACACTGAAGTTTGAGCATATTTGAGACCCCAACCTTCCTTTACTTCATACACAGAGCATCCCACGCACCTTTCCTTTGATTAAGGTGCATGGGCCCTGAAAAATGACTAAAAAATGTAAAAAATATTAAAAAAATGGAAGTCAAAGCAGTTGTTTGGTAGTTGGTCTCTGTTCCAACTCATAAAACTACTTGGTAATCTCTCTAAATATCTTAAAAACTCATTAATATGTTATACGAAGATCCAGTTAAGGGAGTACACCCATCCTACCATTAAACTGGAGGAATATCATTTATTCACTACACTCATTCATCCCCATTCCATTAGTGACCCTAGTCCCTAAATATCATGTCCTTAAGTGTTGGAGTCACCACCTCTTTGTGAATACCCTCTCATACACATTCATAATGTTGGACGCGGGATTCTAGGTGTACAAGAGAAAAGGAACCTGATCTTTGGATTTTAATAGGTGCTAAGCAATGGTGAAGGTGTTTTTTATGTATTATTTCATTGCAATAATGGAAATTTTACATATTTCCATCCCCCATATGAAAGTGTAAAATGGTTAATTGTTGTCTATTTGAAAGTTGTTCATAGTTCATAGGAACATTGTTCAAGTCCATCAATTCCAAATACATGTTCTATTGTGATTTTAATTTTTTTTTATAGTCAAAATATTTTGAGGAAAGGTACTTTGTGCTATTGAAGGTCTCAAGTTCGCACTTAGGAGCAAATCGAAGGAGCATAATAGGAGCAACAAGGATCAACCACTTCAAAAAGGTTCCTCCCTTCTCTCTCTTTCCCTTTATTTCTTGTTTACTTGATGGTTTAAGATTTTGAAATTGTTGAAACCATCCTTATATTAGCCCAATTAAAATCTAGAATAAGACATTAGATCTATTTCCATCTACCCTAGTATGTTGGTGACCTTCCATAGTCATTAGGAAGATTTTCCCTACGTCAGAATTAGGGACTCTGTTGGGGAAGATTCTTTGTAGGGCCTTTGTTACTTTATTTAATTAGCTAATTTTTGGTGTTGAAATAATTTAATAGGTGTTTTAGGTTCGATTATACCCTTGCGTTATCCTCCCTCAGAATAACCTCGTGAAAATATGTTTTTTGAGTTTTTCACCTTTCTGGCACCCTACAAGCAGTCCACACAACTTGTAGTTGTATCAGAAGCATGTATATGAAGGCCCATGCACTTTTATTTTTCAAAATATGCATGGACACAAACTTTGTTAACGTTAAAAGTGTGTGGAGACCCTTCCCCATGCACCTTACTTGACGAACAAAAGTGTGGGCCTCATTTGGGGAAATTTTTTTTTTTTAGATTTAGATTTATCAACTCTAGAGGGGATCTGGGTCTTTCTTGTATTTTCAAAATTATTATATTTAAGACTTGAAAATTATCATTTAGTATTTTTTTCATTATGCTCTCAATGAAAAGGAAAGATGATCTACTAGTACAAAATGAGAGATAAATGACCAAAATCAACATATAAATTGTAACACCCCATATTTTGACTAGGCATGTTTATGACTTAGACACCTTTCACTTTATTGCTTGTTATCTATTTGACTCAGCTAGATAGCGTGAACTATATTTTCGGCATGATAGACATGATGATATATTGCTACTGTGTTAATGATGTTACTATATTCATGCAGTTATTAAGTTATGATTATCATGAGATTCTTTTATTCCATAATGACAGTGTATGATTGATAATCGTCCTCGAGGAAATGTGATATATATAATGTGGTAATTATGCTGTGATTGATTTAATGATTTTATGTGATGAAATAAATGATGCTGACAATATGGATCAGACAATGATAGAATGGAAAATATATGTTTTAGCGTTGTCGTTGATGAAATGTAAAATATATGGTGTTGTACGTGGATGCCACCCTATGATGAAATTGATAGAACTGTTATATTCCATACATACCTGTGATGAAATTGTGATGTGAAATAAAATGATGTTGATGATATGGATCAATTGGTAATCAAATGGAAATGCTTGTTATAAAAGGTGTATCTTGCGGAATACTAACCTACAGGACACCAGGGCTATGGGAAAGTCGGGTACTTGATCTGATATACGGAGAAGAACCTGTCCATGCAGTAAACCTTAGCAACCCAAAATTGATGAAACGATGACATGGACCGATAATCTCGAGAGCAGCAGAGTATGATTTGATAAGGGCGTAGGCCCAGTATGTTGAGAGGGATGGATGTGTTGCCCACCCTATGTTCCTATGATACCCGAGATCGTGGGAGGGCCGTGCTGAGACACGCTCCCCATGTATGTGTGATGACGATGGTCGGATGCCTACTAGGAGAGGATAGGTCCGCTTTCTGTTCAGCCGACGCTATCGCTCTCAAGTTCTATGTGGTCAGGTCGTTGAGTCCGACATCCACTTTTATACTAGCAGAGGAAGGACGGGGAGGATGTGGCAGTAGGTTAAAGATGGGAGGATATGATAGTTAGTACTGTTGAGGGTTGGGCATTCATTGACCTGGAGTTAGTGGTAGTAGGTAGCCTTCCTTGTACCTGATTGATTGAACAAACGTAATCATAAAAGCAATGAAATGGAATCTTAAAGGTTAATTGATAAAGTAAACGATGATGTTTTAGTAATATTACGATAAATGTGTACTTGTTCGGTTTGCATAAAGTATTATGAATATTAGTTAGCTGATATGCATAGGATATATATATGACATATGTTAATAGTACATGTCTGTCTTGTGCATACGCTGGCCACGCATGCACATTATGCACATGCGCAATAGTATTGGTTTACAACATACTTATCAAGATTTAACAATGTTATAAGTATCATAGGTAACTCAATTAAGTATTTACTGAATGACTTAATTAGTAAAAGATTGTCAAGTTCCAATGTGTAAAAGAAGTTAATTAGTCTTTGTGTGTGAACATGGTAATGAACGATTAAAATAAGTGTCATTAATTGCAAGTATCCTCAAGTGAAGGTGTCCTCGATATGAAGTATGATAGTTAAATATTAATACTAGAAGAGTACACTATGTAACTGTTGATTATGGTTAAGTAAACCATTAATTATATTTCATTACTTATACCTAGGGGTATTAGGTTGACACTTGTCAATTAAACAAATAGATATTTTAATTATTATTCACAATTAATTTAATCACTATTATTATTAATCATTATTGTTATTAATATTATTATTAAATTAATAATAATAGTGTTAATAATCCTTTTAATAAAGCATAGTGGATTGAATAATAATAAATTTATTAAATAGACTATTCATTTAATTAATTAGCGGAATCATTCCAAGTAAATAAAATGGAGTTGTTAAATGAATTATTAAATAATCCTACTGCTCAAAAGAAAATTGGATGATTTAAAATAATATATATAATCCACCTTTTTACCTTAAAAAGGGGATGCATTAATGATTAGTACTTCCAAGACCATGACAGCTAGGGCGGTGGAGTGATAAGGAAGTTTGACTTCGGAAGGACGTGGATTCCTATAAAGGGGAGAGTTAACAAAGTAGTAAGGGGATTATTGTGGGAGAACCGTGAGGATGATTTTGTGAAAAAGGAGGAAATGCTGAGGAGGGGGTTAACTCGAAGCTTTGAGGAGGTGGGAAACTCAAATGAACAGACTGAGGAGGGGGTTAACTCAGCAAATGATTACCATGGAAAGGTTCGATGGAAAGCTGCTGTCGGGATTATCGATCTGTGGGCTCGGGGGCTAGGAAATCCGTTGATTTCCTAGGGTCAGCACGATAATAGTTGATCGACAGGGTGGACACATCATTTTGGGTTGCTAAGGTAACCTACAGAACCCACTTCAGGAATCTTCTTACCTCACTGCAAATCTACGGACTCCAGATATTTTACTGAACAAGCTTAAGTAACAGGTATTTTCTTTATTTTCAAATTATGCATGTTAAAAGAACAGAGCTGTAATGAAGATTTAAGTTTATGATTATTTACATTGCTGAGACATGTAAACATTTAGATAACAGAGACATAGACGATAATGAATTAGAGACCCGGTGCCTAGATAGGGCACTACATTTGGTATCAGAGCTGTGGCTCAAACCCTGAGACCTTAGGGCCTAACTACACCTGGAATTATAGCAAAATTTACTAGAAAATAACAAACAACAGGATGTCTGCGATAAAAAGGGTAGATAACTTGAAGAGCCCTTTCCCTATTTATTCACGAAACATAACAGAAACAGAACTTGAACGATAAATATATATATACATATATTGAACAGAAAATTTTGAAATTTTATATAAATTTAGCATCCTCCACCAAGAAGATTGAACATAAAGATTCGTAGACAGAAGACTGCCTAGAAAGTAAACGAACTCCCATACTCCAAATCTATGGCGGATGGGCATATTCTTCCTGCAATGTAACAGAAAACTAGGTTAATAAAGGTAAACTTATGAAAAAAAAATAATATATATGTTTTAAGATAATGAAAATGTATGTACGCAAAATACAGGCAAGTATAGCCTAAAGACCGACATATTTTCTGAATCATATTTATGAATTTTGTAATATAGTTAGACTGAGATGAATTTATTATTTCATGTTTAATATAATATTTTAAACATTATAGGTAATCATTGAGTAATTTCTAAGTGCAATTTTAAAACGTAAAATAATTTTTAACCTATTATTGCAAAAGAATAATATTTAAATATCGATTTATGACAAAATTGGATGTTGTAAGTTCACATAAATATGGTGGTGATCGAATATTAATGGGAAGAAACAAAAAGATATATTTACAATAAATAAATAAGTATAACAATAGAATAAAATATTGTCTAGATATTTTATTAACATACTTATTTTGTCATATTGAATCTCAAAAAAAAAAGGGAATATATATAAAGTAAAATAAAACCTCATTTTCTTCCACGAATCGGGAATACTTTTGATGCCACGTGAGGCAGTTCCACATTGTTCCTTGAGCGGTTTACCATACCGTCTTTTAATATGCGGATGTATAAAAATTTGACTCGTGTGATGGTGGTTTTCTACCGCAACCACCAACCATCCTTATCTTGCGTGCACATTGCCAACGCGGGATAAGTAGAGAGCGGTTCTTTCATTCAATTGAATTAATTACTCATAAAACAGAGACGGATACAATCTCGCCAGGAGATTATTACTACGCAACGGAGATAGATGAAAATTATTTTGAGATTATTACACGAATTCATTTGGTAATAACCCCTTAAACATAAAAGCAGTGTTACACAGGTACGCTTCTCCAAGGCTAAGAAATGCGCTTCCACATCCTCATTTGAAAGGAAATTGGAGGAAACACAGAGCGTTTCCCTAATAAAAATGAGGTCCAACTTTTCAATTTTTATGTTTTCTACTAAAATAACAAAATTTTAGTGGAATCCTCTATGTTGAAAACCCCAAAAGCACCCATAAAATTCCTAAAAATTGGGGTATTTCCGCAAGTGTCATTTCTGTAGTTTCTGCTTTTCTGGTCATTGCTCCCCATGTCCCAGAAACTTGAGAAACACACACACAAAAAAAAAAAAAAACCAGTGCCATTTCTTGATGGTTTATGATCGACTTCTTTGACATTATTTCATTAATTACACTTACCCGTGCAAGTATTATGCATTTTGCACAATAAAATAGCAAGAGATGAAAACAATTTAATTCCACAAGATTAATTAAAATCAGGGTGATTCGACTCGACCATGGCTGAACGTTCACAGATAATAAAACACCCTGGCGAAGCAATTTGCTTTAAGAACTTTCTACCATGTATCAAATCCTGGTAGAATCCAAACGCGCAGAGGTATTGGATCGGTAAGGGGTTTAAAATCATAATTAGCTTCATCGGTTCGATAAAGCAGGCATTCTGAAATAACATCCAATTCCAGCTCAAATTTAACTTCGGATGTTGTATATTAATATCGCATTTACGATAACACACTAAAGAATTAGATCACCGTCCTCCTTTTCTTGAAATGAAAAGCTTACATGGATTCATACATTTTGTTATAATTTCTATCAAGATTTAAGTAAACTAAATAAAGAAATCCGCTTAGTAAGACGGTCTCGGGCGCCCTAAATTTAACATTTATTTACAGAAAAATGTCGGGAGGGAAATCCTGTAAGGAATACCGAAGAATTTTTGTAAAATCATGGTAAAGATCTGAGACTAAGTATTTATTTTCACATATTCAACCATAAGGAAATTAACAAGATAAATATACTACAAGATAAAACCCTGCAACGACGGCCGTGTAGACGCTGACTTCGAGTATGTTTTCCTTTCCCGCATTTCGTCGAATAATTTCGTGACCTCCTGCACCAGCCCATCCTGGGAAAGGCCGTCCAACATGGCCACGGCATCAGGGACGAGGCGCGTCCACTATTCGGTCCCACTACCTGAACGCGCAGTTGGTATCTTTATCTCTGTTCCAAAACAGAAGTGGACATCTCTGTTTCATTAGGAAGGATCTGGAGCTGCGCCAGGGTTTCACTTTTTTTTTATCTCTGCACAAGTATTTCCCCATCACAACCTTGGCTCTTCTCCCATGGACGAGAACTCCCCCTCTTTGTTACTTAAACGGTAACCTTCGAAGGATTCCTATGAGTCTGTGAATCTCCACGTTTCTATTACTGGCAGCTTCAGCACCAAACCCTAAACTTTGAAGTCGCAGCCTGGCAAGCCTGGCGTAGATGGCTAGTAGGGGCTACCCAAAATGTCACCGCGACATGTAGAGGAATTGCTCGGCCGTGCCCATGGCGACAGGCTTCTGTTATGGCATGATTTAAGATACTTGCCACCTCCAGAGTTAGCATCTGCTGCACTGTGCTTAGCCCTGCTTGCATTATTGCCGATAACTGTCTCCCACTGGGAAATTGCAAGCTCCTTCATTCCACGACACTCTGCCAGGTTGAATGGAGACCACGCCCTAAACAACAGCTCAAGCGCTAAGCTCACGCGAGAGCCCACACTCACCATTACAACCCGAGCATCCACGCCCGCCACTACAGCCATTCCGTTATCCGTCATGCCTGTGCAGAGGTGAAGGCGGAGAGGGAGATGGGAGGTGGCAGAGAAGTAGGGCCAAACCCTAGCGCTCGGCACCACGAGCTCTTCACGTTAGGAGCAGCCCAGCAACGGAGAAAAAAAAAATAAACCTCGTTCCCCCTTAAATAGAGATAAGTCGATGCCACGTAGGCGGTTTCCGCGTCGCGCCTGGGTGGTTTACAAAACCGCCTTTTCGTATGCGGACGAGTAGGGATTAGCCACGTGTCATGGCGGTTTTCCTTCCGCGACCACCGAACCCTGTTATTGCTCGAGCATGTTGCCGACGCGGGGTGAAGGAGAGCCGTCGATCTCCGGTTCTTGCAACCCTCCGGATAAACAAACCTTATCGCGTCAAATCACCGTATTATTATATTTTTTTTTTCTTTTTATTATTTTCCTTTTATTTATGTTAGCGTGGGCGCCAATCCCACATGCAAAAGAGAGCATTGGGCTCATCCCGAGAGCATTGCACAGGATCAAATCGTCCATGAGCCATGTCCCAGCCTTTGCTTTCGTTATGAGTTTTATATTGTTTTAAAAAAATTTTTATTTTTATTTTTAAATTAATGTCTTTTAAATATTAATTTGATTTTATTAATTTAATGTAGGGTAGTTTAACATTCATGTGAGTTAATTCGTTTAATTTAATTTAATGACTTTTCAATATCAATTTAATTTTACCAATGTTTTATTTTATTTTAATTTAATTTAATTAATTTAATTTGATGTCTTTCGATTAAATAATTTAAGTTAATCAATTTAATTTGATTAATTTAATCTAATTGAATTTTTTTTTTATTCTATTATTTAAGTTAATTTAATTTAATTGTTGAAAAAAAAAAGAGAGAGAGAAAAAAAAAAAAAAAGGAAAAGGGGTTTCGGTCATTTCGTATATAATGTTAGAGTATTTTATTTAAATTTAATTAAATTAAATCTAGTATATAAAAAAAAAGAGCTCCTTGTCGAGACTTCAAAGTATAGTCGAAGAGACGAAACAAACGCATAATCTGAAAGCAAGGAACCGCTAAAACGAGCATGACAAGCTAAATGCTAAGGCGCTAATTTCACTACATGACAAAATCATTAATGAAAATGACCATGAATTTCAACATGTTGATCCTAACAAACTGTTCCTTGCACATAAGTATAAATGGAGGCATTTTAAGTATAAATGGAGGCATTTTAAGGAGCACTGCATTAGATTTTCCTCGTGAGGTAAAATGACAGGGTAGAAATGGATCCCTTTATTTTCGCATATTCTTCTCTAAGTACTACAAGGAATGGAAGTTTTTATATATCAACTAAGAAGGAAAAAGTTGTGTTTTAATCTATTAATGAAATTCCTAGATTGCATTAGTTGCAATGCCATGTAACCTCATCTGGTTCTATCGAATAGGTTTTACATGTTGGGTAATTAACATGTTTAAAGGTTATGTGAATGTGTGATTTGTTAGGACAACCACCTCTACACCTTGCTTGGGTTTAATAAGAGAACTTGGTTAAATAAACATGGGTGGTGTTTGAATTGTGAGTTCCTAGGTCCCCACAACCAATTTACACAAACGTCAATGCGTGCGTATATAGATAAATTGGTGCAAAGTACAAATTAAAGTGAAAACTCCTGAACGCCTCATAACCATGTTACAAATAGACTTTTCATTTAAAAATGTAAATAAATGTAATATTATGCAAGTATTTTAGTTGGGAAAGGATAAGATATGAAATGTTATGAAGTTCAGAGATAGGGAGAGACTTAGAAAATAAATTATGTATTATTTTGATAAGATGAGGGATGGGAATAATTTGTAGGATATAAGGATATGTATCCCTTTTGAATCACATTACGGAAACACCACGCACTTAAACCAGGAGGTTGCATATAAAGCTTATGAGAAGACTATTTCATTAAGGGGAACATGGCTTAGACTAATTAAGTTACATATTGGTGTAATGGCGTGAAAGGTTTTTGGGAAATTTCGGATTAATCATACCTAATATAGTGATCATTTCGGGTAATAATAAGAGAGTCATAAGAATCTCAACACAGTCCTCAACTTAACTCAATTAAAGCAGTTGTTATGAAGTCCTAATATGATTGAGCATATTACGTAATGATGTTCTCGTTCAACTTGTGGGCTTAGACTAAGGCCCTTACAAAGTACATAAGGGTTTCCCGTGTGGGTAGGAAGAGTGGTGATGGACTATTACAATGGCAAGGTGATATACCTTAAAGATCGTAAGGAAGAAAGAAGTGTTCTAGTTCTATTAGTTAAATATGATAGTGGAGTCCACTTATGCTTAATAATGCGTTGAATTGTTGAGTAAATATACATTTATATATAAGGGAGGTATTAACCAAATCTAATAAGGTAATAAATGGAGTAAGGACATGGTAGGAAGCTAACAAAATGGGAGATAATTGAAAGTCAATAACACTTGACCTATAGTCTAACAACCGTTATAAATCAAGTACGTGGAATTGGTAATGAAACTATGTTTTAGAGGAAATAGTGCATTTCCAATTTATGAGAAATGACGAAATTAATTATTGATGAGAATGGGCATCTTTACAAACTGTCAAGAAAGGGGAGTAGGATTATATAGGTATCTCATGTCTAGTGATAATGTGTAGTTGTATGAGGCATTCCATAGAGGTGGTAAGTCAATATTTAAGGGATGTGTGAAAGGATTCCCCTATTGGAAAATATAATTAGTATTAAGATATGGGAGATATCTACGTATTAAAATCGACACCGTAAATTTTCTATGTGTAAAGTGCAACTAATCATGTTTCAATATAGTAAGTGGAATGAGATTGAAGGAACTAGATATGTGCGAGAAAAGAATAGGGGTTATATGCTGCTAGTATTGCTTAGGTCAAATTGTCATGATGGAGGGGATATTATTGAGAAACAACTTGGATTTAATAACTACAAAATGAGCAAGCAGTAAAATATAACGGCAGGTAAATTATTGAGGGGCTAATGAAGTTACCGTGAATAGATGTGCGTCGAACCCTCAACCAGATTAAGTGAACCAGTAATACAAGTAACTCGGGTAATAATGGAGGCAAAATAGGAACCGATGTGCACCTCAATGAATAAAGTTATGCTGTTTAAACCCCTAACAGATACTATCAGTGAACTTAAGCATTTTGGTAAGGTATAGTTACTAAGAACATTCTAATAAATGATACTTCCCCTAATTTAATATTATTACCATACTTATGGTTATCAAGGGTGTAGATTGCTTATTAACACTAAGGTAATAAGAATGTTTGACCTTAGGATGAAATAACAGGGATCTTCAACTCCTAGGAGAGGTATGCAAATCTTAAAGAATCCTTGTAGTCGCTTGTTGAATAATTAAAGATTATGAACTCTCAGCTCTCCATTTTAAAAAAAATCGTTGATTATTTCATGCTAAGTTGGATCAATATAAGCTATTGGTGAGGAGTAAATCTCTCTGGATGTTATAACTTGAAGAATGTTACTAAATGGTAAGAGTGAGATACTGAGGTGGATAGCACTTGAATATAACCTTAGGAATCCTAGAGATTCAACATAAGGATTAATCTAAATGTTTCTTAAATTATTAGAATACACCTCAGGGATATAAAAGAAACAAAGCCATAATATAATACCGACATATTCGGTCAAGACAAAGCTAAGTAAGACCATTATGGCCAACACCCGCTACTTGCAAGAACGAAGAGGTTAGGCATCAAGATTTTCCCTGCATTATTATTATGACCATAACTTCGGGACGAAGTTTCCTGAAGGGTGGGTGTATGTAACGCCCCATATTTTGACTAGGCATGTTTATGAGTTAGACACCTTTCACTTTATTGCTTGTTATCTATTTGACTCACCTAGATAGCGTGAACTATATTTTCGGCATGATAGACATGATGATATATTGCTACTGTGTTAATGGTGTTACTATATTCATGCAGTTATTAAGTTATGATTATCATGAGATTCTCTTATTCCATAATGACAGTGTATGATTGATAATCGTCCTGGAGGAAATGTGATATATATAATGTGGTAATTATGCTGTGATTGATTTAATGATTTTATGTGATGAAATAAATGATGCTAACAATATGGATCAGACAATGATAGAATGGAAAATATATGTTTTAGCGTTGTCGTTGATGAAATGTAAAATATATGGTGTTGTACGTGGATGCCACCCTATGATGAAATTGATAGAACTGTTATATTCCATACATACCTGTGATGAAATTGTGATGTGAAATAAAATGATGTTGATGATATGGATCAATTGGTAATCAAATGGAAATGCTTGTTATAAAAGGTGTATCTTGCGGAATACTAACCTACAGGACACCAGGGCTATGGGAAAGCCGGGTACTTGATCTGATATACGGAGAAGAACCTGTCCATGCAGTAAACCTTAGCAACCCAAAATTGATGAAACGATGACATGGACCGATAATCTCGAGAGTAGCAGAGTATGATTTGATAAGGGCGTAGGCCCAATATGTTGAGAGGGATGGATGTGTTGCCCACCCTATGTTCCTATGATACCCGAGATCTTGGGAGGGCCGTGCTGAGACACGCTCCCCATGTATGTGTGATGACGATGGTCGGATGCCTGCTAGGAGAGGATAGTTCCGCTTTCTGTTCAGCCGACGCTATCGCTCTCAAGTTCTATGTGGTCACGTCGTTGAGTCCGACATCCACTTTTATACTAGCAGAGGAAGGACAGGGAGGATGTGGCAGTAGGTTAAAGATGGGAGGATATGATAGTTAGTACTGTTGAGGGTTGGGAATTCGTTGACCTGGAGTTAGTGGTAGTAGGTAGCCTTCCTTGTACCTGATTGATTGAACAAACGTAATCATAAAAGCAATGAAATGGAATCTTAAAGGTTAATTGATTAAATAAACGATGATGTTTTAGTAATATTACGATGAATGTGTACTTGTTCAGTTTGCATAAAGTATTATGAATATTAGTTAGCTGATATGCATAGGATATATATATGACATATGTTAATAGTACATGTCTGTCTTGTGCATACGCTGGCCACGCATGCACATTATGCACATGCGCAATAGTATTGGTTTACAACATACTTGTCAAGATTTAACAATGTTATAAGTATTATAGGTAACTCAATTAAGTATTTACTGAATGACTTAATTAGTAAAAGATTGTCAAGTTCCAATGTGTAAAAGAAGTTAATTAGTCTTTGTGTGTGAACATGGTAATGAACGATTAAAATAAGTGTCATTAATTGCAAGTATCCTCAAGTGAAGGTGTCCTCGATATGAAGTATGATAGTTAAATATTAATACTAGAAGAGTACACTATGTAATTGTTGATTATGGTTAAGTAAACCATTAATTATATTTCATTACTTATACCTAGGGGTATTAGGTTGACACTTGTCAATTAAACAAATAGATATTTTAATTATTATTCACAATTAATTTAATCACTATTATTATTAATCATTATTGTTATTAATATTATTATTAAATTAATAATAATAGTGTTAATAATCCTTTTAATAAAGCATAGTGGATTGAATAATAATAAATTTATTAAATAGACTATTCATTTAATTAATTAGCGGAATCATTCCAAGTAAATAAAATGGAGTTGTTAAATGAATTATTAAATAATCCTACTGCTCAAAAGAAAATTGGATGATTTAAAATAATATATATAATCCACCTTTTTACCTTAAAAAGGGGATGCATTAATGATTAGTACTTCCAAGACCACGACAGCTAGGGCGGTGGAGTGATAAGGAAGTTTGACTTTGGAAGGAGGTGGATTCCTATAAAGGGGAGAGTTAACAAAGTAGTAAGGGGATTATTGTGGGAGAACCGTGAGGATGATTTTGTGAAAAAGGAGGAAATGTTGAGGAGGGGGTGAACTCGAAGCTTTGAGGAGGTGGGAAACTCAAATGAAAAGACTGAGGAGGGGGTTAACTTAGCAAATGATTACCATGGAAAGGTTCGATGGAAAGCTGCTGTCGGGATTATTGGTCTGTGGGCTTGGGGGCTAGGAAATCCGTTGATTTCCTAGGGTCAGCACGATAATAGCTGATCAGCAGGGTGGACACATCATTTTGGGTTGCTAAGGTAACCTACAGAATCCACTTCAGGAATCTTCTTACCTCACTGCAAATCTACGGACTCCAGGTATTTTACTGAACAAGCTTAAGTAACAGGTATTTTCTTTATTTTCAAATTATGCATGTTAAAAGAACAGAGCTGTAATGAAGATTTAAGTTTATGATTATTTACATTGCTGAGACATGTAAACATTTAGATAACAGAGACATAGACGATAATGGATTAGAGACCTGGTGCCTAGATAGGGCACTCCATAAATGACCATTTTTTAGTTGGTGACCACTGGTAGCAAATTAGCGGTCATTTATCATGCGACAAAAAATGGGGTCATATTTAGATTGGTCGTTTATGGGTTATCCTGTGGTCATATATATGGTTATACATTTGGTCATTAATGTTGTCGTATATTTGGTCATTACTTGTCACAATATTATTTTGTCATATATTCGGTCATTAATTGTCACAATACTATTTTGTCGTATATTTGGTCATTAATTGTCACAATACTATTTTGTCGTATATTTGGTCATTAATTGTCACAATACTAGGGACTCCAACCTCCAGAACTCAAAACTTAAACCTAAAACCCCCAAAAAGGTTCATTTTTATTTGATCCATCCAAGCAAAAGAGGAGAAGTTATTAACTTCAAACAATGGTTCAAAACTTCAAGCCACAAGGTTGCCACAAAAGTTAGCAATAAATTATAACTCTGCAAAACAACAAGGATATTATGGAGTAAACACATGGGTAGGGTTAGGAATTTACCTAGGAAATAGAGCTGCTAAGAAGGACCCATATAACATAATGTAAATAATGTTGTGTAAACTGAAGAATTGTTTAAGAAAATGACTAGCAAGTAGGGTATTCAAAAATCGGAAAACTTAGCTAAGTATATGTACTAAATTCTTGTGAGTACAAAGAAGACAATCTCTAACACATGAGATTTAGCAATTTAACATAACCAACTTAAGGTATTTATAAAGGATTTTTAAACCTAATCTTTTTCTTTGAATTAGGAATCTCACGCATCTTAACACCAGATTCCCATACCCATTCAGTAAAGCGAGGAATGAGAGTTAAATCCCTAGCAAAGTAAGTGCGGAAAATTTTAAAGCATGTCTGTGAAAATTAATATGCACAACCAAACATATACTACCTCGATTTTTGGAAATCAACACCTAAACCAAAAATTGTGGAAGAATTCAGTGAACAATGGAAGAAACAATCCATAATGGAACCCTTTCTCTTCAGAGTTAACTCCTTTAGTGTTTCCATTGCATCATAAACAAGTTTACTATTGTCTAAGGGCACCTAAGAGACGAACCAGAACCAAACTTAGAGCTTAATCCTCTACTATGAATGCTAGCTCAATAACAATGTAAATTTGGAAGCATTTTTTCTTTTTACCTCTTTACCCAAGTATGACAGAACTAAGTTAATCCACAATTTAGTAGACATTACGAGCATGCAACTTGGAGGATCAAAATATTGCCATATGGAAAAGGACTTGAATGTAATTCTCCTCATGGCATGTCGATGGTAGGTGGAGGGTACACTATTCAAACCATATTGTAATAGTACCATGTGCTGCATTAATCCCACTACAGTTAAACCATAAAAAAAATCATAAAATAGATGATCATGTGAATGCACCATTATTTAGCATAGCTCGAACTATACATGAATCCAAATTGAGGGTTAAGTTTAGATATGTTTAAATTAAAATAGTACTAAGTACTAAATGTTAAATCATTTAGTCCTTCAAGGACAATTAAGTACTAAGTATCCCCTTGTAGCCATTCAAGGACAAATGCCAAATTGGTCATGGGGCCTAAAACAACCGTCAGGAACTCGAATCAAGTTCTGTAATTTTGGGAATGTGTATCTAGGCATAGCAAAGTTGGTAATGCCAATCAGAGGATTTCTTGGTGGGTTATATGGAATTCCACCCCTAGTGCAAGAATTTCCATGTGTTCCACTTACCAAAACCCTAGTGTCTTCTTTGATCAAATAAAAGGAACCTCCGACCATGCGACTCACAAGAGTCAGGCACCCCCATCTATAATCAAGTTCTAGGAATCCAATGGAATCGATGGTTTCACGATCCAATGCAAGATTTTTTTTTCTGTGTCCATTTGTAAGACGACCCCTGTAGCTATTCAGGGACACATGCCAAAATGGTCTCAGGGTATAAAACCACCCATGGACATTTGATTTGAGTTCTGTAAGTTTGGGAACATGTATTTGGGAATGTAAAATTTGGTCAAGCTAACTAGAGGATTTCATGGCGGCTTCCATGGAATTTGAACCCCAAGTGCAAGAATTTCCATGTGCTCCACTTAGCAAAACGCTAGTGGCATGTATGACCAAACAAAAGGAACCCTTATCGCAAGAGGATGTGAATACCAATAACAATGAGGATGATTATGATGATAGAAATGATGAGGAGGAGGAGGATGAAAATGCCAATTCTAATAACAATGAAGATGAGGATGGTGATGGAAATAATGATGTAGACATGAATAGTAACAATGACATGAAAACTTCAACATTTGGTGCTAGTGGAAATATTCAGACCAAATTCTAAAACATGGAAACACACATTTTCTCCGCCCACACACATTCTAATCTTGCATGCACATGCTCCAATACCACATGAGAATTCATCATTTCATGCATGCACCTTTTATCTCGCATGTGCACCCAAAACTGATAAGGAATCAATTGGTGAGCCAATGATCCTACAATGAAGAAGACATATAGTGACCCATAAACAATTATGGAATGAAAAAGACATATAGGGTTTCTAGGGATAGATTAGGTTTCTAGGATTCTACGTTTCTAGTTTAGCTTTCTAGAGTTAGATTAGTGTTTCTAGGGATAGATTGAGTTTCAAGGGTTAAATTAGGTTTCTAGGATTCTACGTTTGTATATTAGATTTCTAGGTTTCTAGATTAGGTTTATAGGGTTAGATTATTGCTTCTAGGGCTAGATTGGGTGTCTAGGGTTTCTAGGGCTAGATTAGGTTTCTAAATTAGGTTTCTAGGGATAAATTAAGTTGTAAAGGTATGAATGTTTGGTACACATTGGATAGTAGATATTGGTAAATGGTGACATCGCATTTGATACTGGTGATTGGTCAAACTAGGGCCTAGCCTACAAATGAAGGTTTACACTACAAAATAGGAGTGAGGATACAAGTTAGGGTTTCTACAAACTAAGGTCTCACACATTGGTCAATAGTGAAATTGCATTTGATGAGATTGCACGAGCCATGTAAGTATAAAGTTTTGATACTAGATATTGGTCAATGATGACAGTTCATAGTTGTAAAAGTATATTTTTTTTATAGTACATATTTTTCAATGATCACAAAATTTCAATGTTGTAAAAATAGAGGAATACATTTGATCGTAGATATTGGACAATGATGACACTGCAAAGTTGTAAAGGTGTGCATGTTTGATACTAGATACTAGTTAATGGTGACATTGCATAAATGATATTAGTGATTGGTCAATGATATCTTATTTGTTACAAGCCAGGGTTTCTAGGGCTTAGAATACAAACTAGGGTGTAGGCTACAAACTAGGGTTTCTAGGTTATGCTAGGTTTACATGCTAAGCTAGATTAGGCTAAGACACTAAGGGTAATGGAGTATATATGATCAATGTTGAGGCTAGGTTGGGAAATGTTACTCTAGATATTAAGGAAGTCTTTAATGTAAGATATGGTAGTGGATAGGATAGATTAGGGTTGAGGTAGGCTAGGCTAGGCTAGGTTATGCTAGTTTAAGTTTAGTGTAAACAAGTATTAAATTAGAGTGGTTTAGGGAAATGTATGGTTGGTTAAATTAGATTATGTGGTTTGAGTTAGTGTAGATGATGTTATCTTAAGGTAGTTTAGTTTAGGTAATTCAATTGTTTAGGTAAGTGTAGACTATGTTATATTAAGGTAGTTTAGTTTAGGAAGGTTTGATAGGTGAGGTTAATGTAGTAACTAAGGTTGGGGTAGTTTTGGCTAGATTATGGTTTTCTAGTGGGGTAGGAAAGTCTAGGTTTAGTTTATCTAGGTTATATTAGCATATGATATAATAAATGTAAATAATTTATGTTAAACTAGTTGCATTTTTCAGGGCTAATAAATTAAAATTAAAACAAAATTCAACTTTGTGAAAAATGTAATAGTTCTTTACTTGCTTTTATATCAAGATTGCAACATATATAATTTTCCCCTCTTGTAATGCTTTTGAATGGAGGATAATAGTAATTACTCCAAAAGTAAGGATAACAGATTAATTAATTTTAGGACATCCTTAAATTAATATTACCATAAAAACTAAGAAAACATAGTCAGGTGAATCCACAAAGGTGGTTCACGATTTTTGGCAAGAGGATCCCAATTTTTTTTTTCAAACCCTCGATAGAGGTATTTTCAAGCCCTCGATAGAGGTTTAAAAACCTTGAGGGTTTTAAAATACTTTGATCGAGGGCTTGAAAATACCTCGATCAAGGGTTTTTAAATAACTTGATGGAGGGCTTGGATAACCCTTGATCGAGTTGTTAAGATAGACAAAAAATATAAAAACAAGGCTCGGTCGGCCTATCGGCCCTATTTGAAAATGACCCCTTGATCGAGCATCTACAAGATTGAACAATGACCCCACACCATGCCACGCCATGCCCCACGCCAACTCCCGGCCATGTCTTCCACTCCACCAAGTAAGTGGAGTTCCAAGCTTCCATTTATTTTTTTAATACAATTAAATTTTATTTGTTTTTTTTATAAATTTGTGTGAATGTTGCAATTTTGTTTTTTCCAAATAAATGTAGCCATTGAAACCAATAACCATTTTTTTGTGTAGAAAAACTATTGAAACCAATAACCATTTTTTTTTTTGTAGAAAAACCATTGAAACCAATTACCATTTTTTTGTGTAGAAAAACCATTGAAACCAATAACAATTTTTTTGTGTAGAAAAACCATTGAAACCAAAAGCTATTTGAAAAACAAAACAAAACAAAAAACCATTTCAAAACAATAACAAAAAACCATTTGAAAACAAAAACAAAAAGCCATTTCAAAGCAAAAACAAAAAACCAAAAACCATTTGAAATATGTTTTAAATTTTAAATTTATGTTGTATTTATTTTTTTTAATTACTTATATTTTGTTTATATCAACCGGTAGCATTTTATGCACAGTAGCATTTCATTGCATAAAATGCTACTAGTTTTATTTTAAAATGTGTTTTGACAAGTAGAAATGCTGCCCGTTTTTTTTCAATCCTTTGAGAACGCCAAGAGGATTGAAAAAAAAAATCATAATACGTTGCCGGTTTAACAAAAACCATTAACATTAAAAAAAACATTTCAAAACCTTTGAAATTGACATTGAAATTTTAATTCAAATTGAAATTGAAATTTTATGTTTTTTTCAATCCTCTGAGAATCCCAAGAGGATTGAAACAAAAAATATACATATTGCATTGTTCGCTTTTTTTCAATATAAGCTAATATTACCATGTAACAACAACCATTAACATTAAAAAAAACATTGGAAAACCTTTATAATTGACATTGAAATTTTAAATTCAAATTGACATTGAAATTTTAAGTTCAAATTGACATTGAAATTTTAAATTCAAATTGAACTTGAAATTTTAAATTAAATTAAATTAAAATTGAAATTTTAAATTAAGTTAAATTGAAATTGAAAATTTAGGTTCTTTTTCAATCCTCTGTGAATGCCAAGAGGATTGAAAAAAAATTATACATATTGCGTTCCTCATTTTTTTTCCAATATAAGCTCATATAACCATGTAATAAAAACTATTAACATTAAAAAAAACAATTAAAATCCTTTGAAATTGACACTGAAATGTTAAATTCAAATTTAAATTTAAATTAAATCAAAATCAAAATTTAAAATTAAATTAAAACTAAAATTGAAATTTTGAAATATGAATATTTGATCAAAAGTTTGTAGTTTCAACGTTCAAATTACTTAAGATAAAATCACATCTGACATGTTACTTATTGTTGTTCACTGATCACAATTGCAATTTGAAATTTCAAATTTCAAAATTGAAAATGAAAATGAAAACCAAAATGAAATTGAAATTGATATCGAAATTGAACTTGAAAATTGAAAATTAAATTGAAATTGAAAACTGAAAATGGAATGTAAATGAAAATTAGGATTTGGAAATGGAATTAGAATTTGAAATCAAAATTGGAAATTGAATTTGAAATCCAAATTTGAAATTTTGAAATTGAAATTAAAATTGATTTGAAATTTGAGATTGAAAACCGAAGTCGAAGTTGGAATTGAAATTGAAATTGAAATTGAAATTGAAATTTAAAACTGTAAATTGTAAATTGTAAATAAAAATGATATCAAAATTGAAATTGGAAATTGAAAGTGGAATTGAAATGTAAATTTGAAATAGAAATTTGAAATTGAAAATGATATTGATATTGGAAATTGATATTGAAATTGAATTTGAATTTTGAAAATTGGAATTGAAAATTGAAAATTGAAATTGAAATGGGAAATGAAAATTAAGAATTGGAAATGTAATTAGAATTCAAATCGAAATTGAAACTTGGAATTTGAAATTGAAAATTGAAGATGATTTATTGAAATTTAAATTGACATTGGAATTGAATGTGAAATTGGAATTCGGTTGACATTGTAATTGAATGTGAAATTGGAATTCAATGTGGAATTGAAATTTGAAATTTGAAATTGAAATTGAATTTAGAATTGAATTTGAAATTGAAATTGAATTTGGAATTGAATTTGAATTGAATTTGAAATTTGAAATTGAAATTGAAATTTGAAATTGAAATTTGAAATTGAAATCGAAATTTGAAATCGAATTTCAATTTCAATTTGAACTTGAATTGAATTTGAAATTTGAATTTGAATTTGAAATGTGAAATTTGAAATAGAATTTGAAATTTGAATTTGAATTTTAAATGTGAAATTTGAAATAGAATTAGAATTAGAAATTGAAATGTGATGCAGAGAGTTCTCAAAAGAGAACTTCATCGCTTTGTGCTCGGCGAAGCACGAGAGGATCCGACATCGCCCAATAGCATGGCCATTGGAAACACTCTCATTCACTAAGGAGTGAGGCCATGCCAGTGTTAGCTACCACTAGTGGTAGCAACAGGAGAGATAGTGTGTCGGTTAATCCCGAAGACATACATCTTGATCCCCATGAGGGGGATGCGCAGCAAGACATGAGTGCATCAGGTGCATGATTTTTGTTAGATACATTTTCAGTAAATTTTTAATATATAATGCATTGAATTATAGTTGCAAGTTATAATATATATTTTCAGTAACATTTGTGTTTTGGTTTCGATCGTAGGTCCATCAGGGGGATCGTACGATGATGAGGGCACATGCATCACTCTCGTTGGTATCACTACCCAGCGAGAATGGGTGCACTCATGTGTCTGCACATTGAGGGAGGATCATCCCACCCGATGATCACTATTCATGATGTCATCAACAATGGATGGCATGATGGACCTCTTAGTGACATTTGGTGTTTTTCATGCCAGAGGAGGAGACATGATGTCATGGGGCCCCACAAATGGGAGGATGTCAAAGCCTCCATAAAAGGGCATGACATCAAGGGTACTTTGTTCGACAACTCTCATGACCACCCTGTCGGTCAACCACTTAGACTCAAGGAGTTTAAGCTAAAGGCTGTTGCACCATATGTATATGATAGATTCATTAGAGTGTGGGGCATGTTCCCCCACCATGACTAGGTCCCATTGTACTTTGAAAAACATATTTATGTAGAGTTTGTTTTCGATATGGACCCAGATTACATGAGCACAGGGTCTGAGTTCTTTGGGGCTGGTAGGGGACGCTCCTAACAACATCTTGAAGCTCGTAGAGACCCTTCCTTTGTGCCACCCCCTACGAGGTTGGTATCGATTCAAGAGAGGACGGTTATCAAGTCATCGGACGTGGCACAATCATCCTAGCTTGCTGCGGAGACTAGACATGAAATTTCAGAGACGTTTTTCATTTCCATGGCAGTGCTACTGTTGTTGTGCATGGGGAGGCATCTAGACCACCCCCTACACCTGCAAAGCCAGAGATAGGGTTGGTCTATGATGACCTTCTCAGGATTTTGGATGGAGAGGCCATACAAGGGTATGCTTAGTTAGTGTGACATGCATACTTTCGGTTGTATCGTAAATACGTCGCTCTAGGAAAGGTATACTTTTGTACAATTATGTATATATGTTTTCATGTTACATCATATTATATGTCATAAATTGAATGGTCAATAATACTTAAGAGAGTCGTATTCTATTGCTCCAGGCAGGGGACCACATTCATGGATAAACTCTTTGGTAGTGAGCTGTCGGTTGGTCCATCCACTTGTCCCAACCCGCGAATGTCAGTAGTCGGGGTAAGTTATAATTTATGTTCCAATTTAATTTGTGTTTATTATTTCTTAGTTTAAATAAATTATGTTTTATTTCTTAATTTTTGAGATTTTATGTTTTATATCTTAAATTCAAATGGATTTCAAATTGTATAGGGAAGAGGAAAGGGCATTGCTCCTAATGATAGACATGAGGACCGCGAAGGTCCTTACCAACTGGGTCTAGACACAGAGGTGATTTTTAATTTATGGTCCAATTCATTATTTAATCACATTTAGTAATTTATTTTTGTACTTTATGTTTCAATTTTTGAATTAAAACTTAAATTATGTTTTAGTTTTAATTTTTAATAAATCTAACTTATTACATGTAATGGCATCTTACACAGGCATCGCTACAGGCAGGTGTCAATGCTACAATGACTTTCTCATATGATTGGGATGCATCTCGACCACGTCGTCCTGGTTTAGAGCCATCTACCCATATTTCTACCCAGATGCCAGATATCACCATTGAATCGACGAAGATCGAGGCCTTCTTTCATAGTTACCGACTCAAGGCCAACATCGGTCTACTAAAAATGAAGGCTGTCAGAGAGCTGATCAAGGGTCTCGTGGGGGTAGTGGCCAATGAGTTGATGTTGTATACATTTCCATGTTTTTGATATTTTCATGTTTTATATATTTTCATGATTTGGATGATCTATGTATACATTTATATGTTTTGGATATGGATTTCTATCATTTATACATGGACTTTTATCATATATGGACATTGGATATGGACTTTTGGATATTTTGTTACATATTTCGTATATTTGATCATATTGATGTCTTCATGTGTATTTTGTATCTGATTTGAAATCGATTATTTTTTATATTACATCTGGATATAGTTATTACAGTTACAAATTTATTTTTTTTCGTTTCAAATGCAAATTTAATGTACAATGATTACAATACAAAAGTTCAATCTCGATGTGTAGTTACAATTTATTTCAATTTAAAATTTCAATTTCGACTACATTACAGTTGCAAATCCATAATTTAGAATTGAATACATACATTACAATTTAAAATTGAAATTACAATTCCATTATAAAATTTCAAATTTAATGTGTAATTTCAATTCCAATATAAAATTTCAAATTTAATGTATAATTTCAATTACAATTTAAAAGCTCAATTTCAACTACATTACAATTGCATAAATGAAATAGAAATTTTAAATTAGGATACATTTGAAATTAAAAATTGAAATTACAATTACATTATGTTGTCTACAAATTACAATTCAATTACAATTTACACATTCCAATTCAATTACGATTTAAAATCAAAATTTCAAATTTAATGTGTAATTTCAATTGAAAATTCAATGTGTTGTTACAATTTAAAAGTTCAATTTATATTACATTACAATTGCATTTGAAATCAAAATTTAAAATTAGAATACATTGTACAATTTAAAAGTTAAATTTTACAATTTTACATTGTATAGATGTATTTTAAATTCTCAATTACATTACAATTGTATTTGAAATCAAAATTTAAAATTAGAATACATTTGAAATTATAGTTACATTATGTTGTCTATACATTACAATTCAATTACAATTTCCACATTCCAATTCAATTGCAATTTAAAATTTAATGTGTAATTTCAATTGAAAATTCAATGTGTTGTTGCAATTTAAAAATTAAATTTCAATTACATTACAATTGCATTTGAAATCAAAATTTAAAATTAGAATACATTGTACAATTTAAAATTTAAATTTTACAATTTTACAGTGTATAGATGTATTTTAAATTATGAATTACATTACAATTGTATTTGAAATCAAAATTTAAAATTAGAATGTACATTACAATTTAAAATTGAAATTTTACAATTACATTATGTTGTCTACATATTACAATTTAATTACATTACAATTCAACTATCTAGTAGATCTTTAATATTGTTTTTAAAGCATAAATATTTATAAAACTACTATGAAGGAAGTTCATGGAGAACTGACCATACATTCAAGTGTATTCACATTGGAGCACCACGAAATTTTTTTCACAAAATCCTCCCATCTAGTATTTTTAATCTTGGAATTAAAGCATCTACAAAAATACATTTATAAAACAACCTCCACAAAAATATCCAAAAAGAATATTCAACAAGACAACATGACAACTATCTCAATGATGCAAGTGGCATACATGTAACTCATTCATCTGGCCAATGGGTTATAGGAAGGCAAGTCTCCATAATACGATCATGGTCAGCTTCTGTCATCTTCAATCTCTTTGCCTCAGCTCTCTTCACCTTGATTTCTGTTAGATGTATCTGAGATGCCATCACCAAATGACTGTATTGGTATGATATATATTCAGGCATAAAAACTTTGTAAATAATATGAGCACATTGTTTTTTCACTCCTTCAAAAAAGTGTCCCATGAGAACCAAGTCTCCAATTTGGTATGTGAAGTATCCATCTTGATAGGGTCACACCAACCTGTTTTTTATTTGTGTGCATCACATCAAATTAAATGCCACATTTTCTTGGTTGTGGGGGGGTGCAATGACAACGAATACATTACCTGCAAGATAAATTACAAATATTATTAGAATGTCCTACGTGAATTTCTACAACATTTGTATATGTGTAATATATAGTGAATTAATTAACTTAATGAAGTCTCTTGTACCTTCCCTAGCCATATCAACAACTCGATCATGATCTAATGATACCATTGCCTCATCAGTGTGCATCTCTTGCCATGTTGGAATTGGATGTGGGCCAGGGCATTTTTTAGGGGCGAAATTTCGCCAATTGGCTTTTTTTCAAAAAATAAATTCACTATTTGGTCATTTTTAGTCTCTAATATCGCATATATTTACATAAAATATGATTTTTAATCATAATATTCACCAAAAATTACAATTTTCAGTAGTAAATTGTATGTTTCATATTTAATATTCACCTACCTATCTATATATATGTATTTTCAATCCAAAATAATCGCCTAGAATACTACACTTAAGTATATTATTAGAATCCTTAAAAAATACCCTGATGTGGGCCCTTTGGATTAAGACGAACATATTTCCATGGTTTCACATATACATCATTTTCACAGTGATTAAGCCTGCATCCATTTTCATCAATGCAAAAATCGCAAAAACAAGCATACTTCCTCGTTTCAATGGAAAATATATCACCCATGTCTTTACTTCAAACATAATTTAATTCCCTTGTACCAGGTATGGTCTCACAATACCATGGCATGGATCAATTCACATCACCAAATGCAACATCCCAAAAGAACTTCCATGGAATTCAATTTGTCATATATAAATTCCTATCGAGTATGTGTTCTTTTGTAAATGATGATATTGAATGTTATTAGCTTATTAATTGAGTTTGGAGTTTATTGCCTGCACACTGGCCTTGCTTGTTCGCGACTTTGATGTCCCAAATGATGTGTACACCAATCAACTACTTCCATGGAGCATTTGCGACGGGTTGCACGATGACTCATCTAGTACCTCCGAAGTGCTTGTTTCACGCATGCACCTACGCCATCATGTTCACCCCTTACATGCCCTATTTCAAAAAAGATCCATGTTTGTTGGATTCCTGTCTCTTTGTGAAGGAGACTCAACTAATAAAATGAGTGTGCCGATTTGAATTTCCCTACACACCCATCTGACCAAATGCAGTGTTCAGTAAATGATATGTTTCTCTCCCTAAATGAATCATAAATCAACCCAAAGAAGTGTTGAATGAACAATGTGTCATGCTCACGATCACCACTGATATAAAAATGGTACTCCTTGATCACTTCACGTGACCGACGAGTGATATCCCTACCATCAATGCTTTCCATAGCATGTCTGTACAATACATGTACGAAGATAGACACCTGGTCGGAGTGATAGTACTCACTCTGTATCTCTCTCTGAGGAGAAAATGTGTAGTTCTTAGAAAATTCTACCACTGATAAGATTGTTCCCAGCTCAAATACCTCATGAGAATGTTTGAATTTTGAAGCTTGCCACCTGGACCTATGGGAGTGTTTTATGTATTTATAAATCTGACTTTGAAACTTCTCCATGAAATTCTAAACATGAATCTCATCCTTGAGCAATTCGATCCTCTTAGATTGAACAGATGAAGAAGATGATGGATTCATGGAGACACACTCGTACCTCTTCCACATAACTATGATATCTGGCAATCCATGGTGTGTTGGATTGATAGGAAATTTCCTATCGAACAATGTCAAATCACCGCATTCAGGGAATCTTCTCCCACCTACACACCTCTTATTGAAAAACACTTGTTTAGGATTCTTGTTGCATAGTTTCATACAAATAAAATCTCGCACTGTGTGAGGATCTAGTTCACTATTCCAATGCCTTTTGCAAAAATCCAAAAATGTGTCATACGATAGTTGAAATTCAACGTGGTATCGGTAGCAACAAGTGTCGCGAATCGTATTCGGCCTAATATATCATGGTTTCAATTTGTTGAACTTGCTAAATGATATTTGAACACGAGGATTGGTTTCTTGGAATTCCTTGTAAAGTGCAACTCCTGTCATCTCCATCATATTCTTATAGTTATCGTGATAAAGTCCTCTGGATAAACGTTGTCGCAGGACATGCTTTCAATCTCGAATAGCATGAGAATGGAAATCCCAAAACTCTATCACCTTATCTCTAATGCCCGCTGCCATCCTTCCTCGATAGGGTTCCCTACAAATAAGATCCCAACAAGAAGCTTCATCATTTTCATCTATCTGGACCCTGAATTTAGTATATTTGAACAATGTTCTTTTTGAAACTTTGAGCAATGATGCCATTGTTGATACCATCCAATTTCTTGAGGTTCTTTGTGCCACAAAAGCCATTGTAATTTCCCTATGAGCAGCTCGGATATCATTATTTCTTGATTTTCCAAATGAAGATAATGCAGTTCTTACATTTTCTATTGCATTCTCGCATGTATTTTTTGTTTTGGCATCTTGAAAACCCAACAACTTTGTGGCACGTTTCAATTTTTTGTGTTTTATCAACCCATGTAGGATTTGATCTTGTGCCATCGTTGAATGTTGTTCAAAATATGACTTAATTATGTTACTAACATGCTCTCTAACTATCCAACTAGAGATCAAGTTCCCAATCTCTTCTCATGCATAAACAACTACACAATCCTCAAGACAATTTCCACCCCTTTCAACCCCACTGCAACTCCCAATTATACTAGAAATGTGAGAGGGCAAGGTGTCATGTCATGGATGATCAAGATCATGAGGGGGCACGGGGTCTTGTGATTCTTAATCACAATGATGTGATGGCTGACCATAATCTCTCCCTACATAATCAAAATTCATGTGAAGGTAATTTCAATCAGAAATGCACTATGCAAGGATCGATTAATTTTGAAGTACCAAATTGAAGTGTTTTGAAATGCATAATTGGTACAAGAATTGAAAATACTTTTAAAACATGAAAATTGTTTGGAACTTGAATTCAAAATAAATAAATATGTACATTTAACTTGAAAAAGCTGGTACAAGTATTGAAAATAAATTAGAAACAAGAAAATCGTTTGTGACTTAAATTCAAAATAGCAAAATATGTATGTAGTTACCTAAAATTATACATTTAGATTGAGAATTGTTAGTAAAGTTTGAAAATCAATTATGTATAATTTAACTTGATAATTATTAATAACTTGATAGTTGTACATTGAACTTTAAAATTGTTAGTAACTTGATATTTGATGTGGAAATTAACAAATTGAAAATTGTGTGTGAATTGAATATTCCAACTATAGTATAACTATCCATTTAACTTGAAAATTGTTACAAATTTTGAAATATAAATAAAATATATACTTATTATAAGAAAAAAGATATTTAAATCTTATCCCTAAATTCATGCATAGAAAAAATTGGTGTACATGAATTGAAAATACATTACAAACAACATTAAATTGAA
Source organism: Larix kaempferi (assembly GCA_027924585.1). Lineage (NCBI taxonomy): Eukaryota > Viridiplantae > Streptophyta > Pinopsida > Pinales > Pinaceae > Larix > Larix kaempferi. The sequence goes on from BSBM01000619.1 coordinate 2,518,851, forward strand.
TTTTCCAACTACTACATAATTATCACAATGTTCATTTTATTTGTTACCATTGAATTTTACATGTCTTACATATCTATTCATTTCATTTGTTTTCAAATTGAGTTTTCTAACTTTAATACATGTCACTGTCACAATGTTCATTTCAAATCAAATGAGGACTAAGTTAAAATTAGATATTGATAGTTATTTCAATCAACACATGTTGAGGCTTGGTGCTCAAATTAAATTTAACTTGAAATTTTTAATAACTTTAAAATTTGAAAATAGTTAAGTATGTACATTTTAAGTTGAAAATAGGATCCAAGTGTACATTTAATTTGAAAATTGTTCCAATAACATTGAAAATTGTTAGCAACTTAGAAATGTGAAAATAGTTAAATATGTACATGTTTTAACTTGATGATAGAATCCAAGTGTACATTTCATTTGAAAATTGTTCCAATAACATTTGTTAGCCACTTGAAAATTATTCATTTAACATGAAAATTGTTACAAATTTTGAAATATAAATAACAAAGTTATGAAATAAATAATAATATTGATTAGAAATAAATTAGATTATGAAATAGTTAAATTTTTTGAAAAATTGTTACTATTTTTGTAGCCTAAATAACAAATTGTACAAATATTGTTTTAACAAATAACAAAACAAGAATTGAAATTATATTTAACTTGAAATAGTTAGTAACTTAAAAATTTGAAATTAGTTAAATATGTACATTTAAGTTGAAAATAGAGTCCAAGTGTATATTTAATTTGAAAATTGCTCCAATAACATTGAAAATTGTTAGCAACTTAGAAAATTGAAAATAGTTGAAAATATGTACATTTTAACATGAAAATAGAATCCAAATGTACATTTCATTTGAAAATTGTTCTAATAAGATTTGTTAGCCACTTGAAAATTATTCATTTAACATGAAAATTGTTGCAAACTTTGAAATATAAATAACAAAGGGGTGGAATAAATAAGAATATCATTACAAATAAATAGTAAATAAATTAAATTATGAAATAGTTAATTTTTTGGGAAAATTGTTACTAATTTTGTAGTCTATATAACAATTTGTTAAAACTATTATTACAAACAAAATATAATAAGACTAAAATGAAAAAAAATAGTTAGTATATAACAAATTATTAGAGAAAGATAAAATATGCTATTTAAATTATGTAGCATGTAATTCAAAAATTTACCTTGGTTGTCCTCCATTGGAATTTGTTGCACCAAAGGTGCATCTTCTTCTTCTCTCAAGCTTGCTCTTTGTTGTTTCATTCTTCTTTTATTCTTCTCATGCTCTTCATTGTCAGTTTCTTGACAAGCATGCTTCCTTTGTCATGTTATTTTACTCCCCATCAAACTACAATGAAAACAAACAAAGATTTCTTCAAATTGTTATAACAAACAACAATATGTTAATATGAAATTTTGAAATATGTCTACAAATAAATATTACACATGTCTAATAAAATCTAATTGAACAACATCAAAATCACAAAGCTCTAATTGAACAACATCAAATTTACATAGCTCTAATTGAAAATAAACTAGCGATGAGTTAAATTAGTGTTGTTGATCAAATGTTTAGTGATTATATAGAGGTTTCTTTTTATTTTTGCGAGGGAATGGTGGTTGGAAACATTAATTGTCCAACTCCTTTCCCGGGTTCTTTTTTATGTTTTCTTTACACAAACAAATCCTCGATCGAGCTAGTTTTACAAACCCTTGATCGAGCAATAGAACTCAATCAAGGACTTGAAAATACCTTGATCGAGGTCTATGTAAAAACATCGATCGACGTCTTATTTAGCCCTCGATCGATCAAATACCTTGATCGAGGGCCTAAAAACAGGCCGAGATCCCTTTTCACTACAGAAAGAAAGTTTTGTCTGCCATTCAAAGGATTTTAAACTATGTCATTAAATGCACATTAATGGGTGGACTTGATACCATGTGATTCGTCAATGAATCATCTATCCATTTACATAAAATTTATGAATTTTTATCTTCATATGTATTTTGTTTTTAAATTTCTATTAAAACTTGCTCTAAAAAATCCTACCAACAACTTCGATTGAGCTCAAAGATAAATCAACATTCAAAATACACATCCAAAAAATTTGAAAAAATACACAAAAACTAGATAAATGCGTCCTCTTCAAAATGATATTTTTAGTTTTGCAAATAATGTAAACAATCAAAAGATTTTGTGCACACACACACATGTGAGCAAAATGCGACTGAAATATTCATTGGTCAGTTTCGAAAAATATTAATAAATAGAATTTTTTGAGAAAAATTAAAAGAAAAATTTGTAAGCACTAGTGCATTCTGTCTATATCATGTTCACATATTTCATTTTTTAAAATTATTACTTTAACATTAAATTTTTGTGCACACACACAAACCACTTGTTAATTGCTCTTCAAATTTTTAAGTACACACGTTTCATTAAATGAAAATTTGACACGATAAATGACATTGGTATATTTTTAAAAAAATATCATTGGAAAGCCAACATAATTTTCTACATTTCATTTTTTATTTGCATGTCAAAATTCATATGGAAAATATGAGTTTCGAGGGCTTCAGTTTAATACATGGGTAAAATTTCCATTTTTCGTCGCCATATTTGGCCAAAAAGAGTTACCCATATTCATGGAATCACCCAGACTTCATAGTCATATACATACGTGAAAAACTATGTATTCTATGCAAAATTTGTCCAAACATATACATTTTTTGAAAAAATGGAAAATGGTTCCCAATGTATAAATAATGTCAACTCATTCCCTATACAAAATATGATAACATGTGCACTAGATACAAAATATGGCGACTCATGCCCAAAAATGCCACATCATGAATTATATACATAGGGTGATCTCTCAATCACCTTGGCCACCCTTGAAACTCCTCGACTCATATCAAAAAATATCTTCCTCTTCTTCGATCTAGAGGAATCTCAAGCCTTTGTGCATCTTACAGTGGTGTGTCTCTATGCGATCTGAAATGGAAACAATAAGATATCATCATTTTCTTGCAATTAGATCAATTAAAATAGTTATAAAATAAAATTAGAGTTCAAATCTTAAATAATTCACCACAGATGAGACTTTAAGTCATGAGGTGGTTTCCCTCTTCCTTGTTGCAATCCTCTAAGGAATGATGCCTTGCAAAATTTACAACAATCAGTTAATTGAAAAGATTAGATCCCTAAAATCATTTTCGTTAATGCTTGACAATATTTTCATAAAGCAATCAATCTCACTGTGAACATATCATGCAATGGAGAGGACCGGCCTACTAGGATAGCTAATGGAGTAGTTGGATGGAAAATTTGCTCCGATGCAATCATGGGGGTAGGCTCGTATGAATATGCAACCACTATAGATGTAGCTATGGCGGTTGGTACAGTATTTTCCACAATTGTGGGTGCAACTATGGAAGGAAAGGTGGAAGGATTTGGAAGAGAGGGTGATGGGAATATACTATGATATACCCCTACCGGATGTATGATAGATGTAACTTATCTAGAATGGGAAATGAGAATGTTGGGGGATGGATACAGGGGGTACGGTGGATGGAAGGGCATGGATGGGAAGAGGGGGGAGGGAGGATTAGAGGGAATACATGGATCGAGGGGGGAGGGTGGATGGAAGGGTATGTGTGGATGGAGGGGGGAATGGATGGAAGGGGAGGGGGGGGTAGACAGATGGGGGAGGGTGGATGGGATGATGGGGGGTGGATGGAAGAGGGGGTGGAATGATGTCACCTACAATGAATGGTGGTTCCTGCATACACATTTGCGCGATCATATTTTAGTACAAAAAGTTAGAAATAAACCATACTAAGTTAAAAAATTCCAAATTAATATTATACTTAATTACACATGATACCTAAGCATAAGGTGATCAACACCCTGTGAGATAAGTCTCATCATCAAAATATATGAACACCTATGGAAACATGAAAATATTCAGATTCAATTTATTTAAGCAATAGTAACAATATTAAACACAACGACAAATAGACTTAATTAATAATGAGATGGGGAAATTATAGGACATTACCACAACACATGGGAAAATTATAGGACATGGTCGATGCATGGGAAATTGTAGGGATAAGCAATCTTCCTAGATAGTTATATGGTGTCATGACCAACAAGTTTTAGAGTTCTATCTATTGATGGATTAGTGGTTGTCCCAGGTTTTGGCAGTGACAATGGGTCCTTGGTCTTGTTATATATGATGGATAATGTTGAGTCTTTCCAATCCTATTTTTTGATAAATTTGATGTATGATCTTGGTCGTAAGTGTTAGTTTCTAATGTTGTCCTTCGAATTCCTTCATTGGTGATTATGGTCCCATATGTCTATTAGGGCTTGCAATATTTTGTAATGAACAATGTGCACTACACAAATGAAAATGTCACATGAACCATGAATTTTCGGAGTTTAAAGGGTGCAAATTAGTCACTGGTATCACAATATTTAATCTTCCTTGAGAATGTGATATGGTCATGATTGCATGAGGTTTGAAATTTTAAAGGAACACAACATGTCCATGACCATCATGAATTTTTGAAGTTTTGGATCAACGTGATGTGGTGTATTCGTGTAAGGGTTGAATTTTCAAAGGGACACAATGTGGCACAATTGTTGTGAAGGTTTAAACTTTCAAAGCAACATGCTATTGTGTTTTCATCATTATGTTAAGAAAAATGGTTTAATGAGCTATGATCTTATGCCATATGAAATTCTACCTCATGGATCCATGTGAGGAATACGTAGTCAGAACATGGAACATTCCTAGGGATCCATTTTAGTCACACTCGATGTAAAGTATAACTTTTTTTTTGTATAGGAGTGATGTGGAGTATGTGGCATGGAGTTTAAATTTGAATTCCTTGTAGTGAGATTCACACTCTCCACCACTTAGTTCCTTTCCTCTTTCATGCAATGGCATAATTATTCTAGATATCAAGTTATCCATTGGATATATTGCATAACTTGAGTGTTTGACCATAGCTACATGTAAAAAATATTGTGTTATTTGATGGATTTGCAATGTCATAGTTCTAGGATAATAGCAACTTAGGCCCAATTTTTAAAGCATTAAAGTTCTTCAAAGATCATGTTGCAATGTATGTACATGAACAAAAAATATAGCCATTAAGTAATATGAGTAAAGATCATCACCATTCCCTTTTAACTACCGAACGAAGGATTCCTCTCCATGAAACCAACAATATCTCAAAATTAAGAAAGAGTCCCCAATTTATAAGACTTGGGGAAGTTGTTGGGATCAATAGGGTGATTTTGAAAGGGTCATGAGAAGCGAATGAAGGGAATCTACAAACTGAGTATTCTGATACACGAGGAAAATAACATTAGGAGGATTTGAATCTATCTCATAAGAAAACAAGTCATAAATGTATCAAACTAAAGCTTGAAAAGGGTAAAAATGGTGGTGGGTTTGGATGTGGGATTGTCATAGGGTAATGGTTTTATGGATAAGATGTTCGTTGAGAGGTTTATTGGTAAGTTTATGAAAGGTAAATCTCTTCATGCATGCCTCATGGCAGTATGGCATCTAGTCTTAGTGTATACAAATGTTTTCCATGTTTTAGTTTGTTGGTGGTTGTGCTTCTTGTTGAAAAATTTGAAGGATAGAAATTTTCTCCTCAAGTAGGCTTGGTTGTTGAGGACGTAATGTATCATCTTGAAAATATGGAAACATGGGTTTGATCCATGAAGGGATTTGATTTATGTGAAATAGGTGTGGGTCCTTTATCCTAGGCTTACATTGGAGCTTTGGAATCATAAGATCTTGGAAGGTGTGGGGAACACTCTTGGAAGGTTCGTTGATTTGGATAACACTATGAATATAGAAGATATGACGCTTATCATAATATTGGTGGAGTTGGATATTAGATAAGGGATTCCAATGGATAATTAGTTATCTTGAGGGAATTGGATTTTTACTCTAAATCTGGACTTTTGGAGGATTCTACGCAGATGTAGTGCATGACATTAAATAGGCAATTTGTTGGAAGGGTACATAAAACCTATAATATTTTTTTAGTAGAAGCATGTGTGTGGATTTTTCTTGTCATTTTTTACCTATGAATGCATTTAAATTGTTCCAAGTAATCAAAATACATGTGTGTAAGTTTCCACAACCATCGCACAGTACAGATTGGGACAAGTTATTTCCTCGCACATCGAAGATGGCATCTCGGTTGTAAACAACAATACATTCAAATAAAAAAAGTTAGAAATAAATACTTTAAAATTACCTATATTGAAAATATATCTACTGCATAGGTAAATATATACTCAATGATTGAACATTAATTTTAAAAAAATTTGCTAACTTGCTCCATATAACTACCATGGATGGGCTCTTACGTCATTCCATGGAAAGTATGACTGCAATGAAAACAATGATGTCGAAGTGATTAGCCCAACCTAACTACAACCAATCAATGGTCTCTCCTTAGTCTTCTTTGAATAACCTACACATGTGTCTCTCCCACGGTCATCATGTCTAACTACTCGAGACATTGCCACAAATGTGGTGTGTCTAAGTAGATTGTGTGTGTCTCATCGCCTCATCAATCTCATTAATTTTATCAGATAGCTGAGGTGGATGGGGAGGGGGCTAAGGATCACACCTAGGAGTGGGTGGCCCTCTCAGTGGGTTTTTCCTAGTAGTAGGTTGATCTCAGGAAAAACCAATACCAACTCCCTAGAACTCATTAATGTCGAAGTAGTTAACATGTAAACCAAGCACAAAAATAACCCATATTTTTCTACGTAAATACAGTGGAACCTCCCTATTATTGTAGGGAGGTTTATCAAACACCGTGAACCACCTCTTCATCCAATTATCTTTCCATGGCTGGAAATGGCACTAGTCCATGCACACACATCTCTTCGTGACAATGAGTGGTTGGTTTGTTCTCGAGTATCAGTGAAAATACTATAAAGATTGGCTTTGATAATAATAAAATCTTTGATTTTCTCCTTACTGAGGCAAGTGGAATAAAACTCTCTCATTCTATCCCTATATTAGGTCTTATTAGTTAATTGAGAATGGGCATGGTGAAAGGAATCAATTATGTTGTCCAATGAGGTGGCAATGGACAATTGTGATGGTTCCCTTGTTCTTATTAATTCCCTAATCAAATTCCTTAATTGATCTAAGTCTTGGTTGAGTTCTTCTTCTGGGTTTTGATTGGATTCTAGATTTACATTTTTTGGTGCTTGTTGATTGTCATTTTATTCAAGGTTAATGTTTACTTCTTGTTGTTGGTTCTCATTGGATTCCATTGTAGGTGGATTATATATGGTCTCCAAATTAAAATAAAATTATTTTTTTACAATTTTGTAATTATTAAGAATTGAATAAACAAAAAAAATGAAAAGAAACAAAAAATGTTACTTACCTAGATGGATGCTTGAATTGACCCCCTATTGCGCTGGATGGTTGAGCTCATGCTTGCATGTGTTATGTTAGGGAGATTTTCTTGCATGTTGCGATCACAGTTGTTAAACAAACCTGTGACCCTTTTCTTTCTTTTCTTTATGTTTATCAAGAGTGCATGCACACTCTTAACACAAACATGATAGAAACGCGCACGCAGTCCTGTTGCTTTGCAACTGTGGAGGTTCAACAATGACTATTGAAAAGCGCGTGCACGCTTTGAACGAGTGCCCACTATTGTTATTTTTTGCTAGTGCGATCATGTTGCAATGGTTTTGGGGACCATATTCACATGTCTACCCTAGAAACTTCTATAAAAACGTACACTAGAAGGTGTTTTCCTTTAGTGAGAAAATAGTTGGAAAAAAAAAATTTCGTACTGACCTCAACTCTAACATTTTGTGACTTTGGGATCTACCAAATAACCCTCTAAAATCAATGTATTAACCAGCTTCATGTGATATTTGTCTAATCTTATTTGTATGTTGATTATCTAAACAAATAATTCACCAATATCCTTTAACTTGAGTTATCTCTTAGCTTGGTGATGTTAACATTTTTTAATTAAATTCCTTGTTTGTTAGTAATAAGTTCCGTGATTCTTAAAGGAGAACAAATAAATGCCATAACATTCTTTTACAATCATTCTCCTTACAACACTCCTTACAATCACATCCACACGAAAAAACTAAGATCAATATAACAAACTGAGATCCATGCATGATATACTATCCTAAATTCCAATATTAATAGACCTTTCAACCAAGCTTTGGTTGTAAATTGATTATAACTCTCAATGTCTACATTGTTAATCCCAAGATAGCAAACATACCTACATAAAACAAAAATTTAACAAAAATTTAGTTAACATTTATGTCAACCAAATAGACTAAATATTTACAACCATATCCTAGTCATTGTATCAACAAGCTTTCAACTTTGCATTTGACATGTAAAAATATACATATTAATGGTCACCCTACCATATCATCAATATGCTCTACCAATGATTTTCAACAAATACATATCCTTTTTATCTACAAATAATGAACATATAGATTAATCATAATAACTTATTTAACCTAGAACATAATCATCAACCATTCATTATTACATCACATTGTAATATTAAATAATATTATTTTCACTAATACTAACCTAAATAAAATCCTATTAATATTATTTTATACTATCATCTTCACTAACATCACGACTCTTGATAAGATTCTCATTGAAATTGTTGCCACTTATATTCACATCACAAACCTTATGCCCTATCCAAACTCCCACCCAACATAATCACATCAAGCCATGAATTTGTTTGCCAATTATATTCACATCACCGACCTTATGCCCACTCAAAACTCCCACCCACATAATCACATCAATCCATAAAATATCATGTAAAAATTTAATACTCGAACTTTGATGTGGGATTCCTAAAAGGTAACCTAAGAGAGATTTTGGATCATTTAAAATGGCATGATATGTGTGAAAACGATATCCCCATACTAATGAATGAGTTTAACAATTCAATAAAGTCTAATCAATGACTTTAACAATTTTGTGTCATTGATATAGACTAGTATTTTATTAAATTAACGAATTTAACAATTTAATCAAATCTAATCACGGCTCATTGATATAAGACCGAGTATTTTATTAAAACTTCATAATCACTTACTTAAATAAAATAAATTGTAGTGAAAGAAGTGAAATGTTTTTGCTATGAACATGTAATTTCTATATATTTAATATTTAACCAATTAAAAACTAATATAAACTACTCTAGTATATGCTTTGCATATGATTTTCTAGTATCCATCTGCTTTTCTCTTTTCTTTAGCTTGTTATTTATTTCTAAACTAGTTATTCTAGTGTTATGGTTTAAAATGTGAATTATATTGTAAGAGAATGCGATAAGTATATTGTTTATATGGAAAGTTTTGTGCATGTTCGCACATCTTACCAATTGAGCTAACTCTTGAGACTAAATTTAACTAAAAAAAGTTAGAAATGAATAATTACAACTATAATATAATAAATAACTTATTGATAACACTTAACTTGTAACTTTATCTCAATTCACAAACTACACTTTAAATTACTTTTTGTAATTTGTATATTTGAACTCATATGCTTCCATGCTGTTCAAAAAGTAAACGGTATATAACTGTCTTATCTTGATAGTCTTGTTCTGGAACGGCGATGGGTCCTGTAATCAGTGGCAGGAGATTGCTAATTTGACTAATGGCTACCTGAACACGCAATTGATTGCAGAGTTTATTTTGCACACGTAACACATTTTTGGTAAAGAATTGACGTGCAGGAGAGAAACGAACGATGGGCCATTAACAAATCGTGGAATCAAATGAATGAAATCAATCCATTTGAGAAAGAAATGAAAGAAAATCGGTTTTCTGGCCAAGAGACAAAACGCGGTTTTCAGCCAGCTTTCTAGCCGTTAGAATGCATCTTTCCAAAAAACAAACTTTTAGAAAGAGAAATTTTTATTTGTTTAATTGAACGGATATCAAAATTTTGAAATAACCTATTATTTGGACCAGTCAGGCACGTTTCCATCCAATTCGAACACCCTTTCTTACCATTCAAACTAGTTATGGACTATTCGACTGGGTTGGAGAAGGTTTGAGATTTTTGGGCGTTGCATTTTTAAAGTTGATTTAAGGTTCCAATAAGTAGACCATTAGTTGGAATCTGGATGTGACTATTGACCTCCTTTAGTTATAATTGCTTTTTTATTTATTTAAGATTATAATACATTAAGATCTTTTATTATAAATCATTGGTTTAACTTTACATGATGCGCTTGTATGGCTATCTTCCTTGATGATCAAAACAACCTCAATGGATGAAACATGAAAAAGCCAATAAAACAAGAGGACATGTTTCTTATCAATAAATTCTTTCATAAGTAGAATGAGATGATAAATTAATAATTCTACTCAAATTCTATAATGAATTCCCACTTTGATAGGCCAGCCTTGTAAAGGATAGAATCCATTCAAGTAACAAGTAAACTTTAGCATTATTGAATTTCAAGGAAAAATACTTGAATGTGTCTTAAAAAAGTAGCTCATTCAAATACAAGCGAACTTCTCTATGAATAGTTTTTTCAAATAAAGAAAATTATTAGAATTTCCCTTTTCAGATCAATTGCACATATCAATAATTTATTGGATAACTACTATTCACAAGTCTCATAGGAACAATAGAGAAGCCTCGTTTGGCATGCCTAATGAACCTAGTTTGGGGGTTTTATGGATTTCCTCAACTACTATTCACAAGTCTCATAGAAACAATAGAGGAGCCTCATTTGGCATGCTTAATGAACCTAGTTTGGGGATTTTATGGATTCCCTCAAGGAGGAATGTCTTTCTATTAAAAAAGGTTGTGGCTATTACACAAGATTGACACAACTCCATAATGGATAGGACAAGCTAGTTCATCGGTATATATATTCCTTCCATGTATTGTCCATAAATATTGCAGTACGGATACTAAGAGGCACAATAACATCAATACTTTAGTTTTCTACCCAAGGATATCTATACCAAGATGGAATTTTTAGATATCCGATCAAAAGGAAAGGAATACAAACATGAAGTTGAAATTGATGATAATATCAAGAATAAGGCCCAAGGGAAATAAAGAGTTTCATCCTACAAATTGGAAAAAAATCACAAAGGTAAATGAAAGTAAATTCCACAAAGGGTGATCAAAGGAGAGTTCCCAACAATAGAATCATCAATCAAATCTTCCTATGAATAATTTCCCTCCAAATCAAAATTTGAAGAAAGACATAGGTAAGTGATGCACCACATGTCAAAGTAAATGGCACTCCAAAGATAAGTATCGTGCTCGAAAAGCACCAATAGTGAAGATACATAACCTTGCACCTATGCTAAATTCAACAACATTGTAGATCCAAGACAAAGGAATATTAATTGCATAAGATGAACTCCATGCCACAAGTTCCACTTCATAGATTCAAACATAATATCTTGGGGAGACAAAATGAGGAGAAGCACCTTTTCCACCCATAGATATCGACAAAGGAAGTATCTCAACACTTGATTCTTGAGAGAGTATCGTGGTTGGAAAGCACTAATTTAGTGAAGATGCATACCCTTGCACCCATGATAAATTCAACTCCATTGTAGATCCAAGACAAAGAAATATTAATCATATTAGATGAACCTCATGCCACAAGTTCCACTTCATAGGCACAAAGATAAGATCTTCGGTAGAAAAAATAAGGAGAAGCAGTTATTCCACTCATAGATTTGGGTGAAGGAGGTATCTTGACACTTGATTCTTGAGAGAGTATCATGCTCGAAAATCACTAATAGAGAAGATGCAGACCCTTGCACCTATATTAAATTCAATGACATTGTAGATCCAAGACAAAGAAATATTAATTGTATACGATGAAACCCATGCCACAAGTTCCACTTCATAGGTGTAAGCATAAGATCTTTGGGAGACAAAATAAGGAGAAGCACCTCTTCCACTCATATATATGGGTTAAGGGTGTATCTCAACACTTGATTATTGAGAGAGTATCATGCACTAAAAGCACTAATAGTGAAGATGCATACCCTTGCACCTATGCTAAATTCAATGACATTATAGATCCAAGATAAAGGAATATTAATCATATAAGATGAACCCCATGCCATATGTTCCACTTCATAGGTCTAAGCATAATAAATTGGGGAGACAAAATAAAGAGAAGCACCTCTTCCACTCATAGATATGGTTGAATGGGGTATCTCAACACTTGATTCTTGAGATAAATAAGCAAAATAAACTTGTCTCTACACATGTTTGTGAAGAGGTTTAAGTTTCCAACATTAGTGTATTCCCATCTATATATGATTGGATAGGTGAATTAGGGGTAAGACCTCTACATCAATCTGCAATTTAGTTTGTCCTAGGGAATTCAAAACTTCAAATATGAGGTACCTTTCGATATGGATATATTATAAGGATTATACTTTTTACTTGGTTATCCATATATGTAGAAGATAAAAGCTATGTACCAATCTAGACTATGCAATTCTAACTTAGACTTAGGAATGAGTATATTATTGGTACCCTAAAGGGAGGGCATGATAATTTCTCTACTGTGGCTACTATGCACTACAAACATGTCATGTAGCTTCCATTTTTCTAAGAAACTCAAAATTTCTTCGTGATTTTTTCATAAATGAGTCTTTCTTATAAGTGTCACTATTTGGAACTAATATAAGTGGGTTTAAACATATATAATCATGTAAAACATATAGGATTCCTTCTAGTCTAGGAATCCTTGAAATTTGTATTCTTATTCTTTTGACTTGAAGAAGAATTTTTCCAAGTCATAGTCTGAAAAACATGCTAATTGCTATTACCTATACACACTTGCAGTGATATACATGTGTGTGTGTGTGTGATGAATAAATACACAATAAAATATTATAGGTGCATATATCCAGTTATACTTCTTATGAGTAGTTTTACATTAAAGGGTTTTGAAGATAATAAATGAGAGTCTGAGATTTCATATATAATAGGTTTCTAATATGAAATTATAATTTATGAAGGTATACCTTAGGAGCATGACATTTCATATTGATTCATATGATAGCTCATACTTATTTGTAATTCATATTCAAACAATAGAAGAATGATGGTGTATTGTTGTTTCTTATTTTCCTTTGGAAAGAACCAACACATTAGGAAGTGGACCTCAGAAACATGCATTATATGAATTATCATTCCAACACTTGACTATGAATATTTCAGTTCATGAGTTAGAGAATTGAAGTTGTTATGCAACAAATTCCAAAAATAGCATAAAAATATAAAGAAAGAGTAACCTCCTTATACAATGTATCAAATGCAAATAAGAATCAACCTCCTTATACAACTGTGAGGATCAACCTCCTTATACAATGTATCAAATGCACAAGACAAGGTGAGATGATCCAAAAACTAGGTCTCCTTAGTGTGTATAACTATGATACAAAAAGGAACAATAATAATAAATTTCCTATCCCATCATACAATTAAAATTAATGTCCTAACCAACTAATAAACAAAATACTAATATAATAATAGCAATGTAATGTCACAATATATAGGTCTTGTCACATACCTAAAATTGCAATTCATATTGAAACAATTGTGCAATATGTTACTATGTTTTATCAAAAAGTATATGTTTAATAAATCATAACACTTTTATGATTAGTTAATATCATAAAAAAAATTGTACATATGTGAATAACTATGTCTAGGAAGCGATGGTGCATCTTTGTATTGATGATACATGAATTCAATTATTTGTTCATTTCCAATGTTTACAATTGCATCATCGAAATTATGTTTGTTGTTGTTCTCTCATTAGAGTGATAATGTTACCTCTAAATATTAACACAAGTCTTAACCTCAACGTTGTCAGAATAATCCAGCCTACATGAGCCCAAACACAATACACAAGATTTATTTATTCCTTTTAATGATTATTTGCATTTATTAGTTTATAGTCCACACTCACACACACATATTTGAAATTTATATACCTAAACACTAACATATATTCTAAACTACTTTGTGAGTTTCTGAGGTCTTATGCAATTCTTAAAAACTTACCTTTTTATAGTGTAAATTTGGCACTTCCTCATTTTGTGATGAAAATGCCCCTAGATGAAACCTAAGTCTCCATGATAATCCACATATGAACCTATCAAGCATATAAGAGCCCTTATTTTGACCCTATACGATGTTCTAAGTACCCTAGAGAAGAATCTAACCATGTTTACCTGAAAACACTGAAGTTTGAGCATATTTAAAACACCCCAATCTTTTAGTTTATGCAAGGAGCATGCCACCCACCTTTCTTTTGATCAAGGTGTGTGGGATCTAAAAATGATTATAATATGTCAAAAATATCAAAAATTTGGATGCTAAGGAATTTGTTTCATGGTTGATATCGGTTCTAAATCACAAAACTCCTTACTAACTATCTTAAAAACTCATTAAAAGGAGATAGGAGGGGCCAAGTAAGGGAGTACACCCATCCTATCATTATGTTGGAGTAATATTGCTTCTTGATTACTCATTCATTACCATATTCCATCGGTGACCCATGTCCTTAAGTATCACATGATTAAGTGTTGGAGTCACCATCTCTATGTGAGTACCCTCTCATACACATTTGGGGACATGGGATTGTAGGTGTACAAGAGAAGATGAAATTGATATTTGGATTTGAATAGGTTCCAATAATCGGTGAAGGTAACTGTCGTGTACTATTTAATTACATTATTGGAAATTTGGCATCTTCCCCCGCCCATATGAAGATCTAAAATAGTTAATTATTGCCTATTTCAAAGCTGGTCATAGTTCATAGGAACATTGTTCAATCCTTTTAATGTCATATACATGTTCTATTGTGATTTGAATCTTTTATTACAGTCAAAATATTTTGAGGAATGGTACTTGTTGTTTTTTCAAGTCCCAGATTGGCGCCAAGGAGAAAATCAATGGAGCACAATAGGATCAGCAAGGATCAACCGTCCAAAAGACTTTCTTCCCTTCTCTCTCTTTCTCTTTCTTTCTTGTTTACTTGATCATTTAAGCATTGGAAAGTGTTGAAATGACCCTTCTATGAGCCCAATTATACCGTGGAATAATCCATTAGATCTATTTCCATTTACCCTAGTATGTTGATGACCTTCACTAGTCATTAGAAATATCTTCCCTACAACAAAACTAGTGATTCTACTGGGGAAGATTCTCTGTAGGTACTTTTTTGCTTGATTTCCTTATCTAATTTTTGGTGTTGCGAGAATTTAATGGGTGTTATAGGGTCCATTATACCCTTACCTTATTCGCCCTTAGAAGAACCCCCCTCAAAACATGTTTTTTGAGTTTCTCACCTTTATGGCACCCTACATGCATTTCACACAGCCTATAGTGGTATCAAAAGCATGCATCTAAGGGACCATGGAATTTTCATGTTCAATAAATGAATGAACATGAACCTTGTTAAATTTAAAGGTGCATGGACAACTTTCCCCGTGCACCTTGCTTGACGAACATAAGCGTCGACCTAGTTAGGTGCAAAAAAATATTTTTTTTCTTAGATTTAGCTTTATCAAGTCTTGTGGGGATTTGGACCTTTCTTAGATTTTCAAAATTCTTATTTTTAATATTTGAAAATCATCATTTAGTGTTTCTTTTCATTATTCCCTTAATGAAAAGGAAAACTTAATATTGCATGGAATCATAGTTTTATTCCAGTTCATTTAGGAATCTATTAGGTACCTTGATTCCCTTGGGACTTTTTTCATACAAAGGAAAAGATTATATTTATTTCCTTTGAGAAAAGTGAATGGGCCCTAAAAATGACTAAATAATATAAAGAATCTCAAAATTTTGGAAGCTAAGGTAGTTGTTTGGTGGTTGGTCTCGGTTCTAACTCACAAAACTGCTTGGTAACCTCTCGAACTATCTTAAAAAATCATTAGACAGGGATAGGAGAGGCCAAGTAAGGGAGCACACCAATACTATCATTTCGTTGGATGAATATTGCTTCTTCATTACACTCATTCATCCCCATATTCCATGAGTGACCTTGTCCCTAAATATCAAGTTTTTAAGTGTTGGATCCACCACCTCTATGTGAATACCCTCTCATACACATTTAGAATGTTGGACATGGGATTGTAGGTGTGCATGTGTTAGAAAAACATGATCGCAGAGAAATAAAAATAAACAAGATGCAAATATAAATCACATAAACATAATACAAGAGAGACATCAATATAACGTGGCTCACCCAAGATGGGCTACATCCACATAGAAATTGCTAGCCCTTACTATTATACCATCCAACAAATGAAGGGATACAACCTGCAGCACATCTGTTGCAACTTCCTTTTCACACTCTCATAGTCTCTCTCATACAATCAGAGATCTTTACAATGCTACAATACATTACACAATTGTGTTACAATGTATTACTTTGAAAGGGGGATTACCATGGGAAAATACTATGGAACACTGAATACCATGGGCCCATAAATCACCCATTATTTACCAAGTCATGACTATGAAATTACAACATTTTACAAGGCATTTTTTTAGATTTTTGCTATGGGGGCATTTCCTCCAAACCCTCGCTAGGGGGGGCTCCCAAACTAGTCGTCGGCCCCCGAAAAGCCCCCATCATGGGTTGGGATCTAGACACGGCTGAAACACGACCTCTAAATAAGGAAGATCAAGATCCATGACCAAAAATCTCCCACTTGGAGACTAATCACAACAACTCCACCACTGTTGCACTTGCTGGTCTATGATCGGATCTAGAAAATTTCTCATCTTCACCTTCATGCTTTAAGGCCAACTAAAACCGGCCAGGAACTCAATTTCTCTCTAGTTACTACCTTTGTCAACATGTCTGCAGGATTATAGCTAGTGTGTATCTTTTCCAGCTTCAACAGTTCATCTTCTAGAACAGACCGTATGAAATGGTACTTGAGTTGTATATGTTTAGTATTAGAATGGAAGGATGAGTTCTTTGCAAGATTAATGGCACTATGGATGTCACTATACAACTTTATATTATCCCTCTTATTACCCAATTCTTCCATGAACCTATGTAACCAAAGCATCTCTTTACTATCCTCCATATAAGCAACATACTCTTCTTCCATTATTGAAAGTGAAACAACCTTTTGTAGTTTGAAATCCAACTTATTATTGTTCCACCTACAATAAATATATACCTTGTGGTGCTCCTCCTGCTATCTTTATCATCTTCCATATATGCATCAACATATCCCTATAGAACAGTGTTTGAACCTCCAAAACATAATGCATGAGTGGTAGTACCTCTCAAATACCTGATAATCCACTGTACTTCCTTCTAATGTTCTATACCTAGATTGTTCATATACCTACTCACAACTCCCACTGCATGTGCAATATCTAGTCTTGTGCACACCATGGCATACATCAAGCTTCCAACTACTGATGAATAGGGAAGCGTAGACATGTAATCTATCTCTTCCCATGTCTTGGGATACATCTCCTTACATAGTTTGAAATGGATGGCCAAAGGTGTGCTAACTGATTTTTCATTTTGCATTCTAAACCTTTCCAACACCTATTGTATGTACTTACCCTGAGACAATTCCAATTTGTGATTTTCCTGTATCTTGTTATTATCATACCAAGGATTTGCTTTGCAACGCCCAAAATCTTCATCGCAAATGAATTAGCTAACTTCATTTTGAGCACATTTATATTCAGCATATTAGACCCCACAACAAGCATGTCATCCACATACAATAACAAGATAATATATCTTCCATTGTCTAGCCTCTTGAAATAAACACTGAGTGGTCAGAATTACATTTACTATAACCTTGTTCTGTCATAAACCTGTCAAATTTCAAATACCACTGCCTTGGAGCTTGTTTCAGGCCATACAAGCTCTTCTTCAACCTGCATACCAAATTCTCCTTCCCTTTGACCTCATACCCTTGTGCCTACTGCATATAAATCTCTTCCTCCAAATCCCCATGGAGAAAGGTTGTTTTTACATCTAACTATTCAAGATGCAAATCTTCTACCTCCATTAGACTTAAAATAGTTCTAATTGAATTCATTTTAACAACATGAGAAAATATTTCATCAAAATCTATATCTTTCTTCTGTGCAAACCCCTTTACAACAAGTTTGGCCTTGTAGTGCTTCTTTCCTCCATCTTCTTCCTTCAACCCACAAACCCATTTATTCTGCGATCCTCTTTTATCAGCAGGAAAGTGAACCAAATCCTGAGTCTGGTTTTTTACTAATGAGTCCATCTCACCATTCATGGCTTGCTCCCACTTCTTTCTAGTTTCCACCTGCATTGCTTCTTCATAACATTATGCTTCACCAAAATCAGTCATCAATAAATAATATAGTGAATGAGAGAATTGTTCAGGGGGTCTACTTAACTTAGTATATCTTATAACACTTGCAATAGTCTAAGGTACCTACTGTTGTTCTTGATTTTATGGCACCTTTGGAACTTCATTTTCTTTGATTTCATCAAGCACCGTGTACTATGAGTTTTCCTTTTATTGTTTGTTTCCCTACAACTAATATTTATACATGATCTTTTCATTGAATACCACATCTCTACTCCTAATGATTTTATTATTTTCATAATCCCATAAGTGATAACCAAAATCATCAACACCGTATCCAATAAAGGTACATTTCTTGGATTCAGCCTCAAGCTTCGTTCTATTTTCTTTATCAAAATGGACAAATTCTTCACAACCAAAAGTTCTCATAAAATAGTAGTTTACCTTTTTACCTATCCATGCCTCCTCTCGAATGCCACCATCCAAAGAACCTGAAGGCCCTCTGTTTATTAAGTAAACAACAATATCTACAACTGTTAAATTTTCAGAATTTACTTCAATCTGATCTAGGATCTTAACTGGGAGAACAACATGTACAACAAATCTATAGCATATCATTCATGGACACAATAATGCAAGCACAGAAGAGACACCGAGTTTACTTGGGGAAAACCATAAAGGTGAAAAACCCCAATAAGGTGGTCGAATAACCCATCAAGTATAAGTTACGACACTTACAATATAAATGATGACACTTACGTATAAAGGAATAAGAACATCTCTATAGGAATAAAACCACTTCCGTATAGAGGAATAATAACATCTCTATAGGAATACAATATACAAATATGTGAAATACATTCCGAAGTTACATATACATCAACACTCCCTCTTAACTAAGAAGGTATTTCTCGACATAGGTCTTCTAGCACAAGTCAACTTATCTAGATCATCGTCAATGCTGCTGCCATCTCAATCAATCTCTGAATCTACTCGTCATAGGAAGTTCTACAGAGCTAGTCCTTTTTCATACTAGATGTAGGCCCACCACCTGCAGGTCTTCGTCATCATTGGCCATACTATGGAATCTTTAAGACTTATTACGTGTGTCACAAAACCTGGCTGCAGCATCCCAGGCTATTACGAGCACACAACTCTACCTGCCAGATCTCCCAGGAGCACATTACATGTGACCCATCACAAAACCTGGTTGAAGCATCCCAGGCTGTTACGAGCACACAGCTCTACCTGTCGGATGTTCGAGGAGCACATTACATGTGATCTCACCACAAAACCTGGTTGAAGCATACGAGGCTGTTACGAGCACACAGCTCTACCTATCGGATCTCCCAAGAGCACATTACTTGTGGTCCACCACAAAACCTGGTTGAAGCATCTGAGGCCTTTTTCATCCTGTCTAGATCTCCCAGGAGCAAATTACATGTGGTCATGGAAAAACCTGGCTGAAGCATCTGAGGCCTTTTTCATCCTGTCCAGATCTCCCAGGAGCAAATTACATGCCATAGGACAAAACCTCACAAGAGCATCTCAGGATGTTATGAGTACACAACTCCGACCTGAGGATCTCCCAGGGCACAAATTACATGTCCTCCTAGAGCAATGTCTCGAAAGAGCATCCCAGGCTGTTATGGGTATGCAACTGCGACCTATAGGATCTCCCAGACATGCTCATTTGCACAACCTGATCCATGGCCACAAAGTATCATCCTGATACTCACCATACATCATCCTGATGTATACATGATCATCCTGATCATCATCACTACAACATCCTGCTGCATGTCATCTAGAGAAGCTCGTCATCCGCGATCACCCTGATCATACAATGCATCCATTTGATGCACACCAAGTATCTACATGATACATATCAGCATACATAGTGTATCCACCTGATACATAGATACATGATCCACACAATGTATCCATCAACATACATGATCTACCCGATACATATCAATATACATGATCTACCTGATCATACAATGTAGCCACCTGATACATATATAGATACATGGTCCAACCATCCAACATGATGCATATACACAACACATACAAATGATCCAATCGATCATATCCAGCATCCAACATGATGCACACATACATATAAATGATCCAACTGATCATTCAAAGCAGAAACTAGAACATCATTCTGATGCTCATCATCCAACGCTTACATCCACAGCCATGTGAAGAATTCTCCTTCCAACATGCTTGAAATGGCTTCAGCAAATGTGTCCATCACTTCTTCCTCGAAGTGTCATCAATCTGAAGAACACCAAGCCTCTCCCTGAAGTACTCGAACTTCACCCTGGCTAGTTGCTTCATCAGCACATCTGCAATCTGCTCGTCCATCGCAATGTACAATAGCTTCATAGCTCCTCTCTGCACCATATCCCTAATATAGTGATATTTGATTTCTATGTGTTTCGACCTATCATGAAACACTGGGTTCTCGGATAGCTTCACACAACTCTGGTTATCACAAAAGATGCCAGTAGCATCCAACGGGAGATCAAATAACTCAGACAGTAGCTTTCATAGCCATACTGCCTCACAACTAGCTGAACAGGCTACAACATACTATGCCTCAGCTGTACTCAGTGCTACATAGGACTGCTTCCTACTAAACCAAGATATCACACCTGATCCCATACTGAAGCAGCACCCAGATGTGCTCTTCCTATATGCAGCACTGCCAACCCAATCTGAATCAACATAAACCTACAGGTTAAACTTTTAATTCACTTCATACTTGAGCCCATAATCTACTGTACCCTTCAGGTACCTTAGGATATGCTTTACAGCAACCAAGTGAACACTCGTTGGATCCGTCAAGAACTAGCTCAATGTGTTCACCGCAAAGCAAATATATGGTCTCGTGTTCATCAGGTACATCAAGGACCCAATCATCTGACGATACATAGTGATATCAACCGGCTCAGATGAAGCATCACACAGACGCTTCAGGTTCGATGCCATAGGTGTGGCCATACCCTTGCAGTCCATCATCCTGAACCTCTTCAGGATCCCTACTGCATACTTCCCTTGTCCAAGAAATATTCCATCACTCTGCCACACCTCCATGCCAAAAACAAATAGTGCATCATCCCCAAGTTCCTCAACTCGAACTCAACAGCAAGCTTCCGTTGTGTGTCAGCAATCAATCTATCCTCACCTAATACAAACAGGTCATCCACATAGTAGTATCACTGGATTGCCTTCCTCAACCTTGTAGTAAAGGTTGGAACCCGCTTTACTCTTGGTAAAGACCAAACTGGATAGAAAGCTGCCTATCCTACCATACCAAGTTCTGCACATATATGATTTCCTGTCATGTGTCTCAGAATCAAGTGGCTGCTCCACATACACTTCTTCTTCAACTACACCATTCAAGAAAGCTGTCTTGAAATCCATCTGGTGTATCTTCTATTTCATCACTATTATATTTCTCTATGCTGCCGTCTGCAGCATGCTTGATCTTGATAGATCCATATGGAAGTCATAACAAACTTCCCTTCAAGTCTTGGGACTACATCCCAAACATCATTCTTCATGATCGACGGATCATGGCATTCTTCCCATATCCTGGGAACTTCAATATCTTCAATAGATAATTTTGTTGCTGAACAAATGTTGTACTTCTTCTTTTGTAGGTGATGGCATACGATCTTTCCTACACAACAAGTTAAATTGCATGATTAGAAAACATCTCATAGTTTTTAGAAAAAAATTCTTACACATAAAGAAATATGTCATACAGTCATGCAATTATCTTAGCCAATGCTTCAATACAACATTTTTCCATATCCCGTAACTTTCTAGATGCCTTCCAATCTCTACCAGAACATTGTTAAGAGTGTGCACAACTCCCATCATGTCAGCAAAGAGGCTTCATTCTAGATAAGTAGCAATGGAATGTTGTACAGTGCCATAGGCTACTTACCCATGCATATTAGTAGTATACTGTTCATCAATGCAACTATTCGAATATGCACAATACACAACCTAATTCTAGGAACATCAGTATATACATTATTGAACAGTATTATTTAAACAATAAAATATGCAAGTAATGACAATTCAAATACTTATGTTTGTTTGTTTGTTGGGTTGACTCCCTCTCAGTCTTTGCTTCTTTTCTGCAACTCCATTCTTATGTGGATTGTGAGAAGTGGTCAACTCCCTCCGAATATCTGCATCCTTGCAGAAACTACTGAAGTGTGCTCCTTTGCTTTCTTGCAAGAACAACTGGAGTGTGCTCCCTCTTGATCTTTGCTTCCTGGATTACCTGTCCTTGAACTTACATCTATCCTTAATCACTATGCATGCTTATTAGTATCATCATTGTGTTATCCTTGAGGTCTCATACATAATCACACATTTATTAGTATAATCTTAATACTATCAAAACACAATAATCTTAAACATGTATATTCATGGATAATAAACATTAGTATTCAAGGTTTCAGGGAAGTCTTCTTTTACTCATACATTTTCTTATTTGATCATAGGACTCTTCTGGTTAGTTGAATCATCAATCAAGATAAGAGATATAATATGCATAAAACCTGTGATTATTCAAACCTATACCTTCATGATTCTTCTGGTTAGTCATATCATCAATTATGGTAAGAAACATAATATGCATACAACCATGATTATTCAAACCTATGACTTCATGAATAATCATTATCAACAACACAACAATATAAGATCCTAACATAAGTAAGGATTCTAGCTTGATATAGGAAAAACATACCTGGATTAGCATGCTAGCTAGTTATGTCTAACATACCCACATAATGTCTTTTGATTCTCTTCAGTGACTTGTGTTAGTAACCTGCATGTCTCATAAGTAACCATTGTAGAACCAAGTTATAGATACCTCGAAAGTAGATCTTCTATGTGATCGATGACAATGGATGAATCCTTGTCTTCATGTCACCATGATCATATGTTCTTGCAGTAGAACATGATTTGTCTTTCTTGGTGTACCTTTTATGTTAGAAGAAAACATAAACCTCATACAACACCATAATGCATTAGTACAATCATATGTTTCAACACCCTAACCAATGAATATATTCTATCATGCATTCATAATTTTGTTAAGGTGATACGATAAATCTAAAATCAAGATTGTACTAACCGTAATAACATGAAGACAAACATACCATAAACTTAATCATGAACAAATATCGAAACATACCTCGATGAGTCATACCTGTCAAGATCGCTTGTAATATTCTTATGTAAGCGTTATCCTCATCTCCCGCTGAACCAGGAACTTCTTCACTTATGCAGGTGACCAATCCATCTTCTTCTAGGATTAACCCAATCCACTTGATTTGCAAGAACTGGACCTGGAGCTAGATATGGGTTTGTCAGAGAAACCCCAAAAATTCAAACTTTGAATTTCAAACTTATGAAAGGATAGAAATATGCACCTTGATGAGCTGATCAAGTTGGTATATTCAGAATTTGAAAACTGCAAAGTTTCACCCCTCAAAATTGCCTTTTAGATTTTCGGATTCATTAGGGAGGACCCTGAATTAGGGTTTGAGTTTCCCAGAGCTTCACCCAACCAAAATATTTGATTCAAAACTCTAAGCTTCGATTTTTCTTAGGACCTTCCAGCCATGCTCACAGATTTCAAAAATTCCATTTTTTGCAAAAGCCCTAATTTTCCATCTTTCCGATCAAAATCCCGAACTGGGGTTTGATCAAGCTCGGCCTTCTGCCCAACCAACAAATCTAATCTTTGTCTCTATATTTCAATTTTGATGATTAGCATCCAACCGTGGTCTCCGATTACAAAAATTCCAACTTTCTCCGAAGCCCTAAATTCCGGAAGCCATGAATGAAGGTACTCAAAAATAATTATGTTTTGACAGAAATATGTACCTGATTGTTTCTGGTGTAACTCCGAACGTTTTAATCCACAGGGTCTGAAAATTTTTCCTGAGATAGCCCCACCTGTTATCTTTCCATCCCGACAGGTCTGACCTCAATTGGATTCTCTGAGAGATATTTATTCCAAGCGTCGCAACGTGACTTGTTTATGGGATAATATAGGAGAGAAAACTCGTACGGTGTTCCATGTGTCACTGGTTCAACTTCGGCATTTGAAAATTTCTCTTGAGATAGTATGGTCTGTGTAATACTTGTCACTTTTTATGAAATTTCATTTGGATCTTCCTAGCTCAAGTTATGACCTCTTTCCCAAGGTCACCTGATTTTGACTCAGATTTGGAAGAGGCAGAAACCCTATATTGTATAGATCATAAATCACAAAGTACAACGAATTAGAGGTTTCCCTTTGGACACAAGGTACATGGGGATTTAATATTCAACCTGTAAAGGTTTCAAATCTGAAAACTTTTCCAAAACGGATTTGTAGCGAAAGTGCTACGATGACTGTTTTTTTCTATATCAAGCCCTAGCATCGTAAGTGCAACAAGTGTCATACATGCCATATCATGCCTTCTTTCAGGCTAGCTCTGATACCATGTTAAATTTTCAGAATTTACTTCAATATGATCTAGGATCTTAACTGAGAGAACAACATGTACAACAAATCTACAGCATATCATTCATGGACACAATAATGCAAGCACATAAGAGACACCAAGTTTACTTGGGGAAAACCATAAAGGTGAAAAACCCCAATAAGGTGGTCTAATAACCCATCAAGTATAAGTTACGACACTTACAATATAAATGACGACACTTCTGTATAGAGGAATAATAACATCTCTATAGGAATAAAACCACTTCCGTATAGAGGAATAATAACATCTCTATAGGAATACAATATACAAATATGTGAAATACATTTCGAAGTTACATATACATCAACAACAACATCTGCCCAAAACTATAAGGGAAACCCCGCATGCAATCTCATACACCTTGCATGCTCCATGATTATTCTATTCATCCTTTCTGACACACCATTTTCTTGTGGTGTTCTTGGCACTATCTTCTCTCTACGAATTCCATGGTATGAATAGTAACTATCAAACTCCTTTCCGCAATACTCAACTCCATTATCATATCTGAGACACTTCAACATTTTTCCTGTCTCATTCTCAACCAAAGCTTTCCATTTCTTAAAAGTAGAAAACACATCATATTTCTCTCTAATGCAATAAACCCAAGTCTTTTTAGTTGCATAATCAATAAAGGTAACATAATAACGAGATCCACCAAGAGATTGTACCTGAGCCGCTCCCCATACATATGTATGTACAAGCTCTAAATTTTCACTCTTCTTATGTTTCCCAACCCTGAGAAATATGACTCTCTTCTGTTTTCCATAAACACAGTTCTCACATAATTCCAAACTTACCTACTTCAGACCTAGCAGCAACTTCCTTCAGTGGAGAATCTGCATCCCCTTCTCACTCATGTGGCCAAGCCTATGATGCCACAATGTTATATTTGTTCTTATGGAAGCTAAAGAGGTAGAATAATCAGTATTATGAGGACATAAATACAACATACCTATCATGTCTCATTTTCCTATCGCCATTGATCATTTACTGATCTTCCACCACGTTTCTCCAAATGCAGATAAACAACCACCATCTCCCAACTTCCCTGTTGAGATCATATTTCTTTTCATAGCATGAATATGCCTTACATCTTTCAACATCCATTCACCATTATTTAACTTTATCTATACCTTATCCATTCCAACAATTTTAAACGGTTCATGATCACCCAATAAAGCATGTCCAAAATCACCTGGGACATAATCATGAAAGAATTTCCTATGGGGTGTAGCATGACATGAAGACCTTGAATCTGATACCCAGTAATCACTAGTATTATCTAATGCAATAATTAAAGCATCTTTTAACACATCACCCACTACATTTTCTTCCTGATTAGTCTCTTGATGTCCATCTCCTTTATTTTCTACAGATTTGCAGTCTTTCTTCAAATGTTCTTTCATTCCACAGTTCCAACACTCTATATTTCACAATATGGATTTGGATCTGACCTTTCTGGACTTGCTACGATTACCTGGGATCTTTCCTCTCTCCCTTTGTATTCCCCTTCTCTCCATGGTCAATGCATTACCTGATGTCTCACTTGTGCTTTTCCTTCGCATTTCCTCGCTAAGAATAACACCAACAACATTATAAAATTTCAAATTTTTTGAACCAGAGACAAAGTTACTTACATCCACGACCAAGCCATTCCAGCTTTCTGGCAATGAGCACAATATTAGAAGAGCCATATCCTCATCATCAAAGTTCACTTTTACATAACTTAGCTGATTTGTAACCATATTAAATTCATTTAAATGATCAACAACAAATCCACCTTCTCACATCTTCATATTAAATAAATGCTTCATTAAAAATACCTTGTTGGAGGCCGGGGGGTTTTCATACAGCTTACCCAATGCACTCATCAGACTCTTCATTGTCTTTTCTTTTGAAATATTGAAATCCACCGATGAATCTAGGCATAACCATATTGTTCCTAGTACCTTTCTGTGAAGAATTTCCCATTATTTGTCCTTCATAATCGCTGGTTGTTTTGATTTTCCTCCCAATGTAGAAATAGATCCTTCTGGTAAAGATAGCCCTCCATTTTCATTTTCCATAATTGGTATTTATGGCTATTAAATTTCTCGACCTTAAAGTTTATTTCTTCTTCCATTGCTCCCACTCGAAACAGGAACCCTTCTTTCCTGCGATTTTATCTACCAAATAGACCTTTGGCTCTTATACTAATTGTTAGAAAAACAGGATCGCAAAGCAATAAAAATAAAAAAAATGCAAATATAAATCACATAAACACAATACAAGAGAGACACCAATATAACATGGTTCACCCAAGATGGGATACATCCACAAAGAAATTTCCAGTCCGTATTATTATACCATCCAACAAATCAAGGGATAGAACCTGCAGCACATCCACTGCAACTTCCTCTTCACTCTCTCACAGTCTATCTCACACAATCAAAGATATTTACAATGCTACAATACATTACACAACCATATTACAATGTCTTCCTTTTAAAGGTGGGTTACCATTGGAAAATACTATAGAACACCCAATACCATAGGACCGTAAATAACCGATTATTGAGCAAGTCATGAGTATGAAATTACACCATTTTACAAGGCATTATTTCCAATATTTTCTCTACATGGGAGCTACCCGCGAACCCCTGCCAGGGGGGCTCCCAAACTAGTCGCCTCCCCCTTGGATCCCCCATGGTGACTATTTTTTTGGGGAAATCCACCTCAAACCCCCCCGTCATGGGTTGGGATCCAGACACAGCTGAAACACGACCTCTGAATAAGGAAGATTAGGCTCCACGACCAACAACATGAGTAGAGGAACATGATATTTGGATTTGAATAGGTTCCAAGTAGTGGTGAAGGAAAATTTAATGTACTATTTCATTGCATTAATGGAAATTTGACATCTTTCTCTCCTTGATATGAGAGTGTAGAATGGTTAATTTTTGTCTATTTGAAAGTTGCTCATAGTTCATAAGAACATTGTTAAAGCCTACTGATTTCATATACATATTATATTGTAATTTGAATATTTTATTATAGTCAAAAATTTTTGAGGTAGGATACTTTGTGTTAATATAGGTCTCAAATTGGCCTAACGAATAGATTAAAGGAGCACAATAGGATCAACAAGGATCAATCATTTGAAAAAAAGTTCCTCCATTCTCTCTCTTTCTCTTTCTTTATTGTTTAATTGATTTTTTAAGCATTGAAAATTTTTGAAAGCATTTTTGTATGATCCCAATTAACCTATAGAATAATCCATTAGATCGAATTCCATCTACCCTAGTATGTTGTAGACCTTCCCTAGTCATTAGAAAGATTTTCCCTACAACAAAACTAGTGACTACGCTAGGTAAGATTCTCTATAGGGACTTTGTTTCTTAATTTCCCTATCTAATTTTGGGACTATATGGTCAATTGTACCCTTAACTTAGCTTCCTCGGAAGAACACCCTGAAAACTTGTTTTTTGAGGTTTTTACTTTCTAGCATCTTACAAGCATTCCACACACCCTGCAGTGGTATCAAAAGCATGGATCTGAGGGCCCATGCACTTTGTATGTTTAAAAATGCATGGACACACACCATGTTAAAGGTAAAATTGCATGAACACCCTTTCCTATGCACCTTTCTTGAGGAACATAAACATGGGATTGGTTAGAGGAGAAATGTCATTTTTTTGTTTGGAGACTTTCTTTATTAGGTCTAGTCAGGATCTAGGTCATTATTGGATTTTCAAAACTCTTCAGTGATGGATGTTGCAAGGTGCATTTGTGTTATTCATACTTTTTGTAGCGCTTTACATACAGTGTATGGGCTGATACAATGACCGTCAGCATTTCCGCGCAACCAAATCGACTCTATTTGAGTTGGACTACCAAAATGTAATGTCCCTTGTTAGGAATTTGATTCAAATGGCAAATTTTCACTTTTTTACATTGTTAGACCTTTGACTAATTTTGAGCTCTAGGTCCCCAAATTGCTCCCAAATATTCTGAGAAGGTATATGGATGATGTTAGAACATAATTATGTGTTTCAAGGATGCTTTTAGACCTTTAAAATACTTCTGTAAATCCTCTTTCAATTCTGGCCAATGTAGGGAACTTTACTAGTAATTTTCCTTTGACTAGTATTGGTCTCTAAGTCTCAAATTGACTCCAAATGCCTTCAAATATTCAAAGGAAGGTGTATGAATGATATTAGGAATTGAATATGATTTTCAAGGATGATATATGGCCACCAAAATACCTCTACAAACTCTATTAATATTATGGACCAAGTATGCAATTTTACTAGTAATTTGGGGTTCAAATCCCCCTTGGGTAAGTATTGAAAATGGCTTCCCAAATGCCTCCAAAACCACTCAAATTTATGAAAATAGGTAGGGGATGTCTCAAGGATGTTATTAAGGTCTCATGTGCATCATTAATTGATTATTATCTCCATTCCAACCCTCTCCCATTCAGCTTCAAAAATCACCAATTCGACCCATGGGGAAATGACACTATTTCTTCTCCCAATGCAATTAAACTGAGTAAAAATAATTCAAATGCTCAAGTACAGTACATCAAACTTGTAAAATACATCCATGGCAGTCTATAAATCATAAATTTATCATATATACATCCATTCATTAGAAATCAACAGCATTATCATGCTATACATCAATGTAGTGGGGAAATGGCATTGTTCTTTCATTAGAAATGATATTTATACATTTCTACTTGGAATTTTGACCTAAAAATTTCTGGATATAAAGAAAAGAGTATTTAATTCATATTACAAAGTAAATGGGGCATGAGAATCTCCCCCAAAGAGTACAATATCTCACCAAAAACGCCATCCCTCAAGGATCAAGAATATGTTATCAAAACTGGAAATGGTTGAGAGAATGTGCTGCAATAGAAGAAACCATGAGCTGACCTATATCTTACACCTTCAAATAAAGACTCCATTAAATCTCCAAATGAAATGTCTAAATGGCCTTTCCAATTACCAACTTGGATGGGAATCTTTCACCCTCGAAATTGGCTAAGGCAAGAAACTAGTCATCCACTATCTCTCCCTCTACACAAATGCAATTGCAAATTCTACAAATGATCAAAAGTTGGTTTCATTCTTTGTTCTCGACATTTATAAATTTCTAATGTCCTGCATTGGTCGAATTCCTTCCAACAGACTCATGCCAACTCAAGTTGGTAAGAGATTCCAAAGAACACCACTTGTACAACAATTCCTAGTCTCCCACTTCCACCAAATCACATGTGGAAGCATCTTAACTGCCCTAACACCTTTGAGAGCCCTCTTTTGTTGATGTATATGTAACTTTTGAATGTATTTCATATATATATATATATATATATATATATATATATATATATATATATATATTGTACTCCTATAGAGATGTATTATTCCTCTATACGGAATTGTCGTCATTTGTATTGACAAGTGTCACAAGTGTGTTAACTTGCCGATGGGTTATTAGACCACCTTATAAGGGATCGGCCTGGATTAATGTAACATGAGGTTATTGTGTTAAGCTAGACAAGTCAGCCCCATAATTTTATTGGGTAGTCAGGACAAGTATAAATAGAGATCACCCGATCTCTATTTGGATCACTTCATAACTCACTCTTCCATCACTCGGAAAGTGGTGCACATGTGAGGAGGAGGATCAACTGCTAGGAGGAGTCTATCTCTGTGTACTTCGGTTGTAATTTGGTTGTACTATTTATCTATCTATCTCTGAGGAAGTTGTGGGGTTTTTCACCTTAGGGTTTTCCCCACAGAAACTTTGTGTTTCTATTGTCTCTTATGTTTGCATCTTATGATGATTGATATGCTTGCTATGATTGACATGCATTGATATACTGTACATGTTATTCTCTCAGTAAATATCCTAGAGTATATTGAATTAATGCTCAAAAATTAACATGGTATCAGATCTAACCTGAAAAGGAGACACTGTGCAGTGACGGAAACTAGGGTTTCTTGTTTATTGGGTTTCTCTCCACAGATTTTGGAAAAGCAATATGATAGATTGACTCTCCTTAGAAAAATGAATCTTTCCGTCCAATCAGAATTTAGTTCTAAGCACTTTGAGTTTTGGCCCTAAAAATTAGGGTTTCCACAAAAATAGGAATTTCTAAAATCTGAATACATAGCTGGAAGCTCCTTGGAAAAATCGAAGTTTAGAGCTTTGGATCGATATTTTTGGGTGGGTAAATCTCCGGGAAACTCAAACGCTAATTCAGGGTCCTCCCTAGTGAACCTGGGAAGACTAAAAGGAATTTATGAAGGGTGAAGCTTTGTAGATCTCAAATTCTGAATACACCAAGCTGATCATCTCATCAAGGCGCATCTTTCTATCCTTTCAGAAAGTTGAAATTCACATTTTGAATTTTTAGGGTTTTTCTGACAAACCCTAATCCAGTTTTAAGACCTAAATATTTTCTATTTCCATTTGAAGTACTCTTTAAAGATGTCTCACCACACCAAGCTTTAGGATAAACTTGAAGGGGCTGATAAATTTCGAGCCTGGAAGTATAGGATTGGGTTAATCCTGGAAGAAAATGAATTGGATACATATATCAATTCTGAAGTCCCCGTCCTAGAGGATGAAGAAGCTAAAGCATTGCATAAGAAGAACTTGGTCAAGGAAAAGAGAATCATTGCTGATTCTATCAAAGACCATCTCATACCACATGTGTCATCTCTGAAGACACCCAAGGAGATGTTTGACTCTTTGACCAAGCTATTTGAAGGGAAGAACATAAATCGGAAGATGACTCTGTGGAACCAATTGAAAGGGTTCAAGCTGTTGAATGGAGAGACCATTCAATCTTATTTCTCCAAGGTCTCTCAGATCAAGGAACAACTTGAAGCTGTTGATGAACTAGTAGATAATGGTGAAGTGGTTATGACTACTCTAAATGGCCTACCTAGGTCATGGGATTCTTTTATTCAAGGAATTTGTGCTAGAAAGAAATTAATCTCTTTCAATAGATTATGGGAGGAATGTTCACAAGAAGAGGATAGGTTTTTAGCCCGAGAATAAAAGATGGGAAGTGAAGACCAAGCTCTTGCAGCTCTCACTAAAAGGAGCAAACCTAAGAGAGAGCCATCATATACCAAGAAATCTTCACACCACCATCAACATAAAGAGA
This sequence comes from Larix kaempferi, assembly GCA_027924585.1. NCBI lineage: Eukaryota > Viridiplantae > Streptophyta > Pinopsida > Pinales > Pinaceae > Larix > Larix kaempferi. The sequence goes on from BSBM01000619.1 coordinate 2,551,016, forward strand.
AGAAAGATTTCAGGTGCTTTACATGCAATGAGAAGGGACATTTTGCTGCAGATTGTCCCAAGAAGAAAAACAACAACTTCAACAAGAAAAAGAAGAACAACAAGAAGAGATAGCATGCTCATGTTGCTGAGGATGATGAACCTACAAAGAAGAAGGATAGAGCAAAAATTGATGATGATGACTCATCAAGCAAAGAAGAGTATGTTCTAATCTCTGCTCTCACAGGTACTATTTATCATGGTTGTAATGATTGGCTTATTGACAGTGGGGCTTCCAAACACATGAGTGGTTTTAATGAATCTTTTGTAAATCTATCTGAACATGAATCACCCCATAAAGTCAAACTTGGGGATAACTATCAATACCCTATCAAAGGAAGTGGTGAATCATCCTACAACCTAGATTCTGGAAAGTCTTTCAAGATGAAAGAAGTTCTTTATGTACTTGGGCTCAAGAAAAACCTACTTTCCATATCTGCATTGGATGCAAAAGGTATGAGGGTTGCATTTGTGGATGGCCAATTTCTAATGTGGACAAAGGGAAAGACCATAGATGATGCAGTGGTGATTCGAGAGAAAGAGGGGGGATTGTATAAACTGAAGGGACAACCTGAACATGCCATGGTGCATGATTCCATGGAGCCAAGTGAACTTTGGAATAGAAGACTTGCACATATGCCCTATAGAGCATTACCAATTACAAGTAACGCTGTAGAAGGTCTTCCTGAAATTAAGACCAAGCATGAAGGTGTTTGCAAAGGATGTGCAAAAGGAAAGAACATAAAGAAGGCATTTCCAAGTAGTGAAAGAAAGGAAAAATGTTATCTTGGAAATTATCCACTCCGATGTATGTGGTCCAATGTCATCCAGTTCTCTGAGTGGGTATGTTTACTATGTCTCTTTCATTGATGACTTCTCCAGGAAGACTTGGGTTTGCTTCTTGAAGAACAAAGATGAAGTGTTTGATAAGTTCAAGGAATTCAAAACCTTGATGGATAACCAAACTGATAAAAAGATCAAAACATTTAGATCCGACAATGGTGGAGAATTCACTTCAGGTGACTTCAAGAAGCTATGCAGTAATTCAGGGATTAAGTGGGAGTTGACTTCTCCTTACAATCCACAACAGAATGGAGTTGAAGAGAGAAAGAATCGAACAATCATGGAAGCAGCAAGGGCAATGCTGCATGACCAGGATCTACATATGCATCTATGGGCAGAAGCAGTTAGGACATCTATATATGTGCAGAACAAAACACCCCACAAGATATTGGACAATAAGACACCATAAGAGGTCTTTTATGGTAAGAAACCTGAATTCATCCATCTCAGAATATTTGGTTGTCTAGTATACACTCATGTCCCAAAGGAAAAGAGGACCAAACTAGATCCTTCAGGAAAGAAGGGTATCTTTCTGGGTTACAGTGAAAGCTTGAAGGCTTACAGAATATACTTTCCAGGTGTCAAGCACTCTATATAGAGATAAATTGTTACCAATACACACAGAGCATATGACATTTATTGTCAACTCGAGAAAGTCTTTTTATTTCAAAGGATAAGTGCGCAATCTATGCTTAAACACCAAACCATTAGAATTGAATACTTTTATCTTCTATCATCCATGTTCATCCCAAAGATCTATGCAATCCCAATTGCCTTCTAACTGCTACACTTCAATTATTCTCTATCATGCATCAATAAGTAATGGTATCAGATCTAATCAATAATTGCAGGAAATAAATCTCATTCATATTCTAGAACAATCACCTGTCTGATCTAATCACTCTGGAAAATCATAAGGCATAAACTGAACATTAATCTAGAAATCCAATTGCGAAAGATTGAGTCAACTGTTTTAAGAAATTGAATTGCAGAATGGAAATCAACGACACACAACAGGAAAGATAAATTGCAAGGCTCATAGGATCACACTTAGCTGCAACATGAACAAGGCTGTGTATAATTGTCACACTAATTGCATAAAGTCTCTACTCAGTCGACTGTCACTCTATATTACTTGCCAAATTCAAGGGATTCTAATATTAATTGTACTGAAAATCCACACCATAAATATTGCTGCTGCGTACAAAAGGAAAGAACAAAGCATCACACAATAATGAATTCAAAATCCTATTTTAACTCAGCAATCTCTGTGGAAGACGGGCCCAGTCTTCACACAGAGACACTGGCTGAACAACACGAATTCTTTTAGCTCAGAAGCAACCCCTTATATTAACAGAAGAACGATTACACAGTTTTGCTCGGTTGCTAACACAATGAATTAATTGTCTGCTATTCAACCCCCTGGGTCGAGGAAACTCCCCATATTTATACATACAAATCATAACATCAATCCTATAATTGGGCAGCCATGAAGATCTCTGATCTTTAGGCGCCCTAAATGAATAGCTGTTACAATACGTGGCAGAACAGAAACATCAAAATATGAGAAAGTTATCAATTGACCCAAGAGTGGCGGTCCTTCCAGCTCACAGCTAGACTCGAGCAGCAACATACTCAAGATAGTGCATTCTGTTACAGCTGCCCTGTCACAGCTGTGCCTTAATTGATGATTCGAGCTCCAAGGATCCCTTTACAAGCAACGAACATCCCTTCTTTCACGACTTGTTCAGCCCCGATCTTCCTGCAGTCCATTTATCTCAACTACCTTCATAAATCGTAACATGTTAGCACAATTGAGAGATGCACATCTTTAATTATCACAATCATAAGCATTAATAAAATAAAACAATGATCAGCCATACCTTGGTAATTTGGGGAATAAGGTAAGGACAATAGGTCTGATTGCCATGATAAGTGGTGCAGGACAGAGGCAGGAAAGATGATTAATGATGATTAAAAAGGGCCAATTATGGGCTCAACACCAGGGTTCAAGAATATTGATGTCAGCAGGGATGTGACATTTGAGGAAAACTCAGCATTCATCAAATCAAGGAAGACACCTATTGAATATTATGAAGAACCTAAGGAAACTAGATTTCAAGACACTACTATGACTGAAGAAATTCTTGATGTAGATCGTGAAATTGAAGATCCACAAGAACCTGTAGATCCACCCTGTGAGAATAACTCTCACAAGAGGAAACCTGCATGGGATAGAGAGCACATTCAATATGCAGAAAGATATGGCATTCCAGAAGAAGAACACATAGCAAAGAAGATAACTAGATCACATACCAGCTATGTTGCTTTACTTTGTGATATCATGAACAAAGAACCTTCCAATTACGAAGAAGCAATGGAAAAGAAAGAATGGGAGGATGCCATGGTAAAAGAATACCAGTCAATAATGAAGAATGATGTTTGGGATGTTGTCCCAAGACCTGAAGGGAAGTCTGTTGTGACTTCCAAATGGATCTACAAGATCAAGCATGCTGCATATGCCAGCATAGAGAAATACAAGGAAAGATTCATAGCTCGTGGCTTCTCTCAGAAAGAGGGAATAGATTATGAAGAAACTTTTTCTCCTATGGCCAGGTACACGTCCATCAGAACAGTACTTGCTCTGGTTGTAGTGATGAAATGGGAGATACACCAGATGGATGTTAAGACTGCTTTCTTGAATGGTGTAGTTGAAGAGCAAGTGTATGTGGAGTAGCCACTCGGTTTTGAAACACATGACAGGAAGTCATATGTGTGTAGATTGAAGAAAGCCTTGTATGACTTGAAGCAAGCTCCCAAAACTAGGTATGGTAGGATGGATAGTTTCCTATCTAGTTTGGGCTTTACCAAGAGTAAGGCAGATTCCAACATTTACTACAAGGTTGAGGAAGGAAGTCCTGTGTTACTCCTCTTATACGTAGATGACCTATTTGTAATAGGTGAAGATAGATTGATTGCCGATACAAAGAGGAAGCTTGCTGCCGAGTTCGAGATGAAGGACTTGGGGATTACGCACTATTTTCTAGGTATGGAGGTGTGGCAGAGTGCAGATGGAATATTCCTTGGACAAGGGAAGTATGCAGTAGAGATCCTGAAGAGGTTCGAGATGATGGACTGGAAGGCCATGGCCACACCTATGGCATCGAACCTGAAGCTTCTGTGTGATGCTTCATCTGAGCCGATTGATGTCACTATGTATCGTCAGATGATTGCGTCCTTGATGTACCTGACGAAAATGAGACCAGATATTTTCTTTACAGTGAACACATTGAGCCAGTTCCTGGAAGATCTGAGGAGTGTTCACTTGGTTGTTGTAAAGCATATTCTGAGGTACCTAAAGGGTATAGTTGATTATGGGCTCAAGTATGATGCGAATCAAAATTTTAACCTATAGGGTTATGTTGATTCAGATTGGGCAGGCAGTGCTGCAGATAGGAAGAGCACTTCTGGGTGCTGCTTCAGTATGGGATCAAGTGTGATCTCTTGGTTTAGCAGGAAGCAGTCCTGCGTAGCACTGAGTACAGCTAAAACAGAGTATGTTGCAGCTTGTTGAGCTTGTTGTGAGGCAGTATGGCTTCGGAAGCTACTGTCTGAGTTATTTGATCTAACGCTGGAGGCGACTGGTATCTTTTGTGACAACCAGAGTTGTGTGAAGCTGTTTGAGAACCCAATGTTCCATGACAGGTTGAAACACATAGAGATAAAATATCACTATATCAAGGATATGGTGCAAAGAGGAGCAGTGAAGCTCCTGTATGTTGCGACGGATGAGCAGATTGCAGATTACTAACGAAGCCACTAGCCAGAGTGAAGTTCGAGTACTTCAGAGAGAGGCTTGGTGTTTTTAGATTGACGACACTTTGAAGAAGAAGTGATGGACACATTTGTTGAAGCCATTCCAAGCATGTTGGAAGGAGGATCCTTCACATCGCTGTGGATGTAAGCGCTGGATGATGAGCATCAAGACGATGCTCCAGTTACTACTCTATATGTATATGTATGTACGCATCATGTTGGATGTTGGATATGATCAGTTGGCTCATTTATATGTATATGTATGTACGCATCATGTTGGATGTTGGATATGATCAGTTGGATCATGTGTATGTATCTGTAGATGTATCAGGTGGATACATTGTGTGATCAGGTAGATCATGTATGTTGATATGTATCAGGTATGATCAGGTGGATCATTTATTTGTATATGTATCAGGTGGATACATTGTATGATCAGGTAGATCATGTATGTTGATATGTATCAGGCAGATACTATGTATGCATCAGGTAGATGCATTGTATGATCAGGATGATCATGGATGACGAGCTTCGAGATGTTGCTCTAGATGACATGGATCAGGACTATGCAGTGTTGATGATCAGGATGATCATGTGTACATTAGGATGATGTATGGTGAGTATTAGGTTGATACTCTGTGGTCATGGACAGGTTGTGCAGATGAGCATGTAAGTAGACCTGGGAGATCTGGACAGAATGAAAAAGGCCTCAGATGCTCTTTTGAGGCATTGCTCTGAGAGGACATGTAAGTAGACCTGGGAGATCTGTATAGGATGAAAAAGGCCTTAGATGCTCTTTCGAGGCATTGTCCTATGGCATGTAAGTAGACCTGGGAGATCTGGACAGGATGAAAAAGGCCTCAGATGTTCTTTCGAGGCATTGCTATGACCACATGTAATAAGTCCTGGAGATATGGAAGGCATGAAAAAGGCCTCAGATGCTCTTTAGGATTCTTGCTTGGAAAGACACTCCTTTAAGGTTTTGTGGTGGGGGTCACATGTAATAAGTCTTGGAGATCTAGACAGGATGAAAAAGGCATCAGATGCTCTTTAGGGTTCTTACTAGACAAGAGACTCTTTTAAGGTTTTGTGACAGTCACATGTAATAAGTCCTGGAGATCTGGACAGGATGAAAAAGGCCTCAGATGCTCTCTAGGGTTCTTACTAGTCAAGAGACTCTTTTAAGGTTTTGTGACGCACGTAATAAGTCTTGAGGATTCCATAGTATGGCCAGTGATTATGAAGACCTACAAGTGGTGGGCCTACATCCAGTATAAAAATGGATTGGCTCTGTATAACTTCCTATGACGAGTAGATTCAGAGATTGATTGAGATAGCAGCAGCAGTGACGATGACGATGATTCGAGGACGATGCATCGATGACGATGATGCAAAGACGAAGACTTGTGCTATATGATATGTGTCGAGAAATACCTTCCTAGTTAAGAGGGAGTGTTGATGTAAATGTAACTTCGGAATGTATTTCATATATATATATATATATATATATATTGTACTCCTATAGAGATGTAGTATTCCTCTATACAGAAGTGTCATCATTTGTATTGATAAGTGTCGCAAGTGTGTTTACTTGTCGATGGGTTATTAGACCACCTTGAAAGGGGTCGGCCCGGATTAATGTAACATGAGGTGTTTGTGCTAAGCTAGACAAGTCGGCCCCATAAATTTATTGGGTAGTCAGGACAAGTATAAATAGAGATCCCCCAATCTCTATTTGGATCACTTCATAACCCACTCTTCCATCACTAGGAAAGTGGCGCACATGTGAGGAGGAGGATCAACTGCTAGGAGGAGTCTATCTCTATGTACTTTGGTTGTACTATTGCTCTATCTATCTCTGAGGAAGTTGTGGGGTTTTTCACCTTAGGGTTTTCCCCATAGAAACTCTATGTATCTATTGTATCTTATGTTTGCATCTTATGATGATTGATATGCTTGCTATGATTGATATGCATTGATATATTGTACATGTTATTCTCTCAGTAAAGATCCTAGAGTATATTGAATTAATGATAAAAATTTAACATCTTGGAGTCTATTTTTAGCCCTGACATGTCATATATGTCATATGTCAGCCTTCAGGTCTGATTTGTGTGATAGGTGTCATAGCATCTTCATCATTGTTGTCATAGAGCTAGGGAATCTAGCCCAAGTGTCTCACAAGCTCCAAATTGCCTCTTCCTCTTTCATGGGAGTTACTCTTCCTCTATATTTCGACCTCATTGACTCATGCCAAGTATTATTGACCTTATAACTCATCCCAAGAACATTAGGCTTCCCATGGATTCAAAATTGCAAAAAGAGGATGCCATGTGGCACATAAATTCTAGCTTGTGTGGGTCCCACTTCCTCCATGTGTCTTCATGATCAAATGCCACTTTGATTTTCACTTGTATATATTTATTTATCTACTTTATTAAATATTTATTCCATCCTAATGTTCCAACATCATTTATTATCCCCATTATTCCAAATCCCAAAGCTTCCACCCCAAACCTAGGAAACCAGTAATTTTCCTCCTTGGCAATTATTTGACCTTTAACATATTTTCAAAAAACTCTAATGAATAGGGCCAATTTGCTTAGGCCATTGTGACCCAATGCCAAATTTGGGACATGACAAATCCTCCCTTCCCAATATTTCTTATCCTCAAGCAATTTCAAACATGGGTGTTGAAGAACGTGCTTTCTATATAATTCTTTGAAGTTGCCATTGAATTGCCCAACCTTGAGTCTTTGAGTTTCCATGAATATTTTAGAGAAGAACCACCATGCTTGTTGCTGCATTACTCTGATAAAAATCACTTTATTAAATGGGAAATCCATCTCCCATACTGCTTGTTTCCCCAAAAAAATTGAAACCGATGAGATAAAAATTATTCCAAGGTCCCATTGCTTGTATTGCACCCCAACAATTAAGAGTACTCTCCAACCCATACCATCATATAAGAGGATTCCCGGATCGCATTTTCTTGTATGAATTCTTCCAAACATCATGAGTACAAAATATATATCATCAAAGTACATAACCCATAATGAAAATGTACATCAAGGAGGTGCTTCATCAAAGAGTCATGAAAGTGCTTATACCTCAAAGAAAGCAGACCACCATTTTCCAAGTGCATACAATCTTCAAGTGACCCATCAAATCTACTCCAATGACATAGCTGAGGATCCAATGTCATATAATGTTGTTCCAAAAGGATGTGATATGCATCAAAATATTCAGCCATGTATTGTTTCATCCAAGAAGTGAATGAAGAATCTCCACTAAAATCTAAACCAAATAATGAGCAAAAAAAACAAGGAGACTTCAAAGGACTCAAAGAAGTCTCACCCATACATCCAAGAATGTGAGAATAATAAATATATATCAAAGTATGTGGCTACCAACAAAAATTTTCTCCAATCATAAATTTATTCACGCAAGTGTTTGATGAAGTTCCTCCAACATCAAATGAACCAAGTGTTGAGCAAGAAAAACCATGAGTCTTCAAGTGACTCAAATGCATATCATAGGTGCATCCATGTAGATGTGCATTATCATAAAGTTGAATTTTCATAATTTACTTCAATCTGATCTAGGATCTTAACTGAGAGAAGAACATATACAACAAATCTATAGCATATCAATCATGGACACAATAATGCAAGCACACAAGAGACACAAAGTTTACTTGGGGAAAACCATAAAGGTGAAAAACCCCAATAACTTCCTCAGAGATAGATAGAGCAATGATACAACCAGAATACAAGAGATAGTCTCCTCCTAGCAGCAGATCCTTCTCCTCCACAAGTACGCCACTCTCCAAAGTGTGAGTGAGAGAATAGAATGTGTAGAATGAGAGAGACACACTCTCTATTTATACACTAACTTGACTTGACCTTTACTCAACTAGGTCGGCCTCAACTTAACCACTTAACATAATGCTGACTGAGCCGACCCCCACTAGGGTGGTCTAATAACCCTTTGACCCACATGGACGACCACCAATACGGTGGTCTAATAACCCTTTGACCCACATGACTTATACAGGGCCGACCCCAACAAGGTGGTCTAATAACCCATCAAGTATAAGTTACGACACTTACAATATAAATGATGACACTTCTATATAGAGGAATAATAACATATCTATAGGAATACAATATACATATATGTGAAATAAATTCCGAAGTTACATATACATCAACACTCCCTCTTAACTAGGAAGGTATTTATCGACACAAGTCTTCTAGCACAAGTCTTCTTCTCTGGATCATCATCACTGGATAATCGTCATCGAGACATCATCATCGTCGCTGCTACTACTATCTCAATCAATCTCTGAATCTACTCGTCATAGGAAGTTCTACAGAGCCAGTTCTTTTTCATACTAGATGTAGGCCCACCACCTGTAGGTCTTCGTCATCACTGGCTATACTGTGGAATCCTCAGGACTTATTACGTGCGTCACAAAACCTCGAAAGAGCATCCCAGGATGTTACGAGCACATGGATCTACCTATAGGATTTCCCAGGGCCATATTATATGTGACCTCACCATAAAACCTAGCAAGAGCATCCCAGGCTGTTACGAGCACACAACTCTACCTATAGGATCTCCTAGGGACAGATTATATGTGGTCACCACAAAACCTCGCAAGAACATCCCGGGATGTTACGAGCACATAGCTCTACCTATAGGATCTCCCAGGGATAGATTATATGTGGTCATGGAAAAACCTCGCAAGAGCATCCCAGGACTTATTACAGGCATATAGCCCAACCTATTGGATCTCCCAGGGACATATTATATGCCACAGGACAAAAACTCAAAAGAGCATCTGCCAGATATCCCAGGTCCAGATTATATGCCATAGGAAAAACCTTGAAAGACTATCTACAGGTCTCCCAGGGACAAATTATATGTCCTCCCAGAGCAAAACCTCGAAAGAGCATTTTCCAGATATCCCAAGGCCAGATTACATGCCATAGGCAAAACCTCGAAAGACTATTTGCAAATCTCCCATGGCCAAATTATATGCTCATCTGCACAACTTGATCCACGGCCATAGAGTATCAACCTGATACTCACCATACATCATCCTGATGTATACATGATCATCCTGATCATCATCACTGCAACATCCTGCTGCAAGTCATCTTGATCAACATCCTGGAGCTCGTCATCCATGATCATCCTGATCATATAATGCATCTACCTGATGCATACCAAGTATCTACTTGGTACATATCATCATACATGATCCACCTGATCATACAGTGTATCCACCTGATACAAACACAAATACATGATACATATCACCATACATGATCCACCTGATCTTACAATGTATCCACCTAATACATATACAGATACATGGTCCAAGCATCCAACATGATGCATATACAAAATACATACAAATGATCCAATCGATCATATCTAACATCCAACATGATGTGTACATATATAAATGATCCAACTGCTCATATCTAGCATCCAACATGATGCATATATAGAGCAGTAACTGGAGCATCATCCTGATGCTCATCATCTAGCGCTTACATCCACAGCCATGTGAAGGATCCTCCTTCCAACATGCTTGGAATGGCTTCTGCAAATATGTCCATCACTTCTTCCTCAAAGTGTCATCAATCTGAAGAACACCAAGCCTCTCCCTGAAGTACTCGAACTTCACCCTGGCTAGTGGCTTCGTCAGCACATCTGCAATTTGCTCGTCCGTCGCAATGTACAGGAGCTTCACACATCCTCTCTACACCATATCCCTGATATAGTGATATTTGATCTCTATGTGTTTCAACCTGTCATGAACCACTGGGTTCTCGGACAGCTTCACACAACTCTGGTTATCGCAGAAAATACCAGTAGCATCCAATGGGAGATCAAATAACTCAGACAGTAGCTTTCGTAGCCATACTGCCTCACAACTAGCTGAACAGGCTACAACATACTCTGCCACAGCTGTACTCAATGCTACACAGGACTGTTTCCTACTAAACCAAGAGATCACACCTGATCCCATACTGAAGCAACATCCAGATGTGCTCTTCCTATCTATATCACTTCCAACCCAATCTGAATAGACATAACCCTGCAGGTTAAACTTTTGATTCACATCATATTTGAGCCCATAATCAACTATACCCTTCATGTACCTCAGAATATGCTTTACAGCAACCAGGTGAACACTCATCGGATCTGTCAAGAACTCACTCAATGTGTTCACCGCAAAGCAAATATCTAGTCTCATGTTCATCAGGTACATCAAGGACCCAATCATTTGACGATACATAGTGACATCAACCGGTTCAGATGAAGTATCACACGGAAGCTTCAAGTTCGATGCCATAGCCTCGCAGTCCATCATCCCAAACCTCTTTAGGATCTCTACTACATACTTCCCTTGTCCAAGGAAGATTCCATCTACACTCTGCCACACCTCCATACCTAGAATGTGGTGCGTCATACCCAAGTTCTGCACATATATGACTCCCTGTCATGTGTCTCAAAACCAAGTGGCTGCTCCACATACACTTCTTCTTCAACTACACTATTCAAGAAAGCTATCTTGAAATCCATCTGTTGTATCTTCTATTTCATCACTTTTATATTTCTCTATGCTGCCATCTGCAACATGCTTGATCTTGATAGATCCATATGGAAGTCATAACAAACTTCCCTTCAGGTCTTGGGACTACATCCCAAACATCATTCTTCATGATCGACGGATCATGGCATTCTTCCCATATCCTGGTTACTTCAATATCTTCAATAGATAATTTTGTTGATGAACAAATGTTGTAGTTCTTCTTTCGTAGGTGATGGCATACGATCTTTCCTACACAACAAGTTAAATTGCATGATTAGAAAAAATCTCATAGTTTTCAGAACAAATTCTTACACATAAAGAAATATGTCATACAGTCATGCAATTATCTTAGCCAATGCTTCAATACAACATTTATCCATATCTCGTAACTTTCTAGATGCCTTCCAATCTCTACCAGAACATTGTTAAGAGTGTGCACAACTCCCAACATGTCAGCAAAGAGGTTTCAGTCTAGATAAGTAGCAATGGAATGTTGTACAGTGCCATAGGCCACTTACCCATGCATATTAGTAGTATACTATTCATCAATGCAACTATTCTAATATGCATAATACACAACCTAATTCTAGGAACATCAGTATATACATTATTGAACAATATTATTTAAACAATAAAATATGCAAGTAATGACAATTCAAATACTTATCTTTGTTTGTTTGTTGGGTTGACTCCCTCTTAGTCTTTGCTTCTTTTCTGCAACTCCATTATTATGTGGATTGTGAGAAGTGGTCAACTCCCTCTGAATATCTGCATCCTTACAGAAACTATTGAAGTGTGCTCCTTTGATTTCTTGCAAGAACAACTGGAGTGTGCTCCCTCTTGATCTTTGCTTCCTAGATTACTTGTCCTTGAACTTACATCCATCCTTAATCACTATGAATGCTTATTAGTATCATCATTGTGTTATCCTTGAGGTCTCATACATAATCACACATTTATTAGTATAATATTAATACTATCAAAACACAATAATCTTAAACATGTATATTCATGATCCTTCACAGATAATAAACATTAGTATTCAAAGTTTCATGGAAGTCTTATTTTACTCATACACATTCTTATTTGATTATAGGACTCTTCAGGTTAGTTGAATCATCAATCAAGATAGGAGATATAATATGCATAAAACCCATGATTATTCAAACCTATACCTTCATGATTCTTCTGGTTAGTCATATCATCAAGTATGGTAAGAAACATAATATGCATACAACCATGATTATTCAAACCTATGACTTCATGAATAATCATTATCAAAAACACAACAGTATAAGATCCTAACACAAGGTAAGATTCTAGCTTGATATAGGAAAAACATACATGGATTGGCATGCTAGCTAGTTATTTCTAACATACCTGCATAATGTCTTCTAGTTCTCTTCAGTGACTTGTGCTAGTAACCTGCATGTCTCATAAGTTAACCATTGTAGAACCAAGTTATACATACCTTGAAATTATATCTTCTATGTGATCCATGACAATGGATGAATCTTTGTCTTCATGTCACCATGAACATATGTTCTTGAAGTAGAACATGATTTGACTTTCTTGGTGTACCTTTTGTGTTAGCAAACAACATAAATCTCATACAACATCACAATGCATTAGTACAATCATAAGTGTCAAAACCTTAATCAGTGAATATATTCTATTAAGGTGATACGACAAGTCCAATAATTAATCAAGATTTTACTGTACATGGGGACCTGCATAAGTGAATTATGAATTAGAGGTTTTCCTTTGGACACACAGTACATGGGGATCTGATCTTCGACCTGTAAAAGTTTCAGATCCGAAAACTTTGCCAAAACGGATTTATAGCGAAAGTGCTACGATGACTTGTTTTTGCTATATCAAGCCCTAACATCGTAAGTGCAACAAGTGTCATACATGCCATATCATGCCTTCATTTAGGCTAGCTCTGATACCATATTAAATTTTTAGAATTTACTTCAATCTGATCTAGGATCTTAACTGAGAGAACAACATGTACAGCAAATCTACACCATATCAATCATGGACACAATAATGCAAGCACACAAGAGACACAGAGTTTACTTGGGGAAAACAATAAAGGTGAAAAACCCCAATAACTTCCTCAGAGATAGATAGAGCAATGATACAACCAGAATACAAGAGATAGTCTTCTCCTAGAAGTAGAGCCTCCTCCTCCAAAAGTGCGCCACTCTCCAAAGTGTGAGTAAGAGAATAGAATGTGTAAAATGAGAGAGACACACTCTCTATTTATACACTAACTTGACTTGACCTTTACTCAACTAGGTCGGCCTCAACTTAACCACTTAACATAATGCTGACTGGGCCGACCCCCACTAGGGTGGTCTAATAACCCTTTGACCCACATGGCCGACCACCAATAGGGTGGTCTAATAACCCGTTGACCCACATGACTTATATAGGGCTGACCCCAACAAGGTGGTCTAATAACCCATCAAGTATAAGTTACGACACTTACAATATAAATGACGACACTTCCGTATAGAGGAATAATAACATCTCTATAGGAATACAATATACATATATGTGAAATACATTCCGAAGTTACATATACATCAGCAAAATTAACAAAGGATGCGGCTTCAAATGTGAATAAGAATGTGCTCCAACCATGTCATCATAAAAAGTAAATCTATGAGTTCCATACTCCTCATGTGGCACCATAAAAAAGAACCCTTTCACCCATACTTCATTGAGACTAATGCTGCAAAGCATGCAATTGTAGGATGTAGGAGAATGAACTAACTCACCCAAATGATCAAAAAGTGTAGAAGTTTCATCATGGGAAGGATCCATATGGGTAGTATCATGCAGCTCCTTCAAAAGTGTGAAACCTTTGTCATAGATTGGTTCCAATGTAGAGGAATCATGCTCTTCTTTAAAAATTGCATAACCTTAATCAAGAGACAATTCAAGTTCCTATTCCACCACATCAAGTGTTTGAATCTCTTCAAGTTCATCTTCAAACACATCAAGAACATTCAAATTTCCACATTTCTCATAATCCACCATGTCATGAAAATCCTCCAAACAATGTACCATTTGATAATCTGAAACATAGGAGGAAAAACAAGTATCTTGCAACTTTTCAAGAAGTTTCTCATTTTGAATTGAGATCTTACGATTATTCCCATTATTCTTCAAGTATGCATCATGTAACAATTCGTTAAGCTCAAACAAATGGTTTCTATAAAAAAGAAAAGACATGAAATTACCTTTGATGTGGCACATTGCTCTTTGAATCTTCTCCATGTCTTCAAGGAAGGATGTTTCCTCCAATGAAGTAGCTCTCCAACAAGAATTTGACACCAATGCTTGAGTGTCATGGAGAATGTTGAGGGACTCTTGGATCTTATTTTCATTCACCTTTAAGGACCCTTCAAGAAAATGAGGCTCTTGCAAATGAACCTCCTCATCTTCTTCATTTTTTCTTGGACCAACTTCATGAAGCTCAAGTGGTGATGGGGAAGTTGATCTTGGTTCTTCTTCAACTACTACAGGGTCTTCATTATCATGCTTAATTGAACTTGTGCTTGCAACAACACTTTCAAAAGTGATCTCTATGTCACCAAAATAGAGGTGTGAGCACCCATCAGTAGGTACTCCTTCATAGTTTAAGGATCCATTAGTAGATGCTCTTTGGTTCATGTCTAAGCTAGAATGTGTCTCGAAATGATATTCCATATTTTCAATAGAATATTCTTCATGCTCTTGTGATGTCTCTTCATTTTTCTCCTTCAAGCAAGCTGATGCATTTTTCCCCTTGTTTTCCTTAGGATCAATATCTTTGGAATATTTTTTTGAAGAATTCCCAAAATCTCTCCTCATGTAGGACATCATTTCCTGCACACATATATTATATTCTCTCCAAGGTTCTTTACAAGAAGGGCATAAAACTTTCTTTACTAACTCCACATCTTCATTTTGGGCCTATTTTCAAAAATATGTTCAGCAAAGTACTCAAAAGACATGACATTTTGTGTATTTTTTCTCAAAGCAAGATATTCTTGATATTTTTGATATTGTTGGGGCAACGTGTTATATGTTGCTTTCCATATTTGGAACTCATTCATAGAATTAGCCTTGGTTGGTGTGACACACTCATATTCATCAGATTTAAATTCATAAGAATAATCTTCATTTCTCCTTAAATGGTAAGAATTTTTGCATGATGGCACCTCTTCCTCGTACCATTCACATTTTGCTTCATATTGTTCATAAGCATTTGCATACTCCTCATAAGAATTGTACTCATAGGATTCATCATAATAGTAAGACATGGTTTCCAATTATTCTTGAATGTATGTACCTAATCCACAGGTGCAAGGACCATGCTCTGATACCACTGTAATGTCCCTTGTTAGGAGTTTTATTAAAATGGCAATTTTTCACTTTTTTACCTAGTTAGACCTTTGACTAGTTTTGAGCTTTAGGTCCCCAAATTGCTCTAATTGATCCCAAATATTCTCAGAAGGTATATGGATTATGTAAAAAGATAAATATATGTTTCAAGGATGATTTTATACTTTTAAAATACTTCTGCAAATCTTCTTTCAATTCTGGCCAATGTAGGGAACTTTACTAGTCATTTCCCTTTGACTAGTATTGGTCTCTAGGTCTCAAATTGACTCCAAATGCCTTCAAAGATTCAAGGAATGTGTATGAATGATATTAGGAATTGAATATGATTTTCATGGATGATATATGGCTACCAAAATACCTCTACAAACTCTATTAATATTCTGGACCAAGTATGCAATTTTACTAGTAATTTGGGGTTCAAATCCCCCTGGGGTAAGTATTCAAAATGGCTTCCCAAATGCCTCCAGAACTACTCAAATTTCTAAACATAGGTAGGGGATGTATCAAGGATGTTATTAATGTCTCATTTGCATCATTAATTTATTATTATCTTTGTTCCAACCCTCTCCCATTCAGCTGCAAAAATCACTAATTAGACCCTTGGGGAAATGGCACTATTTCTTCTCCCAATGCAATTAAACTGAGTAAAAATACTTAAAATGCTCAAGTACAGTACATCAAAATTGTAAAATAAATACATGGCAATATATTAATCATAAATGTATTAGATAACCATCCATTCATTCGAAATCATCAGCATTATCATGCTATACATCAATGTAGTGGGGAAATGACACTGTTCTTTCATTAAAAATGAAATTTATACATTTCTACTTGGAATTTCGACCTAAAACTTTTTGGAGATGAATAATAGAGTATTTAATTCATATTTAAAAATAAATTTGGCATGACAATCTCCCCCAAAGAGTACAATAGCTCACAAAAAACGCCCTCCCTCAAGGATCAAGAATATGCCATCAAAACTAGAAATGGTTGAGAGAATGTGCTGCAATAGAAGAAACCATGAGCTGCCTTGTAGCTTAAACCTGAAAATAAATACTCCATTAAAGATCCAAATGAAAGGTCTGAATCTCCTTTCCAATTACCAACTTGGATGGGAATCTTTCACACTCGAAATTGGCTAAGGTAAGAAACTAGTCATCCACTAGCTCTCCCTCTACACAAATGCAATTGCAACTTCTACAAATGATCAAAAGTTTGTTTCATTCATTTTTCTTGACATTTATAAAGTTCTAATGTCCTCCATGGGTCGAATTCCTTCCAAGATACTCATGCCAACTCAAGTTGGGAAGAGATTCTAAAGAACTCCACTTGTACAACAATTCCTAGTCTCTCACTTCCACCAAATCACATGTGGAAGCATATTAGCTTCCCTAACACCATTGAGCACTCTCTTGGTGTCTATTTTTAGCCCTGAGATGTCATATATTTCATATGTCAGCCTTCAGGTCTGATTTGTGTCATAGGTGTCATAGCATCTTCATCATTGTTGTCATAGAGCTAGGGTATCTAGCCCAAGTGTCTCACTAGCTCCAAATTGCCTCTTCCTCTTTCATGGGAGTTACTCTTCCTCTATATTTAGACCTCATTGACTCATGCCAAGTATTATTGACCTTATAACTCATCCCAAGAACATTAGGCTTCCCATGGATTCGAAATTGCAAGAAGAGGATGCCATGTGGCACATAAATTCTAGCTTGTGTGGGTCCCACTTCCTCCATGTGTCTTCATGATCAAATGACACTTTGATTTTCACTTGTATATATTTATTTATCTCCTTTATTAAATATTTATTCCATCCTAATGTTCCAACATCATTTATTATCCCCATTATTCCAAATCCCAAAGCTTCCACCCCAAACCTAGGCAACTAATAATTTTCCTCCTTGGCAATTATTTGACCTTTAGCATCGATTTGAAAAACTCTAATGAATAGGGCCAATTTGCTTAGCCCATTGTGACTCAATTCCAAATTTGGGACATGACACAAAACTACTTGCACAGAGTGCAATATACAACGGTCTTTTTGTGCAACCTCAATGTTCTATTTAATAGTCAACTGGATTGAGAATTCTTCAACTGCCATGTCGGATTCTTCAGATTTTACTGTATACTTTGGTCATCTATTCAATTCTCAGTAGTTTTTCTAACAGTCACCTTCCTCTAAATTATTCCCAAAGGAAAGATTATCCAAACAGGCTACTCATGTGTCCACGAGCCCTTCCGATGTTATCATTTCTAGTTGGATCGGTGTAGGGGGGGATATTATAGGCACATATCGTTGGATGAGAAACCTGCCACATTTGTCCACTCCAACTTCAACTCAAAACATACCTCAACTTCTATTGTCTATACCATAAGAAGCAAGCTATATAAATTTCAAGTGATGTGCATCCTTAATCCAAAATTTTGTTTAATAACTCAACTTCATCTTTCGTTGCTTATTTATGTGCATCCTTATGTGTTTTTATAGTAACTACATTTTTGTTCAGTTCAGTATGCAAAAACGAATTTATAATATTTTGCACCCTCCTTCTTGGATTATCATGCATTTATAATAACATCAATGTTTCCACCAAAATATGTTTATCATACAATGAACTCTGGTTCAAAGTCACAAATTATGCCTCCAAATCAAAATCAACAACCTTTTCAAAACTTAGTCCTTTTGAATACCATTTCCTGTGAGTAAAACAATTTATCCACCACTAAAGTATTTAATCATTTTCCAATGAGTGATCTCCAATGCAATTCATGTTGAAGTCTCCCCCTAGGAGTAGAATCTAGTCACCCAGTGATCTACAAAACTTAATACTATGTGAGGACCTTCTGTTGAGTAAGGGGGACCCAAATATATGGGAGATGTCCTAAAATAAACGAATTTCTATGTTATACATCCTAAATTTGACATGCCAGTCTCTTCCAAAAAAATATTAAGTAATCGATCATAATCCCATACCATCACACCTACTTGCTTCTTAATTTCTTTAATATTTGTAATGTACTAGGACTCTAATTTAGGTTTCTCAAATTCTTTTAGCATATCTTTCTTTATCTCCACTAAATATCTAGTTTATCCTACTAGAGTTGTAGACCTATATTTCATATACTATGTTAGCATGCAATCTTTCAATGTAGTCTCCATTTGTGCTATCTTATATGTCTCATCCATGGCCTGTTTCACTTCCCAAACTACTTCACAATTGCATCAATGCTTCCTTGCATCATCCCTTCCATTCCCATGAAAAACTATAATTCTAAGCATCGAATCATTCATTTGTATTGCCATATTTAACCTCTATACAATTGTTCTCTTCCTACTTAGTGATCTTTCTCGTCCTATTCTCTACTATAAAATATCACTAACTTATGGTTCAAATAAATATTCTCTTTTTGCTTCTAAAGTGTGTGAGGGAGGGGTAGTTCAAAAAATGGGTTATACAATGTGACCACCAAAATATCCTCATCTTCCTCATATTCTCCCTCTATTGTATTATCAACATTTCTACTACATTTGAAATCACTATTATTCACATCTAAGTCTTCAAAATCAATATTTATCCACTAGGTTTCTACACAACCATCCCCCCTCTTTATCACATCCCTCTCTGATATGGTTTCCACTATTCCACACTTCTTTTATGTCATTTCATCTTCCTCTACGGTCTCTTTTTTTGTGCTACTCATTGAGATATATCCTTCATGTATGCCCCCTTCTATATTGCTTTCTGAAAACCGATCTACGATATCTTCTCCCTTCTTCCTCAAGCTCTCCATTCTTATCTTTTGTTATGTTTATTTTAGTGCATTCCTTATTTCATTCATTTATTCTATTTTTATTTTTTGCTCTTTTGGGTCCATCCTTTTCTATCTCTATATCTCATCACCCTACCTTTTTCCTCCCCAAACCCAACCGATGCAATGGTTTTACACTTACATCCTGTCAAGTTCCATGTAAATAAAACCCTTTTCAACAAATAGCATTTTAATCCAA
This sequence comes from Larix kaempferi, assembly GCA_027924585.1. Lineage (NCBI taxonomy): Eukaryota > Viridiplantae > Streptophyta > Pinopsida > Pinales > Pinaceae > Larix > Larix kaempferi. The sequence goes on from BSBM01000619.1 coordinate 2,570,742, forward strand.
AGTGGGATTTATTCCATTAATCTTCCTCTAGGTCTAGCTTCAAACTTTCTTTATCTACACCTAAATGACTCACTATACTCCATGGAAAACTCTACAATATATCCTCCTTTTATCCTTTTAAACCAAAACTCAATAGTCCTAGTCCACTTATTATCTAGGGTTTCAGTCCAGCAATTATTTCTTGATCCCAAACCACATGTTCCCAACCTCACCATACAACATTTATTTATTTCTGTGTTTTTATCCAGTCATGTAATAAACAAGGCAAGTCAACAAAGAAAAATGCATGCATATCAAAATAAGTATACCTTTGCTTCCATCTTTGGGGATCGATACACAAATGGCTAGTTTATTGTTGTGTGAACTCCTCTTCTTTACCAAATAACCATCCTTGTATTCCCTTCCTTGATTGCTTCCAAGTCATGACCTCATGAAAACCCTAACCATATTCTAGTCCGGAAAATGGAACCAATTGTTGGCACAAATTTATAACCAAGGTTCAAAATCTAGGACGAACGTAACACGAATCCCATGAGAGTTAGCATATTCATTATTCAAGAAAGAATAAAGTCTCACTTGAGACTCTCACATGAGCTACTGGAACAACATATAGTATGGAATTATACACAATTTAACATAAGGTCTTATCATCATTCATCCATTATCATCCCTTATTCATAACACATAAAGATTTTACAATACACACGGGATATAACAGACATCGGTCCAATATTTATATTGAAGCGAAAATGGCTCAGCATTCATATAATCCAATCCTTCATCTCTACTTTCTTTGATACTACATGAACAATATCAATAACAACCTTAACAATAATAGTGAAAACAACCGTCTCAATTTCCCAAACTTCCCCTTAAATACAAAATCAGTGACAATTACCAACCAATAATCATCCTTAACAACTACTTAAGTAACAAAAATTTCCTACTACTTCATTAACCATCCTTAATTAATACTTGGTTTACACATTATTCCACATTAAAAGAAAATATTTATCAATTTAAATACTATTACTCTAATACAATGTGATAAGCAACTATGAGATATACCAAATTACCTTCCATACTCAATGGTTTAAGAATCCATGTGACATGATACCTCACTAGTATTATATCTATTGGTTCTATAAACAAAGCATGCACAAAGATCATTTAATCTAAGTTAGCTCATTCAATGACGCTAATTCTCCCTATGACACTCTTTACAATTACATCCACAATGGTTAATATAACACACTAAGGTCCATATATGATATAACCTTAATTTTCAAGATTCACAAACCTTTCATCCCACCTTTTCATCCCACATTTTTCCATAAAAACTTAATTTGCAAGATTCATAAACCTTTAATCCAACCTTTTACCATAAACTATTCATGATTTTCAATGTTCATTTCATAAATCCCAAAACAACAAACATGGCTACATCAAATAAGCTATCAACTATCATAAGAAATTAGAAATTGGTATGTCAACCTCATGAAGAAGTAATTATGTTTGAAAATATTTTAAGAGAAATCCTTGCAACCATATAATCATATACTCACTTTCTCAAATGACTTGTACAAAGATTCATTCTAAATAATATTCCATACCATCGATATTCACACCACTCCTTTTCAGTTTATGCATTGTTAAATTTTTTTATATTTAATCTATATAATATTCCATACCATCAATTTGTGCACCACTCCTTTTCAATGTATGCATTGTTCTTTTATGTAAAGATGAGATGATCACGAGATGAACCACTCATACCAACCTTTAGACCTAATGAAATTCTTTCAACTCTGATTTTGACTCGTAGAAAAGATACATTTTATTTTATGGTCATCCTACATAATATGCCATACCATGAGTATGCTTCACCAATCCTTTTCCATGTATGCATTGTTTTTAACTAGGAATGATCACCATTTGAACTACTCATACCAAACTACTATACCTAATGAGATGATCAACATGTAGATCACTCTTATCAATTTTCTCAATCCATTGAAAGCATGGAGTATAATGCATTTTATTTAGAGATAATTAGTAAGGATAATTTTAAGGACCCATATTTATTTAAAAGTGTACAAATCTTAGTGAATCTTACTAATTCTTAAAATTTCAACTATAAAATATTTGGCAATATTTTCTAAAATTATTTCAATTTCTAAATATTTTATATAGTTTATATAATAATTTGACGATTTTTCGAGTGAAAAAAGTTTACCTATCAAAATTGGGCGATATGAAACTTCAAAAAAAGCAAATTGACGAATCTTTTTTTGGAAAAAAACATTGAAAAATATCCCATGAACTAAATTTCACCCCTAAAATTATCCTTAATAATTACCAAATAAATCATTGCTACAAACCTACTTGACCTCATAAAATAATATTATGACTTTATATTTTATCTAAAAATAATTAACATATGAATCACTCAAATCTACTCAATCTAATAAAATTATAAAGCAAAATCATCAATAACTCAAATAACAAGCATAAGCTACAACATTATATTCAATAATATAATTTCTTAATGGTATCATCTTCATTGGCATCACCATTCCTAATAAGATCCCATTAAACAATATTATTTAAAATGAAGAAAAATAAAATTTTATTTAGTATAGTGGCTTATTTAGCAAACAAATATAATAAATTTCCACTCAATCAAAAGGCCACTAGGTCACTAATTATTGGATATCGCACTATAATATCAATAAAAAAGCCAAGACTCTAGGTCACTACTCATGTGGATATCGAACTATAATATTAATAAAAAAACCTAGGTCACTCGGTCACTACTTATATGGATATTATTAATTAAAAAAACTATTACTTCGATATTCTATATCCTTATTGAGATGAAAATCATAATATTTTTAAAATTTTATGATGTATCTTTTAATTTGAAATTCATAATATTTTATGATATATTTTTTAATTTGAAATTTATAATATGTAAATTAGTATAATCACTTAACTTGTGGTCGGTTAATATTGAAAAAGTTACAAGTTAAGTGTCATGGACAAGTTATATGTTACTTGTTCTCCATAATTAGTTGTAATCACTTGATGTCTACCTGTTATCCATGCATGCATGAGCTACAAGTTATCCATGCATCAACTACCAGTTATTTTTATTTTTTATAATTTTTTATTTCTAATTTTGAACGATGACCATAAATCAATACGGAAACACGTGTCCCGTTGTCCTTCAATCTAGGAAAAATATAAAAAATATAGTTCTAAAATTTTATCATACATTTTTTAATCTAAAATTTATAATATGTAAAAAATTATAAAACTTAATTTTATATATATATAAATTTCATAATATATTAACTTTCAAAATATTTTAAATCATTTTTGAATGGTTAAGATATTTTTTTTAAGAGACTTCCTTATGTTATTGTTGGTATTTACAATGCATTTATTTTGAGCGTATACAACCTACGTTAGTTATAAGATTATGTAGGAATTCTCATCCTATAGCTATTTTTGGGAAATGGATGGGCATTCTCCATTGCTATAAATGTAGACACTCTTATGTATTTTTCATTTGTTGAGATCACTGTAGATCACTACACTTATTCTCTTGTAGGAGTTTTTGGCTTTGTAGTTCCTAGCATATATGTGTAAGTTTTTCACATGTTATTAGAGCCACTATGCAAACCCCTTCTCAATATTTGTGAGATATGTTGATATGTGATTTCAATCATGAGGATCTTGGCATGATCTTAAAAGACCACGGTCTCATATCTCTATGTACGTTTTTTTCTCCTCTGATTAACACTTTCTTTCACATCAATATTGGGATGAGCTGACATACCCATCTCAAATATCTATATTTTTTCGCAGTGGAAACATGGTCTATCTGCAACCTAGGAGTTTGTTAGAAGATTGAAAGGGAGGATGTCAAAGATAATTGTTTATTGATTCTCTCGAGTTTTTTGGCTTAGCTTGCTCAATCGTGATGACATCGATCTTGAGGGTTTACTCTATGAACTTGCATCATAGCATATGAAATAATAGGATATTAAGTAATACCTGTAATTTCACTAGATATGAAGGAATGCCTCTAATATTCACTTTGTTGACCCCCCCTCCCAATATGCCTTCCCAATTTAGAAAACCCTTATTTTAATTAGATATCCTATATATCCACTTTTTTGCATTAAATTTTTAATATCCTTTTAGATTCAAGTTTGTGCGAGAACGAAATGAAAGAATGCATATAGAATAGAGTACATTGAGATATATTGCAAGAAGGCACTGATACAATAAACTCAAACTTTACAACTTAATGAAATAGAACAAATTGTAAAATGAAAAATACCAAATAGCTAGAATGGTTGTAGTTAATCTCCGAGAAAAGATGTGGCGGCTATGCTCATCCGTCAGAAGTTGAGTTACACTTGAGCCCAAAATGGCCTTTGAACATAAAGCATCAATGAGAATTAAGGTTAGTTGTGGTATCTGTGTGGTTAGTTGACATGTCAACTTCCTCGGGGCACAAATTTTGCATACAATCTTCGTTTGGGGAACTTCGTATCCCATTGAAAAGTTATGGCCCAAAAGTACACATTCTGAATAGCCAATATTATGCCTTTGTCTATCTTTCGGGTTTTTTTGTGCTAAAAGAACAGCATTTAGGGCCTCAAAATGGACTCGGAAGATCAAGACCCTAAAAACTATTAAAAAAACCTACCAAGCTAGAAAATTGTGTTTTGAGCTAGTGGACTAGGTGGGTAGTCAACAATGTCCATTTATATAATTCCTCACCCACTAGGAAGCAATGGTCTCCATTTCATCAAGTTCCCTCATTAGATGGGGAAATTTCTATTGAATTTGACTCTTGGTGAGCCAATTTAGGCTTGGTTAAGGAGCTTCCTTGCTTTGACAACCCGATAGAGTTGAACGCATTGCCAACAAGTTCCCTTCACCTGTGTATCCATGATTTGATCAACGGTAGCCTACTCCAAGCAGTCAATGTTGAGTTATGTAGGTGCCAGCTTCGCTACCACCTCTGAGGTCTCCAACAGTGGTGGATAATATGGACGAAGGAGCTCAACATTAAATACTGGATGTAGGATAAGGAATGGAGGAATGATTAATTTGAAAGAATTATTTCCTACTACCTTGATGATGTGCAGGTCCCATAACAAAGTGGACGAATCTTGCAATGCGGTCTCATGAGCCACTCTTTCTGTAAATGAAACCAAATCTTGTCGCCCATTTGAAACTTTTGTAGAAACCGATGTTGGTCATGTCATTGCTTATACTTGGCATTGTTTTTTTCCAAAATGCCATGGACTTGTCGAAAGATTTTTTTATTCCATTCAATAAATCTATTGGCCTTGTTAGCCTCAGTTTGAGCATGGGAAGATTCCTCACATGTTGGAACCCCAAGCATTGTCACCCAAAAAGGGTTGTGTCTAGTAGAGTTATGAAGGGATCTATTTTCGTTGTGTTGAACATATGGAATATTCTCATCCCATGTGTGGAGATGTTTAGAATTTTACATTCTTAGAATATGCACAATCATCCTATTGACTACTTTTGTATGTCCATCGATTTTGGGGTGGAAGGAACTTGATTTAGTCATCTTGGTGCCCATTAGTGACCATAGGCTATACTAGAAAGTGTTAAAGAGCATGTTGTCCCTATTTGAAATGATAGTCTATGGTAGCCCGAAATGAACCCAAATACGTTTGAAGAATAGCTTAGCAGTGGACTTAGATGTGATACTCTTTTTACAAGCTACCAAAATAGCCATCTTAGAGAAACGAACAACAAGCACGAATACACAATCGTTACCATGCTTGGTTGAAGGTAGTCCTGGCATGTAATCCATGGAGATGGATTCCTAGAGCCTATCGGGAGTAGGAAAATGGGTGTACAACCCTTGCTTCTTAATGTTGGGTTTGATGATGGCACAACAACTGCATGAAAAGATAAATTTTTCGACATCCTATTGGATATTTAGCCAATAAAAATATGTTCGCATATCTTCTACTATATTTTCTATGCCGAAGTGCCCTACCACCCGACTATAATGAGATTCCCAAATCAGCTTCGCACGATTTCTTGAAGGAACACAAAGATGGACCAAATGGCATAACAATCCATCTTGGATATGAAATTCAACAGCTGGTGTGCCTGCATATAGTGTTTGATAGGTGGTAGAAAAATCTGGATCATTGTCATATAGTCAGGACCATCCTGAGGTCTCATGGCCACAAGAGTTGAGCACTTTTGTCAAGGCTACAACTAGAGGCCGAATCAGGAAAAGAAGTACTCAATTGGTGCTACCCTTTTATTTTTGATGTTCAAGTGGAATTGCTGTAAGTATGTGGACCAATTTTGGTGGTGACAATTCTGTAACTTCCCTTTCATTTGCATGAATTGTAGTGGCTTGCGATCAGTTTGGATGACTGTATCTTTTCCTAGAAATTAATGCTTCCATTGATGGGAATCTTGAATGATGGAATACATTTCTCTAACATAAGTGGGGTATTTAAGAAGCTGCATCTAATATTTTCTCACTATGGTACGTCACTGGATGGCCATGTTGAGTAAGGACTACACCAAAAACATAGTCTGAAGCATTTGTCTCAATCTCAAAGGGTTGTGGAAGATCTGGTAAAGTGATTACCATTGTTGAACATAAGCAGTGTTTCAAATCCTCAAATGCTTCATGTTGTGGCTTATCCCAAACAAACTTTGCTTTGTACCCACCCCTGGTCACTTAGCTAAAGGTCCAAGCAATATGTGAGAACCCCAATACAAACTTGCAATAGAAGTTGGGGAGGCCCAAGAAACTACTAGGCTTGGTTATGGTTTTTGGGGCTAGCAAATCATGAATGAATTGGATCTTGGATGGATCCACATGCACACCATTCTCATCCACGATATACCCCAGATATCGGATTCTCTGCATGCCAAAAGAGCATTTCTCTATATTAGAATATAATTTGTGTTGGCGCAGGGTGCTAAGGACCTGTTGAATGTGTTGCGAATGCTCATACAACTCTTGCTAAATATGAGGATGCCATCTAGATATACAACCACAAAAGAATTGATGAATGGCCACAAGGTGTCATCCATTATCCCCATGAAAGTAGTTGGAGAATTAGTCAATCCATAAGGCATGACCAACCACTCAAGAAGGCCATATTTGGACGTGAAGGATGTCTTCCAGACATCGGTTTTTGACTCAATTGGGACCTAGTGGTATTTGGAATTCAGATAAATCTTGTTGAAATAATTGCCCCCCTTGATCTTGTTGAGAATATTAACAGTCAACGGAATTGGATATCAATTCCCTACTATGATTTTGTTGAGTGAATTGTAATCAATGTAGAGTCACCATGTACCATCCTTCTTCTGCACCAACATAATTAGGATCCTGGAAGGTGAGGATCTTGGTCAAATGTGCCTCTTTTGGAGTAACTCATGAATCTTGCACTTGATTTATTTATTTTGTATCTAATGGAGCACTAGTAGACTAGTACATTAGGTAGAGGAGCATTGAGTTCCAAATCAAATGATTGTTTGACCTAGTAGTGTAGAGGCACCCCAGAATGTGAGGTAAAGATATCTCTATATTCTTCCACTAATTTTTCCACCTGCTACTATTGTAGGGAAATATACTAGGTAGAAGTCACAGATGTTGCAATGACCTTCCTTTCACTTTCAAAGAGAATCATCCAGAGGATGAATTTACGAGTCTAGGAGACCACCTTCCTACACTACTTGGCTAAGATCAAGGAGACTACAGTAGTTTGAATGACCTCTAGTATCCTATAGATTCATTTTCCCAATGAAAAAATGACATGACGTGGTCAAGACTCATCACTCATACACAACATGACATTTCCACACATATGGCTATCCTAAACGAACACCACAAACTTCAAGAGGGGAAATATCACATAGTAACTCATCTTTGAAAGGCTTGATGTTGTAGGGTAGGAGACATTGTTGATTAATGTGGATGTCATGAACATGGATTAGCCAACCTATGTTGTAGGATTGTGGATGTGGTATTATCTGCAACTTCAACCTTTTCACGACCTCTACTAATATTATATTCTTTTGACTCCTGCTCTCAACAATGAAATGCAGTCGAGAGCCCTTCACCTACATCTTTGAGTGGAAGAGTTGCTCACCTTCCTCTTGCTCTTCAAGATTTCTTGGATGGAACTTTATGGTAGTGGTCGTGGTGTTGGGTTCTACATCAATGATCGACTTTCCATTGTCTATGACACTAGGTTTTGAATCCGAATTGAAATTGGGATCAAACTTTAAGGATTTGATCTAATCCACAAATTAATTCTTTAAGCGACATTCATTACTATTGTGCCAGGGGATTTTGTGGAGCTCACACCACTTCTCGATATCCTTCTTCATCTTCCCATTACCCTTCTTTTTCTTGTGTCTTGTAAATTTTTTTTCTAAGGTTGGTTATCCTTCCATGCCCTTTGTTATACTAGTTGGGGTTTCCTTTTTGATGCTTCTATTGCGATGAATTTATAGACCTGAATTCTTGCTTATTCATTTGCTTAAATTTCTACTCGATTTTGACAGCATAACAATAAGTGACTCCTAGTGATGAGATGTCCAAAAAATCCATTTAAGTTTGCATGTACCTATGTGATCCCCCATGTTATTTTAGAACCAAATGTTTCTCATAGTATTTTATACCCAGTTTGGTGTGCAAGACATGGAAGATATTTGTGACCTACAAGACTATTTGGTCCCTCTTCTAATGTAGTTTGGTCCATCTCATGTATCGGTCGTCATAGTTTCCATCAAGGTAATATTGTTCTTCCATGGAATCCACAAAAGAGGCCCAAGTGGGATTAACCCCAAATAACTCAAACTCCTCTATGGAGTTTTGTTCATAGTAGGTTCCCACCATGACATGGGGGAAAACCTTAAGGAATGCAAAGGTGATTTTTTTCCTATCGAAAAAATTGTGGATAGAGAAATACCATTCTAGCATAATTAATTTTTTTTCATAACATTTGCAGCTATATGACCATTAAACATAGGAATACCAAAATTAACATGTACCTTGAATGCTCGGGAAGCACTTCTGAAGTGTTCACTCGGTGAAGAAGTGTCTGTTGTTTTCGACATCCATTTAAGGATTTGAGAAAAGTTGTCTACCATTTCATCCCTCTATTATGCGAGGGATTCTTCGAGCAACATCTTAACAGGATCTCCTACAAACTCATATCTCTTTTCTTCAGTCATGGGTGGTTATTCGTGTTGCTGAGGATGATATTCCAAAGGCTCAAGTACCTAGAGTCCCAATTCCTTATACCTCAACCTCATTGGGTACATGCATCGAGAAACAAATAAAGAACATACCACTCTAATACCATTGATCCAGGTTTGTGTGAGAAATTTATACATAAAATAAAGATAATAATAAATAAATTACATAATAAATATTCATAACTAACAGTTATTATTATTAGCTAACTAAAAGACACATCTCTTTAAATGAAGAGATTCTAAGGAGCCTATATAATGTCCACACATTGTATTGTAATATCATCACTTATTATTAAATACATTTATAGATATATTTATAGTTTATTATTAAATACATTTATAGATATATTTATAGTTTATTATTAAATACGTTTATAGCTATATACGTTGATATATTTATAGCTATAGGTTGTATGTTGCATTGTTATGAGAGCCTAATCTTGGTTGTTCATCATCCACTCATTCACAAAAATGTTTTCCAAATATGAAAAATTAGTTCAAGAAATGAGAAAAATTAAAGAAGAGATATTAGAAGATATTTCAAAAGCTATAGAAATAGTAAAAAATACCATGTTCCAAATGTGTTGGAACATCGTTTTAAAAGGGAAAATAAAAATGAGAAGGATGACACTACTATAAAGAAGGTCACAAACTTCAAAGAAGAGTATGAAAAAAAATTGAATAGGAATTACTACATGTTTAGAGGTGTGGATCAATACCCCCTTTCAGGTCTCAAGAAGTCTTTATTCTAGTGTCTACACACGAAAAATATATGTCCAACATTTAAAATGATGATGAAAGGCCAAAACCCATTGTATGAAGAAGAGGCTAAAATGTTGCCCGATTTGTAGAAAATGATGAAGGAATAACTTCTACTGATGATGAAGTACTCAATAGAAATCAAATATGATATGGTTTCACTAATGGTATATTGGTGATGGATTCATAAAGGTTTAACAAAGAATCAAGAACAAAGTATACTATTATTTACCAAAGATGGCATGTGATGGAACATCCTAATAATTGTTGGAGAAAGTTATCTAGAAGAAAAATCAGATCAAAACATGCCATCTCCAATCAATCTAGAAGGATCAAATTATTTCATGATTTTCACTTGCAAGACTATTACTATGAAGATTGCCACAATAAAGAATCAATGTGTGTGACTAATCTCTTTTTCTACTCAATGCATCTTCCAGGATAAAGGGTATGTAGGCCTTCACCAAACCTTCAAAAGGTTCTTCTAAACCTTCAATGAACAATAAGATCAGTAGAGATTCTGATATATCAGTGATCATTGTAGCTAATTTTTGAAACTCGAAGATGTAGGCTTCAGGAACTCCGGCCTGCTTCGCATGCGTTAGTTATCTTAAAGTGATTTCAGGATCAATTCTTTCGAACCTTTCAGCCGGTTTTATTGTGAACTCTTCATAAGTGGTCACTTGATAATCTCCAAGTGTCTTCATGCCATGAAACCACCAATCATTGGATTCACCATCTAAGTGTAGAGTATCCAACTTGATAGCATCGCTCTTAGCCATTGGATTCAACTGAAAATAGGTATCTAGCTTTTGAATCCAAGAACTAATAGTGCATTTTTGTGAGCCATCAAAGTAAGGCAAACAAATCTTACCAATAGCATTTCTTAACTTATAATTCTGATTTGGAATCTGGAAAATTCATATCTAACTTTTGAATCCAAGAACTAATAGTGCACTTTTGTGATCCATCAATCTAAGGCAAATAAATCTTACCAATAGTATTTATTAACTCATAATTCTGATTTGGCATCTAGAAAATTCCTCTTGAATTGGTCTTGTAATGAAAACGATAGAAATATCTGAATGGAAAGGCTCTTGTACATTCTTCATTCAGTGTAAGGTACTCAACATACTTATCCTCCCATGAATCAGGACCTTTAGTTCGAACCTCAAGTTCCTCCATTTTCTCTTCAGTAAATTTGGGCATAGTGGACCTTGATTTGGGTTGAGAATACATTTTGAATTCATGAGGGCGATTGTGAGGCCCAGTTCTTGAAAAAAAAGAACCACCATTGATCTTCCTTTCACCATGTGGGGAACCATTGTTTCTCCCTTCTCCATTCTTGTTTCCTAGTTGTTGAGCTAAGAATTCTTTGGTCTCTTTTCTGGATTGGAAAATGTTGTGGGATATGTCCTGTAAACCTTTCATCATGCTTTGCAGAAAGAGTTTGAACTGATATTTCTCTTCATTGTGAGACATCTTTGATTCTCTGTGTAACTTACTTTCAGTAGAATTGACTTCTTCTCCCTCTTCTTTATCTTTCAGAGGATATTTCTTCTTGGAATATGAGTGTATTTTAGGACTCATATAAACATGAAAATATCAGGTTCAAAGGACCATGATATGATACCACTGTAATGTACCAATCGGATCTGATGATACACTAACTAACTCTCCTACAATACTTAGGGAAAAATAGTGAACTCTAGTGACATTTCTGATGGTAGGAAGGAAAACTCAAAGGAATCTGGAAGGGATGACGATCATTCCATATGATAGAACATTTTTCACAATGTACTAGCACCATTAATTTTTTGAACATCAGTCAGGATGAAGCACAGGGGGTTCACTTAGTAAACTTGTTGCATAGCACGGGCATTCATAAGATATTAAAGAATATCCCTAATTTCACTAAATATTGTAAAATGCCTCCTAAAATTGTATTGTTGAACCCCCCTCCCAATATACCTTTCCAATTAAGAAAACCCCTAGTTTCACAAAATATTGTAGGTATCCATTTTTTATCAATCCATTTTTAACACCCCCTTTATATCATATTATCAATTTGTAACAAACAGGAGCCTTAACGCATCTTAGTATAAGAAAACAAGGTGCTAAATAAAATAATAGTATAATGCTAATAATAATCCCACCAGGATTGCAGGGGCGAGTGATCAATTTTTTAGCATTGGATAGTGGAATACTTAACAAAATATTAATGGGGAAGGGAAAATGTGTAGAAAAAAACCAAGTCAAGAGATCAATGTAACAAAGAATGCAAAATATTGATAGTCCAATAGTTAGTGAAATGCTTAGAAAAAGTGAGAATTGAAGATGTTTCACACCACAACCTTCCCATCTACCAATTTTATATCATGTAAAAACAAGTATAGTCATATAGAGATCATGTTTTCTATAAGCTTAGTAAGTTGGAGATATGAATTCAGCCCATGATTTAGAGGTATGAATCCATTCCATGATCTGTAGGTTATTCCTTAGTCAACCCAAATAACATAACCCCCAACATTTATATTATTATGTCAAATTAAAAACCCCCATTGATCACTTAATATAAGGAAATATATTTTTGAGGTTCTTAGGAGTATTCGAACCCCCAATATGAATGGAACTAATATGATATTTCCTTACTAGTGAATTCCCTGTGGGCTGAAGTCTACTCCAAGGCTCCTGGGAACCCGAACATATGCAAACTAGAACTTCAACTAAGCATTTCCTGAAAACCAATGGTAAGGTTTTTTTACTTAGGAAGGCTCAATAACATTAAATAAAAGTCAATTAATATCCTAGTTTCACTCCAATAAGTTTGGGAACGTTCTGAGGAGATCTCACAAACATACAAGAAAATTGCCTTCTAGGATTAAAACACTAGGACAAATTTAGGAATTCCCAAACAGTCAAAGAGGCTCACAAATTTTTGATTTTAAGCTTGGAGTGAGTCATTTTGAATATTAGTTAAAATTAGAAACATAAATAAATCCATTTGGGCTGATAATCATTCATTTATAAAACAAGTTCTGGAAACTATCTTATTTTCATAGAAATCTAGACTATGTGCACGAAGAGGTATTGGAATCAGATTTTTATTCAGTAAAACTTCAGAATTGAAATCATAGGTCCATTACTACAGTCATATCATCCATCAGTAGCCGATTCATTTATCAGATAGTTCTCAGGAAAGAGAGGCATCAAGAACAAGTTCTTCCATCAAGAAATACTAGGAAAATACTCATCGATCTGCATGGAGAGCTATCAAATATCTGTCATAAGCACGTGCTCCACTAGTTAAGACTTTAGAACCTACAATAAAATCATTTAAAATGGATGAATTCCATCATCCTCTCATGGGAATAAGGGGCACACATCCCAGCTTGGACTAGGGGAACATCTCCCAAGACATTGATGCACAATAACACTCAGTCCAATTCTCCAACTGTCAAAAGATGTGATAGTGGTGCGCTCTCCTTATTTTGTAGATGGAAGATGAATTGAGGAGAAATTATCCTAGTCTAATTCTCCCATATGGATATATAAGGAAATCTTTCTTTCATCCTTTTATCCTTTTTTTATTTTCTTTCTGCTTTTACCTTTTTTGCTTTAAGGAGAAATTATCCTAGTCTAATTCTCCCATATGGATATATAAGGAAATCTTTCTTTCATCCTTTTATCCTTTTTTTATTTTCTTTCTGCTTTTACCTTTTTTGCTTTAGCTTTCTATCTCGCTTTTCTTTTTACTACTTTTTCTTGCTTTTCTGCATTATCCTGCTTTTCTACCTTGTCCTAATTTTTTTTTTATCCTCTTTTTGCTTTTAAGCTACTTTATGCTTTATGTTGCTTTCTGAGTCTATGCTGTTCTTCCTGAGTTTAGTTTCCTTTCTATGTTGTACCATCGTGTCTTTCCTTTTCCTGATTTTCTAGCTTTGGATACTTTCACCTATATTTTCTTGCAAGTCATCTCTTTGGTCAACCTTATCCTCTAAGGCGCACTTGTGGAGCATTATCCACTTTATTTCAAAATAAAAATGTCACGTCCCCTCCCATCATACCAGTACGATGGAGATGATCATGATGCTAAAACCGAGCATCTAGCCCCATGAACTTTTAAATAAGCATTCACATAATATAAAAAGACATATGGAATGTATAACTATAAGGAAAAACACAACGAAAATAATATCAATAACACATCCATCATACATTCACGATATTCATCAAATAAATAGATGCAAAGTTAACACAAGAGAGTACTTATCTTATAACAAGTAGTCCCAAGCAACTAGCTATGCAACTGCAACGTTCCACCCAACCATAGGCCAGTTGTGATCATCAATATCTCAACACACTGCCACCCCCGAGCTGGGCATGATCTCTACAAGGAATCAGGGAACAACGGACTCACACATAGCCAAGTATACACCAAGATGAGCCAAGCCAATCTACAATTGGGTTTATCAGGCTGCTAGGAAATGGAAAGGAAGAATTGCTAAGCTAGTGAGCTCAAGCACAGAGCCAGGGATACCTCTACAAGATCTGTCTAGCTTGGCACCCACAATGCCTACACACCCCACTCAAGGAAGTAGTCCCTTCACCAATGCATAGTCCCTCAGGCCATACCTTCCAATCTAGAGTGTCTAAGGTGTGCATAGAAGAGTAGCCAGCCCTCTTGATCTTCTTGAGAGGTTACTCCCTCCACTAGGTTTATCAAGCCAATTATGTCCACTACCACTCCAAGTTTCTTGCTCACAGGTTCAAATCAAAATCGGGATGCACATAACCAGCTAACTACAATGGCTGGACAGGATAAAAATGTTTGTACAGTGATAAGCATGAAAATGATTCCCTGAGCTTCAGAAAAACGTGGGAAGGCTAAAAATGAACAATGGAGGTTTGGGAAGACCCCAAGAAGTAGAAATCGTCTTTAGGAAAAATTCCCATGGCAATTCTGGGAGAAAACGACCTCCATACGGTCCCAAATCGTAGCCCCTTCTTCCCAGCTACTATCCAAAACCAAAAATGAGTTTCTGGGCAAGGAAAACCCTGCGTTTTTTAGGAAAAACGTGAATGTAACTTCCAGCAATCTCAATCTGCGTGAGAGAGGAAAAACTATCTGTTCAGAATGGATTTGGGCACAATTTCGTGGGTGTTTTCTTGCCCAAGAAGCAAAAATATGAATTCCCAGGTTGATGGCTTGCCCATGCACGAAATTGACTGCCATACCCAAGGCATTAACTACCTCAACGAATTTCTGGAAGAATTAAATGATTGGGTCCATAACCCAAAATGGGTAGTTGGTGGTTTATGGGTTTTCTCATTGACACATGGATTAACACCATTGGCTCAAGGGTTTGAATAATTTCCCTCACTATTCCTTGTAGAATCATGCCCCCATCTCTTTGTTGCATTGCATAGCTAGTTGTGGGTTTTTCATTAAAATTTGTATTTACATGATGTCTTAATTTACGTTGTGCCTATCTAGCACAAGAACCATAGACATCTATTTTTTATTTGTCGATACATAAAACGCTAAATCAATGGTGGGGCCTTGGCCTTGAGCTCCTCACCATGATTAAATATCAATATTTACATCATTTACGATTTAATGAAAAAGGGGGTCAAAATGGGGACGTGACAAAAAATAACTATTTGATGAAAAATAATTATTATTAAGTGGATATCAAACTTTAGGAAAAATAAACCACACCTCCTAATTAATTAAATGTCTGAACTTTCAAAACTAACCCCAAGTAAAGGAAGTTTTTCTCCTCAACCCAAGGGATTGATTGGGTTAGGAACTCAATCCAGCAATCATAAATGAGGGGACATGACACCCATATACATAATTATACACTCCCCATAATATATATATGTTTTTAATATATTAGAAATGCCTCTTGACCCTTATATACTAGGCAATATATTGTTTCAATTTTTTAGAGTAATTAATCCCCCAATATAAACTCATGTGCTATAATATTTCCTACCTAGTGAACTCGTCATGGCAATGATCTGAATTGGTTAGTGTACTGACAACAATCATCATGGTTTTCTCATTGTATAATAAATTCTAGATATAATTTGTTGGTCTTTCTCTTCATGGTGGATATTTGTCACCTCTATTTGCATTAATATTCCTTGATGTGCTCGATATAGGAATTCTTGTAGCAGAATTCAAGATAGATGATGACATTGAAATATCAGGAGAAATTGAGCAGTGGGACTAGTATATGCATAGATGAAGTAATGGTGGCAGGTGTTGTTGAGAGTGGAAGTGGCCAGGCCTCTTTCATTTTTTCTCAGCAGTGAACCTGTGTGTTTTTATCACATGTGGCCACTAATAACAACATTTATACCATTGTTATTTGGATCATGAGATTGCAGGAAATGAGATATTGAAGATATGCCACTTTCTTTCCATTTTTTTGCTCAACCATAGAGACTCTTATTGGCATCAGACATATTTTCTCTAATATATCTCTTCTTTGGAATCATATTGTACATGCAGTGCTAGCTTTAGAGAGGAAGAATTTGATGCATAAAGTCCCGGGTTCAAAAATACTCTCCACCATCTTGCTCAATCTACTTGTGTGATGCTTTTTTCAAGAAAAGGGAGATATGTTGTGTCCTATAGATGCAAGCTTGAATTTTGAGCACTTAGACTCATCATATCTCAAATATTCAAAGGTTGAGTTAACCTACTCCTAATCTTCAGTTTCGTGGTAGAAAATCTCATATCTAGTATGTGCAGAAATATTTCTTGAGTATTTAATGAATAGTCTTCAATTTTGAGGTAGAAAATATCATATCTTGTATGTGCAGAAATATTTCTTGAGTATTTGATGAATAATATTTTTTTAGAGCTCCATTTTCATTACTTTGTGCAACCAGATCATGTTTTTTTTTTTTGTATTGATAAAATGATAGCATTAAGTGGTGTTGATATCCTCACTCTCCACAATGATCACACATGGAAACTTAATGTGCAACAGTTATTGTAATCTAAATGGATTTGGAAAACATTGGTTGATGATCCACCAACGTTTACCAAGGAAATCGAAAAATATACCTATTGAAACAAATTTGATGAAGCCATGGATATGATTGGATTGCATGTTTCATACAATTTGTTGTTACATCTTGATGGTTGTAATGCTCCAAAAGGATGTTGGGACAAGTTGGATTCCGTATTCCTCAAAGTCAATGAATTTCGAGCTTTACAATTTGGAGCAGAATTGTCATCACTTGTGCCTAATGAGCATGCCTCTACTGAATACTATCTTTCCAAATTCAAGTCATTGGTGGCGCCACTAAAAGAGTGTGAAAAATCCAAATCCGATAATGAATTTTTTTATTCTATCCAAATTGAAAGGTCCTTATTAGGTATTCTCTTTGAAATTTTACTCAACTATGGATGCACTTTGAGATCATTAGATTTAAAATTCCTTTTTTGAGTTTTTTGTGAGCACCTCATCAGGGAATAATCCAAGCTTATGCAGCTAGATGCCCTCTCAAACTCTAAAAAGAAAGATCGTGTAGCCAATACCTCCAAAGTTAAGCATAAATCCTCCTATAAAAAGAATAAATATTCTTCTCAAGGTGGTGAGACTCCCTCCAAACCCCACCAGAAAACAAAATCATATTTTCCTTCCATGTTTGGTGAGTATTCCTCCAAGAAAAAGAAGGACATGTTAGATGAAACTTTTATTTTTTGTGGTGGAATATGTTAAAGTTACAGCATCATGATTCATTCTCCAATTCAATCTTGTGTGTCAAAATTGAACCTCGTGTGTCGAGGTAGTGCCTTATAGGAGCCTAAGTTGGACTCATGAAACTTGGAGAAGAATCTTGAATTGGACTCAAGAATGACTAGGCTTGATGTGTTGAAGTAAGTGCTTTGTATGTCAAAGCGATGGTGTTGTACATCCTTGTTTTTCAAGACTAAGGTCTTTTATGTCAAGATGGATCCTCATGTGTTGAGGTAATGTTGTGCATGTCGAAGCATGAATGGTTGATGATGTACTACTAACCATGATTGAGCTATTAAGTCTCCTCTAGATACTGGGAACCTCTAGAGTGAATTACTTTATCATATGACCACTTGAAACGATAGTAGAACAAGATGATTACATCATTGGAAAAATATCCTTAGTATATTTGATATGATAGATAAATTAAAGTTGGAACATGTCGACCATGCAGATAAGACAAGAGATAAATATAAGATATGATAAGAAAAGAGAGAACTTGATTTGCTCAGTAATGATAAAGACTTCAGTTAAATAAGAGAGAACTCAAATGGTTAAACTTTAGTGATGTTAACAAGAAATACTTCAGTTAATTAAAGGAAAATTCAAATTGTTCACTTTAGTGATGTTATCAAGAAGTACTTCAATTAAAAGAGTTAACTAAGTGTCAATAAAGAAGATCTAGTTCACTAAAGTGTTTTGCATGTCAACACTTCAGTTAAACTAAAAGATGACACTTAAGTTGAACTAAAAGACAACACTTGAGTTATGACGCTTCAGTTGTGACACTTGAGTTACAACACTTAAGTTACAATACTTGCATGATGACACTTGAGTTAGCCTGCTAACTAAGTGACCTAGCATCCAGATGAAGTGCAAGTTCATCTTGAAGTCAGAAGATAAAAATAGAAGTTGCAGCATGAGGAGTATTATATACATATGTTATGCAGGATTGATGAGTTCAATGTGAGAGTGAATTTTCTTCTCTCTTGAAGGCAATGCACTTTCTTTGTGCAAGATATTATTCTGAGTTCTATTCTTCCATATTCTCTCTTTCTCTGTGATTGCCAGAGGGGTGCTTAGTATTTATCTCTGATAATGCACCAGGGGTGCTTGATGTAATCTGCTCATTGTAAAGACATTCTTTGTTATCTATCAATATTCTAAAGAAGATTTTGCTGGGGTTTTCTCCCTCAAGTACTAGAGGGTTTTCCTACCTGGTAAATATTGTGTCTCATGTGAATGTTTATGCTTGTTCATTATTCATTTGATTTCAAGTACTACTATGATTCTACATTAAGATAAAAAATTAACATAATAGGCATCCATAACCAAAATGTTGGAAGAAACTTGCATTGAATGAAGCCATGTAGCGACACAAATTTTTTGTGTCCAATCCTTCAACATGTAAAGGGAATGCTTTATTTGTTTGGGCTTTATATACATCTTTTGATAGTTGGATATTTGATTTAGGTGCATCTCATCGTATGAATCATTCCAATGAGTTAATTCCTTCCACATTTCATTGTAGCATTTCTCATATTATAATTGGAGACTCCACAAAGCTTAATTTTTGAGGATCATGAATTGTACAGTTAGAAGAAGGGTGCATCAATGATGTTCTTCTTTCTCTTGAAATCTCTACTAATATACTCTCAATTTACAAGAACTTCCATTCTGGTGATCTGAAAACAATAGAATTCTCTCCTAATGATGTAGTCATTTAATAAATACATAATCCAAACATTGTTGTTCCTCTAGAAGAGTTGGTCATAGCTCCTAATTGAATAGGTTTTTTGCTTTTGAGCCTTTCTCAACTTCCTCTTTCATTTCACATGCGGATTTTTTGAGTAGTATTTGGCATGAAAGATCTAGACATCTAAACTACATGTACTTGCAACAGTTGAGCAAAAAGAAAATGGTTCACGGACTCCCAAAAATTTCATGTACTGATGGAGTTTGTCTAGGAATCTGTGTTGTTGGCAAACAACATCAAGATTCTTTTCCAAAAGGAAAAGCAATGTGTTCTATTTCACCTCTTCAGTTGGTATATAGTGATATCATGACCTTTCTAACTCGCTCATTTTCAGGGGCTAAGTATGCACTCACTTTCATTGATGATTTCTCACATCGCTCTTGGGTACATACTTTTTTAAGTACAAGAGTGAAGTCTTTGGCACTTTTAAGACCTGGAAAGATTTTGTTAAGAATCATTTCTCTCTTTCTATCAGGAATATGTGCATAGATAATGGGGGGGAGTATGTTAGTTAGGTATTCAAGTGATTTTGTAGAGAACATGGCATTTTACATCTGCATTATGTTCCCTGCACCCCTCAACAAATTGGTGTTTCTAAAAGAAAGAATAGGACATTCAAATAAATGACAAGCTACATGATTCATTCCAAGAACATGTCATCTTCCATCCGGATTGAAGTGATGAACTGTGGCAATTACATTTATAATCGGATGCCTCATAAAGCAATGTTGCATACGAGTTTATACTTTAGAGGAAGTTTGGAGCCATGTTAAACCCGATGTCTCTACTTTTAGAGTATTTGGCTATGCAACATAGGCATTAATTCCAAATGAAAAGTGCAAATCTATGGAGAAGAATATCCAACCACTGATATTTGTTGGATATTGTGAGGATATGAATGCTTCTAGTTTATTTGATCATATTATTAAAGATGTTTCATTTTGAAGGGTTGTCCATTTTGATGATCATTTCACACACATATATGATTCTACTATGTCCATAGACTTCCATGATCGTGGAGATCATGTTGATAGTTTTTCTTTTGTAGAAAAAGTATGAGGAACATCGCATAGATACTGATGAGGGAAATCTACCAATAGAGAATTAACCAACATTGGTTGAGCATCCTACACAGGAACAACCTAATCATGAACAACAATTGAGAAGGAGTTTCTATGAGCGAAAAAGTCCTGATTGATATGTCTATGAGCCCACTAATTTATGTTAGTATGCTCCTACTCCCTACAACATTCAAATAAAAACAATTGGTGTCTCTTTTTGAGTCATGTCATTTCAGATGATCCCCAAAATTCTTTGATGTTGTTGGGAACACTTAATGGGAAGCTACCATGACATAGGAGCATTTTACCTTGATAAAGAGTTGCACATGGAATCTCATTCGTCTTCCTATGGGAAGAAAAATAGTGTGTTGTGAATGGGTCTATACAACCAAATATGATGTAGATGGTTTTGTTGGAAAACATAAGGCACGATTAGTGGCCAAGGGATTCTCATAGGTTGAAGGGATTCTTATTTTGAGACTTTTGCCCCTATTGCCAAGATGAATTCCATATGTCTTGTGCCTTCTCTTGTTTCCTCTCCAGGTTGGTTAATTTACCAAATGGGTGTGAAGAGTGCTTTTCTACATGGGGATTTACAAGAGGAAATATACATGGAGAAACCTTCTGGTTTGTGTAGGAATCTTCTATTGTATGCAGGCTTTGGCATTCACTGTATGGTCTCAAAAAATATCCTCGAGCTTGGTATGAGAAGATGGATAATTTTCTAATCACTTTAGGGTTCCATCATTGTCATTTTGATCCTACTGTTTACACTAGAATACAAGGCACTAATCTCTCGATTCTTGTTTTGTATGTGGATGACTTAATTTTCACAAGGACTTCTTCATCCATGATTCATAATGTTCAACAAGCATTGATGGAGCAATTTGATATGATAAATCCCGATCTTCTCCATTAATTTCTTGGTCTACTAATTCTTCAGCCTTTAGAAGAGATCTTTATTTTTCAGCAAAAGTATTCGCTTGAGTTACTTCAGCGCTTTCACATGGTTGATTACAAGTTGACACCTACTTCATTTCAGTTAGGTGTTACTCTTACTACCAGTTTCTCTTCACCATGAGTCAATTTGTCATTGTATTGACAACTGGTTTGGAATCTATTGTATTTGACTCATACATGTCCTAACATCTCCTTTGCAGTTGGCCTTGTATCTTGGTTCTCTCAAGAACCTCATGAGAGTCACTAGAAGGAAGCATAGCACATTCTCAGGTACATTCATGAAGTTACTCTGTTTGGCATTTAATACACCTTGGGTGCTTCTCAGCTTGAGGGTTTCACTGATTCCGATTACGTTGGTTTTGTTGATGATCGGAAGTCCACTTCTGTCTTTGTTTATTTCCTTGGGTTTGCTCCTATTTCCTAGTCTTGTAAGAAGCAATCACTAATTGCATTATCTTATAAAAAAGTTGAGTATCATGTTGTTGTTCTTGCTAGTCATGAAGTCCTTTAGCTTCAACAACTATTGGTAGAGTTTGGCATTCTGTAGGATCATCCCGCTACTCTTTGGTGTGATAATTAGAGTGCCATACACATCTCTCCCAACCCAATTGAGGATCAAAAAGTACAAAGCACGTTGAAATTCACATGCACTTCATTCGACAACTCATCTAGGATGGTGTTTTTATCTTGGAGTACTTGCTTATTGAAGAGAAGGTTGCTGACATCTTCACTAAACCTTTGGAATCCCCTCATTTTCTTCAGTTCCAATCAATAGTTGGGGAGAAGGAAGTTGTCATTACGGCGTTATTTTGAATCCTCCTACCTTCACGTTTTCTTTATGATGTATTCTCTCTTTTGGGATGGAGTTCTTCTCCTTTTCTCCCTTTATGAGAGTTTGTACATGGGCACCTTAGCAGGCCTAGTGTTAGTGTTTTCATTTACAATGCATGTATGATGCATACAACTTGAGTTAGTTATAGTTATTATAATCTAACATAGGCATTTTCATCGTCTAGCTATTTTTGACAAATAGATAGCCATTCTCTATTGCTATAAATAGAGACACTCTCATGTATTTTTCATTAGTTAAGATTAATAGATCATTTTTTCTAGGTTTCCTTGAATCATCACTCAATTAACATTTGTGGTTTAGAAGCCATGACTGTACTGCTAACTATGATATGTTTAAAAAAAAAATTCATAAAATATAAAAAGATTATAATCTTTAATCGCATCTTCTTGATTCCAATTCTGTTGTAAATAAAGATTAAATAGCTTTTCTTATCCTGTAAGACTTCTATCACCTGAGACGACTATTCGATTATAAGATATAGACACTGGATTGATTGACGTATCAATCCAGCTGTTTATTTAATACTACCAAACTGTAACTTCCAAAGATTCCGCTAAGTTTTCGGCCGTTAACAAATTTCATATCAAGTGTAAACAAGTCAAATTTGATACAGACGCTGGTTTTCAATGGATCCGGCTCATATTAAGATTCTTCAGGTATGATTATGATACCATACCTTACATGGAACTCGTCTTTTTCAGATACTCATTGACAAACTCTGGAATCTTATATAAATAATTCTAAGCCACATAGAAATATAGGGCAGGAGCAATAATTGACAATGAAAGAATTCTTTTTTTATACGCTTTCTTCACTTAGACAGCGAAGGGTTTGGAGGATAGACAGTCTTAATAATCGGAGTTCCAACCTACTTTCAATGCGAGTATTCCATAAGGAATCGGAAAATATAAAATAAAAAAAATCGTGCTGTGGTTAGTTTTGTATTTATCTCGAAGCTCCTGTTCATGGCTAAGATTCCTATCCACTGGGTCGTACAGTATACACAGCCCCACAACAGAATCTCTCGCTATTTCATTTAATTCTTGACTGTGAAAACATATGTACAGGACAAACGGGACAGAATCAGGGCCCCATGTCAGTTGGATCGTCATACCAGCAGTCGCTAAACAACCTAACAAAGGAAGTCTTTGAATCAACGTCAAAATAGGAAATCTGAAGCCACACGTAATGCTAATACTGACCACTGCTTCTTCTCTGCTTTTATCTTTCATTTGCTATCAAGCAGTTGAAAATAGAATCTCAAGCAGTTGAAATGCAGATCTGTATAGGAAAAACGTTGGGCTGTCCACACATAGAATCATTGGCAAACAGTTTGGTGGAGTTTGGTGTTGGGGCAATGGGAAGGATAACTAAAAATGGATTGATGGCTGTTTTGTTCTTTTAGGCTGGTGGCAGGACAATTTCCAAAATCAAGCCTATCACAAAAAATATTAATTTTATATTTATATTTTAAATATCATGTAATGTGAATAAATGGAATTTCCATTTTTTTTTAACTAGGGGAATCTTGACATGGATAAGTTTGGGTGTAACTAATGGCTAATGAGCTTGACTTCATATTAAGCTAATCGTCAAATGAACTACACCCATGTGGACAATGGAATTTCCAAAATTAAAATCCATGTTAAGAGTTTTTTAAATAATAATTTCAAATTTTTTTTGGTTATTTTAATTTTAATGTGTATAATATTGACTTAGTAATATATTCATTATAGATTACCAAATAAATTTAATAAATAATTAATATTTATAAAAAAAATGTTATATAAATTTATAACTGTTATATATAATATTCTATTTTTAAGGTCACATCTAAGTTGTGTGATACGATATGTTTTTTTTTGTTGATCTTGTTAGTATTAATATCTCAAGGTAATAATAGACTTGAACAAATAATTAATATTTATCAAAAAATATTATATAAATTTACAATTTTTTATATATATAGTCACATATAATAATCTATTTTTAAGATCACATCCAAACCATCCATCAATTTATTATATCAAATCTTCTTTGTAAGACAAGACATCCTTGTTAACAATGATGACACACCACTACCTTAAAGGACTTATAAATCCAATCCTTTTACACATTAAAATTTTGTTTTTATAACTAAATTCATATTTATAAAAAATATTAAATTATAAAATGTTTCCTATCACTAAAACGAATAATGGTTAATTTTAATGAATGGATTTAATTCTACAATAAAATACTGTAGTTCTTTATGAATGGAGTCATATGTGTAAGAAAATGTAAATAATTTGGTTGAGTGACTTAGGTGAGATATCATTTTAAAGTTAGTGGGACATTGCAATTGAAGCAATGTATTTACAGTTAACTGATTGAAATGTTTAACCACATTAAACCAACACCATCAAATTCAACAAACCCACATTAAAGAAAGGATTTAAACAGAGTTGACTGTTTTACTTTATAAATGGTCATTCGAAAACAAATTTTAACAAAACATATATTCAAATTTGTTAAATTACTAAATTAGGCAGAGCCTGAAATAATAAAATCAGAAGAATGAAATATGAATTTATGCCCAGCAGTCAGCACCGAGGGTAGGGTTCTATAGATGGCATAGGTTACCTGAATTTACCACAAGAGGGCCATCATACGGACCTTCGGCCTCCAATAAATAGAATGCATCACTCCCTGCAATAGCACAGAATCTTTCCTCCAACTTTTTGTTGTTAGGCCGTGCTCCTTTCCTTTCCCTTCCCTGCTAGGAAATACCTACAGACGAGCTATGGCTGGACAATTAGCTACATCTCTTGCTGCCCCCAGCAAATGCCTGCTTATTTATTTCTTACTGCTTTCTATATTTAGTTTGATGCAATGCAGGCATTTATCCAAGTCTTCAAAGCATGAACCTCTTATTGGATTGAGAATAGAGCTGGTGCATAGAGATTCACTGCTGTCCCCAATCTCTCCAGGCAATATTACTTCCTCTGAGCGCTTGAAACGAGCAGTCCAACGCAGTCAAGACAGGCTTGAAAAACTGCAGATGTCTGTGGTTCCAAAGACTAAGAAATTGGCTAATGAAGAAATTGTTTCTCTAGTGAATGCAGGAAGTGGAGAATTTCTCATGCAGCTAGCAATTGGCAAACCATCTTTATCCTACTATGCAATTCTGGACACTGGCAGCGACCTGACATGGACGCAATGCAAGCCCTGCAGTGATTGTTATTCACAGTCAACTCCAATCTATGATCCTTCCAAGTCCTCCACGTACAGTACTGTCTCCTGCTCAAGCTCTATGTGCCAGGCTCTTCCAGTGTCTGCTTGCAGCTCTTCAAAGTGTGAATACTTGTATACCTATGGTGACTATTCTTCCACCATGGGGATTCTTGCATATGAGACCTTTACCCTTTCTTCTCAGTCAGTTTCCCATACTGCGTTTGGCTGTGGCGAGGACAATGAAGGCACTGGCTTCAGCCAAGGAGCTGGATTGGTAGGGTTCGGACGAGGCCCCTTATCCTTCATCTCACAGGTTGGTCCTTCGGTGGGTAACAAATTTTCATATTGTCTCATGTCTGTCAGTGATTCTTCTTCCAAAACAAGCCCTTTGCTTATAGGCGAGAGTGCTAGCTTGAGTGCCAAGACTTTCGGCTCGACTCCTCTGATTCAAAGCAGCGTTCAGCCAACTTTCTATTATCTTTCGTTGGAGGGAATTAGCTTTGGAGGCAAATTATTGAATATCCCTTCTGGTACTTTTGATCTTCAATCCGATGGCACTGGTGGAGTTATCATAGACTCTGGAACAACTGTCACATATCTGGAACAGGCTGGTTATGATCTTGTGAAAAAGGCCGTGATTTCAGCCATTAAACTCACGCAAGTCGATGGGTCTAACATCGGGCTGGACCTTTGTTACAGCAAGCCATCTTCAACAACAAACTTTCCCACCATGACTTTCCACTTCAAGGGCGCAGATTATAATTTGCCGAGAGAGAACTACATATACGTTGATAGCAGTGGCATAATCTGCCTTGCAATGTTACCGAGCTCTGGCATGTCCATATTCGGTAATATGCAACAGCAGAACTACCAAATACTCTACGACAACGGTAATAACATGCTCTCCTTTTCCCGTACAGTTTGTGATTCCTTGTAAGAAAGCAGATGCATTTGGGTTTTCTAGTACATATGTTGTACGCATGTTTTATTTTCAATTAGACTGTTAGTGCTACTGTTTTACCCAATAATTGTGGTATATATAAATATTTGTAGTCGTTCTGCCTTGCCCTGGGTGCTAGTCAGCTTGCTTTTAATCATTGAGCGAACTGATTCTGTAATATATCCGTTTAAAAAGTGAACGGTACGAGGGCTTATAAGCTTGTTAGTTATTTATTTGTGTTTATTTATGTATTCAAAAAGTTATCAATAAAATAATGTTCAAATGATTACTCATTATAATAGCACAGCAGCGATCCTGGCTGGTGAAGGTCATTAACAGGTGAAGGTCATTAACAGTTTTTTATTCTCTTTCATTTTTTTTTTAAATAAAATTATTTTTTTTATTTTCCATCAACACATACATTTGAAAGAAAAAATATTCAGAAAATAA
Source organism: Larix kaempferi (assembly GCA_027924585.1). NCBI lineage: Eukaryota > Viridiplantae > Streptophyta > Pinopsida > Pinales > Pinaceae > Larix > Larix kaempferi. Next base: position 2,597,797 of record BSBM01000619.1, read on the forward strand.
AGAAGAAGTAAGCACATGGCTGAATTGGAGTAATTGGCTAACATTTATAATAGTTATGGCTGTTCATTAATCAACATTAACTAAATCAAGTAACTCACATTTGACTCTTAATACTTGCAAGGAATTTATGTTATCAAATCTCCACCATCAATTTGATTGATGGAGATGACTATGAATATTCCTCATTATGAAATCAAGACCACAGAATTCTCTCCTTATCGGAGTAATTATAATTATTATTGTTAGTACTCATTTTAGAGTACAAGCTAAGTGCTATGAACAAGTTATTTGTTGCTTATTCTCCATCCTTAGTTGTAATCACTAGTTGTTTATGCCTCTTGTGAGTGTTACCTTCTTTAGTTAAATGTGATATATATTTTTTAAATTGTTTATTTCAAAATCAATCTAACAATACACTTGTCTCATCTTCCTTCAATTTAAAAAAAACATATATGATAATCCACCCCAAATTCTAAGATATAAACACCTATCCATATAATTATAATTATTTTATTTTGAAAAATATTATAATATATTAACATACAAGTATATGTGTTATAATCTTTTAAATATTAAATTTAAATATTAATATAGATACATTTTGTTTTTTTCAATTTAATATATAAATGTAAATTTATATTATATATTTGTTTCTATTATTCAAGAGTGCTATTGTGCATGAAACGGTTTGGTCTTATAATCAGGGATAAGTTGTTGGTAATTTACTAATGGCTACATGAACAAGAAATTGATTCATTCACTATTTTGCATAGGAAATTTTGGAAAGCCAACCATCATCAAATTGAAATCATAGAGTTGGTTTATTGGTAAAATAAATTCTTTAACGAGAAACCCGAAATAAAAGTCAATTTAAAAAGTAAACTTATATGGTAAGTAATCAAATTGAAATCATAAAGTTGATTGAGTGATAAAATAAATTCTTAAAAAATAACCAAAAATAAAAGTTAATTTAAAAAGTAAGCTTATATGGTAAGTAAAAAAATTGTAGTTTTCTACTAATTTTTAATCAGTAAAATGCATTTCTCTCCAGTTTTTAAAAGAGTGTTTTTGTTTTTAAATGGAGGATATCAAAATTTTCAAGTCGCTTATTTAATTATAAGCCATTAAAATCTGTATCAAAGATTAATATGTTGATACTAAAATTATTGAAAAAACTACTTTTAATCATAGTAGCATAATTCGAGTACGAATATGGATATAAATAAGATTCGGTATGGAAAAAATAAGAAATGAAAAACTCATAAAATACGAAGTAGACTTCTTATATGAATAATAATTTTAATCAAATATGAACAGATATATCATAAATGTACATTTAAAATCGTTGGTTTAATTTATACATATTATTTATAATCAAAATTATTATTTAAAAACAAAAATATAAAATCTCAACGTAATGAGTGTGAGAGATAACAACTAGTTAGTAATAATTATTTTTATAAGAAAATATGAAATTGAATGTTATTTACATTTTATAATGATTAAATAATTAAAATGTGATATTTCAAAATTCAATTTTCCAATATATTCATATTTTATCTACACTGAATATTCAACAAATTCCAATTATTCGGAATTTCTGTACAAAGCCAATACAACCGAATTATACTACTATGTTTTTAATCAATAAAATGCATCTTCCTCCAATATTACAAAGATAATTTTATGAATATATTAATATCAAAACTTTTGAAATCACCGATCCAATCAGACCTTCAAAATTTTAAGAGATGATGAAATAAAAAAACATATTATTGTTTATAATAGAATCATTAGAATTTTTTTTAATATCAATTTATACCCGTTCCTAGTCACACAGACTTTAAAAATCTTTAGAAGATGATGAAAACAAATAAAAGATATTGTTTATCATAGTATCGTTAGAAAAAATGTTTTAATCAATTTAGCCCACTTCCCAAATCTTGGAAAAAACAAGGAAATCATAAGATTATGGCATGACACTTCTTCCAGTTTCCACGATTCTATTTATTCATCTATTTAAATTAAGACTTACCAACCTAATCAGTGATCAAATTTGATCAAATTTGAAGGGTGGGTCTTAATTTTTATTGGAAGGGTATTTGTTCTTGGAGTCCTTCAAAGATGAAAGGCAATTTAAATAATTGTACTTCAATTGACAAGTATAAATTAACTAAATCCTTCCCTCCAAAATGCAAAAAATAAATATTTCCCATCCAAATTTTTACAACCTTAAATAATTGAGCACTACTTAATGATTCTACATGATAAAATTGTATCTTTTCAATAAAACCCAATTTGAACACATTAATTTGAGATATATGTAACATTAATGTTACAGTTCATTAAAATAACAACTATTTTGTTGTATTTTTCTGGGTTAGACCACACTTCATTATATAGAAAAACTACTTAGACTATGCAATAACCATATTGGGGCATCTCCATGATCTTATGCATAGTGCAAGGCATTGTAACTAGATATAGTATTAAAATGAAACTAGAACCATGAGAAAATTACTTATTGTTAACTATGTAAAAATAGAAGCCACTAAGCAAAATGAGGCTATAATAAACCTACAACCAAAATATACATATAAAACAAACCAAAACCTTAATTCAAACCGGAGAGAAGGAAACCATCCAAGCTTGAGAGATGTAAGAATGATGGACATTAGGAGCCTAAGAAAACATAATACATAGCTAAAAAAAAAATTGAAAAAAAACCTCCATACCAAGCAAGTTAGCAATGCTAGCATCATAGGGGCCTCGGCATCAAATTTTGTTGTTCAACACTTGTCGCGACAACAAACAGGTATCGGATGGAGGGGAAATGGAATCAAACCTAAGTCAATTGGATCCTTGTGACTCACTGCATGTTTGAGTCTCGACAATCTACTTTTTAAATTGAACCAGAACAACAAAAGAAGTTTGTTAATGGCTTGATTTGCGAAAATTCTAGATAAATGAGTAATAAGAGCTCGAGGCTCTAAAATTTGATGTGTTTTTTACCAATCCATGATTTGATGAATTCGTAGTCACTGGCATAAAATCTAAGTTATTTAATGAAAGAATTAATGTATCTACCTTTATGTCGAAACTGTTTTCCATGCTGATGCGGGCCACTTCCCTCCCTATTGTCTTACCAAAAGGCATGAGAATGAGGAAGAAGACTTAAAATTATGGACTTCACCATCAAGAAGCCTTACAATCACATTGGTAAGGAGTGATAAGAAGATCACAACAATCCAACATGTCAAATCTCAGACAATAGTGCCAATTAAAGACTTATATGGTAAATTTAATATAAGACTTACTTATAGTTGTCTCTTACTCTTTGCGTCTTGACACATTTGATAATTTATGGTTGTCTTTGCGCCTTGACCTAATTGATATTATAAGGTGAGGGTGTGCATGCATAATAATCCTTAGTTATGACTATGCAATGATGATTTAAATGGAAGAGGATATAAAGACATGTAATTTTTATACGTATTTTGGTGGCAAGTGTCAAAGACAAACATGGTGAGAAACCACATATGTTTGGAAGGACGGAGGGAGATTACATGATTATGATGATGCCACCAATCAAATTGAAGACAATTCCTAAGACAAAAATTGTTTTTTTAAATTTTATTAATAACCATTGTGGTGCTTTGGTCCAAATGTTTTTTTTAAGTCATTGTTTCTCCATATTGTGTGCCTAGTGCCACCTCTCTATATCAATGCATAAATCAACCTCTCCTTGGTCTGTGGTTCTAGCTGCATGCCATTATTTGTAGTTGCTTGCCATCGAATGTTGGTTAGAGTTGTCGTGAGTCTGTGACATTCATGCAAGAAATGAAGTCTTGTAGAGGAGGACTCATCAAAGCAACAATTTGAATTTCATTTTGATGGAAAATGAGTGGACATTGGTAGCCAGGTTCACATAGGTAGTAGGCACAATGTTTCGACCTTCTTTTGGGCCTAGTAGTGGTTCTCTATTGTTATAGCCCTAGTCATTGACACATTGTCACACCTTAGATCTCATCCCGACGTGACTAGGGATTCAAAGTCAAATCCCAGTGGCTAGTACCCCATAGTCGTCAATCATCACTCATCACCTTGCAAAGCTAAGTAGTGAGTGCATGACATGAGTGAGTGAATGATTATAATTTATGACATTTCCAATATCTTGAATGAATTTTATAGCATAGGAATTTCAACAGAGAAATTTAAATTTATATGGATGGGTAATTTCAAATGTTGTCATTCTTTTGAAATGTTCCTATAAATTATGTCCTTCCTATTGGAATGGTAAAATTCAGATTTTAATTTTTTTTTGAAGAGCAATTTTAACTTTATACTTCTAGGAAGGGCTAGAACCCTTTGGAAGGGCCGAGAAGGGTTCAAATTTGAACGTTGAACCCAACCCAATAGATATATCGATCTTGGTGCAAAAGACTCATGGGATACAACAGAAGCTCACATAAAATGCTTATGGGTCAGTTTACAACGGAGTAAGCTATCTCCTCGACGATTTGCACCTGGAGTCGCAAGATCTTTACGTTGTTTAAAAATGGAGTGGCAATATCCGGGTAGGATAAGAGACAACCAAAACTTCCCTTTTTTGAGCAATTTTGGGGCCGAAACCAGTTGAAATTCATGTCTGAAATTGTTATTTCCACATTTTTGTGATTTCAGCAATGGGATTGTCTATTCTAGACTAATTGCCCAATTTTCAAACTACCCAGATCATCGAAATTGCAATCTGAGCACTCCAAATTGAGATTTTGGCAAAAATTGTTCTGTTGAATTCCGACTAGTCGAAAGTGTTTTAGTTAACCCTTATACAACCCCAGGAATATCCTCATCCGGCAATATCCTCCTCCACCCGCCCGCCAGGTCCGACTTCCGACTCCCTCCATTGACGGTAACATCCATCCAGACGCGGGTCCCATGCGTAGTCTATGTCAATGATAGAATTGGGAGTTGGGCCCAGGGGATCCCCTCGATTAATTTTAGCAATGGGATTACCTGATCTAGACTAATTGCCCAATTTTAAAACTACCCAGATCATCGAAATTGCAATCTGAACACTCCAAATTGAGATTTTGACAAAAATTGCTCTACCGAATTCCGGCTAATCAAAGACATTTTAATTAACCCTTATACAACCCCGGCAATATCCTCCTCCACCCGCCCGCCGTACGTCCGACTTCCCGCTCCCTCCATTGACAGAAACCTCCATCCGGACATGGGTCCCATGTGTCGTCTATGTCAGCGATAGAATTGGTAGTGTTAATGCATGGGCCTTTTGAACGTCAATCAAGCGCCCAAACAGTCCCTCGTATTGCAGTCAAGCTATCGATCGAGCCTGCCCATCTCCCCTGCATCCTGCGAACTGCAACTTCATACCACTCTCCCGTCTGCTACAAGATCGAACGTAGACAGCCAGTGAGTCGACGGTTTCCTCCAGGTAATTACATTTCTCCTGGAACACCAACTGATAAAAATTACTTCTCCATAGATGCGTGTCTTAATTCACCAGTTTCATCATATTGGCATGTATACCCATATATTGCCTTTTTTTCTTGCTGGTAATAAAATTCTATTGTTTTTCATCATGTCAAGTATGACCTAGAAATAGAAATTAAACAAAACGAAAGCTGAACTTAGATCTCATTGAGACTTTGCAAATGAAATTAATACTTGTTTGAGTGAAATTTTATGCGACGTTAGCTCAAATCGTTGCTGCAAGCAAAATAAAAAGGAACGAGTGCATCCCACTTGATTGGACCACCATATAATTGTTAGTTTTTATTGGAGCAGCATATAGCATATAAACAATTACTAAAAGATAAACAAGCACAGCATAAAAGGCAAGCTCGACACAACTTATCCTGGCAAACCCTCTCGAGGTAGAAAACCTAGCAAAGCCTTCCTCAATATAGAAATCACAAAGTGCAAAGTATCCCCAAGACAAAGCATCTACTCCTCCACTTGTGCACACCTCTCTTCTTCACCTATGCGAGCTTGCTTAAGTGAAGGAGTGAATACAAATGAGAGAGAGCACTTCTATTTATATTCTTCCGTTGAGATGACTAATTCCCCAACAGGGCCGACTTCTCTACTTGACTGGTCAATTACATAATATAATAATCTTTTAGGGGCTTTTCTGAGCCAACACATGTCCTAGGGTTTACATTGATTCTTTCAATGACCTTTACATTATTAATTACATGACCATCAACTCCCGTAGGAGGAATAGAATATCTTTCGTAGTTACATTATTTTAACACTCCCTCTTAACTAGGAAGGTATTCTGCGGGTAACAACATCTGCACAACTGATTTTTGAACTTCTATATGTCGTAGGAAGGATTTGGATCATCATCTGTCTTGGGGCATCATCTACGGAGTAGCAACATCATCATTTGCTGAAATATGATCATCATCAGTAGCAACATCATCGGCAATCATCCTCTTGCTGGAACACCATCTATTGGAACAACATCTTCGTCAACTGGAACACCATCTACTGGAACATCCTCATAAACAACATCATCAGTTGAAACATCTTTTGTTGTCAACCACCTCGTCAGTTGGAACACCATCTACTGGAACATCCCCATTAGCAGCACCATCAGCTGGAACAATATCATCATTATCTGGAACACCATATGTTGCAACATCCTCATCAGCAGCACCATCAAGTGGAACACCTATAACAACAATAAGTAACTAAGTACTGATACTATCAGTCAGCCAGTACTGATCTTCCCTCACCACTGGAGAGGCATCATATCGTGAGAGCTGGAACCATCAGTCATCCAGTACTGATCTTCCCTCACCCCTGGAGAGTCATCAGCTCGTGAGAGCAGGAACCATCAGTCAGCCAGTACTAATCTTCCCTCACCCTTGGAGAGGCATCCATCCCTCTGGATAGGCATCAGCTCATGAGAGCTGGAACCATCTATCAGCCAGTACTGATCTTACCTCACCCTTGGAGAGGCATCCATCTCTCTGGATAGGCATTATCTCATGAGAGATAGAACCATCAGTCAGCCAGTACTGATCTTCCCTCATGCTTAGACAGGCATCCATCCCTACAAAAGGTACAGGTTTTGCGAGAATAATCATCAATAAAAGATGCATAATATTCATACCCACTTAGAGAGGTGGTGGACATTGGTCCACAAATGTCTGAATGAACAATGTCCAGAATACCTTTCGCCTTGCTGTTGCTACTTGGAAATGGGTTCTTAGTGCTCTTCCCTTGAGCACACCCTTTGCATACTCCTTCATGATCCACCTAGATCTCTGGTAACCCAGTTACTACCTTACTTACAATTGGTAAGGCCTTATAGTGTACATGAGATAGTATCCTATACCATAGCTCATAGGGTTTCATGGTACTAGCCATCATTGCTGCATCTACATGACCCTTTAGTTTGTAAAGTCCTCCTTATTCTACTCCAATGACTACTACATCATCAATAGTCTTCCCTTTAGGCCACATGAGAACTTCACCATCTACAAATGCAACATGAAGATCTTTCTTATCTAATGCTGAAATAGATTGAAGGTTCTTCTTCAACCCAGGTACATAAAGTACATCCTTCATGTTCATGGACTTTCCAAAGTCCAATTTGTAAGAGGCTTCTCCGATACCTTTGATGGGATATTGATAGTCATCTCCGAGTTTTACCTTGTGTGGAGACTCCTTCTGGATAAGATGAGACAAGGATTCTTTGTATCCTGTCGTGTGCTTTGAAGCTCCACTATCAACTAGCCAAGTATCACTCCCATGAGATACTGAACCAGTGAGTGCTGAGATAAGAACATATTCTTCATTGAAGTCTTCATTATTTCTGGTTTTGTCATCATCATCACTATCTTCTGTTGCATGAGCATGAAACCTCTTCTTCTGCTTCTTGTGTTGTCCATGTTTGTTTGGACAATTCCTTGCAATGTGTCTAGTCTTGTGGCATGAGTAACACTCAATTGAAGAGAAATCCTTTCTAGTCCTTCTCTTCTTCTGGGGTCTTCTTGGAGAGTCCTCTCAGGGACAAGGATTTGTTACAACGTAATATTCCACCTTGTGAGCATCAACATTCTTTGGCCTATAGGAGCCATTTCACTAACTCAGATCCACTTTATATCCTTCAGACATACTATTTCCTCATTTTTTCTCTGACCCGCTTGTTGCATCATTATAGCAGGCATACTCGCAAGTTGCATCACTATAGCCCGCATGTATCAAGTAAAATGGTAAAAATCACTAGTTTATTACTTTTTACTCCCAAAAAGCGGTCATTGGGTGACCTTTGGCTCTCCATCTACCCAAGAAACGTCTCGATGTGTCCTTTCACCTACCTTTGATAGGACTATATATTGAGCACATATGGCTTATGGACGGGAGGAGAAAGAAGAGCAAGAGAACTCTAGTGGATTTTTGCCCTATCTTGAGTCTACACTTATTGATCCTTGTAGTTGTGAACCCTTTATGTTCACCTTCCAAACTCCTATCTAGTTTGAGTTTGCCATTCATGGAGGATTGAAGTGGTGGAGGCACAAGTGGATTGATCTAGATCTTGGTTCAGATTGGTTGCCGACAAGAGGTCGTGTCACTTTGTACTTCTTCTTGTTTATTAATAGAAATACTCATATTCTTGTCCATTAATGTTGTAAATGTTGTTTATCTTACATTGGGTTGCATTTACTTGTTATATCATGGACCATTTCTATTGATGATGTTAATGTCGTTTATATATTATATGTACTTGTTGTATATTGGTTGTCAAGACTAATTTGCAGATTCAAGTGCACAGATTGAAAAGCTCCAACATGGATCTACATAAAATGTTTGGATCGAGGTTGGTTATCTTCTTCATTATCTTAGCATTGTCATTTATATAGCATAGTTCTGAGAATTGAGTTGATTTCTGGTAGTCATCTATCTGTTGTGGTCTACCCCAAGCCATAGTGAGTTTTCTCCAACACAGAAATGGCGACTCCACTGGGGAAAAAATCCATTTTGGGGATTTTTTGAGCATTAGTCCATAATTAGAGTTGTTGTTTGTCGAAGCTCTGTGTCACTTATCTACCATTGAGATATACTATAGAAACCTTATTTTTTCTGAGCCATTGGACTCTCTGTTTTCCAATTTTCCTTTCCTCACCCGCGAGCTAGCTTAGCTCTACCCGCGTATACCCGCCTCTATTTACTCTACTGCTCGCGGGTATCCACATGTATTCCTTCAACAGTAGCATACAACTTCGGCTTTGGTTGATTTATGACCTTTGGTTGTTGCTGGGTTGATTTTGGTTGATCCTGAGTCTTTGTTGGCCTGTTTCTTGACTATTCCATGCCTTGGTTGTGACCAGAACTCTTCTTTTCTCTTGGTTGAGACTTGTTGGTTTTTTACCCATCTTTGGATTTAGCCTTGTTGGTTTTTTCCTTTTGAGCTCATTCCTTTGGCTGAGTCTTACTGTTTGGTATCTGCTTGGTTGTCTTAGTGTTCTCCTTGGCATATTAGTGACTAGACAGTAGGATTTTGCTTGCATTTTTCATTTCCATATATTGAAAAATATAAAAAAATACACATAGTTTTGCATTTTCCTTTTGTTTATAAGAGAAAATACAATTTTTTTTTTGCTTTTATGTATTGCATCTTGCATTGAGTGCTTTCTACCTTCATTTGGATTTTGATTGTGCATTGAAAAATATAAAAGGATTGCATATTTATTTCGAAATCATTGGTTTGATTGTGCATGTTAGTGGCATTTTTTTCATTGGATAGATGAGTCTAGGATTTGACTATTTTGCATACTATTGAGTCTTACACACCACTAGTTTCACGATCATATCCCTTGAGTAATCACAGCCATTAAAATCAATGCTTAATCTTAAAATTGATTAGGCCGATTTTATTTATAGGGCACACCAACTAGCATAGGTTTAGAGTCTTGGAATAGATCATTGTGAGTTAACAATCCAAGACTACTAGACGAAACATTAGGTGTCTGACCAGGGTGTGGAGGAATCCATGGTATATATCAATGTTCTCAGGAAGCTCTACTCAAGCCAGAGTTAAGAACGAGGTCACGAGAGGTTGGTTGAAGGGATATCCCTCTGATACCGGCTGAACATGGGAGATATTTCCAGGATTTGTTCGTATCTAGGGACTCTTAGGGGATTTGACCCTCATTGAGTTTCAGGCTCAGCTACCCTACCCATACGACAGATCCCAACTGCGACTGTCCCCCTGAGCATTGGTTATATTGCGATGACCATAGTTGCCTTACCTAGGTATCGCATAGGGTACTTGCAGTGGTTATGTTGTTTGTGTCCTGAGTCAGATAGGGATTGGACAACACAATTGTGTTTGTACAGTGGACTTGACCCTGTGCACGCAGTGAAGCATGGGTGTCTCTATAACTGATTCTGTTACCTCCGGCTATAGTTTGGGAGTCTCAAGCCTCTTCTAGGCGAGACATACCAGCTCTAGTGTTGGGAGCTCATTTAGCCACTATGTTTGTCTATTCTTGGCTATAGTTTCTCTAGGTGTGTGCTTTTGATTTACTGTTTTTTATCGATAGTTGGCCTTTAGAGGACGTTTTGATTATATATTCTCTCCGGAGATATCGTGGCGCAGAGCCCTACTCTCCACCGATCCCATCAGTTGGCTAGTTTAGAGCCTACCGAGCTTTCATGTCGTGTTGCTAGGGGACGCCAGTGGGCTCCCTCTAAGTCTTTGGATTCTTATGAGACATACGTCCAAGACATCATGACTGCTGCACATTCTGATATTGAGGAAATAACTTTGACTCCGTCGGGTAGAGTTGAACAAACTTCCGATTCCCCTACTCCTCGTGAGGCATGGGGGGGTGATCCACCTGAGACTCAACCTGGTTCGATTTGGCCGAATCCACTTGAACAAGATCCATTCGATCCTTCGAATCCGGATAATTATTTTTACGGGATTCCAACCTTACCCGAGGATGAAGAACAGGATGACACGTTCGTTCCTTCGTTTCCTCGCAGTTATAGACATGGGATGCTAGAGTTACATGCCGACACTAGTCCTACGATCAATCCGACCGCACTCTCTTTTGGTATGCCTAATTATCATACAATTGAACCTTCCACTACGTTTGGTAGTCACGATGGCACTAGTCATGGTGTTATCCATACTATACCCATTGGGGCCACTACCCTCACTAGGGGCACTATGTTGTCCACCCACATACATAGTATGGGGACTGGTCATGTTCCTCCTAACAATGCTAATGTTGGAAGAAGACCACCTCCTAGGATTTCCCAACCTAATAGGAACATTGTTCGAAACACAACTCGTCATCCACCACCTAATACACATGTCGCTACTCGTCATGCCAGGACTACTTTTGCGAATGTTAATGCTCCTCCCAACCATGGGGGTGTACATATACCACATACTTTTGCGTCCACTTCCGCCACTAGTAATGCCAATGTAGGGGGTGGGAATATATCGTATCCACATGGACATAACGCCACCATCCTTACTACTAGTAACACCAATGTTGGGGCTAGGAATACATCTCATGCTTCTGGTCACCACATGACTGCTCAAGCTAATCCTAATGTTGGGGGTGGGAACATACCATACCATTATGGTCATTACAACATGGTTCCCACAATGAATAGTACATACATGCCCCATACTCATGGTGGAAACCCTCACTACAATACAGTCGGTGCTGGCCACTAGTACAACCTACCACCCCAATATGGTGTCCAAAACACGCACATACCTGCTTACTCTCAAATGGGTCAAGTAGGAGGAGTTTATCAATCCTATGGCCATGGGCAAGCTTATGGTCCATCAGGTCCTTATTATCAACAGTTTAATCCTCATGGTAAAGCTTTTGGTCCATCTTATAATTCGGTTCCGTTTAACCAACCTTTTATGGGGACTTACAATCAAGATTTCTAGCCTCATCTCCCGTTCCTTGCACGCTTGAATCTTCCGGATCTTTCAAAGCTCACGAATGATCCGGTGTGTCACGACCCTACTTGGCCCACAATCCCTACCAAGCTCCCTTCGGACATTCCTAAGTTTGAGGGGAAAGGTGGTGAGGACCCGGGAGATCATGTCACGACATTTCACCTTTGGTGCTCCTCCAACTCATTGAATCACGATTCCATTAGATTGTGACTATTTCAACGCACCCTCACGGGGGAAACCGAGAAGTGGTATATTGAGTTACCTGGAAACACTTATAGGGGTTTTAACGAGATCGCTTTGGTTTTCTTAGATCATTACCAGTTGCCAGTTTGCTATGATACTGGCACTGAACTTTTATCTACCTTTCGTCAGAATAAGGCCATGCATATTTATGACCACATTCAAGAGTGGTGTCGGCAGAAGAGGTTAGTGAAAGCCAACATTCCTCCAGGGTTCCTGTTGGAATGGTTCCTCAAGTCTCTACTCCCATACATTGCTAAGGATGTTTCAATGTCCAGCATTGTGACTGAGGAACGACATAACTACCAAATACTTTATGACAACGGTAATAACATGCTCTCCTTTTCCCGTATAGTTTGTGATTCCTTGTAAGAAAGCAGATGCATTTGGGTTTTCTACTACATATGTTGTACGCATGTTTTATTTTCAAATAGGCTGTTAGTGCTACTATTTTACCCAATAATTGTGGTATATATAAATATTTGTAGTCGTTCTGCCTTGCCTTGGGTGCTAGTTAGCTCGCTTTTAATCATTGAGCGAACTGATTCTGTAATATATCCGTTTAAAAAGTGAATGGTACGAGGGCTTATAATCTTGTTAGTTATTTATTTGTGTTTATTTATGTATTCAAAAAGTCATCAATAAAATAATCTTCAAATGATTACTCTTTATAATTACTAGCACAGCAACATCCTGGCTGGTGAAGGTCATTAATAGTTCTCTATTCTCTTTCATTTTTCTTTTAAATAAAATAATAATAAAAAATATTTTTTTCATTTTCCATGGACAATTACATTTAAAAGAAAAAACATTGAGAAAATAAAAAAGAAGTAAGCACATAGTTGAATTGGAGTAACGTGGCTAACATTTATGATACTTATGGCTCTTCATTAATCAACATTAACTAAATCAAGTAACTCACATTTGACTCTTAATACTTGCAAAGAATTTATGCTCCTCTCAAATCTCCACCATGAGTTTGATTGATGGAGACAACTATGAATATTCCTCATTATGAAATCAAGACCACCGAATTCTCATCATTATGAAATCAAGATCACCGAATTCTCCTTACCAGCTTAATTATAATTATTATTTTTAGTACTCATTTTAGGTTACAAGCTAAGTGCTATGAACAAGTTATTTGTTGCTTATTCTCCATCCTTACTTGTAATCACAAGTCGTCTATGCCTCTGCTGAGTGTACCTTCTTTAGTTAAATGTGATATATATTTTTTAAATTGTTTATTTCAAATTTTAAACAACAACCATAACATCAATTTGACAATACACTTGTCTCATCCTCCTTCAATCTAGAAAAAACATAGATGATAATCTACCCCAAATTCTAAGATATAAACACCTATCCATATAATTATGACTATTTTATTTTGTAAAATATTATAATATATTAACATACAAATAAATATGTTATAATCTTTTAAATATTCAAATTTAAATATTAATATAAATACATTTTGTTTTTTTCAATTTAATATATAAATGTAAAGTCATATTATATATTTGTTTCTCTTATTCAAGAGTGCTATTGTGCATGAAACGGTTTGGTCTTATAATCAGGGATAAGTTGTTGGTGATTTACTAATGGCTACATGAACAAGCAATTGATTAATTCACTATGTAGGAAATTTTGGAAAGCCAACCATCATCAAATTGAAATCATAAAGTTGATTTAGTGGTAAAATAAATTCTTTAAAGAAAAACCCAAAGTAAACGTCAATTTAAAAAGTAAACTTATATGGTAAGTAAAAAAATGCACTTTTCTACTCACTTTTAATCAATAAAATGCATTTTTCTCCAGTTTTAAAAGGAGATTTTTGAAGTCGCTTATCTAATTATAAGCCACCAAAATCTGTAAAATCTGTATCAGAGAAGATTAATATGTTGATAGTAAAACCATTGAAAAATACTACTTTTAATCAATAAAATGCATATATTCCTCCAGTGTTGGAAAGATAATTTTATGAATATATTAATATCAAAACTTTTGAAGTCACCGATCCAATCAGACCTTCAAAATTTTAAGAGATGATGGAATAAAAAAACATATTATTGTTTATGATAGAATCATTAGGATTTTTTTTTAATATCAATTTAGACCGGTTCCCAATCACAGACTTTAAAAATCTTTAAAAGATGGTGAAATTTTTTATTATTATTGTTTATCATAGTATCATTAGAAAAATTGTTTTTTAATCAATTTAGCCTACTTCCCCAAATCTTGGGAAAAATAAGGAAATCATAAGATTCTGGCGAGTCTATTTATTCATCTATTTAAATTAAGACTTACCAACCCAACCCAATAGATATATCGATCTTGGTGCAAAAGACTTATGGGATACAACAGAAACTCACAACGGAGTAAGCTATCTCCTCAACGATTTGCATCTGGTGTCACAAGATCTTCACGCCATTTGCAAATGAAGTGGCAATATTCGGGTACGATAAGAGATAACCAAAATGCTCGGTTTATTTTTATAGCTATTTTGGTTCCAAAACCGATTGAAATTCATCTCTGAAATTGTTATTTCCACATTTTTGTTATTTTAGCAATGGGATTATTTGTTTTAGATTATTTGTTCAATTTTTAAAACCCAAATTGTCAAAATTGCGATCTGAATACTCCAAACTGAGATTTTGGCAAAAATTGCTCTGCCTGATTCTAACTAGTCGAAGGTATTTCAGTTAGCCTTTATACAACTCCCATAATATCCTCCTCCCCGAGCTGTATAAGGGCTAACTAAAACGCCCCTGACTCGCTGGAATCCGGCAGAGCAAATTTTACCAAAATAGCAATTTGAAGTGCTCAAATCGGAATTTCAACGATCTGGATAGTTTTAAAATTGGGCAATTAGTCTAGAGCAAGAAATCCCAATTGCTAAAATTACAAAAATGAGTAAATAACAATTTCCAGCCAGAAATTTAAAACCGCCCGAAAAGCGTGGCGTTTTGGTTGTCTTTTATCCTGCATGCTGCCCGACTTCCCACTCCCTCCATTAACGCCTATCCCGTGGGATAAAACATCTTGGGACATCTCAGCCCCTACTGAGTCACAAGTTTCTGGTATATCTGGCTTGCAGGCGGCTGGATATACCCTTAAGAGATCACTGTTCCCATGGTTTAAAAAAAAAACCTCCATCCTAATGCAGGTCCATGCGTCTTTTACGTCAGCGATAGAATTGGGAGTGTGGCCCAGGAGATCCCCTCAGTTAATGCATGGGCCTTTTGAACGTCAATCGAGAGCCCAAACAGTTCCTCGTATTGCAGTCAAGCTATCGATCGAGCCTGCCCGTCTCCCTTGCATCCTGCGAACTGCAACTTCATACCGCTCTCCCGTGTGCTACAAGATCGAACGTAGACAGCCAGTGAGTCGACGGTTTCCTCCAGGTAATTACTTTTCTCCTGGAACACAACGAAAGCTGAACTTAGATCTCATTGAAACTTTGCAAATGAAATTAATAGTTGTTTGAATGAAATTTTATGCTGCGTTAGCTCAGATTGTTGCTGAAAACAAAATAAAAAAGGAACGAGTGCATCCCACTTAATGTTCGAAATCCTTTCAAAATTTTAAAAACACAAACTTCCAGCTAGAATTTCAGCCTACCTCTGAATACAACGTATCAGTAAATAGACCCTAGAGCCCTCTGTCCAAATTCGCATCAAGGAAATTGACCCGAAATAACCTTATAGCCAAATGAGCAGATGGGCATCCAGAAAACATATTTGAAACAAACCTGAGAACCCTATCTGCATGTGGGTATCAAAGAAATTCCTGCAGAGACCTTAGGGCCTTGTCCACACAGAAAAATGGATTTAGTAGAGACCTTAATGCCTTTTCAAAATTTGGGTTTTTACCAGAACTTATTAAAATGACCCCAAATCATGAATGTGCATCACGGAAACAGACCATTAATCATTCGTTGCGCCCTATTTACCACTAAATTTGAGATCTTCTTATCGGTACAACTCTCCACCAACCTCAACTTCATCAACAAGCTTCATGATGAAGAAGTGACTAACCTTCGTAAACCATTGTGCAAGCGAGGATCCACCAGATGGGATCTGCGTCAAAGCTAAAAATTGAGCTTCATATAAGTTCTACGTCAAAGTAAAAAATTGAGCTTTTCTTATACATAGATATTGAAATAGAAGGGGGGTCTAGCAGTCTGGATCAAGAGGAGATCATGGCTGTTGTTCATGACTGAATTCTTTGATCCCATTCTTCATGAAGATAAAGCAAAGCCGAAGCCACCCCTTTCAAAATTGTATACCTTTGTTCCCAATTCAACATATTATGTATACTCTCAAACAAGTTCTTATCAAGGCTACCATTGAACACATAATCATATACAAGCAAAAGCTCTTCCTTAGACCTACTCCAGATTTCTCTGTGAATTGTTTGATCTCTCGTGTATCTCTTGTTAACCGTTAAACATAAAATTACTTATCCATTTTTTCAGGGTGGAACAAAAGCAAATTCTCAAAAACTAATTTTACTTTGGATGAATTCATCTCTGATTATGCCTTCATGATTTAAAAACATAAAATTGGGTAAAGCTTGAGAGTTATGAACTCTCCATAATTATTGGCATCTTGTTCCAAATCAATTTTGATTAGATTGAATGAATTTCTAAGAAATGTCGAATTCTCCATGATTGCTGCATGTTGAATCTGGTCCGTGGCAAGTGTCATAAAAAAAACTTCCATGGAATATTTTTGTCAATCTTCAGTTCACTCACCTGTCTTATGGACTTGGTATTCATTGAATGCTTGAAATGACTGTAAAGATCAGATGTATAGGAACAAACCTGAAATGTTGGAATTGCTTTGTTTTAAAATAGTATAGCATTGTGTGTGATCAAACACCCCAAACACAGCAAATATGGAATGGTCCTAAATTTTTTAAACTCTCATCTTTCATACCAAATCCTCACACCCTCCATTGAATCCTCCATGAAAACAATATTCAGGAACATAACTGACCATTAATCCACTCATGTTGAAAAAAAACCATTCAGTGGAATCCAACATGAGTAACAAGCGTAACTATAAATCTATTATGGATCATTAAACATTAAAGAAAATTAATGCTTAAATGAAGTAATTTGTCAAGGGCCAACAAGAGTAACCAGCCTAACTATAAATCTATTATGGATCATTAAACATTAAAGAAAATTAATGCTGAAATGAAGTAATTTGTCAAGGGCTCTATGTGATCATATTGACTTGGGAAAGGGATTATTTGCATGGTTAAAATTTGATAATTGGAGGTCTTTCTGTTTGTAATGTACAAGACTGTAAGATGAAAATTGTTAGAGCAGAGATAGAATTGAGAGGATAGTGAAGTAAACTCTTTGAAATGCATTGGAGGCTTGAGTAGAGATTGAATTGAGGGGACAATTACATAAACACTTTGAAATGCAGTCTTTTCGTGATACATGCCCTTGAGGTACACATACTATACAAGTATTATTTTGATCTTGATATACATGCGAATTTGGGAAAGTATGATAGTGTTTATGAACATAAAGTAGTTTTTTTTGGTCAACAATGATAACCAACAGCATTTATCCTAACTTTCTA
Source organism: Larix kaempferi (assembly GCA_027924585.1). NCBI lineage: Eukaryota > Viridiplantae > Streptophyta > Pinopsida > Pinales > Pinaceae > Larix > Larix kaempferi. The sequence goes on from BSBM01000619.1 coordinate 2,615,611, forward strand.
CTCTATTGTTACTTTTTTAAGGGATGTGGTTTTATTGTGCCATTGACATCTCATCAAAATTTCTTTTATTTGTTTTGTTTTTGTTTCTGCAACTCATCCGAACAAAGAGGATAGTGAAAAATGCACCCTGTGCATTCAAGTGTCCTATTACCCCAACCCAAAACAAGCAAACATTGAATATGTCTTGAAGAATAATGCTTTGAATAAGGTGTTCCAAAAATATAGAGAAATATGTGGAAGGACAACAAACAACGAAGCATACTACATTTCCCTTATTGAAGGGATAAAAACATCCAAAATGTATGGTGCCAATGACATTTGTGTCTTCACCAACTCAGAACTTCTTTGTAACCAGATGAAATGAGTGTACCAAGTCAGAAAAGACAATCTAAAACCACTTCATATAGAAGCAAGAGCCATTGTTGTTCAATTTCGTTTCTGTACGGTAACTCACCATTCAAATATTAAGAGAATGTCCTGTGGTCTATTGTCCAGTGAAATGTCACCTTTGGGAGGGGGTGTGAAAAATGAAATGGTGTCAACATATGTTCCTTCAAAATTTATTGATTGGCATTGTTACGCATCTCCAATATGTGTATTTTTTTGTTACAATTGTTTTGGTGTCCATCATGATGTGGTTCTTTCTGTAAAGAAGAACCCAATACTATAGCACGTGTGATCGGGCCACCATGTAATTGTTAGTTTTTATTTGAGCAGCATATAGCATATAAACAATTACTGAAAGATAAACAAGCACAGCATAAAAGACAGTAGAAAACCCAGCAAAGCCTTCCTCAATATAGAAATTGCAAAGTACAAAGTATCCCCAAGAAAAAACAGCTACTCCTCCACTTGTGCCCACCTCTCTTCTTCACCTATGCGAGCTTGCTTAAGTGAAAGAGTGAATACAAATGAGAGAGAGCACTTCTATTTATATTCTTTCGTTGAGATGACTAATTTCCCAACAGGGCCGACTTCTCTACTTGACTGGTCAATTACATAATATAATAATCTTTTAGGGGCTTTTATGAGCCAACATATGTCCTAGGGTTTACATTCATTCTTTCAATGACCTTTACATTATTAATTACATGACCATCAACTCCCATAGGAGGAATACAATAGTATAAATAGAATATCTTCCGTAGTTACATTATTTTAACACTCCCTCTTAACTAGGAAGGTATTCTGCGGGTAACAACATCTACACAACTGACTTGTGAGCTTCTATATGTCGTAGGAAGGCTTTGGACCAGCATCTGTCTTGAGGCATCATCTGTGGAGTAGCAACATCATCATTTGCTTAAATATGAGCATCATCAGTAGCAACATCATCAGCAATCATCCTCTTGTTGGAACATCATCTACTGGAACAACATCTTCGTCAATTGGAACACCATCTGCTGGAACATACTCATCAGCAACATCATCAGTTGAAACATGCTCTGCTGTCAGCAACCTCGTCAGCTTGAACACCATCTGCTGGAACATCCTCATCAGCAACACCATCAGCTGTAACAATATCATCGTCAGCTGGAACACCATCTATTGGAACATCCTCATTAGCAACACCATTAGCTGGAACACCTGTAACAACAATCAGTAACTAAGTATTGATACTATCAGTCAGCCAGTACTAATCTTCCCTCACCCCTGGAGAGTCATCATCTCGTGAGAGCTGGAACCATCAGTCATCCAGTACTGATCTTCCCTCACCCCTCGAGAGGAATCATCTCATGAGAGTAGGAACCATCAGTCAGCTAGTACCGATCTTCCCTCACCCTTGGAGAGGCATCCATCCCTCTTGATAGGCATCAGCTCGTGAGAGATGGAACCATTAGTCAACCAGTATTGATCTTCCCTCACCCTTGGAGAGGAATCCATCCCTCTGGACAGGAATCAGCTTGTGAGAGCTGGAACCATCAGTCAGCCAGTACTGATCTTCCCTCACCCTTGGAGAGGCATCCATCCCTACGAACAGGCATCTATCCTTTCAAATAGGATCTCTATCAGTCAGCAAGTACTGATCCTCTGTCCCTTCTGGACATGAATCTATCCTTTCGGATAGGCGTCCTCAATCTCTCTTCCTAGAGAGGTCCCTCTGGACCACACCAAGCTTGTCTCGAAAGTACTCAAACTTCACATGAGCCAGAGGCTTAATCAACACATCAACAACTTGTTCCTCTATAGGAACATACTCGAGCTTCACAGCTCCCCTCTACACCATCTCCCAGATATAGTGGAACTTAATCTTGATGTGCTTCGATCTATCATGAAACATAGGATTTTCTGTCAACTTGATGCAACTTTGGTTGTCACAGAGTATATCCATAGCATCAATCTCTGCATCGAACAATCCTGTCAACATCTTGCGAAGCCACACTGCTTCACCACAAGCTGAACAAGTTGCAACATATTCAGCTTCCACTGTACTGAGTGCAACACAAGGTTTCTTTCTACTGAGCCATGAGATCACAGCTGATCCCAAACAAAAGCAACATCCTGAAGTGCTCTTTCTGTCATCAGGACTTCTAGCCCAGTCTGAGTCTATGTACCCATAAAGTCTAAACTCACTATCTGAGGCATATCTGAGTCCATAATCCAATGTACCATTCAGATATCTCATCACATGTTTTGTTGCAATTAGGTGAACATTCCTGGGTTCCACCATATACTGACTCAATGTATTTACCACAAAACATATATTTGGACGAGTATTGGTCAAATACATCAATGACCCAATAATCTATCTATACATGGTGACATCCACTTTCTCTGAAGAAGCATCACTTAGAAGCTTCAACTTTGTCACCATCGGAGTGGTCATGGCCTTGCAATCCAACATCCCAAATCTCTTTAGGATCTCTACTGTGTATTTTCCTTGACTCAGGAAAATCTCGTTTGGAAACTGCCATACCTCAAGAACTAGAAAATAGTGCATCTTGCCAAGGTCTTTCATCTCGAATTTTGCTGCAAGCCTCTTCTTACATTCAACAATAGGCTTGTCTTTTCGAGTAAGAAATAAGTCATCCACATACAGTAATAGTATCATGGGTTCATCATTCATAATCTTGTAATAAAGAATAGAGTCTGCTTTACTCTTGGTAAAGCCCAAGCTCATCAAGAAGCTGTCAATTCTTTCATACCATGCTCTTGGAGCTTGTTTCAACCCATACAGTGCTTTCTTCAACCTGCATACATGTGACTTATTATCTTCTACTTCAAAACCTTTTGGTTTCTCGATATATACTTCCTCTTCTATGTTTCCATTTAGGAAAGTAGTCTTCACATCCATTTGATGTAGCTTCCATTTTATCTTGGCTACCAAGGCAAGAATGGTTCTAATCAAAGTATATCTGGCTACCGGGGCAAAAGTCTCCTCATAGTCAATTCCTTCCTTTTGCGAGAATCCTCGGGCTACAAATCTTGCCTTGTACTTTTCAATGCTTCCGTCTGCTAAATGTTTTGTTTTGAAGATCCATTTTAATGAAACAACCGATTTGTCCTTCGTTCTTGGTACCACATCCCAAACATCATTCTTTATGATGGACTGATATTCTTCATTCATGGCATCCAGCCATGGCTTCTTCTTTACTGCTTCTTTAAAACAAGTTGGTTCTTCTTCAACAAGATTGCACATCAAGGCTACATAGCTGGGATATGGCCTTGGTCTCTTGATCTCTCTACTGGACCCTTCTGGAGCACCATACTTTCTTGCATCTTGTATTAATTCACGTGTCTAGGATGGTCTTCTCTTTCGAGAGATCTCCACATGAGGTATATCCTCAGGTCTCTGAGGTTCTGCCATGTCATGATCCTCTAGGGTAGGATCACCTTCAACACTTGGAATTGGTTCTTTGGTTGATTCTGCAACTCTTGGAACCTCCTACTCCTCTTCATCCTCATGCATTTTCTTAGACTTGTTGAAAGATGAATCTTCATCAAATGTGACATCCCGACTAATCGCGATCTGATGGAATCCTAGGATGTATATGCAGTAAGCCTTAGATTGCTCACTATAACCCACAAATATTCCCTTCTTCCCTGAAGGCTCTAGTTTCGATCTCTTCTCCTTTGGAATGTGGATGAACACCGGACATCCAAATATCTTTAGATGACTGACTTCAGTCTTCTTCTCGGTGAACATCTCTTTAGGGGTTTTGTTGCCAAGAGCAATATGGGAGATCATGTTCTGTACATAGACTGCGGTTGTGGCAGCTTCTACCCATAGATGCATGGGTTAATCTTGATCATGGATCATAGCCTTTATTGCTTCTATGATCATTTTGTTCTTTCTTTCAGCCACACCATTCTGTTGTGGATTATAGGGAACAATGAGCTCCCTCTTAATCCCTGGTTGCTTACAGAAATATTTGAAATCCCCTAAGGTATATTCCCCTCCATTGTCTGACCTCAAGATCTTAATCTTCTTTTCAGAGAGATTCTCTACGAGTGCCTTGAACTCTTTAAAATTTTCAAAGACTCCATTCTTATTCTTCAGAAAGTAAATCTAGGTTTTGCGAGAATAATCATCAATAAAAGATGCATAATATTCATACCCTCTTAGAGAGGTGGTGGACATTGGTCCACAAATGTCTGAATGAATAATGTCCATAATACCTTTCGCCTTGCTGTCTCTACTTGGAAATGGGTTCTTAGTGATCTTACCTTGAGCACACCCTTTGCATATTCTTTCATGATCCACCTGGATCTCTGGTAACCCAGTTACTACCTTACTTACAATTGGTAAGGCATTATAGTGTACATGAGCTAGTATCCTATGCCATAGCTCACAGGGTTTCATGGTACTAGCCATCATTGTTGCATCTGCATGACCCTTTAGTTTGTAAATTTCTACTTATTCTACTCCAATGACTACTGCATCATCAATAGTCTTCCCTTTAGGCCACATGAGAACTTCACCATCTACAAATGCAACATGGAGACCTTTCTTATCTAATGTTGAAATAGATAGAAGGTTCTTCTTCAACCCAGGTACATAAAGTACATCCTTCATGTTCATGGACTTTCCAGAGTCCAATTTGTAAGAGGCTTCTCCCATACCTTTGATGGGATATTGATAGTCATCTTCGAGTTTTACCTTGTGTGGAGATTCCTTCTGGATAAGATGAGACAAGGATTCTTTGTATCCTGTCGTGTGCTTTGAAGCTCCACTATCAACTAGCCAAGTATCACTCCCATGAGATACTGAACCAGTGAGTGCTAAGATAAGAACATATTCTTCACTGGAGTCTTCATTATTTCTAGTTTTGTCATCATCATCACTGTCTTCTGTTGCATGAGCATGAAACCTCTTCTTCTACTTCTTGTGTTGTCCATGTTTGTTTGGAAAATTCCTTGCAATGTGTCCAATATTGTGGCATGAGTAACACTCAATTGAAGAGAAATCCTTTCTAGTCCTTCTCTTCTTCTGGGGTCTTCTTGGAGAGTCCTCTCGGGGACAAGGATTGTGTTTCTTCTTCTTCCCACCTTTATCATGAGTAGCCAAGGCTTGATCTTCATCGTCATTTAACTTCTCCTCTCTTACATCTATTTTTTCTTCTTCTTGGACATATTCTTCCCATAGGTTTTTGAACTTGATTATGTTGATGTAATTGTAACTTCGGAATGTATTTCACCTATGTATATTGTATTCCTCTAGAGATGTTATTATTTCTCTATACAGAAGTGTTTGTATTCCTATAGAGATGTTACTATTCCTCTATATAGAAGTGTTGTCATTTATACTGTAAGTGTCGTAACTTATACTTGATGGGTTATTAAACCACCTTGTTGGGGTCAACCTTATATAAGTCATGTGGGTTAAAGGGTTATTAGACCACCCTATTGGGGGTCGGCAATGTCAGCATTATGTTATGCGGTTAATTTGAGGCCGACCTAGTAAAGGTTATTAGGCAAGTCAAGTCATGTATAAATAGAGTGTGGGAGGCACTCTATTTGACCATTCAATTTCTCACTCTTACACTCATTGGAGAGTAATGCACTAGTGGAGGAGGAGAAGCTGCTTCTAGGAGTATATCTCTTATGCTTGGGTTGTATCATTGCTCTATCTATCTCTGAGGAAGTTGTAGGGTTTTTCACCTTCTTGGTTTTCCCCGGTGAAACTTTGTGTCTCTTGTGTGCTTGCATTATTGTGTCCATGATTGATATGCTATAGATATGCTATACATGTTATTCTCTCAGTTAAGATCCTAGATCAGATTGAAATTTCTGAAAAACTAACATGGTATGAGAGCTAGCCTGAAAGAAGGCATGGTATGGAATTTATGACACTTGTTGCGCTTGCGAAGCTAGGGCTTGATATAGCAAAAACCAGTCGTTGTAGAACTTTCGCTATAAATTCATTTTGGTGAAGTTTCAGGATCTGAAAATATTACAAGTCGAAGATAAGATCCCCATGTACCTTGTGTCCGAAGGAGAGCCCCTAATCCGTTGTGCTTTCAGACTTATGATTTGTACAATATAGGGTTTTTGCCTCTTCCAGATCTTAGTCATAAACAGGTGACCTGGGAAAAAAGGTCACAACTTGCGCTAGGAAACTCCAAATGAAATTTTGTATAAAGTGGCAGGTAGGGCATGGACTCTACTTTCATAGGTACAATTTTCAGAGGCCAAAATTGAATGAGTGACATGTGGCACTCCATACAAGTTCGCTCTCCTGTTTTATCCCATAAAAAGATCATGTTGCAACACTTGGCATAAATCTCTCTTTCAGAGAATCCATTTGAGGTCAGACTTGTGGGGTTGTTAAGTTAATAGGTCAGGATACCACAGGAACAAGTTTCAGACCCTGTAGATCCGAAATTTCTGAGTTACACCAGAAACAATCAGGTGCATATTTCTGTCAAAACAAAATTGGATTTTGAGCACCTTCATTCATGGCTACGGGAATTTAGGGTTTCAGAGAAACTTGGAATTTTTGTAATCGGAGACCACAGATCGATGATCCTCATCAAAATCAAAATTTAGAGACCAAGATCGAATTTTTTGGTTGGGTAGAAGGCCGGGCTTGATCAAACCCTAGTTCGGGACTTTGATCGAAAAGGTGAAAAATTAGGGCTTCTACAAAAATGGGAATTTTTGAAATCTGTGACACAGCTGGAAGCTCCTTGGAAAAATCAAAGTTTAGAGCTTTGGATCAAAGTATTTGGTTGGGTGAAGGTCCGGGAAACTCAAACCCTAATCCAGGGTCCTCCCAAGTGAATCCGAAAGATTGAAAAGAAAATTTGAGGGGTGAAACTTTGCAGTTTTCAAATTCTGAGTATACCAAGTTGATCAGCTCATCAAGGCACATCTTTCTATCTTTCAGAAGTTTGAAATTCGAAGTTTGAATTTTTAGGGTTTCCCTGACAAACCCTAATCCAGCTGCAGATCCAGTTTCTGCAAATCAAGTGGATTGGGTTAATCCTAGAAGAGAATGGAGTGATCCTCTGCATAAGTGAAGAAGTTCTAGTTTCAGAGGGAGATGAGGCTAAGGCCTTACATAAGAAGATTACAAGCAAACTCGACAGGTATGACTTATAAGTATGTTTCGAAATCTGTTCATGATTAAGTTTATGTTTGTCTTCATTAAGATTAGTACAATCTTGATTAATTTTAGACTTGTTGTATCACCTTAATAAAAATATGAATGCATGATAGAAGATATTCACTGATTAGGGTTTTGACACTTATGATTGTACTAATGCATTGTGGTGTTGTATGAGGTTGATGTTGTCCACTAACATGAAAGGTACATCAAGAAAGACAAATCATGTTCTAGTTCAAGAACATATGACCATGGTGACATGAAGACAAAGATTCATCCATTGTCATGGATCACATAGAAGATCTACTTACGAGGTATGTATAATTTGGTTCCACAATGGTTAACTTATGAGATATGCAGGTCACTAGCACAAGTCATTTAAGAGAACAAGAAGACATCATGTGGGTATGTTAGACATAACCAGCTAACATATTAATCTAGGTATGTTTTTCCTATATCAAGTTAGAATCCTACCTTGTGATAGGATCTCTTATATAAGTATACTTGGTATGATTGATAATGATTATTCATGAAGTTACAGGGTTGAGTAATCATGGGTTTAGGCATATTATGCTTCTTACTTTGATTGATGATATGACTAACTAGAAAAGTCCTATAGTCAAATAGGAATATGCATGAGTAAAAGAATTGTGATAAATTATCTGTGTATGAAATGATCTTGACCATACATGTTTAAGATTACTTAGAATCATAATGTTTTTTATAGTATGAACATTATACTAATGAATGCATGTATGAGACTTCGAGGATAACACAATGATGATACTAGTAAGTATGCATAGTGATCCAGGATGAATATAAGTTCAAGGATAGGTAATCCAGGAAGCAAAGATCAAGAGGGAGCACACTCCGGAAAGCAAAGATTGAGAGGGAGTCCACCCAACAACTAAACAAAGATAAGTATTTGAATTGTCGTTTATTATATTTATGATTATTGAAATGATGTTGTTCAGTTATGTACATACTTATGTTCCTAGATTTAGGATGTGTATTATGCATATTAGGATATTTTCATCAATGAACAATATACTACTAATATGCCTATGATGGGTAAAGTGGCCCATGGCACTATACAACATTCCATTGCTACTTATCTAGTATGAAACCTTTTTTGCTAACATGTTGGGAGTTGTGCACACTCTTAACAATGTTCTGGTAGAGATGGAAGGCATCTAGAAAGTTATGGATATGGATAAATGTTGTACTGAAGCATTGGATAAAGATAATTGCATGACTGTATGACATATGCCTTTATGTATAAGACTTTTTTCTGTAAACTACAAGAAGTTTCTAATCATGCAATTGAATTTGACTTGTAGGAAAGATCGTGTACAATCACCTACAAAAGAAGGACTACAACATTTGTTCCAGCAAACGAAATTCAAAGAAAACTATCTATTGAAGATATTGAAGAATCTGAAGTTCCCAGGATTTGGGATGCAGTAATGGAAGAATGCCATGATCAAGGAATACCAATTGATCATGAAGAATGATGTTTGGGATGTGGTCCCAAGACATGAACTGAAGTCTATTGTGACTTCCAAGTGGATCTATAAGATCAAGCATGCTGCAGATGGTAGCATAGAGAAATACAAGACGAGGTTTGTAGCTCGTGGCTTCTCCTAGAAAGAGGGGATAGATTATGAAAAGACTTTTGCTCCTGTAGATAGATACACTTCCATCAGAACAATACTCACTATGGCTACAGTGATGAAGTGGAAGATACACCAGATGGATGTCAAGACAGCTTTCTTGAATGGTGTAGTCGAAGAGAAAGTGTATGTGGAATAGCCACTTGGTTTTGAGAAACATGGAAGGGAATCATATGTGTGCAGGTTGAAGAAAGCCTTGTATGGCTTGAAGCAAGATCCTAGGACTTTGTATGGTAGGATAGACAACTTTCTATCCAGTTTGGGCTTTACCAAGAGTAAAGCGGATTCCAACCTTTACTGCAAGGTTGAGGAAGGCAATCCAATGATACTACTTTTGTATGTGGATAACTTGTTCGTTACAAGTGAGGATAGATTGATTGCCGATACAAAGAGGAAGCTTGCTGTCAAGTTTGAGATGAAGGACTTTGGGATGATGCACTATTTTCTAGGCATGGATGTGTGGCAGAGTGCAGATGGAATCTTCCTTGGACAAGGGAAGTATGCAGTAGAGATCCTGAAGAGGTTCAGGATGATGGACTGCAAGGCCATGGCCACACCTATGGCATCGAACCTAAATCTTATGTGTGATGCTTCATCTGATCCGGTTGATGTTACGATGTATCGTAAGATGTTTGGGTCGTTGATGTACTTGACGAACATGAGAATAGATATTTGCTTTGAGGTGAACACATTGAGCTAGTTCCTGACGGATCCCAAAGGTGTTCACTTGGTTTTTATAAAGCATATTCTAAGGTACCTGAAGGGTACAACTAATTATGGGCTCAAGTATGATGCGAATCAAAAGGTTAACCTAGAGGGTTATGTTGATTCATATTGGGAAGGAAATGCTGCAAATAGGAAGAGCACTTCTGGGTGCTGCTTCAATATCAAATTAGGTGTGATCTCTTGTTTTAGCAGGAAGCAGTCCTACGTAGCTCTGAGTACAGCCGAAGCAGAGTATGTTGTAGCTTGTTTGGCTAGTTGTGAGGCAGTATGGCTCTGAAATCTACTGTCTGAGTTATTTGATCTCTGATTGGAGGTTACTGGTATCTTTTGTCACAACCAGAGTTGTGTGAAGCTATCTGAGAACCAAGTGTTCCATGACAGGTTGAAGCACATTGAGATCAAATACCACTATATCAGGGATATGGTGTAGCGAGGAGCAATGAAGCTCCTGTATGTTGCGACGGATGAGCAAGTTGTGGATGTGTTGATGAAACCACTAGCCAGAGTGAAGTTTGAGTATTTCAGAGAGAGGCTTGGTGTTCTTCAGATTGATGACACTTCGAGGAAGAAGTGATGGACACATTTGCAGGAGCCATTCCAAGAATGGTGAGAGGAGGATCCTTCCCATGGCTCATGTGGATATAAGTGCTGTGTGATGAGCATCAGGACGATGCTCCAGTTACTGCTTTGTATGCATGAGTTGGATGCTTTGTATGATCAGTTGGATCATGTATATTTGTATGCATCATGTAGGATGCTGGATATGATTAGTTGGATCATGTATATGTATATGCATCATGTTGGATGCTGGATATGATCAGTTGGATCATCTATTTGTATATGCATCATGTTGGATGCTTGATATGATCAGTTGGATCATGTATTTGTGTATGTATCAGGTGGATACATTGTATGATCAGTTGGATCATGTATGATGATATGTATTAGGTAGATACATTGTATGATCAGGTAGATCATGTATGATGATATGTATTAGGTAGATACATTGTATGATCGGGTAGATCATGTATGATAATATGTATTAGGTAGATACATGTATGATCAGGTAGATCATGTATGATGATATGCATCAGGTAGATACTTGGTATGCATCAGTTGGATGCACTGTATGATCAGGATGATCATGGATGATGAACTTTAGGATGTTGCTCCAGATGATATGTATCAGGATGATATGTATCAGGATGATACTATGATGATCAAGATGATCATGTGATGATGTACATCAAGATGATGTATGGTGAGTATTAGGTTGATACTCTGTGGCCATGGACAGGTTATGCATATGAGCATATAAGTAGACCTGGGAGATCTGATAGGTTGGGCTGTGTGCCCATAATCAGTCCTGGGATTCTCTTTCGTGGCATTGCTCTGGGAGGACATATAAGTAGACCTGGGAGATCCGATAGGTTGGGCTATGTGCCCGTAATAAGTCCTGGGATGCTCTTTCAAGGCATTGTCCTATGGCATATAAGTAGACCTAGGAGATCCGATAGGTTGGGCTGCATGCCCGTAATAAGTCCTGGGATTCTCTTTCGAGGCATTGTGGTGACCACATGTAAGTAGACTTGGGAGATCCGATAGGTTGGACTGTGTGCCCGTAATAAGTCCTGGGATGCTCTTTCGAGGCATTGTGGTGGGGGTCACATATAAGTAGACCCGAGAGATATTGTCGGTCGTGCTTTGGCACATAAATGGTCCTGGGATACTCTTTCGAGGCATTGTGATGCACGTAATAAGTCCCGAGGATTCCACAGTATGGATAGTGATGATGAAGACCTGTAGGTGGTGGGCCTACATCCAACATGAAAAAGGGATGGCTCTGTAGAAATTCCTATGATGAGTAGTTCATAGATTGATTGAGATAGACGCATATGCAATGATGACGATGATTCGATGATGATGATTCGATGACGATGATCCAGTGACGATGATCCAGAGAAGAAGACTTGTGCTAGAAGACCTGTGTCAAGAAATACCTTCCTAGTTAAGAGGGAGTGTTGATGTAATTGTAACTTCGGAATGTATTTCACCTATGTATATTGTATTCCTATAGATATGTTACTATTCCTCTAAACGGAAGTGTTTGTATTCCTATAGAGATGTTATTATTCCTCTATAATAGAAGTGTCATCATTTATACTATAAGTGTCGTAACTTATACTTGATGGGTTATTAGAGCACCTTGTTGGGGTCGGCCCTATATAAGTCATGTGGGTTAAAGGGTTATTATACCACCCTATTGGGGGTCGGCCCTATCAGCATTATGTTATGTGGTTAAGTTGAGGCCGACCTAGTAAAGGTTATTAGGACAGTCAATTCATGTATAAATAGAGTGCGGGAGGCACTCTATTTGATCATTCAATTTCTCACTCTTACACTCATTGGAGAGTGGCACACTAGTGGAGGAGGAGAAGCTGCTGCTAGGAGTATATCTCTTATGCTTGGGTTGTATCATTACTCTATCTATCTCTGAGGAAGTTGCGGGGTTTTTTACCTTCTTGGTTTTCCCCGGTGAGACTTTGTGTCTCTTGTGTGCTTGCATTATTGTGTCCATGATTGATATGCTGTAGATATGCTGTACATGTTATTCTCTCAGTTAAGATCCTAGATTAGATTAAATTTTTTGAAAAACTAACAGATTAGTTTCTTTCTGGCACAAATGCCACGAACAAATGGTTCCCAATCTCGGGGGAGACCATTCAAAGTAGTCATCACAACTTCTGCATCCTCTATCATATCCCCAATGGGTTCTAGTTGTTCTTTGATCTGGGATATCTTGGAGAAGTATGAGTGCATGGACTCAGACTTCATACTCTTCACACCCTTGAGTTGATTTCTCAAGGTCATCTTTCTGTTGATGTTATTTCCTTCAAATAGGCTAGTCAAGGCATCAAACATTTCTTTTGGTGCCATCTTGGAAGACACATGGGGTATCAAGTGATCCTTGATCGAATCAGCAATGATCCTCTTTGCTTTGATAAGATTCTTCTTATTCCTTGCCTTCTCTTCATCTCACTCTGGTTCTATAAGTCCTTCATTCACATAGTCTTCTAGCTCATGCTCCTCAAGGATGAGCATGACTCTATACTTCTAGGATCTGAAGTTCTCAGCTCCTTCTTGAGCTTCTCATCAAGCTTGGTATTGATTTTCATCTTGATATAATGAGTACTTCAAATGGAAATAGAAATAGATTTGAGACTTACCAGGAAATTTTCCCTTTTGAGATCTGCTCCTCCTTGACCTAGGGATTGTTAGAGAAACCATAATTTTCTGACTTTCGGGATTTTGAAAAACTAATTGGATGAGCAAATTCACCTCCTTAAGGTAAGTTGAGAAAATTGCTCCTTTTCCAAAATCAATGAGCAGATGATCCAAAAAATTGATGCCCTAGTTCTCGCGAGCAGTAGTGGTAGACCCAAAAATGAAAATGCTCGAAATGAAATTCTGCTTCGATAGAAAAATGCACCCTAGGGAGGCGAGGTAGATCCACCCTCTTTTTCGACAAAAATGTGGAGGTAGCTCCCAGAATAAGAAACCCTAGCTCTTGCAGTTAAGGGGGTTGCACACTGTAATCTTTCAGGCTAGCTCTGATACCATGTTAGTTTTTATTTGAGCAACCTATAGCATATAAACCATTACTGAAAGATAAACAAGCACAACATAAAAGACAAGAGACACAATTTATCCTGGGAAACCCTCTTGGGGTAGAAAATGCAGCAAAGCCTTCCTCAATATAGAAATCACAAAGTACAAAGTATCCCCAAGACAAAACAACTAGTCCACTTGTGCGCACCTCTCTTCTTCACCTATGCGATCTTGCTTAAGTGAATGAGTGGATACAAATGAGAGAGAGCACTTCTATTTATATTCTTCAGTTGAGATGACTAATTCCCCAACAAGGCCAACTTCTCTACTTGACTGGTCAATTACATAATATAATAATCTTTTAGGGGTTTTTTTTAGCCGACACATGTCCTAGGGTTTACATTAATTCTTTCAATGACCTTTACAATATTAATTACATGATCATCAACTCCTGTAGGAGGAATACAATAATATAAATAGAATATATTTCGCAGTTACATTATTTTAATAGGGGTGTCATGTATGGGAGACAAGTTCAATAATTCCTTGTATAGAATGGTGACGCAATTCAAATTTTTCTTTTGTCTAAACTTTGTGGCATACAAAATATTGAGTATATATTTATGGAGTTATTTTTGGCTATTTTTTGTTACCACATATAGTGAAAGTATTCTCTTATTTTCTGCAATGGAAAGTTCCATTTTATTGAATAAGTCTTCAATGTTGTCAATGCCATCATATATGGGTGGTTATTCGAGTTATGTACCTATCCATCTAACGATTTCGATAAAATGAAAATGCTAAGAGGATGATTCATGGTTTCATTTATGTCAATTCTATAGCATATACCTTTAAATCTATGTTGAAGGAGAAAATGCTATGCTAGTTGGCAGATCCATATATTGTAGGGTTGACATAATCATCTCCCATTCTTATTGTTAGATTATAGATAATAAAGTAGAAAATATATTATATTCAATGAGAAATCGTCATAAATGTATGAATTTTGATGAGCAAAATACTTGTTATGGACCATTTTATTCATCAAATATAATTTATGTTTTGGATTTTATGATTAAAATGTCAATTTTGAAAAGTGAAATGTTTTTCAAATTCCAACCATGTCAATCATCATTATTATTTAGAATGCATAAATTAATTTTATATTAATATTTTAAAAATACCTTTCTAAGCATTTGGGCATGTGAAAAATCCCAAAATTAGCATATTTCTAAAGTAAAATTTCAAAAATTAGACATGACAAGACAATAATGTACTCTCATTTGGCTCTGTCACCAAAACCTCCAATAGAAATGCAACGAAAACTAATAATTTTTCACAACAAATATTGAGGTTTTTCTTTCAATACAACAAACCAGATACTAGAATATGGTCTAGAGTCCCAAATAAATTCCCAATTTCTATTTCCCTCCATCAATTATTTAAAAGATTACAAAGAGCAGGTCAGCCTCGACACAAGATGGGTCAAGGAATGTGCATGATAGTAAATTGTTGTTTCGAAATCTACTCAAGGAATGTGCATGACAATATATTACTATGTTCCATGTCAAAAAGTGCCCATTTTGAATCCCCCTAGGTAAGATGCAGTTAAATACACCAATGGTTTTATGAGGAATGCTAGATCCATGAATTTGAGGAAGCATGCCCTGGGTTCCTTTTGACGTTTTCCAATAGAACAACAACAAAAAGAAAATCTCAACTACATTCAAATAATCCTTACCTCTTTCTGATGCTAGAAGACTACAACACAAACCCCCTTTCAAATAGGGAGCATAACCCAACTTCATTATTATCCCTAAATTTGTATTCTTATATGGAACATCTTATTATCTAGAACTATCCCTACAACTTATTTTATCCATAAATTATTTTGATATTCTTCATGCCAAAAACATATCTCTAATAATGACTAATAAGTGAACCCTCAATAAACATATGTGCCTATTTAAAACCCATTTATTTTGAAATCTTTGAACCTACAATCTTCAACATAAAATGTCTTCTTTTGACAATTCTCCATCAATTATGACAAGTATCTCTAGTTCAGCCTCAGTTACCCACATAACATCAGTTATTGATAGGTTCTTACCTTTAGCTAGATACCATTCTTTTCATCCTCACCATGATGGCAAACATTAATTCAATCACTTTCATCTCCAACATTTTCTCAACTGTCTCAAATGGATTTTTAGGCAGAACCCTTAACTAAATTTCGCGGTTGTCTTGTTGGTACATTGTCATCTTTATTCAAACCCTCTTCTCTTGTATATAATGACTTGACAATATTAAAAATTGGATAGATATTCAAGATTTTGGCAACATCCAAACGATAAGCATTATTGCCTTCTCACCTCAAAATTCAATGGGCAAAATTTCTTCATTTTCTATTTGTTATGTTGGCCTTTGGGAAACCGTTATTCTCATAGTCACATCATTACCATATAAGCAATATGATCCTATTTTTCTCTTTTCTTCATATTGATTATATTCTTCTAAATGTTTTTTTGTTCATTATTTTCTTTGATTCACTTAAAGAAGTCCATCATCCCTTTCGACAAATTGTTTGCATCAACAAACACACTAGCATCTAAAGGTGAATGTCTCATTTTTGCACTCGTGTGAGAGTGTCCATATACTATCTTCAAAGGTGAATAAAAATTGGTATCATTGACAAAAATGTTAAGAGAAAGCATCATGTCCCAAGAATCTGATCAACTATTTCATTTTCCCATCAGTTTGAAAATTCTAAGCATAACTAATTGGAGTTGTCACCTTGAACTTCTAGTTTTCACCCAAAATATCTTTAAGAATTGGTATCTCTATCAGTAGTGATAAAGAAAGGAAATACACATAATCAAAGCACTTCTATGAAGGAAATCCGTGCAATATCTTATGCATTTTCATGTTTATTACAAGCTATAAAACCAATCAACAAAAAATAGTATATCATTGCCCCTTCAAGTTCATATAATATCAAATCCAAAGCCTATGCTTATGTGTTTCTATGGTTTATGTAGCACTAGCAAGAGTTGGTATTTGCCAATATTTTTTTTCCATGCTTTATTTTGGCAACTTGACCAATGCAAGACCGATCCTTATAGTTAGTTACTTTAGCCATGCCAATAATATTGTTCTTCCAACTATTTGAGGGTTTTATTCATCCCAAAATGTCAACCAAGACATCTAGCATGTGTTTCATGGTCACTCTAGAAATGCATAATTGCTTCCCATGACATTAAATATCATCCTATACCAAGTTCTTTGCAGGAACCATGAGCACAAAAAATTCTATTCCTTATGGAAAGTTCTATGTAAGACCGATGAGTTTCTCCCAAGTTTGAATCAACCTCATAATCATTGTTGAGGTTCTAAAAACCAACAACCTCATTGGACATTGGCCATAGTTACCAACAACTTGCAACATCCTTCACCAACCAAGTGCATCTACAACCATATTTATTTTACATGCCTTGCGATGATCACAATAGAAAAACTCTGCAAATAATTAATCAATTTGGCATGATGAGCATTTAATTTCTATGGAGTTTCCAAGTGCTTCAAAGCTTGATTATCTATATACATATGAACTATTTATCCATCAAATCGTTCCTCCAATGATGTAGTGTTTGTAGGATTGCACATAATTCCTCATCATGGTAACAATGTTTCTTATGTGCATCATTAAACTTTTCACTACGGTATGCTATTGGATGACCTTACTAAGCAATGCTCCAAGTGATGAGAAAAGTTGTCATTGATGACAACACATTCATGACAAAGGTTGATAACATGGAAAAGGACAAAGACATGATGATGACAAAGGAGTGACAAAAGTTGATTACATGGCCGAGGACAAATCATGACAAAGGGTGATAACATGGAAAGCAAGCAAGAGAAAGGTTGATGCCTTGGAGGGAATTTAAAGGAAAACATGCGGGCATATGAGGGCACATCTAAGGAGCAGTGCGAGCATATGAAGAAATCCCTTTGTAGGCATCTCCGGGAGAAGCTCGTGGGCATATGAAGAGAGCCCTTGCGAAAATCTCTTGGAGCACCTACGGGCATATGAGGGAATTCTATCAAGCCATTATGGGCAACACAACAAGGAATTTCAAAGAATCCCTTGCGGGCATTCTCTACGGAGATGTGCAGGCATTTTCTAAAGGCCCTTGTGGGCATATCTTGGACCCCTTGCAGGTATTCCAAAGAGCCTCTACAGGAATTCCAAATATCCCATTGCAGGCATGGTCTAAGGACCCTTGCGGGCATTCTTGAAGGGCAGTAAACGACATGGCATGAAAATGATGAAGTGTGAAGTTTTGGGTCTTGGATCCACAACTGTTGGCTCTTGAGGTTGTTGATTGAATAAAGACACATATGTGAAGATTGAAGCCCTATTTCCTTGATTGAAGGATCGACCACCTAAATCTTATTTGAATTATTTAAATATTATATATAAAGCAAAAAATAAAAGTTATTTGAAGAGTTCGGCCCAATAAATTAATTTATGAAAGAATTTGTATAAAAAGGGAAATCCGCCTCATCCTAAAGGTTAATATTTTGGGTGTGTGAAGAGGAGCTCTGATTTTTGGGAGTTAGTGGAAGAGGTATGGGATTTTCGGGGTACTCTGAGGTAGTAGCAAATCAACAGTCAAGTATTTTTTTTGTCTTTTTTTGTCTTGATGATTTGGGGTGGCTAAAGACAATACTTAGTACATAAAATTATGACTACAATTTGACTAAAGAGAGATAGCTTGATATGAGTTTAGTCTAGAGAATTTTTTATGATATTCTAGGGAAGCAGTAATGGTTAATTGATGATAGTGACAAGGTGAAAGATGACATGGACATAATGATGAAGTGCTTGTGGACAGAATGATGATGTGCTTGTGGACATAATGATGATGTGTTTGTACAATAGAATTGGCAGCAATGATGGTTGTTTGATGACAAGATTTTTTATGTAAATTATGAGTTGCGTCTTGAAAACCCCTTTCTTAGTTGGATCTGAGAAAATACCAAGTTGTGTCTCGTAATAGAAGTTGGTGCTTATCAAGCAGTTGTAGCTTGTGTAACCTAACGGTTGTAACCGATTGAATTAAATATAAAAAGTTTAGAAATCTTATCTTGTGATGTGTCTAGTGATGTGGATTGATGATATGAATGACATATTTAAATTTGATTATTATTGATGTATAACTTAGTGTGAATGATGAACATTGAATTGAAATTATTTAATAATTTTTTAAGAAGTTAAAAATTAGTATTAAGTGCTGGCCCACTGATTCAACCCCCCCTCTCAGTGTGCCATTGTGTCTAACAATTGGTATGAGAGCATGGCCTTGATCACAATCCTAACAAGCTTGAAGGAGATCCGTGGACACAAATGGAAGGACCAACAGAGCTTATTAACAATAAAGTTCCATTTTTTGAAATATTAGATTATTTTCGTTGTAGAAGTAAAATGAAAGCTGACTTGAAGAGGTTTGGTGTTTGGGAAATTGTGGTTAATCCACCCGTCCATACCAACAAGAAGAAAAAGACAACAGCTGAGAAGGACAATAACATTGCCTTGAATTTTCTAATGGATGGACCTAAAGCCCTATCAAAGAAAGTGTAAGAGAATACACCTCTGCCAAAGATCTTTGGTTCAAGTTGGAAGGTGAGTACCAAAGGAGAAATCAAGATATAGAGAAGGAAAATCCCTCTGAAGAAGTGAAGTAAGAAGAAAAGGAGATACAAGCTTCAGGCCGCAGTGAAGGTAAGGATTCTTCTGATAGTAACTTAGCATTAATTGTGATGATTTTGATTATGATATTCAAGATGTTAAGGAGGAATTCCTAGAACTCCTTTTGAAGGACATTGATATCAAATGCAATCTAAGGCTTAAAAAGAAGTTTCTGGGATCATTTGAAAAATACCAAAAGAAGACTATAGACCTGCTTAAAAAAAAATGAGAAGAGTTTACAAGCTGAGCTAGAAGATAAAAAGGATGAAGTTAAAAGGGAAGAACAAGAAGAAACTAGTGAAGAACCTAAAGAACTTGAAGAGACAAGAAAGTCCGGTATTGATTTGAAGACTCAGTTGGAGGAAGCCAAAAGAATAGAATAAATCATGAAGTATTAGCTAAAGGAAAAAGAGAAGACAAACCAGAAGGTTGAGATGGAAGTTTTTGATCTCAGAAAGAACATTGAAAAGTCAAATGTTCATGTAAAGTTCAACAAAAGTCCAGTCATCTTGGATGAGATATTGGATTTTCAAAGATCTCCATTTGACAAATCCGGTCTTGGCTTCAACAAGGAAGAAGGAAAATATGGTGTTGGTAATTGGTCCCCCAAAACTCCTGAAGCAAGCTCTTCTATGTCAAAGAATGGAAGCAAAGCTCCTCGCAAAGAACCTATACAAAATAGAGAAGACTTCAAAATATTAGGAATGCATCAAGAAGTTGGTCCTACTCCTCAAATCACTTTCTTCAGAAGAGAGACAGCTCCAAGATGGAATCAAGCACTCATGTATGATATAGTTTTAATGGTTATTGCTATTCATGTAATGGTTTTGTTCACAAGGCTATGGACTGTACATTCGATGGAAGAATAAGTGCTGGAAGTCAAAGTGACAATTAAATGTTGGACATGTGACCGAATTGGAAAATTATTGCTTCTAATTATCATACATTGTGATGCTACACTTGTAGTGGATTTGGTCATAAAGCCCAATATTGTGCAAGCCAAGAAGACAATCCATGAGAAGTTTTTCATATCCATCAGTAAGTAAAGTAGATGAATCTTGGAAGAAGAATAACGTAAAAAGATTTGAAGACCAAAGGACAAATCATCATAACCAAGGACATTCTCAGGTATGGATGAAAAAGAATGCTTTGTTGAATGTAAATGAATTTGATCATTGCACGGAAGATGGCTGCCATATGGAAAGCCAAGCTTAAGAGTTCTTAAAAGACCTTAGGTACACCTTGACTTAATAAAATTGGAGGATGTATTCAATGATAAATAATGGATACTCCAAGCAAAGAAGAAGGTCCAAGGATCTTGGCATGATGATAGGGGGAGCAGCTAAAGATATTTTCATGCATCATTATTGCCATTGTTAAGATCCGTGTGTGCAAGTACAACAATAAATTTGTTATGAATATCTTAGAAGAAAATTCAGTGTTGATACAACCATGAGATAGAAGTTTACTTTGAAATTTGGGTAGAAAGAGTATAGCCACAAGTGCAAGACACAGGCATACAATCAGCAACATAAGATAGTTGAAGATCTTAGCAACAACATCTCTTGGATTATAAACTACATAAGTACTTTGTGAAACCAATCTGTTAGTATGTGATTAAAAAAATAAAAAAACAACATTATATATCTGAGTACCTGATGACTACCATAATTCACCGTATCTTTAGGACTGATTCTAAATCTTAGATTCAAGGTTTACATTATGTTGATAGTATCGAAGGTGTGACACATACTCTCTGCTCAAGTGAATACCGTGATTGAAAGGAACAATATTATTGGGTCTTACAGGATGAGAAAAGACTTTTGAGATGCATTACTTACACCTTGCCATGAGAAATGATGAAGGTGTTGTTTATGGTGGTTTCTTCATCTTATCAAGATGATATCCTATAATACATCCAAGCCTCTTGGAATTCACAGCAAAAGGTGATGACCAAGTAAATATTTCATGAAATGTTGAGGGTTCAACATATTAAGTTCCAATCATGACATGTAGCAAGACGGATAAAGAGGAAATTATGATAGAGGTAGAAGTTGAAGCAAATGAAGTAAAGCAATATGTTGATGTTTGGAAAATTGTCTGTATGCTTACCTTTTATGAAATTACTAGATGATTGTTGAACATGACTCTCTCTAGATTTGGATATGATTGACAAGAATTCACTTAGGAAACACTTGTTATTGGGATCTGATTGTATTTTATTGTACCATTCACCAAGAAGACACATTTTAAATATCCTGAGAAGAACATCTAGCTCCGAACTAAGGTTATCATCAAGCTCTGATTTGAACATTGAAAGAGTAACAAGTGAAGACAACCAAGTCACAAAAGATCTGATCTCTAGTAAAGAAACTATACCCACAGGATGTGAAATGCAGAGGGTCATGAAGAAAAAATCAGGAATAAATCTAACTTTCAGTCAACAGAAAACATTTATGTTGTGAAAGAATGATACTTTTCAAAGACTAAATCAAGAATCTAAAGACTAAACTCAGTTTGATGAAGCTTTTAATGCTACAGTAGAAGTGCTCTCAATTATATTAAAAAGGGTGTGATATCAATCTTGAAGACTAGTATTACTTTTGATATTTTGAAGACTAATAAAGCAACTTAAAATGGGAGAGGAACTGAAAAATCATGTCAAGCCCAACAAATCTTGAGCTGCCAAAGGAAATTGGGCCAAACGAGTAGAAGCAACACATTCAATTTAGAGCAGATTTCATGGCAATGGTGGACTAGGCATCCTAAGATACTTGAAAAAAATTGGGCTAAACTGACTTGACCTCTCAATCAGTAATTGAAGAAATCTCCTTGGCACAGATTTCAAGCAAAGTCTGTTACAGACTTTGGGACAAATTTTGGAGATTGGATGACTAGAACATATTTTATTTATGTTGTTGAGCAAAGTAAGAAGGTCTTATGAACTTTGTGATATTTGTATGAGCAACACTCTGGACAAAATTGATTTATAGCAGAGGACAATCTAACTTGACGACCATAACAGTGAGCAAGATCTCAGGGGGAGCATGTAATGAAGAAATCTACTAGATTGAGGAAGCATGCAAAAGGTATTAAAGCTATAACAACATATTAGACAAGGTGAGCAGACAACTCAACAAATGAAGAAGTCTATATGTCATAAAGAGCAAACATTTCAGGATGATCTCAACATGTATTCAAGGATACAGTTTTTTGGGGGCATTGTGAAGCTATTAATGAATTGAGGATTGGCCCCTTATCATTAATGTTAAAGGGGGAGAGAAATTAAGAGTAGGTTTCCATTGATGACAAATGGGGAGATTGATGAGCAAATTTGTCATTGATGATAACACATTAATGACAAAGGACAAAGACATGATGATGACAAAGGAGTGACAAAAGTTGATGACATGGCCAAGTAAAAAGCATGAAAAAGGGTCATAACATGGCAAGCAATCATGACAAAGGTTGATGCCTTTGTGGGAATTTAAAGGACAACTTGTGGGCATATGAGGGCACATCTAAGGAGCTGTGTGGGCATATGAAGAAATCCCTTTGTGGGCATATCCTAGAGCATCCTGCGGGCATATGAAGAGAGCTCTTGCGGGCATCTCTTGGAGCACCTGTGGGCATATGAGGGAATTTTATGAAGCCCTTGCGGGAATTTACAAGAGCCCTTATGGGCATCCCAACAAGACATTTCAAAGAAGCCTTTCCGGTCATTCTCTAAGGAGTTGTGTTGGCATTTTATAAAGGCCCTTGCGGGCATATATTGGATCCCTTTTGGGAATTCCAAAGAGCATCTATGGGAATTCCAAAGATCCCATTGAGAGCATGGTCTAAGGACCCTTGCGGCCATTCTGGAAGGGAAGTAAACAACATGGCATGAAAACGATGAAGTGTGAAGGGTTGGGTCTTGGACCCACAAGCGTTGGCTGTTAAGGTTGTTGCTTGAATAAAGACACATATGTGAATATTGAAGTCCTATTTCCTTGATTGAAGGATCGGCCACCTAAATATTATTTGAATTATTTAAATATTATATATAAAACAAAAAATAATAGTTATTTGAAGAGGTTGGCCCAGTAAATTAATTTATGAAAGAATTTGTATAAAAAGGGAAATCTGCCTCATTCTAAAGGTTAAGATTTCAAGTGTGTGAAGAGGATATCTGATTTTTGTGAGTTAGAGGAAGAGTTCTGAGATTTTTGGGGTACTTTGAGGTAGCAGCAAATCAATAGTCAAGTATTTTTTTACCTTTTCTTCTCTTCATGATTTTAGGTAGATAAAGACAATACATAGTACATAGAATTATGATGATAGTTTGACTAAATAGACATATCTTGATATGAGTTCAGTCTAGAGAATTTTTTATGAAATTCTATGGAAGCAGTAATGGTTGATTGATGACAGTGACAAGGTGAACATATGACATGGACAGAATGATGATGTGCTTGTGGAAAGAATGATGATGTGCTTGTGGACAGAATGATGATGTACTTGTGGACATAATGATGATGTGTTTGTACAATAGAATTGGAAGCAATGATGGTTGTTTGATGACAAGAATTTGTATGTAAATTGTGAGTTGGGTCTTGCAAACCCATCTCTTAGTTGGATCTAAGAAAAGACCAAGTTGTGTCTTGGAATAGAAGTTGGTGCTTCTCAATCAGTTGTAGTTGGTGTAACCTAATGGTTGTGGCCGATTAAATTAAATATAAAAAGTTTACAAAGCTTATCTTGTGATGTGTCTAATGATGTGGATTGATGATATGAATGACATGTTTAAATTTGATGACTATTCATGTATATCTTAGTGTGAATGATGAACACTGAAGTGAAATTATTTAATAAGTTTTGAAGAAGTTAAAAATTGCTATTAAGTGTTGGCCAACTGATTCACCCCCCCCCTCTTAGTGTGTTGTTGTGTCTAACACCAAGGAACAAACCCAATGCAACACATTCAACCTAACAAACTTTTTTAAAATCTGGAAGTGCTAAAAAAATTTAAATCTGGATTCGACCTAAACAAAATTTTAAATCTGTAAACCTTCTTCTACCACTTTTTGTCCACAAAACATTCATATTTCCTTTCATTAAAGAGGTCACAGGTTATCGAATATTATGGAAGTTACATATAATTTTTTTATAAAAATTCACAAGTCCATGGAAATGTTGTATTTCAGTTGCATTACTTAGAGTTGGCCACTCCCTAATTGCCTTTGCTTTTCCTAGTAGGTCCAAATCCATTCAATTTTTAGAAATCACATGTCCAACATGCACCAATTGATTGTAAAACCATGCTCTTCTCCATATTCACATACATTTATTTCTCTCATAATTTGTCAAATAAATATTCTAGATGTGTTAATTGTCCTATAGTTTTATTCTACACCAAAAGAATCCTAATAAGCAACAATAAAGTTGTTAGGTTGCCAACAAACAAAGTAGTACCTCATTCATGCATTGAATGAAGGGATTAAGTGAATTGAGAATGCCAAATGGAATCACAACCCTTATTTAGGAGATCTTTAGTATAAAATCTTGTCTTCTATCCATCCTCTTACTTTATTTGACTTTGGTAGGATGAAATATTTGAAGTCCATTCATGTGAAATGAAGCAAATTTTAATAAGATATATAAGATAAATTTTATGAATATCCAACAAATGACCACAAACGTAGGTCAATGGAACTAAATTGTACAACCAAGCATAATAAAAGGTGGGAGTGTAAAAACAACTCCTTTGTCAATATTGAGAGCAAAATGAAAAAAATAAACTAAGTACCTAGCTAAGAGATATAAACTAATAGTATAGCAAAAAGATAAAGATAGTGTAAGTAAAACGATACAATGAGAAAGGTAGAGACCAGAGATCTCTCTACTAAGAAAGAGAGAGAAAGGATGTAAAATCCTACTGTATCCACTGACCAAGGGAGATCAAGGGGACCAAGATGTAGGCTCATTGTCGAAGTCATCAATCACTATGAAAGATTAAATGCAATGGAAAAATGATATCCTTGAGGAAGTGACCAAGGCTAAAGGTTATTGGTAGTATGATCCTAGGGGAAGCATATGATCAATAGAGCCTGATAAAGGTTGTCAATAATATGATACTAGGGAGAGCTAATATCAATATATCCATGATCTCCTACCATCAAAGGTTGAGGAGAATAAACTCTTGATAGAAACCTACCTGCTTAGCTGAAATTGGGGGTTAGTCCAATAGTTGCGTGGAAACTAGCTCAAACATTACAGAGAGTTAGTCCCTCTATAGATATGATGATGCATGGAGAGAAGTATCCCCTCAAATTTCTAAAATATTTTGGTTGACCCGCTATGGGGAGGTTGAGAAGAGACCTAAGGAATCACACATCTAGTATTTGAAGTATCCTAAGCCTTTTCCTAATGCTTGCTCCCTCGATTGAACATGACATCCGCGTAACATGAACTGATAGTAATTTTATTCATCTCTCTTCAATTAGAACATATGCACCATTACCCACCTTCCATAGGGTTAAGTAGAACAAGTGTTCTTTTTTAAGGGACATGGTTTTATTGTGCCATTGACATCTCTTCAAAAAATTGTTTAAAGAGCCTTGTAGATACTCATCATCAGTTGGGTCAAATTTCACCAACACATCCTGAGGCTTCTAACTACTTCAGATATTGCAACATCATTGAATATGACTCTACACCAGCTTAGGAAATCACTCCTTGTTCACAAACAGATAATTTCACCCAAAAGTTAGAAGAAGCAATATTCTTGACCACCAACTTTCATATTATGCGAAATGACAAAATTCCTTCTACAATATTTCATGAAAAAAGACTTTGAAAATTTCACATTTTTGTTCTTACAAAGAAATTTCTTCAAGAATTTATTCTCAAACAAAGTAAATGCAACAAATTTTTTTTCATATATTTGCAATGACATAATTAATTCCTTTCCACACTCTTCTTGATTTCCCCCCAAATTCTTTCATACCACTCCTCAGACACACAATTTTATCAATAATGAAAGGAATTACACCAAAATATACATATCTATCAAGCATCGAGAGGGATTCAATTCATTGAGGTGTATAATTAATTAATAGTAAAATGAGTTACAACAAAATATATGTGAGGGATAAGGGCCAAACTAACCTCACATTTTCTCAAAGTGTATAAATAGCGCAACTTCTTCTCACCATAAATATAGTTTCTAAAAGCCTAGTATAAAAAACCAATCACATAATAACTAGTATGATAGATGTACATTGACCATTAGTTTGATGGTGCAATAATACCGCTACCTCTTAAAGATGTTGTAGGGCCACAAATTGAGAATTTGTTGATTAAATATTTTTCCTCATGGACAACTTTAATAAGCATCCCAACACTTCCCCGCAACATATGAAAATGGAAAATTAGCATGGCAATCAATCGTATTTATCATCATAAGTAACCGAATTGAAAGGTAAACTAAAATAGTAAATCAACTATAAATTTCTAAACCAATTCAAACAATATACCATCCAGTTAAACTAGTGATCATAAATTCACTAAAGAAAACTTTAACCAATGGATCAATGATCTTCTGATGCTTCAAGAAAACAATTCTAATTAGGATTATTTAAACCAAGTTCATCATTAGGATATTTTATCCAACTTAATTTACCAATAGCCTTGAGAGTTTAGGATAATGAAAATATTGCACGTGCTCGGTATACTTACTTTAGATGTAAATATTATAAGTTATGCCCTTGAGACAACAGAGACCTCCAAGTGATAATCAAATTGGTCCTTATGAAAAGTTTCCTGAATAGTGACAAAGAGAATGATGCAACACATAGGTCTACCTCTTCTTAGAATGATGGTATAACAGAATGAATTTAGGGAATCATAGTAATGTCAAATGAACAAAATCATTTAGAAAACAAATCTATGAATATTATTTATACTACAAGAAGGAAACATTCAATGTTATGATAGTCCACTAGATAGGCATAATGATAACCAAATTTAGAAGAAATATTACTGTCATGGATAAAAAAAAGAGGAAATCGTATGATGTTTAGTATACCCCAAACAAAGTGATGTTGAGATAAATACTCCAATCCCTGAACCAACACAAGGTTATTCAATGTAATATCCTAAACAACTTGATTGAGATGTGTGCTATTTTTTTAAGAGAACATGACGGATGAATATGAGGGCTTCAAGATATGGCTTTGAAGGAAATTATAGACATTAGTGAAATAAGCTCGAAAGTGGTGTAAAGTAAACTATATCAACTAACAAGTAAACAAGGGTTTTCATAGATTGCAAGATTAGAATGATTATTCCCCTCAGAAGAAATGAACATAACTTAAACATATAAGCCTCACAGTGAGATTTAATCCATTAGGATGCTAAAAGGCATGGGCCATGGGTCTCCTCTGTTAGTTGTCATTACTCCTTTACCATATAAAGAGTCTTCATGTTCCTTTGGAGAGATGTCATTACAGGTCTACACTCAAAGGTGTTTTGAAAAGAATTTACATCCCTCACTTAAGTAGGTAGGGAGTAACTAGAATTCCAAGCAATCCCAAATCCCCCAACTTTTGTGCTACTCCAAACTAATCCCCTTCAAATGAATCTAAAGGGTCTTTTCATGGTTTCTGAACCCCTTAGAGTTTGATGATCATATTTTACCATTGCAATTAGGTCCACATCATATCTAGATATCTTATCATAATTGACCATGTCCAAGCATCATCTAACCTTGTCTAGATGCATATTCAACTTTTTCATACTCAATGGTTTCATGTTCATATTTGGTTGTGTTAAAATAGCTCTGAATGCTATTTTGGAGGCATCAATATGGACATGGAACTTAACCGACCAGTTTGGTAAATGTGGGATGGGTGCTTCGACAAGTTTTCTCTTCAATATGTCGAATGATATATTGCACTCCTCCATCCACCTGTACTCCTAATTTTCTTTCAACAATTCTTCCAGAGGTATTTCATATCGGAATAGTATCTAATGAAATTTATGTAGTATCCTGTATGACCCAACAAGATTCACACTTGTTTCGGATTTACTGGAGGCTTTAATTCGAGAATGATTTTTATTTTTGCATAGTCGACATTGATACCTTCTTTACATACTACGTGGCCTAGTAGTATACGGATAGGAGTCTCAAAGATACATGTCTTTATGTTCAACGACAACTGGATCTGTCAACAACGTTCAAGCATTAACCGAAGCCATTTACAATGGTCTCTTAACATAGAGTAAATTGTCCAATCATCAAAATAGAAATCCATCGTTTTGTAGATGTACTCCTAGAAGGCTTTGAAGACAATATGAGAAAATACCGCCGGTGCATTTTTTAGACCAAATGGCAAGACTTTGTAAGCAAAAGAACCAAATTCACACACGAATGTGGTCTTATTTTGATCTTCTTTGGCTATATGTACTTGTTTGTACCCGAAAAATCCATCAGTGAATGAATAACACTCATGTCCTGCGACTTCATTTATGATTTCGTTGACGAACGATGTAGGGAATGGGTTGGTCAGTGTAACTATATTGATTTCGCAAAAATCGACACAAATCCTCATTCATGTCAGATCATACTTCTTCGGCTGAACCACCATTGGACTCGCCCATTCTGATTGATCAATGGGGTATATAATTCTGGCTTCGAGCACACTATCAATCTCCTTCTTCACAATGTCTTTGTATTTATGCGCAAGTTTATACGATCTTTTCTTCACCGGTTTGGCATCTGGTAGGATGTCAATCTTCATTTCACCCATCTCCCACACAAGTCCTTTCAAGTCTTTATAATCGTGGGAAAATACATCCTAAAATTCTTTAAGGAGGCTAGTGATTTCTGCAGTCTGCTCCTCATTCAAATAGTCACCAATTTTTGCCATATTAGGTCTGTTGTCATTCGAAATATCAAATTCTTTAATTTTAACCTTTGTGTCCATCCACTTCGGGGTGCGACTGTCATTGATTGGTCTCTCGCCTTCCTTCATCTGCGTGAACTGTTGTGGAAAATATTTTTCTGATAGTCTTTCTTGACCCTCTTTTTCTGTTGCTCTACGTTGAAATCTATTTTGACACGCTTCAATGTGGCAGGGTGACCTTCTTTCCACTAAAATATTTTCCTGACTGACTTTTCCGTCTCCAAACGCAGTCGTGTCGAATGTTGGATCTCCTTCGATTGAATATTAAGGCAGGTAGCTATCTCTTGATCAATTTAGTTCCCTTCTGTAGGTACATTTTCTATCGGCTACAAAAATTATGTAATTTGGTTCCTCGCTTCTATCAGCTGCTGCTCCTTCATGGAAAACTGGAATTCTTTGATGAAGTTTTCCTTAAGTTCTTTCCATAGGAACATATCTCCTCTTGCTTCCTCCATTTTATACCATTTATTCAAAAATTCAGCGAGTGTACCTGGAAAGAGGTGTGGCCAAGCCCTTTCATCCTTGTATCCTAGTCTTCACCATTCTTTTTACATTTGTCGACATGGGCCTTAGGATCTTGTCGTTGAGTGAAAGTTGGGATATCTGCCTGGGCTATTAACTTCTTTCCTCCAAACCGTTCAACAAAATATGTCGACGCACTGGTCCATGTTTGGAGTCGTGATTGATGAGTATCCCACCATTTCGCAGCCTGTCCCGTAAAAGTCTCGACCAGACTCTGCAGTATTCCTTGTTCACCGACATGTTTTGAAACTTCCCCGACATGTGTTGTCGGCGATTGATATTCTTTATATCTCAACACAGGATGATGTGCAAGTCCAATCTTTGTTGGTGTAAGAGTCGGGTATTCACGAATTTTTCGTTCAAATATTTTTGGGATGGTCGAGACCGAAAAACACTTCTTGAATTTTTTTTTCGAGATAGCTTCCATTGTCTAGCATTATTTTGCATGAACACCATAATTTTCCATCTCCTAGTCATAAAGCTCAGCGTCAGAATTATATCCGACCGAAACAGGGTCTCCCAAATGGAGTTCCCCCTAAGAATTTGGTTCAACATAGTCCTCATTGTTGTCTATTCGATAAAGTTGTTTGATATCATTATCGTCCTCAATAGGTTCATAACATGTCATGTCTCCATCTCGGGTAAAAAGTTTTTATTACTCAATTTTGTTCATCTTGCATGACGACATACCTAGAACCTAAACTAATCCTTGCATTGCAACCTAGAGTGTAAAAAGGGCATGGTGAACTAGAAGGGGGAGAGTAATTAAGTCGTAAAGTTGTAAAAGTCGCATTGTTCTTTGACTCGGTTTAGTTTTATAAACTTGAGTTAAGTTAAGTTTAATTTTAACCTATGATATATGTCTATGTAGTTTTTATTTGAAACCGAGTAACCATTGACGTGGAATACATAAGTATATGTATTATTTAGAGTAGGCATGTGTTTTTATGAGGTAAAAATACATACCTTTATGCCTATTCTTTGATATAATTAAAATAAAGAGATATAAATTTTAGTTATATACATATATTTCATGCTTTTAAATGCTTATATCAGATTTTATATGCCTACATTTTATTGATAAATTCAGGCATATATTTTATTGTTGTGTTGTTGTTATGCATTTTATAGATAGATAGATAGATATAGATAGATATATATACTTTGGCCATAAAATACATTATGCATTTATTGTTGTCATTTTTAAGTGAGCTTAAAGTATAATGTTGAAACATAATGGTTTTTCTTTTATGTTTATTATCTTGATTATAATATAGCCAGAAAGTGCCCAAACATATTTTAAAACTTATACATAAGTATTTATGAAAAAAAAAACATATATGAAATATGTTTATACTATATATATAGACATTTTTGGCTTATTTAAGCTAGTATACGAATATATGGGAAACACATATAGTATAGATTGTATGAGCATATATATATATGAAAAAGAAAAGAAAATAAATATACATGAGAAAAGTAACATACGGAGGATATATATGATTATTTATTATTTTGCTGGGCGTTTTTTTTTAACCTAGCGTTGCCCTGGAGGAAGGGCTGCACGCACGGAGAGTTTTGGATAAAAAAGCTCTGTTTGGGGTTTTTGACTGAATGTTTCCCCAGAGGAGCCTTCACGCAACCGGGGTTTTGAGGGCTGCGTTAAACCCTGTTTTAGGGAAAAAGAAAGGGGGCGTTTTCGTGAAGAGGGATACGATCGCTTGCTGCGTGAAGGAGCAACAGCCTCTTTTGTGAATACTGCGTTGAGGAGGGGGAAGGCCTCCATCGTGGAGAAGAAGGTTTGGTTTTTCTCTCATGGAGATTCTGCATCGATCCGGTATGATGAAATAACCCCGCATTCTTTTGAATAAGGAAAAACTTCTGGTGCTCTGCATTCTACATGGCTCGACTTCGAAGCTGGTCTTGGTTTTTATTTTCCTCATACTATTGAAGTGAATACGTTTCTTTTCGCAGTTCTTTGTATGGTGTACCGAGTTGAAGAACGCGCTTGGTTTTCTCGGTATGGGCTTCTGGCTTGTGGGCGTGGATACGCTCTACTCCCATGGCTGCGTAGGGTTGAAGGGTGTGTATCACCTTGGTGATAACCCTGCGTTGCTTGCCTGGAAAAATGTCAGTGCGGGAAGAGCTCCATTGTTGGTTGGAAGCATCGTATGCTCTGCGTTTTCCCTTTGACAGATAGAAACATTGTGTATGCTCTGCATTTCTCATTTAAGTGGACAAGAACGTTGTCTGCATTGAAGCTTGACAGAAAATTTATTTGATTAGATCTCTATTTCATTCTTGGGTCTGGAAAAACGCATTGGTGTGCTCTGTTTTTCTTTTCACATGCTAAAGATCTGTTTAAGCTTTTGATGCGTGGAAGTAAGTGTTCTCTTGACGGCTGTCGGCGTTAGCATGGGCACTCAGTTACAGTATTGTCACTACAAATACTGTAGAGTGATGAAATTTGTTGGTTTTGGTTTTGGTTGTGCTTCCTGTGAGAGCATGAATGCCAAGGATAGTTTTATTTGCTTATTGGATGCTCTGCTTCTTACTTTCCATGTTGCTATGTTTGAGTGGGCTTCAACCCTTGCATTTTAAAATTAATGCTTTGAAGTTACACTTTCGTTGAGGGGAAGGGCGATTCCAGTGGGAATCGACCCATACCAACCCGGTGAAACGATACTCTGTGTGTCGTGGATGGAGAAAAAAAAATGGAAATCGTGTTCTGGTGGATGATTTATGTGTTGCTTAAACTGCATGCCCTCTTAAGTTGCTAAGGAACTGCCTCGGGTGCACCGTTACTATATTGTTGTATCAATTTTGTGATGTTATATAATGGTTTATTTTATAACATGATTATATATATATATATATATATATATATATATATATATATATATATATATATATGATAATGGTTTCATTTCATACCGTTGGTATAAAAGGGTGATGTTATACATATATACATATATATATATTTATACCATGAATGTATGGTATTATGTTTTGTGCATTGAGTGGTAAGTATTGACTAAGTGTACCTATATACAAATAATGATAGGTACCAAGTTGCATCTACAGGAGGCATGCCAAATGATTGTATGCATCTGAATAACATTTATATGCATCTGAATAATGTTGTATGCATCAAAATTATAGGTATGCATTGGACGTATTGTACATGGAATGCGTTGCTTTTGTTTACATAGATGCAACAAATGTCAGTATTAGCTTTGGTCCATTAGTGGCATGTCGAATGCATCAAATTATATGTCGAATGCAGTGGACGGGTTTATATGCATATTCATAATTATTGGTGTTACGTTATGTGTTTTGGGTTGCATGTCGAATGTATGGGATGCATGTCAAATGAATGTGGAAAAATTTACACGTACCTGTTCATATCGTTTACATTTTACATTATGTTGATAGATTTTCTGTCGAATGTGTGGGAGGCATGTCGAAGGAAGTCGGAAACATTACTTACACATGTTCACGCTATTTTTTGTTACATTATTTCTTTTGGGTCGCATGTCGAATGCACCTCTTATGTTTGATGTACATATTCATGATGTTAGCATTTCCTTATGCTTGATGGCTTGTCGAATGCATTATTGCATGTTGACGACATCTATTATGTTCATACCCATGGTTTACAATGCTTGTATTGCATGATGTCTATGGTTGAATGTTGTATGATTGAGTGCACG
Organism: Larix kaempferi; assembly: GCA_027924585.1. Lineage (NCBI taxonomy): Eukaryota > Viridiplantae > Streptophyta > Pinopsida > Pinales > Pinaceae > Larix > Larix kaempferi. Next base: position 2,649,102 of record BSBM01000619.1, read on the forward strand.
TCGAATTGCTTGGGTGGCTTGTCGAGTGCACTAGTTGTTATGTACTTATGGTAGGACTACCATGAATGACAGATGGTTAACACATGCTTATGTCATGAGGCATTGAAGGCCAAGTCTGGAGTACAGACTTGGGCCCGTCGAGAACAACACCACAACTATGCACGAGGTTAGGACATGAGAAGTGCCTAGGTAGGAGTACTACCTTTGACTTGCAGGAGTACTACATTAACCTCCAAATCTGTGTGTGATTAGTTCTAGGGAGATCAGACTTACAACACTCTATCCTATTTTTGGATCACCATGCCCAAATTGGGGGCGACCTTGGGATAGACTGATTATATGCCGTCGAAGAGCTTACGGTTGGGTGGAGCATTGCATTGCCCACAGTATCCCCCCTTAAAAAATATTTATGCTTGTATGTCAATTTAATGTATCATGATTTATGAAAAGATATCTAGAGTTTTTGTATTATGCTTTATAGTGCTAATGCATGTTGTAAGTATGAATGATGAATACAGGAATAAGATGACAGAAAGATTAGCCCCTCTTCAGCTTTACCAAGGTGGTAAGAAAAGTATGTTTGTAAAGTTATCATATGCATTGACATATATATTGGCTTGTCTGATTGTGTCTTTATTTGTATTCAATGAATGTAAGTGGATAGTATTGTCTATCATGTTTGCTTACTCATGTATCCATGTAAAGTTGATTGGTAGATGGCCAAAAAGGAAGAGACTACAATTGTTTGAAAAATAGATTTCAATATGATGCTACTAACCCTAGGAAAGTTTAGTGTCATACACATGCTTAGAGTTTTACCATTCTATGTCATTGATGTGAGAACATATATTAGACATTTTATTTAATGGGAAAGCATGTGATTGTGAATGCATTGAATAATGAATAAGATTATTGTGCATTGGAATAAATGTTAAAAATTATTATGTGAACTATGAATGAGACATTACTCTAGATCAGATTGCAATTGATAATGCTCTATTGAAGGGTATGTGTGAAAGAACATGTTTGTATGCTTCTTGTGAATGTTGTAAAAGGAGACTAGTCAACATAACCTAACTTAACCTTCTTAACGTTAGAATTACACCTTTCAACATGATCTATGGTTGGATTAGTATGCTTTGGGTGTAAGAGAAAGACTCGATATGTTCTCATATGCTTATATAGGTGTATAGCTTTGTCTTCATTTATGTATGATGAGATTAATGGTGCATTTACACCTCATGGTTAGGTGAATTTCTTATTAATGAAATTACGACACCGTGATGTTGAATATTCTTTGGTTGGCATACTTATGTATTCGAAAAGGTTTCCATTATGCAGTAATGATGTGTCGACAAGCTTTCTAAATGTTGATTAAGTATGTAGCTTATTGAATGAGTATTTTTGTATGAAATGGAATCCAGCACATGAATGTATGTTCGTGCACCATTATAATTAATGTTATAATTTATCAAGTATGCTTGAGTATCGAATTAAGTTACTACTCTACAAGTAGTCGCACCATGATATATCTTTCATTATTGAATTAATGTATTGCATGCAATTATATGGAAAGATAGGTGTGTATATCTTGGTTTTTATCTATGGAAGACTTATGATACATAGGCATGCTTATGATGTTAAATGACTCTAGTTAAGAGTGTTGTGTTAAATATAACATCGAGTTATGAAGCTAATTTATTGTGTAGAAGGAGTGTTATTTTGTGTTGCACCAAGTTCGAAAATTGTGTGGTATTTCTTACCCAAGTTTGTACACGAAGTTGCAAGTGATTTTTTACTAAGAATTTGATTTATAATGTTATAAAAAGGAACTTGGTTTGCATGCCATTATGCTTGGAAAGACTTTCCATATTGCAGTGAATCTATGTATCTGATTGTCTATATGTTATTCACCTTGGTAGGTGAATTGATGATTGTACAACTATTGATGGTATGTTGGTTTTAAAAACAAAAAAAAACTCCGCATTTCCTCTTAAAAGTGTATAGGATTTTGGTATGTTACAGACCAAGGTTGTCCCTGAGATGGGGAAATTGGTACTATTACCTTCTGACCATTTTGTTTTAGCTTGATGCGACCCTTATCGAGTGAAATCAAAGCCTTCATCTTTTGCTCCATGGTCGGTCAACCAGGGCTGAAAAAGAACTTGCGCCATCCTTTGGATTTATGATTTCAAAATCAATTTTTGTCTTTATGCCTTTAATGGATGTTTCCACTTCTCTCCAGACTCCAATTGGCTCAATGAGTCCTTGATCTGCAAGCTTTAGATAAATTCCTAATTCTTGTAGTATTGGTCAACCTAATTGGTCCCAAGTATCACGAGTCATGATATTGACTTGAGAACCAAAGTCGAGTACAACTTATTGGATGTGATATCCATGTATCTTGAGGTCGACGAGTGGGTCGGCATAATTTTTGTCTTTTTGACTAAGTCGGAAAATGTTTTTAGCTTGTCTTTGCATGACAGGTTTATTTTTGATTTTATGCAACAAATCAACTAGTTTTCCCTCAACTTCATCCTTAGAAATTAAATTAAACAGTTTGTTAATTGCTTCATGTCAACTTTATTCATTGTCTTCCTGTGCTGCCAAATCAGAGAATATGTCAGATGTGTTTTTAAACAAATATTTTTGTTTAACAGGATTTGGATAATCCTCTTTACCTACTTCTCTGCTTATTTGAGGTTTATCTCGACCAATATGAGTGCCTTGTCTAGTTACAATTGCAAATTTTTACTTCGAATCACTTCACATTTTGGTACACAAGAAAAGACGTTAACATTCTTTTTATTCGTGATGTTTTCAACCATAGTAGGACATTTTTTTAGAAAGTGATTGCCTAATACACATTTAGTACAAAATTTTAGATCAGTTCTATCTTTATACGGGCATTCTACATGGTGGTGATCTTCGTTGAAATAGGTAAAACATTGGCCAGGTCGGTGAGGTCGAAAATCTCGATTGTTATTTCCATGGCCTCGACCTCGTCCTTGGTATCCTCCACATCTATTACAGTTATCATTCCGCTAATCATATCTTCATCCATCATATTGCGGGTATTTGTCATTTCAGTCATTGTGGTTATAATGGTCATTCCTTCCATCTCTATCATTGCGATCATATCTGTCATGTCTGTCATTTCTATCTTGTCACTGCTCGACAAAATTTGTTTGGTACACTACATGATAGTTTTGTTTGTTCTACAAGTTTAGATGACATTCTGTGACAGAATGTGTGTCCACTTCACAGTTTTGACACCACTTTTCTTGTTTATTTTTCATATTATATGGGTAGTTTTCTGTCTTGTGTAAACCATAGTCTTGACATATGTCGCAAAAGACTCTAGATTGAACAAATTTGACATCTTTTCATCACTCGTCCATATGGAAAGAGTCCTTGTGATGTCCTGCAGTGGAGCATTTCATACACCACACTTCTGATCCTTTCAAAATGATATCTCGGATAGACTGTTGCATGCTATCCAATCACTCTTCAATGTGTCTATCGACAGGGGCCAAGGGATACTCATCATCCATTTAAATCTCCAAATCCTTTGCCAAGGCCTCTTCATATGAATTGACACTTTTCCAACATATGTTCACTTTAATTTTTCTAATCAGTCCAACTACGAACCATTTGATTAGAATTTTTTCTTCAATTTCGTAGTAAATCTAGCTCAAGAGATCCTTTAATCTCTTATCATATTCCTTCACAGTCTTTGTTGGCCTCTGGACTGTCATCTTCAATTTTTCAGCAACCAAGTATGTTTCATCCGAAGTCTTAAAGAGCTCTTCGATGTTCTAGCGATGTACCCCATGTACAATGTAAGAGCTCTCTTCCTCAGGGAGCCAACAAAGTGAGCCAACTAACGTTCTTCACTAGTGAGCTGGTTGGCTGTCCAGATTGATTCGCAGATGAACCAATTTCTTTTTTGGTCTTCATCCCCTTCATAGAATGGGAGGTGGCACTACTACATATGGTCAAATTTTCCACAATTGTTCGTTGTAATTGCCACGAATATTCGTCCCTGTTGCAATGATTGGTGTTTCGTGGAAACATATTCATGGATACAAGGATGAAAATTCCCATCGTGGCAATAGCAACGCTTCTTGCTGGCCACGTGTCAAGTACAAAACAATTCTCAGATCTATGGAAGAGGAATCCATCCATGAAGTTGCGTCTCTATATTGACGTTTAGCTTCTGCAAGTTCCACGAATGTGTGTGGAAACTTGTTTGTAGTTCCACGAATCATCGTCTCAATTTTCACGTAGAGATCCACAAAATTTTGTGGCAGGTTTAGCACCTGCGTTGAAACAATTTTACATTTTCCATGAATCCTCGTCCCAGTATCCATGAAGCAATTCCCAAACTTTCATTGCAGGTTGAGCACCTGTGTCGAAACAAGTTTACATTTCCATGAAACATCGTCTCAGTATCCACGCACCGATTCCCAAAGTTTCGTTGCAGGTTCAAAACCTGCGTGGAAAGAGTTTTTATGGGCTAGATGAATGTTCATCGATATATCGACGATACCTGGATGTGTTAAAAAAATAAAAATTTAATGCATCCAAAAATTTGTCACAGCTTGTGACACTTGTCAACAAAACAATCAACAATCAATCCTACAAGGAGTATTCCAAACTATAATTTCTCACCTCATCACTCATTCATGAGGTATTTCAGGCCCAAGAATATCCCAAGTACTAAGAGTTGTGCACAAAAGACCCTTCAAAGTTGCTCCTGGATGTGTTAAGTGGAAGGAAACCCTAAACAAGTGCCTTGATTAATACTATTGGCAAAAACATTATTTGAAAAACAAAGGAAAGACCTATACATCATTTTTGTAAACATGCATAAAGATTCAAATCAAATGTTAATACAAAACTTGAGGAAAAGGCTCATTTATGTGCAAGATTGTGCAATCGTGCTTCTCTAGCAGAACTTTGGCATTTGGATGAAACATCACTAGTTTCAATATTCCTCATAAATTCTTCTAGATTTTAAATAAGATTGCACTCCTCTATTTGTATGTACCGTTGCCTTAATTCCAATTCTGAATAATATCAATTTGAATGCTTCCAATGATTTCAATAGTTCCTACATATTGAAACCATATCCCAAAAATTTAAAGTTAGACAAAAAGTGATCATATGATAATCACAACACTCGTAAGTTAAAAGACATTCCAGAGTAAAATTGCAATTTTCAATATCACATGAGAATTTCTTATATGTGTCTCCCTCATAAGTTGGATCCATGTGTTAGGTATTATCAAGGTTTTTTAAGCTACCAACTAATATTTTATATATACTACCAACTCTATGATAATCTCTTAATAAGAAAATGCTCTAACAAAATTCAAATATTTTAATGAACAATAACATGTACTTGCGTAAACATTTTCTGGTTTGAATTATAACCTACCAATTTTGTTGTTGTGGACAACAAGATCATAAGCAGAGTGAAATGACACTTACTAATGATGAGAAGGACATTCACTCTCTCATTTTTGCATCTACTTCTACTTCAAGTATAAAGCAGTATCTTTCTCTATCAAGGTTTACCCCCTCTCATTTACTATTATTTTCATTTGTATTCTTTTTTTGGGCATTTAAAGTTGCCTTGGCACTCCCACACTACAACTGTGACTTGTACTCTCTAGTCCCATTGACCTATTTTGGTCATTTATGGACATTAGTGAAGTTATCTTACCTTATATCTTATTTTAAAAATACATGGCAACACTGTAATGTCCTTATATATTTGGTATGATTATTGCATCTACTATGCCATTACCTATTCCAACATGTCCTCAGCTTGATAAAAAAAATGAGAAGTTCTAGTGCATTGAGCAAATGAATTGTGATATGTCTGCAATACCTAACTTTATATGAGAAACAAAGTAGATAAATATAATACATAGGCTTGAACTAAGCAATACATCAAAAGTCATGGAGTCATCATATGAAGCTACAATTGGATCAAGTGTTGGCAATAAGAAAGATGGTGCCTATGCACTCAAGGGGAGCAAAATGTACTTGTCCTCCACAAAGCTCTCATATTCCCCAGAGAACAAAACCCTGGGAGTAGCCTCTCAATTTGGATTGACTCTAGCCTGTCCCTCCCAACGTGACAGATCCTGTAACAGCTCTTGAGGTAAACAATCCAACAATAGTAACTCTGATTAATGTTGTGATTGAGTTGCAGGGTTCTACTTTCAAGGTTGTTTTTGAATTGATGCAGAAAGCCCTTCTAGCTCTAGATGTGCTAAGCCATCTGAAATGCAAGTGTTGTAATCATCTTCCTTCAAATATGAGTTAAGGAAAATGGAAAGCTCTTTCATTCGTAATCAACACCAAAATTTGGCAATTTTTTAGCAAGATAAATGGAAGAAACCCCATAATTTATTATAAGGTCAAGAAATGTTTTTGAATCCTTGTAAGATCATAAGGAAAATGCATTGATCCACAGATTTATTGGCCTATGGCCCTGAGCAGATTATCTAGTGCCTTGGATACAAGAAAATTGGACCCCAACTTGTCCCTGTTAGTTTTTGTTCTAGGGGGTTTTCATCATCTACTTCAAAAATATGAAAGACGGAAACCACATCTTAAAGGATGTACTGGGTTCCCTGTTTTTGGGGAAGGTCTTGCATATTTTTTAAACCTTTTTTTTCTAGACTTTGACCCTACAAATACGCCTATCTCCCACATTGGCAACATAAAGAACTCTCCCATAAACCACCCCTACTAAACAGCAAGACCCAACTGTTGCAAGCTGTGGCTTTATAGGCCACGACTTTGTAACAAGAGACAAGCTGTGGAGATCCTTGTGCATATAAGAGAGTGTTTGATTTTTTTCTTCACGTAGAGAGTGTTTCCTTGTGTCCTTTGAATAATCATAAGGCTTAAACAACATTTTGCAATGTATGATAAATTCAAAACTGCCATATCAACATATTATAATATTGAGTTACACTGACAAGCAAACTAAAATGATAAACTAATATTCAGTAACATGTAATAAAATAAACATATATATCATATAACAAAAAGAGAGATATTGTTGAAGATACCAACCTAGGTGTGAAACCATTCTTGAAAATATACTCAAAAGTGTTACTTTCATAAAACACTTTTTGTGCCTCGGAGAGGCTAGTCTTCTCTAGGAACCAGATGAACCTACAAAAGGGTGTGTACAAACCAGAGAGAGAGAAATGACTGGTGTTGATTAGGTCAATGATAGTCAAGCACAGTACATAACTCAAAAGAAATAAAGTCACAAAAATTATAAACTTCAACCAAGTCTCAGCAGAAGAGAAGTTATTATCAGCACACCACAACCGATCACAGGTGATCAAAGTCAAGTACTCTATAAGACCAAAAATTCAACAAGGTGGTATAAAAAAAATGAAGGAGGTTAAATGACTGTATTAACCGCAAGTCAAAGATAAGGTACCACAAGTCCAATAATAACTCAATCAAGGTGGGGAAGGTACAACAAGTATTTAATAACTCAATCCGTAACAAGTAATAAAATAAACATATTGATCATATAACAATAAGAGAGGTATACTTGAAGATCTCCACGTCAACATTAAACAAAAAATCAGATCTAAAGTCTAGGTACAAATATAAACAATGGTCATAAAATAAGAAAATATAAACAATGGTCATAATAATATAAGTGTGGGTAGTAGAAGACCCATGACCCTTAGAACCAAGGGTATGCTCCAAATGTGGCCAAACAACCATAGTAATCTATAAGAGCAAAACTTCAACAAGGTGGTTTTAAAAAAGTTACTCAAGGAAGGTAAATGACCCCATTAAACACAAGTGAAAGATAAGGTACCACAAGACCAATCATAGCTCAATCAAGGTGAGGAGGGTACAACCAGTCATATCTATCGCAAATGTACAACCATTCTATATAACCTGAAAGTTCATCATCACAGTATAAGGAAGGGTGGTGGGATGCCAAATAAAAATATCCCTCATTTCTCTCAACAGTAAAATATTTTTCAACATAATTTTGTTCTCTATCAACTTCAGCACTCCTCTGTGGTCCCTGTGCTGAAGTTGGTCCTCGAGATGCAATGGGCAGTAATATTATAACATAATTTTCATCTCTTTCACTAACAGTTGATAAAATCAACATATTGAACATATAACAATAAGAGAGGTATAGTCGAAGATCTCCACATCAACATTTAACCAAAAATCAGATCTGAAGTGTGGTACTATTTTTGAATAGTGCTAAAGAAACAGTAAAATATTTTACAACATAAATTTGATCTCTATCAACTTCAACACTCCTCTATGGTCCCTATGCTGAAGTTGGTCCTTGAGATGTAATGGGTAGTCATGCTATAACATAATTTTCATCTCTTTCACTAACACTTGATAAAATAAACATATTGATCATATAACAATAATAGAGGTATAGTTGAAGATCTCCACGTCAACATTTAACCAAAAATGAGATCTGAAGTGTGGTACTATTTCTGAATAGCGCTAAAGCAACAGTAAAATATTTTACAACATAAATTTGACCTCTATCAACTTCAGCACTCCTCTGTGGTCCCTGTGCTGAAGTTGGTCCTCGAGATGTAATGGGCAGTAATCAAATTATAAATAGTGATGATCATCGAAGTCATGATGAACATATCTAATATAAAGAGAATCAATTTCTCAGACTAATATATCTACATGTAGCATGTAGTGCTCTATTTTTTACAGCAGAGTACTAAGTAAAATTTCTCAGTTAATTTTCTATGTATTAAACTTTAATCAGGTGTTTGGGAGTAAGTTTTTAAAAATTGCTATGCTTCTAAATGATATTTAGTGTACTGTCTTGTCTTTATCAACCATACATTCGCATTTTAAAACAAACTAACATATCAATATTTTCTTTTCAACAATTTGTTCTAGCATAAGAATATGTTTCACAGTAGTAAATCAGTAAATAGAAAGTTATATGCATGTTTAGAGTATGTTTTAGCATAATAATCAAATAACGTAAATAACAAGGAAATTACCTGATGCTGATGCTAGTAGACCGTAGGTTGTAGCAGGTTTTAGATTCTCTTAGTCAGCCAAGATGAAGTGTCCACCCTACCGACCAACTATTATCTTGCTGGCCCTTGGAAATCAAAGGATTTCCAAGCCCCCGAGCTCACAATCTGATAATCCCGAGAGCAGTCTTCACATAGGTTCTCCAAACTTTTCTGTTCTCAAAACTTCTTTCTGTTCCAAAACCTCCTCTTTACTCCAAGCTCTCCCCCTCTATATACTTTCCCTTCCTTGAGAAGACCTTGGGCTTACTCCACTGCCCCAAACTCTCCCTCTCGAGCCCCTCAAACATTTACTCCTTTCACCAGTTCATTCATACACGTTTCTTTATAAAAATTTATAATTAATTACTCTCATGGAAAATTTATTTGGTTTTGATTGACGGTCGTAAGTATTTATTACGGTGGGAATTATCACCCAAAGGTTATCCATTCGGGACAAGGTTTATTAATTACAAGTCTATTCACCAACTTTGTATTCAATGTTATTAATGTAATTAATAAAATATTATATAAATAGTTGACCCCTTTCAACTTGGACATGGCATGTCTTAAGGGTCTACCTCATCCGTCGAGATCACTTATCTTGAGATTTAAATTCTACGATTCGTATTGAATAATTAAATAGTAATAAACCATTTTCCATCACATCACATTCATTCCAAAATTGTTATCCTATTATGTCTAACTTAGAAATGTAAAATAATCACACTCTAATCCTTCATTAATCAATATTTAGATTTTACCTATTTTGCAATTGTTATGACATGGATAGTAATATTATTAAAATAAAAATTACTTAAGTAATAATATTAATTAAATCCTCACAAAGTAATAATAAATGGTGAATTTAATAACAATGTCTTTTAAATCATTTGTTTATCACATGAGTACCCTAACATCTACATAGTATCGTCGTTCTTCTAAACAAAGCACCCTTAAGGGCTTAAACAATCTTACTAATTAATTAGACAGTACCATTACCTTACTTACAACAATTCTCAGATGACAATGTGAACTGACGACACTTGTCTCAATTGTTTATCACGATGTTTACCAACAAGTAATACTTAGCTTAATTGATTTGTTTTACACATCTTAATAACTTTATATTCATTATTTGAGTTCGATCAATGCATGATTAACATAATTACTTATGACGACTTATACATTTATTCAATATGTTAGGTGTTCGTATATCGATACTAGTGTACATGTGCAAGGTGTGCATGCGTGGCCAGCGTATGCACAGATCATAAATGTACTATAGACAAACCCCATCCCGCCTATGCATACCTGATAACTAATAGTAGTATTTACCCCCATGTAGAAGAACAAGCATAATATATATAGTACAATTACTTCAACATTCTCAGTTATTTACCAATTAATTCTTTACGATTTCACATCATTATCTTTATCTTTACATTAGTTTAATCAACCATGTACAAGGAAGGGTACCTACTACCACTAACTCGGAATCAAGGAATGCTCAACCCTCAACAATACTAACTAACACATCCTCCCATCATAACCTACGTCCAGCATCCTCCCTATCCTTCCTCTGCTAGTACAAAAGTGGATGTCGGACACACCGATCTGACCACATAGACTTGAGAGCGATAGCGTCGGCTGAACAGCGGACCTATCCTCCCCTAGCAGGCATCTGACCATTGTCATCACAACAACATGGGGAGCATGTCTCAGCACAGCCCTCCCACGACCTCGTGTCTCATGGAAACATAGGGTGGGAAACACATCCATCCCTCTCAACATATTGGACCTACGCCCTTATCGACTCATACTTTGTTGCTATCGGGATTATCAGTTTGTGTTATCGTATCATCATTTTGGCTGCTAAGGTTTACTGTACGAACATGTTTTTTTTCCAATATATCAGATCAATTAACTGGCTATCCCATAGCCCTTGTGTCCTGTAGGTTAGTACTTCGCAAAATACAAATTTATAGAAAGCATTTCCCACTGATCGCCAATTGATCCAGGTTATCAAAAATCATTTTATTTCATGTAACCCTTTTAGTTCATCATAGATGCGTATGACATATAACACTTCAATAATTCATAGAAGACGATGGTATCCACGTACCAAATCATATATTTCACATTTTATTAATGAAAACATATAAACATATACTGAAATCGTAAAATAAAGAAATCATATGATAATCATAACATCGTAACCGCATAACATAGTAACATCATAATCATGGTGAAATCATAAAACAAAGTAATATCATATAATGAGGTCCATCATATCATAATATAGTTTACTCAGTTGAGCTGAGTTCAACATAATATATAAGAAAATAAAGTATGGTGTGTCTAACTGATAAATATGCATAATCAAAATATGGGCATTACATAGCACATACAGGAGTGATGATGTCTGAGAAAACAGAAAATTTGAATATTAAAATACACACTAATTATAAACAAGCATACAATGACTTGTGATGACATTTAAATTTAAAATTCAAACTGCAAGAAAATAAAAGACATAAATGGGAAAATCCCTAAGAGCATCACATAAAATATAAGTACCTCATGACTATACCAAATAAAATTTATCTATGTTACATACTGACAATGTTTCAAACTAACAACATCGATATCCATCAAAATAGAAGTCATGAATTTAAGTTGCATCTACTTTTTCGTTGATTTCTGTTTTTTTGCATTGAAAAAACTTGCAAGTATGGTATCACAATCATCAATTGGCACAGTATTTACTGCGATATCTCCTATTATTGTTTGTTTTTCCAAGCCCTCATTTATTCCACTTCTTGTACGTTGCTGAGCAGGGCGTGGAGACAATTCTTAAGGGGTGTGAACTGCAACAACGGAAATGAGCATATATATATGGCATTGAATTATTATTGAAATAAATATTTCATTATTTTGATTAAAATTACAATATTTCTCTTTACCAATTTCTGTAGATGTGACAACTAGGGTGTTAATTGGCGGTCTAGTTGCTTCCTCTTGTAGTTCATGCTCCTGACCTTCATGGTCTTCCATTGAAAGAAGAAAATTTATAAGTATACGTCAGGAAATATATATATCTAATCACAATAGATATTTCTATTTCCAAAGCATACATACCAGAATGGACACTATGCTCCACACTATCATGGGACATGTTCACCCCAACATCAACTTATGCTTGATGAGTACCGCTAGATTCACTACTGCAGTTGCATTGTTGCTTAAAAGCGAACATAAATTTTTAGTTATGGGTGATATAATCACAATGACTAATTAAACTTTAATAGTATACTACAATTGGTGATATACCTGCATTTGTGTCATTGGGGAGATTGGAGTCTACCCTAAGCTTTTCCGATGTTCAACCACACTTTTAAAACCAAACTTGAAACCAAGCTTTAGGTATTCCTCGGTGGCAGTACCTTGGAACGTATTTCCCTACAATGCATGATAACACATTTTAAAATTTCCAGTATCAAAATCAGATATTTGTTCAGTACTGTTAAATAACTATTCCCAACAATTAATCATTTAATACTTATGATTCTTGCTCTTAGTTTTCTATAGCCACCTTGGCCCAGTCTATGTTTCCCGTGCTTTTCCATTCTAGACTTGGTTGATTTCGAGGTGTCAGGTAGCCTATATATGAAAATGTTGAAAAACCTTAGATATCAAAAATCTTACTTAAACCAAAAAATAAAAAAAATAATTGAGCTTATTTCAGTAAATAGATGATATATGTTGTTTACCAGGCCATGGTTGTCTTCCTTGTTTTTTTAGCAAGTTCTCCTTTGCATCATCTATGAGTGCCTTCCACTCTTTCTCTGGAACCATGGGAGGGCACTCATGCTTGAGGTCAGCTTGCAATCTTTCCCTATATTGGGCCCTGGTATATTTAAAATTCTCATCAGCTAACCTTGCAACAACTTTCCTATTGAACGTATTGCCAAACAAGTTGACCATGTGGTCCATCAATTCATCTCTCTTATTTCTATCTTGGCTATTCCACTGTGTGCGAATGGTGGGGCCAAAAAAATCCAAGGCTTTGTCATTCAAATGCCTGTAGAAGACATTGTTTCCTACAAAAAAATGTCATCCATTCATTTATAATAATTTCAACATATGTATATTTCAATTTCATGATTAAAATCAATAAATTAATTAATAAATACCTGCAATCTTATGAACCTTGATAGGAACACAAGAGTCATCCACTAGAAAGGTGAGATCTAGTGATCCAGTTTTTTTAAGTCATGCTGCTCCAGGAAAAGTTTCCTGGTCGTCTATAATACATTCATCTCCAGAGTCATGTGGAGTCCTAGGCTCCGTTTCATCATGCTCTAGCATGGCATCATGATCTGGCATGGCATCATGCCCCCTCTCATTAGTGCCTGCGTCATCAATGGATTCGAGGCCAACTGTAGGAGTGGCAAAAAGCCTCATTGGTACATTGCTTCTTCTTTGTTGCATTGGACCATCACTGCTACCTATACCTGTCTCAGTAGGTTCTGATCTAGTCACGGGTTTTAAAAATTCCTACAAACAGTAAAATTTACTTTATCAGATCACTTGGAAAAATTAAAAACATAATATCAAATATGAAATCATGTCATAGCTTAAATTTTTTTGTGAAGATGGCACTTACCCCATAAGATTGTATTTCATTTTGCAGCTATTGAATCCTTGGCCTGTTCTCTTGTGTCAAGGGAGTTTTGCGAGCCAAGGAAAGCATTTCTATGTTTGACTTTTTCAAGGTTGTTCTAAAAGTGTGCAATGGGTCAGTGGAATAGAAAATGTCTTCCTCAAACCCCTCATCATCCAGATCAGGTGCACGTGGCTAAATTCATCAAACAATAATTTAAATTAAGCAATATAATTTTAACATCATTCGAATATTGATATTGTAATGAAAATTAAGTTACTATTATGCACTAACACTTACCTGATGTGGTGTTATGGCCGATGAGTGTCCATGATCAACCGACACTGTGGAAGCAGCAGGTGCCTTTCCACAGTCCTGAATGAACCATAACACCATAATAATGTCAGAAAAATGAAACAGTAATCCATCATAAGCTCAGAATAATGTGAATGTCAGTAGTGGACATTGAATGTTAACATACTGAATTGAAACATTTAGTTATTATACGTAACACTTACTTGATGGGCCATATAGTGTGACCTTCCATGTTCTCCCTCGACCATGGAAGCAGTACGTGCCTTTCTAATGGTGCCACCCTGACATAATAAATCAATAAATAAATGTTTACCTCATACTAAATGTTTGTAACATAAACAAAAATGAGACATTGCATTAATATTCATTTTTACCTCGGAAGTAGAAGATACATGTTATGCTGCATGTCGATGTGCAGACTCCTTCCACAGTTTAATGAGCATGCTATCATATGGAAATATTAACAATAAGCATGGAAAAAGCAAATGCTAACATTGAATATCGGAACATCTTGTTATTGTAGTCATATTTATTTGCTATATTTAACTTTTACCTGACGAGGCATAGATTCTGACCTTCCACGGTCACCCTGGATCGTGGAAGCAACATGTGCCTTTCCACTGCCTCCACCCTGATCAAACGTCAATAGTCAATAATTGCATCATAAACAAAAATGAGATCATCACATGGAAATATTCATAATAAGCATGAATAAAGCGAATGACAGAAGTGGAAATCGAATGTTAACAAAAAAAACCGAAACATTCAGTTATTGTAGTCATGTTTAGTTACTACATTTAGCATTTACTTGATGAGGCATAGTTTCTGACGATCCACGGTTCCCCTGGACCGCGGAAGGCACATCTATTCTATTTAAGTTGCAATCGATCAACAACTCTTCACCTGCAAGTATTCTGTTTATTGCACATACAAATATACGATGATGTTCACGTTCCTCAAATTCGCAATTTGGCTGCTTATTTCTTGTCACTAGTCGTGTACTATTTATAAAGCCAGCAACGTTTCCAGATGCTCTTGGTCTCCCATCAATATACATAGTTGCCCCTTTGTTTTTATTGTTTTCTGCTATTTGAATATTGTAGCTAGGTTTTTCACCCTAGCTTGTGCAAATGGGCACCTACTAAGGAGAAGGGGATCCTTAGTAGCAGTTCAGTAAAAACAGTAAAAACAAGACAGCAAATAAAAACAGTAAATTCAAACTAGCATGTGCATGAGGCAATAAAAGATATTAAAAATGGTTTCTGTATTGATTATACCTCCAATGTGAGGTTGGTGAAGCTCTTGCAGTAGTCCAGGAGGGATGTTTCCAAGCTCCAATGGGTTCCTTCTCCTTCTCAAAAGTGTTTGGATATGGGCCAAAGGGGCACTCAAATGTGAAATTAGCTCAAAAGGGTGAGCTAGGGTTTCAGAAGTGATTTTGGCAAAGTGAGGATAGGGAAGACTATGGATATGAAATGGGGAGCCTCCATCACCTATTTATAGGTTTTTAGTGGTGGAGTGTTGACCCATGGTTTAGGTCAGCTGTATAGGGTTTTTGCTTCCTTTTTTCCCTCTTTTTTGTACTTTTTATTCCCTTTTTAGAGGGTTTTTTCTATTTTTGCAGGAATTCACATTATTTTTGGGGAAAAGGGGGGTTTTGGCCTTTTGGAGGCTTTTTTAATGGTTTTTTAGCCTTTTGGAGGCTTTTTAATGGCTTTTTAAGGTTTTAGAGGCACATATGGTAGGAGATATGGACAAATGAGTCATGTAGTAAGGGAGATGAGGTAGTGAGTACTTTTTGGGTGTTAACAGATTGCCCCCTGATGTGTGAGGGCAGGAGCGCATCGTATGGCCGATAGACATCATAAGTATTTTATGGTTTTCCTGGGATGTGGAGAGGAGAAGAAATGAACTAGAGCCCAGAACAACAGTCCCGAACAAACTGAAAAAACTGAATGTACATGACCTCAATAACGAATGAGGAATAATCTCAACATATGGACGAGATGGGCATTCCCATGCTCGTATCAAGATATAGAACAATAAGAAGGGGGTCCAAAAAACGGGGACTTGAAATATACATGGCCTCAAATAATGAATGAGGAAGAATCTCAATATATGGATGAGGCGGGCATACCCATGTTCGTATCAAGATATATATAAAAAATAACAATAAGGCCCAATAATGGGGACCTGAAGAATACATGGAGAACCACTGTGTACGTCATAAGGGTCCAGAGGGGACACATAATCTAGGACAGACTACTAGGATGTCCATGTTTGAGCTGAAGAACTGATACATTGGAATAATCAATAGTGCTGCTGAGTGTGGTACCAGAGGAACTAATGAGCTGCTGGATCATAGTGACGGGGAGTCATACCCTCCATGGTACACTGAACTGGAACTAAACTGGGTACTCAAGGAAGCATATAACTGGATGGCTTCCGAATACAATCGCCAATGCAACCCAGACATCCATGGGAACATATAACTGGGTGTTCCGAAGTGACTCACCAATGTGCTAGAGTCCGGGGAAATTCGGGGTCTTTGACCAATAACTGAAGGGATATAAACCTTGCGTGATTCTCAACGATGCGATCAAGTTGTTGAAGTCGAGCATGTGAGAAACAACCACTTGGAGAGGCACTGATGACTCCTCTCAAAATGGTCCATAGGCACTCACCACAGATGGTGATGAGTCCAAGGCACAAGGACCTATGGGTCTATCCTCTGGAATAGATGAGATGTCATCGATAGAGGGAGACCTGCAACTAGCAAGGCAATGATGTTTACTTGATAGGAGCATGAGGTGGAGAACCGAAGTGTGAGAGTACGGATGATAGGACTGACATACTGTGGGGGTGGGGGATAACTGGGCAAGTAGAGTGGTTGGAATCAAACTTCGCTTTTTCAGAGTATGATGGTGGGGATGATCGGGCAACATATGAAACTAACTGGTGGGAAAGGAATCATAGCTGTAATGGATCAAGGATAGTGACTGGGATGAGTGATAGTCAAGTTGGGGTAAGATGGCAGGAGACTGCAGAATACTCTGAACAAAGGCGACCTTATTGGGGGTGCTACCGAGATGATCGATCATGGTGTTGAGAGGAACTGGGGAGACTTCTCCATGGGTTAAGGAACTAGAAGAAGTGTGTTCAAAACCGTACTGTCATGTGGATTTATACGAGCCCAGGACAATTCATGCTCGTGATTGATTTCAATTTTAAGGAGTTTGAAAGCAATAAGAAAACTCTGAAATAATGTGTAGGACCCCTCCTTTAGGGTCCCCTTGAACTGAACCTGAAACTTTAAAAACTTCATACAAACAAATTAGCCATTATAGTTATTGGAAAAATAAAATAAAAGAGTGAATAACTTAACAAAAATAAGCAAACCTTAACCTGTCAACCCGATCCAGCTGGTCCATTGTTGTCTGCGTCTTCCGTAGAACCCCTCCAGCAAAGCTCGTTTAACCATAGGCAAAGCAACCGTTAGCTTCGCCACCCAACCATAGGCTCATGCTTTCAGTCGCATGGCCTCCCCCGAGCTTTGGGTCGTAGAGCTCACACAAGTATTTCAGAAATTCAGCTTGGGCTTCCCTTCCCACCAGGATTTCTAAGCCAAACCCTTAGATAGCAGCAAGTCTTTGAGGCATTCGAAAATTACGACAATCGTCCAAATTATGGGCCCCCTACCCATTCCTTAAGCCTTCCTTATAAAGGGAAATCTCTTGCGACACATGTCGCTTCATGCATAAATAAATATTTTTAATTATTTATTTAATTAAAACACTCACCCATCCAAGTGTCAGTTTCTCTGGGAAGTGCACCTACATCCCTAAGTTTGCTCTAGTTTGTCCCCCAGATATTTTAATCAACTCCTAGCTTTTAGTTGACTAGGTGTCTAATCTATTTTTCTCCTAAATAATAATTTCTATTATTTTAAATGCTCAACAAAATAACTATTCATGTGCAAATGTCTAAGCTATTGTTATGCATTTGCTAAGTAATAATCTAGAGTTATTCTCCTAAGTTTTATGCATTTTAATTTAACAATCAAGCTCACTAGGATCACGGTGCCGCGTCGTTGGGCTCCTGGTTCCTTAATTTTTTTTAATTATCTGACATGGCACCACTCCGTCGGGTCCAATCATCCATGGTTTCCATTCCTTGGCATGGTACCACCTCGTTGGGTCCTTGCGTCCATTCTTTCCGTTCTCGACAGGGTACCTCATCGTTGGGTCCTTCTGCCACCATATTTTCGTTTTTGACTTGCGGGAACTCTTGTAGGGATTTTAGGAATCGTTACCATCCATCCTCCGTCTACATGCTATCTAGGGACTAATGGCGCCGAGGAGTGAGTTCGTTCTCACTGCGCGCCCCTCAACTCGTACGTGACCAGCTCCGTCGTGGCCCACCTCGTACGCCCTCACGCATTCCTCTTGAGCAAGCGGATCAATGCTTATCTGCTCATGCCTGGTATTCTTGTCGGGAGTCGACATCGTCGTCGCTTCCCCTGTGTGTGATTTACCCGTACTCTACGACCCTCCATGTTCCTTTGTGTGTCTGTTGGTGAACCGTCTCACTTGTTTCTACACACACTTCTCACAACAAATTATTAGTAGCACTGTTCTCAACAATCATCATCTCGTTTCTAACTCTAGCATTTGTTAAACATTTATGATTTATTCAAACTGCTCATTCATCTTATCAAATATACATTTCGTCACCAAATACATAATCACCATACAGCTAGTCGTTAAGTATTATCCATCAACATAATTTCCCATAGTCATAGCTAATCGTTTAACATATGCAATTATTTATTTACCTCAACAATTCAGATACACATACTAAAAAAATAAGGTCAAAAGGTTATTTAATTAATGTTTCAATCGGTTAGGTCACTCCACAGGTGCCCTCAATGTCTACAGTAGTCTAGGGGCACTACATACACCCCTACTTATTTAGAACTTCGTCCCGAACTTCAGAATAAAGGCAGAAAACTATGACGTTTCTCAGTTGCATCCTCCCAAGTCACAGAGCTAGGACAGTAACTGTCCTACTACACTTTGACTTGATCAATCAGGGCTAATCATTAAGCAAGAACTAATCAATCAATTATACCACTCCACATATATAATTTAATTCCTTAATTCATTTATCAATTATTGTCGTCATTCACATCTTCAGGTTTTCCTCAATCTTTTAAGACATATCAAGGCTCAAGAAACCACTTTATTGAAGTTGTTCGGCTGGGTCACTTGACAGGTGTCCTTAAGGTCCACAGTCATTCTAGGGCATTACACACCCCCCTCTTATTAAAACTTCATCCCGAAGTTAGGTCCCATGTGCTTCCGCTGTGAGTTTTCACTTCCTTTTCCCATTCATTTCTTCAATATATCCACAATTGATAATAAAATTTCATTTCTTCTTGTCTACCCTCATATAAGTATAAACCGCATAATTGGTAATGTAACTAAATCGTACCTTCGTAGTGTAGCAATCCCCACAACAGTTCTCCCTTGAAATCGTCTACGACAAATTCTTTCCATTCAACAAAACTATTAAATACATTATTTACGAAAATCCTTAAAGCATTGACACATTTCAACATAGGGGATAAAATATTCAATCCCAATTTCTTCATTTTCTATAGTTACGTATAACTATCATATATTTTAAATAGTATTTGAATTTCAAAATAAGATTTAACCCTTCCAAGTTCTATTGATACCAAAATGTAAAACTCTTCTTGATAAGCAATGTAAGAGTCCCTTTTTTTTTTTTTTTTTTTTTCAAATATACGAATTTAAGATAATGATGAATCTATTTCTAACGAAATTCTATATTCACATAAATATTTAATCCATCATAAGTTTAATTATAACTTCTACACAGAACCTTAAATACAAAATATATTTGCAGTATCCAAAAGTGACTAATTCTTTTCAAAGGTCTAAAATGTAACTTCTATATATATTCATATATATGGACTCATTATTAATACTATCTACACTTAAGTCTAGTACTTTTCCAACAATCTCATTGTACTTCTAGATATTCTTTTATACAAAATATATATATTCGTAAAGATTAACTAACCTCTAACCATCATTTCTCATACAATGCGTCACTAATTTCTCATCTATGTTTTCTATACAATTAAAGTATATATATATATGTGTGTGTAATCAGATTATCTCTAACTATCTTTCCATATATGAATATAGCACATTCACCATATATGCAATTGAGACATATGTAACTGATAACTAATTGAACACTACTTGTCTTTATTTTATATACAAGTGTTCTATATATACTCGTGACTTTTCTATGCAAATAAGTATATATATATATATATAAAGTTGAACTAACCCTAACTTTCCTTCACAATATAAGTGTTAACTTTTTAATAACTCAAATTCCAAACATGTTACCAATACATCATCATATTTAATGTATTCTAGGGTAATATAAATAAAAATCTTTTCGAGAAATAAATGCAATTATCTTACACTTTCTTAACTACCTTAAAAGTTTTTTTTTTTTTTTTTTTCTTAACTACCTTAAAAAATTTTGTAATAAACCACTTTGAAACATTTAAAGAATCCAAGTAAAAAGAAACATTTTTAGTAACCCTAATTTCAATATAATACAAATACATCATCATTTTAACTTCTTCTAAGATAATAAAATAAATACCTTTTTCCAAAACAAAGTACACTATATTATACTTTTCAATCACCTTAAAAGTAATTTAATAAACCATTTTGAAAACATTTTAAGAAACCTAACTCTTATCACATTTAACTCATTCTAAGATATTTTAAATAAAGATTTTTTTTTTTTTTTTTAAAAACAAGACATAAATACATTATAATGCTGAATTATTTTTATAAAAATATTTAAAGGAGCATTCTCATGCTATGGGCAATGTTATCCTCATAATCTTATGTAATGCATATATGTGTTAGAAACTAATTATCACATCCATAAACCATAATTTGCATTGCATTCATAATTGTTAAGAACTAACTATCCATCATTTAATAAAATATATATTTACATGGTATGTATAATTGTTAATCATTTTCTTCTCTTATCTAACTCTAGGTACTTCACTCTTATGTTGACACCCTTTCATAACCTTCCACTCGAGTAATCATAAACATTACAATCATAAAACTTTATAACTTTTTGGAGCATGTTCATATTAATATTTTATTAATAACCCAAGCTCAATCGGTGACTCGATTTCTTTGTTATGTTGATATATACCTTTACAAGGAATTCATTTATAATTTATTTAATCGATATCATTATAATATATATGTGTATCCACAACGAATTCACTAATACCTTACTTCAATACTCTCATACCAAAATATAAGTTCATAAGATTTCTTTAATATTTATTTAACATTAACCATAACCATATTTATACTGCATTCAGAATTTAAATTTATTTTAAATGAACTAAGCCTCAAGTTCCTTTCTTTTCAACCATGCACTAATGTGAATATAAATCGAATTTAATATTGCGCTATGTTGTATATAATCCTTAACTATATTCATACTACATTCAGATTTAAAACATACTTTAAATAAAGCTAAACATCAAGCTTCAATTTTCCAACTGTGCTTATTTTAAATGAACTAAGCCTCAAGTTCCTTTCTTTTCAACCATGCACTAATGTGAATATAAATCGAATTTAATATTGCGCTATGTTGTATATAATCCTTAACTATATTCATACTACATTCAGATTTAAAACATACTTTAAATAAAGCTAAACATCAAGCTTCAATTTTCCAACTGTGCGTTAAGTTAAATATCACATGGTGATAACATTCACTATATTTATGCAACATTCAATTTTAAGAGGTATGGAATGTAAATCCCGTGTTAATGTAAGGTGATCCAGAAATGACCGCATAGCGCAATGGATTAGCGCGTTTGACTTCGGATCAAAAGGTATAATCACATAGGTCAATTGACAGGATTACATCACATAAATATGAATAACCATTATTATCTGGAAGCTCAGACTCACATCGGTAGAAAGAAAAAAAAAATACATATATGGAAGGGATTACTACTAATAATCGTACTAGCAAAACCCTATGTGACAATAATTGTATACAATAGAGATCTTTAACCGGAAACTAAACATGCTGTGGCAGCAAATATATATAAAGGTAGAGATCTTAGACTGGGATCTATTGCAAATACTAGGTAGTGAAGATAATATAAGTTTAGAACTGGATTTAGCAAATCCGTGGCATCATAAACACAGAGGTCGGAACCCTGTAATTCCTGGCAGCGTAGACATATACCAATATCGACAAAATAGAAATCTAAACAGTGACAACATTGTTGTTACAGCGATACCAACTATTCTGAGTTCACGATTCCTCTATAGTGATTGTATACAACAGGAATATCATTTTCGTGGTAGCATTTCAATAGAGAAAGATGTTTTTGTGCAAATTAATATTTAGAAAGAGCATACAAAATAGGTATATGCATTTAAAACGATTTGATCTACATGATCTGTTTTTATTTTTCTGGGTCGACGCTAATTTCGGAGACCCAATTGATCAAAGAAATGTATGCAGTTAAAACTTAACTCCAAACTTGATCGGAGCTCATTCTAACATAAATGTAGGATCACAGAGAGTCTAACCATAAGTCATAGGATATATATATATATATATATAATATAAAAACCTAGATCAACTGGCAACCACGACTTTGTGCAGCAAGGATACATAGGTTTACCCGATTTGTAGTAATCAGGCAACAAAGAAAATCTTAACCTGAAATCTCACGATTTGCAGTAATAAACCAATGTGGGGATCAAGCAGGGATACATCGACTTTGTGGTTAACAGGTAGCAGGGTCTAACATGCAGCAGGTTTCCTAAACGGAAAACCCCAACGATTCCGTGATAACACTAATCATACAACAAAATTGTAAATAGTAAAACCTACAGGGAATGAGACCCTTTTCTGTACCCATGTTAAATATATATATCCTTGCCATCATGGGCAGCGAGAATGACAGAAAAAGAATAATGGAAAACAACCGTGATCAAAATCTCAGATCGAATTGGAGGATAACACAGAGGATAAAAGAGAAGTTAGATCTCAGTAGTCGTATAGATCTGCGGATCTATCTTTATTTCCGCACTATCCTATCCTCTATAATTTTTTTTGCAGAGAGGAAGGATTTGCCAATATAAGAGTCCCTTGTACATCTCAACCTAATCGCTATTGATCAACGATCGGTTGGATCTACAGAATTACTCTTTCAATCCTCGCAATATTCGAGTCTCTCTCGCTTTTCTTAGAGAAAAGAAAAGAATTATCATTAAAAAAAAATGCATATAAATTTAACCCTTAACGCTTTGGGACATCAGTCGAATATATCTATTTTGACTGTGGAGAATTTAAAATAAAATCAACAGGACGACTTGATTATAGGGACGACTTGATTATAGGGAGGTTCTCTAGACGATTCAATCGTGCATGTACTTATGATGAGATAAATCAGTTTCACGCCGATCACATCCGCAGTTATCTCAAGGTTTCCTTAAATTAAGTGAGACATCGATAAGCAGTTAGACTTATGAATTCACCCTCGGCGGACAGTGAAGAGTGAAGTATCAAATAAAGCACACATATGTGTGTAATAATAATAATAATAGCATAGCTATTGGGTGTTATATAACATAAAAACTCATAAATACAAATCTCAATCGATCTCTAGATCGATACAGACAATAAAAAAAAACACAGAAACAAAATATTTAGTTGATCCCTGGATCGATAGACACTTGCTGACAAATATGAGTGCAATAATAATAATAGCCCAGAGATTGGGTTCTTCCTTGGATCTGAAAATTGGGAGGTCCTAATATAGATAAAGAGCTATTCGAAAATGGATGCGCAAAAAAAACTAAAGAAAAATATAGGAAGCTATTCCAATATAACCAGTTCGAGAGAAATTTAAAACAGATATAAGAATTAAACTTGAAATTTTCAAACCTTTTGAAATGCAGCTCCGAATCGTTGGCGAAGTATTCTGCAGGGTTGTCATGGATTCCCTCCAACTTTTCTGAATTTCTCCTCTCGTCATATAATAAAAATATATATATATATTTTAACCACAGGATTCGATTCCCAATAGAGAAGACAGGCGAAACTTGGCATTGGGACACCTGCTAATCCAGTAAGATACAGATCTGTAGAAATAGTTGCTCCGATCGGATGTGTATTCCCACGAAATCGCAGCCCTAACGTCACCGTCGATCTCCACGGTCACAAAAAAATATGAGTCCGGTGCCCTCAAGGCTCGACCGGCTCTGATACCAAATGTAGGACCCCTCCTTTAGGGTCCCCTTGAACTGAACCTGAAACTTTAAAAACTTCATACAAACAAATTAGCCATTATAGTTATTGGAAAAATAAAATAAAAGAGTGAATAACTTAACAAAAATAAGCAAACCTTAACCTGTCAACCCGATCCAGCTGGTCCATTGTTGTCTGCGTCTTCCGTAGAACCCCTCCAGCAAAGCTCGTTTAACCATAGGCAAAGCAACCGTTAGCTTCGCCACCCAACCATAGGCTCATGCTTTCAGTCGCATGGCCTCCCCCGAGCTTTGGGTCGTAGAGCTCACACAAGTATTTCAGAAATTCAGCTTGGGCTTCCCTTCCCACCAGGATTTCTAAGCCAAACCCTTAGATAGCAGCAAGTCTTTGAGGCATTCGAAAATTACGACAATCGTCCAAATTATGGGCCCCCTACCCATTCCTTAAGCCTTCCTTATAAAGGGAAATCTCTTGCGACACATGTCGCTTCATGCATAAATAAATATTTTTAATTATTTATTTAATTAAAACACTCACCCATCCAAGTGTCAGTTTCTCTGGGAAGTGCACCTACATCCCTAAGTTTGCTCTAGTTTGTCCCCCAGATATTTTAATCAACTCCTAGCTTTTAGTTGACTAGGTGTCTAATCTATTTTTCTCCTAAATAATAATTTCTATTATTTTAAATGCTCAACAAAATAACTATTCATGTGCAAATGTCTAAGCTATTTTTATGCATTTGCTAAGTAATAATCTAGAGTTATTCTCCTAAGTTTTATGCATTTTAATTTAACAATCAAGCTCACTAGGATCACGGTGCCGCGTCGTTGGGCTCCTGGTTCCTTAATTTTTTTTAATTATCTGACATGGCACCACTCCGTCGGGTCCAATCATCCATGGTTTCCATTCCTTGGCATGGTACCACCTCGTTGGGTCCTTGCGTCCATTATTTCCGTTCTCGACAGGGTAACTCATCGTTGGGTCCTTCTGCCACCATATTTTCGTTTTTGACTTGCGGGAACTCTTGTAGGGATTTTAGGAATCGTTACCATCCATCCTCCGTCTACATGCTATCTAGGGACTAATGGCGCTGAGGAGTGAGTTCGTTCTCACTGCGCGCCCCTCAACTTGTACGTGACCAGCTCCGTCGTGGCCCACCTCGTACGCCCTCACGCATTCCTCTTGAGCAAGCGGATCAATGCTTATCTGCTCATGCCTGGTATTCTTGTCGGGAGTCGACATCGTCGTCGCTTCCCCTGTGTGTGATTTACCCGTACTCTACGACCCTCCATGTTCCTTTGTGTGTCTGTTGGTGAACCGTCTCACTTGTTTCTACACACACTTCTCACAACAAATTATTAGTAGCACTGTTCTCAACAATCATCATCTCGTTTCTAACTCTAGCATTTGTTAAACATTTATGATTTATTCAAACTGCTCATTCATCTTATCAAATATACATTTCGTCACCAAATACATAATCACCATACAGCTAGTCGTTAAGTATTATCCATCAACATAATTTCCCATAGTCATAGCTAATCTTTTAACATATGCAATTATTTATTTAACTCAACAATTCAGATACACATACTAAAAAAATAAGGTCAAAAGGTTATTTAATTAATGTTTCAATCGGTTAGGTCACTCCACAGGTGCCCTCAATGTCTACAGTAGTCTAGGGGCACTACATACACCCCTACTTATTTAGAACTTCGTCCCGAAGTTCAGAATAAAGGCAGAAAACTATGACGTTTCTCAGTTGCATCCTCCCAAGTCACAGAGCTAGGACAGTAACTGTCCTACTACACTTTGACTTGATCAATCAGGGCTAATCATTAAGCAAGAACTAATCAATCAATTATACCACTCCACATATATAATTTAATTCCTTAATTCATTTATCAATTATTGTCGTCATTCACATCTTCAGGTTTTCCTCAATCTTTTAAGACATATCAAGGCTCAAGAAACCACTTTATTGAAGTTGTTCGGCTGGGTCACTTGACAGGTGTCCTTAAGGTCCACAGTCATTCTAGGGCATTACACACCCCCCTCTTATTAAAACTTCATCCCGAAGTTAGGTCCCATGTGCTTCCGCTGTGAGTTTTCACTTCCTTTTCCCATTCATTTCTTCAATATATCCACAATTGATAATAAAATTTCATTTCTTCTTGTCTACCCTCATATAAGTATAAACCGCATAATTGGTAATGTAACTAAATCGTACCTTCGTAGTGTAGCAATCCCCACAACAGTTCTCCCTTGAAATCGTCTACGACAAATTCTTTCCATTCAACAAAACTATTAAGTACATTATTTACGAAAATCCTTAAAGCAGTGACACATTTCAACATAGGGGATAAAATATTCAATCCCAATTTCTTCATTTTCTATAGTTACGTATAACTATCATATATTTTAAATAGTATTTGAATTTCAAAATAAGAGTTAACCCTTCCAAGTTCTATTGATACCAAAATGTAAAACTCTTCTTGATAAGCAATGTAAGAGTCCCTTTTTTTTTTTTTTTTTTTTTTTTCAAATATACGAATTTAAGATAATGATGAATCTATTTCTAACGAAATTCTATATTCACATAAATATTTAATCCATCATAAGTTTAATTATAACTTCTACACAGAACCTTAAATACAAAATATATTTGCAGTATCCAAAAGTGACTAATTCTTTTCAAAGGTCTAAAATGTAACTTCTATATATATTCATATATATGGACTCATTATTAATACTATCTACACTTAAGTCTAGTACTTTTCCAACAATCTCATTGTACTTCTAGATATTCTTTTATACAAAATATATATATTCGTAAAGATTAACTAACCTCTAACCATCATTTCTCATACAATGCGTCACTAATTTCTCATCTATGTTTTCTATACAATTAAAGTATATATATATGTGTGTGTGTAATCAGATTATCTCTAACTATCTTTCCATATATGAATATAGCACATTCACCATATATGCAATTGAGACATATGTAACTGATAACTAATTGAACACTACTTGTCTTTATTTTATATACAAGTGTTCTATATATACTCGTTACTTTTCTATGCAAATAAGTATATATATATATATATAAAGTTGAACTAACCCTAACTTTCCTTCACAATATAAGTGTTAACTTTTTAATAACTCAAATTCCAAACATGTTACCAATACATCATCATATTTAATGTATTCTAGGGTAATATAAATAAAAATCTTTTCGAGAAATAAATGCAATTATCTTACACTTTCTTAACTACCTTAAAAGTTTTTTTTTTTTTTTTTTTCTTAACTACCTTAAAAAATTTTGTAATAAACCACTTTGAAACATTTAAAGAATCCAAGTAAAAAGAAACATTTTTAGTAACCCTAATTTCAATATAATACAAATACATCATCATTTTAACTTCTTCTAAGATAATAAAATAAATACCTTTTTCCAAAACAAAGTACACTATATTATACTTTTCAATCACCTTAAAAGTAATTTAATAAACCATTTTGAAAACATTTTAAGAAACCTAACTCTTATCACATTTAACTCATTCTAAGATATTTTAAATAAAGATTTTTTTTTTTTTTTTTTAAAACAAGACATAAATACATTATAATGCTGAATTATTTTTATAAAAATATTTAAAGGAGCATTCTCATGCTATGGGCAATGTTATCCTCATAATCTTATGTAATGCATATATGTGTTAGAAACTAATTATCACATCCATAAACCATAATTTGCATTGCATTCATAATTGTTAAGAACTAACTATCCATCATTTAATAAAATATATATTTACATGGTATGTATAATTGTTAATCATTTTCTTCTCTTATCTAACTCTAGGTACTTCACTCTTATGTTGACACCCTTTCATAACCTTCCACTCGAGTAATCATAAACATTACAATCATAAAACTTTATAACTTAACTTTATAACTTTTTAGGGAGCATGTTCATATTAATATTTTATTAATAACCCAAGCTCAATCGGTGACTCGATTTCTTTGTTATGTTGATATATACCTTTACAAGGAATTCATTTATAATTTATTTAATCGATATCATTATAATATATATGTGTATCCACAACGAATTCACTAATACCTTACTTCAATACTCTCATACCAAAATATAAGTTCATAAGATTTCTTTAATATTTATTTAACATTAACCATAACCATATTTATACTGCATTCAGAATTTAAATTTATTTTAAATGAACTAAGCCTCAAGTTCCTTTCTTTTCAACCATGCACTAATGTGAATATAAATCGAATTTAATATTGCGCTATGTTGTATATAATCCTTAACTATATTCATACTACATTCAGATTTAAAACATACTTTAAATAAAGCTAAACATCAAGCTTCAATTTTCCAACTGTGCTTATTTTAAATGAACTAAGCCTCAAGTTCCTTTCTTTTCAACCATGCACTAATGTGAATATAAATCGAATTTAATATTGCGCTATGTTGTATATAATCCTTAACTATATTCATACTACATTCAGATTTAAAACATACTTTAAATAAAGCTAAACATCAAGCTTCAATTTTCCAACTGTGCGTTAAGTTAAATATCACATGGTGATAACATTCACTATATTTATGCAACATTCAATTTTAAGAGGTATGGAATGTAAATCCCGTGTTAATGTAAGGTGATCCAGAAATGACCGCATAGCGCAATGGATTAGCGCGTTTGACTTCGGATCAAAAGGTATAATCACATAGGTCAATTGACAGGATTACATCACATAAATATGAATAACCATTATTATCTGGAAGCTCAGACTCACATCGGTAGAAAGAAAAAAAAAATACATATATGGAAGGGATTACTACTAATAATCGTACTAGCAAAACCCTATGTGACAATAATTGTATACAATAGAGATCTTTAACCGGAAACTAAACATGCTGTGGTAGCAAATATATATAAAGGTAGAGATCTTAGACTGGGATCTATTGCAAATACTAGGTAGTGAAGATAATATAAGTTTAGAACTGGATTTAGCAAATCCGTGGCATCATAAACACAGAGGTCGGAACCCTGTAATTCCTGGCAGCGTAGACATATACCAATATCGACAAAATAGAAATCTAAACAGTGACAACATTGTTGTTACAGCGATACCAACTATTCTGAGTTCACGATTCCTCTATAGTGATTGTATACAACAGGAATATCATTTTCGTGGTAGCATTTCAATAGAGAAAGATGTTTTTGTGCAAATTAATATTTAGAAAGAGCATACAAAATAGGTATATGCATTTAAAACGATTTGATCTACATGATCTGTTTTTATTTTTCTGGGTCGACGCTAATTTCGGAGACCCAATTGATCAAAGAAATGTATGCAGTTAAAACTTAACTCCAAACTTGATCGGAGCTCATTCTAACATAAATGTAGGATCACAGAGAGTCTAACCATAAGTCATAGGATATATATATATATATATATAATATAAAAACCTAGATCAACTGGCAACCACGACTTTGTGCAGCAAGGATACATAGGTTTACCCGATTTGTAGTAATCAGGCAACAAAGAAAATCTTAACCTGAAATCTCACGATTTGCAGTAATAAACCAATGTGGAGATCAAGCAGGGATACATCGACTTTGTGGTTAACAGGTAGCAGGGTCTAACATGCAGCAGGTTTCCTAAACAGAAAACCCCAACGATTCCGTGATAACACTAATCATACAACAAAATTGTAAATAGTAAAACCTACAGGGAATGAGACCCTTTTCTGTACCCATGTTAAATATATATATCCTTGCCATCATGGGCAGCGAGAATGACAGAAAAAGAATAATGGAAAACAACCGTGATCAAAATCTCAGATCGAATTGGAGGATAACACAGAGGATAAAAGAGAAGTTAGATCTCAGTAGTCGTATAGATCTGCGGATCTATCTTTATTTCCGCACTATCCTATCCTCTATAATTTTTTTTGCAGAGAGGAAGGATTTGCCAATATAAGAGTCCCTTGTACATCTCAACCTAATCGCTATTGATCAACGATCGGTTGGATCTACAGAATTACTCTTTCAATCCTCGCAATATTCGAGTCTCTCTCGCTTTTCTTAGAGAAAAGAAAAGAATTATCATTAAAAAAAAATGCATATAAATTTAACCCTTAACGCTTTGGGACATCAGTCGAATATATCTATTTTGACTGTGGAGAATTTAAAATAAAATCAACAGGACGACTTGATTATAGGGACGACTTGATTATAGGGAGGTTCTCTAGACGATTCAATCGTGCATGTACTTATGATGAGATAAATCAGTTTCACGCCGATCACATCCGCAGTTATCTCAAGGTTTCCTTAAATTAAGTGAGACATCGATAAGCAGTTAGACTTATGAATTCACCCTCGGCGGACAGTGAAGAGTGAAGTATCAAATAAAGCACACAGATGTGTGTAATAATAATAATAATAGCATAGCTATTGGGTGTTATATAACATAAAAACTCATAAATACAAATCTCAATCGATCTCTAGATCGATACAGACAATAAAAAAAAACACAGAAACAAAATATTTAGTTGATCCCTGGATCGATAGACACTTGCTGACAAATATGAGTGCAATAATAATAATAGCCCAGAGATTGGGTTCTTCCTTGGATCTGAAAATTGGGAGGTCCTAATATAGATAAAGAGCTATTCGAAAATGGATGCGCAAAAAAAACTAAAGAAAAATATAGGAAGCTATTCCAATATAACCAGTTCGAGAGAAATTTAAAACAGATATAAGAATTAAACTTGAAATTTTCAAACCTTTTGAAATGCAGCTCCGAATCGTTGGCGAAGTATTCTGCAGGGTTGTCATGGATTCCCTCCAACTTTTCTGAATTTCTCCTCTCGTCATATAATAAAAATATATATATATATTTTAACCACAGGATTCGATTCCCAATAGAGAAGACAGGCGAAACTTGGCATTGGGACACCTGCTAATCCAGTAAGATACAGATCTGTAGAAATAGTTGCTCCGGTCGGATGTGTATTCCCACGAAATCGCAGCCCTAACGTCACCGTCGATCTCCACGGTCACAAAAAAATATGAGTCCGGTGCCCTCAAGGCTCGACCGGCTCTGATACCAAATGTAGGACCCCTCCTTTAGGGTCCCCTTGAACTGAACCTGAAACTTTAAAAACTTCATACAAACAAATTAGCCATTATAGTTATTGGAAAAATAAAATAAAAGAGTGAATAACTTAACAAAAATAAGCAAACCTTAACCTGTCAACCCGATCCAGCTGGTCCATTGTTGTCTGCGTCTTCCGTAGAACCCCTCCAGCAAAGCTCGTTTAACCATAGGCAAAGCAACCGTTAGCTTCGCCACCCAACCATAGGCTCATGCTTTCAGTCGCATGGCCTCCCCCGAGCTTTGGGTCGTAGAGCTCACACAAGTATTTCAGAAATTCAGCTTGGGCTTCCCTTCCCACCAGGATTTCTAAGCCAAACCCTTAGATAGCAGCAAGTCTTTGAGGCATTCGAAAATTACGACAATCGTCCAAATTATGGGCCCCCTACCCATTCCTTAAGCCTTCCTTATAAAGGGAAATCTCTTGCGACACATGTCGCTTCATGCATAAATAAATATTTTTAATTATTTATTTAATTAAAACACTCACCCATCCAAGTGTCAGTTTCTCTGGGAAGTGCACCTACATCCCTAAGTTTGCTCTAGTTTGTCCCCCAGATATTTTAATCAACTCCTAGCTTTTAGTTGACTAGGTGTCTAATCTATTTTTCTCCTAAATAATAATTTCTATTATTTTAAATGCTCAACAAAATAACTATTCATGTGCAAATGTCTAAGCTATTGTTATGCATTTGCTAAGTAATAATCTAGAGTTATTCTCCTAAGTTTTATGCATTTTAATTTAACAATCAAGCTCACTAGGATCACGGTGCCGCGTCGTTGGGCTCCTGGTTCCTTAATTTTTTTTAATTATCTGACATGGCACCACTCCGTCGGGTCCAATCATCCATGGTTTCCATTCCTTGGCATGGTACCACCTCGTTGGGTCCTTGCGTCCATTCTTTCCGTTCTCGACAGGGTACCTCATCGTTGGGTCCTTCTGCCACCATATTTTCGTTTTTGACTTGCGGGAACTCTTGTAGGGATTTTAGGAATCGTTACCATCCATCCTCCGTCTACATGCTATCTAGGGACTAATGGCGCTGAGGAGTGAGTTCGTGTTGATGTATATGTAACTTCGGAATGTATTTCACATATATGTATATTGTATTCCTATAGAGATGGTATTATTCTTCTATAAGGAAGTGTCGTCATTTATATTGTAAGTGTCGTAACTTATACTTGATGGGTTATTAGACCACCTTATTTGGGGTCGGCCCTGTATAAGTCATGTGGGTCAAAGGGTTATTAGACCACCCTATTGGGGGTCGGCCATGTGGGTCAAAGGGTTATTAGACCACCCTATTGGGGGTCGGCCCACTCAGCATTATGTTATGTGGTTAAGTTAGAGCCGACATGAGTTAGGTAAAAAGGCAAGTCATGTCAAGTATAAATAGAGTGCGGGAGGCACTCTATTTGCTCACTCACTTCTCACACATGCTCTCAAGGAGGAGAGGCGCACTTATGGAGGAGGAGGATTGCTGCTAGGTTATGGATATCTCTATTGGTTGGTTGTATCATTGCTCTATCTATCTCTGAGGAAGTTATTGGGGTTTTTCACCTTTATGGTTTTCCCCAAGTAAATCTTTGTGTCTCTTGTGTGCTTGCATTATTGTCTCCATGAATGATATGCTGTAGATATGCTGTACATGTTGTTCTCTCAGTTAAGATCCTAGATCATATTGAAGTAAATTCAGAAAATTTAACATGGTATCAGAGCTAGCCTGAAAGAAGGCATGATATGGCATGTATGACACTTGTTGCACTTACGATGCTAGGGCTTGATATAGCAAAAACCAGTCATCGTAGCACTTTCGCTATAAATCCGTTTTGGCGAATTTTTCGGATCTGAAATTGTTACAGGACGAAGATAAAATCTCCAGGTACCTTGTGTCCAAAGGACAACCTCTAATTCGTTGTACTTTGTGATTTATGATCTGTACAATATAGGGTTTCTGCCTCTTCCAGATCTGAGTCAAAATCAGGTGACCTTGGGAAAAAGGTCATAACTTGGGCTAGGAAGCTCCAAATGAAATTTCGTGAAAAGTGACAGGTAGTACACAGGCCGAGCTATCTCAGAAAACTTTTTCAGAGGCCGAAGGTCAAACAGTGACACGTGGCACGCCGTACAAGTTCGATCTCCTGTATTATCCCATAAACAGGTCACGTTGCGACACTTGGCATATCTCTCTCTCAGAGAATCCAATTGAGTTCAGACCTGTCAGGATGGAAAGATAACAGGCCGAGATATCTCAGAAAACTTTTTCAGAGGCCGAAGGTCAAACAGTGACACGTGGCACGCCGTACAAGTTCGCTCTCCTGTATTTTCCCAAAACAGGTCACGTTGCGACATTTGGCATAACTCTCTCTCAGAACATCCAATTGAGGTCAGACCTGTCAGGATGGAAAGCTAACAGGTCAGGCTATGTCAGGAAACTTTTTCAGACCCTGTGGATCAAAAATTTCGGAGTTACACCAGAAACAATCAGGTACATATTTCTGTCAAAACAGAATTATTTTTTGGTACCTTCATTCATGGCTTCCGGAATTTAGGGCTTTGAAGAAAGTTGGAATTTTTGTAATCGGAGACCACGGCTGGATGCTACTCATCAAAATAGAAATTTAGAGACCAATATCAGAATTTTTGGCTGGGTAGAAGGCCGAGTTTGATCAGACCCTAGTTCGGGACTTTGATCAGAAAAATGGAAAATTAGGGCTTCTGTAAAAATGGGAATTTTTGAAATCTGTGACCACGGCTGGAAGCTCCTCAGAAAAATAGAAGCTTAGAGCTTTGGATCAAACATTTTGATGGGGAAAAAGAGTGGGCTTCATCAAACCCCAGTTCAGGGTCACGTCCAGTGAATCCGGAAGTTTCAAAGGCAAATTTGAGGAGTGAAACTTTGCAGTTTTCAAATTCTGAATATACCAGTTTGATCAGTTCATCGAGGCGCATATTCCTATCCTATCGGAAGGTTGAAATTCAAAGTTTGAATTTTTGGGGTTTCTCTGACAAACCCATATCCAGCTCAAGGTCCAGTTCTTGCAAATCAAGTGGATTGGGTTAATCCTAGAAGAAGATGGATTGATCACCTGCATAAGTGAAAGAAGTTCCTGTCTCAGAGGGAGATGAGGATAAGGCCTTACATAAGAAGATTACAAGCGATCTCGACAGGTATGACTCATCGAGGTATGTTTCAATATTTGTCCATGATTAAGTTTATGGTATGTTTGTCTTCATGTTATTACGGTTAGTACAATTTTGATTTTAGATTTGTTGTATCACCTTAACAAAATTATGAATGCATGATAGAAGATACTCATTGGTTAGGGTGTTGACACTTATGATTGTACTAATGCATTATGGTGTTGTATGAAGTTTATGTTGTCTACTAACATGAAAGGTACACCAAGGAAGACAAATCATGTTCCAGTTCAAGAACATATGATCATGATAACATGAGGACAAAGATTCATCCATTGTCATGAATCTCATAGAAGATCTATTTACAAGGTATGTATAACTTGGTTTTGTAATGGTTAACATATGAGACATGTAGGTTACTAGCACAAGTCATTGAAGAAGAACAAGAAGACATCATGTGAGTATGTGAGATATAATTATCTAGCATGCTAATCCAGGTATGTTTTTCCTATATCAAGTTAGAATCTCACCTTGTGATAAGATCCTTTATTTAAGTATACTTGGCATGATTGATTATGATTATTCATTGAAGTTAGTACTCATGGGTTTAGGCATATTATGATTTTTACTTTGATTGATGATATGACTAACCAGAAAAGTCCTATGGTCAAATAGGAATATAAGTAAAAGAATTATGTCTCTTATATTGATTGATTTAACTAACCAGAAGAATCATGATGGTATAGGTTTGAATAATCACAGGTTTTATGCATTTTATATCTCTTATCTTGATTGATGATTCAACTAACCTGAAGAGTCATAGGTTTGAGTAATTACAGGTTTAGACATGTTATGTTTCTTATGATTTGACTAACCATAAGAATCCTAGATAAACCTTGAATGCTAATGCTTATTATTTCTGTTTGAAATGATCATGACTATACATGCTTGAGATTATTGTGTTTTAATAGTATACTAATGAATGTATGATTTTATATGAGATCACAAGGATAACACATTCACGATACTAACAAGCATGCATAGGGATCAAGAATGTATATAAGTTCAAGGACAGGTAATCCAGGGAGCAAAGATCAAGAGGGAGTACACTCCAGTGGTTTACGCAAGGATGCAGATATTCAGAGGGAGTTGACCATCTCTCTACATCCCACAACAGAAAGGTGTAGAAGAAGCTACTTCAGATTAGGACTCCAGCAGCTCCTGCAAGGAATCGAAGACTCAGAGGGAGTCCACCCAATGAACAAACAAAGATAAGTATTTGAACTGTCATTTCTTAAATAATACTGTTCAATAATGTATATACTGATGTTCCTAGAATTAGGTTGTGTATTATGCATATTAGAATAATTGCATTGATGAACAGTATACTCCTAATATGAATGGGTAAGTGGCCTATGGCACTGTACAACATTCCATTGCTACTTATCTAGAATGAAACCTCTTTGCTGACATGTTGGGAGTTGTGCACACTCTTAACAATGTTCTGGTAAAGATTGGAAGGCATCTAGAAAGTTACGGAATATGGATAAATGTTGTATTGAAGCATTGGCTAAGATAATTGCATGACTGTATGGCATATTTCTTTATGTGTAAGAATTTGTTCTGAAAACTATGAGATGTTTTCTAATCATGCAATTTAACTTGTTGTGTAGGAAAGATCGTATGCCATCTCCTACAAAAGAAGAACTACAACATTTTGTTCCAGCAACAAAGATATCTATCGAAGATATTGGAGATATTGAAGTTCCCAGGATCTGGGATGAAGAAATGAAATACCATGATCCGTCGATCATGAAGAATGATGTTTGGGATGTAGTCCCAAGATGTGAAGGGAAGTTTGTTATGACTTCCAAATGGAACTATCAGATCAAGCATGTTGCAGATGGCAGCATTGAGAAATATAAAAGTGATGAAATAGAAGATGCACCAGATGGATCTCAAGACAGCATGGTGTAGTCATATATGTGTACAGAACTTGGTATGGTAGGATAGACAGCTTACTATCCAGTTTGGGCGTTACCAAGAGTAAAGCAAATTCCAACCTTTTCTACAAGGTTGAAGAAGGCAATCCAGTGATACTACTTTTGTATGCAGATAACCTGTTTGTTACAGGTAAAGATAGATTGATTGCCGACACGCAGCGGAAGCTTTCTTCCAAGTTCGAGATGAAGACTTGGGGATGATGCACTATTTGATTTTGGCATGGAGGTGTGGCAGAGTGCATATGGAATCTTCCTTGGACAAGGGAAGTATGCAGTAGAGATCCTGAAGAGGTTCGGGATGATGGACTGCAAGGCTATGGCCACACCTATGACATCAAATATGGAGCTTCTATGTGATGCTTCATCTGAGCTGGTTGATGTCTCTACGTATCGTCAGATGATTGGGTCCTTGATGTACTTGACGAACACGAGACCAGACATTTGCTTTGCTGTGAACACATTGAGCCAGTTCCTGACGGATCCGAGGAGTGTTCACCTGGTTGCTGTAAAGCATGTTCTGAGGTACCTGAAGGGTACAGTGGATTATGGGCTCAGATATGAGGCGAATCAAAAGTTTAACCTGCAGGGTTATGTTGATTCAGACTGGGCTGGCAGTGCTGCAGACAGGAAGAGCACATCTGGGTGTTACTTCAGTATGGGATCAGGTGTGATCTCTTGGTTTAGCAGGAAGCAGTCCTGCGTAGCACTGAGTACAGCTGAGGCAGAGTATGTTGCAGCCTGTTCAGCTAGTTATGAGGCAGTATGGCTACGGGAGCTACTGTCTGAGCTATTTGATCTCCCATTGGAAGCTACTGATATCTTCTGTGATAACCAGAGTTGTGTGAAGCTGTCCGAGAATCCAGTGTTTCATGACAGGTCGAAACACATAGAGATCAAATATCACTATATCAGGGATATGGTGCAGAGAGGAGCCGTGAAGCTCCTATATGTTGCGACAGACGAGCAGATTGCAGATGTGCTGACGAAGCCACTAGCCAGGGTGAAGTTCGAGTACTTCAGAGAAAGGCTTGGCGTTATTCAGATCGAGGACACTTCGAGGAAGAAGTGACGGACACATTTGCTGAAGCCATTCCAAGCATGTTGGAAGGAGGATCCTTCACATGGCTGTGGATGTAAGCGCTGGATGATGAGCATCAGGATGATGTTCTAGTTTCTGCAGGATATGATCAGTTGGATCATTTTATGTATGTATGTACGCATCATGTTGGATGCAGGATATGATCAGTTGGATCATTTTATGTATGTATGTACGCATCATGTTGGATGCAGGATATGATCAGTTGGATCATTTTATGTATGTATGTACGCATCATGTTGGATGCTGGATATGATCAGTTGGATCATGTGTATGTATTATGCATCATGTTGGATGCTTGGACCGTGTATCTGTATATGTATCAGGTGGATACATTGTATGATCAGGTGGATCATGTATGGTGATATGTATCATGTATTTGTATTTGTATCAGGTGGATACATTGATGATCAGGAGGATCATGTATGATGATATATATCAGGTAGATACTTGGTATGCATCAGGTAGATGCATTGATGATCAGGAGGATCATGTATGATACTTGGTATGCATCAGGAAGATGCATTGATGATCAGGTAGATCATGCAGCATGATGTTGCAGTGATGATCAGGATGATCATAGATGACGAGCTTCAGGATGTTGCTCCAGATGACATGCAGCAGGATGTTGCATTGATGATCAGGACGATCATGGATGACGAGCTTCAGGATGTTGCTCCAGATGACATGCAGCAGGATGTTGCATTAATGATCAGGACGATCATGGATGACGAGCTTCAGGATGTTGCTCCAGATGACTTGCAGCAGGACGTTGCAGTGATTATGATCAGGACGATCATGAGTACATCAGGATGATGTATGGTGAGTATCAGGTTGATACTCTGTGGCCGTGGATCAGGTTGTGCAGATGAGCATGTCTGGGAGATCCTATAGGTCGGAGTTGTGTACCCGTAACAGCCTGGGATGCTCTTTCGAGACATTGCTCTGGGAGGACATGTAATTCGTTGCCCTGGGAGATCTCAGGTCGGAGTTGTGTACCCGTAACATCCTGAGATGCTCTTGCGAGGTTTTGTCCTATGGCATGTAATTTGGGCCCTGGGAGATTTCAGGTCGGAGTTGTGTACCCGTAACATCCTGAGATGCTCTTGCGAGGTTTTGCCATGACCACATGTAATTTGTGCCCTAGGAGATCTCAGGTCGGAGTTGTGTACCCGTAACATCCTGAGATGCTCTTGCTAGGTTTTGTGGTGGACCACATGTAATTTGTGCCCTGGGAGATCTTAGGTCGGAGTTGTGTACCCGTAACATCCTAAGATGCTCTTTCAAGGTTTTGTGGTGGGGTCACATGTAATAGCGCCCTGGGAGATCCTACAGGTTGGAGTTGTGTACCCGTAATATCCTGGGATGCTCTTTCGAGGTTTTGTGACGCACATAAAAGTCCTGAAGATTCCACAGTATGGCCAGTGATGATGAAGACCTGCAGGTGGTGGGCCTACATCCAGTATGAAAAAGGACTGGCTCTGTAGAACTTCCTATGACGAGTAGATTCAGAGATTGATTGAGATAGCAGCAGCAGTGACGATGATGATGACTCGATGACGATTATCTAGTGACGATGATCCAGAGAAGATGACTTGTGCTAGAAGAACTGTGCTGAGAAATACCTTCCTAGTTAAGAGGGAGTGTTGATGTATATGTAACTTCGGAATGTATTTCACATATATGTATATTGTATTCCTATAGAGATGGTATTATTCCTCTATAAGGAAGTGTCGTCATTTATATTGTAAGTGTCGTAACTTATACTTGATGGGTTATTAGACCACCTTATTTGGGGTCGGCCCTGTATAAGTCATGTGGGTCAAAGGGTTATTAGACCACCCTATTGGGGGTCGGCCATGTGGGTCAAAGGGTTATTAGACCACCCTATTGGGGGTCGGCCCACTCAGCATTATGTTATGTGGTTAAGTTAGAGCCGACATGAGTTAGGTAAAAAGGCAAGTCATGTCAAGTATAAATAGAGTGCGGGAGGCACTCTATTTGCTCACTCACTTCTCACACATGCTCTCAAGGAGGAGAGGCGCACTTATGGAGGAGGAGGATTGCTGCTAGGTTATGGATATCTCTATTGGTTGGTTGTATCATTGCTCTATCTATCTCTGAGGAAGTTATTGGGGTTTTTCACCTTTATGGTTTTCCCCAAGTAAATCTTTGTGTCTCTTGTGTGCTTGCATTATTGTCTCCATGAATGATATGCTGTAGATATGCTGTACATGTTGTTCTCTCAGTTAAGATCCTAGATCATATTGAAGTAAATTCAGAAAATTTAACAGTTCGTTCTCACTGCGCGCCCCTCAACTCGTACGTGACCAGCTCCGTCGTGGCCCACCTCGTACGCCCTCACGCATTCCTCTTGAGCAAGCGGATCAATGCTTATCTGCTCATGCGTGGTATTCTTGTCGGGAGTCGACATCGTCGTCGCTTCCCCTGTGTGTGATTTACCCGTACTCTACGACCCTCCATGTTCCTTTG
This sequence comes from Larix kaempferi, assembly GCA_027924585.1. Taxonomy (NCBI): domain Eukaryota; kingdom Viridiplantae; phylum Streptophyta; class Pinopsida; order Pinales; family Pinaceae; genus Larix; species Larix kaempferi. The sequence continues at coordinate 2,689,456 of BSBM01000619.1, forward strand.
TGTGTCTGTTGGTGAACCATCTCACTTGTTTCTACACACACTTCTCACAACAAATTATTAGTAGCACTGTTCTCAACAATCATCATCTGGTTTCTAACTCTAGCATTTGTTAAACATTTATGATTTATTCAAACTGCTCATTCATCTTATCAAATATACATTTCGTCACCAAATACATAATCACCATACAGCTAGTCGTTAAGTATTATCCATCAACATAATTTCCCATAGTCATAGCTAATCGTTTAACATATGCAATTATTTATTTAACTCAACAATTCAGATACACATACTAAAAAAATAAGGTCAAAAGGTTATTTAATTAATGTTTCAATCGGTTAGGTCACTCCACAGGTGCCCTCAATGTCTACAGTAGTCTAGGGGCACTACATACACCCCTACTTATTTAGAACTTCGTCCCGAAGTTCAGAATAAAGGCAGAAAACTATGACGTTTCTCAGTTGCATCCTCCCAAGTCACAGAGCTAGGACAGTAACTGTCCTACTACACTTTGACTTGATCAATCAGGGCTAATCATTAAGCAAGAACTAATCAATCAATTATACCACTCCACATATATAATTTAATTCCTTAATTCATTTATCAATTATTGTCGTCATTCACATCTTCAGGTTTTCCTCAATCTTTTAAGACATATCAAGGCTCAAGAAACCACTTTATTGAAGTTGTTCGACTGGGTCACTTGACAGGTGTCCTTAAGGTCCACAGTCATTCTAGGGCATTACACACCCCCCTCTTATTAAAACTTCATCCCGAAGTTAGGTCCCATGTGCTTCCGCTGTGAGTTTTCACTTCCTTTTCCCATTCATTTCTTCAATATATCCACAATTGATAATAAAATTTCATTTCTTCTTGTCTACCCTCATATAAGTATAAACCGCATAATTGGTAATGTAACTAAATCGTACCTTCGTAGTGTAGCAATCCCCACAACAGTTCTCCCTTGAAATCGTCTACGACAAATTCTTTCCATTCAACAAAACTATTAAGTACATTATTTACGAAAATCCTTAAAGCAGTGACACATTTCAACATAGGGGATAAAATATTCAATCCCAATTTCTTCATTTTCTATAGTTACGTATAACTATCATATATTTTAAATAGTATTTGAATTTCAAAATAAGAGTTAACCCTTCCAAGTTCTATTGATACCAAAATGTAAAACTCTTCTTGATAAGCAATGTAAGAGTCCCTTTTTTTTTCTTTTTTTTTTTTCAAATATACGAATTTAAGATAATGATGAATCTATTTCTAACGAAATTCTATATTCACATAAATATTTAATCCATCATAAGTTTAATTATAACTTCTACACAGAACCTTAAATACAAAATATATTTGCAGTATCCAAAAGTGACTAATTCTTTTCAAAGGTCTAAAATGTAACTTCTATATATATTCATATATATGGACTCATTATTAATACTATCTACACTTAAGTCTAGTACTTTTCCAACAATCTCATTGTACTTCTAGATATTCTTTTATACAAAATATATATATTCGTAAAGATTAACTAACCTCTAACCATCATTTCTCATACAATGCGTCACTAATTTCTCATCTATGTTTTCTATACAATTAAAGTATATATATATATATGTGTGTGTAATCGGATTATCTCTAACTATCTTTCCATATATGAATATAGCACATTCACCATATATGCAATTGAGACATATGTAACTGATAACTAATTGAACACTACTTGTCTTTATTTTATATACAAGTGTTCTATATATACTCGTTACTTTTCTATGCAAATAAGTATATATATATATATATAAAGTTGAACTAACCCTAACTTTCCTTCACAATATAAGTGTTAACTTTTTAATAACTCAAATTCCAAACATGTTACCAATACATCATCATATTTAATGTATTCTAGGGTAATATAAATAAAAATCTTTTCGAGAAATAAATGCAATTATCTTACACTTTCTTAACTACCTTAAAAGTTTTTTTTTTTTTTTTTTTCTTAACTACCTTAAAAAATTTTGTAATAAACCACTTTGAAACATTTAAAGAATCCAAGTAAAAAGAAACATTTTTAGTAACCCTAATTTCAATATAATACAAATACATCATCATTTTAACTTCTTCTAAGATAATAAAATAAATACCTTTTTCCAAAACAAAGTACACTATATTATACTTTTCAATCACCTTAAAAGTAATTTAATAAACCATTTTGAAAACATTTTAAGAAACCTAACTCTTATCACATTTAACTCATTCTAAGATATTTTAAATAAAGATTTTTTATTTTTTTTTTAAAAACAAGACATAAATACATTATAATGCTGAATTATTTTTATAAAAATATTTAAAGGAGCATTCTCATGCTATGGGCAATGTTATCCTCATAATCTTATGTAATGCATATATGTGTTAGAAACTAATTATCACATCCATAAACCATAATTTGCATTGCATTCATAATTGTTAAGAACTAACTATCCATCATTTAATAAAATATATATTTACATGGTATGTATAATTGTTAATCATTTTCTTCTCTTATCTAACTCTAGGTACTTCACTCTTATGTTGACACCCTTTCATAACCTTCCACTCGAGTAATCATAAACATTACAATCATAAAACTTTATAACTTTTTGGAGCATGTTCATATTAATATTTTATTAATAACCCAAGCTCAATCGGTGACTCGATTTCTTTGTTATGTTGATATATACCTTTACAAGGAATTCATTTATAATTTATTTAATCGATATCATTATAATATATATGTGTATCCACAACGAATTCACTAATACCTTACTTCAATACTCTCATACCAAAATATAAGTTCATAAGATTTCTTTAATATTTATTTAACATTAACCATAACCATATTTATACTGCATTCAGAATTTAAATTTATTTTAAATGAACTAAGCCTCAAGTTCCTTTCTTTTCAACCATGCACTAATGTGAATATAAATCGAATTTAATATTGCGCTATGTTGTATATAATCCTTAACTATATTCATACTACATTCAGATTTAAAACATACTTTAAATAAAGCTAAACATCAAGCTTCAATTTTCCAACTGTGCTTATTTTAAATGAACTAAGCCTCAAGTTCCTTTCTTTTCAACCATGCACTAATGTGAATATAAATCGAATTTAATATTGCGCTATGTTGTATATAATCCTTAACTATATTCATACTACATTCAGATTTAAAACATACTTTAAATAAAGCTAAACATCAAGCTTCAATTTTCCAACTGTGCGTTAAGTTAAATATCACATGGTGATAACATTCACTATATTTATGCAACATTCAATTTTAAGAGGTATGGAATGTAAATCCCGTGTTAATGTAAGGTGATCCAGAAATGACCGCATAGCGCAATGGATTAGCGCGTTTGACTTCGGATCAAAAGGTATAATCACATAGGTCAATTGACAGGATTACATCACATAAATATGAATAACCATTATTATCTGGAAGCTCAGACTCACATCGGTAGAAAGAAAAAAAAAATACATATATGGAAGGGATTACTACTAATAATCGTACTAGCAAAACCCTATGTGACAATAATTGTATACAATAGAGATCTTTAACCGGAAACTAAACATGCTGTGGCAGCAAATATATATAAAGGTAGAGATCTTAGACTGGGATCTATTGCAAATACTAGGTAGTGAAGATAATATAAGTTTAGAACTGGATTTAGCAAATCCGTGGCATCATAAACACAGAGGTCGGAACCCTGTAATTCCTGGCAGCGTAGACATATACCAATATCGACAAAATAGAAATCTAAACAGTGACAACATTGTTGTTACAGCGATACCAACTATTCTGAGTTCACGATTCCTCTATAGTGATTGTATACAACAGGAATATCATTTTCGTGGTAGCATTTCAATAGAGAAAGATGTTTTTGTGCAAATTAATATTTAGAAAGAGCATACAAAATAGGTATATGCATTTAAAACGATTTGATCTACATGATCTGTTTTTATTTTTCTGGGTCGACGCTAATTTCGGAGACCCAATTGATCAAAGAAATGTATGCAGTTAAAACTTAACTCCAAACTTGATCGGAGCTCATTCTAACATAAATGTAGGATCACAGAGAGTCTAACCATAAGTCATAGGATATATATATATATATATATAATATAAAAACCTAGATCAACTGGCAACCACGACTTTGTGCAGCAAGGATACATAGGTTTACCCGATTTGTAGTAATCAGGCAACAAAGAAAATCTTAACCTGAAATCTCACGATTTGCAGTAATAAACCAATGTGGGGATCAAGCAGGGATACATCGACTTTGTGGTTAACAGGTAGCAGGGTCTAACATGCAGCAGGTTTCCTAAACGGAAAACCCCAACGATTCCGTGATAACACTAATCATACAACAAAATTGTAAATAGTAAAACCTACAGGGAATGAGACCCTTTTCTGTACCCATGTTAAATATATATATCCTTGCCATCATGGGCAGCGAGAATGACAGAAAAAGAATAATGGAAAACAACCGTGATCAAAATCTCAGATCGAATTGGAGGATAACACAGAGGATAAAAGAGAAGTTAGATCTCAGTAGTCGTATAGATCTGCGGATCTATCTTTATTTCCGCACTATCCTATCCTCTATAATTTTTTTTGCAGAGAGGAAGGATTTGCCAATATAAGAGTCCCTTGTACATCTCAACCTAATCGCTATTGATCAACGATCGGTTGGATCTACAGAATTACTCTTTCAATCCTCGCAATATTCGAGTCTCTCTCGCTTTTCTTAGAGAAAAGAAAAGAATTATCATTAAAAAAAAATGCATATAAATTTAACCCTTAACGCTTTGGGACATCAGTCGAATATATCTATTTTGACTGTGGAGAATTTAAAATAAAATCAACAGGACGACTTGATTATAGGGACGACTTGATTATAGGGAGGTTCTCTAGACGATTCAATCGTGCATGTACTTATGATGAGATAAATCAGTTTCACGCCGATCACATCCGCAGTTATCTCAAGGTTTCCTTAAATTAAGTGAGACATCGATAAGCAGTTAGACTTATGAATTCACCCTCGGCGGACAGTGAAGAGTGAAGTATCAAATAAAGCACACAGATGTGTGTAATAATAATAATAATAGCATAGCTATTGGGTGTTATATAACATAAAAACTCATAAATACAAATCTCAATCGATCTCTAGATCGATACAGACAATAAAAAAAAACACAGAAACAAAATATTTAGTTGATCCCTGGATCGATAGACACTTGCTGACAAATATGAGTGCAATAATAATAATAGCCCAGAGATTGGGTTCTTCCTTGGATCTGAAAATTGGGAGGTCCTAATATAGATAAAGAGCTATTCGAAAATGGATGCGCAAAAAAAACTAAAGAAAAATATAGGAAGCTATTCCAATATAACCAGTTCGAGAGAAATTTAAAACAGATATAAGAATTAAACTTGAAATTTTCAAACCTTTTGAAATGCAGCTCCGAATCGTTGGCGAAGTATTCTGCAGGGTTGTCATGGATTCCCTCCAACTTTTCTGAATTTCTCCTCTCGTCATATAATAAAAATATATATATATATTTTAACCACAGGATTCGATTCCCAATAGAGAAGACAGGCGAAACTTGGCATTGGGACACCTGCTAATCCAGTAAGATACAGATCTGTAGAAATAGTTGCTCCGGTCGGATGTGTATTCCCACGAAATCGCAGCCCTAACGTCACCGTCGATCTCCACGGTCACAAAAAAATATGAGTCTGGTGCCCTCAAGGCTCGACCGGCTCTGATACCAAATGTAGGACCCCTCCTTTAGGGTCCCCTTGAACTGAACCTGAAACTTTAAAAACTTCATACAAACAAATTAGCCATTATAGTTATTGGAAAAATAAAATAAAAGAGTGAATAACTTAACAAAAATAAGCAAACCTTAACCTGTCAACCCGATCCAGCTGGTCCATTGTTGTCTGCGTCTTCCGTAGAACCCCTCCAGCAAAGCTCGTTTAACCATAGGCAAAGCAACCGTTAGCTTCGCCACCCAACCATAGGCTCATGCTTTCAGTCGCATGGCCTCCCCCGAGCTTTGGGTCGTAGAGCTCACACAAGTATTTCAGAAATTCAGCTTGGGCTTCCCTTCCCACCAGGATTTCTAAGCCAAACCCTTAGATAGCAGCAAGTCTTTGAGGCATTCAAAAATTACGACAATCGTCCAAATTATGGGCCCCCTACCCATTCCTTAAGCCTTCCTTATAAAGGGAAATCTCTTGCGACACATGTCGCTTCATGCATAAATAAATATTTTTAATTATTTATTTAATTAAAACACTCACCCATCCAAGTGTCAGTTTCTCTAGGAAGTGCACCTACATCCCTAAGTTTGCTCTAGTTTGTCCCCCAGATATTTTAATCAACTCCTAGCTTTTAGTTGACTAGGTGTCTAATCTATTTTTCTCCTAAATAATAATTTCTATTATTTTAAATGCTCAACAAAATAACTATTCATGTGCAAATGTCTAAGCTATTGTTATGCATTTGCTAAGTAATAATCTAGAGTTATTCTCCTAAGTTTTATGCATTTTAATTTAACAATCAAGCTCACTAGGATCACGGTGCCGCGTCGTTGGGCTCCTGGTTCCTTAATTTTTTTTAATTATCTGACATGGCACCACTCCGTCGGGTCCAATCATCCATGGTTTCCATTCCTTGGCATGGTACCACCTCGTTGGGTCCTTGCGTCCATTCTTTCCGTTCTCGACAGGGTACCTCATCGTTGGGTCCTTCTGCCACCATATTTTCGTTTTTGACTTGCGGGAACTCTTGTAGGGATTTTAGGAATCGTTACTATCCATCCTCCGTCTACATGCTATCTAGGGACTAATGGCGCTGAGGAGTGAGTTCGTTCTCACTGCGCGCCCCTCAACTCGTACGTGACCAGCTCCGTCGTGGCCCACCTCGTACGCCCTCACGCATTCCTCTTGAGCAAGCGGATCAATGCTTATCTGCTCATGCGTGGTATTCTTGTCGGGAGTCGACATCGTCGTCGCTTCCCCTGTGTGTGATTTACCCGTACTCTACGACCCTCCATGTTCCTTTGTGTGTCTGTTGGTGAACCGTCTCACTTGTTTCTACACACACTTCTCACAACAAATTATTAGTAGCACTGTTCTCAACAATCATCATCTGGTTTCTAACTCTAGCATTTGTTAAACATTTATGATTTATTCAAACTGCTCATTCATCTTATCAAATATACATTTCGTCACCAAATACATAATCACCATACAACTAGTCGTTAAGTATTATCCATCAACATAATTTCCCATAGTCATAGCTAATCGTTTAACATATGCAATTATTTATTTACCTCAACAATTCAAATACACATACTAAAAAAATAAGGTCAAAAGGTTATTTAATTAATGTTTCAATTGGTTAGGTCACTCCACAGGTGCCCTCAATGTCTACAGTAGTCTAGGGGCACTACATAATGAAACGGTACCGTCATGTGGATTTGTACGAGCCTAGGATGGTGTGTGCTCGTGGTTTCTTTCAATTTTAGAGAGTCTGAAAGCAGTAAGAAGACTCCAGGGGGGGTGCTTTTTCGTGTGTTAGTCTCCAAGTCCTGAAGAAGCATAAAAGGATGCAATGGAGAACTCTTCTAGCCAGTGTGACTAGAGTATTCATTTTTCGTAATTAGTCTACTAGGTCCGAAAAAGGGTTAAACTTATACCAGATAGACTCCCTTTCAGGTACTTTAATGAGCATGAAAGGAAGCAAGATTGCTCGGCGATCTTTTCATTCTTTTAGGAGTCAGAAAAGAGCTTAACAGAAACTCCCTAAGTGCCTTTCTCGTAAAGGACTTGTCTGGCCCAAAAAAGGGATAAAATTATACCAAACAAAGGGAATGGCCAGGCAAGGAGGAAGTGCTCAATCAAGGAACATCGATGAGAACCAAGAACGAGGGTGGGAGGGAACACTGGTGGGCCTCCTTGCAGGATGATGAATGGTGGAAAACTAACGAAATAATTGCAGTATGAATGGAGCGAATGGCTCATGTAAAAATGTGTAACAATCTGATTGTGGTGGATGTGGCGCACAAATCGAGGCAACAAGGTGTCGGGACACAATGTTGAAATTGTACCTTGTGAGAGTGAGAAATGATCTCAAGCATCATCACAAGCTTGAAAAACTGAATCCAACGATATAAAAAGTGTCAAAAATGGATAACGATCGAGGTGGCATGCAAACTGAGGTGATAGTGGGTGTTTTGGATAAAATCCCTGAAAAATCTGAGGGTGAGAGCGAGAAATGATCTCAAGCATCATCACAAGCATGGAAAAATGAATCCGATGATATAAAAAGTGTCAAAAATGGATAACGGCCGAGGTGGCGTGCAAACCGAGGTGACGGGGGGAATTTTGCGAAAATACCCCAAAAATATGGGGGTGAGAGAGAGAAATGATCTCAAGCATCATCATGGGCACAGAAATATGAATCTGGCGGTGCAAATGGTGTGAAAAACAGAGGTCATAAGGACTCCGGAATGGTCAAAGGAAATAACTAGGTTAAAAAAAATGGTTGCAAATAAAGGTGAGCCCACCAAGCCAAGGATGCAGTGGTGGGGAGAAATGATGACCCGCGGGGGCAGAATACTAAGTGTACTAAATCAAATCATATATACAAGTGACATGTGACCTCAAAAATGGTTGAGATCATGCATGTGAAAAAGTGAGTAGGGTTAACGGCTTGACCCCATGCTATGTGTAAGGGGTTTGTGATTGTGGATCATGTATGTGTTGGTTTGAACAAGGGGGTCAACAACGATTCCTTTGTGGGAAACAATGAAAGCCAACAACTGGCCTATCGGAACGCAAAAGACACACTTGAGTGGGTTCAAGCGGATTTGATATTTGCGACAACGCAAAAAGACTTGCCGGAGGTCATTAAGATGGTCTGATCATTTCCGAGAACAAGCTGTAAGATCGTCAAGATAGACTAGTAGGATATGGACCATGTCGTGAAAACAATAGGTCATGGCCCGCTGGAAGGTGGCACTAGAATTTTTAAGGCCGAAAGGCATGACGCAATAGGAAAAGGTGCCCCATGGGGTGGTAAAGGCAGTCTTGTATTGATCTTCCTTGCGGATCCGAATCTGGTTGTATCCAGAGAAACCGTCCATGAAGGATAGGACTTCATGCCCTGCATGTGATATCCCTCCTTTATGACCTATTTTAATCTTTATTTTGTTATTTTTAAATAAATGTAATTATGAATTTTGTAAATGGCCCTGGTGAGGATGTAGGACCCCTCCTTTAGGGTCCCCTTGAACTGAACCTGAAACTTTAAAAACTTCATACAAACAAATTAGCCATCATAGTTATTGGAAAAATAAAATAAAAAGCGTGAATAACTTAACAAAATAAGCAAAAATTTAACCTGTCAACCCGATCCGGTTGGTCCATTGTCTCCTTCGTCTTCCGTAGGATCCCTCCAGCAAAGCTCGTTTAACCATAGGCGAAGCAACCGTTAGCTTCGCCACCCAACCATAGGCTCATGCTTTCAGTCGCATGGCCTCCCCCGAGCTTTGGGTCGTAGAGCTCACACAAGTATTTCAGAAATTCAGCTTGGGCTTCCCTTCCCACCAGGATTTCTAAGCCAAACCCTTAGATAGCAGCAAGTCTTTGAGGCATTCGAAAATTACGACAATCATCCAAATTATGGGCCCTTTACCCATTCCCTAAGCCTTCCTTATAAAGGAAAATCTCCTGCGACACATGTCGCTTCATGCATAATTAAATATTTTTAATTAATTATTTAATTAAAACACTCACCCATCCAAGTGTCAGTTTCTCTGGGAAGTGCACCTACATCCCTAAGTTTGCTCTAGTTTGTCCCCCAGATATTTTAATCAACTCCTATCTTTTAGTTGACTAGGTGTCTAATCTTAGGATTCTATTTTGCTCCTAAATAATGATTTCTATTATTTTAAATGCTCAACAAAAACAACTATTCATGTGCAAATGTATAAACTATTTTTTTTTTTATGCATTTGCTAAGTAATAATCTAGAGTTATTCTCCTAAGTTTTTATGCAGTTTAATTTAACAATCAAACTCACTAGGATCACGGTGCCACGCCGTTGGGCTCCTGGTTCCTTAACTTTAATTCTCTGACATGGCACCACTCCGTCGGGTCCAGTCATCCATGGTTTCCATTCCTTGGCACGGTACCGCATCGTTGGGTCCTTGCGTCCATTCTTTCATTTCTCGACAGGGTACCGCATCGTCGGGCCCTTCTGCCACCATCTTTCCGTTTTGACTTGCGGGAACTCTTGTAGGGATTTTAGGAATCGTTACCATCCATCCTCCGTCTACATGCTATCTAGGGACTAATGGCGTTGAGGAGTGAGTCCGTTCTCACTGCGCGCCCCTCAACTCGTACGTGACCAGCTCCGTCGTGGCCTACCTTGTACGCCCTCACGCATTCCTCTTGAGCAAGCGGATCAGTGCTTATCTGCTCATGCGTGGTATTCTTGTCGGAAGTCGACATCGTCGTCGCTCCCCCTGTGTGTGATTTACCCGTACTCTACGACCCTTCATATTCCTTTGTGTGTCCTTCGGTGAACCGTTTCACCTATCGCTACACATATTTCTCACAAACATAAATCATTATTTTATTGATTTACAATCAATCGTAATCATAAATATACTCAAAATAAAATCAAAAGATTATTTTATTAATGTTTCAAATAGTCGGGTCACTAAGCAAGTGCCCTCAATGTCTACAGTTGTCTAGGGGCACTACATACACCCCTACTTATTTAGAACTTTGTCCCGAAGTTCAGAATAAATGCGGAAAGCTATGATGCATCTCAGTTGCATCCTCCCAAGTCACAAAGCTAACGTTGTAGCTGTCCTACTATACTTTGACTTGACCAATCAAGGCTAAGCATTTAAGCAAGAACTGATCAATCAATTATCTCAGTCCACACATATAATTCAATTCATTAATTCATTTATCAACTATAGTCATGCACATCATCAGGTGATTCTCCCTTATTAAGACACATCCTATCTCGAAGGGCCACTTTATTGAAGTTTGTTCCGCCGGGTCACTCGACAGGTGCTCTTAAAGTCCATAGTCATTTTAGGGGCATTACATGGGCATTACAGAGGAGCTCAAGGCCAAGGCCCCACTAGTGGGCCCCAAACTAGTGTTATGCTCTATACGTCTTAGATTAAACCTAGAAGACTATAGAATGGCAATACAACTAAATAATAACTAACCAAACGCATGCATAAGAAAAGATAATAAGTTGGTTGATCATATCATAACTTATCATATGATAGGTGACGACATAACTTCATCCTGAAAGGATTACTATACACCATTAAAACTAAAATACTTTGAACTATGTTATTTTAATCATGTTATGATTTAGCTTTATACACCATTGGAAAAAGAATTATAAGTTATCTATTTAGAAACAACTACAAGAGGACTTTTTGTTTATATATAATGTGCTGGGTATTATAGGTAATATATATGTTAGATGCTTTGTATATCTAAAGAGATAAAGGAGATTATTTAACTAGAGGTATATACACATTTTCAAAGAAGATAATGACGTATTAGTTTCCTTTGTATATATGTATATATTATATGGCAATATAGAGAGACCAAAGAGAAGAAACATACTATGATAATATGTAATCATTATATCATTAGAACAACGAAAATATATATATAACGGACTAACGAATTTAATCATGGGAGATACCGGTCGAGAATTGTTAGGGAGTTTGGTCCTTATGAAACAAAATTTCCGCCACATGTATTTTCACTATTTGTAAAGAAGCATCTGGTGTCAAGTGATGAGCTTCTTAGGTTTGAGTCGGTTGATCATTAAAGAAGACGCACTCATTATTGTTATGAAGGAGTTTATGTCTAGGTTAGTGGTAGTAGTGGAGTAAGTTTCGGATTTCTGTCTCCTTAACTCAAAGCTCAGAATATTGCCGCCACTTATGACGTAGTGGAACTCGATTCTCCTCTCTCAGCCAAAACTGCCGAGCCCTTATTAGAATTCCCTCAGTAGAGAAAATCCCGTACTCCCAGGAGGTGTGTAGATAATGGAGGACACTATGTTAAATTGCGGGTGAGGTACAGAGGGTAGGGGCACCACGATCGATCGACGAAAAGAGGAAGAGGAGCTCGGTCTGTCAAAAGTTGCGTACCATTCTGCCGGTGTGTGAAGAGAGGTGCGATGATGGAGATACTCCGTAGCTGTATGGAATTCCAATGTTAATAACAAGTATTCTAGCGCCGTAGCAAGTCTCGACTTCATATGCAAGTTGATTTTAGTTGAATACTTAAAACCGAGATGTCTCCCAGCATTCCTCGCCGAGTTCTAAACCTCCTGAAGAAGAGTACCATGTAAGTAATTTCGGATCTCTGTCTATGATCATATCCTCAGTATAATTCAGGTAGCTTGAGATCGGATCTGGTAAGAGATTTTGATATATTTTTGTTGACTGTATTCTCCCCTTGATAAATCAATAGCTTGATCTCTGTATATGTGCACACACAGAGGACCTGTATGTTAATAGATGTGGATCTGCGTGTTTTATAGATAGAGATGTGCATTTAGATAGTGCGCCTGGGGTATTCAGCACTAAAATGCTTGCATTTTGTTTTTATTATCTATATTTCGTTTTATGGAATGCACCAGGAAGGGACAGCGTGGGAGCTGATCCCTATTTCGTTCTGTGCATTATTATTATTTTTTTTATGTGATCCCAGCTTTGCGTATCTCTGCATTAAGGGATGTGATCCCTACATCTTGCATCAAGCCCCGTTGATCGCTGCATTATCAATTTGGTCGCTTGTACATTTTATACATTTATAAGTTGTCAATCAAACACAAGTTGTTGATAACCTGTATATTATATATAATCTGCATTGTTGATGGCTAGCTCAGGAAGGCAGAGCATAGATACTCTATGTCGAACTCTGTCATGCATATTCAAAACAAGTAATATCTCCCATGACTATTTCATATATCTGCGATGAAGGTACATGATATTTTGCGCCTTTGCTAGTTCAAATGCTCTGTCAAACCTTGATATTTTATTATGATATCTGAAACATTGATATGGTTAGACAACGTTTTAAAGGCGTGAATACTCTGTCAAGCCTTGATATTATATTATTAGATCTGAAACATTGATATTATTAGACAATGTTTTAAAGGCGTGAATACTCTATCAAACCTTGATATTATATTATTATCTCTGAAACATTGATATTATTAGACAGATAGGGGTCTTTCCATATCCTTATTTTATTGTCTGATCTACTTAGTGATTTCAGCGAGTTAGGAAGGCGACCTTTGTCAACCAAAAGTCTTTCCGTTGAATTAGTATGTCATGAATTAGAGATTTTTGCACTTTGGTTTTATATATATGTTTATATATATGTGAAGATGTCTTTAGAAGATCACCCACATTTTTCATAATTCGTGAAACCTCCACCTCGAAAGGTTAAAATAAAGTCCATAGAGAGCTTTATTATGTATTCATGTTATAATTTCTTAGTGTAAGAGAATACACATAGGTTATAGCTTAAGTAGTAAGTTGACATAATGTATATTATGTTATAAATACTGTAAACCATTGGCATAAGATATTTTGAAAATGCTATAGATTAAAGTGAAGCTTGGATTTGTTTATCTTATATAAGAGAATATACTTAGGTTATAGTCTAAAGTGAATATTAGACTTGCCATTAAAGTTAACATAATGTGTTTATGTTATAATCTATTGGTATAAGAGATTATGTAAAGTTCATAGTATAAAGTGTAGATTAGGCTTGTTATTAATATTAACATAAGGTATTTATGTTATAAACTCTTGCATAAGAGATTGTATAATTGTTAGAGTCTAAAGTGGATTAGACTTGTTGTTAAGTTTAATACAATGCATAGGTAAAGTTGGACCTAGAAAGGCATTTGATGTTAATGAATTTCATATCGATTATGTTGTTAAACACAACTCCTAGAATAAAGGAGCAATTATAGGTGCAAGTGTAATTTTTAATAGTGCTCTACATGGTAGGGGCTGAGGAAGTAGAAAGATATTGTTGCAACAACCATGTTGCCGGATTGTAATCCTTGATTCCTTTAAAAAATAATAAAAGATGCACACACACCTTTGTGGACTAGCCCGTGTACGGGTGAACCATGTTATATTTTGTCTCTTATGATGTTCCTCAATGTGTCTTTAGGTTTGAGTACTTGCTTCTTTCTTAAAATGTTTATGATTACTTTGAAGTATATGATTCAGTTAGAAAGTTGGTTGTTTATATGATGTATATGGCTAATATGTTTTCCCTTATGATTATGATTATGTTGTTACCATTTAGGTTGTTGTACTGGTACAATTAACTGATAAAAGATGTACATGCTTCTTGAAAATGAATTAACGTCTTGAAGTGCATGTTATTAATTTGACGAATAACTGAATGAAGTGATTAAAAGAAATATGGGACTTAAATATAGTTGTCTATGGTTTCTTGATCTATGGTTTTTTTTAAGGTTGTATCTGGTGCACACATATGAAGAGTTAATTGGTTCAAAGAAAGAAAAACCATGTGTTGAATTTAGAAGAGTTATGTATTCGAAGAGTTATAATTATTTGTAAGCGATATTTAAAGAAAGTAAACCCACACTTTATGGTTCCGCATATATTTAAGTGGCATTTAGGGCACTTAGAAAAGTTTTTAAATTTTACGAAAATTAGGGTTCGTGACCTATGGTATCAGAGCATTAGGTTACAACACTAAGGCCTAATGATCTCAACACGCGATAATTGAATATGAAGGTTTTGAGTTTACTAATCAATGGTTTTCATTCATTTTGGATGCATGGATTGTACCGGAGGAGGGGAAAATGAAACTCCGAGCTCGACTACAAGCGCAGGTTACAAACACTTGGGATTATTGGGCTCAATAGACGCAAACCTAAAACTTCAGTTCCAAGGATCGGCAAGAGGTAAGCAACATGACGTTTGGAAATAGCAAGTAAGTATGTTCCATTTCACTGGAACATTATAATGGCTTAGTAGTGTCTATTGGTGAACATACATCGTATACGTCTCGTTATGTAATTGAATGATCTTCTTTTGATAAAATACTAAACGATGAATATCTCGTCATACTCTACAATGTATTTCATACTCTATAAGGTCAAAATTTACTTTAAAAAGTTAGACTATGGGAGGTAAGTCTTTATGAAATGGGTATTTGAAAGTAGAGTAAAAGCATGTATTGGAAGTTACCCTAACTATTTCAAAGTGAAGATATAGGCTACGGAAGTCTCCTAATTTGGTTGACCTTAGATGACTAAGTAAATGGGATTGACCAATAGCCTAGATTTCCAAATATGAAATTTAGATGGGAAATGTAAGCAACTAAGGTCTGTTAAAAGATCCATTAAGTTCAGATAAAAAGTGAGTCTATATGTTAAAAGGTCCATTAAAGATTTGATAGTTTGGGTCAGTCTTGGATTTTGAACTACGTAAGAAAAACGATCAAGTTCCGTTTACATTGGAGTTATCTTAAGGTTTATAAATTTATAACGCTGTTGACCTTAGTAGTAAAATCTGTAAAGGTGCATGCTGCAGGAGGAGCCATTGTGAATTTGATATTCTAGTTGTGAGGGAAGCATAATTATGTGATGTTAAGATGTTGTTTCTTTTTCTGAGGTATCAACTATATGTGAGTTACATATGCTAAATTTATTTTCCATAAGAAGTATAGTTTGGCTAGACTAAGATGTCTGGTTTCTTTTGAACAAAGAAATTAACTTTAATTGGTGTGAAGTTTTCTATGACTAGGAAATTGTGAGATTACAAAAGAGAAAGATTTGTTACTAGTCTCCTTGCCAATCAATTTCATTCTAGTATGTAATTGTATAGAATAAGTAATTATAATACGATTTTTGTGACATTGAAGCATGCTTGTACCCTTACATATAAATACAACAAAAGGAAAATGGTTATAATTACAAGGTATACATGTGAATATTAATCAGTTAATACAGAGGATGGAAAATATATGAGTACCTTTTATATATACCTCTTATTTTCAGTAATTTCTACTAAGATAGACGTAGGAAACAATGAGTAGTAGTTATACTTGTAATTGTTCAATATTTATGATGACTTGCTATCCATGAACAACTATATGCTATTTTGTTAAAGGACAGATTATTGGAACCTAGAACCCACATGAAATAAATACAGGTTAGAAGGATGCGGTAATCTTCTGACGTCCTTATGTTGCCACAAGGAATGACTGTTTTTATTTATGATGTGTTAAGGAAAACAAAAATGACATGGAAGTTGCAGGATAGATCAGAGGTGATCTTGGAGACAATAATCGAGGTATAAGCTTTTACGAAACAAGTAAAAATGATGTTTGAACGTAGGTTATATGTACGATTGTTCTTATGATTTAATTACCTTTATACGACTAACACTTTGAATGTTGTGGTCGAGTAAATGTTATTTTGTTTCCCACACATCACTGCCTGACACCCATCAATGGGTAAATGTGGGATATATATATATATATATATATATCGATTCATTTATAATACTAATGTGTGATGATACAAGTAAAACTGGAACCTCGGCAGATGAAGGTGAGCTATGCGGTCGCCTTTGGAAAGGTACATGGTTATCTGTATAAGGTATGTAAATTTGTTTTAGACAATTGGTTATCTCTATATGATGTTAGGGTATACAACAGGGTTGTATAATTAAAATAGGAATTGTGTTGAAATGGTGAAATCTAACATTCGAGGTTAAATGAGCATAATGTCCATGGAACATCATAGGAAGAATGTTATATCATGTTCAAAGCATTATGAAGTATTATAAGCTAGTATGTGTAATAGGAAATGACACCTTAGATGATCACATATGGATATTTTATTAAGAAAGATGATTTTCTGTTTAAAGAAGGGATCTTCTTACAATATTTGATTTTGTATAAAAAGTGATACTAACAAGTGGAATTTGGCAGATGGTGAAATTTCGGTGAAGCTTGTGAAAATGCAAGAGCATAAATACTATGCAAGGTAAAATAAGGGGGTGAGGATTTAAGATCCACATCACAACTGTTACAGATTCTTTTAAAATTTGGATATATTGTTAATCAGGAAACTCGACCCAGATTGGTCAGAGTAATTGTATGGGTACAGAATGTAATGTGACGAAATAAATTGATTAAATTGAAAGAGATTTTTCTAGACTCAAGAAAGGTGGCTTGGGGAAAATAAATTCCGGGACTCAAGCGAGAAGGCTTGAGGGGAATTGTGTAAAGAGTGTTGTAATGGCATTGAAATACTCCCTAAAATGAGGGATGGAACAGCCACTAGGATTCTTGGAGAATCGGCTGGCTGTAAGACCTAGGCAAGCTATAAGAAAATGTATACGTGGGAGGCAGGACGCTGCTTAGTATGCATGAAGGAAATGTTTGCTGCGTGAGCACTAAGGTGTTAGGCAAGACATGAAAGAAATGTTTGCTGTGTGAGCACTAAAGTGTTAGGCAAAACATGAGAGAAATGTTTGCTGCGTGAGCACTAAGGTGTTAGGCAAGACATGAAAGAAATGTTTGCTGTGTGAGCACTAAAGTGTTAGGCAAAACATGAGAGAAATGTTTGCTGCGTGAGCACTAAGGTGTTAGGAAAGGCATGAGAGAAAGGATTGCTGCGTGAGCACTAAGGTGTTAGGCAAGAATTTCCTGGATCAAGTGAATGCTATTTGTTGATTTCGTCAACGGTATACAATCATGGAACACTAGATTTATTCCATATATATTACAAGTGATATGTGCAATAAAGAACTCATGATTTATGTTTTTGAGTTTGATTATGAAGTTGATGACAAGTTGTTACTAAACATTGTTTCTTTTGAATTCCAGTTCTACGGTACAAATGATTACTCCAAGAGAAGAGTGAACACCGAGGACGGTGTTATTTTAAAGGGGATGAGGATGTGATATCCCTCCTTTATGACCTATTTTAATCTTTATTTTGTTATTTTTAAATAAATGTAATTATGAATTTTGTAAATGGCCCTGGTGAGGAGCTCAAGGCCAAGGCCCCACCAGTGGGCCCCAAACTAGTGTTATGCTCTATACGTCTTAGATTAAACCTAGAAGACTATAGAATGGCAATACAACTAAATAATAACTAACCAAACGCATGCATAAGAAAAGATAATAAGTTGGTTGATCATATCATAACTTATCATATGATAGGTGACGACATAACTTCGTCCTGAAAGGATTACTATACACCATTAAAACTAAAATACTTTGAACTATGTTATTTTAATCATGTTATGATTTAGCTTTATACACCATTGGAAAAAGAATTATAAGTTATCTATTTAGAAACAACTACAAGAGGACTTTTTGTTTATATATAATGTGCTGGGTATTATAAGTAATATATATGTTAGATGCTTTGTATATCTAAAGAGATAAAGGAGATTATTTAACTAGAGGTATATACACATTTTCAAAGAAGATAATGACGTATTAGTTTCCTTTGTATATATGTATATATTATATGGCAATATAGAGAGACCAAAGAGAAGAAACATACTATGATAATATGTAATCATTATATCATTAGAACAACGAAAATATATATATAACGGACTAACGAATTTAATCATGGGAGATACCGGTCGAGAATTGTTAGGGAGTTTGCTCCTTATGAAACAAAATTTCCGCCACATGTATTTTCACTATTTGTAAAGAAGCATCTGGTGTCAAGTGATGAGCTTCTTAGGTTTGAGTCGGTTGATCATTAAAGAAGACGCACTCATTATTGTTATGAAGGAGTTTATGTCTAGGTTAGTGGTAGTAGTGGAGTAAGTTTCGGATTTCTGTCTCCTTAACTCAAAGCTCAGAATATTGCCGCCACTTATGACGTAGTGGAACTCGATTCTCCTCTCTCAGCCAAAACTGCCGAGCCCTTATTAGAATTCCCTCAGTAGAGAAAATCCCGTACTCCCAGGAGGTGTGTAGATAATGGAGGACACTATGTTAAATTGCGGGTGAGGTACAGAGGGTAGGGGCACCACGATCGATCGGCGAAAAGAGGAAGAGGAGCTCGGTCTGTCAAAAGTTGCGTACCATTCTGTCGGTGTGTGAAGAGAGGTGCGATGATGGAGATACTCCGTAGCTGTATGGAATTCCAATGTTAATAACAAGTATTCTAGCGCCGTAGCAGGTCTCGACTTCATATGCAAGTTGATTTTAGTTGAATACTTAAAACCGAGATGTCTCCCAGCATTCCTCGCCGAGTTCTAAACCTCCTGAAGAAGAGTACCATGTAAGTAATTTCGGATCTCTGTCTATGATCATATCCTCAGTATAATTCAGGTTGCTTGAGATCGGATCTGGTAAGAGATTTTGATATATTTTTGTTGACTGTATTCTCCCCTTGATAAATCAATAGCTTGATCTTTGTATATGTGCACACACAGAGGACCTGTATGTTAATAGATGTGGATCTGCGTGTTTTATAGATAGAGATGTGCATTTAGATAGTGCGCCTGGGGTATTCAGCACTAAAATGCTTGCATTTTGTTTTTATTATCTATATTTCGTTTTATGGAATGCACCAGGAAGGGACAGCGTGGGAGCTGATCCCTATTTCGTTCTGTGCATTATTTTTTTTTTTTTTATGTGATCCCAGCTTTGCGTATCTCTGCATTAAGGGATGTGATCCCTACATCTTGCATCAAGCCCCGTTGATCGCTGCATTATCAATTTGGTCGCTTGTACATTTTATACATTTATAAGTTGTCAATCAAACACAAGTTGTTGATAACCTGTATATTATATATAATCTGCATTGTTGATGGCTAGCTCAGGAAGGCAGAGCATAGATACTCTATGTCGAACTCTGTCATGCATATTCAAAACAAGTAATATCTCCCATGACTATTTCATATATCTGCGATGAAGGTACATGATATTTTGCGCCTTTGCTAGTTCAAATGCTCTGTCAAACCTTGATATTTTATTATGATATCTGAAACATTGATATGGTTAGACAACGTTTTAAAGGCGTGAATACTCTGTCAAGCCTTGATATTATATTATTAGATCTGAAACATTGATATTATTAGACAATGTTTTAAAGGCGTGAATACTCTATCAAACCTTGATATTATATTATTATCTCTGAAACATTGATATTATTAGACAGATAGGGGTCTTTCCATATCCTTATTTTATTGTCCGATCTACTTAGTGATTTCAGCGAGTTAGGAAGGCGACCTTTGTCAACCAAAAGTCTTTCCGTTGAATTAGTATGTCATGAATTAGAGATTTTTGCACTTTGGTTTTATATATATGTTTATATATATGTGAAGATGTCTTTAGAAGATCACCCACATTTTTCATAATTCGTGAAACCTCCACCTCGAAAGGTTAAAATAAAGTCCATAGAGAGCTTTATTATGTATTCATGTTATAATTGCTTAGTGTAAGAGAATACACATAGGTTATAGCTTAAGTAGTAAGTTGACATAATGTATATTATGTTATAAATATTGTAAACCATTGGCATAAGATATTTTGAAAATGCTATAGATTAAAGTGAAGCTTGGATTTGTTTATCTTATATAAGAGAATATACTTAGGTTATAGTCTAAAGTGAATATTAGACTTGCCATTAAAGTTAACATAATGTGTTTATGTTATAATCTATTGGTATAAGAGATTATGTAAAGTTCATAGTATAAAGTGTAGATTAGGCTTGTTATTAATATTAACATAAGGTATTTATGTTATAAACTCTTGCATAAGAGATTGTATAATTGTTAGATTCTAAAGTGGATTAGACTTGTTGTTAAGGTTAATACAATGCATAGGTAAAGTTGGACCTAGAAAGGCATTTGATGTTAATGAATTTCATATCGATTATGTTGTTAAACACAACTCCTAGAATAAAGGAGCAATTATAGGTGCAAGTGTAATTTTTAATAGTGCTCTACATGGTAGGGGCTGAGGAAGTAGAAAGATATTGTTGCAACAACCATGTTGCCAGATTGTAATCCTTGATTCCTTTAAAAAATAATAAAAGATGCACACACACCTTTGTGGACTAGCCCGTGTACGGGTGAACCACGTTATATTTTGTCTCTTATGATGTTCCTCAATGTGTCTTTAGGTTTGAGTACTTGCTTCTTTCTTAAAATGTTTATGATTACTTTGAAGTATATGATTCAGTTAGAAAGTTGGTTGTTTATATGATGTATATGGCTAATATGTTTTCCCTTATGATTATGATTATGTTGTTACCATTTAGGTTGTTGTACTGGTACAATTAACTGATAAAAGATGTACATGCTTCTTGAAAATGAATTAACGTCTTGAAGTGCATGTTATTAATTTGACGAATAACTGGATGAAGTGATTAAAAGAAATATGGGACTTAAATATAGTTGTCTATGGTTTCTTGATCTATGGTTTTTTTAAGGTTGTATCTGGTGCACACATATGAAGAGTTAATTGGTTCAAAGAAAGAAAAACCATGTGTTGAATTTAGAAGAGTTATGTATTCGAAGAGTTATAATTATTTGTAAGCGATATTTAAAGAAAGTAAACCCACACTTTATGGTTCCGCATATATTTAAGTGGCATTTAGGGCACTTAGAAAAGTTTTTAAATTTTACGAAAATTAGGGTTCGTGACACTGCACATGCATCGATAAGTTGGTCAATGAATGGCATGGGGAAGTTGTCTTTGGGATAGGCTCTGTTTAAATCGTGGAAGTTAGTACATACTTTGTTGGTGCCTTGTTTCTGATTAACGGGGACGGGGTTAGAAACCCAAGTGGTATATGCAATAGGATAAATGAATCCTGCTGTGCGAAGTTTCCCAATCTCTACTTTAATGGCGGGGAGCTTTAATGGGTGAATGGGGTGCTATTTCTGGCAAATGGGGGGTACATCTGGCCATGTGTCAATGTGGTGCTCTATGATAGTGGGGTCAAGACCAGGCATTTCGGTATAGGACTAGGAAAAGACATCACGAAACTATTTGAAAATTTTTTTGTACTCTCCGATCTTATACTCCGTGTAGGAGGCTCCTAACATAATGATTTCAGGAGCACCAACTGGGTCAGAGATATCAATGTGGATTGTGGGTGAGATATTGGCCATGTTACCTTCCTCAAAGGCATCGAGGGCAGGAATGGGATCCTTAAACCAGTCGACTTTGGTGGGGAGGAAAGCTTTGGACTCAACCGAAAATTGGGTGGCTGTGATGGGGGAGGAGTCCTCCGAGAGGAAATATGAATGATGGTGCATATCCTCCCAGGGGTAATCAGGTGCAGTAAGAGCCTCGAGAATCTCCCCATCGTTGTGGAAACTTTGTGTCGTCAAATCAGTTGACGAGGGATCACTAGTAGTAGAGATCATAGAAAGGGTATTGACCTCTATGGTTGGCAGGGATGCTGGGGGGTGGATCTCTTCAATGGTGGGGGGGACCATCTTGAGGTCCAAGTTATTTATCTCGTAGAGAGCTGCTCTATAATCGGGGAGATCTGGACAGTGATGTGAGTAATGGTCGTAAATACGACATATTGCACAAGGGTGGTTGGTACGCAGTGATTTATCACAAGGATTAGGGGTATGGTTGAGTTGGACAACCGAGATGTTAGAACACATATTTCATTAAATTTGGAATTATACAAGGGATCTAGAATTTAGAACTTCAACAAGATTGAGTTTTTGAAAAATGAAAAACCAAAACATTACTTAATTCACTCATTTCAATCTTTATATTCACCATTTTTTTATAATATTATCAATATAAGCTATATAAAATCAAATTTATATAAAGTTGAAGCATATCTTCCGAATATTAATCTTATATTCCTTACATTATTTTATTATTATAATTTTTTAATTTGTATTAATATTTGAGTTGATCAAGGTTTACCTCATCTCATGAACAATAGATGTTGCAAGAAATTTCTTACCTATTAAGTTATCTAATGGCATTATTTGTATGTTGAAATTATTAACCATTTTATTTATAATTTGATAAAGCATATATTGTGCATGTGTTGAATTACCATATTAGTAAGAGATTGTCTCCATTTTAGAGTGACCTACAAAGTTATTTAATGATATAGCAGTCAATGTGTTTGTTACTGTAACAAATTTATGTATTGGCATAGTAACTTATTAATTCCCAATCTTGATAATGGGTGGCTAGAACATGGAGATTTTTTCTCAACTTCAAGAAACAACAAGAACTGGAAATGCCTAGGAATTGGCTGAAACCTCTAATACCATGAAAAATTATTAGTTCATATAGTCACTGTAATAGTGAACCTGTGGATGAGGACACTACCCCTATTCATATTTAGAATATTGACTAGAAAAACAATTAGTAACATATACACAAGCAACAACATGTAAAACTAGGTCATACTCTATTTTATTTTCTTCCCTTTATATGTATTGTCGAGTACGGATCTGGAATTTAGAACTTCAACAAGATTGAGTTTTCAAAAAATGAAAAACCTAAAAATTACTTAATTCACTCATTTCAATCTATATATTCACCATTTTTTTTACAATATTATCATTATAAGCTATATAAAATCAAATTTATATTAATTTGAAGCATATCTTCCTATGCTTAAACTTAGATTCTTTACATTATTTTATTATTATAATTTGTAATTTGTATTAATATTTCTTTCCTATTAATTTATCCAATGGCATTATTTGTATGTTGAAAGTATTAACCATTTTATTTATAATTTGATAAAGCATATATTGTGCATGTGTTGAATTACCATATTAGTAAGAGATTGTTGCAATTTTAAAGTGACCTAGAAAGCTATTTAATGACATAACAGTCAATGTGTTTGTTACTATAACAAATTTATGTATTGGCATAATAACTTAGTAATTCTCAATCTTGATAATGGGTGGCTAGAACATGGGGGGTTTTGCTCAACTTCAAGAGACAATGAGAACTGGAAATGTCTAGGAATTAGGTGAAACCTCTAATACCATGAAGACGTATTAGCTCCTATAGTCATTGTAATATTGTACTTGTGGATGATGACACTACCCCTAATAATCTTTAGAATATTGACTAGAAAAATAATCAATAACATATCTACTAGCAACAACATGGAAAATTAGGTCATACTCTATTTTATTTTCTTCCCTTTATATGTATTGTCTATTGTATGCCTTAGGACATTTTTGTCAAGTATATAGCACAATAGATACTTAGGCACTTCACCTTTTCCCTTCATTTTATGGGATTATTATGAGCCCACAAGTTTCTACATGTTTTGGACATTGTTAACTATCAATTATTACTTTGGATTATGTTGATTGGTTAAGCCTAGATTCCTTTTTATAATATAAATATAATCATCTAACATTTAAAGAAATATTCATTATTCAATACTATATATTATGATATGTGGTTGGCACTATTTTAGAGCCAACAAGAGAAAATATTGTATTGGATAAAGTCTAAGTATACCAATTAAGGTCAAAAAAAATTATTAATTAGAATATAAATTTTATGGTACAATTGGTTTTTTTTCAAATACATGAAGAAAGAGGGAAAACCCATTCTAGTTATTGCAAGTGTCCAGTGTTTATTTTTGAAATGTTTGAACATATTACATTGAAAAAACATTAACTAGCTACTCCCATAGTAAAGTTTTTATAGACAAAGTCTATAATATGTTGTATGTCCAGTATTTATTTTTGAAATGTTTGAACATATTACATTAAAAAACATTAATTAGCTATTCCCATAATAAAGTTTTTATAGACAGTCTATAATATGTTGCTTGTAAGTGCTTTACTGGACTCCATTAACCAAGTTTGATGGATCGAGAAGTGTGGTACATTTGAAATCAATGAATTAGAATAGAAACATTGAAGTACATTTTTGTTTCTTACAAATACAAAAGTGAAAACCCACTAAACTTATTAAAAGTGCATTTAACAATCAATTTTTTTTATAAGTATCTGTGTGTCATTTAACAATCAAAATCAAATTATTATGAATTTTTATTGGTAGTGCATTTAACAATCAAAATATTTTATAAGTATTTGTGTGTCATTTAACAATCAAAATCAAATTATTATGAACTTTTATTGGTAATTTTTATTGGAAACATTTTACAGATGTCAAAAGAAAATATTTTATAAGTCTAGGCGTGTTTTTTAATGATCAAAATAAATAATTTTGTTATGAATTGGAATAGAAACAAATTAGTACAGTTTAATTTATTTTATTATAATATATATTCATGAAGTGTTTGAATGTATTATATTGAAAAGAATACGAATTAGCTAGCCCAACATTATCGTTTTAATAGATCGTATCTAGAAGATGATGCTTTTAAATGTATTATTGAACTTGATTATCCAAGTTTGATGGAGTGAAAAGTTATGTCGATCTAGACAAAGCATTGGAATTTGTAATTTCCATGTTAGATATTGTTTGGTGTTTGAACGTATTACATTGAAAACAATGCTAATTAACTCCAATATAGTTTTAATATGCCAAATTAACTCCAGTGTAGTTTTAATAGGCCAAAACTAGAAGATATTGATTTTAAGTGCATTATTGGACTTGATTATCCAAGTTATGGGAGAAGTTATGTTAATATAAACAAATCATTGAAAGTTTAATATTTCATGGTGTCATGTAATTTGCATGATGTATCGTCACATGAATACATTGCAATTTAAACAAAATTTTCATATTTGTACCAAATAATATAAAACTCCCCAAATAAATTTGAAGAAAATATTCAATATACAAGAAAAATTGAAAAATGTTTCTTCATGTATTAATTGGTCCTCCAAAGAACAAAATTACATCCATGAATCATCTCCACCTAATCTCATGTTATTCGTTCAAGTAGGTCAAGGACAGCATGTACACCATGTTTATTTATCTTGGCCTTCTTGCAATGTTCTTTCTTAGCCATCCATGCCCAAACTATGGTATCAATTGGAATAGATCCAAGCTCTATGTCATCAGGATTTGGTACCCAATATTCCTCTAGTACTTTTCCATTGTATTTCCCTGAACCGGGCTTCCACCAATCAACTTTAACATGAAGAGTATCACTTTCATCATCTTGAAATATATTTGAGGTGGCTTTTGCCATCCAAATCATCTCCCCTTCTTCCTCGTTTCCTGATCTAACTAGCAAAATCTTTCCTTTCTCAACATCATTAATAGGGTTGAATGTTGTCTTTGGCTTATTTCACTTGGGTCCAACATACACGGGTTCACCTGTCATAGTATCAAAATCCCCATCCATAATATTTGAGATTGCATGAAGCGCATGACGACCAACATCTGGAGTTTGCCTTGTCTTGGGACAGAAATCCTCAGAAGATGAATCATGATTATTGTAATCTTCATATAAAGTATCAAGAACTCTTTCCCAATACTCTACCTTATTTTTCCATTCTGGTGTAACAATTGGCAATTCCTCACCACCCATTGTGTCTTTCCACATTTTTATGTATGATGTTATTCCTTCTTTTAGTTCTTTTAAATAGATTTCATTCTCTTTGGGATGTAAGGAAGATGGCTTCCCTATGGGCAGTTTAGATCGACCTTCATCGTCTGTATTCCATAACTCAACTGGTTCTGACCACTCAACATCTCTTATGGATTCTTTATACCTTAATACTGGAACATCATTGAGTACAAGAAATTGGAAGTACTGAACATTAAGATGTCCAACTAGTGCATTTTTTCCTTCCTTGATGTATCCATTAAGGAAGCTTTTGAAGTCATACACCTTATCAATCAGTTTAGGTGGAAACACTCTTTTTTCTTCAATTTTGCGATATGTATCCATCATCTCAGGTAGAGAATATATATCTTTACTTTTCAAGCTGGAAGACATTCTCCCATAGGTCCCGTCTATGTCTTCATGGGTGTGTCCCACGAGCAAGAACCCAACCTCAATAATGATGAAGACACCAAGTGCAGTGAGAAGTGATAGAAACATGAAAAGATAACGGTTTTTATTATCACTTGCTGCATTATCCAATTGTAACAATAAATGTGGAGGAAGAGGTTTAAAATCGATATCTTGATTTTCTAATCTTCCATGAGATAAAAATTCATCCTTGTACACTCTACATTTTGAGTAAATAGAGGTGTCAAGTAATGCATTTGAAAGTGGGTTTCTTGAACTTCCACTCTCATAAAGAAGATCACCATACATATCAAGATGTGGGTCTTCAAGGTCCCTAAAGCACTTAGCAAGTGATGTAATGGTAAATTGTGATCCCATATGTACAAATGGTAGGGAGAAATGACCAAAACCTCCTGTCTTATGCCCATGTGTTAGCATACCTGTCAATGACAAACCCAAGTTTATTCCTACAATAGATTTTGATTTGACGCGTAGCCTTGGAATTGAAGTCTTTGTTTTATCCATTTTATCATGGATAATACTCAAATACTCCTTTGGAAAC
This sequence comes from Larix kaempferi, assembly GCA_027924585.1. Lineage (NCBI taxonomy): Eukaryota > Viridiplantae > Streptophyta > Pinopsida > Pinales > Pinaceae > Larix > Larix kaempferi. The sequence goes on from BSBM01000619.1 coordinate 2,717,069, forward strand.
CTCTCTGACATGATTCTGTGGGCATAGTAGCAATGTCTTCCGCACATAACGATCTTGTTATGTTTGTTCAATCTAGCGCGTGCCGTTTCTTCCAACTCTTTTGTAGTTGTTGACTTCATTTGTGCTTTCAACACAATACATTCACCACATTTACTGAAGTTGGTGTTCTTTGAGAATGCCACGTCTTGAAAATGAGTGTTCCAAATCTTGCTCATTGTTGGTTGTGATATTAATGGACAATTGAGATTTTCCAAACCCACATTGATCTCTTTTAACAAAGAGCTTTGTGTGTAAGTCAAAGGAAACAATCTTAGAGGAGAAGAAGTTCCATCTGCTTCGACTTGACGTGTTTGGTTTGGCGAAAAATCTGAATTGTCCATTACAATTTTATGCAGTATTTCTATGGCCGCCACAGTTTGTGCACGTGCTTTACATGTATTGGTGTTACCATGAATGGATTCCATATGTCCTTGTTCAAAATTATGTTGGTAGCTATAGAAGGTGCTTTGAGGAATCTTATGTATCTTGTACCATGCTTTCTTACAAATAACATTACCATCAAATCTCATGTCCTTTACTTTTCTAATAATAGGAGGTAGGCCATGGCCATGGCTCATTGACATGATAGTGTTTGAAACAAGTGAATTCAATACAAATTCCCTGATACCATTTTTGTCTTTGCATTCCATATCCCTTCTAGCATTTGCAATGGCATTCCTATCCACATGTTGAAGACAATCTTGTTTACAACATTCATCTGCAGCCAAAAGTCAGACTTCTTTCTCTTTATCTATCTTGGTTTGACGTTTTGCAACTTTTTCTCTTGTCATAGCTCGTTTAATCTTTTTATATGGCCTCGATGCATTAAGAACATTGACATCTTGATCTTTTTGATTATAAAGATCCCCATCCCATTGGTATAAAGGACTTGTATCCTCTATAACATCCCATATCAGCATTTCCATGGGTGGCTCTTTGTACTTTGTCTTGACCCTTAACATCTCACCTATGTTGTCCACCAATTTATGTATTGGCCATCTAACCAATCCATGTATAGACTTATCCCCAATCTTGCATCTTTCACAATACCCATGTATCTCTTCTACAAAAACACCAAAGTTATCTTCACCTAGTGTTTCACCCACAACCATGTCATCCTCATGGACATTAACTATCATTCCTTTGGCAATGCACATAATTGTTCCTATGCATCCATGTGTAAGAGAAACCCTTGTACATGTGAATGCAGCCCTATCTTGTGGAATATTTATGGGTTGATCTTCACAATGAGGTTTCAAATCTATTTCTGTCCAAATCTCATAAGATTCTATTGCACCCCCTAGTGTTTCCTCAAATCCAGTTGGATGTGGTAAAGGAGCATCATTTTTTAACACCTTCTCAATTCTAACCACTATGCATCCTTTCTTTACAATCTTTCCATGAACCTTATTCCCAAGCTCTGTATTGAATATGGAGCCCTCACCCACCTTCACTCCATGTTGTAAAAGATCTACTTTGTCTCCAATAGAAAATGTTGAACAAACATTTGCACCTATACACCAAACATAACAAACTTAGTATTTTCTCAAAAAAACATTCAATAAACTATGAATAATTCTTAACACATGCTTTGGTGTTTGATTTACCTATGGTGTGCCTCAAATCTGTAGTCCTCCATGGATGTGTGTCCCCTTCATCAACATATTCCACAATCAAATGTGGTTGAGTGGCATCAATTATCAAAACCATAACATAACCTGCAACAACCCTTCCTCCACCATAATAAGTTCCAACTTCTGTAGATTCAACCTTTCCTAGCCCAATAACTTGACCATTAACCAGGACGTCAACATAGTCCCCTTTTGTGAAATTTATACTTTCCATTGTCGCTCTTACAAATTCTGTAACACACAATTGAATTATAATTTGTAGTTAAGGTTAAACCATGTAAAGTGTGCTCTTATATTTTAGGCAAAACACAATCTACAAAAAAATAATGTACTTGTAATAGCTAAAAAGGGTATGGCATCATTTTGTTGTGCAAATTAAACCTTGTTCCCCATCATTTAGTCCCCACCGCCAAAAGGGACTTTACATATAAATTATGATGGAGCTACAAAGCGTAATCAAAACAAGATTGGTTATCAATGTATATAATCTTAATACAAACACAAAACTATTCTTAGAAAAACTTGTAAAAATGTCTAAAAATTTTCCATACTTAAGAACTTGTAATAGTATTGAAGGTAGTTATTAAGTAGGTTGGAATCCAGCCATGATCGATCATGCAAGTTTGTATAATCATGGAACTTGTAATAGTATTGAAGGTAGTTATTAAGTAGGTTGGAATCCAACCATGATTGATCATGCAAGTTTGTATAATCATGTCTCACTGAGATTTATTTTTTGTATCAATTGTTCAAAGTAAATTCAAATATTCTTGATTGGAGTCATCCCTATTTTAAGTACTCCCGAAAATAGTTATTTGGTGTCATCTAGAACTATATTGTAGATTAGTGAATAATAACATCTATATGGAACTAGAGTCATACAAAATCCCAAGCAATGCTACTTGATGCCACTATTAGTATACTAATACATAGTAGAAGTTTTTTGAATTATAAGCGACTCCTAGCTTAGCGACTACTAGCTTTCCTTCTAGCATAAGCATTTCCTTCTAGCATAAGCACACATGCTTATGCTAGAACAAAAGCTAGCACTCATTAGATTTCCAGAAGAAAAACCCTAGGCATGGTGATTGGTGGTTGCTAAGTTATACCTTGGTCTTGTGCCATGTACTCTATTTTGAAATAAGCACATGGCACAAAATCAAGAAATGCTAGTGACTCCTAGCTTTCGTTCTAGCCTAAGCATTTCCTTATAGCATAAGCACACATATTTATGCTAAAATGAAAGCTAGTAGTCGCTAGCTTTCTAATAGATAAACCCTGGGCATGGTGATTGGTGGTTGCTAGCTTATACCTTGAGCTTTCCTTCTTGCATAAGCATGTGTTTATGATAGAAGGAAATTCTTATGCTACAAGGAAAGCTAGCAGTTGCCAGCTTTCTTTGATCTGTTTCCATGTTCTTATTTCAAAATAGAGCACATGACACAAGCTCAAAGTATAATCTAGCAACCACCAATCACCATGGACAAGATTTTTGTATTGGAAAGCTAGCGACTGCTAGCTTTCTTTCTAGCATAAGTATGTGTTATTATCCTAGAAGGAAATGCTTATGCTAGGAGGAAAGCTAGCAGTAGCTAGCTTTCCTTGATCTTGTGCCATGTGTTTATTTCAAAATAGAGCACATGGCGCAAGCTGAAGGTATAAGCTAGCAACCACCAATCACCATGGACAGTGTTATCAATTGAAAAGCTAACGACTGCTAGCTTCCCTTCATGGCTAAAGTTTTTCTATTAGAAAGCTAGCAATCGTTATCTTTCCTTCTAGCATAAGCACATGTGTGCTTATGCTTATGCTAGAAGGAAATGATCAGGCTAGAAAGAAAGCTAGCAGTCGCTAGCTTTCCTTTATCTTGTGCTATGTGCTTCTTTCAAAATAGAGCACATGGCACAAGCTCAAGGTATAAGCTAGCAACTACCAATCACCATGGCTAGTTTTTTTTATTGGAAAGCTAGCGACTGATAATTTTCCTTCTAGCATAAGAATGTGTGGTTATGCCAGAAGGAAATGCTTATGCTAGCTTTCCTTGATCTTGTTCCGTGTTCTTCTTTCAAAATAGAGCACATGGCACAAGATAAAGGAAAGCAAGCGACTGCTAGCTTTCTTTCTAGCATAAGCATTTCCTTCTAGCATAAGCACACATGTGCTTATGCTAGAAGGAAAGATAACAATTGCTAGCTTTCTAATAGAAAAACTCTAGCCATGAAGGAAAGCTAGCAGTCGTTAGCTTTCCAATTGATAACATTGTCCGTGGTGATTGGTGGTTGCTAGCTTATACCTTCAGCTTGCGCCATGTGCTCTATTTTGAAATAAACACATGGCACAAGATCAAGGAAAGCTAGCGACTGCTAGCTTTCCTCCTAGCATAAGCATTTCCTTCTAGGATAATAACACATACTTATGCTAGAAAGAAAGCTAGCAGTCGCTAGCTTTCCAATACAAAAATCCTGTCCATGGTGATTGGTGGTTGCTAGATTATACTTTGAGCTTCTGTCATGTGCTCTATTTTGAAATAAGAACATGGCAACAGATCAAAGAAAGCTGGTGACTGCTAGCTTTCCTTGTAGCATAAGAATTTCCTTCTATCATAAACACACATGCTTATGCAAGAAGGAAAGCTAACATTCGCTAGCTTTCCAATACAAAAACCCTGTCCATGGTGAATGGTGGTTGTTAGCTTATACCTTGAGCTTGTGCCATGTACTCTATTTTTAACGAATGCTACCTTTCCTTCTAGCAAATGCATTTCCTTTTAGCATGACACACATTCTTATGTTAGAAGGAAAGCTAGCAGTCGCTAGCTTTCCAATAGAAAAACCCTGGGCTTGGTGACTGGTGGTTGCTAGCTTATACTTTGAACTTGTATCATGTACTCTATTTTCAAATAAGCACATGGCACAAGATCAAGGAAAGCTAGCGACTGCTAGCTTTCCTTCTAGCATAAGCATTTCCTTCTAGGATAATAACACATACTTATGCTAGAAAGAAAGCAAGCAGTCGCTAGATTTCCAATAGAAAAATCTTGTCCATGGTGATTGGTGGTTGCTAGCTTATACCTTGAGCTTGTGCCATGCACTCTATTTTCAAATAAGCACATGGCACAAGATCAAGGAAATCTAGCGACTGCTAGCTTTCCTTCTAGCATAAGCATTTTCTTCTAGGATAAGAACACATATTTATACTAGAAGGAAAGCTAACAGTCCAATAGAAAAATAATAAGAATCTCTGTAAGTTCACATTTCCTAAAGATTCATAATAGCCTATCCCATAGAAACCATCATTTAACTCGTTAGATGAATAACTTTTGGACATGTCAACATGAGAATAAGGTTCATGGAAAGATTGTAAAGAAAGGATGCATAGTGGTTAGAATTTCAAGCTTGTCATTTATAAACACTTATAAACACTATGCTCTGTATTTAATATGGAGCCCTCACCCACCTTCACTCCATGTTGTAAAAGATCTACTTTGTCTCCAATAGAAAATGTTGAACAAACATTTGCACCTGTACACCAAACATAACAAACTTAGTATTTTCTCAAAAAAACATTCAATAAACTATGAATAATTCTTAACACATGCTTTGGTATTTGATTTACCTATGGTGTGCCTCAAATCTATAGTCCTCCATGGATGTGTGTCCCCTTCATCAACATATTCCACAATCAAATGTGGTTGAGTGACATCAATTATCAAAACCATAACATAACCTGCAACAACCCTTCCTCCACCATAATAAGTTCCAACTTTTCTCCATTGTCAACTTTGGAGAAAATAGTGAATATTTAAATGATATAAAACGAGGCATAACCAGTATGAATCTCGAATTATTTCAAACATTCATTTAAATATAGAAGAAAAACATAATGGAAGATATAACAAAGGAAGTGAACATGCACATATAAAGATAAAGAAAAAACGGACTGTAAAGCTGATCAACACATGAATCTCTAGTCTCACAAGATGGGTATTTTCACTGTACTGCTTTTATTTATCAAAAAATAGATCTCCAAACATACACTGTCTCTCAAAAAATTTCCAACCCCCTCAACAATGACTCTCATTGTTCTTATACAAAATTTGGAAGAAGCTTGACATTACTGCTTCTTTTAACTAATAACTGAAAATATTTTAACTTAAAAGATAACTGTCTTTGAGCAATAGATAACTGTCTCCAAATAATATTACAAATTTAAAATAAAAGTATCTTTTTGCCACTTGGCAAAATTTTTGAATATCATCTTTTCACCACTTGGCGAGAGTTTTGAAAGCCTCTATGAATGGACAGAATATCTTGTCCTTCCATATTTTTCCACATAAGTCCACTGGTCAGCCGCGGGTAAGTCATAGTTGGCCATTTCCTTCACCAAGACTCGCATTTCAACATGACCTGCATAAGAAACAGGAAGAAGGTTTCCACAGGTTGAGATTACCATATTTAAAATTTCAAAATCCTCTGATATTTTCTCCATTAAAAGTTTCCCTGTAAGCATATGATCCAGATGGTGGAACTTTCTGTGATCCATCCTTATATCAAACAGCAATCTCTTATAATCATTCGGAGGAATTAATTCATTTTTTTCATTCCAAAAAGCAGGGAACCCTTTGTTTACTAATTTTTCAAATTGCTTTTTGAACTTTACTACTTCTTCCCGTATTTCTCCAGCTTTAGCTTTAACATTCTCAGCATGCGAGTATTTACCCAAGATCCTTCTGGCCCATGTGATGACTAAAATTTTGTTCATTATATTCATGGCTATCAGGTCTGCTTCAGTTAGACTGTTTAAAAATGTTATTGCTTTCTGGGCTACGTCTTTTGGCTTTTTATTTAAGCTTTTCCTGACGGCTCTGCAACTTTCAAAGGCATCTTTGACCACCTTTTCTTTGACTCTTATGTAATCCAGATATGGTCTTAGTTTCTCAACTTCTTTTATAATTTGGTCCCACACCAGGTGTTTACAACCTTGCATAGCAGCTTGCCCTATCACATGAGCTGCTAATCCTTTATTATTATTACTTAATTCCTGATTCTTTGTTTGCAAGGTTTTTATTTCTTTATTTTTGATTTCATTCTCTTCTGTCAGCTTCTGTATTTCAACCTTCAATTCTTTGATTTCATTTTCCCTTAAGCTTACCTGGGACATAGCCTGTAAAATATCATCTAGTCTCGTTTTATCTTCCTGTGTGTCTGTTTGTACTTGTTGCTGACCACTTCCTGCTAATCTTTTCCTCGCTTCTTCCAACTGTTCTTCTAAAATGATTTTCTCTTTTTCCCACCGATCTTTTTCATCAGAAAGCTTTAACATTTTAGCAGTAACATCATTGACTTCATTAGATAATTCTTCTTTTTCTTTTTCCAATATTGTCAATTCTGCTCCTTGGATGAGTACAGTGTCTGGAATTTTTAATTTTCGTCTCAACATCTGGATCGTATCGTCTTTCTCTTTGAGCAGTTTGGTTGCTGCATCTCCTTCTTTATTTATCGAATCTGCTTGCAATTTTTTAATCTGTTGCTGTCGAGACTTATTCTCTACCTTCTCCTATCTCAATTGATTGTTGAATTTATCCACTGAACTTTTCAACTTGTCTGCTCTTAATATGGCTCCCAAATAGTTTGAATATATGACTTCTCTAGTTTGTCTATGCAATAAAATTTTATCCGGGGCATTTATTTTAGACAAATCTAAATTCATTTCTGAAATATTATTTTTTGTGACAACTGAAAATTTCAAGGTATTTTCCCTGATATTTCTACTAGTAAATAAGCTTACATCAGTATTAGATATACTTCTAACCTTCGGAAACAATTGACTGGTTTGTTTCGCGGACTCCTGCTTATTTCGACTATGCTCATCAAACACATCCATGATATTCTGGGGTCTATTTACATCACCCTCTATAGGGGTTTCTTCAATGTTGTACTCTTTAACTGTAACCTCTGGTATTTCTTTTTTAGCTGTTTTAGCCTCTTCTGAAATTGTTGTTAACTCTTATGGTTCATTCATTTTCAATCTTTTTCCTCTTTCTGTTTCTTCATCTTCAATGATCATTATGTCCTGTATGGGTCTTTTAGATCCAACCAATGCACTATCTATTTCGCTTTTTGTCCCTGTTGTTGTGTCAATCAATGCCATTTCTTTGTCGGATGCATCCGGAATGATTTCTTCTTTATATTCTAGCCAATTGGCTCTGTCCGACATTCCTTCAACAATCTGATGGTTCAGGGCCTTGATACGATGCTCCGTTCTTCGTTTTGATATGATGTTTAATGGGTCATACTCCATAGCCGTATCTGACTCAAAATTCATATCCTTCAACAACTTCTCTATATACACTACAACATTCTTATTCTTTACTGTGAACGGACCAAATGTGAATGGGTATTTAATGTCTATAGCTTGTCTGTGAACCAAAAAATTGTTATCTTCCACAATCAACTTTTGTCTTAAGAATTCCAAGGCAAAAACCCTTAAAGTAAGAAAAGCTGGTAACACATAGGGTTTATGTCTGAACCCATATAATCTGATTACTGTACTGTCTTTCGACAAAAACCAATCTCCTGTTGCGTATTCTGTACTCAATTGCATGGATGCCTGCATTTCCGGTAGTACTTTATGCAGATTTTTTCCAAAAATCATTCTATAAATCTCTGAAAGCATGTAATTGGTGTAATTGAACATGTTATTTTCTAGTAAAGTCGTGAAAATGATTTCTGGGAACTGCAACTCGTCTGGACTGGCTGTCATAATCATTTTCATCAAAAAGGCCTGAAACCTGAAATGTCTGAGAGTGGGAAAATTGACCATCTGGTCATGAATCTTTTCTGTTAAAAATGCTTCAAAATTAAGTCGAGGGATTTGATTTTCACCAATCCCTGACTGGACTGTACTCATTTTGTACAATAAACTCAATTGAAACTCGGTTACATACAAATCCGTATCCAAACCTAGAACTACGGCCAATAATGTCAAAACTAACTGGGTATTTTCATTAAAAAGATTGATATCTATAGGGTATGGGACCTCCGAAATGCTGGTCTCTGGCTTGAGACACGATGACAAAAACATTTCCCTATCATTTTGAGAAACATGATGATAATTTTCAATAACGGAGACTTCAGAGAAAACCTCAGAGTCAAGGGTTTGGGAACAATCTACTTCTAGGGCTTTAATTAACTCTGCTGGCTTTAATTCGCAAATGACTTGGGTTTTTTGGCTGTTTAGAATGACTTTCTCTTCCCGGGAGTAATTTTTGACACACCATGATACGAATTCTGGGAAATAAGGGATTTGGTCGGGGCAAAAGGCTATCAAAGACGACTGGTGAACTCTGTGGGGGTCTGTCCCTTCCTTTAACAATTCACACAACCTAATTTTTATATCATATATTGGAAACCTAATTAGGGTATCGTAGACGTCTTCGTCTCTATCCTCTAGGGCTTCTTTTGATTTAAAAACATCTATATCGTGCACAGTCTCCATTTAAACGTTTCTTTAAACAAAATTCTGTTTAAAAAAGTAGGACAGGTAACCCAACCCTACCTATATGTACCCGCCTTTCGCCTTATGTCGCAATCGCAAACCTCCACCAGTCTTTAGAGCTCTTCTGGATAGTGACACATGCAGAATGCAGTTATGTGGAGCCCCTTTTGTTTTATATAAGACTTTTGAATTAACTTCCCTGCACCTTTATGAATGCGGTTCATATCTAACCATTGATCTCGAGACTTTGTTTTGGACCGTCAGATCTCGCCTCCCTTTATTCCATCTGGTGGTATCCACGATCAAAAAGCTATTTTCTTTTCCGGTTTATTCTCTGCGCGGATCAGCCACCTGCTGTCACCTGTTCGAGTGGTTTATTCTCCGCGACCGCTCTTCCTCATATCCAGTGTGCACCTTCCTAGATGCGGATGAAACAATGGCCGTTGATTTGACTAAGGTTTATATCGGCCCTCCGATTGCTACAAAGTATACGCCATGTGATATGACCCCGCCACGCTTGCTCTATCTGCCACGTATCAGGTCCCACCCTGCCACGTGTACTGACCCCACCGCGCTTCCATATTTGGTGGTTCCGCCCGGCGCTATGGTGGTTTCCTTTACTGCTATATTACATATGCGGAAGGATGAGGTTTGGACACATGTCCCGGCGGTATTGAGTCCGCTACCGCCCACATCTATTTTCCACCGATCACTTTGGCGATGCGGGAAGCAATATCGGCCGTTGATCGGGATTGTTGACATCTCCGCCACCGAAACTTGATCGGGGTTTAATGTTTTCACAAATTTGCTTTCGGACTTTGCATAAGTGGGTTTTTTCCTCTTGTTTTTGAATTGTCAACCTTTTCTTCAACCTCCTTTGTGATAATTTCTTCCTTTTTTGGACATTTTAGCAAACTTTTTGGATTTAGTCATTCTCAAACCTTAGTGTCAACACATAGAATGCCAATCTTTTCTCTTTACATGAGAATTAGCACCCATCTGCATTTCATAGTTCAATACATCTTCCATCCTCTCAAATTCCTGGTGTATTTTCTCTATATCTAAAAAAATTGGATTTCTCTTTTATGATGGTCTATCTCTATACCAAGCCGGTAGATGTTGCAAGTTTGTTGAATTGTAGCAACAAGGGAATGCAAATTGTAATTAATCTATACCTTAGTCTAATTAATTTTTGTCCAATAATTATGCTTTGATCATTACACCACTCTCAACTTTTGTACCTATTTTTTGGCATTTCAAACTCCAAGCATTTCAAACTCCAAGCATTCCAATCTCCAACTAAGTATGACATGTCAGTTTCCTCGGTATGCACTTGTCACATTGTCGTAAATGTTATCAGGAATTCAAACCTCATTACTTGTTCAAGGTAGTGGGTTGGTGAATTAAAATTGGCATCTTGCCTCTCCCTGTTCATTCTTCCATTGTGGAAGCCCATCCCCTGCATTTGCTTCTCAACCAAACATCTCACCCTTCTGCAGCAAGACCCCTGCATCTGCTGCTCGATCAGGTTCTATTCTACTCCATGTTCTGTTCTACTTTTTTTTTATAGTTGCATAGCATTTCCAATGCAAGGCAAACAACTACAAGTTACACACCAAATTGGCGATCAATCCTAAATCTCTCTATAAACTTAATAGGTAGGACTAAACTATTATGACCCGACACTAAACTTTTCCATCTAGTTCGATTGATCCATAATGTAACGTCCGGAGGGATCTCATGGTCAGTGAACCATAGATTTTAAATGGCTAATGTCCCATATATTTTAAACGGTTAATGTCACATAGGTTTTATATGGGATTTCCATGAGAGGAAATAAAAATATTCTACTCTAAATGCCATCTTTTTGCAACTTATAATGTGTTAAACCATATCTTTATGGTTAATGCCTCATAGATTTAAAATCATATCTCAATAGATATCAGTGATTTTACTATCCCCTTCTAAATATATTTTGACCATTAAATAATTGAAAAGAGAGATAAATTAATATTAAGTTAATTTTAAAATTACAGTCAAGTTAAGCATCAAATCAATTGGATATATAAAATTATATACATCAAAACCTTCAACTTAAGAAATGTGATTTTCTTTACAATCTTTCATTAAATGGATATTTCCTACCAATTTCATTGAATTTAGGATAGTTTTGGAATGCCCTAAAATAAAGTGGAGAGTGTTTTATGGGGAAAGGAAATTATTAAAAGAAATTTGAAAACCTAAAATGCAAGATAAGCACCAATTCTCATATTTCATAATATTAAGAATCACTTTCAAGTGAGGATAGATGGAAGTGGATACATTATGGAAGTTATCTTAATGTAGACAAGTAAGCAATGTGCTATATCCTCTAATGAATGATCTTATGAAGTGGAAGAACCATATAAACTGAAAAAGGCCATCAATAACACTAATCACTAGACTTTGTAATATTTGTAGGTTTATATTGACCTTCAACAATTAAGACACTAGAAATGGATGGGATGTTTGCAAAACTTTATCTCATAATCATTTATAAAAATGGAAATATAACACATAGGAAGACATCCTATTGATTCTATGTGCATTGAAGATCATATCTTTGGCTAATTTGGTGCACATGGATCCTTTCACTCATGATTCATACAAAGAGGAAAGAACATAAGATTACAATTTCATGAAGATATTTCATGGATACAAGGCCAAAGTCATGAAGAATCAATTAAAGTGACAGCAAGATTTAGTATCATCTCCAAGATGCATTTCTCAACAAGATATATAAGTGTTATACACCTATATAGGTGAGAGGAAAAAACTAATAACAGAGGCCCATAACTCTGATGTTGGAGGCCATTTTGGTTTTGAGAAAACAAATAATAACTTGTAGATATGTGTCTTGTGCCAAATTCAGGAAGATGTAGATTGGTTCATTAGAGGATGCATACGCCATTGCACTAGTAAGACCAATAATGGGAAGGAAGGTTTATATCAACATATTCATATAAGTTCTAGACCATGGGAGAACAATGCATTTTGTGGGAGGTTTTTCAAGAAGCATGTTACGGATTTTGTAAATAAAATAGCTTAATAAAATAGTGTATAAACCAATCTACACCAAATATGAGAGTGAAACGTAAATCCTAAAGTTATAATAGAGATGAATTAAATAATAAATCCTTATATTTATTCTCCATTATTTCTGGATTCATTGTGTTAAGGAGGGGTTTATCGATGTTTCATACCTACGATACGCAATCCATATTCTTACCTATCATGAAGATGGACTACATATCATAGGTCTGAAACGTCAATAAACCCCTTTTTAACACAATGAATCCAAAAATCATGGAGAATAAACGAGCACACTGTGAAATCCTGAGAGAGAAAAATCATTATATTCATTAAGAGAATCCTTAATTATAATGATTGTAACTACATCTCTCTATATAATATTCCCTATCTCTCCATATAATATCCCCAATTGTACTTGTGGGTCCCCTATTAGGGTTATCCCTATTAAATATTCATGTAACCACATTACCTATATATTCAACCCCATATATACATCCCATGGAGTTATAACATATCACCCCATAAAAAGGATTTGTCATCAAATGTTTGTAGCTAAGGCTTTTATATGTGATGAAACCTAATAATAGTAATGGTTATTTATATTTGTTCTCTCTTGCTACTACTATTGATTATCCATCCATCTATATTTAATTTTTTTTTGTCAATTCTTCATGGCATCCTTTCCTTTGATTGCATGTGCATTATTATAGCTTCTCCAATTTGTTATAGTTTTTGTTCTTTGATAACATCACATTAAATAATGGTCCCTTTTTGCCTCATTATATGAACCATTGATTATTTCATTTTCATCCTTTGTAATGTTGGCATTACTTGTATTTTTTCCGATATTTCATTGTAAAGAGGTATCAATATGGTTCCACCATTAATGGTGCTTCGTAAATTTTGATGCCCTTATCACCCCCTCTCCTTTTTGGTACAATGACATGCTCCAACTATTATAATTATTGACCTTCAATTGCTTCTACTTTTGAGATAATAAGATCATATTTTTCCTTCATATTCTGAAGATGATGTTCAAATTCAACAATTATTTTATGGTGACCTTCTTATACCTTCTCATCCTTCTCCTTTTGTACTAAATGGTTGATGTTATCCATCATTCTATCCTTCTTCGATTATAAATTGAACTTTTAATTTGACATATAATTATTCAAAATTTAGGGTTTCTTCAACCTTCTTGCCAACATAATATTCAAGTGTTTAGGTAGTTTATTCATCTATAATCTTTCAAAATACTAACTAATGACATAGACCATATCCTTAGTCATATTATATGATTCCTAAGAGTGATCTCCCCGCAAAGTGATATTCTTAGCACGTACTATAGCAATGTAAGATAATTGAAGAGTTTATGGAAGCATGGGTATAGGCGAAAATAAGGGACTTCCTATATACCCAAAGGTACATGGAAGATTAAATGTCTAAGCATATTTTATGTAATGTGGTACTAATTGCTAGATACCAACATAGGTTCACTAGGGAGCCCAACCAAGTGACTCAAATTTCCTACATGTATGTTTCCTAGTACTGTTTTTTTCCTAGTAAATATCATATATTTGTGTTTAAAGATGCTTGAACATGTTTCTAGCTTTAAAAAAATATGTAAAAATTGGACATGTGCTAGCATTGGAAATGTAACAACCCAAACAAAAGGAATGCAGAAATTTTAAAACTTTTATTTCCTTTTCTTCAACAGGAGTTTGGCATAGGAGACAAGGGTGACAACTAAACCCTTAAAGTACATATGGACTCTAAGATTCAACAAGAAAATGTGAGAGGCAGGCGTCGAGCAGAAAAGAGTTGTCACATAAATGAGCAATCGCTCAAGGGAGTTAACCAAACTGTTTTTCTCTGCTAGGGTCAACCTTCAAATATTATGAAGATTCTACCACAAGATCTACGATCGAGAACCGAGGGGGTATTAATTCCCAACTATATCGCACCATCACCATAATAGACTGATTGTTTTCTGCCCAAAACACATCACTCAACTGCTGCATCACAACCCAAAAATAATGGGCGGATCTCACAACGAAGAACATGAAAACGCCGAGTTGACAAGTAGGGAAACATTCCAAAAATTTATTGAGGGTTCTTGTCTTTCACTTAACAGTAAGTTCACGAAATTTAACAGTTATTTGCAGACCATGACCATCTGCACATCGCATGCACTCCACAAACGTATTACACAGGCCTTAATACCACAATTCACTTGGTACTTAACACACAATCACTTCAAATATATAAAATAATCGACTTAACCCTCCAACCTTTAAATCGAGGTCCCTGACACATTTCACAATCTTTTGATAGATCGGTCTAGGGCTCGCTTCCTGCATTTCACATACTTAGTTTCTTGAATATACAGACAGGGAGGCGAATGAAAGGATTGAACACAGATAACAATTCTTGATTGTAACCATATCCGAGAGCATTAACATGATCATACACAAAGAATTACACTGAATAATAAAATTTGAATGAATTCATGTGCTAGCTAGAGTTAATATATAAGGGAAAGCAGGATGGCAAAGTGCGCAGGTATTTCCCATGAGATGTTGCAGTTGTTTCTATGAACATTCCACGCACTAAACCCGACTAGACCAGAAATTGGATAGTATTTGGTTTAGGGACTGAAATTTTGTTAAGAAAATGCCAGAGAATTTGATGAGACAAGAATTCCTTGTAGCACTAGGAGATAGGATGACATGGCAGAGAGATGTACCTGGAACTAATGTGGTGCTGTCAGGATGATTCATGGAGATGGATGAAACACCGAATGAAATGCTGTTGGCCACCCACGCTCGTGAAGGTTATTTCGGCCTGCCAACTCCTGTAAAAAATTCATTACACATATCTTGAGAGCTGGAGATACCAACAGAAGCAATTTATGGAAATAACAACAAATAATGCATACGCTGAGGCTATTTAGTTTATATACCAGTTGGTGCAAGGAGGAAATGTGCCCTAAGAAGGCATAGACTGGATCTCGTAGTTGAGCATGTGCCTTGTAGGATGTGTGACAACTGTTTGGCAGCGCCAGATTATGAGAATATATAGCAAATATTTCCAGACAATGCTCGCCCCAAAAATCTTATGAACTGTTGCAAAATGCTCACCACCTTCATCATAGCCTTAGTATGGAGAGAACAGCATCCTTTCACCCATTTCCTTCTAGGAAACTTGCAAGCCCTGAAGGCGCTCCTCCAATGCACAAGATTTGAACTACCGAGTCCCGACGGTGAGTTTTCTGAGGTATCCTTGATGGATCTTCTGCCATGGCGAAGAATGGAGGAAATTGGTGAGGAACCGTCCTTTGGTAACTTTCGTGGAGCGCGGGCATTTGAGATTTGAAATTGAAATTCGCTTTTTTGAACACCGTGTCTGAACATTGAAGGGACAGGATATATATATTATGCATTATATGCATGGACTTGGTATATGACATACATTAGATTCTTAATAAATTTGTGGTCAAAATAGGTTATTTTGATATAAGATTATTTTATTTTTTATATATTTATTTCTTCTTCAAATATAGGATCAAAATAAGATTGAGTTACAAATTTTTTAATTGAACTAGCTCAGACTTTAGAGTGCTAACAATATATTAAATGAACTAAATCTGTGAAGTTGGTTATTATTACAGCAAACTAAAGAGTTGATGGGCATAATTCTATGAAATCATATTTATGCAGACTAAGTACAATGCTTCGAAAGATATAAGTTGAAAATAGAAAAGCACTACAAACATAAAAGTTGAAACAATTTTAGAGGGCATACAAAACCAAATTATAATAAGGGAATTTCTCTACTCATTTTCATTACTCAAACATAACAATATATATACACATTTACAACATTTTCCTTACCACTATGTTTGAGGTCCATGGTAGACTCTCTCAATTGCCATGTCTCAAGACCATCTAGCTAACCCCTCTCAAATGACTACTCGTGGTGCAGCTTCCCCTACGCTTCATCCATCTTCATCCATCTTCAACTACTCTTTAACTTCCATATGACTACTTCAGCACATCTTTGTCGCTTCAACTTCCACATTGATATTTCATCTTCCCTTAGTGCACTTCATATGTCATGCACAATTACCCCATGCTCATCATGTGCACTCATTGTCATGCACATTTTTGCTCACATGCACTTGACTCATAGTTGGAATAACTAACTTGCATCCTCCTTGGATGCACATTCCACTTGAGCACACCCCTCAAAGTATCGCATGTTTTTTTTTGTTAATCCATGCATGATCGACATTATGTTATTTTCTCTTGCCGTACAACATTATATCTTCTATGTTTTCTTTTGTATCAAACTTGCTTGTGTAACACTAGCATGTACCAAGTACTGGTACATGCTAAGTACTGTACTTCCTTGAAGCCTGTACCAAGTCGCTTAAGTAGTCCTAGTCCCCTTGTTGTTACAACTATGTTTGAAATTCATGCAGGCAAGCATTCTTTGACATTGGTGTTCGTGGAAACAAAAAAGGGATTTGATTCATTGGAATACTGGTTGTGTTCCAATAGGTTTCCACTGTTCCAGCAACCAGTATTCATGGAGAAAGAAGCCAAAGGAGCGTGAGAAAACAACTTCAAGCATACAGCTATTGACTCATCAACCGTGCGAGCTCCATCGACCATTCAACCAATGTTACATAATGATGTGCGGGCTCCATCGACCATTCAACCAATGTTACATAACAATGTGCGGGCTCCATCGACCATTCAACCAAAAGTTGTTTGATAGTGCACAGAGTCACATTGTATCATTTTGTGCGCGCTAATGGTTATGATTGGAGACTAGTCCTTGGAGGGTGCACAAAATGGTACATTGTGTAGCCCCTCCACAATGCCAAGAGTCAAGACCATGATCTGTGCACAAAACTAAACTTGTTGTCCTATGTGCAAGCTCGACTCTACATGCGATGATACACATTTGATGGTTGCACCATGGTATTGCGGGCTCATCATATACACATTGGCCAGTGCAAAGGCGATTTGTGCGAGCTCACCATCATAATATGTGACTGGTCTTAAGAGGGTGCACAAACTTTGCTTCGTACTTTGTGCAAGCTCTCATCACATGATGTTGCAAATAAGATTGGACGCACAAAACGTATGATATACCATATGATATAACCCATGTGTAGGACCCCTCCTTTAGGGTCCCCTTGAACTGAACCTGAAACTTTAACAACTTCATACAAACAAATTAGCCATCACAGTTATTGGAAAAATAAAATAAAAAGCGTGAATAACTTAACAAAAATAAGCAAAACTTTAACCTGTCAACCCGATCCGGCTGGTCCATTGTCGCCTTCGTCTTCCGTAGGATCCCTCCAACAAAGCTCGTTTAACCATTGGCGAAGCAACCGTTAGCTTCGCCACCCAACCATAGGCTCATGCTTTCAGTCGCATGGCCTCCCCCGAGCTTTGGGTCGTAGAGCTCACACACAAAAAAAATATTCATGAAACCCAGTTTGGGATTCCCCCCCACCAAGATTTCCAGCCAAACCCTTAATAGTAGCAAGTCATGAGGTAACTCAATATTACGATAGTCATCCAGGGTCTGGGTCCTTTACCCATCCCCAAAGTCTCCCTTTTAAAGGAAAATCCCCTGCGACACATGTCGCTTCATGCATAAATAATTATTTAATTAATTCTTTAATGAAAAACAACTCACCCATCCAAGTGTCAGTTTCTCTAGGAGATGCACCAACATCCCTAAGTTTGCTCATGTTTGTCCCCTAGATATTTCACTTAACTCCTAGATTTGTGGTGTAGGTGGAGTTGACTAGGTGTCCATGCCTAGGATTCCATTTTGCTCCTAAATAAATATTTATAATATTTTTAAGTAATCAAGAATATCCTTTCATGTGCAATGCCTAAATAACACTTAATATTATTTAAATGCCAAAGTATTAATTTTTGTGCAAATGCCTAAAGTACTCAAATGCATTTCTAAGTAAAGTTCTAGGTGCAAAATTATACGTTTCAATGCAATTAAGTTTAGCAATCAACTTTTACTAGGGACCCGGTGTCGCGCCGTTGGGCCTCCTTGTTCCTTAATTTAATTTCTCTGACATGGCACCACTCCGTCGAGTCCAGTCATCCATAGTTTCCATTCCTCATCAAGGCACCACATCGTTGGGTCCTTGCATTCACTCTTTCCGTTCTTGGCAGGGTACCGCACCGTCGGGCCCTTCTGCCGTCATCCTTCCGTTTTGACTTGCGGGAACTTCATGTAGGGATTTCAGGAGCCGTTACCTTCCATCCTCCGTCTACACGCTATTAGGGACTAATGGCGTTGAGGAGTGAGTCCGTTCTCACTGCGCGCCCCCCAACTCGTACGTGACCAGCTCCGTCGTGGCCCACCTCGTACGCCCTCACGCTTTCCTCTTGAGCAAGCGGATCAGTGCTTATCTGCTCAAGCGTGGTATTCCGTCGGAAGTCGACATCGTCGTCGCTCTCCCTGTGTGTGATTTACTCGTACTCTACGACCCTTCATATTCCTTTGTGTGTCTGTTGGTGAACCGTTTCACCTGTCGCTACACACATTTCTCACAAACGTAAATTAGTAGCACTGTCCTCAATATTCACAATTTGGTTTATAAATCTGTTGCTTCATTAAGCATCTATAATTTACTTAATCATTACTCATTCGTCTAATCACATAATCAATTGCACAGCTAGTCGTTAAGCATCATTCATATGTACAGTTTTCATATCAAAGTTAATCGTTAAACAACATGAAATTGTCCATTCACAATAACTACCCAAATGCACATATATCAATCAATCGTAATCATAAATATACTCAAAATAAAATCATAGGGTTATTTTATTAATGTTTCAAACAGTCAGGTGACTCAGCAGGTGCCCTCAATGTCTATAGTAGTCTAGGGGCACTACACCATGTAACATTTCATCGTTTTTCACCACTTTTCATATGCCATTTCAGATATGTTACATGGGTGTATAAAGCTATTTTTCCAAAATTGTTTTTCCAAGGACGCTTCTTCGAAAAAACTAAGTCTTTTCTTATTTTTCTTTTAGGTTCACTCTTTGGATGGTTTAGGGGTGAAACAAACTGAGGGTTTTCATCAAGTGGAATTTAAGCTTATGGAATCAGGGATAGTTTTCTCACTCATATTTTGTCAAACTTTTCAAAGATGAATTGCTTGTACAGAAAGAATAAGCAGTAAGGGAAGGGGGGGTTTACTATATCCAAGTGTATGGCATGATAATAAAAAAACCTGTAAAGGAGAAATATTAGACATGGTATGATAAAACATACCTTATAAGGACTCCGTCCAAATTGTAGTTGTATAGACATCATTAAAGAGTAACAACACTTGGATCAGTGGCCTTTAGCTCAAAATTTCAGGTGGGGCCCCACATCACATAACTTGGGGAGTTGTTGAGGGATCAATAGATTATTACATACACCAAAGGAGAAGCTCGAACTAGGCATAAATATACTTGTGGAAGGTATTCCAAGACTGGGAAAACGTAGGGTTGGAATGTGTTTGCTAATAGATGGCATTATGAATGAAGAGACATTGGGAACATGTGGCATATGGGTAGAAGAAATGATTTTGATAACTAAATATACATAAGAAGCATTCATGTTTCCTCAAAAGACACTAGGTGTAGTGGAAGTACATCCCATGCTTGTTAGATTAACCATAATTTGGTTCTAGACATATTATGTTGTACATTTTGAACAAATTTAAAGGGATCTATGGGAAAAGGCACATCTAGTTGTATCAAGACATGATCGTCAGGTTGGGTCAAGGGAGGATTATAATGGGTCAGTGTCTAAATGTCAATAACTTCAATTTTAGGTGTCCCTAAATATTCGATTAAGTTTGTATTTGTATCAGGTGGATACACAGTATGATCAGGTGGATCATGTATGATGATATGTATCAGGTAGATACTTGGTATGCATCAGGTAGATGCATTGTATGAATTGTGAAGTATGTTGAACTTGTGATATTCATTGACATTGATTGGTATATTGAATTACGCCTTTTATATTACTTATTTGTCTTTATTATCCATTGTTGACTCCATGCAAGGCACTAATATTATCCATAATGATTGTAGAATGGTATTTCCAGGTGTGTTGGTGCTTATAGGTGTTCTTCCTCCATTAGGGACTCTCCCATGGGTTTAGGACTTAACCAAAGAAGATGAGGAGTTAGGTTATGGTGACATTGGACCTATGTCCTCCCCACTTACTGTAACTATCCCCTTGGTCCACACAGCCTAGGTGTTCTAGGGATGATAGTTTGTATAATAACAGGGAGGAGGAGAGGGGTTAAAGAGAGAGAGGGAGAGAGTGTGGGAGTTATAAAGGAGGGGGGTTAAAGATAATCGGAGAGAGAGATGGGGTTAGAGAGAGAGTGGGGGGGTGGGGTAGAGAGGTGGTTTGTTATGGAAAAGGGGATAGAAAGGGGGATGAGAGGGAGGGAGGTAGCATGGGAGGTATAGATTAGCAAAGGGATAGATCTAATGAGTATGGTGGGAAGTATGGAGGAGGGGATTTTTGGAGGGATCGTGAGGTTAAACCAGGAATCTAGCCCCCATATCCATTCATTAAACAAGCATTCAAATGAAAATGAAAATATCTATATACAAGTATATGTTTATACAATGGAAACACAATGGAAGTTAACTAAATGCTGTTGATATCTATCATACATTCAAGACTCTATAACAGCCAATTAAAGACCTTTGCAGATTTATAAAAGATCATATGGAATTGCATAAACTCGTAAAAACACAGCGGAAGTAAATTCATTTACACCATCACCCTACATTCAGATATCCATCAATTAAATCTTTGCAAGAATATACAGGAGAATACTTATCTCAATAAGGCAGTCCCAAGCAACTGGATATGCAACTGCAACGTTCCACCCAACCATAGGCCAGTGTGCTCCTCAATCTCTCAGCACCACTGCCACCCCTGAGCTGGGCATGATCTCTACAAGGAACCAAGGAACATCAGACTCACACATAGCCAAGCATACACCAAGATGAGCCAAGCCAATCTGCAATTGGGTTTATCAGGCTGCTAGGACATGGGAGGGAAGATTTGCTAAGCTAGTGAGCTCCAGCACAGAGCCACGAATAACCTTGCAAGATCTATCTAGCTTGGCACCCACAATACCTACACACCCAGCACAAGGAAGTATTCCCTTCACTGCTGTGCAGTCCCTTAAGCCATACGCAGTAGATCGACGATGTGATAATTTGCCATAACATTCTCCAATGATTGTTTATGTTTAGATATATGCAAATGCCTAAAGTACTCAAATGCATTTCTAAGTAATGCTCTAGGTGCAAACTTATATGTTTTTATGCAGTTAAGTGTAACAAGCATTTTCACTAGGAGCAAGCGGATCAGTGCTTATCTGCTCAAACGTGGTATTCCGTCAGAAGTCAACATCGTCGTCGCTCTCCCTGTGTGTGATTTACCCGTACTCTACGACCCTTCATATTCCTTTGTGTGTCCATCGGTGAACCGTTTCACCTGTCGCTACACACATTTCTCACAAACGTAAATTAGTAGCAATGTCCTCAATAATCACAATTTGATTTATAAATCTGTTGCTTCATTAAGCATCTATAGTTTACTCAATCATTACTCATTCGTCTAATCACATAATCAATTGCACAACTAGTCGTTAAGCACCATTCATATGTACAGTTTTCATATCAAAGTTAATTGTTAAACAACATGAAATCGTCCATTCACAATAACTACCCAAATGCACATATATCAATCAATCGTAATCATAAATATACTCAAAACAAAATCATAGGGTTATTTTATTAATATTTCAAACAGTCAGGTCACTCAGCAGGTGCCCTCAATGTCTACAGTAGTCTAGGGGCACTACATACACCCCTACTTATTTAGAACTTCGTCCCGAAGTTCAGAATAAATGCAGAAATCTATGATGCATCTCAGCTACGTCCTCCCAAGTCGCACAGCTAGGACTATAAATGTCCCACTACACTTGACTTGATCAATCCATGCTAATCATTAAGCAAGATGTAATCAATCAATTATCCCACCCCACACAATATAATTTAATTCCTTAATTCATTTATCAATTATTATATTCATTCACATCTTCAGGTTTTCCTCAATCATTTAAGACATAACAAGGCTCAAGAGACCACCATATCGAAGTTGTTCAGCCGGGTCACTTGACAGGTGCCCTTAAGGTCCACAGTCATTCTAGGGGAATTACATACACCCCCTCTTAAATAGAACTTCATCCTGAAGTTAATTTTTGTTCTTGTACTTTCGACACTAAACTTTATCTTAATTTCCTATTATCATCTTCTTTCCATTCCCTTCTATTTTTCTCCAACAATCATGGCCATATTAAGCACAAGTGGTTCTAATCATTATTATTATTTATTTTTTTTCCAACATGGTTCCAATACATTCTCAGGAACTCAATCATAATTGTGTATAATATCAATTCGATAGTACATTCAATAACTGTCGGTCCCAACTAGATTTTCGATATCACTTATTCTTGTCATTAGTATCATCATGTTCAGCTCCATGAGCTTATCATGTATTTCCCTTATCTCTTCGTTTATGTTATCATAGGACCACTTCGACAGATTCATCAAGTCGCACAAAGTGTCTTCTTAACCCCATCAAGTTCCATCTCGAGGGCTAGTTGTCATTTTATCATGTTTGATTATGACCTAAGGTTATCTTCATTGCGTTCTATTTATTATGCTAATCGTCTCCATACTTCTTTTTACGAAACATTGCCTTCATTTGACCATTTCGATACCATGGTTAAATTTCAAGTTCGTAGTCATGAGTTTTCATAAATGGTTTTGTCGTAATGCAAAATGCATGTCGTTGAGTTCAGCTCATCATACCAATCACATTGATATCTCGTTTTCAAATTTTAAGTTGGTTTCTCTTCCTCGACAATCCATCAAAGTCTCGTCAATCTGAGCATCTTGGTGTCTTATCATTTAAAATTGATCAATTTTTCGTCATTCAGCAAATCCACCGATTATATCCGTCCACTTGTTTTCTCATCATGGCTATGTAGAAAAAGGTTTAAAATATCATTGGTCTTTGTTCCAAGTTTCTCCGAGTAGATTTTTCTTAAAATACAATTTTACGTTATTGATACCATCTCTATTCGACAATTTAATGCTCGTAGTTAGTGAATGATTTATTTTTCTTCTTCTTCTTCTTCTTCTTCTTTTTTTATACTATAAGTGTCTACTCCTAAGTCATAGTTCTTTGGCTTTCCAAAGCATTTGTTCTGGAACAATTATTCCATATGTGAATTGGCAAGGATCTCTATCATAGTTGAAATATATCTTAAATAAGTAACACTTGCAAACGGAAACCCTAAGGGTACAATTTGACAAAAAGGAAGGCTATGTCTTTAATCTTACAACCTACAATCCCCTAAGTGAACTGTGAAATATAGGCATGTGTTAACTTTTCATCTAGTTCATTTTATAACATCAAGAAATATCATAACAGTATCTTATCTTTCAACCAGTTCATATTATCATATAAGCGTAGTATAAATATAATAATACATTAGCCTTTCATAGTATCCCATAAAATAATTATGAACTATAAACAAGGCATTAACCTTTCCTTTACATCTTGCTATCCCATTAACGAAATATGAAATATGGTGATGCATTATCCTAAATTTACCTAATTCATTTCATCACATAAACGTAATATAAAATATAATATAATAATACATTTAACTTTTCAAATTACATAAGAAAGTACAAAATATAGACAAAATATTAACCTTTCTTCTACTTCCAGTTATCCCCAAAAAAAAATGTAATATCACACTACTTTATACTATCATGCATAAATAAAAAATATTACAATATCTTTGAACTAAATCTTATAACTATAATAAGGTATTATAAAATATAATAATACATTAACTTTTCATCCATGCCATAAAGAAATATGAAATAAGAACATGCCATAAAGGAATATGAAATAAGAACATACCATACATTATCATCTATTTCATGTCATTGCATAAATGAGAAATATTGCAATATCATTCAACTAGTTTTTATAATTATAATAATGTATTATAATTATTGACGTAGTACCACACGAAGCGCCATACAGTCCCATCGAAAATGTGCAGCTTGATCATGAGCCAGCTGCAGCCATATCCTGGAGATCTCATCGTACACAGTCTCGCTCCCGCCATATTCTCAAGGTTCAACGCCCACCTACCTGCATTCAACGCCCATCTACCTGCATTCAAGGCAGTGCAGTCCATTGCAAAATGCCAAGAGACCTGGTCCTCATTCTCGTCCTGCAGATTCCTATAGCTGGAGCTGCTAAAACATTGTTCTTGTCCTCTGCAAATTAGAACCTGAATCCTATTATGAGCAGCTGGAGCGGCTGAATCGTCCTCCTGTAAATTAGAACTTCAGGTACTCCTCGTCCTACAAATTCCTATCATTCTCGTCCATTTAGTTTAGTATCTGGATTTTGTACAAGGCCCATGGGGTATGGGTATTTTTGTGCCTTCTTCAAGTTATAAGAGGTTGCATATTTCAGTTACTGGAGATATCTGCGAGTCTGTTGTATGCTTGAAAATCTTGATCTGAACATTCCCATATAAATTTCGTAGCAACATTTAAATTTGTAGTTTGTATGTTCTTATTTCAAACTTTATCAGTTTTTAGAGGTTTGTACTAGTTCTTATACTTTGTAGTGCAACTTATACCGTAGCATGGATTTATATTTAGTGTACCTGACTATTGCTCAAGGGACGCTCCCTCCAGTCACTCATCCTAGTACTTTTGTTTAAAGCACTTCCCAACACAGTCTTTGCAAGGTCGGAAAGCCCCCCTGGAACAGATGGAAAAACCTTTTGAAGGTCTAATTTAGGCGCTTCACAGTAGCGAAAACACTCCAGCTCTCCATAGGAATCAGAAAGACGCTTCAGGTCAGAGTGCAAAGCATACCCTAACTTCAAAATGCTAGTTGAATGAAATACAACTTTAAGGCACAAGTCCAGTGCACCTGGTTCTTTGTTAAATAAATTCACCATCTCAAATATAAAAACCTTTTTTGCAGTAGCAATCTCTGATATTGAAACCTACAGAATTGAAGGTAATTCAAGGTTCCAAAAAAATAAAAGACAAATCATCCTTGGTTAATCGAGACGATGGAAGGGATGATTTTCCATAACTTGACTGCAATTATCTTTTTGAGGATCTTGTATAAAACGTTGTAGAGGGAGATGGGCCTAAATCTATCTACAGATGTCTATATTAACGTCGTTTTCCATGAAACCATTTTCCTGTATCGCCCATTTGAATTTTGAATTTTGAAATTTTTTGTTCCGCCTTACTACCAGATACAAGTGACATTGACGCTTCCCTCCCTCGTTTGAGTTCGAACATATTCATAGATAGGAGCACACAATATTTTTTTGTCACTGGCCTGGAGTTTAATTCACAGCCATGGCTGACCTAAAGCCTATAAAAGCCTATTTGTATGGATGAGCTGCTTACTATCTTATGAAAATCTGCCTCCTCAAATGATGATGAGAAGCCCAAATTGAGAGTAAGAGGTTATATAATTCTCTTTGTGGAGACTTTTGCGGGGGATTTCTCCCTACTTCATGTCTAAATAATGACACTGATATTACTATTTGCATTTTACACCACTGTCATTACGATTTGCATTTACACCTTTCTCACTCTGCTGTCGTGACTATGCAAATTTAGGTAGTTACCATCCGACTCAATTTTCCAGCATGATGAATCTTTACCGCCAACCTTTACAGGTTTTGTAAATGGGAGTAAAATGGTACTAGTGTAGTGTTCTTCCGTAAAAATATATTAAGAAAGGGTTCACTCAGGTGTAGAACTATAGACTTTTGATTATTCTTCCAACTCAATGCAAGTTTTGGTTACAACTCTTTTGACATTAACATGGTTGGAAACTTTTAATGTCAAAAATAAAAATGTATTTTATTTTTAGATAATTTATTTTTTATTTATCAAATTTAAAAAATGTAGATGTTATAAATTGTGAAAACTTCAATTTTATAATACCATGAATCTGAGTTTTTGACAAATGGTACTGACATGATAACATGATAGTAATTTCACAATTGCATTTAATATAGGCCGTTATTAGGTTTTCTTAATATAGACCGTTATTAGGTTTTCATATTAAGCATAACCTCTTCTCAATTGAAATATATACTTATTGTTGTGCTACAAACTAACTTTATATGAGTCGATTGAATTGTAAAAGTTTGTAACTTCATATGAGTAGGATGATTTGTAAAAGAAATATATACTTATTCTTGTGTTCCAAACTAACGGCATATGACTGGGTTGAATTGTAAAAGTTTGTAACTCCATATGAGTAGGCTGAATTGTAAAAGTTTGTAACTCCATATGAAAGTGTCTATTGTTTGGATTTTTTTAGTATTTTTTAAATTATTAATGATATTTTAATGGAATTTAATATTTATGTTAATTACTTTTAAACCATTCACATTATCACATTATCATTGATGTTTATCTTAATTAAAAAAAAATTATCTAAATCATCAAAACATTTTATGATTTTGGTTTGGATTGTTTATTTTATGCGATTGTTTAAAAAATAAATATTTGTCATTAGAATTATCAAAATATTTTATGATTATGTTTTTGAAAAAACATTTAATGATTTTGTTGACTTGAATTACATTACATCATTTAATGATTTTGTTTTTCCACTACCCTTGATCAATGCATTGATTGCATTATATCATCTCAATTATTGGCATGGAAGTGTTCCCCTTGTCATCCATAAGCAAATGGAATAGTTGAGTGATTTAATAAAAAATTTGTAAAAGGATTTAATAACAATCCACTAGTGTTTGGTCTTGGAACCCTCTCTTATTCTTGAGGTTTTGGAATCCTTAATTTTCTTTAAAATATAGATAAATTTCTAGGAAATAGTTTACATTGTTCAAATAGAGCCATTAGGTGTTTTTCTATTT
Organism: Larix kaempferi; assembly: GCA_027924585.1. Classification (NCBI taxonomy): domain Eukaryota; kingdom Viridiplantae; phylum Streptophyta; class Pinopsida; order Pinales; family Pinaceae; genus Larix; species Larix kaempferi. The sequence goes on from BSBM01000619.1 coordinate 2,744,414, forward strand.
TCGAAATATTGATTTTAAAAGTATACCATTAGTTAAAATTGATTTAAAATTTTCAATTGGATATATTTAAAAAATAATAATAAATCCATAAGTAATGAATGTTTTTTTGCAATAAAATTGAGTTTACATTTATTAAGCTGAATAGAGTAGTAAACCTTTTTCTAATTTACTTACATTCAAAACATGAAATGAAGCATCCAATAGTTCATATTACCCCATCTTTGAAAAACCCAAAATTCCATGATGATGAACTTCTTTTCATCTTCAATATAATTTGCTATTTGTTATTTCATCTTGGTATTGTTTAACACAAGCCATTCAACTTTCAATTCACCTAATTAACTTTCAATTAAATATGGGCATCTAGGCCATAACATGGTTAAGAGAGGTAAATAATTATTAAAATTGCAATTTCAACTTTAGAATTATTATGTAGGAAAATGCAATTTCGGCATTTTGACAATTACAAGTTTTAGAATTTCAACAAGTATAATTGAGAATAACTCACATTCTGTAAAATGAAAATGCAATTTCAACGATCATGAAATGCAATGAACCAAGAATTGAAAAATTAAAGATATTGTAATTTTTTTATGAGAAATTGTAATGTGACCATCCAAAAATTGCAATTGTAATTTTTTTTTATCATTATATAATTACACCTACATATTTTTTGAATTTTTTGAATTTAATTTTATGTAGTATGTTAAATATAATAAATACTAAGACAATTTGATTAAATACATGGATTTATAAAACCCTAGATCTTCACCAAACCACTTAAACCACTCTTTATTATTTATTTATATATATATATTTATTTATTTCTTTTCCAAAATTTTAAATATTTATATATATTAAATTTAAATATTTTAAATTTCTCCCTTAAATATAAATTATAATTTAAATTTTATCTATGCTAATTTAAATATAACTTCACCAACCACTTCAACCTTACTATAATTGACCTTAAAACTTTAGATCTATGAAGAACTTTTAAATTGAAAGTTCGTGAGTAGCTTTATATTTTTAAATATTAACTTTTAATTTTTTAAGAAACCTAGGTTATAACATTATATGGAATCTAATTAAATTTAAATAAAATAATACTAGCGCTATATAATTATACACGAAATTTAAATAAAAATATATACGAAATTTAATTAAATATAAATAAAATAACACTAGCATTATATAATTATATAAGAAATTTTGCCGAAACCCCTTTTATTTTGACATGGTATTTTTTTTTTTTTAATTCTTATCAACAACTAAATTAAATTAAATTAAATAATAATTAATAAAAAAAAAAAATTAAATTAAATTAAATTGAATTAATTAAAAAAAAATTAAATTGAATTAATTAAATTAAATTAATTAATTAAATGACATTAAATTAAATTAATTAAATCAAATTAAATTAAAAGTCATTAAATTAAATTAAATGAATGTTAAGAGACACTACATTAAATTAATAAAATTAAATTAATATTTAAAAAACATTAATTTAAAATAATAATAAAAAAAATTAAAACAATACAAAACGCAAAAAAAAACCTTTTCTTTTACATGGTATTTTTTTTTTTTTTAAATTCTTATCAACAACTAAATTAAATTAAATTAAATAATAATTAATAAAACAAAATAAAAAAAATTAAATTAAATTGAATTAATTAAAAAAATTTAAATTGAATTAATTAAATTAAATTAATTAATTAAATGACATTAAATTAAATTAATTAAATCAAATTAAATTAAAAGTCATTAAATTAATTTAATTACATTAAATTAATTTAATTACATTAAATTAAACAAATTAAATTAAATGAATGTTTTTTAAATATTAAATTAATAAAATAAAATTAATATTTAAAAAACATTAATTTAAAATAATAATAAAAAAAATTAAATAATAAAAAAAAAATTAAAAGAATATAAAACGCAAAAAAAAAACCTTTTCTTTTTCGCATGGGGATTGATGCCAAGGCAGGATCGACGGCTCTCCTTATTCCGCGTCGGCAACATGCACGCATGGTAAGGGTGGTTGGTGGTCGCGGAAAGGAAACCACCATCCCACGTGTTCATTCCTTACTCGTCCGCATTCCAATAAAGCGGTATAGTAAACCGCTCATGGGCAACGCGGAAACCATCTCACGTGCCGTCAAAAGTATGCCTATTTAAGGAGGAAATAAGGTTTTATTTGGCATTGTAGGGCTGCTTCGACTTGGCTCTTGGTTTCATGTAAGAGCCTCGGTGCTGGGTAGATATGTGGGTAATCTCATGGATGATGGGAGATATGATATCCATGGGACCCGCCTGGCTTGGCATTCGGTTCCCTGATGAAGGGGTTAAATTTGACGGGCACCCTTACCCATCAGGCAAATTTTTTTTGAGGGTTTGGTTTATAAAGCTACCCTTCATATAACGTTTAATAAATATTTTTACCCTTCTATTATTCCTAATATTGTATATACATTTTTTAAAAAACAAAGTATGTAGCAAATTATATCATATTTACAGCAGCAACATCAAAAACGTTTTCAGTGGTGGTGTCTCTACTTATTCTTGCAAAGTTTTGATTTAATATTTGGAGCTTCACCAATATTTATTGTGGCAGATTCAAAACCCGAGGGCTGGGGCTTGTAATTTCACTGCAATTTTCAACTTTGGACACTCGAATTATGACATAGGCGGCCTTGTGGCAGGCGTGAGGCTGCATTCTCTCCTTCCTAGCTAGGAAAAACACACTTGGAGATACTACGAATCTAGGGAGAGCTTGGTTATCGATTTTTTTTTATGTACCTGGACGTTTTATATCTTGTTGGGTAATTTCTTGATGTAAAGATTTGAAAGTCTAGACTGACTGTTTGTTAATGAATGAATTACAGACGAGGCAATGAATCCAACATTACTGTGCTAGTATTTGAAATTGGTGGGATCTAACTTTAAACATGGATCAAACTTTGCATGCGTTGCTTCTACCATTAATCCAACAGCCACCACTTTCCCTTTGTTTGTTGAAGTAAATCATTTTAATAGATTCAGAGCTGAGGCTATGGATATATTTTCCCAAGGTAAATTTTTCATTTCTATTGTCATTTTTCATCAGCATAGGTTTATCTATTTGACTGGTTTTTTAGTCTCTCATTTAACACAGTTAGTATAGTTAGTATGGGGAATTAATCAAGCCCTCAAATTAAACTAATTTTTTGGAAATCTATATCTAAAAAATGGATAAATTTTGTAAAAAGAAAATTGCATCTAAACTGCAAAATTGTCTTAATTGAGCATAAATATATTTCTATTTCCTTTAAATTATTAAATTCGGAATCTTACTTTCAATATATTTTAATTTTTTATGAAAATTACAATTTTATTTAGAGTCTAAACTGTAAATGTTGGTTAAGAGGTTACCTTATTTTTGATAGGCCCAGCCGTCGGCTATTGTCAACCTCCCACAGCCGAATGTATTTGACAAGGACCTTTACTCCATGGACATGAGCTAGAACGATATCTCACACTCCTTCAGTTCCAATATCAGAGAGAACCAAATAAATACCCTGGTCATTCCCCATATTATTAACAAATTAACATCTTAACTTAAGGTTACTATGGTTTTCTTCGCCAATGGAATCTTATAATTATAGCTTTAGCTAATGGACATTTGTAATGTTACTATTTTGCAAAATTGGTACCAGCAAGGGGGTTGAAGTTTCATGGTTCACAATACGGTACCTACCTCTGAGAAGGATGTTTGCCCCAAGAGCCCGAACCCTTGCATTCGCAGCGATTTATTGGAACTTGATGCGGATGCCTATGGGCTATAGCGAGAGTCTCCCTTAAGCATAAAGTGCGATCAGCCGGAGTACCTGATCCGAAACCCTTGATGGTCCAATTTGGTTCCAGAAGATCTGGTCCCTCGGGGCTTGGTTGTTTCAGTGCAAATGATGTTTGACTGCCATAGCTTATTGGATAGCTCAATACCCTGGAGATAAAGTCTGCCAAAATTTTAATCTGCAACTGGAAAATGTGTGCCCAATGCCATGAATCACGATGGAAGAAGCCGGGAAATGGCATTGGCAACACATTAATTATGGTGTTCATTCAAAATTTATTATCTGTACGATGGACAGATATGATGTGAGAACCAAAGATTGCACAGCAGTGTATTAGGTGAAATTAATTAATTATAGCTTTAAAAAGGGTCATGGTTGAGAGACACTACATTAAATTAATAACATTAAATTAATAAAATTAAATTAATATTTAAAAAACATTAATTTAAAATAATAATAAAAAAAATTAAAACAATATAAAACGCAAAAAAAACCTTTTCTTTTTCGCATGGGGATTGACGCCAAGGCAGGATCGACGGCTCTCCTTATTCCGCGTCGGCAACATGCACGCATGGTAAGGGTGGTTGGTGGTCGCGGAAAGGAAACCACCATCCCACGTGTTCATTCCTTACTCGTCCGCATTCCAATAAAGCGGTATAGTAAACCGCTCATGGGCAACGCGGAAACCGTCTCACGTGCCGTCAAAAGTATGCCTATTTAAGGAGGAAATAAGGTTTTATTTGGCATTGTAAGGCTGCTTCGACTTGGCTCTTGGTTTCATGTAAGAGCCTCGGTGCTGGGCAGATATGTGGGTAATCTCATGGACAATGGGAGATATGATATCCATGGGACCCGCCTGGCTTGGCATTCGGTTCCCTGATGAGTCCTCGGCGTTGAGCACAATGCATCTTTTATATATTCCCGTCCTCTTATGTGAACTCAGTGCATGGGATTCGATGGTGGGCATTGATGTGTTAAGTGCGTGGGCCAATTGGCTCTAGTTGTTGAGTTCGGGATGGGCACAAAGGAAAGAAGAAAAACGCTTGGAGGACAATTGATGTGGCGTTGGGCTGCGGGCGCTTGGTACACCTGGCTTGAGCGCTAGGGTTTCAAAGGAAGCAACATTTTGTATGAAATTCATTTCGGACAAAACAAGAAGCAACAATGGAGAGCAGTATGGAAATCGTTTCATGCATTTGCAATGCTTGTAAATCTTCTTAGTTATTGGTCAAAATGGATCATATCGAGCTCAAATAAAACGATTTCTGCGTCGAAATTGCTGCGATGCTTGTATTATAAACAATATTGCAGGCAACAATATTATTTGAATATTTGTTTTATGCCACATTTATTGAAATGAATGTTTAAAACAAAATGTTACAGGCAAGAAGGAAGATCTGCATTAAAATAATAGGAAATGAAAACTGATCACTTTGGCTGCAGGTCTAAAATTTGGAGAACCCTCTGTAAATCCTGTGCGAGACTCATTGTTTCGTATTTATTATGAATACAATTTCTTTATATAAATGCAATGAAGTGTTTTTTTTTTGTTAATATTAAATTTTAGATCTAAATATTATAACGGTAATATATATAGTGTTGTAACTTGGTTTATATGTATTTATTTATTTGTTTAAAAACATTGTTTATCCCAAATGCTTTAGCATTGGATTAATATTAGGGTTTGAATATTAAAAGAGTGTATATAGAAATGTTGTTGTTTTTCTAGAAAGGTTTGTTTAATGGGGTCTAGACTGAGCCCTAAATAAGCAGTTATATATATATATATCATTCAAATTGTTTCTGTCACGCCTTACGAATAAATGGGAAAAGGCTCTTCAAATTATCCTTTTGCAGCCATCATACTGGTTTGTTATTTTCTAGTAAATTTCACTAAAGTTCCAGGTGTATTTAGGCCCTAAGGTCTCAGTTTCTGAGCCTTGCGCTCTGATACCAACTGTAGTGCCCTATCTAGGCACTGGGTCTATTCCAGGTTATCAGGTTATACCTAGTTTTTCCCTTAATTATTGTTAGAAGAAAACAAGAGATTCAACCATCTATATTTCTGTTTCTATAAATGTTTAACTGTCTGTTTTCTATATGTTTACATGTCTCTGCAGTTAAATAAACATAATCCTAAAACTTTCCATTTAATTCTGTTCGTTTGACATGCATAGCTTGGAAATAAAAGAAAATACATTCTAATTAAGCTGGTTCAGAAAAATACCTGAAACCGTCGATTGCAGTAAGATAAGAAGATTTCTGGAATGGATTCTGTAAGTTACCTTAACAACCCCAAAATGATGTGTCCACCCTACCGATCAGCTATTATCGTGCTGACCCTAGGAAATCAACGGATTTCCTAGCCCCCGAGCCCACAGACCGATAATCCCGACAGCCACTTTCCATGGTAATCATTAATGCATCCCCTTTTGAGGTAATAAGGTGGATTATATATTATTTTATATCATCTCAATTTCTCTCTAGTAATGGAATTATTCAATAATTTATTCAAACATATCCTTTTAATTTACTTGGGATGATTCCGTCCGTTAATTAAATTAATAATTTATTTAATAAATTTATTATTATTCAACCCACTATACTTTATAAAAGGGATTATTATCATTATTATTATTAATTAAATAATATTAATAATCATTAGATGCATTACAATATATGCATTACAATATTCAACTCATAGATGCATTACAATATCATATTGGGTTTTGCAAGAGGTTCTCGACCAGATACATGATTTCCTAGTGTTTCAATTGCTTCAACGATGGGGCATATTATTAATGAAGACATTCCAACAAACAACTTTAGCACTCAATGAGAACAACATGAATCAAAAAGATCAAGGGAAAATTAAAGCAGGACAACAAATGGAAGAAGGCCTCAATGGAAATTATCTTGGCTCTTAAACTTCTCATATATGCATTTTACTTGTCTTGTTTATTAGTAATTATGTAAAGCAGTATAGCACTAAATTTGAAATTCATAAGGTAGGTATTGTAAGAAAGAAAAAGCATCATGACCAATTAACATATTTGTTGAAAATATTTATACAAGAATACTATAATGTTTTTTGAAATTTTTGTACTTTTTATGTTATTTGGTTTGTCAACAACCTTTTTATAAATATATAACTACCTCTTTTTTGTGATATATATATATATACATATTTCCTATGGGATAGAGGAGGGCATCTTTTAACACATTGGTGACCCATTCTAAGTTTTCCGGTTTTTCCCCAAGTACTGAACCGGTAATATTGGTGACCTAAATAACTATTTTAAATAATTGCCAATCATTTATTTGAATGTTGTATTTCTAAATTTCATTTTGTAAACCTCCATGGTATAATCAACTCTATGAATGTATGTAGGATGTAATATATGGCATTACTTGTACATAAAAATAGCTATCAACTCTATGAATGTATATAAGTATATGGCATTACTTGTACATAAAAATAGTTATCAACTCTATGAATGTATATAAGATGTAATATATAGCATTACTTGTATATAAAAATAGCTAAATAGCTAGTGTTTTTTATATTTAATTATTTGATATAAGTTTGTAACTTACAGATAGTTTCAATATATTGTACAGTTTCCATTCAAGTATTCTTGGCTTCATAGCTTCTAGATTATTGTCTATCACAGAAGCAAGACCAACTAAGATGAAGATGAAGTTATGAGAAAAAATGGCATTGGCATTGGCATTAGCTTTAGTCTTAGCCAAACAAAAAGTAAAGAAGAAGACTGGATTAAAAAGAGGTTGAAAATCTTGGTAAGTCTATAGATTTTTTTTTACTTTTACAATTTTGTTTATAGATTTTTTTTTATTTTTACAATTTATTTTATTTAGTTTTTTTTACATGGTTTACATGGTTTATTTAGTTGTTTTTCTATTAGGTTGAGTTGCATTATTTTCATTTTAAAAGAAAATCCTTTTCATTTATATGCAATATCTCATGTGCGCTCAAAACCGTCACTTTCTTTGATGCACACACACACACACAAGAAACTCTCTCGTCACTCACTAAGTTCAAAAATAGCTTAAATCTACTCACTTAATACTTCCATAGGAGGGCACAAAAGAATCTTGTAGTTTAGGTAGGATTTTGGGGCTAGGCATCCAAAAACATAGTTGTTGTCCTTAGGGTGCTCTATAAATCCTTCTAAATCAAGTGGTCGTGTATAGCCACATGGGGCAAGTGAAAGAGCGGCGCCACGCCATAGGAGGTCAAACCCAAGGTTGCGGGTGTATGTTCTCTCAAGTGGGCTCACCACCACTTGTTGAAAAGGAGACGAACCAATACCGTTCGAGGGATAACTGCTCTTTCTCCACTTGACGAAGGTACTTAGTGACCAACTTAGGATGTCATTCCTTATAGGTGACTGTCGTGGAAGCCGACAGTACCTGAGACAGATTTTGTCACAAGATCAAGGAAAGCACACGTCACAAGATCACATACTTATGATAAGAAGAAAAGCTAATAGTCAGTAGCTTTCCAATAGAAAAATCATGTCCATGGTGATTGGTGGTTGCTAGCTTATACCTTGAGCTTGTTCCATGTGATGTATTTTGAAATAAGCACATGTCAAAAGATCAAGAAAAGCTAGCGACTGCTAGCTTTTCTTCTAGCATAAGCATTTCCTTCTAGTATAAACACACATGCTTATGCTAGAAGGAAAGCTAACAGTTGCTAGCTTTCCAATAAAAAACCATGTCCATGGTGATTGGTGGTTGCTAGCTTATACCTTGAGCTTGTGCCATGTGCTCTATTTTGAACGAATGCTAGCTTTCCTTCTAGCATAACACACATGCTTATGTTAGAAGGAAAGCTAGCAGTCACTAGCTTTCCAATAGAAAAACCTTGGACATGGTGATTGGTGGTTGCTAGCTTATACCTTGAGCTTGTGCCATGCACTCTATTTTCAAATAAGCACATGGCACAAGATCAAGGAAAGCTAGCGACTGCTAGCTTTCCTTCTAGCATAAGCATTTTCTTCTAGGATAAGAACACATATTTATGCTAGAAGGAAAGATAACAGTCGCTAGCTTTCCAATAGAAAAATCATGTCCATAGTGATTGGTGGTTGCTAGCTTATACCTTGAGCTTGTGCCATTTGCTCTATTTTGAAATAAGCACATGGAAGAAGATCAAGGAAAGCTAGCGACTGCTAGCTTTCCTTCTAGCATAAGCATTTCCTTTTAAAATAAACACACATGCTTATACTAGAAGGAAAGCTAACAGTCGCTAGCTTTCAATTAGAAAAACCCTGTCCATGGTGATTGATGGTTGCTATCTTATACCTTCAGCTTGTGCCATGTGCTCTATTTTAAACGAATGCTAGCTCTCCTTCTAGCATAAGCATTTCCTTCTAGCATAACACACATGCTTATGCTAGAAGAAAAGCTAGCAGTCGCTAGCTTTCCAATAGAAAAATCATGTCCATGGTGATTGGTGGTTGCTAGCTTATACCTTGAGCTTGTTCCATGTGATGTATTTTGAAATAAGCACATGGCAAAAGATCAAGGAAAGCTAGCGACTGCTAGCTTTCCTTCTAGCATAAGCATTTCCTTCTAGTATAAACACACATGCTTATGCTAGAAGGAAAGCTAACATTCGCTAGTTTTCCAATAAAACACCCTGTCCATGGTGATTAGTGGTTGCCAGCTTATACCTTCAGCTTGTGCCATGTCCTCTATTTTGAACGAATGCTAGCTTTCCTTCTAGCATAACACACATGCTTATGTTAGAAGGAAAGCTAGCAGTCGCTAGCTTTCCAATAGAAAAACCTTGGGCATCGTGATTGGTGGTTGCTAGCTTATACCTTGAGCTTGTGCCATGCACTCTATTTTCAAATAAGCACATGGAACAAGATCAAGGAAAGCTAGCGACTGCTAGCTTTCCTTCTAGCATAAGCATTTTCTTCTAGGATGAGAACACATATTTATGCTAGAAGGAAATCTAACAGTCGCTAGCTTTCCAATAGAAAAATCATGTCCATAGTGATTGGTGGTTGCTAGCTTATACCTTGAGCTTGTGCCATTTGCTCTATTTTGAAATAAACACATGGAAAAAGATCAAGGAAAGCTAGCGACTGCTAGCTTTCCTTCTAGCATAAGCATTTCCTTCTAAAATAAACACACATGCTTATACTAGAAGGAAAGCTAACAGTCGCTAGCTTTCCAATACAAAAACTCTGTCCATGGTGATTGATGGTTGCTATCTTATACCTTCGGCTTGTGCCATGTGCTCTATTTTAAACGAATAGCTCTCCTTCTAGCATAAGAATTTCCTTCTAGCATAACACACATGCTTATGCTAGAAAAAAAGCTAGCCGTCGCTAGCTTTTCAATAGAAAAATCATGTCCATGGTGATTGGTGGTTGCTAGCTTATACCTTGAGCTTGTTCCATGTGATGTATTTTGAAATAAGCACATGGCAAAAGATCAAGGAAAGCTAGCGACTGCTAGCTTTCCTTCTAGCATAAGCATTTCCTTCTAGTATAAACACACATGCTTATGCTAGAAGGAAAGCTAACATTCGCTAGCTTTCCAATAAAAAACCCTGTCCATGGTGATTGGTGGTTGCCAGCTTATACCTTGAGCTTGTGCCATGTGCTCTATTTTGAACGAATGCTAGCTTTCCTTCTAGCATAACACACATGCTTATGTTAGAAGGAAAGCTAGTAGTTTCTAGCTTTCCAATAAAAAAACCTTGGGCATGGTGATTGGTGGTTGCTAGCTTATACCTTGAGCTTGTGCCATGCACTCTATTTTCAAATAAGCACATGGCACAAGATCAAGGAAAGCTAGCGACTGATAGCTTTCCTTCTAGCATAAGCATTTCCTTCTAGTATAAACACACATGCTTATGCTAGAAGGAAAGCTAACATTTGCTAGCTTTCCAATAAAAAACCCTGTCCATGGTGATTGGTGGTTTCCAGCTTATACCTTGAGCTTGTGCCATGTGCTCTATTTTGAACGAATGCTAGCTTTCCTTCTAGCATAACACACATGCTTATGTTATAAGGAAAGCTAGCAGTCGCTATCTTTCCAATAGAAAAACCTTGGGCATGGTGATTGGTGGTTGCTAGCTTATACCTTGAGCTTGTGCCATGCACTCTATTTTCAAATAAGCACATGGCACAAGATCAAGGAAAGCTAGCGACTGATAGCTTTCTTTCTAGCATAAGCATTTCCTTCTAGGATAAGAACACATACTTATGCTAGAAGGAAAGCTAGCAGTCGCTAGCTTTCCAATAGAAAAATCATGTCCATAGTGATTGGTGGTTGCTAGCTTATACTTTGAGCTTGTGCCATTTACTCTATTTTGAAATAAGCACATGGCAAAATATCAAGGAAAGCTAGCGACTGCTAGCTTTCCTTCTAGCATAAGCATTTCTTTCTAAAATAAACACACATGCTTATACTAGAAAGAAAGCTAACAGTCGCTAGTTTTCAATTAGAAAAACCCTGTCCATGGTTATTGAGGGTTGCTAGCTTATACCTTCAGCTTGTGCCATGTGCTCTATTTTGAACGAATGTTAGCTCTCCTTCTAGCATAAGCATTTCCTTCTAGCATAACACATGACCCTTATTATACATCATTTGTGCAGATCATGGTCTGGATGGATAGATGTCTTCTTGGATACCTTCTGTCCAAGAACAGATCACATGGCAAAAGATCAAGGAAAGCTAGCGACTGCTAGCTTTCTCTCTAGCATAAGCATTTCCTTCTAGCATTTTTGAGAAGGAAAATTTTTCTTTTTAATGAGTCTCTACTTGTGCTAGATGCAATGGATTTTTATTTATCTTTAAGTATTTAATATGTTTCCAGGACACATGACCCTTATGTTGTTTAATGAGTTAACAAAATGTAATGATAAAAGAACTACTTGGTTAATGACATAAAAATATGATGATTTAAAGGTCTTCTCTGACGGACAAGGGGGTTCGGTGCTCCATCAGGAACTGCTAGTGCTCAGTTGCATCCTTAATTGCTCAGCGTGTGAGGGTTCATGTAGTAATTTAACTGCTGATTCTTTGTTCATGCAGTTTGACTGTCTTGTTATTTCCTCTGATTTTGGCAGAATGGCTCAGCCAGGGGACAATACTGGCATCCAGGACATCAAGAAAAGTTTGGGGCAGCTGTATGAGATAGTCTCCATAGGAATTATGAATAACAGGGAGATAGCCTGCGTTATAAAAAAGATGGAGGACACTGTGAGCTACACTTCCCTTCAAATCAGCAACCATGACTCTAGGATCGATGATAATGAAAGCTCCTTGCGCGAGATGATGGGGAAGGTGGATATGATCCAGGAGGACCTTGCGCAACTCATTTCCATGAACCAGGGCAGTAGGAACAATGCAGTAACTGTTGAAGGGGAGCGTCAAATGGAGGAAGAATCAGTGGTGCAGCCAGTCCACTTCAGGGGCCATCTGTAATCTGGTTTTTATGGATATATGTTTTTTTGTCTTTTATTATGTAAGCAATATGTTTCCAGGACACATGACCCTTATGTTGTTTAACGAGTTAACAAAATGTAATGATAAAAGAACTACTTGGTTAATGACATAAAAATATGATGATTTAAAGGTCTTCTCTGACGGACAAGGGGGTTCGGTGCTCCATCAGGAACTGTTAGTGCTCAGTTGCATCCTTAATTGCTCAGCGCGTGAGGGTTCGTGTAGTAATTTAACTGCTGATTCTTTGCTCAGGCAGTTTGACTGTCTTGTTATTTCCTCTGATTTTGGCAGAATGGCTCAGCCAGGGGACAATATCGGCCTCCAGGACATCAAGAAAAGTTTGGGGCGGCTGTATGAGATAGTCTCCATAGGATTTATGGATAACAGGGAGATAGCCTACGTTATAAAAAAGATGGAGGACACTGTGAGCTACACTTCCCTTCAAATCAACAACCATGACTCCAGGATCGATGATAATAAAAGCTCCTTGCGCGAGATGATGGGGAAGGTGGATATGATCCAGGAGGACCTTGCGCGACTCATTTCCATGAAGCAGGGTAGTAGGAACAATGCAGTAACTGTTGAAAGGGAGCGTTAGATGGAGGAAGAATCAGTGGTGCAGCCAGTCCACTTCAGGGGCCGCCTGTAATCTGGTTTTTATGTATATATTTTTTTTGCCTTTTATTATGTAAGCAATATATAAGGGTATATACTACCCGTTCTGTTAGTCATCATGGAAGAACTCTGTATATAGTTTTTTGGACCCTTTGCAGGCTTAGTCTACAATGCTCTATCTCTGCTCTGCAGGACTATTCTTCCTCTCTTTTTGCTATGTACTGAATGGATGTGCACAGCCCCTTTATAATATACGCCTTTTTAGTTTCTGTTCAAAAAAATATATATGATGATTTATAGTCTATCATTTATATGGGTTCAATTTTATTTTTTTTTGTTCACGGGTCTTTAAATAAACCAATAAACTTAATTTGGTATAAAAGCTATAATGAAGGAGGTCTTCTTTATGTATATTTTACTATGTTTATGTCTATTTTCGCACTAGAGGTAATCTATGTGTAACATTTAATTGTTATTAGCAATAGAAAACTAGAGGTAGTGTCTTTGTATAATTTACTTGTTATTAGCAATAGAAATTATCTCAAAAATTATATTCTTGGTGTAACCTCCAAGCTTCACATGAGGTCACAAAACATAAATTAGTTAGGTAAGGAAAGCCTTGAACTTGTGCCATGTACTCTATTTTCAAATAAGCACATGGCATAAGATCAAGGAAAGCTAGCGACTGCTAGCTTTCCTTTTAGCATAAGCATTTACTTATAGGATAATAACATATACCTATGCTAGAAAGAAAGCTAGCAATCGCTAGCTTTCCAATAGAAAAATCCTGTCCATGGTGATTGGTGGTTGCTAGCTTATACCTTGATCTTGTGCCATGTGCTCTATTTTGAAATAAGCACATGGCAAACGATCAATGAAAGCTAGCGACTGCTAGCTTTCTTTCTAGCATAAGCATTTCCTTCTAGCATTTTTGAGAAGGAAAACTTTTCTTTTTAATGAGTCCCTACTTGTGCTAGATTCAATGGATTTTTATTTATCTCTAAGTATTTAATATGTTTCCATAACACATGACCCTTATTATTCTTGTGCATGTGAATAAAAGACATGTAATAGAATATTCTTTGATAATGCTCATTATTTCATGTATTTTTAAAACAATTTAAACTTATAGTCGACTATTTATTATTGTTTTTAGAAGCTATGGACTCTGGTGCAATGACAATTCCAAGGAATAATTTGAAGAAAAAACGAATTGCAAGTGACACACAAACAACGTCTCCCTCATGTGGTATGGTGGTTTTAAATATTATTCTCTCATTTCTAAATGGTTAGACTAGAAGACTATATGGTAATATTTGTGATTTTGATTTCATTTTATTTATAGTAATAATTGCTTATTATTGTTTTTTGAAGCTGTCGTCTCCAAAGCAAGTAAAATGCCACAATCAGCATTCAAAAAACAAAAGCTTCATTCAACTCAGATTATAAATTCAACAATGGGTTCTAATTTTGAAATGATTAAAAAGTTCAAAACATCTGATGCATTTGAGTATGTCGAAGATTGGTATGTTGAGATTGAAAGTCCCATGAATATGTTTCCAGATATGTATCTATTTGGATCCATGGATGCAAATGATATACAAAGGCTAGGGATAATTGTTAGTTGCTATGCTCTCAATCATAGTCAGATCGATTTTCAAATGGAGGTAATTGAAGAAAATGAAGTGAAATTATTTTCTTGCCAAGTTGATTACACAAAATTTAGACCAGATTTGATTGATACTAATACAGAATTTCCAGAGTCAATAAAAAAGTCACAGTTTAAGTTGGACAGTTTTGAGAGCTTCAATGAATCTGGTCTAAAGAGTTGTGATGATCTTGTACAACGTATTACCAACATTATGAAATATCGCTATGTGAGATGTAAGAAAACATCATCCGTGTTTCTTTATTTGCAACAAAGAGGTAAACTACTTGATAAAATACCAGATGATAAACTCAAGGCTCAAACGCTTGCTTTGAGAAGGGTATATTTAGCTGAGCTAGAACAAAGCATTAAAGAAAGTGAGTTCATGCCTACTACAGAGTTTGTAAAATCCCAAAAAGAAGACTCTCAGATAGAGAAGCTTGCTGACCAATGTGATGAAATCCATGAAAATTTTAAGGACAATTATTTATTTTCAAGCTCTTTTACCATGAAGGTGGATGTTCGATGATGTGTAGAAGCACCCACGTTATATAAATTGAGATCACGGGATGATTTAAATGTTCGAGTATTAGTAAAATCATTCCTACAGAAATTTCAAGCATCATTGCCTGATGCTCTTCTGATTCCATTTGACACAAAAGAGTCTGATCCGATTGGAAACCCTGTGAAAATCATGAATGAAATGGATATAAATGCCAAGAACATCAATTTTTGGATAGTTTATGGGCAACACACCATTCAAGCAGCAAAAGAAATATTATCAAATCCTAAATTCAGTCTATCTGGGGAGGCAAAACAGAAGTACAAAGAACGTAATGCTCGATTCTTAGATCCATTAGTTGCTCCCAGTGTGGTGATTCGTATTTGCTGCCAGTTAAATTTTGCAAACACAATGTTCTTCAAAACTCCATTCATTGATTCTGTGTGATCTGCAAGTCAATTCCTAATTGCCACAAATAAATTAAAGAAACAAAAATGTGGGAATTCTAAGACAGCTGAAGACAAGGTATGCAATTTTTTTTTTTGCACTTAGTTTATATTGTTATAACTAAATTCATGGCTATTTTATTTTTGATATCACATTCTTACTAATTTATATTTGTTATTTTTTAACAGGTTGATGATGAAATGTTGTGCTCTTTCTTCAATTGTCCACTAACAAACTTTGCTGAAAAAAAAGTCTTGTTATATTTTGATGATACTACTTGGGATAAATGGGAAGTTGTTTTTAATTGTTACAAACTAGGGACATTAATGTGTTCTCCAAACCAACCTAAGGATCCAAACTATAAGACAAATAGTCTGAACAGTTTGGTATCAAGTTCTTTCCGTCCCCTTCAGGGACTAACCGCTGAAGAAATGTGTTCTGTAGCAGATAAACTATTGGATGGAACTGTCTGGTTTTCTATTCCAGTGAACCATCCAACCAATGCCATAAAAATGAAAGATTATTGTTCACAATTGAAAACCAAAAGAACAATTTTGGAGGCAATGGTAACATATTGCAAAAGTCATGATAAGAATCTGAATGATAAGATTCTTACAATATCCAATATTCTTGAGCATTATGGAATTACTGATATCATATTTGCCAACTTCTGTAAGACAATGGAAGGGTGTAAATATGTAAAAGGATCACGAAATACAAAAATAGAGTCCCTTTCTCCACAAGCCTGTGTGGTCCTTGATAGAATAATTGATGCATCGACAGATATACAGGAAATTGAGAACAGTTTTGAATTCGGTTGTCATTATGGGGGTCCTAGCCTCTTGTCAACACTTTTGCACTCTTTTCCTTGTCTGTTTCAACCAATGTTATACACTGACTTTGTTGTGTTGGATACATTGGCTTTGAAAGATGAATCATTCCTTAAGGATCACTATATTGAATTGTTTCGATTTTTAATCGAAAAAAATGGGTTGAAAGATTTTACTATGATTATCTTAGTAGAAATTTGGTCTTGTAAGGATGTACGCCAAGCTCTGGAGATTGTTGTCAAGGACTCAAATGTCAACTATAAAATGGCTACCGGTCTTTATGAATATAAAGAACAAAATAACTATAGTTATGATATAGTTTTAACTATATATTTCTATAGTGAAGAGTCAAAAAGTTTACAGGCCTCAATATACTCTCATAGTTTTAGAGACATATCTGATGAAAATGAGAGAGATTTTGAATTCTGGGAAGAATTATTGCAAATGCATCAACAACATAGTGATCTAAATTTGATTATTTCTCTTTATGCGGGGAAAAATTTACAGCAGGCTTGCTGTACATATGGAAGAAGAATGGCATGTGTCGTAGAAAACGAGTTACAAAGGACTACCATGCTGACTAATCAAGAATCCTTCCAATTGCAAAAACCAATGTCTAATATATTGCTGTTGGAATATCCAGGTATTGTACTTGTTTTGTTCTTTCTCTAGTGATTCGTTGGATTCTATGCTATTTATAAATCTTGATTAACAAGATGTTTACTATAACTACTAATGGCGGAAATTGTAAAGAAAACAACGACACTTTGCAACAAAGCAATGATCAACATAGTGTGCACAATGTCGAAGAAGTTTTCGAGATGCAAATACAAGACGAAGAAAATACCATACCAGGTACATAATTTATTTTGTTTCTTTTGTTGTATTGTACTTGTTTTGTTCTTTCTCTAGTGATTCTTTGGATTCTATGCCTATTTATTTAATGAATTTCATTCGTTGATACATTTTATAACATTTTATATGTTTATTACAGTAGCAAATGAGGAGAAAAAAGACAGTGATCAAGGGAATGTGACAAAAAGCCATAGTCAAGAACATGATATCATATCAGGTACTTCACATGTCTCTTATTTTCAATTAAACATAAAATATGTCTTATAAAAAAAAATTGATTTAAAGAAGTATTATTGGTATTTGATTGAAGGTTTGTTATTTTGGCTCTAGGTTCTATGAAGACAATACAAGAGAAGTGTGGCTTATCAATAACTAGTACAAAAAATACTCAAAGTGAGTATATTTCTTCAACAATTTTTTTTAATAATAATTTATGTAGCATGAATAAAATGAATTTACTATGATCCATTATTGTTTTGCAGCTATTATAAGTCAAAAGAAATTAGTTATTTTTGAATTGAATAACATTTCCTATCAGAGCGTTGATGGTGATGCATCACAAAAAGAATTTATCAAGAAAATGGGAAGGGCCGCAGATTACACGATAGAGAAAAAATCATTTTGGTTTCGTCCACATGCAAAAACATTTCTTGAAATGTGTTCCAGAAAAGAATCTCTTGACATTGCAATTTGGACGACATCTTTGAAACAAAACACAATAAGAGTTATGAAAAAGCTGGTTTCAGAAACATTACAAGCTAAATTTTTGTTTACATGGACTGCTTCAGATTGCAAACAACAAAAGGGAAAAAATGACATTGATAATTCAACACAAGTTATATACAAAAAACATCTGAAAAAAGTGTGGAGAATGTATTCTCAATATGATGCTACTAACACTATTCTAGTGGATTGTTCAATGGAGACAAAGAAAGAAAATCCCAAAGAAAATGTGATTATTGCCCCTTCGTTTGATGGAAAGAATGAGGATAAATGGTTGATCGCTGATTTGTGGAGCTTATTGAATAAATTCTACAAGGCACCCAATGTTCGAGATATTTTGAAGAATCTTCAATGACTTTTAATAGTACATTAAGATGATTGTTATTCATTTCCTCTATAAACAAAATCTTGAAGTTTATGATATAAATTCTTGGTCATTGTACATTTGATGACTTAATTCTACATGTGATGTGTTATTACTGTGTTTTATTTTATTATCAATTTAATGTCAATATTATTTCATAATACCCATATAAGGATTGTTGTTGTGTCATTATTATAAATTAACATATTATTATTTTGTTTATTTATATTGAGATATTGAGTTATAAAAAGTTAGTGATTTGAATAATAGTCTTATGTGTTTGCATAAAAATGTAGTATTCCATATTAATTAAATAATTGTATTAGGTTGTATGTATAAATTAACGTACAATTACTATATACAAAAAACATCTGAAAAAAGTGTGGAGAATGTTTTCTCAATATGATGCTACTAACACTATTCTAGTGGATTGTTCAATGGAGACAAAGAAAGAAAATCCCAAAGAAAATGTGATTATTGCCCCTTCGTTTGATGGAAAGAATGAGGATAAATGGTTGATCGCTGATCTGTGGAGCTTATTGAATAAATTCTACAAGGCACCCGATGTTCGAGATATTTTCAAGAATCTTCAATGACTTTTAATAGTACATTAAGATGACTGTTATTCATTTCCTCTATCAACAAAGTCTTGAAGTTTATGATATAAATTCTTGGTCATTGTACATTTGATGACTTAATTCTACATGTGATGTGTTATTACTGTGTTTTATTTTATTATCAATTTAATGTCAATATTATTTCATAATACCCATATAAGGATTGTTGTTGTGTCATTATTATAAATTAACATATTATTATTTTGTTTATTTATATTGAGATATTGAGTTATAAAAAGTTAGTGATTTGAATAATAGTCTTATGTGTTTGCATAAAAATGTAGTATTCCATATTAATTAAATAATTGTATTAGGTTGTATGTATAAATTAACATACAATTACTATGTTTGAGCAATTGCAGTTTATTTATCAATTGCGTCTTAATTGATCATTATAACTCTTACAAATCAGTGATTTGAATGTTAGTTCAATGTTATCATATGAAATTTTCTTATTTCTTAGAAATTAAAAAAATGGAAAATCATATCAGGTTGTATGTAAAAATTACCTATAATTAGCTTGTTTAATTGAAATTTAAAAAATTGTAAATCTAGGTGGTGGGTATAAATTAACATATAATTGGTTTGAATTGGACCATTGTAACTATATTTTTAAATTGTGATTTGAATTTCATTGCAATGTGCTTATATGAATTTTTCTTATAATTTCTTGAAAATTAAAATATCGTATGAGGTTGTATGTAAAAATGAACATATAAATAGTTTGCTTGATTTAAATTTAAAAACTGTAAATTTAGGTAGTATGTAGATATTAACATATAATTAGTTCAAATGAATTCGACTATTGTAATTATATTTTTAAATTGTAGTTTATCTCATTACAATTCTTAAAAATTAGTGATTTGAGTAGTAGTTGAATGTGTTTGTATAAAAAAACTATTCCACTGAAATTACTTTTATTTTTCTCATTAAGTTGTTTGTTTGGGAGTGGAAATAAATTGGATATGTTTTGATGCCATTAAGCAATGAAGTTTTGAAGTGAAAATATGTTAATATTATATATGTGGTAGCAATGCAGATGGGATTTAATATCAGTCGGAAGATCTTGTTGATCTTTGAAATAGAAGGAGTATTCTTCTCGTCATATTCCAAAGATGATACGAGTTGTCAAATTCAAAGAAAACCAGATTGGGAGCTTGGTGATAAATCCTACTTTTGTAGGCCTTTTCAATTAGAAGTATTAAAATACTACCTAAAACATTATGATGTTGCGATATGGACATCAAATGTTACTAACAAGTACATTCGACAAGTACTTGAAAAATAAAATATTGATACAAGTGACTTTGAATTCATATGGGATAGGTCCCATTGTCACTTGCAAACAAAATTCAAATCATGTAGTATGATACAGTTTTATGAGAAAAGGCTAAGCGACGTGTGGTCCCAATATGGAAATAAGTACACAGAATCAAATGTATTGCTAATAGGTACATCAAAGCCTACTTCTCAATTCCTCGGATATCAGTCAAACTGTATCTTAATAAAGGCTTATATAGGACATGAACACGATACTTGGCTTGTGCAAGTTCTATTCCCCTTTTTAAAGACACTTCATCGCATCAAACAGAAACGCAACTACATTTGAATGTTCAATAGAACATTGAGTTCTTTGTATTAAGTGAAGATATTATTTTATGGAAATTTGTTGACGATTACATTGCAATATTTCAATACAAGTTGGACACATTTTTTAGTGAATTAATTTGTATGATTTTATAACTTTTATAGATAGATGATAATTGACAATGATATATAAATACAATTATTAGTATTATTTATGATTGCTTTTAGATTGACAAGTTTTTGCATCATACAACACTTGATTTCCCCATTCAAAATATTTTCTAAATTTGTGCTCTTAAATCAACTATTTGTAATTTAAATCATCTCATAAAAGCCAACAAGGCATGCAAGAAACTCTCTTTAGTTTTATTTATCTATATGTATTAATACAAGTGCATTACAACACTTGATTTCTCTATTCAAAATATTTTTTAAATTACATACTCTTAAATCAATTATTTGTAATTTAAATCATCTCACAAAAGCCAACAAGGAATGAAGTTCTCTTTAGTTTTATTGATCTATATCGATTAATACAAGTGACACACAAATTTTGAATTAAACCTCCATCTATATAAAAGCACATTTCTTACAAAAAATATTACTTCAATGATAATGAGTGCTAAGTGTACTAGAATTTAGATTGAAGCATGATGAGTCATAGATGAATGATTTTGAAAGGTATAGGCATTTGATTTCCCGATCTATAACTTATTGTAAATGTGTATTCTTAAGTTAATAGTTTATAATTGCAATAATCTCATATAAGCCAATAGGACATGAAATAAATTATTGACTGTTATTAGCCTATATTCATTAATATGAGGAGTTTATCAATGCAATATGTAATTTTTGAAATAAAACCCCATATAATTGAAGTTGCAATTGTTTTAAAACACAAAATTAATTGCTAATGAGTGCTAAGTGGTATTAAGGGTAGTACGAGATTGGTCATAAGTGAGTGACATTGAACTATAAGAAATTTGATTTCTCATTTCATTTTTTTGTAAGTTTGTATTATTAACTCAATTACGATTAATTGAAATAATCTCATAATAGCCAACAAAGCATGAGATACGCTCTATCTTTTATCTTCTTGTATGCATTAAATGAATGTATAAATGTGATGTATTTTTTGGAATAAAATACAATGTAAAAACATTCCACAAGTAGTTGAAAAATCAAATACTGATACAAGTGACTTTGAATTCATATGGGACAGCTCTCATTGTCACTTGGAAACAAAATTCAAATAATGTAGTGTGATACAATTTTATGAGAAAATGTTAAGTGATGTGTGGTCCAAATATGGAAATATGTACGAAAAATCAAATATATTGCTAATAGATACATCAAAGCTTACTTCTCAATTCCCCGGATACCGGTCAAATTGTATCTTAACAAAGGCTTATATAGGACATGAACCTGATACTTGGCTTGTCCAAATTCTATTCCCCCTTTTTAAGACACTTCATCGTATCAAAGAGAAACGCAACTACATTTGAATGTTCAATAGAACATTGAGTTCTTTATAGTAGGTGAAGATGTTAATTTTTAGAAATTTGTTAACGCGTACATTGCAATATTTCAATACAAGTTGGACACATTTTTTGATGAATTAATTTGTATGTTTTTAAAACTTTTATAGATAGATGAGAATTAACAATAATATTTAAATACAATTATTACTATTATTTATGATTGCCTTTAGTTTGACATTTTTTTGCATTACACCACTTGATTTCCCCATTCAAAATATTTTTTTAATTTGCGTTCTTAAATCAAATATTTGTAATTAAAATCATCTCATAAAAGCCAACAAGGCACGCACAAAGTTTTGTAAATGTGTATTCTTAAGTTAATAGTTTATAATTGCAATAATCTCATATAAGCCAACAAGGCATGAAATAAATTATTGACTTTTATTTGCGTATATTCATTAATAAGAGGAGTTTATCAATGCAATATGTAATTTTTATTGCTAATGAGTGCTAAGTGGTATTAAGGGTAGTACGTGATTGGTCATAAGTGAGTGACATTGAACTATAAGAAATTTGATTTCTCAATTCATTTTTTTGTAAGTTTGTATTACTAACTCAATTATGATTAACTGAAATAATCTCTTACAGGCCAACAAAGCACGAGATATGTTCTATCTTTTATCTTCTTATATGCATTAAATGAATGTATAAATGTAGTATGTAATTTTTGGAATAAAATACAATGTAAAACCATATAATTAATTGATAATGAGTACTAAGTGGACTATTTAGACTCATTCGATATGTGCCATAAATAAATTCAAAAGAGCATGGGGTCATATATAAAGTTCAACTAAAAGATTTGAAAAATATGTTTCAACATCTATTTCTTCGACATTTAAAAATCTTATCGTTTTCTTTGCCTTTTGGTGAAAGTAATTCTCGGCCATGATTTCTTAATTCAATTTCTTCACACTTTCATTGTGTATGTATAATGTTGTACCTAACAACTATCCCAATTTTGACGAATTTATAGTTATTATTTGGTTCGACATCAATACATTTCTTATAATTTATTTTATTTTAATTTAATATTGTGATTTCCTTCCAATCATGCTATATTATAATATGTTATTTAACAATAAAAATATTTAATATGATACTTTGTTCACTTCAAATATAGATAGAGATCTTCTTGTAATAAAACATGCAATTATGTGTGCAACTTAACTTCATTAATCCTACATTTTATATCTTCATGAATATTTTTTCTCACGATTCAACAAATTACAGATTTTCATATACTCCTCCTAATTTATGGCGTACCGAACTAGTTATAAATGATACAACATTTCATTTTTTATGATTGTATATTAAAAACACTTGGAGTAAATAAAATTTGTGATCAATAAAAACATTCTTTCTAGGATTAGTTTTTCCAATTTTAATGGAATATTTATTTAATGCATAATTTTTACAAATTAAATGAAATAAAAAAAATGTTTACAAAAAAATTCAATGTCATAGAAGTCCTTGTAATAGAATTTTTCTAGATTTATTGAAATAGGTGTTTTAGGTTTGTCGTCAAGCATTTGCATGTGCTCTTGTAATGTGGGTAATTATGGACATTGATGGGTAGGATGGCCCAATTCATCACACAATGAGTATTTGGGAGGAGCACGAAACACGGGGGGGTTTTAACCATCTTGGGCAGGGGTAAAGCAATGTATGGTTGTGGGCCTCTGCCCCCAGTGTGCTTGATAAGAGGGGATGGATTGGCCGAAGAGGAAGGAGTAGTGACACCAGGAGGTGGTTTACTTTTAGTGGTGATGGGTTGCACCGGTTGTAGGATGACATTTGGTGTCGGAGGGGTAATGGGAGGCATGATGTACCATACATGTAATCCTAAGGTTAAACAGGGGAGGCTGAGCATAGCCATAACCGGGGTGCTTACTACTCCCGAAGGGGGGAATAGGAAGGGGATTGTATGGATGGGTGTAACACCAATATGACTAGGTACCAATGGTTGTTGGGGGTAGCAACGGCAGTTGATGGTTGGGTGTTGGTGTATTGTGGGAAAGGGTACATAAGTCGGATATTTTGGTCGCAGGTGATGCGGGTGGAATGGATTGGAATGTAGAAGTCATCGACGTATCTGAGTAGACTCCGAGTCCCACTGAAGAAACCAATGAGGTAGCTGCACCACAAGCAGGTTGTTCAACCATGGGGAGAACATTTTCAGGTGCAGCAGGGGCATTGGGATTGTAATAGGTGAGTTGATCAACCTTGACCACGTGTCCATCATGGGGGAACATCATGGTACAAAAAATGGATGAGGCAACTGCCCTCATGGCATACATGTAACTGCGGCCAAGTAAGAGGTTATAATCAAGTTGGGCATTAATGACCTCTATGTCAATGAGCACTATTTTACCAACCAACTGGATGGGGACATTAGCTAAGAGACCTTGGGGTTGAGCCAAACGACTGTCATAGGCTCGCAACGTAGTGGTGGACTGCTTGAGAGTAGAGGATCGCAACTTCTGCCAAATGAATGTGGAAATAATGTAGGTGGAGGCACCTTCATCGATGATGCATCGATGGATGACAAGATTCTGAATGGATACAGAAACTTGGAATGCTAAAGTGGAAGGCAGGCGAGGTTCGGATTGGTCCAAATCGAAGGCCATCATTCGTGAATCATTTGTGTCAAGCACCAATGGCTGAGAGCAAAGTCTTGCACTATGTGGGACAGTCTTTTAAGACCTCTAATGCAGACTTGGCTTCAGGGGACTGGGCTAATTCATCGACAATGTTGTAATTAGACGCAGCGTGAGCATTGGGGTTATTGTTGATGCGGCAAAGTGGGAAGCGAGGGGCTTTGGAGGCGCCATCTAGTGGAGCCGGAGGTATGCGTAATGACTGATCGGTGGGATGAGTGTTGGTATTTTTGTCAGTGGGAGGGGCTTCATGGGTGGAGCCATATTGGTTCCGATGGGTTTCAAGGTTGACATCGGTGGATGACATCATTAGCAGGTGATGGGTACCTGAGTCGATCATGGGTTGATCAGAAGCGGCATAAGTGATTTGCTATTGTGGTGGCGCATTTCCTTGAGGGGGAGCCAATGGTTGAACATTCACCATGCCTTGGGTGGAAAAAGTGTTTTGTAACACCAAGGGATGATTTTGAGGTGGTGGGGGGTTGGGTAGCGCCTGAGGAGCCGCGTGCCCTTGGCGGTGGGCATCATCAATCCAGAGTTCTCGAACCCACTCCAAATGTGGGCAAGCGTGTGTGTAATGACCATAGACCCCGCAAATAGAACAAGGATGGTTTGTTTGCAAATTAGGATTTTTGGCTTGTTTGGGCAGTCGATCAAGGTTCTGGTTGGCAGGTGCCACATTATTATTGTTTGTGGGATTAGGGGGCTGGTCGCCTTGGTCTAGAGGGGGGTTGTTCCCACGGTTACGTCCTTTGCCACATTTTTGTTGGCCTTATTGGCATTGGTTATTTTGGTTCTGCTACGGATTCTATTGGGCATACACTTTCCCTTGGGTAGCAGGTGGGCTCTAGGATTGTGCAGGTGTGGGAGTAGGCTGCGATGGATAATAAGTGGGTGGAGGTGGTGCAAGTGCTGAACCTTGTAGGGGTTGTTGATACATCTATGTGACAGGTTGTGTGTTTGCCGCAGGGGCTGCCTGTGGTGGGTAATAAGCAGGTGAGGCTTGAGAGGATACAGGAGCTGGTGCAGCCTGTGGGTTGTAATATGGCTGAGGTGCGATCAGGGGGGCGTAAGCGGGGGATGCATGACCAAAGCACTAAGGTGGACATGAGGGTCCGTGTGAATGGTGATGATATGCCATGGGAGCATACGAATTGGTTGCTCCAGAGTGGGATGTGGCTCGTGAAAGGTCAGGGCCAGAGCTAGGATGTGCTATGGAAAAGGGATGGTTATGCGAGGCAATGCGGCCAATGATGTCGTCTATAGCATGAGATGCCCCCAGTGCATCGTGTCAGGATGAATCGCCATGGGGGGCGTCAGGGATGATGGAATATAGGTAACCAGACTGGGCATAGATAAGCTCAAATTGTTGGGCTTTGAGGATGGCCTCTTCTTCGGACTGGGGTCACTCGGATGCCACATCCTTGGAAATGACAGGAGGGAGAGACTTTAGAAACCAATCTAAGAAGATACGGTCATCTAACTTGATTTTGCAGAGGCTTCGGCGTTGATGCCACTCATGAATGTGGCAAGACTGTAGGATCTCAACTCCCGTGTCATAGCGGACAGGTAACTGAAAGAACTACAGGAAGGTCGAGGCAAGGGAGGTAAAGGTGGCATGGGTCCCATGGGGCTGCTCGATGTACCACTTAGCTGCAGAGCCACTGAGGGTGTGCTGTAACAAACGGAGGTGGACAGAGTTGTCCACTATGGAGTTGGAGCAACACCATAGATGGAAGGACATAATATGGTTCTGGGGATCTTCACTTACCTTGCCCTCAAACTTAAGGATGTCTGATGGGAGCTTGGTGGGCATGTGAGGCCATGCAGGGTCGTGTCTGATGGGATCATTAGTCAGTCTGGCCAGGTCAGGAAGGTTGAGACTAGCCATGAATGGCAAACTAGTAGAAGGATGTGACATACTAGTGGTTGTGATCATGTTGGGGCCAAT
The DNA here is from genome assembly GCA_027924585.1 of Larix kaempferi. Lineage (NCBI taxonomy): Eukaryota > Viridiplantae > Streptophyta > Pinopsida > Pinales > Pinaceae > Larix > Larix kaempferi. The sequence goes on from BSBM01000619.1 coordinate 2,771,086, forward strand.
GCCCCCAAGTGGAGGGGCTGGGTTCGGGTTGGGGACGTTGCCCCTAGGTGGAGGAATGAAGGTGGTATGGGACGGTCCTGCACTGCCAAGGGTAGTGTGAGTCACTGGTGGAGTTGGGATGGGTATGCTAGTCACTGGAATAGGTACAATGATCAGAATTGTGGAGGTGGGCCCCATCGAGGGCATACCCAAAGCGGGTGTGGTAGCTGGGGTGGTGGTGGATGCTCCACCAGTGGTTCGTACAAAGAAAGGGTTTGAAGTCATGCCATCCATGGGGCTTGTTGGTGCCATGTAAGTGGGGTTCTTGGACTCTGCCTCAAAATCAAATGTGAAATAAGGGGCATCCAGATCGGGTGACGGAGTTCTATGTCATCGATGAGTAGAGTCAAGTGACAAAGCTCGAGATCTATGATGAGTGGTATCAAGTGATGAAGATCTACGTCTAGTACAGGTGATGTCAAGTGAACTATGCTGCGGGGGCTCGCCCCGAAGGTGCCAAGAATGTCTCAGGGACTCAATGGTGACAGATGGTGTCAAGTATCTGGGGGTTGTGTCGAGTGAACAAATAGCTCAAAAACCCTAATGCAGTCGAGTGTGCAGAAGGAGAGCGCAAAAAATATGTCACTCAGGCCAACAACCAGCTCAAAACACTCACTGTAACAGCTGTGCTACAATAAGTGGAGCGTCAACAAAAATGGTCAGGATACCAACAAGCAGCAGGTTTCCTAAAAAATAAAAATAATCGACTCCCTAGACCAAAGGGAGGTAAGGGAGCATGCAAACACCTAGCTAAATAGTATTATGACTCAACCAAACATATCCTCTGCAAGGTGATGAAATCCAAGTCAGACAGTATGGATAGTAGAGCCAAGTGGCTAAATATATCTCCCTACCGGGAGGGACACCAGGTAGACAATCCTAGAAGAAAGGCAACTAAGATACCCCGTTCATGACACGTTCGGTTGGGTGAATTTGCAGTTTGGTTCTATCACCGTTGTACTCCCATACGGGTAGTACACCGATAACTACGAAAGGTATCCTTCGGTTACTGAATGGATTGCGGTATTCCACTCAGGCTTCCGGAACCAGTCTGGCTACTTCAACCCTCCTAGGGGAGAGGCCTTCCCGATAAATTAGCTTTAAACCATTTCATAAAATACTAGGGGATTTTGGTTCCCTAATGGACAGCAACTATGTCTCAAGTGTAAGCGATCGAGGGGTGTTATTTGGATGCCTATCTCTTCGACCCTACCTAAATACAATATTCTTATGTGTTCGCCAAGTGGGGTTAGAATGTTGGTTGTGTTAAGTAGTATTTTAGGGCTCACTTGAATTAGGTGACAGAGTGTGTACATGTGAGATAATGAACCCAAGTAAAAGTGCCATGGGGTGGGAAACTTTCTAATTAATAATAACAATGCAGAAATTAAACTTTGAAATGCAAAATTTTCTCTTTTTCAATTGAAATGCTTAAACTTAAAAAAAAAAAACTCTGTAAATGGAACAGAAAGCAAACTGTAGAAAAAGGGCTATAGGAAGTGTGGTTACATATAGGACAGGTGGCTATGCAGGTGTAGAAAATATTGTAGCAAAGTGCTAGGTTCAAACAGGGAAAAAGTGCAGAAAATAAATCACGGGTCTGCGGTGAAACTGTGCAGTCGGATCGCGGGAAACAGGCCGACAGTAGTGGGTGGACCGCAAGAAAATGGCAGAAAGCCACAGGCGGATCATAGGAAATAGGCTAAAAGTTGTAGGCGGATCACAGGAAAATGGCTAAAAGTCGTAGGCGAATCGCAGGAGACAGGCTGAAAGCTATAGGCGGATCGCAGGAAAATGGTTGAAAGCCACAGGCAGATCACAGGAAAATGGCTGAAAGCCACAAGCAGATCGCAGGAAAATGGATGAAAGTGACAGGCGCATCACAGGGAAATGGTGAACAACCGCGGTTAGATCGCAGGAAACAGGCTGAGAGCAGTGGTCAGATTGCAGGTAACAAGCTGAAAACAAGCGGGAGATCATGGGAAATAGTCTGAGAGCCATGTTCAGATCGCAAGTAACAATCTGAAAGCCATGGTCGGATTGCAACTATGGGGAAAAAATACATGATTTACGGCAGCAAATCGGACTGCCGAAAGGGATAGCCGAAAAGAAAAAACAGAAAAATATTGTAGAAAACTAAACTTTTTTTTTTAAACTATAACCAGAAATTCAGAGGAACCCAGCAGAGTCACCAAAACTGTAGCTAGGCTTTTCACCCTAGCTTGGGCAAATGGGCACCTACTAAGGAGAAGGGGCTCCTTAGTAGTAGTTCAGTAAAAACAGTAAAAATAAGACAGTAAATAAAAACAGTAAATTCAAACTAGCATGTGCATGAGACAATAAAAGATGTTAAAAATGGTTTTTGTATTGATTATACCTCTAATGTGAGGTTGGTGAAGCTCTTGCAGTAGTCCAGGAGGGCTAGCTCCAATGGATTCCTTCTCCTTCTCCAAAGTGTTTGGATATGGGCCAAAGGGGCACTCAAATGTGAAATTAGCTCAAAAGGGTGAGCTAGGGTTTCAGGAGTGATTTTGGCAGAGTGAGAATAGGGAAGACTGTGGATATGAAATGGGGAGCCTCCATCACCTATTTATAGGTTTTTAGTGGTGGAGTGTTGACCCATGGTTTTGGGCACCATATGGTTTAGGTCAGCTGTATAGGGTTTTTGCTTCCTTTTTTCCCTCTTTTTTGTATTTTTTATTCCCTTTTTAGAGGGTTTTTGCTATTTTTGAAGGAATTTACATTATTTTGGGGAAAAAATGCGGTTTTTGGCCTGTTGGAGACTTTCTTAATGGTTTTTTGGCCTTTTGGAGGCCTTTTAATGGGTTTTTAAGGTTTTGGAGGCAAATATGGTAGGAAATATGGACAAATGAGTCATGTAGTAAGGGAGATGAGGTAGTGAGCACTTTTTGGGTGTTAACAAATATAATTCATGATAACCCCATATCTCCACATACTTCGAGTATATTGGACCAAGATCAACCAATTATTGTATTTGTATAGTGGTCCTACATACTTCACCAATTCAGTTACATTTCCATAGCTGACCTTTATTCCATCCATGGAAAATAGCCCCAATCCATTTAAGGACGAAGGAGAGATGCGATACATCCTCCCATTGATAAGGAAATCTATGTCCACTTGAGGTAGCATATTAGGTACCCATCGTTGCACTAGATGTTTATACCTCAATGGAAAATCAATGTCTCCTATGCTCTCAACATCATAATTACACAACCCATCGTTGGCAATAAAATATTTCATGCATCTATGAAATCTTTTTCGTATCTTCTCAGATCTAGTTGATATAAATCCGATAGATCTAGCACAACTCGACTCACTTTCAACCTCTCGGAGTATATATTCAGCATCACTTAGGGAAGATAGATCTGACAGATACCTATTTGGTGGTACCTACACTCCATAAAACAAGAATAAACAAGGCGATGCTTTCTCTCTTTTTTTAAAGTACACATTTACTTCCCTCAAATCTGAGGCTTAGGAGGGACATGCCGAACCCTAGTGGATGTACTAGTGTTACAAATCTTAGCTAAATTGTTTGGTATTGGGAGGACGATTTGTGGCAGGAAGAGACCAAGTTACAGTGCCATAACAAGCTGTTCATATGACACCACATTCATCACTATAGGCTGTGACACTAGGTTTTTTGGACACAAAATCTGAAGGCCAAAAAGTTTGATTTTCTACATTTTGTGGTCGACTATCCGACAACTGCAGTATTTTTTTAACTTTGGTCCAATTTTGGATTAAAACTAACGGCTCGGACTTCGTCGGTTATGCGACACCTGCGACAGTCAGATAATCAATTCCTATCACAACTGAGAAGGGCTTGGATCCGACATCTTTTGCCATCGGATCTATGGCATAGTCATCGGTATTTTTCACTGTGGAGGTCGGATAACCGATGCCCATCACAACTAAAAAGGGCTTGGATCCGACATCTTTTGCCGTCAGAGCTATGTCATAGTTGTCGGTCTTTTTCACTGTGTAGTTCGAAAAATCGATGCCCGCCACAACTGAAAATGGCTGAGCACCGACGTCTTTTGGGGTTGGATCTATGGAAAAGTCGTTTGTTTTGTGCACTGTGGAGGTCAGAAAACTAACTGATCACCGATGTCAATAGATGTCGGATCTATGGCAAAGTCGTCGGTTGTCTTTGCTATGTCTGTCAGTTGTCCGACACCAATGGAAAAATTTTAAAAAAAAAATATTGTTTGGAAGTGTATGTTGCTACAATTCCTCTTTTTCTTTTCGAGTACACCCCCGGAGTCTTGAACTTTGTGAAGTCATGTTTAAATGACCATTTCCTTTCATTGTCCAAATTAAGGTCTATTATAGCCTTCCTACTTCATTGCAAATGCCAAGTTGTACCATGCCTCAAGTTCTCCCATGCCTCATTCTTGTTCAAAGCCAAATAAGTATATATTATTATTATAAAATCACTTATAAATTATATATGATTTTAATATAATAATTTAACTTTACCTTTATAATAAAGTTGAAAATATTTTTCCAAATAAGTTTAAATTATTATTATAAAATCAATTATAAATTATATATGATTTTAATATAATAATTTAACTTTACCTTTATAATAAAGTTGAAAATATTTTCTAATTATTATAATAGTCCATTATTTAAAAGGTGGCTTTTATTATCAAACTTGAAACGACAACTCTAAGTGTTCACTCCAAGCTAAAACCATACTTAGCATTATTTAATATTCAAGCTATCAAGTCAAGTAGAGGTGCAGAAGTATTGATTGTAGCAAAATACAATAAGGAAAAGTTTGGGGGTAAAGGTCGAGCTTGTATAAGAAACTCAATAAACAATGGAAAGGTTGTAATGGATATATGTTGCAGTAGTGAGTGGTGTTGTTGTAGAAGATGACACTATAGAAGAGAGTGGTGGTACAATGGTAGAGTTGCAAGGAAATGATATTTAATTAGATGTAGTAGTGGAAGATGCAAATGTGTTCCCATAATGTGTAGTGTGTTGATATCATTGCAGATGAATTTGAAAGTGCAACAAAAGAAAACAGAGTGGATAAAATGAAGGATTCCTACAAACACAAACCACTATGTTACGCAAACTCTTTCAAGGCTTTGTTACATTTGCTTCTAAGATCTTTCATCGCTTTGTTACAAGAATATTTTTGACCTAAAAGTACACTTGATAGGTTTGTATGGAACAAATTACCGTGGAAATCCTCTTTATGTTCATTCTCGAGTGACTCAATATTAACAATTCCGATTATCACAAGGGGATACATAATGTTAAAAAAGGAAAATAAAGAAAACACATAAAAGGATACATAAAGTTGACAAAGGAAAATAAATAAAATCTATAATTTGCATCGAAAGAATAACCGGGTACGAACTAAACTGAGGAGATTTGAACCTGCAACCTATGTCTAGTCCCAAGGCTACCAACTTCAAGCCTGACCTTGTCGATCAATTCCCATCGCCATTTACTCTCATACGAAGTCCCACAACCATTTCCCTCGACACCCAGTACTCTTCATTCATTCTACATTCATTTCACTATGCAATGGTCTCAGATTCACTACGTTTTTCCTGAATTAGTGTCTCAATTTAATATGACCCACGCCCGCCATCCAAGGACTGTTGCCAATGGTCTTGAGTTTTAGCCTAGCAACAGTGACGATTCATGGTATTATGTTTCCCTTCAGCTGCAATATGGAAAACTCATAGTCCACTGCGAAGGTTTGTCTAACAAATGTGACTGTTTGGGTCATGCTGAATCGAGAAACCGAAACCATCACATTTGTTAGACAAACCTTCGTATGAGAGTTTTGAGTTTGTCATATTGCAGCCAAAGGGAAACATAATACCATGAATCATCACCATTGCCAGGATGAAACTCTAGACCGCTGGCAACACTCTTTAGACAACAAGCGTGGGTCATGCTGAATTGAGAAACTAATTTAGGGAAAGCAGAGAGAGGATTTGAGACTGTTGCATAGTGAAATGCATGCATAATGAATCAAGCAAGGTGGTATCCCATTGTCTCCCACTATGAAATGCATGTAGAATGAATCAAGTTGCTTGAAGGTGGTCTCCCATTGTTAGTTGCACTTCAAGCTTGAAGGTGTTAGCCTTGGGACTAGACATAGGTCGTAGGTTCAAATATGCTCAGTTAAGTTGTAGCCATAAAAAGTGATGAACATTGATAACATGCAGCATGTTTCTAGTAGTTGTTGGTGTATGCTAGATTAGTTGCAAATATCATGCTTCAAAAGCCAGGCTTCAATGGTAAATAGACCATTTTGGAACGGTTTAATGTGAGGTTAAGGATATTGATTCCAATGAAATTAAAGAGAAGGTTAAGGATATTGATTCTAGTGCATCATTTACTCAGCCTTTGAAGTTGTGGAAACTCGAAATTGGTTATGATGAGCAACCAAACATCACAATAAGCTCCAAGAAATTGTCAAAATTCAGATGACATGCTAGTGGGTTGTAGAAATCCAGCATCGTAGACATTCATTGAGCTCCTCTCTGTTTCGAGAATAATTTAATATTCTCTACTAAACAGGGCCAACCACGTGAAGGTGGAAGCTCTTATGGTCCCTCCCCCACCTCACACCACTCTCAATTCCCCGTACCGAATGCATGTACTTGAAAAAAACAAATACGTGCAAATTCATCCATATTTTATCATGAACTTTCATCTACCATTCATTCAATAAAGGATAACATTCATTAAACCATGTTTCATTCAGTCAACACATTCATACAATAAAAGATAACATTCAATAAACCATTCATTCATTCAGTCAACACATTCATTCAATATAAACTGACATTCAATAAAGGTAACAGCTTACGACACTAAATCATTAAACCATTCATTCATTCATTAGGCCAAAAATCATGGACGATATATTGTTATAAAAAATAATTAAACGAGTACATTTTCCAAGTCACTTCTTTTTACTGCCAGTCTTTCTTCTCTTTATAAATGGTAAATAATATCTAAGAGGAGCATCTACCCCTGGACTTTCTGTTCCAGTTCTTGGTTCTTCATCAGGCGCTTGTGGTGATGTCTGCAGCAAGTGGTTCGGATTTGTTACAACAATGTGAAAATATTACATCGTTGTATTTTGATATTGTAATGACAAGTATTTCATTTAAAAAAACATTACCAAGGTGTTTTTTAACCTGGTGTGACTACATCATGTAGTTCATGTTATTGTCCAGACTCAACCTATATAGTTTCACCCTCTACATGCTCTACAGTTAAAATATGGTGAACTACAATTAATGTTCACCATTTGCAACGCTATACATAAAATTTTAGCATATGAATAAATTCATTACCAGGATTAGAAGGATGATCTTCGATTTTTTGTTCTCCCTCCTCGACATTAGGGGGATCATTGCTTTCCTGCTCAAAACAGAGTCAATATTGTTTTTCAAGTATTTATAATGAATAGATTGCACAAATGGTTCATATTCAATAAAGTATATAGATTCTATTTACCTATGCACCGAATGGATTGGTACCAGAAGACTGTGTTTGGCTAGACAATCTTTTTCGTTGTTCAACAACAGCTCCAAAGCCTTCCTTGAAGCCAAGCTTCATGTCTTCCTTAGTGGGTTGTTCATTGAATCCTTCAGGTTGCATATTTGCATAATGTCGTTAATTAACATTTTCCGGTGCAATAAAACGAAAAGAAAATTGCAATTTATTATTTGCATGCATTATTGGATTTTTTAAACTTACAAATCGTTCCGCGAAATTGGAATAACCAGCAGGCCCAAGCTTGTGCTGACCTATTTTTTCAACTCTTGCCTTTGTGGCCTTTGATGTGTCTAGCAGCCTATGCAAGTGTCGAAATACGTTAGATGTTCCAAGTTCGATATAGAAATATTCAATAATAATAAGGTTTTGAATTACATTGCGGAAAGTATTGTATACCTCCCTGTGCCTGGTGTCATATTTCCTTCTCTTCTCTGAGCCCTCTCCCTTCCATCATCCACTAGAGCTCTCCACTCCATTGGTGAAATCATTGGAGGGCGCTCATACTTAGGGTTTTTTTCAAGGTGTGTCCTATATTAGTCTTGGACAATCTTCACATGTTGACAAGCCTTTTTCATGACCTCGACTTTATTAAAGGTTTTGTCGCCGAACAGGCCAACCAACCGATGCATAAGTTCATCTTTTAAACATTTCTGTTGTTTATCCCACCTTTCTCGGATGGTGGACCTAAAGATCTCCAAGCATGCGTCATTCATTTGTTTATAGAAAACATCATTTCCTGTGAAACGATCATGCCATGATCATAATTAGTTGAAAGAAAACGTTTTATCGGTATATTACAATGAAGTTATAAACAGTAACTTGATCAACGTATATTAATTACCTGGAACCTTATCGATCTTTATTGGGACGAGATCGGCGTCGACCAAAAATGTTACCTCCATTTGCTAGTGACACGGGAAGATCCTGGAAATGCAACTAGGTCGATATCAATATTACCAAGATTCTCATTGTCGACCTCTTCCGGTGCATGATTCGGTGTGCGTCGATCACCAGTGGTCAGTGCACTCATAGTTGGGGTCCGTGGTGTGTCAGAATGTGTTGCCGACTGTTCAGTCGACAACAATAGAAAAGGAGTCGATGTAGTACATGGAGTCATTTGCTCATGATGCCACGTCTCTCCACGAGCCTTGCTGCGGCCAACATCTCCTCCACCACTATTGTGTGTTTTTCGATAATTCTGTAAATACAAACCACGTCTTACACGTTCAGTACTATCATATAAAATAGAAAATTATAAAGTTATAAATGAATTATTTTATGAATCAAGATTCCTCAACTTACTTCCAAGGATTCAGATTTCCATTCCAACAATTCAATCCTTGCCAAGTTCTCGCTTGTCTGCGGAATATTGATAAGTAGAGAAACGAGTTCCATAGAATATTTTTCCAACAATTTGTCTATCATCGTAAACTGGATTATGGCTTTACCAGTTTGTCTATCATCTTTAAGGATCTTAGCCACTGCAAGATCTACTAGACATTCTTCTGATGTTGTTTCATACAACGATTCATCGAGCTACAACAAAAAAATATAAAAGACTATTGAGTTATGTCATGATAGATTCCTAAAATTATATGAACAATTCCAATGGATTATACCTGCAATGTAGAGAATCATGATCCACTCCTCGGATCGATGCTCATAGGTGACTTGCCCCGATTTGCTAATAACTGGGAGTTGCCCCTTACAACTACCTAAATAAAAAACATAGTGAAAATCACCTAAACATAGTGAAAGTCAACTATTTTTTCTTATTATATTTGCACTATTACAAAGATGTATACCTGATCCCTCGAGGAAGATGTACTCCTCTGACCATCTGCTGGCAGTGCTTTATCCCGATCACTAGCCTGCGAAATAAATGGGGAAAATTTAAACGAAATAAACTAGCGAAAAAATCCTTAATATGTTAAATTCATTAATAAAAGGTTGGGTAAATTGTTATATGTACCACTCCCATAGTAACCTTTTTTGTATCTACTCAGTTTAAATTGTAATTAATAAGCAACTCTTCCACTGCAGATACTGATTTAATGGCAACTACAAAAACACGGTTTCCTTCACGCCCCTCAAATTCGCAGTTTGGTTGCTTAATTGTAGACCCTGGTTGTGTATTGTTTATAAACCCCACAATATTCCCTGTGGCCTTTGGCCTTCCATCCATGTACAATGTTGCTCCTTTATTTTGATTTTTGTCTTTCAACTGTAAATAGTTGGTTGACAATCCATAGCTACGCATACTTTTTGTAAATTGGACCAGGTGCATCCAATCTTTCTAGCTGTAATAGGGTCAACATACTCCATCAATTCTGTACATGTGTTGTAAGGGACCCTTATGCCATCCATGTTGAACAACCCAAAACCATGTATTGACGATGGTGCTATTCGATATACCTATCGTTCACACAAAAATCTATGTTCGGTTGAGGAAGATCCTTGGGTACCCATTGTTTCACTAAATGTCTGTACCTCAAGGGCACCTCGAGGTCGTCTTTTGTCTCATCACCATAGGAACATGACCCCCCTTGACCGTGAAAAAATTCATTGCGTTTCTTGAATTTTCTTCTGGTCTTTTGACATCTAGTTGAATATACAACTCTTCTAGACCTACTAGATGTCTCACTTTCCTCTAGCCTTCCTAAACTCCCCTCGCTTGAGGAAGACAGATCTGACAAATACCTGTTTGGTTCTACCTGCAACATAGGAAAAAAGTTTAAATACAACCACAAGGCATAGCGCCTCTGAAAAGGTGATGTGTCACACCTTTTATAATGTTACTTTATCCTCATTCCCTTTCTCAACAAGAAGGCATTCAAGCAATGAGGAAGACGATCACTTTATCTTTCTTATGAGTACAAATTCACGCAATTATGAGCTTTCTTTTATTGCTCCTTTGGGTCTTGAATCCCATATCAAACCATCCAATTATCAGTTGTGTCGTCATTTCCCTAAAGTCTCTCTCATCCCCTCTGTTTGGGTTCATCAACTCGGTAATTGAAGTCCAGACACATTTAGTAAGATATTTATATTCAAGAATAATAATGTAAAATAAAAATCACTAACCATTATGGAAAACTTCTAAAAGATTTTAAGACTTTCAAAAGTAAGATCTTTTAAGTGGTTAATAAGTGTTCACAAATCTTCAAAAACAATATTTTATATAATGTTGTGGAACTTGTATAATCTTATTCAAGCATGGTCTTCTTAGATGACTGAAAGTAATTGAATCAAGCAAAAACGGAACCGTAAACATGCAAGTTGTTTTGAAAAATGGTAGCTTTCAGTCATACTCCCAACTAATGCTTCCTTTGGACAATTACTTGTAATATTGACTTAGGGTATTTAATACATAACATAGATTTTCAATCATATTGATAGAGAGAAAAGTAGGGCTTTCTTTATATTATCATGACATAGTTACAAAGACTTTCTTTTCAATCTTTATGACAATTTGAATGGACAGGCCCCACTCATAGCAAAATACTTTTGAGATATTTACAACTCATCGGAGTATGGGGGACCATACAATTCCCGAAAGACGTTGGATTCAACAACCCATGCCTTTGAATAAACAGACCTTAGGACCACATGCTTATTCTGATGCATGTGGACATCTATGTGGGTTTTGACAAGCCACTATTGTTCGTTTTTAATGTAGTACCGAAGGATTTGAGCCTCAGTAAGCTTTGTCTGCAAAATATCTTTGACCTGTTCGAGATATTATCCAACTTCCTGTTTTAGATTATAAATAGCACCTGGATAGAATGCTGTCAAGTTGATGCCGAATGACCGCCACCAGTCTCTAGTCCAATCAGGGACGAACCATGCAGGATCGTCATGGATATGTGTCATTTGAGGTCCAAACTTTAGCATGGTATAATATGTTCTATCTTTATTTTCTTTTCTCAAGAATTTCCACCATAATTTTTTATATTTTTCATAAGTGTGTGTAGTACTTGTAAACTGGAGACTAGCATCTTGATGTGGCCATGCTTCCAAAGAACATATCCGGTTAATACAGTAGTATTGTTGTTCTAGTCGTAGCCCGGGGTGAGGTGTAGAGCTCCCTGTCAAGATTAGGTTAAGATCAGGGTATAGGTGAGTTAACCAATTGCTTGCATCAGCTGCTTTTCTCAAGGAGTTGTTGTAAATAATCTTTGGTACGTCAATACTAGATCCCATAGGCATTCTTCTAACTTTGGGCACTAGTCTAATAAAAGCATCAGATCCTTGTAAGTTAGCATCTAATACTTCAACATGTCTCAACTCCCACCTAGGTTTCTGTAGTGCCCCTAGACTACTATAGACATTGAGGGCACCTACTGAGTCACCCTACTGTTTGAAACATTAATAAAATAACCCTATGATTTTATTTTGAGTATATTTATGATTATCATTGATTGATATATGTGCATTTGGGTAGTTATTGTGAATGGACGATTTCATGTTGTTTAACGATTAACTTTGATATGAAAATTGTACACATGAATAATGCTTAACGACTAGCTGTATGGTGATTATGTATTTGGCGACGAAATGTATATTTGATAAGATGAATGAGCAGTTTGAATAAATCATAAATGTTTAACAATGCTAGAGATAGAAACCAGATGATGATTGTTGAGAACAGTGCTACTGATAATTTGTTGTGAGAAGTGTGGGTAGAAACAAGTGAGACGGTTCACCAATGGACACACAAAGGAACATGGAGGGTCGTAGAGTACGGGTAAATCACACACAGGGGAAGCGACGACGATGTCAACTTCCGACAAGAATACCACGCATGAGCAGATAAGCATTGATCCGCTTGCTCAAGAGGAATGCGTGAGGACGTACGAGGTGGGCCACGACGGAGCTGGTCACGTACGAGTTGAGGGGCGCGCAGTGAGAACGGACTCACTCCTCAGCGCCATTAGTCCCTAGATAGCATGTAGACGGAGGATGGATGGTAACGGTTCCTAAAATCCCTGAAAAAGTTCCCGCAAGTCAAAACGGAAAGATGGTGGCAGAAGGGCCCGACGATGCGGTACCCTCTCGAGAACGGAAAGAATGGATGCAAGGACCCAACGATGAGGTACCATGCCAAGGAATGGAAACCATGGATGACTGGACCCGACGGAGTGGTGCCATGTCAAGGAATTAAAATTAAGGAACTAGGAGCCCAACGGCGTGGCACCGTGATCCTAGTGAGTTTGATTGTTAGATTAAACTGCATAAAAACTTAGGAGAATAACTCTAGATTATTACTTAGAAAATGCATAACAATAGCTTAGACATTTGCACATGAATAGTTATTTTGTTAAGCATTTAAAATAATAGAAATTATTATTTAGGAGCAAAATAGATTAGACACCTAGTCAACTAAAAGCTAGGAGTTGATTAAAATATCTGGGGGACAAACTAGAGCAAACTTAGGGATATAGGTGCACTTCCCAGAGAAACTGACACTTGGATGGGTGAGTGTTTTAATTAAATAAATAATTAAAAATATTTATTTATGCATGAAGCGACATGTGTCGCAGGAGATTTCCCTTTATAAGGAAGGCTTAAGGAATGGGTAAGGGGCCCATAATTTGGATGATTGTCATAATTTTCGAATGCCTCAAAGACTTGCTGCTATCTAAGGGTTTGGCTTAGAAATCCTGGTGGGAAGGGAAGCCCAAGCTGAATTTCTGAAATACTTGTGTGAGCTCTACGACCCAAAGCTCGGGGGAGGCCATGCGACTGAAAGCATGAGCCTATGGTTGGGTGGCGAAGCTAACGGTTGCTTCGCCTATGGTTAAACGAGCTTTGCTGGAGGGATCCTACGGAAGACGCAGACAACAATGGACCAGCTGGATCGGGTTGACAGGTTAAGGTTTGCTTATTTTTGTTAAGTTATTCACTCTTTTATTTTATTTTTCCAATAACTATAATGGCTAATTTGTTTGTATGAAGTTTTTAAAGTTTCAGGTTCAGTTCAAGGGGACCCTAAAGGAGGGGTCCTACATTTGGTATCAGAGCCGGTCGAGCCTTGAGGGCACCAGACTACTATTTAGGGGCTGTCGGTAACTACGTCGGATGCGGGACTGCGCTGGATAGCTGATACAACCACTACGTCAACGGTTGCGCGAGCTTGACGACCCAAACCAGGTTCAATGTCTTTCAAGTTTTATTTCTATGTTTTTCTTCTTTCAGCATTAGAATGAGGGGATAAATATTCTAATTCTGTTTCAAGAGGAATTGAAGGTTCGATCCAGAATTTCTTTTTGGTATGAACACTGCCTTCTTTTGATTATAAAGATTCAACCTAATTTATTAGAATCTTAGTGGATTGAATTTCAGGTGACTGCTAACCCGGCAGAAAGTTTATTGAAAGCCTAGAAAGATTAATGTTAAGCAAAACCTTCAGTACTTTTCAGAAATTTTTATTTGAAGAGTTTATTGAATTACCATTTTTAGTTCAAATATTTTGTATCAGTTGTAGATCTGGTATCCTGATTTATATATTACAGGGTATTCGAAATTGATTCTTTTCCCTAGGATTTCGTATTGTTTCCACATGGTAGAGTCCGCCCCGAATCGATTCTATATAATCCATTACTGGGCTCGGCTATTTTCAGATCTATTTCCAGAAATTTTTTTTATCCAAATTGACTCTGCACTTACCGTTACAGAGCTCAGTCTGCGAGTTTAGCTAGATCCCGGTTACCGAAACCCCAGTATGTATACTTCTTGTTAAAACTATCTAGGCAAATCGATTGCCATGCTCGGGTTAAAAACAATGCTTAGATCTAATTATCGTGTTACCGTCTATTTTAACTATTTACCCTTGGCATCCGATGTAAAGGATTCTCTGTTGTTAGCTATGTTGTGTGTGCTGGAGATAGATCCTTCATTATTTCAAAGGACGCGATTCTCAGGTTTGTCCCTGACATGATCTCTGCGTTTGCGTTTGCTTAGGATTGTATTATCACATGTCTGTCAAGTTTTGTAAATTTTATGATAGGACGGACGACTCTGTCCTTCAATGACAGAGCTCGATCTCAAATTAATTATCAATCTGGATATTGTAGAAGTTGATCCAAAGTTCTGAGATCTTAAACTCTACCTGTAACGCCAATTCGATTCAGACTCAATCGTTGGTCTCTCTCTCTCTCTCTATATTTTCTGAGACTTTTCTCTTGTTGGTACTTTGCCTGTATGGTGAGAAAGCGATTTAGGATTGATGCTCTGCCTATCCTGTTTGGATCCGATTCCAATTTTTTTCTTTTTATTGAGAAATCGTGTTTAGATTGTTTACTCTGTCATTTCTTTGACAGTTCAGAACCGATGATTCCAGATCTTAGTTTTCTTTGGATTTTAATTGCTTGAAGTATTTCGATAACCTTGACAGTTCAGAACCGATGATTCCAGATCTTAGTTTTTGGATCTTAATTACTTGAGTATTTAATAACCTTGACGTTTCAAACCGATATTTCTTTGTCTTCAAAACTCAGAGTTTTCCCCTCTCTATGTCTTAGCATCGTTCTTAATTTCTGAGCGATTTTTTTGGCATTTCAAATTTCGGGCTTCATTTTCAGGACTCAGTGTTCGACTTTAGATTTTGGTGATTTCAAACTCTCAAACTTTCGATTTGATCCTGGCGTTTCCAGCTTATGATTACGAGTCAAGTTAACCCTTTTAAATATCTTGTTCATTTCAATTTTCGATCGGCGTTTTCCAAAACGCATCTCGATCTAGAATAAATTAAAAATCTCTGTGCATCCAGCTTTCGGATGTAAACTGTAAGTAAAATCTTTAAAATCTTAAATTTTTTTAAGATTGACGTGGAATTAAATTATGTTAAAAATACCCCACATGAAGAGATGAATTTGTGTTCAAAATACCCGCATAGTAAATCTTCAAAGAATTAAGTCTTATGGTTCGGTTCAATGCTAAGTATTTATCTATGATCTAATATTGATTACAAATATTAACTAGTTAAGGTAACCGAAACCTTCGTTAAGATGTTAGAATGTGTTCGTGGTTAGAAGAGTATTTAATAATGAGTTTATTTTTATATCATTCTATGAGTGTCATTTTTATATTGAAATTAAGTATTATGCTTCAATATGGCAACTTCTAGTAATCACACCTGGAATGCATTTCTACTATTAAAATACAAAAAATATGCCTTCATAATAATATTTTAATATGTTTAAGCATGTCTCTTAAAGTGTGAGTGGGAGTAATGTTGTTTATATGGTATTTCTTGGTGTTGAAATGGTCTTATTGTTATATATATGATTATCAAAGGTTCAGATTCAATGTATCACTTCTATAACCATTGCTAGGATGATCACACTCTCACTCGAGTTATTGAAATTGCCCTTCTAAATTTAGGAATGCTCATTCATGAAGTTATAATTATAATTATGTCATATGAGGCGACCGGATTGGAAGTTATGCAGTTAGCCTTTTAAAAGGTATTTAGAATCACCTATGTTTAATAAGAATTTGGTTTAGATACATACACTCGGCCTTGGACGAAAGAAGTATGTTGTTAAAAGAGATATAGATATTTTAATAGAGAGAGAGAGAGCACCATTGTTATTTGCTTAAAATTGTAATACTTCATGCGGTTAAATGCATTAGGAGACAAGTTAATAAGAATGCATCTTTTAGGATTTAATTTTATTTTTCTTTAAGCATTCAAATAGCTGTTGGGGATCATAACCTTTGTGGTTTCGTCAGTACAATTTTTTTTTTTTTTTTTTGTTTACAATGCACTACCGAACCCTTGGGAAATCCGAGTGACAACAATCCTCACACTTGGCAAGACTATCGCTTGTTGAAGATCATCATCCCATGATTTAAATTTGCCATGATGGCGGCCTGTCAAACCCTTGGGTGGAGATTTCTGTGAACAACAGAGATCTTAAGATCATGCATTTCAGATCATGGAAGTATTTATTTACATTAAAAGTTGAAATGGAAAATGTTAATTTAAGCTGCCTCGTCACCATGTTATTGATATGTGCGGGAAGAACTGAAATTAAGATAATAAATTCAAGATAATAAATTCTAGTTGAGATGTTTAGTAGGTGAAATATTTAGGAATTAAATAATCTTCACTCTCAACACATAATTCGTCTTATTAATGAAAAAGTGATATTAAAAGTTTAGTGATTGTGTACACCTTGAGGACATATCGAATGGAGTGAGACCAAATAATCAATATAAAAATACTTTGAGAACATGGTTGGTGTATCAATAACTTACATCCTTCATATTGTATTAGAATCACGAGATAGATCCATAGGTATAAGTTAACTAGAATGCTTTACGGAGTAAAAGATTTGACTTATGTATCTATTCGAATGTTAGGTTAGGAAAGACTAAAGTTCTCGAGTATTGAAAGATATAATTAAGACGGAGTCGGTAATGGGAGATCGACTTTAGAGATTTCAACTTTACCACTAGTATTGTTATGCTTGTGAATTCCTTGTCATCACCCCAAACCAAAAAAAAAAAAAAAAAAAAATGTGAATAAGAGGTATATCATCCTGGTGTTGATGGGTGAAATAAATACTCTTCATCGTAATGAGGGTAATGGTGATGAGTGATGTTGATGTATTTAAACATTGTAGGTGATGTTGAGATATTTTATAAAACACATTTAGTTAGGAATGGGGAAGAATTGATCTAAAATAGTAGATTCTGTGATCAAGTTAAAGGGAATGATCGTTTGAGCTGATAAGACCTTAGCCGTATCCGATGAAGGATGGATTCATATCCTTTATATTAATTACCTATGTCAAGATATGCTTACGCATAACATTAAATCCATGAACTAGATCTGTGGCTTCTATTTTTTTTTTTTCTGAAAAATCGTTTTGGAAGTTGTTTTTTTTTGGACTCCGAAAAGGGGGTCCTGAAAACGTACAAACTTAACATGACCATGACATGGTAAATGGAACATTCTTAATTGGGAAAGTCTGCCGAAAAAAACCAAATGAAGACGATTTTAGTAAAGCGAAGTATGAAGATGATTGAAACAATGAACTGAATGCAATAAGATTAACCTCATGATATGGAGAAACATATAAGAAATGACGACTAAACCTTAAGACTCGATGAGACTACATTGACACATAGGATGAGACTTGGAAAGTCTGTTGAAGAAGTCATAGGACAACAAGAATGATGAAATGAGCTAGGAACAATGTGATAAGCTCATTACTTGGACATGATGTTACCGATGAAAGGACTAAGAGATAAACTTTAATACTTTCAACTAAGTCACTAAATTTTGACGACTTGAATCTTATCTTATTGAGAACCAGCATTACTAAACCATTTTAGAGGTATTTGGAAGTAGTCTTATGGAATTTGGTTTTTGGACAATTTGAAGGTCTCTCCTGATTTGTTAAAACCATGATTATATCTTAATGAATATTTTTATCATGTTTACCTTCTCATCTTGAAGGGAGGATAGCCAAATAGAATTGAATCCTTGCTTGGATTTGTTATGTTTTGATAAACTATTGGGTGGCCATTGACGCAATGCAACTTATTGATAATTTGGTCATCGTAGAGCCTAGTGAATGATTAAGAGATGTAGGAAATCTAGTTGGGACCGGAAATTATTGAATGATTATCGGATTGATATTCGGCGAAGTTATGATTAAGTTCCTGAAGGTGTATTGGAACCATTCTAAATGATATAGAAACTAATGATTAGAACCACTTGTGCTTATGGTCTTGATTGTTGAAGAAAAATAGAAGAGAATGACAAGATGATGAAAATGGGAAACTCAAGAAATATATATATATATATATATAGCATCGAAATTACTAGAACAAAAATTAACTTCGAGACGAAGTTCTATTTAAGAGGGGGTGTATGTAATGCCCCTAGAATGACTGTCGACCTTAAGGGCACCTGTCGAGTGACCCGGCTGAAAAAAACTTCGATATAATGGTCTCTTGAGCCTTGTTATGTCTTAACTGATTGAGGAAAACCTGAAGATGGGAATGACGACAATAATTGATAAATGAATTAAGGAATTAAATTATACATGTGGAGTGGGATAATTGATTGATTACATCTTGCTTAATGATTAGCCCTGTTTGATCAAGTCAAAGTGCAGTAAGACAGTTACAGTCCTAGCTCTACGATTTGGGAGGACGCAACTGAGATGTGTCATAACTTTCCATTTTTATTCTGAACTTCGGGACGAAGTTCTAAATAAGTATGGGTGTATGTAGTGCCCCTAGACTACTATAGACATTGAGGGCACCTACTGAGTCACCCTACTGTTTGAAACATTAATAAAATAACCCTATGATTTTATTTTGAGTATATTTATGATTATCATTGATTGATATATGTGCATTTGGGTAGTTATTGTGAATGGACGATTTCATGTTGTTTAACGATTAACTTTGATATGAAAATTGTACACATGAATAATGCTTAACGACTAGCTGTATGGTGATTATGTATTTGGCGACGAAATGTATATTTGATAAGATGAATGAGCAGTTTGAATAAATCATAAATGTTTAACAATGCTAGAGATAGAAACCAGATGATGATTGTTGAGAACAGTGCTACTGATAATTTGTTGTGAGAAGTGTGGGTAGAAACAAGTGAGACGGTTCACCAATGGACACACAAAGGAACATGGAGGGTCGTAGAGTACGGGTAAATCACACACAGGGGAAGCGACGACGATGTCAACTTCCGACAAGAATACCACGCATGAGCAGATAAGCATTGATCCGCTTGCTCAAGAGGAATGCGTGAGGACGTATGAGGTGGGCCACGACGGAGCTGGTCACGTACGAGTTGAGGGGCGCGCAGTGAGAACGGACTCACTCCTCAGCGCCATTAGTCCCTAGATAGCATGTAGACGGAGGATGGATGGTAACGGTTCCTAAAATCCCTGAAAAAGTTCCCGCAAGTCAAAACGGAAAGATGGTGGCAGAAGGGCCCGACGATGCGGTACCCTCTCGAGAACGGAAAGAATGGATGCAAGGACCCAACGATGAGGTACCATGCCAAGGAATGGAAACCATGGATGACTGGACCCGACGGAGTGGTGCCATGTCAAGGAATTAAAATTAAGGAACTAGGAGCCCAACGGCGTGGCACCGTGATCCTAGTGAGTTTGATTGTTAGATTAAACTGCATAAAAACTTAGGAGAATAACTCTAGATTATTACTTAGAAAATGCATAACAATAGCTTAGACATTTGCACATGAATAGTTATTTTGTTAAGCATTTAAAATAATAGAAATTATTATTTAGGAGCAAAATAGATTAGACACCTAGTCAACTAAAAGCTAGGAGTTGATTAAAATATCTGGGGGACAAACTAGAGCAAACTTAGGGATATAGGTGCACTTCCCAGAGAAACTGACACTTGGATGGGTGAGTGTTTTAATTAAATAAATAATTAAAAATATTTATTTATGCATGAAGCGACATGTGTCGCAGGAGATTTCCCTTTATAAGGAAGGCTTAAGGAATGGGTAAGGGGCCCATAATTTGGATGATTGTCGTAATTTTCGAATGCCTCAAAGACTTGCTGCTATCTAAGGGTTTGGCTTAGAAATCCTGGTGGGAAGGGAAGCCCAAGCTGAATTTCTGAAATACTTGTGTGAGCTCTACGACCCAAAGCTCGGGGGAGGCCATGCGACTGAAAGCATGAGCCTATGGTTGGGTGGCGAAGCTAACGGT
Source organism: Larix kaempferi (assembly GCA_027924585.1). Lineage (NCBI taxonomy): Eukaryota > Viridiplantae > Streptophyta > Pinopsida > Pinales > Pinaceae > Larix > Larix kaempferi. The sequence continues at coordinate 2,791,425 of BSBM01000619.1, forward strand.
TGCTTCGCCTATGGTTAAACGAGCTTTGCTGGAGGGATCCTACGGAAGACGCAGACAACAATGGACCAGCTGGATCGGGTTGACAGGTTAAGGTTTGCTTATTTTTGTTAAGTTATTCACTCTTTTATTTTATTTTTCCAATAACTATAATGGCTAATTTGTTTGTATGAAGTTTTTAAAGTTTCAGGTTCAGTTCAAGGGGACCCTAAAGGAGGGGTCCTACAGTTTCCAGTCTTGCATATAATCCAACCAACTCATATTATCATTGATAGTATATATATGATTTTTTCCTCTGGTCCAAGCAGATATTTTCATGTTTACTTATGGGTTATGGGCCCAATGGATTCCGCTTTGAACTTCTACGCTCACTTGCCTCGTGCTCGCTTGCACCAGGATCACTTGTTTCAGGCTCGCTTGCTTCAGGCCCGCTTCTTAAAAATTAATAGCACACTTCTGTGTCAAATATTCTCTTGTTATAAAGTCAAGAATGCTTTTTTCTTTCCCAGAAATGTGCTCATGAACAGTACAGTTATAACATCAGAACAATGCTTCCCATCTTGCAAACTTTCCTTTTGTTGTTACAAATCTTATTGTGTTGTTTAGCTCACAAATGGAAGTTTGGAGCAATCTGTTATAGTTATGATAAGGTTATGGTTCAAGAAATAAAGTAATAGTTCTACTCAGTTTTCTTTCAGGACACTTATTATCCAAGATAATTTTCCTCACAAGTTCAGTTGAGGTTGAGTTCCACCACTCTTAAAATTCTTTACCAACAAAAAAAATTTGATTACCAACAATTTTGTATGACAGGACAAGCCTTAACTACTTAATTAAAATTATTTACCACGTATTTGATTACCAACACTTTGACTACTAATTAAGTCTTATAACGAACACATATTTAATTACCTGGGTGTAGACGTTTCCTGTAATATACTCAGAAGAGTTACTTTCAGAAATGACTGTGCCTCTTAGAGGCTAGTCAACTCTAGGAACCAAGTGACCCTATTATAGGGTTAGTACAAACCAGAGAGAGAGAGAGATGATTGGCTATATTGGTATGGTCAATCAAAGAAAGTCAATGACAGTCAAAAGGCTTAGTACAATCAAAATAAAGATGAGCTGACAGCCAGCAGACTAAGGCCAAAGAGACTCACGGCCCCCAGTAAAGTACAAGGACCAACCAAAGGGTAAAAAAACCAACCAGTATGGTACAAGTAAAAAAGAAAAGAGTGGGTATAAATTAGACTCATAACCCTTGGGACTAAGGGGGTGTAGTACCTCATATGTGGACAATCTACCATAGTTATATCCATAAGACCAAAAACAAAAAAGGCGGTACAATTCAAAAGATAATTCAAGATCAGTAAAAGACCCAAAAGGTGAGAGGCAAGGTACCATAAAAAAATGAAAGGACCAAAATTAAAGGACAAACTACCACAAGACCAATAAACAACAGGGTGTATGGTCCAAAAGTAAATAAACCATTGTGGGGAAGGTACAAATAAGGTCAAATATATATTGCAATAGCTCCTTGTAACTACCTATTATTTGACATGCCAAAGAGATGGAAGGTCAAATAATGTCAAATATATGCAATAGCTCCTTGTAACTACCTCTTGTAACTCAAATAGGACCACCAAAAGGTATAAAGACTCATAACAACTTGGACAAATTAGGGCATGTACCTCAAATGTGTACAAAATACCGTAGTACCCACAAGACCAAAAACATAAAAGGTGGTACAAATCAAAAGATATACCAAGATGAGTAAAAGACCCAAAAGGTAAAAGGCAAGGTACCACACAAATATTATCGACAAAATGAAAGGACCATAAGACAATCAACCAAGGTGGGGTACAACGTACCAATCATCTCTCTCTCAAATGTACCGTTGTTTGATATAACCTAAAAGACCATCATCACAGTAAATGGAAAAGTCAACATGGATGATGTGATCATGTGGTCCTCTAGACTACTCCTATGGTCAAGCATCAATGGCTCCATCAAGAGGTGTTAAGTCCCTTCAGAAGACCATCTAACTCAACCATCTCGAAGACCTAGGAGAAGAGGACATCACACATCATCATATAAGCTCAAAAAACTATACTGGGACCGGTGTCACAGTAAGCGAGCTGAAACAAAAGTGGCCAGAATGCCAACAAGCAGCACTAAAAAGAAAAAGACCCTCTAAAAAGGTGAAATAACAAGCAAAACCTCCTAACTAAGAGCTGGACACCTCAACAAGTTGTATCCTTCGCAAGGTGATGAAATCCAAGTTGAACAATACAAAATGAGAAACCAATAATGGAAGGATATCCCTCTATCGAAAGGGATACTAAGTAAAAGAGCCCTAGTAGAAAATTCACTAAGCTACCTCATTCATGACACATCGAAAAAGGTTTTTGGCGCTTCTGCCTTATCACCCTTGTATCACCAGTATGATGGCCAGAGATTACAAGGAAGACAATGATTGATGTTTCCTTAGGGCTAAGTGGAGTGTAGCATTCCACAGAGTCCATCCGGTTCTCGATCTCACAGTGGTTTAACCCCTGAAACAACAGTAGGCCCCTCCACAAACTGGTCGATGACCGTGTCAACAAGTACAAGAGGATTTTAGAACCCTAGAGGACAAAAACTATGTCTCGGATGATAATGACAAGGGGAAATTATTTGGATGCCTATCCCTGGTGTCCTACCTAACTAACAAATTATTTTTATCCTCAAGCGAGGTTAAAGTGTGTTGAGTTAACGAGTTAAATTTTAATGGTTGTATTACTCAATCGGGTGATGGAAGTGCAATTCGTGGTGTGATGACTGACTCAAACCATGCAAATGCAAATGAATAAAATAAGCCTTTCCTTTCAATGAATGCTAGCTAAGGTAAGGAGAGAGTTCTTTCAAACTATAACTACTCTTTCAAATTAAATGAATGCAACAAGTGTTCAAGTTCATTCATGGGACCTCAAGGAGAGCTTCAGATATACTCAAATCATGCAAATGAATTCATCACATAAAACAAAGTGATAATAAATATAAGGAATTGTACATATCCATGTTCATAATTCTCTAGGAACACTTATAACATTCTTCAATCATTCTTCACATAAACACAGGGGTAGTAGAAACAATAAACTACATATAAATCTTCATGAGCTTAATAAAAAAATAGTAAGCACAACTGGCCGAGAAGCTATACCACAACTTGTATTTTTATGAAGCCACTACAATCCAAATTTGAAGCTACTATATTCTAAGTGTTAAAGTTGCTACAGTACTACCCATGTTCATAATTCTCTAGGAACACTTATAACATTCTTCAATCATTCATCAGAAAAACACAGTGATAGTAGAAACAATAAACTGCATATAAATGTTCATGAGCTTAATAAAAAAATAATAACCACAACTGGAGCCCTACAACTCCTCTTCCTCGAGGCAAACATGAAATACATCTAATTACATCACTCATTATACAAAGTGTGAATGCTAAAGATTAAAAAAAAAAAAAATCCAAACTGCAATAAATGCTTATTGTAATTTGTAATATTAGACTTGTAATGTGCATTAAAACAAACCAAGCAAGCATCCAAAACACATATTTACAAATTGTGGTAGCCTAGCTAAGCAGTAATAAAAAATTGTAATTTTGAAAGAAAGTCCGACAACACAGTCCTTTTCGTCGGAGGTTGGATTTTCTCATCGGATTTTGGGTTCAAATCTACTAGTGCTAGCATGTACAACATAAAAAAATAGATATGGGTAAATGCATAATTGGACTAAGTCCAATGGGTATATGGAGCAATAAGCCCCGTGGTGCTTTAGTAGAGTTTGAGATTGTTCTTCTACTCTTCAGAAAACATATGTGGTCTATTTTTTTGTTGGGTATTGACTAGTGGTAATGATGGATGACACTTTTTGGAATAGACCCATAAAAGGGAATTTTTTTTAGTTTTATGTGTTGGAATGTAAGGGGTTCACAACCTTTCTCCTTATTTAATTCTCCATCCATGAACTGGGTTACACCCTAGATTCCAACTCCAACAAAATTTTGGAAAATAATTGCTTGCACAAATTATATCTAAAATATTAGAGGCCATGTAGAAAGTAGGGAAGAGTTCGGGATTATCACTCTAGGCACTCTCTATAGATTTATGCACGGAAAAAGACAAGATAGGTTCCCAATTAAAAACTGCAATTGATGTAACCACAATATAAATAATAGGAACCCAACTGCATTGAGGTAAGTGTAGTCTCTTGTTATCCATTCAACCTTTACATAATAGCCATGACATATATGGAAACATAAAATTTTTAATAAAATACATGCCATCTTTCCTAGATATGAACCTATTTACGTGTACCACCAACTAACTAAATTCTTCTTCATGTCATGATCTTTGTGAAATTTTTCTACCCAACCATTTGTCAAAAGAAAATTCTAGTTGGTGAATCTTATAACACTTTTCAGGCCCTAAAGGTTGAAAATATGTAATGTACTATCCATTTCTATTGATGAATATCTTATTGTTAGTATTAGTATGTTTAATTATTCAATAAATGGCATATTAACAAGTTAACATAAGAGCCTAAACCTGCCCACCTCCCAGCTTATACCTAATTAACCAAAAATAAACTCGCATGTTTAAACTAACTGAGTTTTCCCCATTATACCAGCTGCATTGATTACAATACCCACTGAAATGGGTCACTACTAACAAACTACTTTTTTAGGAAGAACAAGATTATATTTGTATTTTAAGAACACAACCACCCCACAGCTGCCAGATCACATTAATGAATCCATTAATGTGTATCACATGAGACCATAAAATTTCAGTGAATACTACTAGCGTCGATCAAACCGTCTTTTATTGTCTTCACATTATGCCATATAACTTTTCTTAACAGGCAGTAATGCCATCTGTATATTCTTATAACCTTCTATATGCACCGTGTATCATCTAGAGCATGTGCCATGCAAACTGGCAGGGATATCCATCATTGCCAAGTAGATTGTTGGCCATTCTAGAAAGCAATGCCAAAGGAAAATTGATTCTTGAAGATTGGGAAGGCACAATCGACAACATAATTTAGAAACTTCAGATTGGGAGTTTGGGACACAAGGTATTAACATTTTCCATATGGACAAAATAACTATTCTAGATCCCTCTTAAATTTATTTTCCATCTATGCCTGATGTCTAGTTGTAGCTCTAAAAGGACCCCTACAAAGATCCAATCAATCAATATGATGTTTTAATGTAAGGGTATTGCCAAGTAAATTGACATTAGTCGTTAAACAATGCCTTTTGCTGGTGAGATCTTTGGCATGACCAGTTGATGCCAAATTGACCTTTGTCACTGGGCATTGTACAAGATGTTGAAAGACTCTGTTCATCACGTGTTTTCTATTTTTCAGAAGTTCCTATTTTAGGGACAATTTCATTTTTAGCAAATTTGGATATCAAGACAATATGTTTTAGTAAGACCTTAATTTAGTTAATTTTGAGTTAGGATTAATGCATTTTAATTGCATGACTTGGGCAATTTTTCCTAGGAGAGGGAATCTCAAATCTAGAGTGTGCATCTAGGTGTGTGTCTAGTGTCAGTGAAGTGCTGACCTGTCAAGAAGATGATCTCTTTAGGAGCTTGATTTTTTGTCTAACTATTGAACCAAACAACTCAGCCAAAAAAAAAAAAAAAAAATTAGTTCGTAGACCCAGGATCGAATCATGTAGAGGTGTAACCAAACAAACATCTAAACAAAATCTACAGCAGGATCCTTCCTACCAAACCTCTGTGCAAATGCTAAAACATTTAAACCAATGCGACTTACTAGCTAGGGCTTACCCAGCTCTTTTCATTTAACAAATACATCCTATTTCAAAATGTAATAACACAGAGATCGAATCTCACCAAAGGAGAAACACTAAATCAATAAAATGACTAGCATTATAGACCAAAACTCCAAAGTCGAAACACACATCATGTGTTTCCGATGACTTCTCAAAAAGAAAATACTTGCACCCAGAACCAAAAATGTTAATTTACACAATTGCTTGATCAAAGTCAAAACTCATAATATAGAATCGTTTTCCAAACATTTTAGCTATAGGTTCGAATCTCTTAGCCAAACAAATAAATACTTGCACCGAGATTCCAAAACAAATAGCTACAGGATCGCTTCATCAAGCTAACACAGAATCGTTTAAACTAAAGACTCTTTACAATAACGTATAGCGATAGGGTCGATTCTCACCCAATTGCTTAGCAGAGTATAAAAACTCATGTTTAAATAGAAACAGAGCTAATATTTACACACAGCGAAACCCCAATTCATTTTCCAAACCATCAATTTACACGCAGAGTCATTTTTGTCACCTATAGGTGGCGAATTACAAGTAGAGCATTCGTATTATCTACAAATTGATACACATAACCCAAATGAAAGATATGCATTTCAACATGTTCCAGATTGCAACCATTTAAACAATTTATACAATACCCAATCCATCACTTAGAGCAACAAAGTAAGCGAATACCAAAACAGAGGTAAGTCAAAACCTTAGATTAGTTACAAACAGGGTTACAACCATTCATGGCCACGACCAAGTCATAAGCGCCCAGAATGGGCATACTTCATTACATTAAACATGCCATAAACAACTACCAAACTACTCATACGAATTACATTCCCATTATGGGTCAAACCCATTGCAATTTCTCATTTCCCACGACTAGCCCCAATTCAAAACGGAGTTACAGAAACCCTAAAGGGAACCAAACAAAAAACTACAAACACACTCCTCATCCATAAATAGAGTAGGCATCGAAGCTTTAGGAAAGAGGAAGGGTCATGGAGATGAAAACAAATTAAAAAAACCCTAAATTGCTTGAATGAAGAAATATTTGCTTCAATGAGAAACAATTTTGGGCTCATTACTCACCATGTTACTCTGCTCACAAGTTGAACGGAAGTGTATCTCACTCTCGGCTCCTACCTCTGACTAGGTTGCTCTACTAATGGGTTGAATGAAATTCAGGTGTAGGAGAGTTCAATATGAAATGTAGCCACATACCGAATACATTGCAGAGACTATTCCTTCTCCTGCTCCTGATTTTGCAATTGAAACCCCTGCTCTTGATCCTGCTTGTGCTTGTGCAAAGGAAACACTTGCATCGTCACTTAACGTTGGTTAAGTCTAAATAGAAGTCAAGATGCCCACCAAAAATGGAGCCACATTACAAACCAAACCACAGGTCTGAAACATGTGGAGGAGGTGGGATTTTCCCTCGACAAAATGGACAAACCACCTATCGATCACTAAATTAGATTGTCAGTTATCACTACCCTTCGAACTACGTTTCTTGTCACACAAACCAGACTGCAAGTCTGAAACAGATGCGGAGGTGGAGTTTTCCCTCCAAAAAATGTTGAAACACACTATCGAACAGAGTGACGGGATTATCAATCAGTGACAGGAATATTAGGGGTTTTGTGTTTAATGGTTTATGCATTTAATGGTTGGAGAGTTGAGGTATTAGGTGGGGTTTGGGGTTAATAGGTTAGTATAGGTTAATAGGTTAGTGTAGGACGTTGATTATCTATTGATATAATTTAGTATAGGTTATAGGATGTTAATAGGTTAGTATAGGTTAGTAGGGGTTAATAGGTTAGTATATAAGCTTACATATTAGTATAGGTTGTTTATCTATTGATATAATTTAGTATAGGTTAGTCCTTGAAATATCACATCCTTGCTTTTGGTCTAGGGTGATGTCCTAGTAGGAACCACGAATGCCTATCCAACACATCCCTTGAGAAAAAGTAGTTGGTTGCTGTACTTTGAGAAAAAGCGAACTTAGTTTCATCCCACGTCCTTCCATAGTTGATACATATTATCGCAATACCATGATCTTCATTTATGTTGCTATGGGGGAAGGTATCCCGCCACTTGCACCAAAAATGACACATTGGAAATATGAGACCACTTGCATGATCTCTTATATATTTTCGATATAGCCTAACTTCCCCTATATCATGTTTTGGTCATAGTGGTGAGAATGGATAGATTGGTAGAACTAAACTTCCACTCTGCAATCGAGTGTGACATGAGTCCATCATCGACATATTCAGTTTTAAAAAGGCATCCATAGCAAGATAATAGACGGTCATATTACCAAATTAATTTACGCTCAACATTCTCTTCATCATCTATTTGAGTTCACTATTTAAGTTGTTGTGCAAATGGACCAGCTTCCATCTTGGATGTGGGCATTGAGCTTGCCACTCGCTCCTATTTTTTATTGCAAGCTCCCATTTTTCTTTAACAGGTGTGTTTCTATCGTCTCCTCCATATTTAACATCCTATCCATGTGTTCAACTTATTTTATAGAGAATTTATAGATAACATAGCCCCTAGTATCTCATTGGGGAATTTTGTTCAAATGTTGTAATAATACTATACTACACATTCTTTTCTTCCCTGGAAGCATTTCTATTTCATGGAAGTGGATAGTTTTTGGTGTTCTCTCTTATAATTAAGAAACATATTTTTTGTTTCGTTATCACTCATTGACATTTCTTACATGGATTTTCTACAAAGTTGTTTTCTTCACTCTATGATCAAAAGTTATATACTAATATTCAATGGAAACTAAAACTATTCAACGGAAAGTAATCACGTAGATTTGAAAATACACAAAACACGATTAAGCAATCATGAGAAATGATGGATATTAATCTAAAGGAATTGTTAAAGTCTATCTCATTCAACTTGGTTTGTCAAACCATAAGAAAAACACCAACATTAAGTTCGTTGATATTTTTAAGAGGCAAATTGGATATTTTCACTAGTATTTTCGATCCCTTGAGTTATGTTTCATTGTGATTGTTTCAGTTATTGGAATAAATATATCTATTAATTGTGCTTTGGTCGCTTAAAATGCAAGAAGGGAAATTGGTATTATTTTTTCCTAAAATTGGATAAAGTCATTTGGATTGATGAAATTGTAAATATCAATTAGTAATATTGAAAAATAGATTTGGAGTATGAGTAGTTTAGGTTGTTGAATCAATTCAGGTGTTAAAATCAATGATCATAACAATCGAAATTTGCAATTCCTACTAGAGTTTCATTTTGAAGGTCAAAATTTAAAATATTTAGCCTTCTTCACTTTGTTAGATGTCACGGAAGTGAGACTTTGTGTGCATGGCAATTTAAAACTTCCCAATACAATATGGGGAGGTTGTAATCCTTTTATGTTCCTTATGTTTAGGATGGGTTAATATTCTCTTTTTGACTCTACAGTCATGAAAGGATTAGAGTTGTAGTAATGCTACCCACTAATTTCAATAACACACTTTATTTTCCTTTAAAAAAATATTAACCGGATGTGCGCTTTGACATTTCCATTTTATTTACTTCCACCCATGATTTTGAATCGGCATGGAATATACCAGTAATCAATTTAAAATCCACAATTATAAAAGTAATAATCTAATTTAATATCAAAAATCGGCCCAACACTATAGAAACGAAGGCATCTATGGCGGGATGAGTACATTGGACAATCATAAAATGAATGATATTCGAAGGGATCTTGGGAAATTACTTCAGAAGAGTCCACATTAGAATGATGAGAAAAATCATGGGTATTCTATTTTTTTGAGATTTGGGTTCATACCCATAATTATATTCCATGTCATCCTCATACCGCAATGGTGATTCCCACTCATCATGAGCCTCTCTTAATTATCTAGTCTATCTTAAATTTTAGACTACTTGGTTTAACTAATTTAAGACTTGAGAAAATGAGAGGAAAACATATGAACTCATTGTGCTTCTTTGATTTTAAAATACCTAGTGGAGTCCCTATATGGGTTCACCAGTGGAGTTGCTTCCCAGAGTCTCGAGGTGAAGAGATAATTCACTTCACCAAAATGATTTGTATTTGGGATAGGAGTGAAATCCTTGCTTACCGATGATGAAGATGACAATGATGATGATGATGACAATGTCGAAGATAGCGATGATGAAGATGAGGATGATGAAGATGACAATGATGATGACGACGAACGATGATGATGATGATGATGACGATGTGACGATGATGATGACGATGAATATGATGATGATGATGATGACGATGATGAAGATGACGATGATGAAAATGACGATGCTGATGACGACGATCGATGATGACAATGATGACGATGATGATGACGATGAAGATGACGATGACAATGATGACAATGATGAAGAAGATGATGATGAAGATGACGACGATGATGACGATGATTTAAATGAAGATGAAGATGTCGATGATAATTTGATAGCAACTGATATTTAAATGAATATAGTGCAAAAAGATACAAGAGAAATAACAAATGATAAACCCTATAGTAGAAAAAGGATACATTATATAATCTATAGGTATGGTTTTTGACACTGCAATGGCGAGTGTCAGCCAATTTTGAGTCCAAAAACCCTCCCACACTGTCAATGCATGCGTCTAGACTAACCATGCCAAATTTCAGTCCAAGCCAACACATATTTAAAAAATTTCAACGTTGGCCCCATGTATCACATTATTTAATCTATAGGTATGGTTTTTTATGCTGTAATGATTATTGTCAGTCATGTTTGAGTCTAGAAACCGTCCCACACCATCAATGCATGCATCTAGACTAACTATGCCAAATTTAAATCCAAGCCAACAAATATTTAAAAAAATCTAACGTTGGCCCCATGTATCACATTATTTAATCTATAGGTATGGTTTTTGATGTTGCACTGATTATTGTCAGTCATGTTTGAGTCTAGAAACCCTCCCACACTGTCAATGCATGCGTCTAGCCTAACCATGCCAAATTTCTGTCCAAGCCAACACATATTTAAAAAATTTCAACGTTGGCCCCATGTATCGCATTATTTAATCTATAGGTAAGGTTTTTGACGTTGCAATGGTGAGTGTTAGCCAAGTTTGAGTTCGAAAACCCTCCCACACCATCAATGCATGCGTCTAGACTAACCATGCCAAATTTCAGTCCAAGCCAACACATATTTAAAAAATTTCAACGTTGGCCCCATGTATCACATTATTTAATCTATAGGTATGGTTCTTTATGCTGCAATGATTATTTTCAGTCATGTTTGAGTCTAGAAACCCTCCCACACCATCATTGCATGCATCTAGACTAACAATGCCAAATTTCAGTCCAAGCTAACACATATTTGAAAATTTTCAACATTGGCCCCATATTGTATCACATTAATTAATCTATAGGTATGGTTTTTTATGCTCCAATGGTTAGCGTCAGTCATGTTTGAGTCTGGAAACCCTCCCACACCGTCAATGCATGATGAAGATGCCAATGAAGAATGGTGACGATGATGATGATGAAGATGATGACAATGATGATGATGACAATGATGATGATGAAGATGGTGATGATGATGATGATGATGGTGAGGATGACAATGATGATGATGACAATGATGATGATGATGGTGGTCGTGATGACAACAATGATGATGACAATGATGATGATGATGATGGTGGCCGTGACGACGACGACGATGACGACGACGACGATGATGATGATGATGATGATGATGATGATGATCGTGACGATGACGATGATGAAGATGATGATGAAGATGTCAAGAAAGAAGAAAAATATGATGATGATGAAGATGACGGTGATGATGATGATGATGATGATGATGATGATGATGATGATGATGATGACGTTTGAGTCTTGATAATTATGGCCCCTCCCCCCCCTCACATCACTCTCAATTCGCCATAACCCCACAAAAATATCTATGACATACAAAAACTTTAAATGTTTTTTTTTAAATACTGTATAACAAGTAATGTTACTAATTATATCATACTGGAAAATGGAAACTCACTAAGAAACAATTAATTTATTATTACTGCATACCTCATAAACTTCAATGGTCTTCATCATCTTCTTCATCTGAGTCATCGTCTGTACTATCATCCGATGATCCAGATTCAACATTTTAAGGATTGTCCTTATAATCCTCGTTGTCAGTGTTGGTTACGATCATCATGTCATCGTCGATATCATCTTCATGGACATATTCTAATACATCATCTGATTCAATAAGTTCTTCGACATCTTCTTCAGGAACATGATCATCTAACTCATGTTGATCATGATGATCTTCTACGACGTCTTCTTCTTCGAGAACATCTTCATTACCTTCATCTATGTTATACTTTACTGGCCTTCCCCTTGGATCGTGTCTCACAGCAAATGACCAACCCGCTCTACCTGGAACCTCAGAGTAAAATACTTGTTCACATTGGGTTGGAAGAACATAGGGCTCCATTCCTCGCTAAAACAACCTTGTATTTACCATGGTAAATCCATTATCATGTTCAATTATTGTTTTATCGGAATCACATTGATTCAATCGACACCTGTACCATTTAACAACGAACATAAATACCTTGAAGGATTTAAAGTCACACTGAAGAATGTCTTATAGATACTCATAGTATCAATTTTCAAAGAGTTATGGATGTATGTCACTTCTAGAAGAAACATTGGTCACCTCAAAGACTACAGATATCCCACAATCAGAAGTTTTCTTTGTTTCATCCAACTTTTTGATTCAATATCTACATCCATTGCACCACATAGCCTTATGGTGTTTTACCTACAACAAGCCATAAAGGAAAATATTACATAATGATCGAATATTTATGATTAACTAGTGCATGTTTATAATGCCATACAATGAAAAAAACAATGTGACGTACAACGGCATTATTTTTTACAAAAAAAAATATTGTGGATGATTAATATGCTTACCTTCTTATCTTTTAAACCTCTTGCTAAATCGATTTCGCTTTGTGTTAGATTGGTGTCTCCATTGCGATCTGCAGCTTTAACCAATGAAGCCACACCTTCCCATGATATTCCATGACCAGATTGTTCACATCGTTCGATCCATACCTTCATCTAGTCAAGATTGTTTGCGATGTATAAATGAATTGCATCCCACTCTTGACCAACTGTTTCATGACAATAAAATTAAAATTCAACACAAATGTAATATAGTAACTTAACAAAGTATATTACAGTATAAATTTATGCAAAATACTGAATATAAGAATGTGTTATATTACCTTTCACCTTCCTCTATCTACCTTTCCCCTTCGGGTACTCCCCTTCGAAATTATTATTGGATTCTGGGTCACAAATGCGATGTAAATTGAGATTTTATGCTAATTTAGGAAGATATTCACTAATATACAGCATGTTCTGGTATACCATATATCCCTCCATCATAGAACCCTCAACATATGCTCATTGTCTGACCAAACCCTTCATAAATTTCAAGTGCCTCTCAACCATCCACATGGACCTTGAGTGCGCAGGTTCACATAGTTCAATCTCCTCAACTTGGTGTATGAGGTAGTGTTCTTGTGCATTGAAAAATGCTGAAGGTAGATGCTTCTGAATTTAACACATGAGACGAGGAATTTCTCTCCTCCAATACTTTATGTCTTCTTTATGGAATTATTTAGATGACAACCATCTACAAGTGACATGAAAACCAAATCAAGAGATTAAAGAAAAAACAATATATTATGTAACATCATGAATTACAGAACGAAAATCAAATATAAGTTCTATGTTGAATTAAACAAACACTAAGCGCATGGAAAAAATCACCACTTACCTCATGTATTTCCTGACACTATATATTATTTGCTTGACATTGTTGTCAAAGTTGTCCGAGATAGAGAGAGGTAGAACATACTGTAACAATAATATACAAATAGTTTCATTTTATCAACAAAGAGTAGACAAATGAAAAAATATACCAACCATATTCATTGTAATAGGGAAAAAAAAAATTAAATCTATACCATAATAATTACCTTCATGAAGACATGCCAATCATGAGTTTTTACCCCCACGAAATCACCTTTCTTTGTTATGATATTCTTCATGTTTGCACAAAATCTGGTGGGAAATTTAATTTTTCGAATGACTTCTTTTACAACATTACTTTGATGGTCCCTTAACATCCATGGAAGTGAGTTTACATTAATTTGCTCTCCGTTGCTATGAAATTGAATGACGTCTTTCATTGCATGGTTGCTATCTTGAATGTCTTTGCAAATTTTGACAATTTTTTCTTTGTCACTCCTTCCATCCAATATTCGCCATAATGTTTCGGTCACATTCTTTCCGATATGCATTGTATCAAATAGATGAGAAATTTGTAGGTGCTCATAGTAGGACAACCTACTGAATTGTCTAGGATAACTTTTCATTCCTCGTGGAAGCCCATTAATTCCTTCATGATCACATGAACGACAATCACGAAATTACATAAATTAATGTCAATTACAATAAAAAACACACAATATAAAAAAATACAATATAGCATATCATATACGATGATTCATTATACGTACCTTGACGATTTCTATTATATTGCAACTTCCATGGGCGAGGTGTCATTCTCTGCGGTTTTAATGCAGTCTCTTGCTTTCCATTGAATAGATGTTTTTCGGTAGTTCGATACCTGTGATTCTTTTAGAAGAAGTGCCTATACTCATCAAACACCTCCTTTCCTAAGCTTTTTGAATGATGAGATTTGATCTTAGGACCACAAACTGGACATGCAAATTTTCCCTTTGTCTGAAGACCTAGATAAAGAGATGGAATATGTATGTCAATTATAATTAAATACAAAATGACTGGATTATTTAGAAAAACATGCATGCATAGTATATTAACTAGTAGTTCGTATAACGTTTTGCAAATAAAGTGGAACTTATAATTACATACCACAGAAATGGGTTAACCTTGGGGCATCATGTATTGTCCATACAAGCATTGAATGGAATTGAAATTGCCTTTGTCGTATTGGTATAGATATGTCATACATAGTGATGCCATTCCATAAATTCAGTAGCTCGTCAATAAGCGATTGGATATATACATTCATATCTTTCACTTGGTACTTACTTGATTGATATATATGAACATATAAAAAATATAAATATGAGACGTACCATTTAGATTACATGAATTAAACCATATTGCACAATAGAAAAACATTAAATATATATATGACATTATGCGACAAAAATACAACAAGAAATACAACTACTTAAAAAAAAACTGCAGGGTTCATACTTGGAACAATCATCGACAACATTATGTGCTCCCTCTTTATTGTCAACCATGGAGGAATGTTGTTGTTGATAACAAAAATAGGCCACACCGAGTAAATGGATCTCATCTCTGCAAATGTATTGGCACCATCTGCTACCAAAGAAATACTAAGATTACAAGGTTCTTCTTTAAAGTGGGGCCATTTTTCCTCCATATCTCTAAATGCAGACCCATTTGCAGGCATCTGAATAATGTCGTCTTGACTTCTGTTCCATGCATGGTAATCCATAAATTGCGCTATGTTTTTGTATCTGAACAATCATTACAGACGTGGAATAATGGGAATATAACATAGAACCTTGCGAGGCACCTTTTTAGTTAATTGATCTGTGCGATATCTACTAATATGACATTTAGGACATTCTATTGAAAACTCATGTTGATTGTAATATAGAACATGGTCATCGGGGCATGCATGAATTGCTTCATACTGCATTCTGATTTATTTCATGATGGCAGATAAATCTCGATATGTGCAAGGTAAAATATTTGATTGTGGTAACATATATTCACCTATCATGCTACAACAAATTAAAATAAAAATCTAGTTAATCTAACATAGAAATAATATTAATGGAACAAATTTCATCCGTAATAATTTGACTTATATATGAATGAACAACAAAATACACAATCATATATATTTTGTGATGGAATATATTACATACCTTAACATCTGTATGACTGATATGTTTGAAAGACCATTCATAACCTTAAAGTTCATTATCAATAATATAGAAGAGAGAAGATTTGTCTTGGAGCCCTCATAAAGGGGTTCATATGCCTTATCAAGAAGAGGTATATCATGAATATCATCAAAATGTTCATCATCATGATGATCAACATCGACCATTCCAACATTAAATGAATCATGGACCAAATTATTTGTAACATCATCTTCAACTATGTTTTCAGAATGATCATCGTCTTCATTAATGTGATCATTAACTTGTTCTCCATTAATATTCATAGCTTCCAGTACTTGTTGTGGAAGCACTTCCTACGGACGAAGTGCCCTAGGATGTCTTTCCTTTATAATTACATGAAACCATGAATAGATAAAAGTTAATATAAGAAATTCAACCGCAAAATGTAAAAATTTCAAATGCAAAATGTAAACATTTATGTGATGCATTTAAAATGTAACAATGATGCATTTAAAATGTAACAAATTTTGTACTATTGGGATGAAAAGAGCAACGACCTATTGAACTGTTGGTCAAATAGGTGCATCCAAACTATCCAAGAAACATAATAATTTACCCAATTACTGAGCAAAGCTACTCAAATATAACACAAAATGTTTCATACTGTACTCCACTAAGGTAAGATAAATGATGCTATGGTAATTTCTATAGAGAAAATATAAGAGAAATTACAAGATTCCAATATATTCGTTATTTCTATTATCATGATAGAAAGTGTCACAAATCTAGAGAGTTAAGTGCTTTCCCCGGTGAGTGGGTTAGTCTCACTAACGAACAAATAAATGAGTTATTCTACTATACCCTATATTCAACATGCGCAAAAGAAAAATAAATAGTATAATAAATATTTAATATTAAAATAATATTTATTGTCCATGTTAGTCCCCATCTATTGAAACCACGATCAATACATAAATTTACAAAAGCAATCAAAATAAAAACATATATAATGCAAAACTTACAAATGGATGGTATTCATGTCCCCCCTCAGCGTGCCCATGCTCCCTACAATGTTTTGTGGCTGTTGTGATCAAAATTCTTTTCCTCTTAAAGCCCCTGCATTGAGTACATGGACAATAGCATTTCCTATCACCCCTTTTTTCAACTCCTTCCCACAATCTAACATGTAATTGTCAATTTTGTTCGTCTGGATTAGGAATATTGCTAGTTGACATTTTCTCGTAAAGAGCTTGAATGAAGATTATTGATATTAGAAAATGAAGCTCCACACTTCGCTCGCTTGAATCTCAAAAACAATGGAAATAATGAAAAACAGTCCACCGAATAAAAAAACTTCCGCAAACCGTCGCTTGTGTAGCAAACATGTCAGAATGTTTCAATATTTATAAGTTTTAAAAGTCAACCTTCCGTCGGATATCTAATGCCTTGAACCTAGTTATCGTTTGAGAATTGATGTCAGATTTCTGACATCCTCGGGTTGAATAGCTTGGCGTCGGATATCCAACATCCCAATGCATAATATGATGTCATATATCCACAGAACCATCAGATATGAGCATAGCCTTCAGGTATCCGACGTCTCCTTCTATCAATTTTAAAAAGATCATCAAATTTTGATATTTTTAACGTGAAATCCGACGACATAGCCCTTCTTCGTCAGAGGTTGTCGAATTTTTTTGTCGGATTCTGGGTCCAAATCCACTAGTGTGAGCTCTTTTGTGGACTGAGTTTGGATATTTGTGGGTATTGTTCTCTTGTGGGTAGAACAAAACCACCGGGGACAACAAATTAAGGAAGTTAACTAGTATATCACCTAGTTTTGATCCTTCCAACACTGCTAGGCATATTATTGGTAGCCTACCCTCTTTCTTTGAATGGCATATTTTTGGCATCCTACCCTTCATTTTTAAATTTACATGTTGGTATTTTATGCTAATGCATATGAAAACTATTTGGTAGTGAACTGTTTAGCAAAATCACTCAACTAAGAAACATTAATTGACTATATATATGCCCAACAAACCATAACTACAGTGAGAGGGTCCACTCAGGAGTACATTGCAGCAGTGTTCGCATCTGTTTCATGTCAATACATCTTAACCAAATAATCAGTAAAATACTACAACAGAGAATGCAAAATACATAAGCCAACTTAGGTGAAATATTACACCTTACACATGTTGCAAATTTCAAATTCATGCGAATTGGCACTCAAATGGCCATGAGAAATTTGATTTTCAAAGACTATTTTCAGACATTATGTGTAATTTGATTTTCCGAGTATATCACCAAACCAACAACATTGTAAACATTAAGATTCTATCTATCTAATGTTTCTTCTCAATCAAATGTTAACTTGAACTTATTCATCACCAGAGTTCATTGAAGTTATCTCTACATTGTTCGAACTTGTTTCACGTGAAAGCACCAAAAGTTTCCAAAATGAGAACAATTTTATAAATAGTTACCTTGAATTCAGGACATGAACATACCATAAATTTGTAGAAGCAATCACATTCTATGTTTTTAGCTATGGAAAAGAGAAATTACACAGCTTGGTATACACACATCCTTCTAACTCAAAAATCATATTACCATACAGTAGCAGAATCAGTCTACTACTCTAGCTCACTCTACAAGAATCCCTCTACATATAAGATTCTCACTCGAAAATCACTATTACACAGTAGTAGAAGCAGTCTACTAAATCTATCTCACATTATAGTAGAATCCTTTTACCAAAATTGAGTGAGCTAGAACAACTGATGTAACACAATCTGCTAGCATATTAGAAATTTGTAGATGTAATCACATTCTATGTTTTTAGCTATGGAAAAGAGAAATTACACAACTTGGTATACACACATGCTTCTCACTCAAAAACCATATTATCATACAATAGCATAATCAATATACTACTCTATCTCACTTGAGCATAATCCCTCTACATATACGTTTCTCACTCAAAAACCACTATTACATAGTGGTAGAACCATTCTGGAAAACATCTAAAAGTTTTTATGACTTTCTTTTCAATCTTTATGATAATTGGAATGGACATGAACCACTCATAGCCAAATACTTTTGAGATATTTACAACTCATCGAAGTATGGGGGACCATATAATTCTCGAAAGACATTGCATTCAACAAACCATGCCTTTGAATAAACAGACTTTAGGACCATGCATCTATTCTGATGCATGTGGATGTCTATGTGGGTTTTGACAAGCCACTGTCATTCGTTTTTAACGTACTACCAAAGGATTTGAGCCTCAGTAAGCTTTGTCTGCAAAATATCTTTGACTTGTTCGAGAGATTCTCCAACTTCCCCTTTTAGATTATAAATAGCAGCTAGATCTAATGCTGTCAGGCTGATGTCGAATGACCACCACCAGTCTGTAGTCCAATCAGGGACCAACCATTCAGGATCCTCATGGATATGTGTCATTTGAGGTCCAAACTTTACCATGGTATAATATGTTCTATCTATATTTTCTTTTCTCAAGAATTTCCACCATAATTTTTTATATTTTTCATAAGTGTGTGTAGTACTTGGAAACCAGAGACTAGCATATTGATGTGGCCGTGCTTCCAAAGAATGTATTCGGTTAATATAGTAGTATTGTTGGTCTATTCGTAGCTCGGGGTGAGGTGTAGATCCCTCCGTCGAGATTAAGTTAAGATCTCGGTATAGGTGAGTTAACCAATTGCTTGCATCAGCTGCTTTTCTCAAGGAGTTGTTGTAAATCATTTCTGCTACAATACTAGATCCCATAGGCATTCTTATGAGTTCTGGCACTAGTCTAATAAGAGCATCAGATCCCTGTAAGTTAGCATCTAATACTTCAGCATGTCTCAACTCCCACCTAGGTTTCCAGTCTTGCATATAATCCAACCAACTCATATTATCATTGATAGTATATATATGATTTTTTCCTCCAGTCCAAGCAGAGATTTTCCTTTTGACTTGTGGGTTATGGGCCCACTGGATTCCGCTTTGACCTTCTACGCTTGCTTGCTTCATGCTCGCTTGCACCAGGCTTGTTTGTTTTAGGCTCGCTTGTTATAAATTAACATCATTCTCCTGTGTCAAATATTCTCTTAGTGAGTCCTTACACTTAGATTTTCTCTTCATACCCCACCTTAGAAGCTCATATCAAAAGATGAACAAGGATAAGGTTGAGTCTACAAAGGCCAATCTTAAGTTGCAGCATGAGTTTTCAGCATACTTTGCAATGTGCCTCAAATTAGATCAATCACACCATGCAAGACTCGAGTCAAGACTCTCATCAAATGAGAAGGGCTTATAACATGAATACTAGAACACTAATTGATTCCCTCTCTGACATAATGGACAATTTATGAGACCCAAATCAAAAGATGACCAATGTCCAATTATTCTATCATGAATAAGTATCTACTCCATTCAATAGAGGATAATCGACAATGGGAAAATCGCTAATGAATTTACATCCATTGTTGTATGCCATTTTACTAATTGCAATCATCCACTCGACCTGATCGTATTTTTGCAATGGACTGTCCAGTCAATTACACTGTAGGTGATGCCCTAATGAGGTGGGAACCAAGGACGGGATTGCTGAAGACAATAATGGAAATTGCGGAAGAAGGTGAAAAAGTAGTCTATGTGACAAAATAGTCTTAACGCCAAGCAAAATTCTCGAAGCATTAGACTACTCCATGAACAATCTAACATAGAGGGAATTTACAAGCAGGTGAAACTGATGTGACTATGTTTTTAATAACATTTCCCGTAATAATCTCTAGAGGGAAATGAACAAAAATGCATATTTTCTATCAAAAGCAATACAATTTACATCTTACTCAAGTTTTCTTATGGAATCTATTGATGGTGTTCAAAGCAGTGATATCCAGAGTGCTTTTAGGGCTAAAAGTTGAAATTCAAGACCTCGTTTGAAGCAATCACATTAATATCGCAAATTAAAATAGCTATCATATCCAAAACCTATGTGAAAATCCAAATGAGCTTAATAGACCAAATGATGATTCACGTCCTGAGCATTGATACCCAGAAACATAGTGTTTTATTTTAAAAAATTATTAAAATTTTCACATACAACTTGGAAAGCAATCTGGTTCAAATTCCAAAACCAAAATCTAAAAGATAGGCACAATATGATTGAGACAATCATTCTTCTATGGCCATGAAGGTTAAACTATGCCTTTGAATCATGGGCAAACAACCCAAGAAATGCTTGCAGGATAACAGAAAAGCCTCAAACTCCCACCAGCTCAAATCAAGAGAATGTGGCAAAAGGCGGAGATACAAAACTGCTTAAACCAAAATTAGGATTACAACAAAGTTCCAAACTCACATCAGCTCAAACTAAGGAGAATGTTGCTATCGGCAGAGATATTTAAAACTACTTAAAATCAAAATTAAATTGTAGGCATAAACACCCTCAATATGTGATAATGAGCACATATCTAATTCATATTCCTAGAATCCACTTGCACCAAAATATCCAAATAAAACTGGTTTGCAACTATTTTCGAAAACCCTATCAATGAACTTTGGATCACTATTTCTGTGTTAAATAGAACTACAGCCTTTACATCAATCAACAACAAGCATTTGATGTCTGTTGGTTTTGTTATAAAATAAAAACCACCCAATTAAGAAATGAAATCAACAACACCTAATTTGCACCCAAAAATGCAGAAATTCAACTCAATAGAGGAGGGTTTCTACTTATGGTGGCCATTGAGGGTTTGCCGGGATATGCAGACACAGCCGGAGTGGGTGCCACCAAAAAATGCAATTCAATAGTGCTTGTTACAAATCCAAATGAGGACAGGGCCGGAGCAGGTGCAACCAAAAGCCCAAAGGAATGCACAGTCTAGACTCATAGAAAACCGAACTAGGTGCCATCAAAATTTAAAGGAACATGCACAGTGAAGGAGGTCATGGCCCAAGAGCCGGTTGCAGGGGGTTCTGTCGAACCCAACACAATAACAGGGCTCATGCGAGAGGTATGAAAGCACAATGAAGGAGGTAACAGCCCAAGAGCCGGTTGCAGGTGGGTGCCATCGAACCCAACAATTGCAGGCGGGTGCCGTCGAACCCAACACAACAACAGAGCTCATGCGATAGGTATGAAAGCACAATGAAGGAGGTCGCGAACAAAGAGCCAGTTGCAAGGGGGTACCGTCGAACCCGACAGTTGCAGGGGGTGCCATCGAAACAAACAATGCAACAGAGCTCATGTGCCGACAGTGACAAGTATCAATTGTTTTGCAGTTACGTTTTTTTTTCTTGTTTAAACAATAATATTATATATTAATAATTGTATTGTATTATATATTATATATTAATAATTGTATTAATTATTGTATTGTATTATATATTAATAATTGTATTGTATTAGGATTAATAATTGTATTGTATTATTAATATAGTTATATTGTGTTATTAATAATTCATAATGGCAAATATACTATTGAAGGTATGAATTTCCACAAAAGGCTCAACAGTTAGGGTGGCCATGATGATTCACGATGATTTTGGGAGGTAACTCATTAACCAATGTTGTATTCCTAATAAGTTGTAGAGAAATTTGGGAGAGAGTAGACTCAGATCCCCATACCTCAATGGCCAATGGAGTAACCACCCATGAAATTAAGAAAATTCCAAAAATCCCTTGCCAACGTTGGGCCACCTTTGACTATCAAATGAAGGCCACGTGACAATCCTCATGCAAATTGACACACACACATAGGGTCGTCCCATCCTTCCACCATTCAAATGGAAATTGCAATAGGATTTGTGGTATGGAACACGATGGATCTCTCTCCCATTAATTCGATGGTGCATGTACTTTGTCTATTGACGCTTGCCTTGGTTGGATGGATGTTTCATGGAGTATTTGTATGGGTTTAAAGTTTAGGGGAGCTGACATTGCATCCACCCATCTATTTTTTATACCACGCCTATTAGCATATTGCAAGCTTAATTTGATACATAATAAACTACATAATTTAGTCATTTGAGGATGTGCAAGAAATCAACCAATTGAAAATATTTTATCAACTCTTACACTCCGAGGAGATTCATTTTCAAGTTGGGGTCATGAGGAAGAATGATAAAGACTATATGAAGAAGAATGATAAAGCTAACATTTTTTATTAACCATTATTTAAATAAAATTAAACATGTGTTAAATATTTTTGATAACTTACATAAATGAATTATAAAATATCAAACACATTTCTTCATACATAAAAGCTCTATATCTTACCAAACTTGTATTCTTTGTATCACTAATCCCAACAAAACATTTGACATACTTAAAAAAATCTTTAACACCAACAACACTCGCATAATTTTCAAATTTAACGCACACACTTCTAAAAGTACTCTTCACCACAAATAACGCATTTATATTTACAGTTAACATCACATTGGCATGCATTTCGTTTAGCAACATAAGATCCCATTGTTTGTAATCTATTTAAGTTTTCATAATTTCATTTGGAAATAATTTTGTATTTTCCACAGTTAATTACCACCATCAAATAAGCCTATAAGCACACATATTTTGCACAATATAACTTTACAAGGTTAGTGCAGTGGAAACTTCCTCAGAGACCAATCAGTAGCCATGCCAAGGTTGTCCAATTATGAGGTAAATATCACTAACGCTATTACTAGTTAATCTATCATTGCATTAAAAATAGGAACATTGATGACAATATTGTTCAAAATATTATTTTGACAATTTAAGTTACCAATCCATTTGTATAAAACTTATGATAATTGTTCTAATATGAAATAACCCAAGAATCAACACATTATTCTAGATAACTTCATTTTGTATCTTGCTCAATTGACACGGCATGTTCGATTCAAATTACCATTAACATTGCAACATCCAGGAACAATCACGCTACTGCACATGTAGAACATAATTAGATTAGAGAACTAATTTTCAAATATAACCAAGTTAATCAACAAAATGAAAATATGGTGAGTGCATTTACTTTAACCTAAAAACATTGCATACCTCTACTTTTCAACAATTAAATGTCATTCATCTTCGTCTTCATCCAACTCAACATCTGTATTAGGATCTGGTTCTGAATAGATATTGATTAAAGGATCATTCACATCGTCATCAGCATCAAAGTCATCTTTGCTAATATAGTCATCAATATCATCAATGAGATCATCGTCTGCTGCATTTGCATGATCAACCTCTTCAACTTATTCATCTAAAACATCGACTGTAGCCTGATCTGAATCATCATCATCGTCTTCTTCTTCGTGATTATCTTCATCATCTAGTACATGATTATACTTTACTGGTCTTCCTCTTAGATCGTATTGAACAACATATGACCAACCTGCTTTACCTGATACCTCGGAGTAATAGACTTGCTCACATTGACTTGGAAGAACATAAGGCTCTGTACCTAGTTCAAATGCCCTTATATTAACCATGGTAAATCCATTAGCATGCTCAATAACAATTCTTTCAGGATCATGTTCATGCATCCGTAGCCTGTACCACTTCACCTCAAACAAAACTATTTTAAAGGAATTAAAATCACACTCAGTAATGTCCTCCAAATGCCCATAGTACCTATTCTTGGTTTCTTTTGGATGTCTATCACTTCTAGAGGAAACATTGGTGACCTTAAACACTGCAGTTATCCCACAATCTGAGTTTTTTCTATTATCATCCAACTTTTTTATATGAAATTTACGACGCTTACACCACATAGCATTGTGATGTTTCAGCTGCAAAATTGGCAACAAGTTAAAACTACATTGACAATTAATAAAAGTCATATAGGAGTTAGTAAATATAATTGAAAACTGAAACAAACAAAATGTAATTGGAAAAATGGATCGAAGTAATTAGAAATAATGTGGGTAAAAAATTTACTTGCCTTTTTATCTTTTAAACCATAGGCTAAATCAACTTCACTTTGTGACGTAAGGTTAAGAATTTGATGTTGAAGACGATGAGATTTTTTAATCATGTTACTGACCCCTTCCCATGATAACCTACCGAAGAATTCTTCACAATCTTTTATCCAATGCCTCATCCAATCAAGGTTGTTTGCAATGCATAAATGTAAAGCATCCCACACTCGACCAACTATAGGATAAAATAACAATTCAATATCATTAATTAGATCATCAAAGGAACATATAAGTTTAATATAGTTGAAAATGCATAATTATTAAAAAGAGTTAAAAAACAGTATGATAATATAAACGTGGAAAAAATAAATGTGTAACATATTAATTCAACAACGTATAATAATAATTACCTTTCACAGTCCTCAATGTACCTCTCCCCAATATGACCTCCCCTTCAAATTTGTTGATGGAGTCGAGATGCCAAATGTGAGACACATTCATATTTTCTGCTAATTTAGGTAGATATTCACTAATGTACACCATGCATTGATATACCATGTATCCTTCAACCATGGAACCCTCGGGACACGCTCTTTGTCAAACAAAATCCTTCAATGACTTCAACTGCCTCTCCACCATCCACATCGACCTTGTGTGTACTGGTCCACATAATTCAATCTCCTCAACTTGGTGTATGAGGTAGTATTCTTGTGCATTGAAAAATGATGGACGTAGACATTGTTGCATTTCACACATTAGTTGGGGAATTTCTCTCTTCCAATGACTTACATCTTCTTTATGGATTTCTTTTGATGAGAGCCACCTTCAAATGATGCAATAAAACAATATATCAAGTCATATATAATATTTGCGGGAAAAACATAATATGTCAATAAGTTCCGCTACAAACCACAAACCAAGTACATTTTCCAAGTAAAACATTACTTACCTCATGTATTTTCCAAGAAGATAAATAATATGTTTTATGTTGTTGTCAAAGTTGTCTGGGAGAGATAAAGGTAGAACATACTGTATCAAAAAACACATAATTATTAATAGTTATTTCAAAATAACAGAATAAAATTAATAAAATATTGCATACCAATAATGAAATATATTATAGACTCATGATTACCTTAATGAATGTATTCCAATCATGTGTTTTAACCCCTGCAAAATCACCTTTTTTTGTCAAGATATTCTTTATGTTTGACGAAAAACTCGTCGGAAACCTGATATTTTTTATGACCTCTTTTTCAATATTTCTCTATTGCTCCGTCAAGCACCAAGGAAGACTAATATTATATTGATGGCCATCGCCATTAGAATTAACGATCACGCTTTTCAATGCATGATTAGCATCTTGGATGTCACTACAAATCTTTCCAATTTTTTCTTTATCAGTCCTTCCATCTAATATTCGCAATAACATTTATGTTATGTTCTTCCCGATATGTATTGTGTCAAACAAATGAACTATTTGCAGGTGCTCGTAGTATGGCAACCTACTGAATTGAATAGGGTAAATTTTTATTCCTCGTGTGCCTTAACGACATTCATGAAACATCAACACAATCAAATTGAAACTAATTAATCAATAAAGGTATAACATATCGCCCTGAACATAATTCAATACAAAAAAAAAATTGGCATGCCTTGACGGCTTCTATTATATTCCACCTTCCATAGGTGAGGTGTCATTCTTTGTGGTTTTTTTCCATTCTCTTCTTTACCTTTAAATTTTTCTTTGTCTGTAGTTCGATAACTATGGTTCTAACGCAGAAAGTGCCTATACTCATCGAACACTTCCTTTGCTAAACTCCTTGAACGACAAGATTTTATCCTGGGACCGCAAAATGGACATGCAAATTTACCCTTGGTTTGAATACCTACAAGATATATGAATTGGTGTAGCAAGTTAGACTTACAATTTAAAATAATGCATGATATTATCAACAGATATATAAAATAATAAGGAACAAAAGAAAGTAACAACATACCACAAAAATGTGTTAACCCGGGAGCATCATGAATTGTAAATGCAAGTATTCCATGGAATTGAAATCGTCTTTTCCCTATTGGTCTAGAAATATCATACATAGTGACGCAGCCCATAACTTCAACAACTCATCAATAAGAGGCTCAAGATATACGTTCATATATTTAACTTGGTACTTGCCTAATTGGTCAAACATACATGATTAATTATATTTAGCACCTATATGTCGTTATATATAAAAGACATAATTATCATGCACGAAACAAATCAATGAAATATTTACTGATCAAACTTTCAATTAAAAAAATACCTATTAATTAAATACCTGGAACAATCATTGCCAACATTGTGTGCTCTCTCTTGATCAACATCCAAGGAGGAAGGTTATTATTTATAACAAAAAAAGGCCACACTAAGTAGGTAGAAAGAAGTTCTCCAAATGGATTGACACCATCAGCTACCAAAGAAATTTTAACATCACGAGGATCTTCCTTAAAAATTGGCCACTTTTCTTCGATGCAACTCAATGTAGAACCATCTGTAGACATTCGAAGAACATCATCGTGACTTCTATTATTTGCATGGAAATCCATAAACTGTGCTATACTTTGACACCTGAACAACCGCTGGAAACGTGGGATTATCAGAATATAACGAAGAACTTTTTGAGGCACCTTTTTTGTCACTTTATCGATTCGATACCTACTTGTTTGACATTGTGGGCATTCATTTTCTAATGCAGATTGTCCATAGTATATGATATGATCATTAGGACATGCATCAATAGCTTGATACTCCATACCAAATGCTTTCATAATGACATATATCTCTCAATATGTGCGTGGTAAAATATTTGAAGTTGGTAATAGAAATTCACCTAACAATCTACAAAATTCAAAAGAATAAATCAATGAAAACAATATTAATCATCAATATCTCATCCAAAATTTACACATTAGATAACAATAGCAACAATATAGGAAAAAATTCAACCCTTTCTATAGATATTTTGAAAATGTAGACAAAAATAAAAAAACAAATTACATACCTTAGTACATGTGTTAGACAGGTGTTTGATAATCCATTCAAAACCTTCAAGTTCACTAACAACAATATAGCAGATAAAAGATTTGTTTTTGAGCCTTCATAAAGAGGTTGATGTGACTTCTCAAGTAGAGGATCAACATCATCACTACCATCCTAGTTGTCCTCATCCATTGGAGCAAATGTGTCTTGGATCAATCTATGTATCTCATCTTCCTGATTTGTATCACTAATGTTATCTACATCCATTATATCATTAGAAATAACTACTTGATCATCTTCAATATTCTGATGTAGAAGTTCGTCAGGCTGTGAATGAGTATTTCTGCTAGTACTTGGAAAATAACTCTCTGCAATGCGACATTTTGGGGGCATTGTCTATAAATTTACAAACAACATAGAAAAATTAGTCTGTATAGAACATATAGTAAAAAAATAAGACAGTTTACTGAAATTCATGACATGATGAATATTACACTGAATATATTAAAAATTGAACCCCAAAAATAGTCTTACCAGGGGATGATATTCATAACCCCCTTCGGCATGCCCCTTCTCCCTACAATGTCTTTTAGTTGTTTCTATTAAAAGTATTCTTTTTTGCAAGCCCCTGCAATCAAAGTAAGGACAATAACATTTTCCATCTCCTCTCGCCTCTAATACAACTCTAAACTGAGCAAGCTTCCTTGCATTTTTATTCATAGTGACAAATCCTTCTTGTGGTTCAAGTAATTGTCTTACCTACACCATAAAAAACAATAACTTGTCAATTACATTAGATATTATAAGTGCATTTCTTAATATAGTATATTATAATCCATGTATTGGAGAAAACTCACTATGGCTTGGGAATACCACAACAGATAGATGACTACCAGAAATCTACTCAATTCTCAAAACAATGCTATTATAAACAACAATGTTAAAACAATGGAGAAATGCAACCAACCTCGATCCAACATTTGATGTAGATCCCCGTTGGAGCTTTCAATCCACGCACATCCAAGCACTTGTAAATCTGCAAATTAGTCTTGACAAGAAATATCTAACAAGTACATGTGATATATGAATAACATTAACATCATCAATAAAAATGGTCCATAATATCATAAGCAAATGCAACCCAATGTATAATAAATGACATTCACACCATAAATGGACGAGAATATGAGTATTTCTATTAATGAACAAGAAGAAGTACAAAGTGATACGACCTCTTGCCAGCAACCAATCTGAACCAAGATCTAGATCAATCCACTTGTGCCTCCACCACTTCAATCCTCCATGAATGGCAAACTCAAACTAGAAAGGAGTTTGGAAGGTGAACATAACTGGTTCACAACTACAAGGATCAATGAGTGCAGACTCAAGATAGGGAAAAAATACACTAGAGTGCCTTTACTATTCTCTTTCCCCTTCCATCCATAAGCCATATGTGCTCAATATATAGTCCTCTCAAAGGTAGGTGAAAGGACTCATCGAGACATTACTTGGGCAGATGGAGAGCCAAAGGTCACCCAATGACCGCTTTTGGGAGTAAAAAGTATTAAAATAGTGGTTTTTTACCATTTTACTTGATACCGGCGGGCTATAGGGATGCAAATCGTGGGTACGCATGCTATAGTGATGCAACATGCGGTTAAGAACAAAAATAGGATAAACTAGTATCACTGAAGGATGAAAATGGATCTGAGTCACTGAAATGGATCCTACAGGCCAAAGAATGCTGATGCTCACACGATGGAAGATTTCTGTGTAACAGATGCCCCCTAATGTGTGAGGTCAGAGACTGAAAGTGGTACTATGGCCAAAATACATTATAAAACTCAGAAGTGGAGTGATGGAGACACAAGTGGAAAGAACGGATCACTCGTCATAATACAATAGTATCTCTGAATACATGTCGGTATAGTACAACAATCTGATACAATGGCCATGAATAGTTAGTACATAAGTAGATACGTGTCATAAGTGATCATAGCCATGATCCCTCTACAATAAGATATGGTCTTCTGCTGAAAAGAAGACAACTAGTGCAAACTGGAGGTACAAACTACTGAAATCTGAGAGGTGATATCTCAAATGTAAAGTCAAAGTCATATGTAGCATACTGAATGCCACAATCGCCTGGGGTCTTCTACACAAGTCTTCGATGGTGCAAGTCCCATCAAGTGAATAAAGGAGTTGGGGTCGAACCTGATGAGACATCGTCTGATTACTGGTCATTGATGTATACCGTTAATAGACGGGAGATGACCCACCGATAATGAAAATGGGCATCAAGGCACAGAGCACAATCATGAGAGTGTGAATAAATGGGTTGAAGTTGAACACTAGGATGAATCCATCGATTAGGGGACATTGATGTATTCCCAAAATTGTTGATGGCGAGAGAACCTGCCACTAATGACTGCAAGCCTCAAGTTACTCAACCGAACTCTAAGCCTCAAGTCTCGGAATAAATGAGTTGAGGTTGACAGAATGAACTCACTGGAAGGAGGGCATTAAGGCATCCCCCATCAACCAGCACGAGGTACCAGCAATGCTGAAATATTTGGAACATCTCAGGTGAAACGGACTGACTCAATAAGGATGGCTGATATGCAATAGTCAACATATCTGAGGAGTGGCTGACACTGGTTTCAGGACTTCCTTTGAACAAGAGCATGGGTAGATGGATAGACTCAGGCAGCATAGACTTGACATAAAGTGTGCAATGCAGGAGGCATTAAAGAGGGATCCATAATGACTGGAAGCTTAACCAATCGGTGGAGAAAACTGAGAAACAAGTACAGCTCCTAAGGCCCAACTATAGTCCCGACTCATAATGTGCGGAGTGGAATGAATGCTCTGTTCAAAGGCAACACAACAACTGCCAACAAGAAATAATGGCCATAATCCCATCTGTCTTTTTGGAATATTTGATTTTTTTGTCTTTTTCATATTTGGGAAAAGCTTGAAAAAGAATAAAATTGCTTATAGTACAACAAGTGAGGGAATGAGTGTCAAATAGCTAGCAGACTAGTCCCAAGTAGTGGAACATACCTATGCTCGATGCAAGGAAGTGCATGCAGGATGTGGATACTCGGAGGTGTGTTCCCTCAGGGTCAAAGGTTCATCAAATTGTGAAGGGAAAATATATAAGCTCTGCAGGGCTCGACAGGGAAAGTGCTTAGGCACCAGGCTAACAATTGAGAAAGCGAGAGCCACTAAAAGGCTCAAGCGGTAAGCAGGATGATGCAATGCAGTCACAACATGATATAACTGAGAAGTCCTTTTTCGTAAAGTTAGTGTCCTCACCCAAAAAAGTGTAAAACAATGAGAGAAGAACTCTTCTAGTCACGTATGACTAGAGTATACCTTTTTTGTAATTAATCCACAAAGGTCTGGAAAAGGGGTAAACTTATACCTAAGTGAATGTCGCTTCAAATCCTTTAACGAGTCTGAAATGACAAGCATACTCGGCAATCTTGTTTGATTTTGAAAAAGTCTAACAAGGGCTTAAAAAAGACTTTATAAAAATATTTTCCATAAAGGTTTAACGAGCCCGAAAAAGTAAACTTGTGACATACTTACTGTTTTTAACGAGCTCAAAGGAGATACGGAAGAATGCTCGTAATGAGAGCAGACGAGTGTCAGGGATATGCGAGACTAGTTCCAAGTGCATGGGACAAAGCTATGCATAATGCAAGGAACATGAGCAAGATAAGGACACTCAGGGGGTGTCTGTGAATTCGAATAGTAATAGGTTCAAATGTATCATAACAATGGGGAGGCCTAAACCTATATGCAAGGTTCCAAATATTCCTACCATGGCCGAAGCAAATGTCGAAAAGGACTAGTAAACAAGTATAAGTCCAGCTAAGAATCCTGTCTCCAAGAAACATAAGTACCAAGATCATTTCTAAAACGTACGTAAAGAAAAATCCAATACAAGTCACTGCGGTAGAAACATTTTCAACTTCACTATTGTTAACCTCAGACATAACGCAAGTAGAGCTAACCACTGAAGGTGCCATAGTACCAATACCTGAGGGATCAAAATGATCATCTTTTAAATGAAGAGCAAAGCTGAAGGATGTGAAGGAATCTGCAGTGGAAAATTCATCATCATAGGAGTTGGAAATTCTATAAGTAGAATCGAACTCATCAGGATCACCGATTTGTGGATCTATAGGAGAGCTCAAAGACTCATTAGACTCAAACGTCAAATTAGGGTTGGACGAGACGGTGAATGGATCCAAATTCAAATGGATGACAGGATGTATTGTAGGCCCATCTTGTTCAATAAGATCAAGGGGAGGAGGGGAATGAGATCTATGATAAATATCCCCCCACGGCTTGTCATCACCACCCATGGCCTAAAAAAGAGCTCCATCTGAAGGTAGGATACCATCGAGGCAATCATGTGAACAAGATAGGTTGGCTGCCAAAACTGGCAACGTAACGGGATCTTCTTCAACTGTCTGGGAAGAAAAGAGATCCGGATCTACAGTGGTTTGTTGGATGTGATCATAAGTGAGCTTCGCTACAGATAAAGGCATAGACATCCCAACATGCGCAATGTCTCCAGACATAGAATCCACGGATGGCAAAATCCATGGATCACCACAATAGGAAGTTTGAAATGGCATACTATTCGAAGGAGGAGGCGCACTGTCGGAAATGGTTCCAATAAAATTCACAGGTGCAAAATGGTTAAAAGTTCTCATCAACGAGGGGTACATTCCAACACCTATGTTCCCAGTTTCTGACTTAGAATTAGAAACTTGCAGGACTACTGATCCCATAGATGCTGTGGAAGGAGTGCCAACATAATCCAGCTGATCGATCGTCACAATCTTGCCTTCATGGGGAAAGAAAATAACTCAAAATACAGTAGAGGTGACAGCCTTCATAGCGTACATCTAGTTTCGACCCAGTAAAAGCTTGTAGTCGATGGGTGCATCAACCACTTCGACTTCAATAGGCACGGACTTACCTCCCAAGGAGACAACAAGGGAAGGGACAATTCCATGCGGCATAAAAGATCTACCGTCGAATGCAGTGAGTGTAGTTCTAGATGCGAGTAGGGGAGGAGAGCCAAGAGCTTTCCAACAAGTCAACGACATTACTGACGCGGAAGCACCTTCGTCAACCATAGCACGTTTGACGAAGCTCTTAAGGCAAACCACCTGGATTTGAAAATCCATGTGGTAAGGCAAGCGAGGTTGGACATCAGTAGTATCGAACTTGATAACACTAGGACTTCCCCCATCCTGAACTCCTAATGCACTCAAAAGGGCATGCTTCTGAGAAGGATAGGCTTGTAAAACTTCAAGATCCAACATGGCACACAGAGTTTGGCCCAAATCTTCCACGATGGAGTAGTTATGGGCTGCTCGAGCATTAGGATTATGCGTAGAGCGCTTGAGAACACCTTTCGGTATCCGCGACATAATAGAAGGCTTCTCGATATGCAAGGGATTATCAGGAGGAGGGGGAGGCTCATTCCCCAAATTCGGTTGTGGTGCACCATAATCACGTTGACGAGTAGCAACACAAACCTCCGACTAAACCATATTCACGCATCCATAACCACTAGTATTGGAAGAAGACGTTGTCGTTTCATTAGTACCATAACCAGTGGTGGGAGCATGCGAAGCCATGTTTTGGTGATGAGGTAGGGGATCCTTCAACATAGTTGCGCTCTGTGCCAAAAGCTTTGATGCTTCTTCAATACGAGGATATAAGTGAGTAAGATGATCCTCTCCACAAAGCTTGCAAGGGAATTTCACCTTACGCCTAGGTTTACGATCCTCACCACCATTACCGTCTTCCCAAGGAGGGTTGGCATTCTCTTTATGAGGAGTATTACGATTGCTATTATTGTTACTTCCATTGTTTCCACCCCTATGATTATTTCTCCCCTTTTTCTTACCACTAGGTTGCTGGTTACCCAACGGTTTCATTGATTGCACATTATGTACATCAGGCGATGGAGTGGAAGTGGACAAGGTGTGAACTTGTCCGGGTGCAGACTGGTTTAGCAACAAATTTTGCATTTGATTAGCTACCAAGTCTACAGGGTGAGTGCATGCAGACCCCACGATGCCATCGGCATTTGGTCCAGGAACTGACGTGGGCTCATGTCTTGTTCTTGGTGCGTCAGGAATAATGTCATACAAAATGCCAGACTGAGAATAAAGAAGATCTAACTGTTGGACTTTCAAGATAGCTTGCTCCTCAGTCATAATGCCGGACATCGAAACATCCTTAGCAATATATGGAAGTAAAGACTTGAGGAACCATTCCAACAAGAACTCTGGAGGAATGTTGGCTTTCACTAATCTCTTCCATCGATGCCACTCTTGAATGTGGTCAGAAATATGTGTGGCCTTATTTTGACGAAAGGTGGACAACAACTCAGTACCAGTATCATAACGAACCGACAACTGGAAATGGTCTAAGAAAAAGAAAGCAATCTCATTGAAACCCCTATAGGTGTTTTCGGGCAACTCCACATACCATTTCGTGACTGCCCTCGTGATGGTACGTTGAAATAGGCGTAATCAAATGGAGTCGTGATTCAAAGAGTTGGAGGAGCACCAAAGGTGAAATGTCATGACATGATCTGCCGGGTCCTCACCACCTTTCCCCTCAAACTTTGGAATGTTCGAAGGGAGCTTGGTAGGGACCGGGGGCCAAGTAGGTTCGTGAAACACCAGATCATTCATGATCTTCGAAAGATCCGGGAGATTCAAGCGTGCAAGGAACGGGAGCTACGGCTAGAAAGCTTGATTATAAACTCTCATAGAAGGTTGATTGAATGGAACTGTGTTGTACGATGGACCAAAAGCTTGACCATGAGGGTTAAACTGATGATACTGAGGACCTGATGGCCCATAAGCTTTCCCATGGCCATAAGATGGATAACCTCCCCCTGCCTGACCCATTTGAAAGTAAGAAGGTATATGTGCGTTTTGAGCACCATATTGGGGTGGTGGGTGATACTGGCGGCTAGCACCGACTGTGTTGTAGTAAGGGTTTCCACCATGGGTATGGGGCATGTATGTACTATTCATAGTGGGAACCGTGTTGTATTGACCATAATGGTATGGTATTTTCCCACCCCAATATTAGGATTAGTTTGAGCAGTCGTGTGATGACCATAAGCATGAGAAGTATTCCTAGGTCCAATATGGGTGTGACCAGTAGCAGGGTTGGTGGTGTGATGTCCATGTGGATAGGAAATATTACCACCCCCTACATTACTATTACTAGCGGTGGTAGTGGACGCAAAAGTATGCGGTAAGTGTCCACCCCCATGGTTGGGAGGAACGGTATCATGTGCAAAAGTGGTCCTAGGTTGACGAGTAGTGACATGTGTACTAGGTGGTGGATGGCGAGTCGTGTTTCAGACAGCATTCCGACTAGGTTGAGTATTCCTAGGAGGTGGTCGCATTCCAACATTAGCATGGTTAGGAATCGGACCAGTCCCCATACTATGTGAGTGGGTGGATAATGTAGTGCCCCCAGCTAGGGTAGTGCCCCCAGTGGTTATAGTATGGCTAACACTTTGACTAGTGCCAGCATGAGTACCAACCATAGTGGAAGGTTTGACAGTATTGTGACTAGGCATACCAAAAGAGAGTGCAGTGGGGTTGACCATAGGGCCGGAATCATCATGAGTCTCAAGCCTCCTATATCTAGAATCGCGTGGAAATGAAGGAACGAAAGGCTCATCCTGTTCTTCCTCCTCGGGTAATTCGGGCATCCCGTAAAGATAATTATCCAGATTTGAAGGATCAAACGGATCCTGGTCAAGTGGATTAGGCCAAACAGAACCCGGTTGAGTCGTAGGTGGATCACCTCCCCAATCCTCACGAGGAGTCTGGAGATCGGAAATGTGTTCAACTCTACCCGAAGGAGTAGAAAGGTCTTGCCCGATATCGGGATGTGTAGCCATGTAATCCTCAATGTAAGTCATCTAAGAATCTGAAGACTCAGAGGGAGCCCCCCAGCGTCCTCTAGTAATGCGTTGTGTAACCAAAGCTGGCTTTAAACCAGCCAAACGATGGGACCGGCAGAGTGTAGGGCTCCGCGCCACGTTCTCTCCGGAGAGAGACATAGCATCTCCTAAAGGCCAACTATCGATCAAAAACAATAAATCAAAAGCACATACCTAGAGAATCTACAGCCAAGAGTAGACAAACAGACTGGCTAAATGAGCTCCCGACACTAGAGCCAGTATGTCTCGCCTAGGAGAGGCTTGAGACTCCCAAACTATAGCCAGATGTAATAGAATCAGTTATACAGACACCCAGGCTTCACTGTGTCGACAGGATCAAGTCCACTGCACGAACACAACTGTGATGTCCAATCCCTATCTGACTTAAGACACAAACAGCATAACCACTGCAAGTACCCTGTGCAGTACCTAGGTAAGGAAACTATGTCTACCACAATATAACCAATGCTCAGGGGAACAGTCGCAGGTGGGACCTGTTGTATGGGCAGGGTAGCTAAGCCCGAAGCACAAGAGGATGAACCTCTGGTCCCCCAGATATGAACAAATCCTAGATATATCTCCCACGTTCATCCGGTATCAGAGGGATATCTCCTCAACCAACCTCCCGTGACCTCGTGCTTAACTTTGGTTTGAGTAGAGCTTTCCCGAGAACACTGATCTATACCATGTATTCCTCCACTCCCTGGTCAGACACCTAATGTTTTGTTCAGTAGTCTTGGATTGTTAACTCACAACGATCTATTCCAAGACTCTAAACCTATGCTAGTTGGTGTACCCTATAAATAAAATAAGTCTAATCAATTTTATGATTAAGCATTAATTTTAGTGGCTGTGATTACTCAAGGATATGGTCGTGAAACTAGTGATGTGTAGACTCAATAATATGCACCATCGTCCAATCCTAGACTCAACTATCCAATAAAACAATGTCACTAATATGCTAAATCAACCAACAATTCCGAAATAAATATGCAAACTTTTATCTTTTCAATGCACAAGCAGAACCTAAAATGAAGGCAACAAGCACTCAATGCAAAATGTAGTACATGAAAATAAAATATTTTTGTATTTTCTCTTATAAACAGAAAGGAAAATGCAAAAACTAAATGAATATTTTTGTATTTTTTCAATATATATGGAATGAAAAAATGCAAGCAAAATCCTACTATTCAGTCACTGAAGTGCCGAGAAGATCACTAAGACAACCCAACATATCCTAAACAGCAAGACTCAACCAAAAGGAAGAGCTCAAAAGGAAGAAACCAAGAGGTTAAACCAAAGATGATGAAAAACCAAGAAGGCTGAACCAAGAGAAACGAAGAGATCTGGTCACAACCAAGGCATGAAACAGTTAAGAAAGAGGCCAACAAAGACTCAGGAATCAACCAAACTCACCCAGCAACAACCAATAGCCATAAACCAACAAAAGCCGTGGTTACACACTACTGTTGAAGGAATACCTGCGGGTACCCGCGAGCAGTAGTGTAAACATAGGTGGGTGTACGCGGGCAGAACTAAGCTAGCCCGCGGGTGAGAAACAACAAATGGTCAAATAGAGAGTCCAGAGGCTCAGAAAAAGCAAGTTTTCTACAGTGTATCTTAATGGCCAATCA
The DNA here is from genome assembly GCA_027924585.1 of Larix kaempferi. Taxonomy (NCBI): domain Eukaryota; kingdom Viridiplantae; phylum Streptophyta; class Pinopsida; order Pinales; family Pinaceae; genus Larix; species Larix kaempferi. The sequence goes on from BSBM01000619.1 coordinate 2,828,913, forward strand.
GTGACACGGAGCTTCGATAAACAGCAACTCTAAATATGGACTAATGCTCAATTTTTTTTCGAAACATGGATGTTTTCCCCAGCGGAGTCGCCATTTCTGTATTGGAGAAAACTCACTATGGCTTGGGAATACCACAACAGACAGATGACTACTAGAAATCTACTCAATTCTCAAAACAATGCTATTATAAATGACAATGTTAAAACAATAGAGAAATGCAACCAACCTTGATCCAACGTTTGATGTAGATCCCTGTTGGAGCTTTCAATCCATGCACATCCAAGCACTTGTAAATCTGCAAATTATTCTTGATAAGAAATATCTAACAAGTACACGTGATATATGAATAACATTAACATCATCAATAACAATGGTCCATAATATCATAAGCAAATGCAACCCAATGTATAATAAATGACATTCACACCATGAATGAACGAGAATATGAGTATTTCTATTAATGAACAAGAAGAAGTACAAAGTGATACGACCTCTTTCCGGTAACCAATATGAACCAAGATCTAGATCAATCCACTTGTGTCTCCACCACTTCAATCCTCCATCAATGGCAAACTCAAACTAGAAAGGAGTTTGGAAGGTGAACATAACTGGTTCACAACTACAAGGATCAATGAGTGCAGACTCAAGATAGGGCAAAAATCCACTAGACTGCCTTTAGTATTCTCTTCCCCCTCCCGTCCATAAGCCATACGTGCTCAATATATAGTCCTCTCAAAGGTAGGTGAAAGGACTCATCGAGACGTTACTTGGGCAGATGGAGAGCCAAAGGTCACCCAATGACCGCTTTTTGGGAGTAAAAAGTATTAAAATAGTGTTTTTTTACCATTTTACTTGATACCCGTGGGCTATAGGGATGCAACTCGTGGGTACGCATGATATAGTGATGCAACAGGCAGGTAAGAACAAAAATAGGATAAACTAGTATCACTGAAGGATGAAAATGGATCTGAGTCACTAAAATGGATCCTACAGGCCAAATAATGTTGATGCTCACACGGTGGAAGATTTCTATGTAACAATCCAATATTTTCTATATTTATAAAGAAAAACATGAAGGCTAAATTTAATATGAATGGAAAGATGGTAAGTTGGTTGTGAGAAAGTGAATTGAGAATGGAAAGATGGTAAGTTGGTTGTGAGAAAGTGAATTGAGAATGGAAAGATGGTAAGTAGTAGAATGATATTGCATATAGACTCATTACATTGGTTGTGTACATCTAATTCACAAAATTATAGTTGGCCTTAGTTTAAGGTAAAATAATTGTCGATAGGGTGATGAATTCTATGGTTGGATTGATGCTCCATGAATCTTTTCTTCGTGATTGCAAAGGTTTTAGGATATCAAAGACAAATATGACAACGTTTGTGTTGCTGAAACTATATAATGGACCTACCTATTTTTTGCATTTAGGAATAATGGAATTATGGTCCACATTGTTATTGTTGTGAGCACACTTCTACTATCAAATTGGTGACAATGGTGATCTAGATGATGGGAGATCGACAAAAAACTAATTAGTAGTGATAACAAGAAGTTCATAATTATGGTTAACCTTTTTTGTTTGACTTTTGTATATATTAACACCTACTTGTGACTAATGTTGACTTACATATTGTGAACAAAAATCAAGTGTTGTGAAATGTTGGGAGACATAAAAGAGTACAAATGAGTATAAGTACTTTAATTGTTGGTTTCCATAGAAAATGAGATTTTGTGAATTAAGAATTTGTAGTTTGGATTTTTTGGTATAATCTAAGTTTTAATGTGAACACTTGGAGGGAGATTGTACCCATGTAGTGGTTGGAATTTTAAATAAATATTATTTCCATATTTTTAGGAGTGCATTGTATCAAGAGCACTAAAATTAGCAATGGTTCTGTTTGGTTACTAAAAAAAATGGTAAATGTCAAATGTTAAGGAACCAAAAATATTGGAAAAATGATAACTACTCGTATAGTTTGACCACCAAAGAGGGTAGGCTCTTAACCAATATTGTAGATGTATTTCACCCACATGACATGGGATATCACCTTGGGAAGCTCAAATTTGGTTGGAAACATTAACTAGTTTATTGACAAATATTGTGAAGTATCCATTAGGTAGTGAAGGGTGTGAGTCCATAATCATACTTTATAGGTTCGAGGTAATAATGGTTCGAGGTACGATAGAGAAAATAAATGATGTTAAGAAGTGCACACAAGAGCTAATAAATGATTTGGTTAAAGGTCAACTATTGAAAATCCTCTATTTAGTCGATCCATTGCAATATTTGAAGACTAGTAATTAGGTAAGTAGCAAATCTTGATGAGGTCAAGCCATAAAAAAATTGGATCCATATAGACATTGAATATGCAAAGAAAAAAGAACAAAGGATTGTAATAGATCTCAAGAATTATGTATGTAAAATGTTATATAGGACCACAAACACACTAGAGATAGTACCAATTGCAAGAGAAAACATTTTCAAAGATGCCAATATTGATGTCATGTGGTGATGAGTGAGAGACTAACGATATTGAATACAGACTAACGGAAGAATGTAGAGTTAATATTTATTTGTTGTAAAGATTGACAAAATAATTTATAAGCCCTAGCTTAGTAGGACACATCAATGTGGTATGCATTAGAACTAGGAGAAGAGATTATGTCACTTATAGTGTTCATAACTTAGGATGACAAAGAGAATTGGTAAGAGAATGGGTTCAAGTGGCCTAACTTGGAGATGTAGTATTTGAACAAGAAATATAAAAATATAATTACACATTACTAACCTTGCAAGGAGCTATGCAGAATATCCAAGCTCATACAATCACCCCACAAGTCCAAAATCCGTGCTCAATGTGCCACAAGAAAATAAAATTTGAAAATTATGGTGAGAGTGTGTAGTTTATATAGCTCGACATTCGTCCCTGTTGCCACGAAAAATGAAACCTAGACATTTCATCAATATAGGGATGAATTTTCATGGAACTTTAAAAATTGTGGATATTGCCACGGTTTTTCCGCCCTGAAAAAAAAAAATTAAAAAAACAATTTTTTAACCCATGAATGTTGAAAACGTGGAAACATTTCGTGGAACAGTCATCCCATATGTAGTAGTGTGGGATGTCATGTGTGACATGTTTGCTGCTATTTGGATCGCAAAATTATCTAGTGGTGTCGGCAGGTTACCACTTGTGATAGAATTAGGTACTTGCTTGACCTCGACGGGTACTATAGTCAACTGAATCTCAAGAGCAGGTTCCTTGCTTCCAACTTTAGTATTTGGAACTTCTACTTCTTCGTTGTGTGTCTGAAATCTATTTTCCTTGACTACTCCAAGAAAAATCCAGGAAAACTTTTGTGCTATCTGGGCTTCGTTATTCTCAGGATTTCCGAATTACGCAATGACTCGCTTAATGTTGGTAGTGGCGATGGGGATGCTTCTCCATGATCTGAATAGAGTAAGTGAAAACTTTTGTTGGAAACTCGGGTTGAAAAGTCACCCAGTTTCCTTCTATTGGTTGATGAATCAAGAATCTGTCGACTTCATCACCTTTCTTACTGCGATGAATCCAAATTCCTAACTGGCCAGTGTGGAGTCCTAGATATTCTTCGACAATGTCCTGCACTCGGACACTCTGAGTTAACGAAGAGGGTGTTCGTACCTCAGGTATCCACACTTGGAGAGCACTACCTTGCTCTACCCACAAGTCCTCATCCATTGGTGATAGATCATCATCAATGCCCCTCTCTTCGCAGGGTCATCTAAACTCTAGCATATTTCCTTCTCCATCTGTCCCGATACCCCATCCCCGTTTATTCCAGAGAGCACTGGCTTGCTCCCTCAACTCATCGCACCACTTCTTCCATTTTTCTCTTTCGATTTTCTGGATGTCTAGAGTGCTTTTGGGGCTCATCGTTTTGTCTTTGTTGAATTTATCGAATCTCTCACTGTTGGTCATGTCATATTTTTAGATGTCGGTCTTCATCAATTCACTACTCCATTAGAACATGCTTTTTCATCCCCCCTATGCTGACCCGAAGTTCTCTAGGAAATAGGGGAAGTGTAGGACGTCATTTGTTATGAAAATACTCCCATTTGTGCTCACGTACAATTTTTTCCCACTGGCATTCTTTTTCCTCCCAATTTGAATTTGGAAGAGGCAAAAGCAATAATGGTCGTGTTTCGACAATGTACGCAATGCCTTTGTCAATAAAAAATTTGAACACAAGAAATGTCAGTCAAGTTGGTGAAGAAATGTTTTCTTACTTCATCGACAAAGACTCGCTCTTCAATTGCTTGTTCTTCACAGAACTCGTCAGCAATCTTCTCGCACCATTCATACATATTTGTGCGACCTCCATTGATCATCTTCAAAATCAACTTTCGCTCCTCTTCATCTGCTGGCCTTCTCATCCAATAGCTTCTTTAGCGTGAATGGAACAGACTCTACAATTTTTTCATGGGTCTCAATAAAGAACTTCTCCCTTGCTTGAGCAATCGTCAGCTTGTTTCTCCTTGCATAATTTTGCAGATAGTTAGAAATCTTCTTCTCCCAGCATTCTTTGATCTCCTGCTCTGGTATCATTGAACATGCTCGCTATTCTTCTGGTATATGCATCACCGGAAATAGAACCAATGTGTAGTTGAGGGGATTGCATTGTTACCCGTGATACATAATATATTATACAAGCATGCACAAGACACATATACAAGTAGACAGAAGGTGGAGAGAAGCACAAGCCTTTATATTACTCAGCAATGTCGACAATATATAGAACAAATCTCAGTTAACAGTACACGGTTGACTAACCTATATATATATGCTTTTACAATCAGTTATGTAAATGTCTTTTCGGCGCAACCTACCGACATAGACCAACTAGTTGACACAACTTGCCGACTTACACTAAAAAAGGTTAGGAAAAGGGCCTAGTCAACAAGCCGACTTAGGCTCCTCCAACAGTGTGTAGGTTACTAGCAACAGTATAGTAAGGTCAAACAACATGGAAAAGATGCTAGTAAAAACACATAAAAATTTCAAGGGTGGAGCTAGTGATAGAGAAGGTCGGGATAAATAATGTGACCAAGCAGCCTGCTATTATAAATAATGTGGAGTTATATCCCGATATTCTTGTCAACATGAGGTTTAACAAATCCTGAGGGTTAATATCATCTTTTAGATATAATTTTATGAATACACCTCTGGATATATTTCGAAGAACCTACCTTGCTTGTTGGGTTCCCAGTTTTGTAAATTAAATATTATGCTCTAGATGCGTATTTTTTCCTGTTTTATTTGTTTAAATGATGGAAGGCTCTCGAACTGAGGAGAAATTTTGTATTGGATACTCTGTGTTTCCTGCATTAATCTATGATATAGTGGATCTGGATCTAAATATAGTAACATACAAATTCCCTGTGCTCCATAAAACATTGATGTATTGGTCTTATCATCCAATATGTGGCTTGGTTAATGGGTTGTTGTTATTTGTTGAGTGATGTTTATCACATTGACTGTGAGTTAGGCAAGGTCTATGGATCTGATTAGAAAGTTAGCAAAAAAAATACTGTAAAAACATACAATGAGGTGTGTGTGGGGCATATATGCTTGGCATCGATCTGCAACATTGCGTTGGTTGGGAATGGATGCTATTTGCATTCCAAATCAATCAAGATCAAGAACGTTTCACCTGGGAATAAATTTTATTTTGTACATTGCTCATTTCATTGCTATGTGAGTTAAGTGGAGTGGATGGACCTATCAAGAAGGTTAATACGAAAATATCTATGACAATATAAAATGTGGGGTCAAATTAAATGTAGATATACTTACAACCATCTTACAATATATGTGTTGACTCAATAGATTGGTTCTTTGATCGATGGGTGAGCTGTGTAATAAAATCCCCATTCAGGATTACACTGAGATATCTTTTGCTTAAGAAAATAGCAAGTTACATACCCCTGTGGATGATTCTCTGACCCACTTAAAGGAAGCTTTGTATCATTTAAGTACTTAAACATGTTTTTCATTTAAGTATGAAACTTCTTCATGTACACTGCTCGTATCAAACTAATTATTATTCTAAATAGAAAGATCATATAAATCCATGCCTCAAAGTAGAAAAAATAGAAGCAAGAGAAGTACTTGAGATCATATGTATGTTGTATTCTCTAAATTTCAGCTTCCTGGAGTTGCATAAGGCTTTATCTTGCAACTCGTACAAGATTGAATTATGTTGAGGGACTTCTTCTACAATTTACAAAGTGATAGAATATGCCTTGGAATTCCTGCATAAAGGGAAATGTCTCAAGGATTTTGGAATCTATATAGTGGTTTCCTAGAAAAGAAATTTCAAATTTACTATGACTAATCCCATAAAAGAATTAGAGAAATATCAATGCTAACTGATGTTGGTTTATTCAAAACAATATTTAATATCACCATTAGTACATAAATTGGAAAACCTGGGAGTAATAGTAATGCTCTACATCCAACACGTTCGAATTCATACAAAATTATTCTAGTATCAAGATTTTATAGTCACAACCAATAGTGTTGATAGAAAGGTTAAGGAGTTGGCTCCTAGAGGTTACATGGAGAAATAACAAGTTATGTGCAGAGCATTATTTCATTAGAGCATCATTCCAAGGATGCATTTTTTTTAATACAACTATTATTCTTAGTGGGAAAAATCACAGATATTATTGTTACACGAAAATAACCAGTTAAAAACTATCTACCTAGCTTGCATTTGCAATCTTGAAACAAATGAAGAAATGGAAATCTATTGATAACCAGAATGGTAGAGAGGATTAGAAAATTAAATGACATCGGGGGGGATTTGGAAACCATTTTGGCTGAAATTATTTTAACAGGTTAAGCTTCCTTGCAAGGCCAACAAGCATTAGAGGAAATTTGGGTAAAAAATGGCCCTCCTAAGGAAAATAATAAAATAATAGTAGAGAGAGAGTAAAAAACTACTTTTTTGGATCGTATTTTCAACTTATCTCCATGTAGGTTTACTCAAATTTCAAGCGAGAGAACTCATTGAATGCATAATTAAATTATGCATCCAACGAGTATCCATGTTGCATACTTTTAACAACATCCACACCATGAAAAATTGAAAATACATTAAAAAAATATGTTTCTAGTGAGAGAAAACACTTTTGTAATGTAGTTTCGATTTTTCATGGTGTGGATGTTGTTAAAAGTATGCAACATGGGTACTCATTGGATGCATAATTTAATTATGCATCCAACGAGTCCTCCCACTTGAAATTTGAGTAAACCTACAAGGAGATAAGTTGAAAATACGATCCAAAAAAGTAGTTTTTATTTTTTCCCTCGAATTTTTTTACATCCACCTTGTTTGAATTTTAAAGCATTTTGATTGGCTAATATGTGATGACAAGAAATTGTAGTTTAGGGTTAAGAGGCCCATTTTTCATCCAAATTTCCTCTAATGAGATTACTTGGTGCTTTCAAAGTTACAATCCAAGCATAACTGTAGTAGCATAATTCAAGTACGAATACAGATACACATACGATTCGATACAGAAAAAAAGCGTAATAAAATAATCCAATATGGATAAAATAAGGAAGTAGGCTTCTTATATATAATACCTTTAATCAAATATATAAATCAAATTAACATAAGTGTACATTAAAAACCATTCATTTTTATAAGAAAGTAATAAATTGAATGTTATTTATATTTTATAGTTATTAAATAATTAAAATTTGGTTTTTTAAAATTTACTTGTACATTAGTAAGAATCTATATTTGTATCATATCTATATCGAATATTCGATGAATTCAAATTGCTCCGAATTTCCGTACTGGAAATGCCAATACGACTGAATTATGCTACTATGAGCATAACTGGACCGGATTCTTCCTGGTCTAGCTAGGACACAACTATGGATACATGATAGAAGACTTAAATTTAGAAAAACCTTGATATGTGTGTACTTACACACATGGTAACAATCAAATGACATACTGGAAGAGTCTGAATTTCCTTCTTAAGGTTCCTAATAGAGTTTTGTTTCTATAGTATCTCATAAAACGCTACTTTCCTATCATCTTATCCACGATGAGCTTTGGTTTAACAATAAATAGAGTTTTGGGCATATTCTTTCAACCTTTTCCCTTACAATTTCCTTTCCTTTTCAAAGAGGCCTAAGTGCTAAATTTGGATCTAGGGAGATTTTCCAAGCAATGTCACATGGTGTGTCTTCATGCTCATGTTCAATGATTGTAATCTAGAATTTTTTTGACAAGGCCATATAAAATTTGATACAATTCATCATTAACTTAGATGGGGTAAATTCCATTAATATATATATATATATATATATATATATATATAAAGAGAGAGAGAGAGATGTTCCTTTACAACACTCTGATGATATGTAGCCTCTCCTTTTGTTCCTGAAAAAAAAAACTGAAAATAAGTTAAACATAAGTTTTCCCTATTATTTACAGTCTTCCATCTTGCCACTTGGGCATCTTCAAGCAAATTTCCAAGAAATTGTTAGAAAAACATGATCGCAAAGCAATAACAATAAATAGAAATGTAAATATAATCACACATACACATTACAAGAGAGACACCAATATATCGTGGTTCACCCAAAATGGGATAAGTCCGCACTGAAATTGCTAGTCCTTATTATTATACCATCCAACAAAGTGAAGGGATACAACCTACAGCACAGCCATTGCACTTCCTCTTCACACTCTCTCACAATCTCTCTTCTCGATCTCATAGATCTTTACAATGCATAATACCTAATACATCAACCCTAGCCGTATTACAATGTCTTTCTTTTATAAGGGAAATATAATGGGATCATAACCAAACCTGGGGTTCAAACACGGCTAAATCATCATCTATGAGACTGGAAGATCTGGCTCCACAACCAATAGAGATAATGCTAAATAGACTCTACAAGATGTAAAAACATGCTTAATTCTCCAAATCATTAGCTCTCTGGTCAGATGATCTAAAAATATAGAGATTTCTTAGAAGCTAGAACCACAGTATCACCTCCTCCTCCCTCTATGTTAAAATTATACCCAAATCTAAGTTTAGAGGTTGCTTGGATAATTCATATTCCTTGGTATTCAATTTTCTATCCTAAAAGGAATTTTTTAAGGTTATTTTTAAGTCATCAACTCTTTCCATTGTTGGGAGAAGTAATTGTTTCTATTTGTTTTTACCATTAGCCTAGTTTATGATCAATTTTGAGTTCTTGAGGATCTGGAGATGAGTTATTTCTTTTTCATAGGCTAATTTCATCAACAACCATAGAGCTAACAATTCTAGCCTATTGTTTGTCCCTTCTCTCAATGTAGTTTTTAATGAAAAACTATAATTTTGATTTAGAATTATAACACCATTAGCTCCATAGATTCCAAGTATAGATCCTAGGTCTAATCATCCAAACACAAACGACTCACCATCAATATAGATCTTATGGAATTTTAGGGAAAAGATTCAATCCACAGATCAACTGAAAAAGATAGTGCATCTAACTTGCCTCACTAGGGTGCATCTTTCTGTCTAAGCAGATTTTCATTATGAGAATTTTCATTTTTGGGTCCCCCACTATAGCCTTGGAGAACTAGGGAATCATGTTTTTGGATCTTCTGCTCACAGAATTGGTAGAATGAGTACTTTTCTCAACTCTCCTTGAGGAGGAGAATTGTCTCATCCAATTAGTTTTCCAAAATCCCGAAGTTGGAAAATTAGGGTTTATCTGACAAACCTTAGGTCAAGGAAGAAGTAGTTTTTAGAAGGACAACTTTTCTGGTAAGTCTCAAAACTATTATATTTCCATTTGAAGTACTGATTATATCAAGATGAAAAGCACTGATAGATGCCTGTCCTGGGGGCATAAGATCTGTAGTTGCTGACTGATAGAGTTCCTATCTGAAAGGATAGATTCCTGTCTTAGGACAGAAGCATTGGAGAGATTTTGAGGTCAAAAAATGACCTCCTAAGAGATGTGCTAAAAAAGTATGAGATATATTAAAATATTATGAGTTATGGGTTTTATGGGGTAGGTATATATGGCAAGTCACCTCCTACACTATTTTCTATGCACAATATAAATAACCATGGTTGAGTTACTTTTCAAAATTCACTCGAAATAAAATTAATAAAATAACTCTACATTGATGTGACTAAGATTCATTGTAAATTCTCAAAAATTTACTATCCTTTAGCATTTATTTGTCTTGAACTTACAAATAAAATTAAATAATAAAAAACATTTTTAAGAGCTATCCTTTTAATTTATGTTGACTTTTTATATTTAGTATTTTTGTCATCAATTAAATATAATGTGATTTAATTGAAAATTTGTTTATATGTAAAATGTTAATAATATTATTATAATCCACATTGCATTATTATTATTATTATTCTTTATTCAGTAAATCTATATTGGTAAATTAATATCAAAATCATAAAAAAATTGGGATATTTATTTTATTGTAAAGAAATGTTATAGTTAAGTCTATCATAGAAAATAATATAAGACTTAATTTATTCTTAAAAATTGAGTAGTAAATATGTGTGTGTGTGTGTGTGTGCTTATAAATCAGTTTGGCATTATAATATTAAATAAAATGGAGTGAATATATAATTAAAAATTAAAAATATGAAAATGATAAAAATATTATTTTATAAAAAAATGTGAAATGAATATATATATAATAATAATAATAATAATAATAATAATAAATTCGTTTGGAATTATGATATTAAATACAATGGAGTGACTATATAATTTAAAATTAAAAACATGAAAATGACAATATATTATTTTATAAAAAAATGTGAAAGGAAAAAATGTGAGCGGACCTTATTTATGAATAATGAGTACTTTACTTGAAAATGACAATAATATTATTTTATGAAAAAATGTTAAAGAACTTTCATTATGAGTACTTTACTTTATGACTTACAAGTACTTATACTACTACCTTGGTTAACTATGGGTTTTCATCCACCATAGAAAATTTGACAAATAAGCATTCTTAACTCATGCAATGCACCTCAACCATTTGGGATGATGTCATCTACTAGAATGTGATTGGTTGATTTTTATAGTACATTTTCTTTGTTTTGAGGCCCATTTTTTACCTCAAAATTTCTCTAATGATCAATACTTGCTAACTTATAGTGTTCCAGTTGATGATGTTGTTGATGAGAATGATCCGATAGAGGATGTTCCAATTGATGATGTTGTTGACAAGGATGTACCAGCAAATAGTGTTCCAGTTGATGATGTTGCTGACAACAGATAGTGTTCCAGCTGATGATGTTGTTGATGAGGATGATCCAACAGAGGATGTTCCAGCTGAAGATGTTGTTGACGAGGATGTACCAGCAGATAATGTTCGAGGTGATGATGTTGCTAACATCAAATAGTGTTCCAGCTGATGATGTTGCTGATGAGGATGATCCAATAGAGGATGTTCTAGCTGATGATGTTGTTGATGAGGATGATCGAGAAGAGGATTTTCTAGCAAATGATGTTGCTGATGAGGATGTTCCAACAGATGATATGCCAGCTGACGATGTTGTTGATCCAGCAGAGGATGTTGTTGATCATGATATTCCAGCAGATGATGCTGTTGATGATGACATTCTAGGAGACGATGATGATTCTACTCTAGAATATGATACCCCAAACATATGATGATCCAAAATATTCCTACGACATACAGAGTTTCACAAGTCGGTTGTACAGTTGTTGATGTTACCCGCAGAATACCTTCCTAGTTAAGAGGGAGTGTTAAAAGAAATGCAACTGTGGAATATATTCTACTTACATTTGTCTATTGTATTATTGTATTCCTCCTTCGAGAGATTCCATTGATGTATTTATAATGTAACAATCATTGAAAGAGTCAATGTAAACCCTAGGTATTATGTCGGCCTAGAAGAATCCAGAAAGGATTGTTATATTATGTATTTGACATGTCGACCTATTCACTTAGGAGAAGTCGGCCCAGTTGGGGAAAATTCATCCCAACAGAAGAATATAAATAGAGGATGAATTCCTCATTTCTATTCATGCATTCACTCTCACAAGCTTGTATAGCGGAGAGAGAGAGATAGAGAGAAGTTCGCACAAGTAGAGGAGTAGCTAATTTTTACTTGGGGTTTACTTTTGTACTTTGTTATTTCTATATTAAGGAATATTTTGCCAGGGTTTTCTCCCTTGTGGTTTCCTCGAGACAAATACAGTGTTCATTGTGTTCTTGTTGTGTTTGTTCTTCTTTCAGTGATAGATTGTTTAATGTTATATGCTAAACAATTTAAAACTAACAAGCGAGGTATCATGTCACAATACTAGGGGTATAAATATAAAGAGGCATATAAAATGCCAATGGAAAAACATATACTTATAATATCTACTGAAAATAGGGGTTTCTTAAATTGGGAAGGTGTATTGGGAGGGGGTTGAATAAAACAATTTTGGGAGGTATTTTCCAATATCTGGTGAAATTAGGGGTATTGTTTCATATGCCATGAACGAACGTGCTATGCTAGAGTTTCATTGAGTGAATCCTGTGTTCCTTTTGGTGGTTTTTTTGATATTGTGTCCTTGTAGCTCTGCCTGGGTGAATGTATCCTATGCAGTGACTGTCTTGGACAAAATTATACTAAAGAGTATTTATATCTACTTTGGTTTCTTGTCCTTAGTTGCTTGAATTCTATTTTGAAAATTGATTGTTTTTGTGAAATGGATTATATTCATTCTTGAAAATCAATGTGCACCTAACCTATTATGTAACCCATGGCTTAATGGTGTAAAATTATATGCATTTGTTTTTTTTTGTTGTCAGTCATTATGTGTAAATGAATGACCCACCTATTATATGCATGACATTCTTGGTCTCTTCTTTCTGTGACATGGTTGTGCCCCTAAACATGATATCCCTGATTCTTTGCTAATGACTTGAGGTTGTTAGGTTACTTGGTTATGGTGGGTTTATACAAAGGTTTTGAAATATGGTTGGGCTTGTTTGGAAGTTTGTGATTTTTATGAATCATGTGGGATAATTCCCTCAAAGGAAAATAGTTATGCGTATGTCGTTTGGAAAAATTTGACAAGTAACACAATTGGGATCATGGTAGAATCCCACTAACAAGTAACTATGCTACTTGTTTAGTAAAATATTCTTACAAGACATTACAAAGTTTTCCAATTTAATGAAATTTTTAGAATTTATAATTTACAAAGTTTCAAGGTCTAATTCTTTGAAGGGTTCTAGCTTAATGGAAGAGCACCTGCTTTACAAGTAAGAGGATGGTAGTTCGATTCCATCGTGCCCTAATATTCATAGGGAATGGTGATGATCAATACTCATTCCTAAATATGTATCAATACTAAGGGTCGTTAAAAATGCACCGGGAAAAGTAATTTTTTATATATGAAATGGTGACAATCAACGAATGTCACCATATATATGCATCAATAGTGAGGGCCATGAAAGGTCCATCACCATAAAACATTGTTGTTCATAAATTGTGACGGTCACTATCCATCATTATAATCATTATTCGTGATGGACCTTGAATGTCAATACATCACCTATACTTTTGGTGGCACGGCCTTTGACGACGTTCAATATTTGGTGACAGAGGCTCTTTTGACCATCACCAATGAGCTTATGGTGCTTTTTCCAACCCTCACCAAATATGCAATGGTGACGATCAATGAGCATTACCATAACAATAATGAGGGCCATGAAAGATCCATCACCATAAATCATTGTTGTTCATATGAAATGATGATGGTAACTATCCTTCATTATAATAATTATTCGTGATGGACCTTGAATGTCACCACATCACCTATACTTTTGGTGACGAGCCCTTTGGTGACATTCATTTTTTTGTGGCGAACACTCTTTTGACTCTCACTAGTGAGCTTATGCTCACCTTTTTTGACCCTCACCAATGACTGTTTTTGTTGTACTGTGATCTAAGTTCCATGAGATAATATTGCAAGCATGTTTGGGTGGTTCTCACATGGGAATGCTACCCATGGTTTCACGGATAACTATTTTCTAGTGTTTACCCCTTATTGCAAAAAAGGCATTGTCTCTTACTTAAAAGCAAAACCCTAGTTTCTAAAATTGTCGAATATGATGAGCTCTGAGCCATGGACCCATGTGATAGAGGCACCACTAGTATTATTATGATGTATCAATTCTAAAGGAGTTGAGGGTTCATCGATCTAATCCATGCTTATCATATATGGCCAGTTGCAACTTCCCTCCTAGAGGAATTTAGGGACACATGGTGAATCCCTTCCTGGGGCATAGAATTTGAATCAGGAAGCAGAGATGAGTTCTATGATATCTTTCAAGTGTGTTTAGGAGGTTTCCATGAGGGAATGCTACCCATGGCCTCACGGTAGAGGTATTTCTAATGTTGATCGCTTGTTGCAAAAATTGCATTGTCTCAATGTGTATGGGTTTTTTCTTATGGAGTTTGATCTTGAGAAGGTTTTTATAGGTTTTGTCAGCAACCACATTTAAGACCCTACAAGCCATCCTCAGTTCTCTAAATATCCTAATCGCATTGACATATAAATTTGATGGTACTCTTGTTTTGGTTCGTAGGTGTTGATTAGGTCATTTAAACCTGAAAATAGGTGTTTAAGACCTAAATCCCAACATTTCCCCTCTTCTAATGACATGATTGTTCTAAAAGGGTTCATTAATGGATTAAGAAGCTTTCTCCCTCCTAACCATGTTTAAACCTCAAATCCCATTTCAAGTGAACAAAACTTACTCATATCACTCATACCCCACTTGAATGCTATAGAACATGGAGCATGCACATACAAATTATGCATGGTGTGGGCCTGCAACACGTTATCATTCATGGCATGTGTTTTTTATATTCATGTAAACCATATACCTCTGGTAGGTGAGAGATATCATTAATAGGTATCATGCATTTTTTTGAGGTCTCATTCAAGGATCTTGAGAGCAAGAAGGTTCTATGATATTAACCTTATCATGGTACCCATAGAGCCCTTGGAGCTAATTAATCACAAAAATAAGTGCATAACTTTAATTACACCTCTTTTCCTATTAATTTTTTTTCTTATAATACTCCTTGACTATTTGACATGTGAGAATATTGGAATTTGATTGCAAGGAAAACTAACAATTTAAGGGTTTATTTTTAACCCGTTGTAACATAAATCCTTGCATGAATTATTGAGTACATTAAATCCACATTCAAGAGGTTTGGTGCATGACTATGCCATGGAATAATTCTCAGCAATACACACATTTTTATATTGAAAGAAACACATATGAATCACATTTAAATACAAAACCCCTAACTCCTACCCCTATCTCTCCTCCCAAAACCCGTAATTCCTACCCATATCTCTCTGCCCCAACCCCATAACACCCCCCTACTCATATCCCAATCTCTTACCCCCCTACTCATCCCCTACCTCTCACCCCATCTAATCCTCCCCCTACATATAACTCGCTCCTTTCCTCCTCCTCCTCATTTTTCTCTCCCTCTTTTGTCTAACCCTTAGTAACCCCCTTTCTCACTCTATACCCACTACTCCAATTATACCTAACCCCCACCCCCCTCTCTCTCCTCAAACTCCCTAACACCCCCCTCTCTCTCCCCCAACTCCTTGATACCCCTCCAGCCCCTCTATCTCTGCAACTACTTGACACCCCCATCTCTCTCTCTCTCTTAGAGACACACACTCACTACCCACAATCCCCTCCCTCTCTCACTAACCCCCCTCCTACTATCCGTACCCATAATAACCACTCTTCCCTCTCTCTCGAATGAATACATGAAAATGGGTAACACTTTCTAGCCAAAATTCATGATGAAAATTCATTTTTTTATTGATTTATTAAATCGAAGCCCTTGAAGCTCATAATTATTCCTTTGGAATTCTGACATGCAACAAAAAAACAAATTGTAGAGAATTATGTTGTCTTTCCACTTATATGTTTTTAAATAATAATGTTATTTAATATGCCAAAATTGAATTTAATGATAGATTTTTTCTTGTAAATTTAAATAAAATTTAACAAGTGGCTTTTGTGCACGTAAACTAATTTAGTGATAAATGTATAGTTTTTGTAAAAAATATGTATGAACATAATCTACACAGAATGCACTCGGGCGCACATACTTTTCTTAATTTATATGTTGGAAATTTATATTTTTTCTTAATTTTCGAAATGGACCGTTGAAAGTTCTACTCCCATTTCGTAGATGTATGTGCAAATAAAAAAATTACTAGTTACAAAAATCGAAGAAAAAAAACCCTTTTGAAGACACATTGATATAGGGCATATATATTTTTTGAAATTTTTTAGTTGTGTACTTTTTATGTTGTTGATTTTTCTTTGTGTTGATTTGAAGTTGTGGACATGGTTTTGCAAGTGCAACTTTCAAAAGAATATATATATACATACACACACACACACACACACACACACACACACACATATGTGTGTGTGTGTGTACGAATTCAGAAACCGATATATTAAATGGAAATGAATAGACGATTCATTGACAAATTCATGAGTACAAAGTTCTCCACCTAAGCTGCATCCCAATACAAGGTTTAGGCTCGACAAAGATGCCAATAAAATTAAATTTGTGAAAAGGGGCCTAAAATCTTGTTTAAAGCCCTCGATTTAGCTACTAGCTCAATCAAGGTTTTTATATCCCTCGATCTAGGTTTTGTGCACATTTTGAGATACCTCGATTGAGGATTTATGTGTGCTTAGTGGAATCTCAAATGAGCTATTAGCTTGATCAAGCTGATAGATCGATCTAGCTCTTGAAAACCTCGATCGAGCTTCTCAAAACCTTGATTGAGCATTTCAAAAATATTGATCAAGCATCTTAGTTCAATCAATGACACACTCCCCCTACCGATAACCCTACAATTTCTAATGTGCATTTAATCTCTCTCTCTCTCTCTCTCTCAACCCTTCTCTCTCACTCTCTTGCTCTCTCAACCCACTCTCTCTCTCTCTCAAACACACTCTCGGTACCCCCCCCTCTCTCTCTCTCCCTACTCATAACCCTACAATTTCTTATGTGCATTTAATATCTCTGTCTCTCTCAATCCCCCCATCTCTCTCTTAATCCCTAACCATCCCTTCTATTTCTCAACCCCCACGCACATCATCTATATGTCTCTTCAACCTCCTTCCCTCTTCCTCTCCACCCAATCCCCTTGTTTACGTCTCTCCCTCTGTCCCTAACCCCCCCTCTTTCCAAACACACCTTTAACAATGGAAACTATACTTTAATTACAAACCTAAAACTTTGTGAAATGATTGGGATTTTGTTGATTCACCAAATTTCCTTCCTTTTTATCATCTTTTCACACATTTCCCTTCACTTTTAACCATTTTACGACTTCTCATAAACATGCATTAAGACCATTTAAATGTTTAGATGGGGGATTAGACATATTATTTTCCAAAGCATTTATTGTAGCATTTTTAGTGAATTTATGATTAAATTTTGGAAAAATAACATGTTTTTGATAACATTGATACTTGGATGAGTTTTTTTATGTGTACACGCATATTTGAATATTTCAACATTGTCAAATTTTAGTACTCATCATCAAATTCGAATTTCCTCTTCAACCTTTGAATATTTCAGATGATCACTTAACCATATTTGATGGGAAAGAATCATGGAAGTTTTTTTATTAAATATCTTAGAGATTTGTGAGAGGATTAATAGAGATAATTATTCTCTAATTATTGGCAAATGGTTGAACCATATGAGATAAAATAGGATCTGAATTTATTAGTTTATTATTTCATTCTCAAATCAAATTATGTATAAATAAGAGTGCCTTCTCCATTCCAAAGGGGAGGACTCTTGGATGAGGTGTTTAGATTATCATGGAACAGAGTAAATCCTTTTGATATTTCTTTTCATGTACTTTCTCTTTCTTTAGTTTTATAAATAGTATGTTTTGATTTAGTATAAATAGTATGTGTTAATTTGGCTTATTTATGTTATATATTAGTAATAGAATTTTCTATTACAACAACAAGGGCCCACGACCACATAATAGAGTGTTGCTTAATATAGAATGTATTTTAGTTCCATTTATTTATTTTCACGAGTATGATTTATTTTCCAGCAAGTGTGTTTAGATTTATGCAAGTGTGCTTTGATTGATGAACCATGGAGTGTTTATTTCATTAACGTAGAACACATATCCATCTTTGAGCATAACCTCAACTGGTCAAACCATATAATTTAGAAACGAAGTCTACGTGACAACAAAGCGATCATTTATCACAAGATAGTTGTTGTTACCTACATGATTACAATTACTAGTTATAAGTATTAATTGATATAATCTCTTAGTAGTACCAAGAAGTATTATTTCCACTCATGCTTTCAAGTATGCATTTCATTCCATTTATCTTCATTCATTGAATTATGCTCTATATAGCCAAAAAGAGCATTATTGTAAAAAGGTTTAGTTTTGAGAGTTGAACACTTAACTACAACTTGAATTACAACACTTATGGATATAGTAAGTATACTTCAATAATGATTTTGTCTTTTGATTTTTGAGTAGAAATTTTCTAATCTTTCACATATAGTGCATGTATTTCGCAAGTATACAAATATTGAATGATAATTAAAATGTAACAAGAATTAAATTATATGATTTGTCTGAGACTTTTCCAAACAAATATCTCTAATCCCCCTCTCTCTCCCTCCCTACTCTCCCCCTTATATCTCTATATTTCCCCCCTGATACCTAACTCTTAAACCGTCTTACTCTATAACCCCACCCCATGCTCTCTCTCTCTCTAACCCTTCTCTGTATTTGTCCATCTCCATAAGCCTTGTCTCTCTTACCCTAAACCTTAACCCCCTTCTCTCTTGTTCTCACTCTCACCACCTCTAACCCCCATCTCTCTACCTATCCGCCCACAAATTCTCCATTCCTGTAACAACCCCCTTCACCTCAGTGTGTCTCTATATCCTAATCTCCCTCCGCACAACCTCCTCTCTCTCTCTCTCTCTCTCTCTCTCTCTCTACCCCCACCATATAGTCATCTTTCTATCTAATGCCCACCTCTCTTTCTCTTCCCCAATTCCTAACACACCCATTCTCTCTCTCACACCCCCCTACTCACACCCTTACCTTTAACCCCCATAATCCTCTCTCTCTCTCTAAACCATACTAACCCCATCTCTCACTCTCTCTCTCCCCTACTCCTCCAACTGTAGCTAACCCCCAACCTTCTCTCTATCACACTCTCACTACCCCTAAGCCCCCTCTCTCTCCCTAACCCTTCTCCTCATGTCCCTACCCATAACCATCCCCTCCACCCCTCTCTCTCTACTGCTCCCACTACCCTAACCCCCTCTCTCTCCCTAACCCTTCTCCTCATGTCCCTACCCATAACCATCCCCTCCACCCCTCTCTCTCTAATACTCCCACTACCCCTAACCCCCTCTCTCTTTATATCTCTTGATCCCCATACCTTATCTCTCTCTCTCTCTCTCTCTCTCTCTCTCTCTCTCTGCCCCCACCCTATACCCCCACTTATTTCTAACTACCCTAATGCTCCTTAAACCATACCCTCCCCACCCTGATGTCTATGTATTCCTCTCCCCCAACCCCCTCCTCCCACATACCCCTAATCACCCACACCGTCTACCCCCCAACCCCCAACTCTCTCTCTCTCTCTCTCTCTCTCTCTCTCCACTTACCCCTAACCCCCACCACTATCTCTTTCGCCCACAAACCCTAAACCATTTGACCATTTCAAACCCCCTCTCAACCCTTTTTCCTGGGTTAAGTACAATGCTATTCATATCATAGTTCCTTAATCCTAAAATAGTGTCTCACTCTCTCTCTCCCCCACTCCTCCACCTGCACCTCACCCCAACCTCTCTCTCTACCCCAACCCCCTAATAGCCCCATCACTCTCTAACACACTCTCACTGCTCCTAACCCCCTCCCCCTCTCTCCCCCTAACCCTCTACTACTCTCCCTATCCATAACCACCCCCTCTTCCCCTCTCTTTCCAATACTCCCCCTACCCCTAACCCTCTCTCTTTGTCTCTCATAATCCCCTTCCCCATGCGACTTACCACTCCCCCATTTCTCTCTCTCTCTCTCTCTCTCTCTCTCTCTCTCTCTCTCTCTCTCTTCCCACACTCTATACCACCCCTTCTCTAAAACTTCCCTAATCCTCCCTAAACACCCACCTTGATCTTTATCTCTTTTTCTGTAGAACCCCCACCTCCCTCCATACCCTTAATCAACAACAACCCCCCCTCATTCTTTGTCTCTTTCTCTATCTCTCTCTCACCCATCTAGTCATCCACCTACCCATGACCCCCACCCCTCTACTCCTTCACCTAACACTAACCCTATCCTACGAGGTCTACACTCATTGAAACCATGCCATAGTGCCTTCATTCATGGAATATTAAAGCATACTCATGATTGAACACTCGATGTTGATCAATACCTACTAAAAACCTTTTGTTGAGCCCCCCTCCTAATACATATTTCCAATTAGAAAAACATTGTTTATTTCAGATATTCCCTATGTTTACTAGAAAAGCATTTAGACACCCCCCCAATAAACATTGTTCACACATTTTGTAAAGGAAAAACAAGCACACGTTTTTTATGACACCACATTTTTAGGAGGGGGGGGAGCGAAGTTGAATTTAGAAGGAATGTGCTCAAATTTCTTACCACCTAAATCAAGCCTCCTCATGTGTTCATGTGTCATCATTCTTTCTATGTGTCTACTTTGGAGTTAGCTTTGGGTTAACCAAACCTGTGAGGTGGAATATGGTAGACTATAGCTAATTGGACAATTCATCCATTTTCTCAATATGCATGTATTTTACCACTCATTATAATATGCTACACATAGACTGCATTCTTTATGTAGATTCCAAATATATAATTTTTTTAAAACCAACATAGATCCATCTTAAACCCAAATCTATCAAGCACTTGAGGGATCCATCGTAAACCTTAGCTCAACACAAAGATGTCATGTACAAGGGAGGACAGGGAAGGTAGCTCTAATAGCAATTTGTTAAGGCACTACTTAGCACACAACATAAAAATGCCTCATAACCCACTTCATTTCATTAAACAAAAAAGATTTATACATGGAGCGAATCCAACTACCAAGAAACACAATGCATGACAGCTCCCACTGAAAAAATACACTCGCTTTTGTGACCTCTTGGCAATTTATGAGTTGAATTTTATAAACCCGTGACATCTCTTTCAAAGGCCAAGGAACATGGGCTAATCTTTTGGCTTTTTTCCAAAATAATATTCAGCATTTTCCATTCTTTTCAATATGTTTCACCCAAATTCCATGGGATTAAAAGCTTTTACTCCAAAAATTGCCTAAATTGTCCAAAAACTATATATAACCCTTAGAAATTTGAATATTTTTTAAAAATATAGCCAAACATTTTATGGTTGAAGATTTTTTAAAAATATAGCCAAACATTATGGTTGAAGATTTGATGATTAGTAAGATTCACCAAGGTTTCTATACTTCTAGAAAATTATAGATCCTTAAAATTTGGAGTGCTAGTTAGCCTCTCCTAGTTCCACTACAATGTATGGGAGGAGGCATTGAGAACATAATCTAATGCTACTAATGAGAGGGTTAACATGCTGTCCATCAAAAGTTAAACACATGACAGATTTGGTTCAGTTGGAAATTAATTCCAACAACGTTAAATGTCCATGATCTACAAACACTCTTAACTAATTATTTGAGGTGGCATAATTTTCCTTGAATAATAGAGTAAATTATTTAAAATAAAAGCATTTATCCTAACTAAAATAAGTTTTGCTATCCTCCAAAAATATCGTTGACATATAAAAATATTATAATATTTAATCAAATCTTGTTGATTCCATTCTCTTGAAAATAAACATTAAATAGCTTTCCTTATACCCTAAGGCCTCCATCATTGAGAAGACAATTTGATGCCCTAAATCATGCATTTTATAAGATATAGACACTGGCAATCAATCCAGCTGTTTATTTAATACAACCAAAAGTTAATACGGACTTGCGGCCTTCGATAAATAGAAGGCATCCTTCCCCTGCAATAGAACAGAACAGAATCTCTTGCTGTTAGGCCGTCCTTTCCTTTCCCTTCCCTACCGAAAAATACCTACAGACGAGGTATGGCTGGACAATTAGCTACATCTCTTGCTGCCCCCAGCAAATGCCTGCTTATTTATTTGTTACTGCTTTCTACATTTAGTTTGATGCAATGTAGGAATTTATCCACGTCTTCAACGCATGAAACCCTTACTGGATCGAGATTAGAGGTGGTGCATAGAGATTCACTGCTCTCCCCGTTGTCTCCAGGCAATATTACATCCACTGAGCGCTTCAAACGAGCAGTCCAACGCAGTCAAGAGAGGCTTGAAAAACTGCAGACTTCTGTAGTTTCAAAGACTGAGAAATTGGCTAATCAAGTTGTTTCTCTAGTGAGTGTAGGAAATGGAGAATTTCTCATGCAGATAGCGATTGGCAATCCATCTTTGTCCTTTTATGCAATTCTGGACACCGGCAGCGACCTGATATGGACGCAGTGCAAACCCTGCAGTGATTGCTTTTCACAGCCAAGTCCAATCTATGATCCTTCCAAGTCCTCCACGTACAGTACAGTCCCTTGCTCAAGCTCTATGTGCCAGGATCTTCCAATTTTTGATTGCATTAGAGCAGATTGCGTATACTTTTATACTTATGGTGACGGTTCGTACACCATGGGAGTTCTTGCATACGAGACCTTTACCCTTTCTTCTCAGTCAGTTCCCAAGACTGCGTTTGGCTGTGGCAATGACAATCAAGGCGGTGGCTTCAGCCAAGGAGCTGGATTAGTAGGCTTCGGACGAGGCCGTCTATCCTTCATCTCACAGATTGCCCCATCGGTGGGTAATAAATTTTCATATTGTCTCATGTCTGTCACTGATTCTTCTTCCAAAACAAGCCCTTTGCTTATAGGTAATACTGCTAACTTGAGAGCCAAGACTTTCAGATCAACTCCTTTTATTCAAAGCAGGGTTGAGCCAACTTTCTATTATCTTTCGCTGGAGGGAATTAGCTTTAACGGTAAATTATTGAATATCCCTGCTGGTACTTTTGGTCTTCAATCCGATGGCAGTGGTGGACTTATCATAGACTCTGGAACAACTGCTACATATCTGGAAACGGCTGGTTATGATATTTTGAAAAAGGCCGTGATTTCAGCCATTGATCTCCCGCAGGTCGATGGGTCTAACGTTGGACTGGACCTCTGTTACAGCAAGCCATCTTTCAAAAACGATCTTTCCCACCATGACTTTCCACTTCAAGGGAGCAGATTATGTATTGGCGAAGGAGAACTACATATACGTTGATACCAGTGGCATAATCTGCCTTTCAATGTTACCGAACACAGGCTTCTCGATATTCGGTAATATGCAACAGCAGAACTACCAAATACTCTATGACAACGAGAAAAACAGGCTCTCCTTTGCGCCTACAGTTTGTGATTCCTTGTAAGCAAGCAGATGCATGGGTTTTCTAGTATACGTTACACGCATGTTTTCTTTTCAATTACTGTTCCTATACTGTTTTACCCAATAATTGTGGTATATAGGACATTTGTAGTCTATCTGCCACCTACTACAAAGAGACCACACGTTTAGATTATAGTTTTATCATGGAATGAATTGATTATGTAATTTATTTATTTGAAGATGGTTGATTAGCTTGCTATTAAATCAATAAATGATTGGGATGGATTATCATCTATATTTTTCCTAATTTACATGAAGATCAGACAAATATATTTTCGAAAATAATTTTATTTATTCAAAAAATAAACAATAAAATAAAATAATATTTTCATTCTAAGTTTTCATTTGAAATATGTGATGGCCAAATTCAAAAACTATAAAGTATGGTAGCAAGATATTGATTGTAATATTGGAGTTAAGCAAGGGTGCACCCTTTCCCTACTCTTTTTGGCATTTACATAGATAAGCTTGAAGAATGTTTAGAAAAGGGCGTGGGCACTACCTTGTAGGAATAGTCATCATGTACCCATGTACCAATATGGGCATGATCTTAACACTCACAAAACAAAAGTCATGATTATCAAGTCCAATAAAGGTACTTATGACAATTTTTATTATGACAATAGAATCTTAGAGGAAGTAACCTCCTATAGGTACTTAGGAATTGACTTTCATCACAAGCTCAATTCGAACTATAGCATTGAAAGGAGGATAAAAGGAGAGTGGAAATCCTTCTTTGGCCTCTAAAACAAATGTAAATAGATAAACCTTGTGATGTGGGACAAAAAGAAATTCCCCAAAGAAGAATTAGAGGTAAAAAGAAAGCTTTAATATTACAAAAAGATCATTAACCCTAATATGGAAGATCAAAACTATCTTTCTATCATAACAAGATCAAATAAAAATATCAATATCGCGATGAGCTTCATAGTGAAACTAGGCATTGGACAACCACTAAAACCCTTGGGGTGAAATAATTTTCCATCTATGGAATTCTATGAGGGTGGATGATATCTCTCACTCACATTAGATCTGAGTTTCAAAATCTTTCTTGGGGACTAACCTTTTTAACATTCTAGATCCCCAAAACTATAGCAAGCTAGGGACACTCCTGTCTAATAGAAATGACATTTTAAAGAAAACCAAATAATCTTTATGTTCTTAAGGTTCAATAAACCAAAATTGGTATCCAAGGTTAATGACAATCATCCTCATCACCATCATCATAAAATATAGAATTTGAAGAAAGATTTGTATTTCAAAATTTTGTACTAACTAAATCTATTCAAAATTAAGATATATTTATATTAATTTATTTTATTATAATGATTTGCTTTTTTAAGTTTCTTATTTTATAAATGGTTTTTTTTTCCATTTATGATTCTACATACACATAGTTACTTTCTTATTTGACATCAGGATTCATTTATTTTAAAGAATAATTCTCAAAACAAAACAAAAATATCAATGAGATTAACACAGTATTATTTTGGATGATTATTATTATTATTTTTATTTGTATTTTATAAAATGATATATATATATATATATATATATATATAATTTGGTATGAGTTTATTTCTTCATTTTTTTTCAATTTAATACATAATTTTGAATTTACAAATTTATATTTTAAATTATCTTTATAAATAATATATATTACAATGTTATATATCTCATTCAATTAAAATATGGAAAAATTTTATTTAATCAAAGGAAAAGTATTAAAAAACTGTAATCTAGTATGTAAATAAAAACCTATCTAATCAAATTAGTAATAAAAGACTGTAATCTTGAAACCATCAAGAAAAAGTAATAAAAGACTGTAATTTTGAAACCATAAAGAGACTGACTGATCCCAGAAAAACTATTTTGAAACCATAAAGAGACTGACTGATCCCAGAAAAACTCTTTTGTAGTAATAATTTTGAAAATAACATTGAAACCATAAAGAGACTGACTGATCCCAGAAAAACTCTTTTGTAGTAATAATTTTGAAAATAACAGAGAGCTTAGCATATCATAATCCATGAACAACATGAATCTGAAAATAAGATTGGACGTGTTTGCAGTTCTATTTGAAAGAAACCCAAAATAAAAATAAGAAGCAATCTCAGAGATAAAGTTTTATGGTTAAGTGACAAAATACAGTTTTCTGCCAACTTCAAAATCATGGGGTCAACTGAGTGATAAAATCAATCTATTTGAAAGAAACTAAAAATCATTTGAAAAAAAAATCAAAATAAGAAGCAATCTAATACCTTATGGCTAATAGTGAAATTTTATGAGTAGTGACAAAATGCATCTTTCTTTTAGAAAAGAAGTTTGTGATTTTAAATTAAAAATATCAAAATTTCCCACCACCACAATCTCTATCAAAAATAATGAAACCAAAAACATAATATAATTTAGTTGATGGTAAAACCGTTGGAAAAACTACTTTTAATCAATAAAATGCATGTTTTCCTCGAGTTTTGGAAAGATAATTTTATTAATATATTAATATTAAACTTTCGAAGTTACCTATCCAATCACAGAACTTCAAAATATTTAAGAGATGATACAATTTAAAAGCATATTATTAGTCCCTGCCCGCAATTTATCTTCAATAAATTGAGGCAGTTACTATTATGAAAAGGCTTTTCCAACGATTACCACTAATATCTACTAGCTGTGGATGAAATCGGCCTTGTAACTTATTTAGCGACCGGTGTCCTGACCGGTACAAAGAGAATGGATGGAGGGACTCGTCATGCTATGCCGGAAGCATCAACATTAACATGAAACTCCAAGTTTCAATCTGGGAAGAGCCGCAGCAATCTAGATTTGATACCGCCTTTAATTGTTGTATTTTATTAGTAGCAATGTTATATTTGAGAAATTCAATTGGGTCTAGCAATAGGTCTTTGTGGAACACTCACCACTAATTTTCACCTTTGAGATGTCAATCTATAAATGTATTAATGAGTTGTCAATCTATACATTTAGTAATTAGTAATTCCATCTCTATAGTTCTTAAATATAAAATTTATTTTATAACTTTTTTTTTCTATAAACCAAAAAATAATTCCATATCAATAACAAAATATTAGAATATCTAAATATCTAAAATTAAAAATATTAATTAATATAAAATAAACTAAAAATAACTACCCAAAGACTTTTATCTATATGCTTAAAGATAAAAAGATCCAAATCCTAGGCTCTATCAAGCATCTAGAGGGATCAAATCTCCAGAGGTGTAAACCTCTCCTCGAAAAGCTCCTTGAGTGCAATAAGTGAGAAGAGGTTTGCACCTCGAGAGATTTGATCCCTCTCGATGCTTGATAGAGCCTAGGATTTGGATCTAGGCTGGTTTCAGTCGTGGGCAGTGACACAAAACTGGAGTTTGATCAACATTGTAAGGAACAGGTTGAGTTGAAAACACAGATACATTTACGAGGATTATCATAACGTAAGTAATAAATATTAACGATTGAGTAAATTGTTAAACTGGAAAATAGAGACAATTTGCCTAACTTTTTTTTTCGATTCTCTTTTTGTTGATCTGCATTTTATTTTGTTTGTTCTTCTCCTTCTTCTTTCGTCATTTCGTACATTTTGATTTATTTGTTGTTCTTTAAACTGATCTTTTTGTTCTTCCAATTGCTTCAACTCTCTCTCGATACGCTCTTTGTCGATCAATGTTTCGTTTTCTTTGTTCTTCTCATTCTTTTGCTATCAATTCGCCTAACTTTTTTTTTTTCGATTCTCTTTTTGTTGATCTGCGTTTTGTTTTGTTCGTTCTTCTTCTTCTTCTGCTGTCATTTTGTTATTTCATACATTTTGATTTATTTGTTGTTCTGCAACTTGATTTCTTTGTTCTTCCAACTGCTTCAACTTTCTCTCTCGATACACTCTTTGTCGATCAATGTTTCGTTTTCTTTGTTCCTCTCGTTCTTCTGTTGCCAAATCGTCTAACTTTTTTTTTTTCGATATTCTTTTTGTTGATCTACGTTTCATTTTCTTCGTTCTTCTAGCTCTTCTTCTCTCATTTCGTCCAACTTCTTTTTTCGAAGTTATTTTTGTTCTTCTGCTTTTTGTTTCAAGTCTTCTTCTCGTTCTTTTGTTGTCACTGAAATCAATACGTCCCTACACTGAAATCTATGTGTCCATACACTGAAATCAATGTGTCCACAGAATAACGTTTACACTGAAAAATATGCAATAAAAAGACCCAAAAGTAGGTGATCCAAGACGATTGAACCTTGAACCTCACGCCCATTATCCCAACACCCTTACCACTATATCACATGTAGTTCTTATTATACATAGTAAAGAACTTATATACTTATATGTAAATATTAATATATATTTTAATTTTAATTAAATACTAATTTAATTTTAAATATAATTTCATGTAGTTTAAATAATAAAATAATTATTAGAAAATAATCATCTCTCATTGTAAATATAAATAGTGTTTGAAATAAAAAAAATTATAACAACTTAAGAGTTGTTGAATTTGAATGGTTAAAATGTTAATTCTTGTTTCTTAAGTAAAATTTACATTTTAAATTTAATTATTATTTATATAATTTGGTTAAAATTGTTAGGTTAATGTATATGACTACGACTCTAATTAAAAAATAGAGAAAGTAGATACCTAATGATTAACTCAAATTGTTGTATTTAATTCAAGTAGTAACTAATGATTATGACTAAAATGTGTAAGTCTATATTTCTCACCCTTACTCACATATATATAATATTAAAAAATGTACTTTCAAACATTTAAAAAATAATAATAAGATTCAACTTATCGAAAACTAAAACTAAAGGTTCAATTAATAATTAAAATTATTTCCAATTTGTTATATTATTTAAATAAAATGTTATGTATTCTATATTTATTACTTAAAAAAATAATCATTTGAAAT
This sequence comes from Larix kaempferi, assembly GCA_027924585.1. NCBI lineage: Eukaryota > Viridiplantae > Streptophyta > Pinopsida > Pinales > Pinaceae > Larix > Larix kaempferi. Next base: position 2,857,502 of record BSBM01000619.1, read on the forward strand.
TTATGGATTTCAATTAAAAACAACATAAGTTAGGAAAATTAAAAAAGTAATAGAGAATATTATAGCGAAAGTAATAGTGAATATTATAGCGATCATCAAGTGAATATTATTTCGTAAAAAAAAATTATTAGAAGCTTATGGATTTCAATTAAAAAATGTAAAATTAATATTCACTTAAAACTAATATTCATTTGAAACTTATGGATTTCAATTAAAAATAGCATAAGTGAGGCAAATTAAAAAATGTAAAGCTAATATTCATTTGAAACTTATGGATTTTAATTAAAAGCAAATTTAAAAAAGTAATAGTGAATATTATTTCTTAAAAAAATTATCATTTGAAACTTAGGGATTTCAATTAAAAAATGTAAAGCTAATATTCATGTAAAACTAATATTTATTTGGAACTTATGGATTTCCATTAAAAAAAGCAGAATTAAAAAATGTAAAGCTAATATTCATTTGAAACTTATGGATTTCAATTAAAAAACGTAGAAAGTAGGCGAATTAAAAAAGTAATAATGAATATTATAGCGATCATCACGTGAATATTATTTCTTAAAAAAATAATCATTTGAAACTTATGGATTTCAATTAAAAAATATAAAGCTAATATTCACGTAAAACTAATATTCATTTGGAACTTATGGATTTCAATTAAAAAAAACAGAAGTTAGGTGAATTAAAAAATGTAAAGCTAATATTCACGTAAAGCTAATATTCACTTGAAACTTATGGATTTCAATTAAACACAGTAGAAGTTAGGCTAGTCATTTGAAACTTATGAATTTCAATTAATATTCATTTGAAACTTATGGATTTCAATTAAAAACAAAAAAACTTAAGGCTAATATTCACTTAAAGCTAATATTCATTTGAAACTTATGCGAATTAAAAAAGTAATAATGAATATGTGAATATTATTTCTTAAAAAAATAATCATTTGAAACTTATGGATTTCAATTAAAAAATGTAAAGCTATTATTCACGTAAAACTAATATTCATTTGAATAATCATTTGAAACTTATGGATTTCAATTAAAAAATGTAAAGCTAATATTCACTTAAAACTAATATTCCTTTGAAACCTATGGATTTCAATTAAAAATAGCAGAAGGCAAATTAAAAAATGTAAAGCTAATATTCAAGTAAAACTAATATTCATTTGAAACTGATGGATTTCAATTAAAAACAAAAGAATTTAGGCGAATTAAAAAAATAATAGTGAATATTATAGCGATCATCACGTGAATATTATTTCTTAAAAAAAAATCATTTGAAATAAGATATCTTTGCGGCAATTCTTGACCCGAAATATTTTTTTCTATAATTTATATAATAGCTTCCCTGTTTATATAGTCAATGATTTCATTTCGGAAATATTTAGAAAATACATTATATTTTGTTATATTACTCGACAAACTCACAAATGTTACAATGTCTCCCTCATATTACACTCGACAAACTCAACAAACTCACACATGTTACAACATCTCCCCCATACATATTATAACTTTTTTCTTCTATAAACCAAAAAATAATGCCATATCAACAACAAAATATTAGAATATCTAAATATCTAAAATTAAAAATATTAATTAATATAAAATAAACTAAAGACAACCACCCAAAAACTTTTATCTATATGCCTAAAGATAAAACCAAACTATTTTATTCAAACCAAAGACACTTATTATAATATTTATACGTTATCGTTTAACCATCTTATTATTTCCTTTGCTATGATACTTTTACCTTTCCCTTTTCCTTACTATTAACTCCCTTTAATGTTCTCCCTTAGTTTCCTTTGCTACTTTATATTGTTTCTACCCTTTACTTTTTACATATTTAAACACTCTTTTAAGCCTTATTTTATCTATTAACTTACTACCTCCTTATCTACTATTATACACCTTTCCATTATCGTCCAACTATTTTGATACCATACTTACCATAAATGAAAACAACATTTCCATGTCCTTTGATCCTCGTCAAGCTTGGTAGATGCACAGGCTTGATATTTCATCACGTGCATTTACCATCTTAAAAGCTAGAGATGTGGAAGATTGAAGAGGAAGTGGTGTATTGTCATTTTATTGTTCATAGATACTTATTATAATATTTGTACATTATCCTTTAACATTCATATTATTTCTTTCGCTATGATATTTTTACCCTTAATATTTCACCATTTGCATTCACCATCTTAAAAGATGGAGATGTGGATGTTCCCTGGCCGCAGGTGCAATAGGAACTATATAAATCGATTTCTTGCTCCTGCATTACTTTGGCACTGTTACCAAAATGTTTTAGCAAAAGTTTTGAAGGATAGATTCTTTCTGTTTTGGTCGATGAGGTAATTTCGAGCCATATTTGGCCTCAAATCTAGGCGAGGCAATTTTTTATTATTTAATCTATCACCCTGAACATCGTGAAAAATGCATAATACTCGTGGAGGAATGGAGTTGGTAACAAGTGGCTCATGGTTGGGACACATGTTAAATCACTCACATGTTAAAACTGGACAAACGACCGACAGCTGTTGAACTACGTTGAGTAGGCTGTCTTGAAACCTGATGTTTCCGTTGTTATTGTTTTATTTATTTGTGACTTTCTCACAATGGATTTTTCACGACATTTCACATAGAAATGCTCCGTGACTAGAAGTTCTTCGTGAATAGAAGTTCCGGGGACAGATTCATTGTGGGTTTTTCGTTTTGGGTCTTAGCAAGTGACAACTTCAATTCAACCATTGTAGCTTTGACAGAATGTTGTTGCACATAAAAAAGCATGAAGGCTTTTATTCGGTACATGATATTCTCAAATGTCTCTTAAGTTGTTTCAATATTTCTAACTTCATCTCTAGGAATGTCGAAGGAATTGATACATATACAGCTTATGCATGTCAATTTGGTAATTGATGAGCAGCCATTTTAATCCTTCCATTTCTTGATTGATTCTCCTTACTGAGGATGTTCGATTCTCCTTAACATTCCATTAGCTTCATATCGCCATTCTAATCTTCTAGATAAATGGTTTCGGGCAAGAAAATACTGACACGCTCTATCCTAAGCTCGGTTCATTCTCAAAATGATAGATTCAACAAAAGTTTTATGCTATAATTGTCTTTGCAAAATGGCCATGGCTATTTGTTGCAGTTGTCTAACGATGTCTTTTGCTTGGTGTAGTGGTCGTTTTACCTTACATTGATTCTTGTTGTTGTCTCTTGGATTAGTGATGAAGGCCTTGAATGGTCTGGAAGATTCAAGAATGGTGTACCCATTCCTCACCTTAAAGGATGGCATATAACTGGAAGCTTCATGGATATGTGCAGGTTGTCTTCACACCTACCCAACCTGTAAAGGATTGTGGAGCTCACAGCTCTCCATCATATTATATACGTTTCCGTTTTTATTGTTTTATTTATTTATTTATCTGTGACTTTCTCACAATGTATTTTTCTCGAGATTTCAGAGTAGAAATCCTCCATGACTAGAAGTTATGGGGACAGATGCGTTGTCAGTTTTTTGTTTCGAGAACGAGATATTTATTCTCATGGTCTCTACAATTCTAGACCCTGATCTTTTATGGTCATTTTCGGCCTTAAAATACTGAAATCCAAGTCTCGTATAACATCAAGTTGATGTTTTCTTGATTTTTCTGAACTTGGGCTTATTCAACACAATAAGCCCAAGTCGGTTATTTGCATATTATTGTTTTGGATCAGATTTCCTATTTGGGTATCCTTGGTTCTACGTTATGAACTGCAGGTTTTGGGTACGAAACTCTCGGAAGGCTCAAAGATGTTTATGTTCGATTGGTTTTACAGTATTCTTCCCACTCTAGGTGTGTGGCAGAAAGAAGCCAAGATTATTTTTCTAGGCCTAGATAATGCAGAAAAGACTACCTTCTTGCAGATTCTAAAATATGAGGTAAATCCATTCCGACCTTTTATCCCATGTTAAAGCAAATTTCTAAGCACAATATATTATCGTTGATCTTGTTGAAACCAACATGAATGCCATTACATTGATAATACTATTTCCATATGGAGTAGAATAACCAGATGCTATGAAGCCACCTTGTGCTTCCCTTTATTTCAAACATAACCCGAAGCACGATTATGCTTTTGAACCACCCTAATCTAGATGTAATACCTCACCTTTAATTGTTTTTTTAATTAGTAGCAATGTTAGATTTGAGAAATTCAATTGGGTCTACCAGTAGGTCTGTGTGGAACACTCACGACTAATTTTCACCTTTGAGATGTCAATCTATAAATATATTAATGCGTTTTCAATCTATACATTTAGTAATTGCATCCGTGTAGTTCTTTTGACTAATCTTTCTTCCCCTTAGATTGGCATCGCTATAGATCTTATCATTCATTTCTCTAGATAGAAAGTCGGTAGTAAGCCTTCATTCCCCATAAGGAGTGAGGTGATTTTGAGAGTGCATTGGATCCCCATGGGGACGGCTGAAGCAAAATCATCAGTGGGAAAACCACATCAATTGAAATTGTAAGCCGCTGGCATGAAATAGTGAGAATGTGGTTCCTATAGAGTTACGCTTGAACAATGAGCTTCAAGAATATGCATGGCATGTGCTTTGTTTTATATAATCCTATATATATAATCCTTTTGATAGAGTGTTGGATATATAAACGTTTATGTCGATAAGTTGGATCTATGCGCTATCAACAGTGAGCTTTCATTTGGTAAGGTTCTTTTGTACTAATAATGTTTTTGTTCATTCCAGCTTCGATGTCATTGTTAATATAACACCATGGAATAATACTTATTCAAATCACCCATAAATGCAAGTTTTGTCTTCTGAAGATGGGGCATTTCCTAGTGTAGCCTCCTTCAATCTTTCCCTGAACATTTACAGTAAGTGTTTTCATTCCATTCCTACACTGAACATTTACAGTAAGTTTTTTCATTCCATTCTTGCACTGAACATTTACAGTAAGTATTTTCATTCCGTTCCTGCAAAGAATCGAAGAACAACTTCCTTCTCTCAATTTAATTTGCACATTTGGATTTTTGTTTACTAAACAGTTGAAAGAGGTCAAACAATTGTCATGTAGGTATGTGATTACTCCGAGAACCTGAACTAGTAACAATCACGCGATTTTTCTAGCTCCATATAAAAGTGAGCCCTAAATGCAGATAGAAGGGCATAATAATCAATAGAACTATTCATATAACAAGCCAAATATATGCCAAAAACATCCCTTTAATATATGAACTAGGTATATAACTTGCACCTTTCAGCAGCAAGTTCGATGGCAGTAAATCGCAATCAAACATTGTTCCACCGAGTAAGAAGATGAACACTGAAGGTACAAGAAAACCAGAAGACACACCATCTAAACCACCAATCAAATGTTGGGGTTGTGGAGAAAATCATAGATGGTATGAATTTCCTCATCGGAAGGAGAAAAACAAATCAATGCATAATCTTCAAGAGGCTTCTACAATTCAGGATGTAGCAAGGAGTCCAAAAATTTATGCGGCATTAAACAATCAACAAGAAGAACATCAAGCCTCTATTATCGAGGTTGAAGGTATGATTTCTGGGAAACCTGTGTCTATCTTGATTGATTCTGGTGCATGTTAAAGTTATATAGACCCAAAAATTTGTGATTCCTTCAAACTAAGCAAAAAAAAATACATGCAGCTTTGGCTGGTTCAAATGGCCATAGGAACAAAAAGAAAAGTTTCGGAAGTAGTAAATCAATGTCCTTTAAAGTTAAATGAATCTTACACTAGTACAGATCTAAATGTTTTTCCATTGGGATCTTATGATTTACTTATCGGTATGCATTGGTTGGAAAAACATAGAGTTGTCCTAGATTGTTATCGGAAGTTTGTTACTTTTGTGAATGATGTTGGGCAATTTGAAAAGATTCGAGGGATAGTAAGGACAATAAAATTAAGTGAAATTTCTGCACTTCAGTTGAAAAGAAACGCATGAAAATGGTGTAAATTATATGATGTTCACTTAGCAGAAAAGTGAAACTTCAGATTTAACAAAACACCCTGTGTTGGATGAATTTGAAGATGAGTTTCCCAAGGAAATTCCCGAGTTACCACCCAAGAGAGAAATTGATTTTACAATAGACATATCTATGGGAGAAATACCTATCTCTAAGGAACCTTATTAGATGAGTATTCTTGAATTGATAGAATTGAAAGCACAATTGCAGGAGTTGTTAGAAAAAGGTTACGTTCGTCCAAGCGTGCTCCCGTGGGGAGCACTAGTGATCTTTATACGGAAGAAGGATGGCACTTTCTGACTGTGTATAGATTATAGACAACTGAATAAAGTTACTATAAAAAATCAGTATCCCTTTCCAATGATAGATGACCTATTTGATCAAGTTGGAGGTGCTATTGTCTTTTCAAAGATAGATTTAAGGTCAGGTTACCATCAAATCAAAATTAAAGAAGAGGATGTGCATAAGACATATTTCCGTACTCAGTATAGACATTATGAATTTGTGGTGATGCCATTTGGTTTGACGAATGCACCTACCACGTTTATGTGTCTTATGAATAATTTTTTCAATAAATACCTGGATAAATTTGTTGTGATGTTTATTGATGACAAACTCATATACTCAAAGAATGAAAGTGAGCATGAGGAGCATTTAAGGTTAGTGCTGCAAGTCCTAATGGAAAATTAGTTATATGCAAAGTTAACTAAATGTGACTTTTACAAAGACCAAATACAATATTTGGGTCACATAATATCATCCCAAGGTATTGTAGTGGATCTTGATAAGATCAGGGCAATAATGAGCAGGCCTACTCCCAAAAATGTAAGTGATGTCCGATATTTTATGGGATTAGCCAGGTACTATCGAAAATTTATTGAAATATTATCCAAAGTGACTCATATTAGCACCTCTCTTCAAAGAAAGGAAGTCATGTTTATTTCGACTGAAATATTATCCAAAGTGACTCATATTAGCACCTCTCTTCAAAGAAAGGAAGTCATGTTTATTTCGACAGCAAAATGTGAAGATAGTTTTACAAATCTGAAACAGTTGCTTACTTCAACTCCTTTTCTAAAGGTGGCTGATCCTTATGGTGACTTTATAGTATGCACGGATGCGTGCAAGGAAGGATTGGGAGGTGTTTTAACGCAAGATGGTTCAGTAATAGGTTATGAATCTAGAAAATTAAAGATGCATGAAGTAAACTATGCAACGCATGATTTAGAATTGGCTTCCATAATTCATGCTTTGAAGATGTGGCGATATTATCTTCTTGGGAAAATATTTTTTCTTAAAACTGATCACATTGGGATGAAATACATTTTAGAACAACCAAATATGAATGGTAGACAAGCGAGGTGGCTAGCTTTCTTAAGCGAGTTTGAATTTGAAATTCAACACATTAAGGGAAAAGAAAACAAAATAGTTGATGCTCTTAATAGGTGAATGCACATGCTAACAATGAATTCAGTTAACAGTTTTCAATCTGATTTGGTATTAAAGATCCAGGCAATAGCTCAAAAAGACCCAAAATATATGAATTTAATGTAGAAGTGTCATGCAGAAAATTCAGAACAACAAGCAAAAGATTACAGTATATCAAAATATGGGTTGTTGTTATTTAAAATTAGATTATATATACCACATCAGAAAGAATTAAAACAATTGATTCTTGATGAATTTCACAAGTGACCATATTCTGGTCATCCAAGTTATCAAAAAATGATAACAACTGTAAAAAAATAGTACTATTGGCCCAAATTGAAGTCTGAAATTACTGAGTATATAGCAAAGTGTATGGATTGTCAAAGAGTGAAATTGGAACATCAACACCCGGCTGGTTTGTCACAACCTATAACTGTACCAGAATGGAAATGGGAGACTATTTCGATGGATTTCATCACTCGGTTGCCTAAAAATAACAAACAACATGACGCTATTATGGTTGTGGTAGACAAGTTAACCATGGTAGCTCATTTCATACAAGTTAAATCCACATTCAAAGCAATACATATTGTAGACATATTCATGAAAGAAGTCTTTAGACTTCATGGAATTCCGAAGGTGATTGTGTCCAATAGGGATGCAAATTTTACCTCACACTTTTGGAAGAAGTTATTCATGGGTTTGGGAACTAAACTGAGTTTTAGTATATCCTACCACCCTCAAATAGATGGACAGACTAGACGATGAATCAGATTCTGGAAGACATGCTCCAGTTGTATGTCATGGATAACACAAATAAGTAGGAAAATTACCTACACTTGGCTGAATTTGCTTACAATAATGCCTATCAAACTTCTGCAGGAATTAGTCCATTCAAAATTTTGCATGGCAGAAAATGTAAAACCCCCGTGACTTGGGATGATCAGGTGAACCGGATTGTGTTGGATCCTGAATTGTTAGAAGAACTAGAAAAGATTGTGCAGAAAGTTAAAACAATCTTAAAAACTGCTTAGGACAGACAGAAGAGCTATGCAGTTCAGCATAGAGAACATAAAGAATTTGAAGTTGGGGACCATGTATTCCTAAGAGTGAAAGCAAATAAAATCTCTTTGTGTTTGGGAAAGGTTGCCAAAATGGCACCAAGATACTGTGGTCCTTTCCAAATACTTGCTAGAGTAGGGCTTGTTGCTTATTAGTTAGCTCACAAGGGCTTCACTCAATAAACCTCTATCATAACACGTTCGTTCGTGGCATATGAAACAACACTCCTAATTTCACTAAATATTGGAAAATGCCTTCCAAAATCATTTTTTAACTCCCTCCCAATATGGCTTCCCAATTTAAAAAAACCCCTATTTTCACTAGATATTGTATGTATCAATTTTTTCATTAACATTTTTTATACCTCCTTATATTTCCACCTAGTATATTAATATGATACCCCTCTTATGACTCCACGTGCATTCTACAATACACCTTGATTCTTTCGATGTATATTGTGGATGCACATTACTTCACTCACAATGCAATTACTCAACTACATATCATTATGATTTGCAACATCTAATGGTCTAATGAAGAGATATGAGATCACTTCTTGTATGTCACTAGAGCCAATGCACATAGTAGAACATTTAGATTGCATGTTGCAGTTCCCCAATCACTTACTAAGCCTATTGTGGGCTAGGTATCCAAGCCCCTAGGGCCTATAACAAGCTCTAGGAGGTTGACTAAACCTCCCAAGGCCTTTAATATGAATGAGTGGTTGGGTATTCAATCCCCCAAGGCCTATCGAGGGCATATAATGGGCCCTGGATGGTTAGAGATTCCCAAGGCCATTTGTAATAACTGGATGAATGCTATTGGTAGGAACTGGCTGTCAATGACCATTGTCTCTCGACTATGATCGACTAGCAACCCTCTTCACAACGAAACCCCTAGCCTCAAGCATGACTCAAGATGCAGTTTCCTTACGTACTGGTAAGCCCAAGTCTTGCCTCAACCCGATTTCTCATTCGGTCCCGATTCCGCCATCTCCATTTGGTGGATATTTGTCAACCCACCCATATAAAAAAGACCCCTAAGTATTTTTGTATTGTTACATTAAATAAAAAAACCCCGTTCCCCTTAATATATAAGCAATATAATTTTTAGGTTTTCATGATTATTTAATACCCCAATATGAATGAACGTGATATTATATTTCCTTCTAGTGAAGCCTTCGTGAGTTAGCTCTACCAACAAAATTTAAAGTACATAATGTGCTTCATGTTTCATTGCTAAAGAAATATGTATATGATCCTAAGCGTATTGTAAATTTGCATGTGATTTAGGTGGAATCAAAAAGAGACTTCCAGACAAATCCTATATGCATATTGGATCAGAAAGAGGTGGTACTTCGAAATTGAACCATCCTCCAAGTAAAAGTGCAATGGGAGCACTATAAGCCTGAGGAGGCTACCTGAGAAATGGAAAAGGAAATGCGAGCAGCATACCCTTTTCTATTCAAAGGAGTACATGACACAAACTGATTTAGTTATTATGTTTATTTTGTTGTTTTGAAATTGTTTAACACCGAGGATGGTGAAAACTTAAGGGGAGGGGAAATGTAATACCCCAAATTTTGGACTTATAACCCATTTTATATTTTGTTAAGTAATACTTAGGTGACACTAGAAATTTGAGAAGTTAATTTTTTATGACCATGTGGAATGAGATGGGAGTCACAGTTCCTATGGGTTTGGAGGATAAATACCAAATAAAATAATAATGAGAAATTATTATGGAGACACTTGTAAACCCTAAAGAAAAGTTTAGGGAGAATAATGGAATTAAAGAAATGACAATTTAAAAAAACTCACACCAAGGAGAATAAAAAGAGAAAAGAGGAATTCATTCAAGAAGGATTGTTATTATCACACAAGAGAGAAAGGAGAGCAGGGGATCAAAATAACCAGAGCTAATGAAGACAATGAAATGGGGGTAGTTTGGAGCACAAACTGAACCAGTAAAATAGAAATCATAGCAGCTAGGTTTAAATTGGAACACTAGTTGTGTTCAGGTAGGAGTACCACCACAAGTCTACAAGAGCACTACAAATACTCTGAATAGGATGTGACTAGTTGTTCTCTTAAGTACAGAGACTTAAAAATCACTGGAGATCAGGAGTAATGAGTTGGATATTGGGTTGTCTGCTGCCACAGAAATTTTATAAATAACTTGGGGAATAAGTTAAGAGCAAATCAATTACAAACTTTGACCCAGAGGGACTATGAACTCAGCTCGAGGGTGACCACTAGAGCAAGGGAGACTTTCTTGTCAAAGGTTGGGAGGTTTGTTGTTGTGTTCCATTGGTCATCAGAATACAGATAAGTTTATATACTATACTTACATGATATTATTCTGGAACATGTGTTAGGGTTTATTTATGTATTTTTCCGATCTACTTTTGAAATATTTGTTTTATCAAATCTGCATAGGAATATATTGTTAGATTGAAATTTGAGTATGGATCTCATATACATTATTATTTCTCTATAATATTGTATAGATTGGGGATCTGGTTGAGATACCTTTAGAAATCTTGATATATATATTTTAATGTAGGCTGAACACATTATTCGTATAGTGGATAGACCAAGTTATAAGATAAATATTGATATATAATCCCGAGACAGGAATTATACAGTAGCCATTGTTTTATGTTATCTATTATAAATACATCAATTATATTAAATAGAAATGTTTTTATTCAACAGATCTTGATGTTGAGAGAGAATGCGTTTACTTATAATTTCAAGCAGAATTGAAGTGAACATGTAAACCGTTAGGATTACATGTCAAGCATTTACAGTACATGAAATTACTATTCTATCTTTTTAGATATATTTAACATTAATGTAAATAGAGTAATCATACCTGTAAACAACTTGATGGTTTAATGCTCATAGAATTTACTTATGATTGTTCACTACTAATCTGTTGAAACGCTATTGCATTTGGTATAAGAGTTGCGAAATCGTTTATATTGAGTTCCAATACTCTACAACGTTATGTTTTCAGCCTATTGATTATATATAAGTTCTTTATTTTTCTAAGCATGGATAGGCTAGGATTTAAATACTCGATAGATTGTATTTTTTCCTATCTACTTGGTTTATAAATACGATTTGTTTTCATTATGGAAACTCAAATTTCTTCCTATTGAAAATATGTATGCGATTTCCATTTATTTTCAGGATGAACTTTTGTAATTTCATTTTATCTTTTTTTTATCATTTTATGTCCTTACCTTCGGCATGGGAGCTCGAACTCCATGGTCGAGCTCTGACCTTTGTTGTTGAAACCCAAAACAATGCACAAAGGACAAACTTAACGTTAACACATTTTTTAGTGAATACACGTTGTATAAAATACATATACAGGACAGGGATTGTTGTGGCCTTTTGTTTCACAATTTACACAGTAAACACATCTACATAAATGATTTGCAAAATTTAAATGAATGTGAATCTATCCAGATAGTAACCCTGTGTATTCATGCTTAAATATAAAATGAGAAATAGAGAACAAACATGAATTAAGCTAACTTTGTATATAATGCTAAGCTAGGGTTTAAAGGTTGTTCCATATATAAATATATATTATGTATAAAAAAATAGCAAACCACGGGCCATTAAGTATTCATATTCAACAATGGAAACATTCCTTTGAAAGCATAACTGAAAACAGAGTTTTAATAATCGACGACACACATACATTGCCGGACAATTGTTTATAGGTTAATAACGTATTTTTACATACATGTTGTTGGTGTAGGTCATTGTTCTTAGAGGTTTATCAATATAGACCCAGGTTCTTTGTGGTTTTATCTTTAACCAACAAAACACCTCTCTCACCAGCCCTTTCGGCAACAACCTGCGCACAGGTTGAGGTCTCACCTGAGGCGAAGCTATGGGTGTGCTGTAGAATCAAGCTTCTACAACAATGTAATGATTTGATTGGACCAATATACTGCGCAGTGCGCCTCAAGCTTGTAATGCGATCCGAGTGCTGCACGATGACTAATTTTGTAGAGGGTTAACTATTGTGCACCCAACACATCCACAGACTGTGTGGGTCGACTTAACTTCACTCAAGGGGCCTGTGCAACAGACTTGTGTGCTTCCACCTCAAGGATAGGTATACTAGAAGTTTCACTTAATACCTATTCTTTCCATTACTACCAATGATTATTTAGCCTTATGTTTAATATAAACAAACAAGATATCGGCGTTGTGCGCTCCCGGTGTTACACATCAACAGAATTATATAACCATTCTTTACATGCATATACGTTCAATCACAACTGATACATTCACAGATTTAGCGTAACTCAGATTCATCAATTATCTGTTCATGACATACTTATCATATCATCCCCATCTTTCTCCTATGGAGAATACATATAAAAGCATCAACAACCCAATTGAAAACTGAGAATTCAAGCAAGCATGGTAAGCAAACTGACAGAACAAAGAATAAAAATATAGACAATCTCACTACACAAGATTTAACGTGGTTCACCGCCTAGATGGAGGCTACGTCCACAAGAATGGTTGTTAATATTGATCTTTTTGGGAAGGGTACAACTGTTCTTAGTCTGCACACTCAACTGCAGACTCTCTTCTCTCTCCTATAGGTCTCTGCACACACAATTGCAGAGCCTTTACAATGGATTTTCAAGCTTAATATTCTACAATAATCAATAATAACCAAAATGAAGAGTAACCCTTCCCTATACAAAAATGACTTATTTATAGATCATGCCCGTAGGTCATGTCTTTACATTTCATGGCAAAAACCCTTAGGTTTACAAAACATGGCATGGCTAACTTCCAGCCTAACTATCACCATCGATAGCTTGCTTTTCCTGCTCCAAAACATCCCGCTGGGCCACTCGTGGCTCACATGCTCCTCTGACAGCCGTAGTCCTCAAAACTGTTACAACTGCATCATGGCCTGTCCCTTTTTGCCTCTTCTGCCTACCTGTCACCATCAACGTAGTGGCCTAGCTTCTCAACTGCTTGCCGTCACTCTTCTAAATAGGTCGCTTTCTCCTACCTTCTCCCTACTTTTTACCAAAAGTAGGTCACTTTCTCATATGACCTTTACCTATATCTTCTTACCAAAATTAGTTGTTGTGCGAGTCCTTCGCATCAGCATAGCTGCGCTACTGAATATGTCCAACAAGCTGCGCACTTTGAAATGTTGTGCTTTTCCACTGCGTAGGTCAAAATTATGTTTTAGCAAAATTGGTACCCACTTGAGCCACTCCAAACATGCCCCTAACACTTACTTGTGGCTCGTCCCGAGCCACTTTAGTCCAACTGTTCCATCTGTCCCTTCTTCAAAATTCTTGCCTGCGCGCTAAATTTTGCCACAGTTGCGCTTAGCTGTGCAACTACCTGTTTTACTTCCTGTTCACATTCTTTCACTTTGTCAAGTCTTTATTGCGAAGCAGGTTCCAAAGTTTCCTCCTTGAGCTGATTTTCCGATGTTCGAAGTTCTTGCAGTTTTGCCTCAATATCATCAGTCAAGGTAAGTGCTTCTTCCATTAGTGGCTGCAACCTCGCGGAGGTTTCAGCTTCCTCCACCCTCAAGGCCTCGAGTTCCTTCCTTAATGCCTTGGTCTACTCAAAGGCCGCTCTCTTTTGGTGGACCGGTATGTCCTTCATGGCCGCATCTGTAGCATCCAGCTCTTGTTGCTTTTGCGTTCTTTCCTCATGGATATTCTGCAACTCCAGACTTTCTTGCAGTACGCTCTATACATTGGAGACATCGTTGGATAAGATATGGAACTGTGCCACTACTGTACAGATGTTTTGTATAGAGGTGCTTATTGCACTTTGTCTTGTTTCCTCTTCTTGTTGCTTTGTGTCAATTGGCTGCCTTACTGCTAACTCAGATATCTCTGCCTGGTGGGAAGCCTTCATCCCTTCAACTTCATCTTTGTGGGAGATCTCGAGCTCCCTCATTTGTTCCTGTAAACTGGTCACAACAGCACCTATCGGCATGATGGCCACTTCTATCTCTAGTTCTTCCTCGACTGTGGGGATCTTGGTGTAGATAGCCGACACTGCTCCTCTAATCCTGCGCTCTATTGCCTATGTGCGCTGAAGCTCCCTTTCTTTGTGCTCGCACTCTACTTGTATCTTCGGTCATTTTCTTCATGTTGCAAGCGATGATTGTGTGAAACAATGTCCCACTCATGTACTTCATGAGAGATCTGGGTGTGCAAATGATGCAACCCTTCAGCTGGAATCATGGCTATGGTTAGTTCCAACTGCTGCAGTCGTCTCACGGTTTCCGTCATGTCATCCATGGGGAATAGAATGGATGCAGATGCAATCTTGACAATGCATGCCCGCGTTGTGAAGTCAGGTGTCCTGCGCATCATTTCACTTTGTTCCGCCGCTTGTTCCGGATTATCGGGCTCCCGAGAAAAGTCACGGTGGAATTGCTCCATCCTTAAGACAAAACTGGTTAGTTTGTCAATTTTTTCTTGGACCTGCGCCTGATCTGGCTCTTCTCGTCTTCCCGTAAAGCCAAGGAATTCTTCTAGGAGCGCAGTTGTTCGTGATGCTATCATCTCATAGTCATCATTGTGCAAGATTCTATCGAATGATTGTTTATTGGCCTTAACCTTCTTCTTCGGCAGCTTCTGAGGGCTTCCAGTGCCCGGCTGTTTTCTCTTGTCGCCAACTTGTGGCTCCTTTCTTGTCTTTCCTGCTTGCTGAGCAGGTTTTGAGGTCGATGCACTTTGGACTTCTGCATCCTCTTTGCGGTCTTCTTCTTCCTCCTCATTCGATGGAGTGATGAGCGATTCCGGTGCATGTTCTTTCCATTCATTTTACCAATCCTCACTAATGAGCTCAATCATCGAGACGCCTAGTTGATACTATCCCTCATTCCATTTTTCTACATTTAGGTGCGGCTAAATAAAAATTGAATGTAAGCAGGCTTCAAAGAGCAAAAACGGCTTATACTGGGTCATCACTTCTCTCATGATTCGCAGGGTCTTCTCAATCACGGTGTGTAGCTACTCGAAGAAAGTGAAAAATTGTAGGTTATTAAGGCTCTGCTTCTCCGTATTTGTAGATGACCACATATTTGCAAACCGTACTATGCGGCAATCATCCTACGCAATTGGGATGCCGCACTGATAATTGGGTTCCCACAATCCCACAAAGGTGATGAGGACCAGAAGCCAATTAAAATAGAAGGGGAGCCCCCTATCCTAGACATCCTCGATGTCCAATAGTAACTCATTCAGCAGGAAGTTGGCCCAATTGTATTCATGGCCATCCATAGTTTTTGCAGCTAAGGCGATGACCGAAGCTGATACCTATGCAGGTCTAGATTTCGATACAAGTCGTCCTACCAGCAGCTGAATTGTGAACCATAGAGGTCCAATTCGAATGGGGTCAGTCTCATAATCCCTGGTCCCTCTGGACAAATTAAATGTGCTCTTGATTTTTGCAGCAAGTTCTTGATCATCTTTCTTGCCCACATACTCTTTGGAAGGGTCGTCACCCTTCTTGCTCAACCCTTTGATTATAGCGAAGAGATCCACAGTAATATTAAGTTTGAAATCGAGCCATATATATCCATGGTGCATGCAAGAAAGTAGAGTACGCACCACAGCTTTATATTCCTTTCTATGGCCAAAATGTGGGATGCGCAACAAGATCATCAGGCCCGCCTGGTGTAGCGGTACTGCCCAGTCCATAGGCACAATTTTTTCCTTGTTCATGACCGGATTGTCCACACTGCTCATATATCTATCAACATACAAATGAGGAAATTTCTCGACATCATTTAGATTAAAATCAGTTAGCTTGTAGTCCATGATCTTACCTAGCAGATCATGTCTCTATCAAACGTGCTTCGCCATTGGTGACATTAGAATTCCCTATTGTGGGTTCTTTTGTAGCTGCAGATCTGAGGGATCACTCTTCCTGGGGATGACATATTCAGGAATAAGCCATACTCTTGGAGGTGGGTTCCCTTGTGGAACTTGCTTTGGCATAACTAGTGCCTCTGGTTTCTCCGGTGCTTCCATCAGCTGCTTATCTTTCTTTTTCTGTTGTTTTGACTGGGTCGGCTTTGAGCCCTGAGATGGTACTGGTTTTTCTGCCGAAGCTTTCTTCTGTGGAGACTTCATGACTCCGCTTATGCCAGAATGCTTGAATGCACCCAATATCTCTTCTAAGTTTGGCTCTTCGTGTTAATGTAATTGTAACTTCGGAATGTATTTCACCTATGTATATTGTATTCCTATAGAGATGTTATTATTCCTATGTACGGAAGTGTTTGTATTCCTATAGAGATGTTATTATTCCTCTATACAGAAGTGTCGTCATTTATATTGTAAGTGTCATAACTTATACTTGATGGGTTATTAGACCACCTTGATGGGGTCGGCCCTATATGAGTCATGTGGGTAAAAGGGTTATTAGACCACCCTATTGGGGGTCGGCCCTGTCAGTATTAAGTTATGTGGTTAAGTTAAGGCCGACCTAGTAAAGGTTATTAGGCAAGTCAAGTCAAGTATAAATAGAGTGCAGGAGGCACTCTATTTAATCATTCACTTTCTCACTTATACACTCATTGGAGAGTGGCGCACTAGTGGAGGAGGAGAAGCTACTGCTAGGAGACTATCTCTTATGCTTGGGTTTTGTATCATTGCTCTATCTATCTTTGAGGAAGTTATTGTGGTTTTTCACCTTCTTGGTTTTCCCCAAGGAAACTCTGTGTGTCTATTGTCTCATGTGATTGCTTGTTGTGCTTGATATGCTGTACATGTTATTCTCTGAGTAAAGATCCTAGAGTATGTTGAATTAATGCTCAAAAATTAACATGGTATCAGAGCTAACCTGAGAAGAAGACATTGTGCAGTTGCGGAAGCTAGGGCTTCTTGTTTTTGGGTTTCTCTCCATAGATTTTGGAAAGGAAGTAGGGTAGATTGACTCTCCTCATCAAGGCGCATCTTTCTGTCCAATCATAATTCAATTCTGGGCACTTTCATTTTTGGCCCTAAAAATTAGGGCTTCCACAAAATAAGGAATATCTGAATTCTGAGACAATGGCTGGAAGCACCTTGGAAAAATCAAATTTTACAGCTTTGGATCAAACTTTTTGGTTGGGTGAAGCTCTGGGAAAATCAAACCCTAGTTTTGGGTCCTCTCTAGTGAAGCTGGAAATTAGGGCTTTTGCAAAAGTTGGAATTTCTGAAATCTGAGACCATGGCTAGAAGCTCCTCTGAAAAATCAAAGTTTAGAGATCAAGATCGAACTTTTTGGTTTCATGAAGCTCCAAGAAAATCAAACCCTAATTCAGGGTCCTCCCTAGTGAATCCGGAAGTTTGAAAAGCAAATTTGAGGGGTGAAACATTGCAGTTTTCAAATTCTGAGTATACCCGCTTGATCATCTCATCAAGGCGCATCTTTCTATATTTTCAGAAGTTTCAAATTCAAAGTTTGAATTTTTAGGGTTTCTCTGACAAACCCTAATCCAACTCGAGATCCATATTTTTGCAAATCAAGTGGTAAGACCTAAATCTTTTCTATTTCATTTGAAGTTCTCACCACACCAAGCTTGAGGATAAGCTTGAAGGGGATGATAACTTCCGAGCATGTTAGTATAGGATTGGGTTAATTCTAGAAGGGAGTGAGTTGGACACCTACATAAGTGAAGGGGTTCCTGTCCCAGAAGGAGAAGAGACTAAGGCCTTACACAAGAGGAACTTAGTCAAGGATAAAAGGATCATTGTTGATTCTATCAAAAACCATCTCATGCCACATGTGTCCTCTCTGAAGACACTAAAGGAGATGTTTGATTCCTTGACCAAGCTATTTGAAGGGAAAAATATAAATCAGAAGATGACCTTGAGGAATCAATTGAAGAATATCAAGTTCCAGAATGCAGAGACTATGCAGTCTTATTTCTCAAGGGTCTCCCAGATAAAAGAACAACCTGAAGTTGTGGGAGAAGTTATAGAGAATCGAGAAGTGGTAATGACCACTCTTAATGGCCTTCCTAAGTCATGGGATTCCTTCATCCAAGGAATTTGTGCTAGAAAGAAACTTATCTCTTTTAGTAAGCTGTGGGAAGAATGCTCACAGGAAGAAGCTTGGATTGTACCTCGAGAAGAGAAGATGGGTAATGAAGATCAAGCCCTCACAGCACATACCAAGAAGACGACACTTTTTCTCAGATTGTCCTAAGAACAAAAGGAACAACAACTACTACTACTACAAGCAATCTGATAGGTATGACTTACAGGTATGTTTTGAAATCTATTCATGATTAAGTGTAAAATATGATTGTCCTCATGTTATTGAGTTTAGTAACAATCTTGTTTAACTTTAGACGTGTCTTATCACCCTAGTAAAAGAATGAATGCATGATAGAAGACATTCATTGATTAGGGCTATGACACTTATGATTGTATTATGTTTGTACTAATGCACTGTGGTGTTGTATGAGGAGAATGTTATCTGCTAACATGAAAGGTTCAAATCAAGATCTAGATCAAGACCATGATGACATGAAGACAAAGAATCATCCATAGTCATGGATCACATAGAGGTATGTATAATTTGGTTCTACAATGGTTAAATTATGAGTTATGCATGTCATCAAAGAGAACAAGAAAACATTGCTAGACATAACAAGAAAATATGATGACCAGGTATGTTTTTCCTATATCAAAGGTTCTTATACTTTTGTATGATTGATAATGATTACTCATGAAGTTAAAAGTTTGAGTGATCTAGGGTTTATGCATGTTATGTTCCTTACTTTGATTAATGATATGACTCAACAGAAAAGTCCTATATAAACCTTGAATAGTAATGCTTATTATCTGTGTTTGAAACGATCATGACTATACATGCTTAAGATTATTGTGTTTTGATTGTATTAAGATTATACTAATAAATGTATGATTATGTATGATATCTCGAGGATAACACAATGATGATACTAGTAAGCATGCATAATGATTGAGGATGGATATAAGTTCAAGGATAGGTAATCCAGGAAGCAAAGATCAAGAGGGAGCATACTCCAGTAGTTCCCACAACAAAGATTGAGAGGGAGTCCACCCATCAAACAAACAAAGATAAGAATTTGAATTGTCATTTCTTGTATATTTGATTGTTTAAATAATACTGTTCAAAGATGCATATACTTATGTTCCTAGACTTAGGTTGTGTATTATGCATATTAGAATAATTGCATTAATGAACAGTATACTACTAATATGCATGTAATGTGTAAGTGGCCTATGGCACTGTACAACATTCCATTGCTACCTATCTAGAAAGAAACCTCTTTGCTGACATGTTGGGAGTTGTGCACACTCTTAAAAATGTTCTGGTACAGATTGGAAGGCATCTAGAAAGTTACAGGATATGGATAAATGTTGTATTAAAGCATTGGCTAAATTAAATGCTGACTGTATGACATATTTCTTTATGTGTAAGAATTTTTTCTAAAAACTATGAGATGTTTTCTAATCATGCAACTTAACTTGTCTTGTAGGAAAGATCGTATACCATCACCTACAAAAGAAGGACTACAACATTTGTTCCAGCAACAAAGCAATCTATTGAAGATATTGAAGAATCTAAAGTTCCTAGGATTTGGGAAGAATGCCATGATCGAGGAATACTAGTCGATCATGAAGAATGATGTTTGGGATGTGGTCCCAAGACCTGAAGGGAAGTTTGTTGTGACTTCCAAGTGGATCTATAAGATCAAGCATGTTGCAGATGGTAGCATGGAGAAATACAAAGCGAGGTTTTGTAGCTCGTGGCTTCTCCCAGAAAGAGGGACTCATGTGTGCAAACTGAAGAAAGACTTGTATGGCTTGAAGCAAGCTCCTAGGACTTGGTGAGGATAGATTGATTGCCGACATGAGGAGGAAGCTTGTTGCTTTGTTCGAGATGAAGGACTTGGGGATGATGCACTATTTTCTAGGCATGGAGGTGTGGCAGAGTGCAGATGGGATCTTCCTTGGACAAGGGAAGTATGCAGTAGAGATCCTGAAGCGTTTCGAGATGATGGACTGCAAGGCCATGGCCACACCTATGGCATCAAACCTGGAGCTTTTGTGTGATGCTTCATCTGATCTGGTTGATGTCATGGTGTATCGTTAGATGATTGGGTCCTTGATGTACCTGACGAGCACTAAACCAGATATTTGCTTTGCAGTGGACACATTGAGCCAGTTCCTAACGAATCCGAGAGGTGTTCACCTGGTTGCTATAAAGCATATTCTGAGGTACCTGAAGGGTACAAAGTGATTATGGGCTCAAGTATGATGTGAATCAAAAGTTTAACCTGCAGGGTTATGTTGATTCGGACTGGGAAAGCAATGTTGCAGATAGGAAGAGCACTTTTGGGGGTTGCTTCAGTATGGGATCAAGTGTGATCTCTTGGTTTAGCAGGAAGCAGTCCTGCATAGAACTAAGTATAGCCAAAGCAAAGTATGTTGCAGCTTGCTCGGCTAGTTGTGAGGAAGTATGGATCCGGAAGCTACTGTCTGAGCTATTTGATCTCCCGTTGGAGGCTGCTGGTATTTTTTGTGACAACCAGAGTTGTGTGAAGTTGTCTGAGAACCCAGTATTCCACAACAAGTCAAAGCACATTGAGATCAAATATCACTATATCAGGGATATGGTGCAGAGAGGAGCAGTGAAGCTCCTGTATGTTGCGATGGATGAGCAGGTTGCAGATGTGTTGACAAAACCAATAGCTAGAGTGAAGTTTGAATACTTCAGAGAGAGGTTTGGTGTTCTTCAGATTGACGACACTTCAAGGAAGAAGTGATGGACACATTTGTAGGAGCCATTCCAAGCATGGTGAGAGGAGGATCCTTCCCATGGCTATGGATGTAAGAGATATATGATAAGAATCAGATCGATGCTCCAATTACTGCTCTATATATGGATCATGTCGGATGCTTGTTATGATCAGTTGGATCATGTATTTGTATATGTATAAGGTGGATACATTGTATGATCAGGTGGATCATGTATGTTTATATGTATCAAGTGGATACATTATATTATCAGGTGGATCATGTATTTGTTTATGTATCAAGTTGATACATTGTATGATCAATTAGATCGTGTATGATGATATGTATCAGGTAGATACTATGTATGCATCAGCTGGATGCATTGTATGATCAGGATGATCATCGATGATGAGCTTCAGGATGTTGCTCCAGATGATATGCATCAGGATGATGCTATGATGATGATCAGGATGATCATATGTGATGATATGTATTAGGTGGATACATTACATAATCAGTTGGATTATGTGTGATGAGTTCTGAAGACATAGATGCACATGGGGCATTCGAGCATGGTTGAAGTATGTCTTCCCATGGCTACGATATAAGTGTTGGGTCCATTCTAGCATGGTTGAAGTGTGCCTTCCCATGGCTGCGATATAAATGTTGGGGCTATTTCGACATGGTTGAAGTGTGTCTTCCCATGGTCGTTGATGTAAGAGTTGTGCCATTCGAGCATGGTTGAAGTGTGTCTTCCCATGGCTGCGATATAAGTGTTGTTCCATTCCTAGCATGGTTGAAGTGTGTCTTCCCATGGCATAGATATAAGTGCTAAGCCTTTCACGGATGGTTGAAGTGTGTCTTCCCATTACGGTGAATGTAAGTGTTGTGTGATGTCCATCTGGGTTGTGATTCATGAATGATGTTATGATCAGTACGATCATGAGTATCAAGATGATACTCTGTGGCCATGGATAGGTTGTGCTTGGGAGGACATGTAAGACCTGAGAGATTCGATAGGTTGGGATGTGTGCCCATAATAAGTCCTGGGATGCTCTTTCGAGGGTTTTTCTTATGGTATGTAATGTGACCTGGGAGATCCGATAGGTTGGGTTGTGTGCCCATAATACGTCCTGGGATTCCCTTTCGAGGTTGTGCCATGATCACATGTAAGACCTGGGAGATTCGATAGGTTGGGATATGTGCTCGTAATAAGTCCTGGGATGCTCTTGCGAGGGTTTGTGACGCACATAATAAGTCCTGAGGATTACACAGTATGGCCAATGATGATGAAGACCTGCAAACCGTACTACGTGGAAATCATCCTGCGTGACTGGGAGGCCACACTGATAGTTGGGTTCCCGCCATCCCACAAAGGTGATGAGGACCAGAAGCCAATTAAAATAGAAGGGGATCCCCCTATCTTGGACATCCTCGATGTCCAATAGTAACTCATTCAGCAAGAAATTGGCCCAATTGTATTCATGGCCATCCATAGTTTTTGCAGCTAAGGAGACAACCGAAGCTGATACCTATGCAGGTCTAGATTTCTATAGAAGTCGTCCTTCCAGCAGTTGAATTGTGAACCGCAGAGGTCCAATTGGAATGGGGTCAGTCTCATAACCCCTGGTCCCTCTGGAAAAATTAAACATGCTCTTGATGTTTGCGGCTAGTTCTTGATCATCTTTATTGCCCACAGATGCTTTGGTAGGGTCGTCACCCTTCTTGCTCAACCTTGTGATTCTAGCATCTTGCCAGCAGCTGAATTGTGAACCGCAGAGGTCCAATTGGAATGGGGTTAGTCTCATAACCCCTGGTCCCTCTGGACAAATTAAACGTGCTCTTGATGTTTACGGCTAGCTCTTGATCAACTTTACTGCCCACAAACTCTTTGGAAGGGTCGTCACCCTTCTTGCTCAACCTTGTGACTCTAGCGATGAGATCCATAGTAATATTAAGTTTGAAATCAAGCCATATATATCCCTAGTGTATGCAAGAAAGTAGAGTATGCACCACAGCTTTATATTCCTTGCTACGCCTAAAATGTGGGATACGCAACAAGTTCAGTAGGCCCGCCTGGTGTAGCGGTACTGCCCAGTCCATAGGCATAGTTTTTGCCTTGTTCGTGGCCAGATTGTCCACATTGATTATATATCTGCCAACCTACAAATGAGGAAATTTCTCGACATCATTTAGATTAAAATTAGTCAGCTTGCAGTCCATGATCTTACCCAGTAGATCATGTCTCTGTCGAATGTGCTTTGCCATTGGCATCATTGGAATTCCATATTGTGGGTTCTTTTGTAGCTGTAGCTCCGGGGCATCACTCTTCCCGGGGCTGACATATTCAGGAATAAACCATACTCTTGGAGGTGGGTTCCCTTGTGGAACCTGCTTCAGTGTAACTGGTGCCTTTGGGTTTTGCGGCGCTGCCATCGACTGCTTATCTTTCTCTTGTTGTTGTTTCGACTAGCTCAGCTTTGAGCCCTGAGATGGTGCTGTTTTTTCTGCTGAAGATTTATTCTGTGGAGACTTCATGACTTCGTTTATGCCAGAATGCTTGAATGCACCCAAGATCTCTTCTAAGTTCGGCTCTTCGTGTTAATGTAATTGTAACTTTGGAATGTATTTCACCTATGTATATTGTATTCCTATATAGATGTTATTATTCCTCTATATGGAAGTGTTTGTATTCCTATAGAGATGTTATTATTCCTCTATACGGAAGTGTCATCATTTATGTTGTAAGTGTCGTAACTTATACTTGATGGGTTATTAGACCACCTTGATGGGGTCAGCCCTGTATGAGTCATGTGGGTAAAAGGGTTATTAGACCACCCTATTGGGGGTCGGCCCTGTCAGCATTATGTTATGTGGTTAAGTTAAGGCCGACCTAATAAAGGTTATTAGGAAAGTCAAGTTAAGTATAAATAGAGTGCAGGAAGCACTCTATTTGATCATTCACTTTCTCACTTATACACTCATTGGAGAGTGGTGCACTAGTGGAGGAGGAGAAGCTGTTGTTAGGATACTATCTCTTCTGCTTGGGTTTTGTATCATTGCTCTTTCTATCTCTGAGGAATTTATTGGTGTTTTTCACCTTCTTGGTTTCCCCCAAGGAAACTCTGTGTGGCTATTGTCTCATGTGATTGCTTGTTGTGCTTGATATGTTGTACATGTTATTCTCTTAGTAAATATCCTAAAGTATGTTGAATTAATGCTAATAAATTAACACTTTGGACATAAACGCAACTGGTATTAGCACTCTTCGCTACTTCGACTCGTAAGCTCTTCAGACTTGATAAAATTTGAATTTCACGGTAAATTTGCATAAGGGAAAGTGTATGAGTATTTATAGGAGCGTGCCCTGATGTTACGGCCGTTAATGAATCACCCGAAAATTAAGTGTTATGGTAGCTTTAGAAAATACCATCTGGATCTCCATCTAATGTGAGTTTGAATGCACCGGTAATGTCTAGATTAGGCATTAAGTGCTAGTCCCCCGGGATAATATTTCGTCATATCATTGATCCCTTTCTATCATTCTTTACGTCGTGTCATGTAGAATTTCTTTAATTGGCGTGGTGGAATGGTACTGCCAAGCTTTTTGACAGCCGATCAAGATTTAAATGCCAATCTCGTCAGTCGGATCCCGTTATGGCCTTGGTCACTTCAGTCTTTACGGTGCCCGCCTGGATAAGTTTTTCCATAAATGCGTGACTTGGCCAGCGGCTCCCTTTTTATTAACGGTTTAATACCCGGCTGACAACTGTCGTGGTCACATTTTCTCATCATGATCTGCTGTCGTTTCTAACATTATGGTGCAGATATCTCATGCCTACCTTTGTACTGGTTGCGCGACGTTAGTTGTGGCATATATCTCTGCGCATCTATTCCTTTCCCTTCTTAGAAGCGTAGTGTTTTTTTTTTTTTGAGCGCAGCTTCAACAGTGTTGCATGGCATGTGAGTGTTTTTTCCGTCACATTTTCATACACACTCTTCACACTTTCTAGTGTCCAATTTCAACTGTACTTGACACTTAGAATTTTCCCCTCCATTTGATCATACAGGGTTCTGCGAAGCAGGACTATCGCGGTAAAGCTTTAGTCTGCTTCGATTGATCAAACTAGGCAAGGTGTCTCCAACTAAAGTGGCTAACTGAACTGTGCCACCATTAGTAACATGCATTACAGTATATGGGCCAAGCCAATGCATCTTGAATTTTCTAGGAAACTTCATAAACTTGCTATCATATAGGTGGACTAGATCACCTACCTGAAAGGACTTATTCTTGATATGGCGGTCATGCCATGCTTTTTCACGTTCATTTTGTACTTGTTGTTGGAAGCCTGCGATGAACCGATCCTCCTCCAAACCAACCAAGTGTAGTAGCCTTTCTTCTAGCGCTATGCAGTATTCCATGCCTGTAAACGTAGTTATTCTCAAGCTGGGGACTATGTACTCCATTGGATTTATTGCTTCTTTCCCGTAAGCCAATCTGAAAGGTGTATGGCCTGTCAATTTCTTGCATGTAGTCCTGTATGCCCATAATACACATGGGATGCATAGGTCCCAATCGTCCTGATTAACGTTACATATCTTGCTTAGCGCATTCTCCAGCACTTTGTTAAATGCTTCAACAGTTCCATTTTCCTGTGGATGATATGGCGTGTTGCGTTGATGGTGAATGTAGAACTCTTCGGTCAAAGCTTCAATGGTTCTATTCAAAAAGTGAGTACCCTGGTCACTCACCAAAATCTTCGGGCATCTGAACCTTGTCAAGATGTTCTCATAGATAAAATCTGTGGTTGTAGCTACGCTACAGTCTTTTACTGGCTTTGCTTCTGCCCATCTGGTGAGGTATTCAGTTGCAATAATAATGTACCTCGCACCAGTTCGCTTCCCTGGTGGGTTAATAGGTCCCACAAAATCAATGGCCCACTTCTCAAATGCCTGCAAAGTTAACTGCGGGTTCAGTGGCATTTCATCCCTGCGTGACGGCTTTCCTATCCTTTGACACACACCGCAAGTCTGATAATGTTGCTTCGCATCTTTATGGACAGTAGGCCACCACAAACCTGCATGCAATATCTTTTGTGCAGTATCTCTTCCTGCATAATGGCCTCCTGTGATTCCTAAAATGTGCATCAGCTAATATGAATGGTTTCTCATGCTCTAATATGCACCTGCACAGTACTTTGTCTGGTCCCAGCTTGTATAGATGACCTATGATTATAGTGAAGTCTACTGCGCGCACTACTAGCTATTTCTTTTGCTACGTAGTGAACTCTTTAGGTGCCATCCTTGTAGTTAGGAAATCAATGATATCTTGATAATAGTCATCAACAACCTGTATAGAAAACAGTTGTGCATCAGGAAGATTGTCTTCCAGATTCGTAGGTTCTTCTCCTGACTCAATCCCTGAAAGATGA
Source organism: Larix kaempferi (assembly GCA_027924585.1). NCBI lineage: Eukaryota > Viridiplantae > Streptophyta > Pinopsida > Pinales > Pinaceae > Larix > Larix kaempferi. Next base: position 2,884,233 of record BSBM01000619.1, read on the forward strand.
TCATGTCCTAAGTTCAACCTGCCTGGCTTAACCACTATTTTTAAGTCGCACTCTTGAATGAGTAATAACCATATGCATATTCTCCCCCCTAACACTGGCTTATTGTCCAGGTATTTCAAAGTAGAATGGTCTGTAAACATAGAGAAGTGCGCACCAAGCAAGTAGTGTCTGAACTTCTGCAGTGCATATACCATTACGAGTCCTTCTCTTTCAGTAGTGGTATAATTCTTCTCAATCGTTGACATCTTTCTGCTCGAAAATGCAATGGGATGGTCAATACCTCCCTCTCCTCGCTGAGAAAGAACAATGCCCAATGCAATACATGAACCATCAACATGGACGTGCAATGGATTTTCCCAGTCTGCAAAAACTAGGATTGGCGCAATGACCATCTTTTCCTTTAATGTGTCTAATCCTTTCTCACAGTCCTCATTCCAAATGAACGGTACATCTTTCTTTAGCAGCTTCTCCATAGCTGCGGTTATTTGCGCATACCTTTTTATGAATTTTCTATAGTACCTGGTATGTCCTAATGTAGTGCACAGCTGCTTGACAGAATTTGGTGTTGGCAAGTTGACAATGACTGGGATCTTCGTAGGATCTACCATCAAGCCTGTTTGCACACAATGTGTCCCAACAAAATTCCATAGGGAACATAGAAAATACATTTCTTCAAATTCAAAGAAATCTGATGCTGCCTTCATTTTTCCAGCATCATCTTGAGGTTCGCGCGATGATTCTTCAGCAACCCAAAAATAGTCCAATCGTCAAAATAAACTTCTAAAAATTTGTGTATGAACTCTTTAAATGCTACGATTACCACTCTTAAGAATATGGCTGGTGCGTTGTTCAGTCCAAAAGGCATCACTGTGTACTGAAACGACCCCCATTCTGTAGCAAAAGTAGTCCTGTGCATGTCTGCAATATCGATTCTGATTTGATGGTATCCGAAAAACCCATCAGTAAAAGAGTATGCCTCATTCCCTCCAACATTATCAATCACTTCATCTGTCAAAGGTGTAGGAAATGAGTCATGCATTGAAGCATCATTCAAACTTTTGAGATCAACACAGATCTTGATCTCTCCCTTTTTTTTCTTATCCTGGACAACCATCGGGCTTATCCATTCATATTCTTCAACTGGTTCAATGATCCCTGTGTCAAGCATCTTGTCGAGTTCTGCTCTAACTCGTTCTTTGTAGAGTGGGTTCAATCTATATGGCCTTTGCTTCATAGGCTTCACGCCAGGCTTTGAGAGGAATTTTCATCACTGCTAAGTCTCCCAGGATACCTTTCATCTCTGTGAACTTAGTTGGGAATAGCTCACGATACTCCTATAATATGCCCGCAACCTCCTCGACTGTGTCTTTGTCCCAATAATCTCCAATAGTTGTGAACTTTGGTTCTTCTCTAGTGTCAATGTTCAATTTTCTTGTTTTTATAGATCCACTCATAGCTGGAATTTCCAGTGGAGGTCCTTCGACCTCATGCGTTTCTTCAAATTCAGGGATTTGGATGATGCGCGGGTCCTCCTCATCACTGTCTGCTTTATCGTCGAGTTCTTCAGCAAGGTTATAACACTCAAGAGCATGCTCTGGTTTCTCCTCCCATTCTGATTGTGGGCACGTAGGTATGCCATCTATTCCAAAGAATTCTTTTAGTGTCACATTTCCCTGTGTGCACTCTGGACGGAATATCCTTTCCTTAATAACCTGCAGCGCTTCATTGATACTTGGATGTTCATCTTTGAAGTTGAAATAAGTCTGGAAACTCACAGTCAAGGTAGACCAATCCATTGTGCCCTTGCGCAGTTCCAAGTCTAGGTAACACTTCTTTGGAATCGGTTCTTCCAGCGTATGCACAAACAAGTGCACCCATTCTCTCTTTGGTCTTTTTTCCCAAGCTTGCGTACATGCTTCAATATGTTCCCTAGGATCTGTCTGTCCATTATATTTTTCAAAAGGTAGTGTAACCTTCTCAGTAAACCTGATTTGCATTTTAATTCTGCATTGATCGCATGTGTTCAATGTCTGCTTGTGCGCAGCCCACCATCTAGCAGGTGTCTCGCGCAGTGTTACATCTAATGCTTGTAAGCGGTGTTCATCTGCAATTGCTACAGTATAATCTATGATGAAAGAATAAACGTTATATGAACCATCATATGTTGGGATTGGGCTTACCTGCTTTCCAATCCAGTGCAGCAATTTTGTGACCTGTGCGCATCTCCTAGAAGATACTTCATGCATGCGGCTCTGCCAGTTCTCCAAACCTACATTCGAGTCTGACATGCAAGAGCTGTCACATCTCCAGCTGAGTGTACCATCCACAGTCGAATTAATGTAATCTTCTTGGTTCACAATCATCTGGTACAAGTGATCCAAATCATGAGCTCGAGATTCCTCCTGAATCGGCTCGCTGTATCGGTCTCCATCCGCAGGGTCCAATGGTGCTATGACCTTTAGATGCTTTCCTTCAAAGATCATCTTCCTTGTCTTCAGGTTTATAATTGTGAGGTTATCAATGGCCTAGTCAATTCCTAACAGCGCAGGAAAAGGTTGACTATCGTCCACAATATCAATAACCTCAAAATCTGCATGACTCTGTACCCCATCAATGTCAACAACGACATTGGCCAACAATCCAAATGGTATGACTTTCTCCTGATTGGCCATTCTCAATTGGAGAGGTGACCATAATAACTTTGGTCGCCCCATCTGCTGCCATGTTTGCTTAGTCAAGACATTTAGCTCTGATCCCAGATCAAGAATGATCTCATCCATTTCATAATCTCCTATCTGCGCGCTGAGTCTCATTTCTCTGCCTATTCTCTTATGTTTCTTGATGTCATGAATTGCACTCAGCAGGGTCATCTCCACTGCACAGTTCATACTGGTCTATCACATTTTGTAATTTTGCTATGGCATTCAGACTTTCTAACAACTTAATGCAGCTTCTAAGGAACTGCGCAACAGAGGTGCATGTCTCTGCTGCGGCACTTATGTTGTCATAAGCGGCCGACATGTCTTCCACATACGGTATTTCACTGCGCAGTGAGATCCTCAGCGACCTAGGTCCCGACTCTTAAAGTATATCCCATGCTTCTATAAATGCTCCTTTGTTCTTCTTTAGGTCAAACTTAGGCATTTTTTCAGCAGCCTTTCTTATCCATTATGTCTTAAGGGGTGTTTGCTTAGTCTCAAAACCCCCATAAGTTGAAGCTTTTGTTCCTCTATCACGCCCTGTCGCAGCACCGCTGCGTGTTACAGCATTGATGCTTGGATCAACAGGTCTCCTTTCTACTGCGATCCACTGAATACTTGGAGTCGGTGGGTCTGTCCTTCTGCGTTTCTGCATTTCTACCTCTAGTACGAGGCAGTCTTCAATAACATGATCAAAGGATTTACAATAATTGCACGTAGTGCATGGGTTGGTACAATCTCTAGAAACATGACCTAGCTGGCCACAATTATAGAAAATTACCTGACCACGGCCTCTCCCCTGCGCCAGGCCACTTCCTCTCCTGCGGTATCCACCACCACGGCCTCTATATCCACCTTGATCATACTTAGCATTCTCTTGTTTCAGCTTATTTTCTTCTTGGACTCGGTATATACCATCACCTCGCATTACATCCATATCCCACTTTCTTTCATTCATGAGCTCATATGCACGAAAATTGGATTCATCATGTCCAACCAACTTACAGAAATTGCAACATAAGTTTTTAGGTGTCTTGACATATTTCTGTATTAGATAACAGTCCTCTGGTCGGTGTCCTCTGCTTCTGCAGATTTCACACCATGGAACCTGGTTCTGGTTCATATTCATTGGGTTCGGTGCGCCACTGTTAAGATAGTCTGCAAATAAAGGGTAGTGTTCTTTGGTGTGGCCTTCTCCCTTACATACTGTACACCAGATCTCATTCCTTAGTTCATATCTTTGTTCCTTTCCATTCTTCATGCTTTGCAATTCTAATGTCAAGGTGGTCAACTAGTTCTGGATCTGCAACATCCTAGAGCTAGTCTCACCGATCAGCGAAGCCTCTAGCTTCATTGCGATCTCTAAGGCTTCTACCTGCAACGCAACCTTCTACTACATCAATGGTTGTCTGATGTGGGGAAACAGTGCAGTGATGAACCATTCCTTATGCTATTGCGGAGCTATGAAAAATGTTACTTGGTCCAACAACATCTTAAACTTCTAGTCAAATTCCTAGACCATCTCATTAGGTTTTTGCTTAATTTCTTTCAGCTCTGTTATACACTGGGATTCAGATTTCGGTTTCCTAAACTTTGTTGCAAGCGTAGCCTTAATTTATGCTAGGGTTCTCGGCTATGTATGAGAATATTTCATAAACGAATGAAGTGCTCTGTCTCTGAAAGTAGTGACGAACTACGCTCTCTTCACAGCATCATCCTGGATTTGCTTTACACTCCATACAACTTCACATAGGAACCAATGTTTATTAGGGTCTTCTAGACCCGTTCCTTTAAATATCGACAGTTTTATATCATTATCTGTCATTCTCCTTCCTGCTGGTGGATTACTATTCTGGTTCTCGGGAGCGTTCTGATTTTGGTTATGAGCGGAAAAAATAAAGGTGCTACCCAGACTAGTTCTAGGGATACTACTCTGCGGAATATTCTGAGGATGGGTATTCTCGGCTGGGATGGTCTGAGTTGGAATAGACTGTGCACCCGCCCCTGCGATGCTACCAGTATTAATATTCTGCGGTTTGGTCTGTGCAACACTCGCGGTGGGTGGGTTCTAAGATACAGGAGGCACGGTATTTGCAACCGGCGGGTTCAAAGTCATAATAGTATGGATAGTGGCTGATGATGGCGCGGTATGATCATCAAGGTCGCACGGGATTTCGGTATTCACACGGAGTCCAGGTCCTCCAGGATTCTTTTCTTTATTAAACTTGTATCTCTTTCCACTTCTCAAATTATTGGTTTCTTCGTCAGAGTCACTGTATATACTTTCTACCATGACATATTCCAAAATATTACTGCATTCTTAAAATGCCTTTCCCATCCAAGAGCATTTTCATGTAGAGACTAAGATTGTTTAGGTACTTACCTCTGAATCCTTCAAAAAAATATGCTTCAGCTTGGATATAGGATTTCGACGTGTCTACAGCAAATTTTGTTACAAATCCTTCAAGTATGCTATCAACCCAGATGTTGATTGCTTGCGTCAGTGGGATGTCTATTGCTTTGAGCTGCGCCGTGAACTCTGGAGTCCACTCTGTAGGTACTCCACCTTGAAAACATGTTTTCCTTTCTACAAGTTGTGATATCCACTCCTGCAGCTCATTTCCAAACGAAGCCCATAATATCTCATGAATATCTTTCCACAAATATCTGTTCAACCATTGTTCGTCAGATAGACGTGGGTGTCTATTCTCTTTCTTTGCAAAATCCTTTACGGTCTTATCACACCAATCCCAGATCTCTTTCTTTTCGTGATGCCAATTGTCTGAACCTAATGAGAACTGGTATTCTTCTTCACACATTATTGCTTTAACTCATCACAGATTCTTAGCGTGGCAATGGAACCATTTGTTGGTGTAGGTCACTGATCTTAGAGGTTTATCTTTAACCAACAAAACCCCTTTGTCACCGGTCCTTTCAGAAACAACCTGTGCACAGGTTGAGGTCTCACTCGAGGCGAAGCTATGCAGTTTCTATAGAATCAAGCTTCTACAACAATGTGATGAGTTTATTGGACCAATATATTGTGCAGTGTGCCTTAGGGTCGCACTGCGATCCGAGTGTTGCGCGACGACTGGTTTCATCGTGGGTTAACTGCTGCGCACCCAACACGTCCACAAATTGTGTGCGTCAACTCAACTTCACTCGAGGGGCCCGCGCAACAGAATTATGCGCTTCCACCTCAAGGATAGGTATACTAGAAGTTTCACTTAATGCATATTCTTTCCATTACTACCAATGATTATTCAGCCTTATGTTTACTATAAAAAAGAAGACATTGGCTCTGTGCGCTCCCGATGTTACACATCAACAGAATTATATAACCATTCTATACATGCATATATGTTCAACCATGACTGATACATTCAAAGACTTAGCATAACTCAGATTCATCAATTATCTGTTCATGACATACTTAACATATCATCCCCATCTTTCTCCTATGGAAAATACATATAAAAGCATCAACAACCCAAATGATAACTGATAATTCAAGCAAGCATGGCAAGGAAACCGACAAAACAAAGCATAAACATATACACAATCCCACTACACAAGATTTAACATGGTTCACCCCCTAGATGGAGGCTACGTCCACAAGAACGATTGTTAATATTGATCTTTTTGGGAAGGGTACAACCGTTCTTAGTTTGCGCACTTTGTTGCAGACTCTCTTCTCTCTCAGATAGGTCTCTGTGCACATAGCTACAGAGCCTTTACAATCACTTTTCAAGCTTAAGATTCTGCAATAATCAATAATAAACAAATTGAAGAGTAACCCTTCCCTATACAAAAATTCCTTATTTATAGATCATGCCCGTAGGTCTTGTCTTTACATCTCAAGCCAAAAACCCTTAGGTTTACAAAACATGGTGCCGCTAACTGCCAGCCTGACTGTCTCCATCGACAGCTTGCTTCGCCTGCTCCAGGCCGTCCTGCTGGGCCACTCGTGGCTCACACACTCCTCTGATAGCCGTAGTCCTCAAAATGGTTACAAATGCATCGTGGCCTGTCTCTTTTTGCCTCTTCCACCTACCTATCGCCATTAGCGTAGTGGCCTAGCTTCTCAACTACTTGCCACCACTCTTCCAAACAAGTCGCTTTCTCCTACCTTCGCCCTGCTTTTTACCAAAAGTAGGTCACTTTCTCGTCCGAACTTTAACTGTATCTTCTTACCAAAATTAGCTTCTGCGTGGGTCCTCCGCATCAGCATAGCTGCACTACTGAATATGTCCAACAAGCTGGGCACTTTGCAATGTTGTGCTTTTCCACTGCGCATCTCAAAATCATGTTTCAGCAAAATTGGTATCCACTTGGGCCACGCCCAGCACATGTTTACATTGTAATAAATACATTTACCCAAAGGCCATAAAAACCTATCATAACGAGCTGAACACAGTCATATAAAATGGATAACAAGGCCGAGGGCCATTTGATTCGCCCTACAACTAGTAAAGAAACCAAATGCTCTACATAACCCATTTCTAACCGTCGGGGTAGATCACACTCGAGACTCTTGGAGATGACGAGTTACCTGGCTGACAATGAAAGCTGTTCTTCCCATATCGTGGAGCTAGCTGTGGGTGTTTTCCAGCATGCCTTAAGCATCCTACTTCATGTGCCCATGATTTTTAAACAAGAAATTAATCCTTGGAAGGTAAAAAGTTAGTGTAAAAATTGGAATGTGTGAATGCATTGTTGGTTACAACATCTTACCTTTGGATAGGGCCGATGAAAAAACCGGGATTGCAGGAACATCACACCTGCACAGGACAACCGAGAAGTTAGTTTCAACCACAAGAATTACAATTTTGATTAACTTGATAAAAATTGCAACAATGCATTAAAAAATCTATTTTCTTACCTGCTCATGCATGGACACACCAACGAGTTGCTATGTGGACCTTGCACTTTTCTCATAATCAGTTTGGAGCACCTTCTCCCTGGCTCGGTTGTGAACCATCTACACATAGCAAAGGTGCTCTGCAAAGAACCGGTCGCAGCAACAATGAAAGTCCATGAGTGAAGCAAGGGTCTTTGTCCAACTCATTAGTACCGGTTGGAGGAAGAGGTTACCTTTGATACCAGTTAACCTGCTTCCTTAAATGCTTGGTACAATATTGTAATGGGTTCCAAAAACCAGACCAAGATCAACAGTGTAAGGGCGATCACGCTTTCCAATTGGCATGACCCGGATTGGGATCAACGATCTAACTTGCATGCGAATTTATACCAACAACAGGTGAACTTAAATGCATTGGCATCAAAGTTGACGACCTCGTGTGATAGCTGGAACATGAGCATGGCATTCCTGGTTGAGTAGCGAACACTTGTGTTGTCGAGCATGGATTCACCTGCCTGCAGGGCAGCCCAAATGGGTTTAAAACATTGGTTTATGCATATGTGTCTACGTGGCATCATCATAGGTCTAGCACGGTCACGCAATATTAACGTGTTATATGCATTACTTTAGTGCATAGTTATGTTATATATGTAATATATATTGTAACCTATGGTCATAACGACGGTGAAATAATAATTCGATTTTGGTGCACATTTTGTTGGTAATGTAATATGAGCAAATTTATAACTAAGGTTTAATACTATGTGGAATTTGTAATTTCACATAATATATATAACAATCTAATTACATTTCAACCTAGGATTAATTTAGGTTGGCGTTGTTGTTGCAAACGTTGTATATATTACTTTACATGTTAGTACCTACAAAAACATTTATATGTGCTTGGTTCACATATGGGAAATTAAAAGTGCATATGTTATACTATACAAGCCTAGATTACACAAGGATAAATCTAGGGTATCGGTATAGTGATTGAATATAGTTTATATGTTAGTAATTTGAATACAACATATAACTATATGTTAATTTGTTTTGTATTACATAGTGATAATGTGTTAAGGTTTGTAATATAGTTTTGTTCATTAAAATGCTACTTTGCACATGTAATATATTGTCGCATAACATTTAGCATATAGTTGGTATAAATTTTGTGTATATGAATTTGTTATATATGTTAAAACATGTTTGTGTATAGGTTACACAAGGTTAAACCTGGAAGATATTTGTATGTCGACACTTATGTGAAAACCAACATAAGTAATAGTGTAAGTATAGTGCACATGTAATCACAGCTAAGCAAGTTATAGATAACACTTAGCGCATTCCTTTATAACCTAAATAGAATTAACAACAGGTTTTCTTTTATCACTTTAAGACATCATTATGGTCATTGGACCTTTAAAAACAAAAATTGGCGTAGAAGAGACGTGACAAACAATCCATAGAATGATTACCTGGAATGATAACAATGAAGCTTCCAAATTTATCATTAGGTAGCTTCCTTCTTTCAACCAAGGATGATTCAATGAAGTTATGTGTTCCTCCTCCATATAGTAACACGGTGACTGATTTTCCTTTAACCACTCCTTTGAATTTGAGAGTGTGGAAGCGAGGCACTCCTAACAATACTGCAATTTTTCTCACCTCGGGGGTATGTTCTTCTTTGGTAGTCTCATAGGCCACTTCAACATCTGTTGGGGCCTCTTCTTCTTCCTCGTCAGCTTCGATCTCTAAATAAACTTCAATATAGTGTGATTTTCCTTTAGCACATATGTGCCCTGGAACCCATGGTTCCTAACAGGTGAAACACAAATTCCTTCTTCTCAAATCATCTCGATCTTTGGAGTAATTTCCCTTCTTGAAATTTCCAGAAGGACTCTTCATGGGTGGAATTTGATTCTTGAATTGAGAAGGAACAACGGTTCTAGGAGGAAATATTGTCATTGGAATAGAGTCTTGCAAATACCTTGTTCTACTCAATGCATCTTGAAAGGTAGAAGCTCTGTAGGACTTTACCAAACCTTTCAAAGGTTCTGGTAATCCTTCAATGAACAATAGGATCAATCAATCTTTTGAGATATCACTGACCATCACAGCTAATTTTTGAAACTCGGAGATGTATTATTTAGGAGTTCCAGTCATCTTGACATGCGCTAGTTCAGGTGATTTCTGCATCTCTTCTTTCGAACCTTTCAGCCAATATTCTTGTGAACTCGTCATAAGTGGTCACTTGATCATGTCCAATTTTTTTCAAGCCATGAAAACACCAATCATTGGCGTAACCATCTAAGTTTCAAGTATCCAACTTGATATCATCTCTCTCAACCATTCGATTCAACCGAAAATATGTATCTAGATTTTGAATCCAAGAGCTACCAGTGCACTTTTGTGAGACATCAAAGTAAGGAAAAGAAATATTACCAATAGAATTTCTTAACTCATAATTCTAATTTGGAATCCGAAAGATTACTCTTGAATTGGTCTTGTACTGAATATCACATAAATATTTGAATGGAAAGGCTCTTCTACATTCTTCATTCAGTGTAAGTTACTCAACATATTTATCCTCCCATGAAGCAAGACCTTCATTTCAAACCTCGGGTTCCTCCCTTTTCTCTTCAGTAAATTTGGGCATAGTGGGCCTTGATTTGTGCTTTGACTCCATCTTGAATTCATCAGGGTGATTGTGAGGCCCAACTCTTGAAAAAATAGAATCACCACCGATCGTCCTTTCACCATGTGGGGAACCATTGCTGCTCCCTTCTCCATTCTTGTTTCCTAGTTGTTGAGCTAAGAATTATATGGTCCCTTTTCTGGATTGGAAAATGTTGTGGGATATGAATTGTAAACATTTCATCACATTTTGAACAAATATTTTCAACTCATCTTTATCTTCATTGTGAGACATCTCTTGTTCTCCTTATAACTTGCCTTAAGTAGAATTGACTTCTTCTCCCTCTTCTTACTCTGTAAGATGAATCTTTCTTCTTGGAATCCAAATGTATTTTAGGAATCATAGAAATATGAAAAGAGTGGGTTCATAGGACCATGCTATGATACCATTGTAATGTACCAACCAGGATTGATGATACACTAACTAACTCTCCCACAAGACTAAGGGAAAAACAATGAACTATGGTGACTAGTTTAAATATAGGAAGGAAAAATCAAAGGAACCTCGAAGAAATGAGGATCATTCCAGCTGATAGAACCTTTGAAAAATGTACTAGGACCATTATTTTTTCAAACATTAGCTAGGCTGAAGTCTACTCCAAGGCTCTTGGGCACCCCAGCATATGCAAAGTAGAACTTCAACTAAGCATTGACTGAGAACCAATGGTGAATTATTTTGACTTAGGGAGGCTAAATGAAATTAAATAACAATCAATTAATATCCTAGGTTCTCTACATCAAGTTTGGTAAGGTTCCATGGAATTCTCACAAACATACAAGAAAAATTGCCTTTTGGGATTACACAACTAGGCCAAATTTAGGAATACCCAAACAGCCAAAGAGGCTCACAAATTTATAATTTTAATCTTGGAATGAGTCATTTGGAATATTAATTAACATAATAAATAGAAATCACTTAATTTGGGCTTATATTCATCCATTTACAAAACAAGTTCGGGAAAGTAGCTCATTTTTATTGAAATCTAGACTAGGTGCAAGAAGATATATTGGAATCAAATTTGTATTTAGTAAAAATTGATAATTGACATCAAAGGTCCATTATTATAGTTATATAAGTCATCAGTAGTTGAGTTACACATCAAATATTTCTCAATACAAAGATACATCAAGAACAAGTTCTTCCATCAAGAAAGACTAGGAAAATACTCATAGATCTGCATGGAGAGCTATCAAATATCTGTCATAGAATCGTAATCCACTGGTTCATACTTCAGAACCTGCGATACGCTCATTGAAAAATGTTGAATACCATCATCCTCTCATAGGAATTAGGGCCATATCTCCTAGCTTGGAATAGGGCCACACCTACCAAGTCACTAAGGCACAATTGCACACAATCCAATTCTCCAACTGTCAAAACATGTGATAGTGGTTCTCTCTCCTTCTTTTATAGATGGAATATGACTTGAGGAGAAAGTATCCTAGGCTAATGCACCTTCATGGATGGATAAGGAAAGCTTGCTTTCATGCTTTTTCTCCGTTTTTGCTTTGCTTTCTGCTTTTACCTTTTATGCTTGATCTTTTCTATCCTACATTGCTTTTCCCTACATTTTTTTGCTTTTCTACCTTATATTGTTTTTTTGTCTTTATCCTCCTTTCTTATTTTGTGATGATTTCTTCTTTATGTTTATTTTCCTTAGTTGTGTTGCCTTTCTAATTTGTACCATATTTTCTTCCTTTTTCTTGATTTTCTAGCTTTGGATACTTTCATCTAGCTTTTCTTGCAAGCCACCTCTTTGGTCAACCTTATCCCCTAAGGCACACTTGTGGAGAATTATCCACTATTCAACATAAAAATAACTATTTGATGAAAAATAATTAATATTAAGTGCATATCAAACTTTAGGAAAAATAAACCACGGCTCCTAATTAATTAAATTCCTGAATTTTCAAAATTAACCCCAAGTAAATGAATTTTTTCTCCTCAACCCAAGGGATTTATTGGGATAGGAAATCAATCCAGTATCCATCAATGAGGAGACATGGTAGTCCCCTCTCTCCCTAACCCTCCTCTTCCTATCCCTACCCATATTAACCATCCCCTCCACCCATCTCTCTCTACTACTCCCACTACCTCTTACCCATCTCTCTCTATATCTCCTAATCACCCTCCCCAATCTCTCTCTCTTTCTCTCACTCTCTCTCTGCCCCTTCCCTACACCCCCCTTCTCTCTAAATACCATAGTCCTCCTTAAACCATACCCTCCCCACCTCGATGTCTACGTATTCCTCTTGCCGAACCCTCTCCTCCCATGTACCCCTAATCACCCGCACCCTCCACCCCCCAACCCCCAACTCTCTCTCTCTCTCTCTCTCTCTCTCTCTCTCTCTCTCTCTCTCTCTCTCCACTTACCCCTAACCCCCACCACTATCTCTCTCTCACACAACCCCTAGACCATTTGACCATTTCCAACCCCCTCTCAACTCTTTTTCCTAGGTTAAATACAATGTTATTCATATCATACTATCTTAATGATAAAAAAAATTGTATAACTCTCTCTCTCCCCCACTCCTCCATCTACACCTAACGCCAACCCCTCTCTCTACCCCAACCCCCTAACACCCACATCACTCTCTAACATGCTCTCACTACCCCTAATCCCCCACTACTCTCCCCCTAACCCCCTACTACTCTCCCTATCCATAACCACACCCTCTTCCACTCTCTTTCTACTACTCCCCCTATCCATAACCACACCCTCTTCCACTCTCTTTCTACTACTCCCCCTACCCCTAAACCCCTCTCCCTCTATCTCTCCTAATCCCGTTCCCCATACCACTTACCACTCCCCCATCTCTCCCCAATCTCTCTCTCTCTCTCTCTCTCTCTCTCTCTCTCTCTCTCTCTCTCTCTCTCTCTCTCTCTCGTCCTCCACTCTATACCAGCACTTCTCTAAAAATTCCCTAATCCTCCCTAAACACCCACCTCGATCTTTATCGTTTTCTCTCGTACAACCCCCACCTCCCTCCATACCCCTAATCAACAACACCTCCCCCCTCATTCTTTGGCTCTCCCTTTATCTCTCTCTCACCTATCTAGTCATCCACCTACCCCTAACCCACACCCCTCTCTCTCACCCCTATACTCATTCACTGCTACAAACATAATAATATATAATTATTAATAAACATAATTAATTGTACTTAAGAATGAAAGGGCATGACCTTTCATTCACAATGCCAAAACCTTATTTAATAGGCGGGTTATCAACCAATGTAATCATCTCATATCTTTTATCTATTCAATATTATTATATCCATTATTCATGGCTTATTTATTTTACCAGGTCTTTTGGTAACTTGATTGTATGGGGGAATAAATATTCGCTTCATCTGGTATCAGAGCCCCTTCCTCGGGCATCCGATTCATTTTTTTAACCATCCATGTAGAGTTTCTCTACATCATTGGTCTTTGACCAAGAATAAAGGCCCTTGGCCTCCTGTCCACATATCCATCCTCCACCACGCTGCATCATTCCTCGCACCATGCTCTCAACTCACTTTCCCTTTCATGCTCTGCCTCTCCCCTCACTTTCCCTCATTCCCACACCACTAACACACCACCAATACTTCCTCTGTCTACCTTCATCTCTATGCCACACCCCACATCTCCATATAGTCAACTCCCTTTATATCCAACTTCACCAGCTGTGTAACACCCGAACCCTCTCCATTCATCGGCTGCTCCCTCCTACCATCACCCACGCGACTCCTCCTCACAACCCAACACTCCATACTATGTGCTCTTCAGCCACTTCCTTATCTCTCATCTACCACCACTTCTTCCACTGATCAAGCCCAACCCTTATCATGTACCCTCCTCTTCATTGGAACTACAGCCTGTGCACCCCCCTATTCACTCCTCGTCCTCACACCATCCCTCCATGCCATCTCCATCCACCCTTGTGACCTGTGTTTTCTGCTTCCATTTCCATCCTACACCGTGACCTTCCATCTCCATTCGCTTATTCCCTCAACACCTACAATATTCCTCTCATTCGCGAGCTCCAACTACTACCTCATCCTTGGTCTCGACTGCTTCATGCCAGCCCTTCAATTCCCCTCCACCTACGCCTTATCTCCACCTACGATGCTTTCTCCTGCCGCCCGCTCACGTCGCCGACCTCCTCCATCTGCACGTTCCCTAACTCCTTCCCTTCTCCCTCACGCCGCCCTCCACTAGCTACTTCCCCCGCATCTTCCCGCAGACGCCAACCCACCTTCCATCCAACCCCCAACCTTCCTTCCTCCATGCTGCTCCACACCAACTCCTCCTCTCTACCCGCCATCCATTTCTCCCTGCCAACTGCCATCGAAACCCTATTTTTTATTTTTTTGAAATTAAATATTAAACATTATAATATTATTATTATATTGTTTAAATATTTTATTTTTTGCAAAAAAACTATATATATAGTTTATGGAAGCATTAATAATATTATTAATTAAATAATTGATAATTATTATTACCTAAAAAAAGAAGAAACAAAAATCAAAGTCGAAAAGAAGATTATCTATTATCTAAGAGTCAAAGTAAAAATTATTATTATTATTATTATTATTATTTTATAAAAATAATTATTATTTTTGGAAAAAAAAAATAAATAAAAGGTTATCTAACCTAATACAAAGAGAACAAAATCGAAGAAAATTGAAGACCATCTATATTCCAGACGACCATCTAGTGTCGAAGAAATCAAAGATCATGGAATCTGGTTGCGACTGCAAATAGAGAAATTAGAAGCCAAGTTAAAGCACTATCGAAAAGACAATGAATAATTATGAGACATGAATACGAAATCATAAGTCATGATTAAACTACATGAGATACGAGACAACTTCAATGAATAAAAAATTTCTGACCAGAAAAATCATATAGAAAAATTGTGTGCGCAAGTTGAGGAATTAAAAGACGAAAGTGATTTCAATCAAAGACTAAAAAATCAATATATAAAGAAAGAAATAAACGATTACGAAGCAGAACTAATACGCTTGAACAAAATCGTTAGCAACAAGGATGAATAACTGACGCAAATAGAAAAGAAATTAGAGAATCAAGAATCAGTGATCAACCAGTATCGACAAGAGATAAAATTTCTTCAACAACAAAATGATGACTCTAAAAAGACACATAAGTCGGAGATCACAAAGACTAATAAAGAACTATCCAACCATTCCAAAGAAATTTTCAGATTCGGAAATCATAACAAGACACTAGTCACAAAAATTAAGAAGTTGAAAAATCGTCGAAAGACAGAACAATCTACAGAAGACATTGAGGGAAAAATTCTAGACAAACATGAAGAAAATTGTTGCATCAGAAGCCATAATGAAGATCTTAAGGAACAACTTATGAAGTCTGAAGTTGACAGAAAATCGCAAGTGGAATTGATTAAGAAGTTTCAAAATGATAACATGTAGTTAGAAAACAAGTTGGAAAAGATACATAACGAAACCTTAAAACCTCAAGGGACGGAAATAAAACTGCCATCTCAGATCAATGCTCAAAAGACGACACTCGTAAGAGAAGATGACATCGTAAAAATTCCCTATCGGCACCCCAACCATAAAGATCGATATTGTAAGAAGTGGGAACTGTCGACACATAATGGTACTAATACGATCAAAGCTCATGACGATAGATCAGTAGGGAATCCCAACAGTCCACAACAAATCAATTTGGGATGGATCGATCCGTCAACATATCGAAAGTTATGTTGTACACTTAGTAGTTCTTATTGACATGTTTCGTCAGCTACGACATCACAAGGAACGATGAGACAACATTATAAGGCTTTGAGGACAAAGCATTTCTAAGAGAGTGGCAATGCTACGGACATAATTAATATATAATTATTAATAAACATAACTAATTGTACTTAAGATGAAAAGGAATGACCTTTCATTCACAATGCCCAATCCTTATTTAATAGGCGGGTTATCAACCAATGTAATCATCTCATATCTTTTATCTATTCAATATTATTATATCCATTATTCATGGCTTATTTAGTTTACCAGATCTTTTGGTAACTTGATTGTATGGGCAAATAAATATTCGCTTCATTTAGCTACCCCTAACCATGCCATAGGGCCTTCGTTCATGGAATATTAAAGAATACTCATGATTTCAATTGATGTTGATAAATACCTACCAAAAAAACTTTGTTGAGCCCCTCTCCCAATACATATTTCCAATTAGAAAAACCTTTTTTTTAAGAGATATTCTCTATTTTTACTAGAAAACAATTTAGATACCCCCCCAATACCTATGAACTCCTCATACCCTACTCCTCGCTCCCCTAATAGCTACAATATACAGATCTTATTTTTCATAATTTAAAACCCCCTTTATGAATGAATGTGATAAGATATTGGTAAACAAGGTGAATTCCCTATGCCCCAACCTCTCTCTCTCTCTCTCTCTCGCTACCAATCTCTAATCCTCCCAACCCCCTCTCAAATCTTTTGAAGGCAAATTTAATGTTATTAATATTCACTAGTTTTTTAACACTAAAAAGGATGTACGTGTTTTATAAATAAACATTGTTCACACATTTTGTAAAGGAAAAACGTGTTGATGTATATGTAACTTCAGAATGTATTTCACCTATGTATTTCATCTATGTATATTGTACTCCTATAGAGATGTATTATTCGTCTATACGGAAGTGCCGTCATTTGTATTGACAAGTGTTGCAAGTGTTGTAGCTTGCTGATGGGTTATTAGACCACCATGTGTGGGGTCGACCCTGATTCAGTTAACCATGGGTTATTAGGCTAAGATAGACAAGTCAGCCCCATTGGTTTATTAGGCAGGAGAGGACAAGTATAAATAGAGATTGGGAGATCTATATTTGATCATTCACTTACTCACTCTTCCATCACTCGGAAAGTGGCTCACATGTGAGGAGGAGGATCAACTGCTATGAGAAGACTATCTCTTGTACTTTTGTTGTACTTTTGTTGTACTTTGGTTGTATCATTGCTCATTCTATCTCTAAGGAAGTTGTGGGGTTTTTCACCTTTATGGTTTTCCCTAGTGAAACTCGGTGTGTCTATTGTCTCATGTGATTGCTTGGTGTGAATTATATGCATTGTTATACTTGATATGTTGTACATGTTATTCTCTCAGTAAAGATCCTAGAGTATATTGAATTAATGCTCAAAAATTAACATGGTATCAGAGCTTCCCTGAGAAGAAGACATCGTGTAGTGACAGAAACTAGGGTTTCTTGATTATTGGGTTTCTCTCCACAGATTTCAGAAAGTTGAAATTCACATTTTGAAATTTTAGGGTTTCTCTAACAAACCCTAATCCGGGACCAGATCCAGTTTTCAGCAAATCAAGTGGTAAGACCTAAATCTTTTCTATTTCCATTTGAATTACTCTTTAAGATGTCTCACCACACCAATCTTGAGGATAAGCTTAAAGGGGCTGATAACTTCCGAGCATGGAAGTATAGGATTGGGTTAATTCGGGAAGAAAATGAGTTGGACACTTATATAAGTGAAGAGGTATGTGTCCCATAGGGATAAGAGGCTAAGGCTCTTCACAAGAAGAACTTGGTCAAGGAAAAAAGGATCATTTCATATTCTATCAAGGACCATCTCATCCCACATGTGTCATCTCTGAAGACACCTAAGGAGATGTTTGATTCCCTAACCAAGCTATTTGAAGGGAAGAACATAAATCGGAAGAGGACTCTGTGAAACCAATTGAAAGGGGTAAAGCTTCAGAATGGAGAGACCATTCAATCCTATTTCTCTAAGGTCTCTCATATCAAGGAACAACTTGACGATGTGGATGAGGTAGTGGATAATGGTGAAGTTTTTATGACCACATTGAATGGCCTACTTAGGTCATGGGATTCCTTTATCCAAGGAATCTGTGCAAGAAGGAAACTAATCTCCTTCAGTAGACTATGGGATGAATGCTCTCAAGATGAAGCAAGGCTTGTGGCTAGAGAAGAAAATATGGGGAATGAATATCAAGCTCTCACAGCTCACACCAAGAAAGGGAATATAAAAAGGGAGTCATATCACAAAAAAAGACCTTCACACCACCATCATAAGAAATATCTCAGATGCTTCACTTTCAATGAGAAGGGACACTTTGCTGCAGATTGTGCCAAGAACAAAAGGGACAACAACAAAAACAACTTCAACAAGAAGAAGAAAAATAACAAAAGAAGATATCATGCTCATGCTGCTGAGGATGATGAACCACCAAAGAAGAAGGCTAGGGCAGAAAGTGGTGACTCATCAAGCGAAGATGAATATGTTCTAATCTCTACTCTCACAGGTACTATTTCTCATGGTTGTAATGATTGGCTTATTAACAGTGGGGCTTACAAACACATGACTGGGTTGAAAGAATCTTTTGTAAACCTATCTGAACATGAATCACCCCATAAGGTGAAACTTGGGGATGACTACCAATATCCTATCAAAGGAAGTGGTGAAGCCTCTTACAACCTAGACTCTGAAAAAACCTTGAAGATGAAAGATGTGTTATTTGTACCTGGGCTCAAGAAGAACCTACTCTCCATCTCTGCATTGGATGAAAAAGGCATGAGAGTTGCATTTGTAGATGGCCAAGTCCTAATGTGGCCAATGGGTAAAACTATTGATGATGCAGTGGTGATTGGAGAGCAAGAGGGAGGATTGTACAAATTGAAGGGAGAACCTCAACATGCCATGGTACATGAATCCATGGAGCCAAGTGAACTTTGGCATAGAAGGCTTGCACATGTGCACTATAGAGCACTACCAATTGCAATTAAAGCTGTAGAAGGTCTTCCTGAAATCAAGACAAAGCCTGAAGGTGTTTGCAAAGGATGTGCAAAAGGAAAGAATATTAAGAAGGAATTTCCAAGTAGTAAAAGCAAAGCTAAAGGAATCTTGGAAATTATCCACTCCGATGTATGCGGTCCAATGTCATCCAGTTCTCTGAGTGGGTATGTATACTATGTCTCTTTCATTGATGATTTCTCTAGGAAGACTTGGGTTTAATTCTTGAAGAACAAAGATGAAGTGTTTGATAAATTCAAGGAATTCAAATCCTTGATGGAAAATCAAACTGATAAAAAGATCAATACTTTCAGATCCGACAAATTCACCTCAGGTGATTTCAAGAAACTATGCAGTGATTCAGGGATTACGAGGGAGTTGACTGCTCCCTACAATCAACAACAGAATGGAATTGCAGAAAGGAAATATAGAACAATCATGGAAGCAGCACGGGAAATGCTGCATGACCAGGATCTTCCTATGCACCAATGGGAAGAAATAGCTAGGACAGTTGTATATGTACAGAACATAACACCTCACAAGATATTGGACAACAGAACACCAGAAGAGGTATTCTCTAGTAAGAAACCTGAAGTCAGCCATCTCAGAATATTTGGTTGTCCAGTATACACTCATGTTCCAAAGGAAAAGAGAACAAAGCTAGATCCTTCAAGAAAGAAGGGCATCTTTGTGGGGTACAGTGAAAGCTCGAAGGCTTACAGAATATACTTTCCAGGGTTCATGAAGATTGATGTTAGTGGGGATGTAACATTTGATGAAAACTCAGCCTTCATCAAATCAAGGAAGACACCTGTTGAAGATCATGAAGAACCAAAGGAAACCAGATTTCAAGACATCACCATGACTGAATCAATTCCAGAAGCAAATCGTGAAGTTGAAGATCCACAAATACCTGTAGATCCACCCCATGAGAATAAATCTCACAAAAGGAAACCTGCATGGGCTAGAGAGCTCATTCAAGATGCAGAAAGATATGGCATTTCAGAAGAAGAACATAGAGCAAAGAAGAAAACTAGATCACATACTAGCTATGTTGCTTTACTTTGTGATATTATGAAAAAAGAACCTTCCAGTTATGAAGAAGCAGCGGAAAAGAAAGAATGGAAAGATGCCATGGTCGAAGAATACCAGTCGATCATGAAGAACAATGTTTGGGATCTAGTCCCAAGACCCGAAGGGAAGTCTGTGGTGACTTCCAAGTGGATCTACAAGATCAAGCATGCTACAGATGGCAGCATAGAAAAGTACAAAGCAAGATTTGTAGCTCGTGGCTTCTCCCAGAAAGAGGGGATAGACTATAAAGAGACTTTTTCACCTGCAACTAGATACACTTCCATCAGATCAGTACTTTCTCTGGCTGCAGTGATGAAATGGAAGATACACCAGATGGATGTCAAGACAGCTTTCTTGAATGTTGTAGTCAAAGAGGAAGTGTATGTGGAGAAGCCACTTGGTTTTGAGACACATGACAGAGAGTCATACGTGTGTCAGTTGAAGAAAGCCCTGTATGGCTTGAAGCAATCTCCTAGGACTTGGTATCGTAGGATAGACAACTTTCTATCCAGTTTGGGCTTTTCCAAGAGTAAAGCGGATTCCAACCTTTACTACAAGGTTGAGGGAGGAAATCTAGTGATACTACTTCTGTATGTGGTGACCTGTTTGTTACAGGTGAGGATGGATTGATTGCCGATACCAAGATGAAGCTTACTATCGAGTTCAAGATGAAGGACTTGGGGATGATGCACTATTTTCTCGGCATGAAGGTGTGGTAGAGTACAGATGGGATCTTCCTTGGACAAGGGAAGTATGCAGTAGAGATCCTAAATAGGTTCGAGATGATGGACTGCAAGGCCATGGCCACACCTATGGCATTAAACTTGAAGCTTCTGTGTGACGCTTCATCTGATCCGGTTGATGTGACTATGTATCGTCAGATGATTGGGTCTTTGGTGTACCTGACGAACACTAGACCATATATTTGCTTTGTTGTGAACACATTGAGCCAGTTCCTGACATATCCCAGAGGTGTTCACCTGATTGCTGTAAAGCATATTCTGAGGTACCTGAAGGGTACAATTGACTATGGGCTCAAGTATGTGTTAATGTTTTAGCATTAATTCAATATACTCTAGGATATTTACTGAGAGAATAACATGTACAACATATCAAGTATAACAATGCATATCAATCACACCAAGCAATCACATGAGACAGTAGACACACAGAGTTTCATTAGGGAAAACCATAAAGGTGAAAAACCCCACAACTTCCTCAGAGATAGAGAGAGCAATGATACAACCAATATACAACCAAAGTACAAGAGATAGTCTTCTCCTAGCAGTTGATCCTCCTCCTCACATGTGCGCCACTTTCCAAGTGATGGAAGAGTGAGTAAGTGAATGAGTGAACTAGAGATATCTTGATCTCTATTTATACTTGTCATGTCCTGCCCAATAAACCAGTGGGGATGACCTGTCTAGCTTAGCCTAATAACCCATGGTTAACTTAATCAGGGATGACCCCACACATGGTGGTCTAATAACTCTTCGACAAGTTACAACACTTGCGACACTTGTAAATACAAATGATGACACTTCCATATAGAGGAATAATAACATCTATATAGGAGTACAATATACATAGATGAAATACATTTTGAAGTTACATATACATCAACACTCCCTCTTAGCTAGGAAGGTATTTCTCGACACAGATCTGCTAGCACAAGTCTTCTTCTCTATATCATCATCAACGGATCATCGTCCTTGAATCATCGTCATCGTCACTGCTGCTGCTGTCTCAATCAATCTCTAATCTACTCATCATAGGAAGTTCTAGAGAGCCAGTCCTTTTTTATATTGGATGTAGGCCCACCACCTGTAAGTCTTCATCATCATTGGCCATACTGTGGAATCCTCAGGACTGATTACGTGTGTTAACACCCATATATTTTTCTACAATATGCAGTTGAATGGAAGGGATGGAGGGTCAAAATGTACCTAGTAGAGAACCCGAGATATCCTCCATGCTCTAGAGCTAAGTGCTAATGGGAAAGACTAAGGGGTCTAAGAAGAACCAAACATGCAAAAGATGGGAAAATGTTGAAGTGTGGGTATTAATAGGTGAGAATCACACTTTATAACCTATAGTCCATCGATCCAATAATGAGAGACTAAAAATCACACCGATCTACGCCGTAGACTAGGTGCAGGGATAGGATCCACGGCCCTATATGGAATACCGCACAACCAAGTTTTGAGGAGGATAGGAAAAGGGCCTATGCGATGAGCCCTTCCCGACAACCAGGTGTCAGCAGCAGATGATGTCGCAAGAAGAATTGATAGAAGGGCATATATAAGATTAGGCGCATGTGATGGTATGAACAGGTGGAAAGATCCACGGCTCAGATGGTGAAAGGGGGGTACATCAATGACTCTCATAGCTGATCGCATGAAGAAGTAGCACGCTAGATAGTGAAATAGTGGATGTGATGAACCTTTCCCGCCTGCCAGACGTCATCCTGAGAGCCCATCGTGCAGAGGAAGAAATCGTAGTAGGGACCACTTGGGTAATGCGAGGTCGCCTTATGGAGAAGTGTGGACAAGATGAATGGAATATATGGAAAGTTAAAATCAAATCCGACGGTAAAGAAGAGTAGGCTATCAAATCAAAGGATAAAGAAGCAGCTGATTTGATGGTAGGGAATAGGCATGTGAGAAACCGATGGTGGAGATTAAAGGACAGCATGTGAAGAAGGGAGGGAGTTATGTTAGCACAGTTATATATATAAGAAACAACCATGAGGGTTGACATTTGTTCTCAAAGATTGTTGAAGTTAGGAGGTCCCTCGGCATGTGGCAGACGGCGAAGGTGACAGAACCTCCAGTAGCCTGTTCAGAGCTTCTAAACCAATAGGTAGGGCTTTGTAACCATCCTTTCTCCTAAAAAGTTGAATCTTTAGTCATAATATGGGAGATGAATAGGCTTCTACCAGCTATAAAGCTAGGGTGGCCCTGGAAGAAAGGGACGCGGATGTGTTTGACCCATGCATTCGGCTCTCTGTCCCTGAAATTAAAACAAAGTTAGATGCTCTGCATGAACCGGGTCTGGACATACATGGGGTTTTTAGGTCATCATTTATTTTCTTTTTCCTAGACCAGGTACCTTCTTTCCCTGACTTCGTAACATGGTGCTCCATGAATTACTCTGAGTCCACAAGGGTAATCATGGATGCCCCCAGGTCTAAAGTTTTCTGTGTTTTAGATGCGTCAGTTGTAAAGAACTCATTTTTTGTCCCTGAGTCGTAGTACCAAGAGTCGGAAATCTTTTCAGAAGAGTCTGTGGTTGCCCTATTCCGTCAAATCGCCCCGAAAAGCCATCAAACTTTCCTAGCCACATGTCTGAAACCTCACTCCGAAGTTGCAGAAAAGTCGTACCCTTTGGACGTCAACATTTTTTATGACGATTCCCAGTTGGTCTTCTCACTGTTGGCTCAATTCCTAGGTTTAGATACTGACCAATGGGTAACGGAGGTCCAACTGATTCTACTTTTTAGCATTAGTATTTTTTTAGCAAGTTCTGACACTCAACTCATCCCACCTCTTAGGTTTGATGAATTTTTAGCAGAAAGAATGCATGTATAGTTGGGAAAATTCCCAAATACTAGATTTTTCAAATACCAGACACAGCTTCTGAAGATGATCCTGTACAATTACGCAGAAAGCCCACATTTTCTCCCTTTACTTGAGACAAATGCTTTGCAGGACAATGTGTTTGATTATTTCAACTGTTTTTAACCCCCTGTGTATAAAGTCATTTTTGGGGAGGGACTGCCAAGAGTATTTCCCGAGATGAATTCAATGATGCAATTAAAGGATGAAGTGGCCGTCAGAGACTAGTTCCTTTTGAAAGATGCTACAGTCATTAGTCTGTATGGTTTTGTGAAGGAACCCTATGTTTTTCCTTCCTTTCCAACATTAAGAATCGTTTCCCTGGAATTTATCAGGCAGAAACTGAGCTTGGAAGAGGCACTATTCCTGAAGTTTAAAAAGGATACTGATATAAAATACCCTTGGAAGGTAGGTCCTTTCATTATGAAGAGCAAGGAGGCTTTACCGGAGATAGAGGAATTGATGAGACTTCTACTGTTCAAAAAAGACGTAGTTGTTGAATGTGACCCCCTGCATGTTATTTCTAGAAGAAGGAAGGAGTGTAACCTAAGGGATTTCAAACACAAGGAGCCAGAAAGGGCACTCAGGGGACGGAACCTGCTACAATGGGAGCCCGAGGCAAAAGAAGTTCCAAGTTTGCAGGAAAAGGACCCTGTAATGTCTGATGTTGTAATGAATATCGAATAGGTGCTGGACACCGGGGAAGTGGGCTGGAAGAGAGATCCGGAGGAAATTCAGCATAAGGATACTGAAATGGGGGGTGAAGACAAACGACCTAGGATGATAACACAAATTGAGGTGTTTGGTGAAAATACTCAGGTCGAGTCATTTATTTCCCTCACTGAAGAAGAATTGGTTGGTGGGACACCCCAGGAATATTTGACTGTCTGGATGGATAATGAAAAGGAAGATAATGAGGGGTCTCCAACCCCTGAAGTTCAAATAATAGAATACAAGTTTCAGGATGTTAAAGAAGGTGAGAACAACAGTAGATTCTGGTCTAAAGCTGATCTGTGCGAGCAATATAAACATAATAGACAGGCCTCGGCCCAGACGCTTTTTTACCTAATGCCGAGAGCCAATAATTTGTCCAAAACTAAGACTTCCTTAGTAACCAGTAGAGATGAGAAGGATAACACTTTAAATTTAGCAGTATCGACAGAAGCCAAAGTAACAGAGATGAAGCTCAATTGGGATATGATACCAGTACCTGACAATATCCATTTTCACAAACAGATTGGTGATCTTATCCATGTTGATTTTGTGAAAGCGGCATTGAGAGGTGATAACTTGGAAGTTACTGTAGGGAAATTAGAGAATTAGCTAAAACAGGAAAAGAGTGAAAACCGAGCCCTTCAACAACTTGTAAAAAAGTTACAAATTGAATTGGTTGGAGTTAACAGGGGAGGAAAAGCCATGAAGCAGCTACTAGTTGGTAAAGAAAAGCTAATTTCAAACCTGCAGAAAAAGGAAAAAATCCTTAACATCCAGTTGATCCAGGCCCCCGAGGAAACACAATTTGAAATACAAAGGGAGGATTTATCTAAGGAATTGGATGATTGTAAAGCAGAAATACTGAAGCTTGTTTTAGAAAAAGATAATTGGGAAAAGGAGAAAATAAGCCTAGAAAAGCAACTTGAAGATCTAAGAAGTAACTTGTCCAGTCTGGACATGCGGCCTAGAAATGTGAGTCAAGGTGGTGATGAAGGTAGTACCAATAATCTGGCATAGGCTATGTCACATGTCATCCTGAGAGACAATGAGATCAGGGAGCTAAGGGAAAGAGTGTGGAAACTAGAAGAAGAGAGTAAGAAGCAGGAGGAGGAGACAAATGGCCTCAGGGAAAAGCAGAGGGAATCGATTGAGCAGAATAAAAAACTCACTCGCCAAGTTGTAGGGCAGGCTGCTATGCAGGGGTGTAGACATTTGGTGTGGGATAGGATATTTAAAGAGGTTGAAGGCTTTTTGGCCATACTTGGAGTTCACAAGAGTCAAGGAGAAGACAATCAGTGATGCTTTGTTAGGATGTGTAGATGTGAGAGAGACTTTGGCCCAAAAACCCAAAGAAACAACATTAAGTGTTGTTTCTTTTTTAAATGATTTGTTAGACGAAGAAAGGATCAAGTTAAACATTGGGATCTGGATCATGATAATTGCTACGGCTCAGAGAGTTTTGGGAAAGTATGCTCAGGTGGAAAGCATGGAGGCCAAAGCAGAAGATATGAAAAGGTAGGTAGCAGACTTCAGAAGATCATTTGGGAACCTAAATGAAATGGGACTACTGTCCTTTTGGGATAATAATCTAGAGCTAATCTCTAAAAGTGCTTACAAAAGAAGATCTGGGCTATAAGAATGGATCACTCGAAGTTCACATATATGGAAAACTGCTCATAGGAAAAAATTTAATGGAAAAGATCGAAGACGACTTTTGAAGTCCTGAACAGATTCATTTCCATTGGCGAAAGGCTTCCACCAGTCTCCTATTCAGACCATATTGAAATCCGAGTAATGGTTAAAGAGATGACAGATTACGACCTCCCTTCATCTGAGCACTGGGCTGCTGTAAATGGATATGCAAATATGAGATATACTCTCCTCCAGCTACAGTAGCTGTCTAATTTTTAAGAGTTGTTAAATATTGTTTGAAAGGTCCGAAGACACATAAGACATTTTCAATTTTTGATATAATTTGTAATATTTTTTGAGGCAGCTAAATGGATAGCCAGCTGGAACTTTTATCTTTACTATGTTTTTTTTACTGTAAGGTTAATCTCATTCAGTGATAATACCGAAAAATGTAAGAAATAGTTGGGCCAACTATTAGGAACCCATGTCTTTACTTTGTTAGTATGTTGTTGTTGGACGCATATGCTTTGTAAGTCGTCCCATAGTATTTGTTGATCAATAGTTTGTGTTATTGTTGTTGGCGCATATGCTTTGTAAGTCACCCGTAGTATTGTTGATCCATAGTTTGTAACAGCCCATGGTTTCGACCCATAGTATTGGCACCTAGAATTAGTATATAAGTGTGTGTTGAGACCTATGAAGGCACCGTGAAGTTATTTGTATTGAGCTTGCTCATAGGAGGTTGCCCCCTCGAAGTGGCCTGTGATCAATATAGAAGTGATTCTGAGTTCTGTCATTTCTGCTATTTCGCATATTTTTATTAAGTAATTGTTGCAGGTGCATCTCATCTGGTATCAGATCACTTTCTTGGGCTCGCTGGGTGAAATTTCTGCCAAAAAAATTTTTTCGCATCTGTCACAGGTTCGGATTTGGGAATAATCCTTATCCGCTTAACTATGGGAAGTACTTGGGCATAATCCCTAAAACTCATTGTGAGGAGTACCACAAGAACCCCGAAGTAGCTGGCCCATTGAGAGGACCTGCCAGCGAAAAGGGCAACGACCCCTACCTGATTGACTAGTTCCCACCCGTGAGGTAAACCAAGAGCTGTCGTTTGTGGCAAAGCGGTTATCAGTTTTACCTGAGCCGTGGAGTGAGGGGTACTGCTCCAATACACAAGCCGTCAGACAGCATTGGTGGCCGAGTGAAAACCCTGAACTGTTAGGAAGCCGCACATACCGAGGGTCCATATTTACTTTCAGCTGAACTATTGTTGATCACTGCTGCGCCGTTTCAGATCCATTTTGTAAGCCGTTCCAGATCCAGCCGTTCGACGTTGTTCCAGATTCCTTCCGAGTCGTAACCACTCCAGTCTGTTAAAAAAAGAAAAAAAAATACGAGCCGTAGCCACTCCAGTCTGTAAAAAAAAAAATTTCAGTTTTTTCTCCATATCTCCCTTGTTTTACCTCTGTTTCCCTTGAAATTTTCAGGGAACCCCTGTCATTCCATTCTGCATATTTCATTCCTGAGGACGCTATCCTCAATTCCCCTTCCTACAGCCCGAAATCTCACATTTGTCTATTTTTAGGGTTTGCCATAACTTTTTCAGATTTCACCCAATCACCTTCAAATTTTACCACAGAGTTCCTTTCTGAATTCTGCTTCTTTGTTCCCCTCTGCCAAATTTTCCCATTCTTTCACCCCGCTTCTGAAACCCTCATTTTTGCTTCCCTGTCTATCCAACAGTGTCCAAAACCTAGTCAAACCCCAATTACCCTTATGATTTTTTCCCAAATCCAAATTTTCCCTTACTGAAGTAGTTCATGTTTTTGTTTTTCTACCCAGTTAAAAAATAAAAAAATAAAAAAAAAAAATATCCTGGTTATGGTTGTCACCCGTGCAGGAGCAAAAACCATGGAGGAAGCACTTGCAGCCATCCAAGCCAAACTCTAGGATCTGGATGAAAAATTTCTCGGTCTCCATCTTGAACATTCAGCTATGAACAACAAACGGCAGTCCGAGTCTTCAGTAGACAATGGGTTCTCTTCTTCCAGCAATTTTCGTGGTCCGAAGCTTGATTTTTCACGCTTCAATGGTACAGATCCAACTTGATGGATCTATCATGCAGAACAGTAATTTAGTTTGCATAATACTTTTGATGTCAACAAAGTTCCATTGGCATCCTTTCATTTGGAACAGGAAGCTCTTCAATGGTATCGTTGGTACATCAAGGCTCATCCAGAGCCCCACTGGCCAGACTTTTGCCAGCTCCTTTTGCAACGATTTGGTCCTAGTGCTTTTGATGACTTCACAGGAGCCCTCACTAAACTTCGCCAAACTGGCACTGTGAGAGAGTATCAAACCGAATTTGAGAATCTAGCCAACCACACTAAAGGATTGTCTGATGAATTTTACCGGAGTTGTTTTATCAATGGTCTAAAGGATGCCATACGCTCTGAGGTCAAAATTTTCTGTCCCAACACAATGATGGAAGCACTAGGGTTGGCTAAGTTGGCAGAATACAAGATTGCATCCCAACAACGCTCCAAGCCCACTTTTGTTCCCTTCTGAAATATGGGTTCTCAACGACCACCTATACCGCAGGCTCCTCGACCGACTCCTATCAAGCGTTTGTCTGAAACAAAGATGCAAGCACACAGAGAAAAGGGGCTTTGCTATAATTGTGATGAGAAATTCACTCGGGGACATAGATGTGTTCAGCAAAAGCTCTATCTCCTGGATGTGGAGTCTCCTCCTGCCTTTGAAATGGGTGACGAAGATCCAGAAACACTGGATGCTCCGGTCGACATTCAGGAACCTCCTATTGATCCTCCATCTCAGGATGACTAGCCAGAGATATCTCTCCATGCTTTAGCTAGAATCACCACCCCCCAAACAATGCGGGTTAGGGGTTACTTCAAGAAGCTTCCTCTTACAATCCTCATTGATTCTGGTAGCACTCATAATTTCATTGACCCTCGGATCGCCAAACAAGCTGATTGTTTTATCCATCCTTGCTCCAACTTTGAAGTCATGGTTGCCAATGGGGGCACCTTACCTTGCAAAGGGAAGTGTCGAAATGTGTGTATCTCTATGGGAGATTATACCTTGCGCTCTGACATGTTTGCCTTGCCCTTAGGTGGATGTGATGTGGTTTTGGGTGCTCAATGGCTACGCACACTCGGCCCTATCTTATGGGATTTTGCCGAACTTTGGATGCAGTTTTCCCTCAATGGACACAAACACACATTGACAGGATTACAACCAGGTTCTCTCAGCATCATCAGTTCACATCGCATGGAAAAACTCCTCAAGAAGAATTCACATGGTGTCATCGCTCAGATCCATTCCATCCAGATGCAACCATCAACGGGCTCCACTACTCCTTTGGGTCTACAACAAATTCTGGATCGATATACAGGTGTCTTTGCTGAACCAGTGGGATTACCACCTTCCAGGCCAGAAGACCATCATATTCAACTCCTTCCTGGCAGTGTTCCTCCCAACATCAGGCCCTATCGCTACCCATTTCACCAAAAAACGGAGATTGAAATGCTCGTTCGGGACTTATTGAAGCAAGGTATTATTCGCCCAAGCACTAGTTCCTTTTCTTCTCCAGTTATTCTTGTCCGCAAAAAAGATGGGTCATGGCGCCTCTGCATTGACTTCCGAGCACTTAATCACCTCACCATCAAGGATAAGTTTCCAATTCCTGTTGTTGATGAGCTTCTTGATGAGCTTCATGGGGCTCACTTTTTCTCCAAGTTGGATCTTCATTCTGGGTATCACCAAATTCGGGTTCATGAGGATGATATTCTTAAAACAGCTTTCCGCACACATGATGGCCATTATGAGTTTTTGGTCATGGCCTTCGGCCTCACTAATGCTCCTTCCACCTTCCAGGCCTTAATGAATCAAATATTTCGACCCTACTTGCGGAAATTCATTCTGGTATTCTTTGATGATATCCTCATCTACAGTAAAACATGGGATGAACATCTCTAGCATCTGGATCTTGTCATGCAACTTTTCTCTGACCA
Source organism: Larix kaempferi (assembly GCA_027924585.1). Taxonomy (NCBI): domain Eukaryota; kingdom Viridiplantae; phylum Streptophyta; class Pinopsida; order Pinales; family Pinaceae; genus Larix; species Larix kaempferi. The sequence continues at coordinate 2,914,378 of BSBM01000619.1, forward strand.
TCATCTCCATGCCAAGCAGTCTAAATGTGTTTTTGGACAAAAGGAAGTTGAGTATCTCGGGCACATTATCTCAGCACAAGGGGTTCACGTGGATCCTGCCAAAATCGATGCCATGAACAATTGGCCACATCCTCAGACACTCAAGAGCCTTCGTGGTTTTTTTGGGTTGAATGGCTACTACCGCAAGTTTGTCAAGGATTATGGGAAGATTGTAGCTCCATTAACTGCTCTATTGAAAAAGGATTCTTTTACATAGACACCTGCTACTCAGTGTGCATTTGACAAACTAAAACAAGCTATGTGTACTACACCTGTGCTAGCTATGCCCGATTTTTCCAAGCCCTTCACTATTGAGAGTGATGCTTGCGGCAATGGAATTGGTGCTGTTCTCCTTCAAGATGAACACCCCATTGCGTTCACCAGCAAAGCCCTTTCAGGTAAGAATTTAGCTGCCTCTACCTATGAGAAGGAAATGATATCTATTTTTCATGCAGTACAGAAGTGGCGTCCATACCTATTAGGGAATCATTTCTGCATCAAGACTGACCACCAGAGTCTGAAATATTTCTTGGACCAGCATGTCTCCTCCCCGGCACAACAGAAATGGGTTAGCAAACTCATGGGTTATTACTATGAGATCACTTACAAGAAGGGTGAAGACAATATTGTGGCAGATGCTCTTTCTCGCACATTTGATGCCCAAGGTTCTCTTTCAGCTATTTCTATGCCTGTTCCAAACTAGTTGCAATCTGTTCAACAGGGTTATGTCAATGACTCTTCCTTATCCCAGATAATCCGACGCTTGACCAACAACCCTTCTGCTGTACCACATTACTCTTGGGATGGTGCTTCTCTGCGATACAAGGGTCGTCTGGTGCTTCCCCAGAGCACAGATCTTCAACAGGCTGTCTTCTATGAACTCCATGCTTCTCCATCGGCCGGGCACTCTGGGTTCCTCAAAACATATGAACGAGCACGGTGTAACTTCTTTTGGCAGGGCATGAAAAGGACAATTCAACAGATGGTGGCCGAATGTGATACCTGCCAGCGTAATAAGGGTGAAACAACACTCCTTCCAGGATTGCTTGAACCCTTGCCCATATCTACACGGATTTGGACAGATATTTCTATGGATTTCATTGAAGGGCTCCCTAAATATGGCAGGAAGACAGTGATTCTCGTTGTGGTTGATCGCTTCTCCAAATATAGTCATTTTTGTGCTCTCAGCCATCCCTATACAACCTCCTCCGTCGCTCAAATTTTTATGGACCAGATCTTTTGTCTTCATGGCATCCCTTCTTCCATTGTCTAGGATCGTGATGCGACTTTCACCAGTCATTTTTGGACAGAACTATTTCGGCACACTAGCACCAAACTGAAGATGAGTTCAGTGTATCACCCACAAACAGATGGTCAGACTGAAATTGTCAATAAATGCTTGGAAACTTATCTTCGTTGCTTCACCTCGGAACAACATCAGTGGGAAAAGTGGCTCCCTCTCGCTGAATGGTGGTACAATACCTCTTACCACACTGCCTCTAAAATGACCCCATATGAAGCATTCTATGGTTAGGCACCTCCAGCTCTTCTTCCATACACCCCCACTAGTTCACCAGTTCAGGAAGTTGACACGGTCCTTCGCAACCGCGACCAGATTCTTCGCATTTTGCGGGACAATCTTCACATGGCAAGAAATCGCATGAAGCAACAAGCTGATCAGCACCGTTCGGAGCGCACTTTTCAGGTCGGCGATATGGTTTTTCTTTGTCTCCAGCCGTACAAACAATCCTCCTTGAAACTCAAAGGGCGTCATAAGCTCGCTCCAAAGTTCTATGGGCCATATTGGATTCTTCAGAAGATTGGGTCCGTTGCTTATAAATTGGAACTTCCTCCTTCTTCCCGCATTCATCCAGTCTTTCATGTCTCTTGTCTGAGGAAAGTTCTTGGCACCAACATCAGCGGCCAAACGATTTTACCCGAACTGGATAATGAAGGATCCATCCTTTTGGAGCTAGAGGCCATCCTCAATCGACGCACGCGTCAGCTTCACTCTCGCTCTATCACAGAGGTCTTAATTCAGTGGCACGGCATGCAACCAGAGGATGCTACATGGGAACCACTCCTTAAGATTCAACAACAATTTCCACATCTAAAGCTTTTAGGACAAAGCTTTTTTTAAGGGGGAGGGGATGTTAGGAACCCATGTCTTTACTTTGTTAGTATGTTGTTGTTGGATGCATATGCTTTGTAAGTCGTCCCGTAGTATTTGTTGATCAATAGTTTGTGTTATTGTTGTTGGCGCATATGCTTTGTAAGTCGCCCGTAGTATTGTTGATCCATAGTTTGTAACGGCCCATGGTTTCGACCCATAGTATTGGTGCCTAGAATTAGTATATAAGTGTGTGTTGAGACCTATGAAGGCACCGTGAAGTTATTTGTATTGAGCTTGCTCATAGGAGGTTGCCCCCTCGAAGTGGCCTGTGATCAATATAGAAGTGATTCTGAGTTCTGTCATTTCTGCTATTTCGCATATTTTTATTAAGTAATTGTTGCAGGTGCATCTCACCAACTCTGCCTGTTTTTGTTTCAAAGTAGTTATGGCAAGCAAATTTTGATGTGGTGTCATTCTGTTGTAAAACATTTTTGGTTTAGATGAGTCGAGCAAAGGGCTCCCGGCATCTATATATGCGATGTAATAGAATGATGAAAGGGTTGAAAATATTATTCGAAAGCTTTTGGTATTTTGAGGATTAGTCTGTAAGACATTTTTGAGCTATCTTAATAAAGTTTGCAGAGTTGAAGCCTGTGTTTTGACAGTGATTCCTATGTAATTGGTCTGGTAGTCTGTATTTTATTTATTCTCGTGTGAAATTGTGTTTCTCTCTTTGTTATCCCATTTTGTGCTATTTCTTTCATGCTTGGATCAGGGTAACGGTTAAGTGGAATTCATAGAAGTTATGCTTTGCTTAGATTTTTCCAAGTATTTCACCAACATATTCTACTAAAGTTGATGTAGGATTCATCTTGGTATGCTTTACATTGATGGAATGTTTCTTTCCTCTTATGTTCCACAAATTAAATCTCTTTGACTACTAGCTGCTTGCTACCTTTCCCTTGTCAATGCGTTTGCAGAACCTTTTGTGAATGATGTTTCAGAGTTTGTTAAATATGACTCCATTGCCCAAACGAAATTCATATGTTTTCAACCAAACAATGCTTGAATCATTTTTGTTCCAAACAGAAATCTAATCTTCTGTATAGTTGTTATAATTGACTATCTTGGTCGTGAATGCTGGTGTTTCTTTTTCATTCTTAACAATCTTGATTATTCCAATCTTTTCAAGAGATTTTAGAGAGATCCCTCTCTGTCTGTGTTGGGTCAGTAGCACAGGCCAAAAATTGGTTAGTGGTTACCCAGAATTACCCTCTTTTAGCCTTGGGGGTTAATTTTGGTGTTAACAAATTGGTGTCATTTCCGAGGAGCACGATTGTTTTATCAATCCCTGGGAGAACGACATATACGTCTGAATTTCAAAGAACAAGAGAGATCCTTGTGGGCAAATAGAGGTTTCTGCATTTTCAAGAAGGTTGAAGAATTTTTCCCTGGAGACTCCACTGGAGAAAGATCAGTACGCCAAAACACACTACTGAAGAAATTCCAAAGGCATCCTGGCCTCAAGAAAGATCCATATGAGAGGTAATCCTTTCCCTGAAATCCTCCTAGGAGTAGATAATACTGAAAGTTTATGTAGACGTAGAACCATGAAATATCAGGCTAGTGCTTCTATCACCGAGACTATTTCTTTTTCAAAAGATGTATCTGTTTTTCAGGAATTGGATCTAGAGATTGATATTAGAAAACCTTTGTCAAGAACAAAATATAAATCATACCTAAGCCTAGGTGAGGAAGCTTTGAATAACTTTGAATCATATCTTTTAGATCTTGTGTGGTTTGATTCTAAAAATCTTGGCAAAGTTGAAGGCAATAAACCCAGTTCTCAGGCCCCCCAATCCCATACTACAATCCCAGCTACTGATCTTGCTCAGAATATTTCGCCACAAGCTCAGAATCCACCTAGACCCATGGCTTCCAGATTTGCACCTTTGGTCCTGCCTGTTGCTTTGCATGACCTTCCTCAGAACTACGCTCAGATAATTGTCTCTTATAATGGAGAGGGAAACTGGTCAGCCAAACAACATGTTGATAGATTTGAAGATTTTATAGACCCGGAGGAAGTGGACCACGATGATGCTAAAATGAGATTGTTTGCCCAAAGCCTATTTGGGGAACCCAATAGATGGTTCATACAGCTACCCAATGCTTCCATAGCAGATTTTACAGCTTTTAAAGTATTATTTCTAGAAAGATGGGAAGTCCTGCCATAGTCTTATCCCAGTATAATCACTTAAATAAAGGCGCGTTTGAATCAGTCCATGGGTTTTCTTCCAGATTCATGAAGGCCTATAATTCTATTCCTGATGATCTAAAACCCTCGATAGGCGCTGCAAAGCTCCACTATGCAGATGCCTTTGATGGAGATTTCTCATGCACATTAAGAGAAAGAAAATTTGCCTCCCTACCTGCTATGCTGAAAGATGCCATGGAGGTTGAAGCCAACATGATGGCTTCTGGGAAAATAAAAGGAAAGACTAAAGCAAATAGGAAGAAGCAATAAACCCAAGCCTCTTATAGTGATGCTAAATTTGATACCATGATGAAAACTATGGAAAGATTTATCGATAGGCTAGCCATGGAAAATAAGCCTCTTGTTAGGGAACAACTGGAAAATCAGATAAGGAACCCTAACTTTAGAAGGCCGCCTCCTCCAAGAAATCCCAGAAACCAAGAAGTTCACTAGATAAGACCTCCTTTCCCTAAGAATTTGATAGATGAAGAGGGACCTGAAAACCTTGTGGTTGACCAGATACATCTCTTTGACACCCTAGAACATGAAGTTCATTTGACTGAAAAGGAGCATGATTTTTTCACCAAGGGAAATGCTGATAAAGCTGCAGAATTTGATTCTGAATAGTACCAAATGGGCTACATGAATGCTGTGAATGATATCCAGAGAAAGATGAGGTTGAGAAATAGAGAAATACCAATAACTAAAGGGAAGTCTACTCAGATTCATCCCCCTAAGACTCAACAGAATACAGATAAGCTAAAAGAAAAACAACCAAAGGATCCTGCACAGAAAATCTCAGAAGATAAGGGGCAACCTTCTAAAGAAGGTAGGCAACCAGAAGTCACTGAAGTAGGGAAGCCAACTTCAATATTCATCTTGAAGGCTGAACTATCTAAGGTAAATATCTCTATCCCCTTGAATGAGCTATTAAGAAACAATGAATATAGGGAAGAGATAAATAACCTAGTAAAGGGATAGGAAGGAAATACACAAGACATGTTGAAAGTGATAGATGATGCCCCCACTATAATCTTTGGTTCCAAACTGGAGGAGCCAGATGATGAAGAAGTCCCTCCCTTTTTTTTGAGTCTGAATATCCATGATAAGTTATTACACAACGCTCTAATAGATTCTGGAGCTTCACAGAACTTGATGCCAAAGTCAGTGGTGGACCAGTTGGGGTTAGAAGTCACTAGACCCTACAAAGACCTATATTCTTTTGATTCCAGAAAGGTACCCTATTTAGTTCTGATTAAAGATGTGGTAGTAACCCTTGCCCAGATTCCAGTGAAGAGCATCATGATGGACATAGTAGTGGCTGATTTGCCTGTTAAGTTTGGGATGCTGTTATCAAGATCCTGGGTCAAAACACTAAAAGGAACCATGCAAATGGACTTATCTTATGCTACTATACCAATTTTTGGAAGCAATAGGAAGTTATACAGGGAGAAAAGGTTGGCTTATGAGGTCAACAGTGACGACAAACCTAAAAATTACCCTATATTCGCTGTGGATACAGACATAGGTTCCTCCATCCTCTTCAATGATGGTCCACATACTGATCCTATACCCGCATTTTTCCACGAAGTCGAGGAAGACAAGGAATTTGCAGCAAGGCATGAGGCATCAGAGAGACGAAAAAATGAAGAAGGACTATGGAAGATGTACTTTGATGGGTCACTAAGTAAAAATGGAGCTGGGGCTGGGGTTTGGATCATACCTCCAGACCAGGAATCTAGAGCCCTATCCTATAAATTGACTTTTGAATGTACAAACAATGTAGCTAAGTATGAATCTCTACTTTAAGGACTAAGAGCTCTGAAAGATCTTGGAACCAAAAGAGTACATGTATTTGGAGATTCAGAGCTGGTGGTGAACCAAGTAAATGATAGTTATCAGGAAAAACACCCCAGGATGAGAGCTTATAGAAACGAAGTTTGGGACATGTTTGGAAATTTTTTCGATGAACATAAGATCTAGGCAATTCCGAGGTGTGAAAATCAAATAGTAGACTCCTTGGCCACTACTGCTGGTGGTTTTAAAAGTCCCATTTTTTACCAAGAAAAGTACGAGTTCGAAGTAATAAACAGACCCTCCATCCCAGACAATTCCAAGTATTGGAAAGTGTTTGAAGATGATCTACAAATTAAGAGATTTTTTGAACTTTCTCATGAGTTTGCTAATGTTCAGATTGATACAGAAAACGAGAATGTAGAAGGTCTGATGGACCAGGAACAGTCAGAAAGTGAAGAGAATGAAAATAAGGATTGGAAGAATACTTTGGGAGGCAAAGACATTGTCCAGCTAAAAAGAAACTATATCCCCAAAGGATTAATACCTCTAGAAAAGCTCTTTGATCAAAACGATGTGGTAAAGAATCCCAAATTTGAACCTCCCAAGGATACTGTAGAAGATCAGAATTTGGGTTCTGTTGGGGAAACTCTGATGGTGAAGTTGTCTAAAAAGTTGGAGACTAGGAGGAAAAAGCAGTATGTCAATTTGATGAAAAAATATGCTACTGCCTTTGCCTGGAGCTATGAAGAGTTAAAGGAGTATGATACCTCAATAATCGAATATTCTATCCCAATCTGGCTTGGGGAAAAACCTTTTAAACAAAAGTTGAGGAGAATGAATCCTAAGTTGGTACCGGTAATAGAAAAAGAGATCAAGAGGTTGTTTGACGCAAAAATTATTGTCACTTTGAGATTCTCTCAATGGGTAGCAAACCTAGTTCTTGTAAGAAAAAGGAATGGAGAGATTAGAATCTGTATAGATTTTAGGAACTTGAACAGAGCTTCTTTAAAAGATAATTACCCTTTGCCAAAAATGGAACACATCTTGTAGAAGATAGTAGGAGTAGAAAGGATTTCTATGATGGATGGTTTCTATGGGTATAATCAAATCAAACTTAGTCCAGAAGATCAAGAAAATACTGATTTTACCACTCAATGGGGCACTTTCATGTATGCTAAGATGCCTTTTGGATTGATGAATGTTGGAGCTACTTTATAGAGAGCGATGGACATTGCCTTTGCTGAAGAAAAGGATAAGTTCATAGTGGTGTATATGGACGACATAATGGTATATTCAAAGTCTGATGACGAGCATCTAAAACACCTAGAATGGGTCTTCAAGAAATGCATAAAATATGGCATCTCCCTCAACCCAAAGAAATCTCATTTTGCTTTAGAAGAAGGTAAACTCTTGGGGCATATCCTATCCAAAGGACGTATCAAGATTGACCCTGAGAGGGTTAGTGCCATCTAGAATGTTGGAGAGCCAAGGAGCAAAAGAGAGGTGAAGTATTTCATTGGACAAGTTGGTTTTCTGAGAAGGTTCATTCCTAGTTTCACTGAAATTATGATGAGTATCACTAATATGCTAAGAAAGGAAAGTCAAATAAAATGGATGGAGGAAGCTAGAGATTCTTTCAAGGGAATAAAGAGTGCTATCACTAAGGTCCTTGTATTAGCCAGCCCCGATTTTTCTAAAGATTTTTTGATTTTTTCTTGTGCTTCTGGGCATACAGTGGCAGGAGAGCTGCTACAAAAGAATGATCAGAATGCAGAACAACCAATTGATTTTTTGAGTAGGGTGTTGAGAGATGCAGAGTTGAAATATGACATCATGGAGAAACATGCTTATGCCTTGATAAAATCACTAAAGGATTTTAGGATTTACATACTTCACTCACACATCATCGCCCATGTACCAAATAGTGCCATGAAAGGTATCCTTACCCAAGCAGATCCTGAAGGTAGAAGGAAAAATGGATTGTTGTATTACTAGAATATGACTTAGAAATAAGGCCTACAAAACTGGTGAAAGGGCAAGGATTAGCAAAATTGATGACCAAGGCCGATTGTGATTCCTTGCAGATGAATTTTTTAGAAGAATACTCACGGCAGCTAGACACTAAAGTACAGATAAGTCAAGAATTTTCTGCATCCGCTTGGTACATTGACAGTGTTTATGTGTTACAAAATTTAGAAGCTCCTCCAAGATTAAGCAAGAGTAGATCCATGGCTGTGAAATTAAAGGCTACGAAATACTGTATTATGAATCATTTCTTGAACTGGAAAGACCCCAGAGGTGTGTCGCTAAATTGCCTACCGAAGGAAGAAGCTAAGAATACTAAGAAAGAATTTCATAAGGGATATTGTGGCGGACATCATTCTTGGAAAGTAATGGTGAATAAGATATTAAGGGTCGGTTTCTATTAGCCTACCATGTTCATAGATGTGTAGAAGGAAACTGTTGCTTGTCACCAATGTCAAATATTTGAAGGAAAGAGGAAAGTTGTCTCACTGCCCCTTCACCCAGTCATAGTAGAAGCTCATTTTCAATAATGGGGACTAGATTTCATTGGGGAAATAAACCCTAACTCTTTTGGGAAATGTAGGTGGATATTGACAGCTACTGATTACTTTACCAAATGGATAGAAGCTATACCTACCAGGAATGCAAAAGAAAATGTTATTATGGACTTTCTGGAGGATAACATCCTATCTAGGTTTGGATGCCCCAAAAGAATTGTGACTGATAATGCGCCTGCCTTTTGTTCTAAGAAGATGATTAATTTTTGTCATAAATACCATATCAGTTTGAACCACTCTACAGCATACTACCTGTAGGGAAATGGACTAGCAGAGTCCTCCAACAAAATCTTAGTAAGAATCATAAATAAATTGTTGGAAGAGAATAAAAGGGCTTGGCATACAAAACTGAGATATGCTCTATGGGTTGATAGAATAAGCACAAAAAGAGCCATTGGGATGTCCCCTTTTCAGTTGGTATATGGAGCCGAGGTGGTGTTTCCAGCATCTCTAGGGTTTCCGGTTATGAAGTTGCTATAGGGAATAGAAGAAGAGCCGAACCATATGCAAAGGAGAATAAGCCAGATAATCGAGCTAAATGAGGTAAGGACGAAAGACTACAATAAGGTGCAGGGACACTAGGAAAAGATGAAGGAAGCTTTCGACAAGAAATCCAAAGAAGATGAATTCCAGGTGAACAATTTGGTCCTAAAATAGGATGCCCCTAGAGAATATAAACACGGGAAATTTGACCATATGTGTATGGGTCCATATGTTATCGCAGCAAATCAAGGGTTAAATTCTTTTATCCTAGAAAATCAGGATGGATCCACCTGGTCTGGAGGGCCTGTTAATGGAAGGTTCCTAAAGCACTATATATCCTAGAGGCGCTAGGAGACCCATGTACAATAACTTGTATATATATATATATATATATTTGTAGTTTTAAAATTGTTATGAATTTTTTGTGTTAGGGCAAAATTGGAGAGCCTTGAAGCCCGAAAGTGAAGGCCCTAAGGTCGGGAAAGAGAAGCCATGATTTTATGTTTGAATGTTCAGCCTAGATATGCGAAAAGTACTGTCCTCAGTTACTAGAAAGAAGTCTTAGTATAGGGTTTGAAGGATCCTCCCAATGGATCGGGCACTTAATCTATGGACTTCTTTGCTACCTCGCAGGGAGGATAGCATCCCCATTGGATCCAGTTGTTAACACTCATATATTTTTCTACAATATGCAGTTGAATGGAAGGGATGGAGGGTCAAAATGTACTTGGTAGAGAACCCGAGATATCCTCCATGCTCTAGAGATAAGTGCTAATGGGAAAGACTAAGGGGTTTAAGAAGAACCAAATGTGCACAAGATGGGAAAATGTTTAAGTGTGGGTATTAATAGGCGAGAATCACACTTTACAACCTATAGTCTGCCGGTCCAATAATGAGAGACTAAACATCACACCAATCTACGTTGTAGATTAGGTGCGAGGATAGGATCCATGGCCCTATATGGAATACCACACAACCAAGTTACGAGGAGAATAGGAAAAGGTCGGATGTGATGAGCCTTTCCCACCAGCCAGGTGTCAGCAGCAGATGATGTCGCAAGAGGAATTGATAGAAGGCCATATATAAGATCGGGCGCATGCGATGGTATGAACAGGTGGAAAGATCCACGGCTCGGACAACGAAAGGAGGGTACATCAACGGCTCTCATAGCTGATCACATGAAGAAGTACTGCACTGGATAGTGAAATAGTGGATGCGATGAACCTTTCCTGCCTGCCAGATGTCAGCCTCAGAGCCCGTCGCGCAGAGGAAGAAATCGTAGTAGGGACCGCTTGGGTACATGTGAGGCCTCCTTATGGAGAAGTGTGGACAAGATGAATGGCGTAGATGGAAATTTAAAATCAGATCCGACGGTAAAGAAGAGTAGGCTGTCAAATCAAAGGATAAAGAAGCAAGCGATCTGACGGTAGGGAATAGGCTTGTGAGAAATCGATGGTGGAGATTAAAGGACAGCATGTAAAGAAGGGTGGGAGTTATGTTAGCATGGTTATATATATAAGAAACAACCGTGAGGGTTGGCATTTTTTCTCGAAGAATGTTGAAGTCAGGAGGTCCCTCGGTGTGTGGCAGACAACGAAGGCGAAAAAACCTCCAGTAGCCTGTTCAGAGCTTTTAAACCGACAGGTAGGGCCTTGTAACCGTCCTTTCTCTTAAAAATTTGAATCTTTAGTCATAAGATGGTAGATGAACAGGCTTCTACCAGTTATAAAGCTAGGGTGGCCCCGGAAGATAGGGATGCGAATATGTTTGATCCATGCATTCAACTCTCTATCCCTGAAATTAAAAGAAAGTTAGATGCTTTGCACGAATAGGGTCTGGACATACATGGGGTTTTTAGGTCATCTTTTATTTTCTTTTGCCTAGACCAACTACCTTCTTTACCTGAGTTCGTAACATGGTGCTCCGTGAATTACTCCAAGTCCACAAGGGTAATCATGGATGACCCCAGGTCTAAAGTTGTCTTTGTTTTAGATGCGTCGGTTGTAAAGAATTCATTTTTTGTCCCCGAGTCGTTGTACCAGGAGTCGGAAAGCTTTCCAGAAGAGTCTGTGGTTTCCCTATTTTGTCAAATCACCCTGGAAAGCCGTCAAACTTTCCTAGCCACATGTCTGAAACCTCACTCCGAAGTTGCAAAAAAGCCATATCCCAACCCGTTAGGCCAATCAAACTCGTTAGATAGCATTGCTGGAAATAAATTCCTTTTTTCCTTTTGACAATACATAAGGGTAGGCCGAGATAATTGAACTAAAATAAAGGATGGGTATGGGAGGCAAGAAAGATGAATAGAGTTTATAAGGACCTTTCCGTGTGAACTTCTCTCCGCCTTCTGGTTGAACTAATGCTGATTATAAATCTAGTTGTTGCCAGTTGAATAACTATAGGAGATGGGTTCCTTCCGAAAGCATGCTCCTAAACCGGATGGTATGGAGAGGCATTCCCTACTATTTATTTCCCCTCCTGCACCTTCTATCGGAGAGCTAAATTGGCCTAGCCAAACATTCATTCCTCTGCTCTCATGTGGAAGTAGCTATATTAGTTGTAAGGTGAGGGAGATGCCTACCTAGGGTTGTGAGCCGGGGTTCCATAATCTTACTTTATTTAACTCGGTAATGAAATAGTCTACAGGAATGTGGATCCCACCTTCTGACAATACATCCAGCTTGCCCGACAACTTTAGATCTCCATCTCGAATGGGGAAGTGAGTAATTATGATGGATGGATTCACGTCAAATTTGAGGGAAAGATAATAGGTACGTTGATTTAATGGAATTAAAGGAGGAAGGAGGCACATTGGAAATGCCTGTGAATCAATATTGAACCTCTCCGATCAGTGGGAGTGTCCAATAACCAAGTTATTGCAATAATTATTTATATATGTAATTACGCTTTTTTTATTTATAATAGTTTGGCAAAGCTGAGCTCCGGGTCCATCTTTCTTTTTTTCCTTAAGGGTACTTAGGTTTGTCTATATTACTAAGTATATACGCGTGATAGAATTAAATATAGTATTTAGTAGCAATTATTTCTACTAAATAACGTAATAGTAGTAGCTATAATAATAAATAATATGGTAGAGACAATTGGGATGTTATACTTGTTGGATGGGAAACTAGGTTGAACGAGACTAAACTTCTCTTTTACCTGGATGTTGAACCAGTTTATTAGCTTGTTTTCTTGTTATCAAGATAGCCCGCTGCTTGTCTGTAAGCCATCCTTTCGCCTTTCCTGCCTATCTACTTCGACCCTTACTTCCTTCTTTGCCCCTGGTATACTTTGACCCTGTATTTTACCCCATCTACTTTATTAACCTGGTTTCCTGTCTTTCACCCATCCATCCTTTCTTTTATTCTTTGTGCCATATACTAATCAATGAGGGAGGGGAACTAACGACCCGGCTTGGGCTTCAACCTTTATTAAAATAATGATACTTGGAAAGACATTTCCTTAGTTGGCATTTCTTGGTAAGTAAACCTGCTGTCCTGTTGCCTTCCCATCCTTTTCCTTTATATTGGTCCGATATGTTTTTATATGAGGCAAGGTTCCTTCACTAATGGTCTCCTCTTCTAAGTAAATAATAAAATAAATATCCTTGGGGCCAGCCAGCCTAAACTCTGATGGCCAGCCTGAACTTGACTTGAACTGGTCCTGCACAAAATATATTGACTAGCTTGGGCTCAGTTGGGTTCGCCCTTTAAAACACAAATCTTTTGCTCTTTACTTGGTTCGCTCTTCCTTAATAACACTCTTATGGCTCGGTTCCTGGTTCGGCTCCCGTAGAGTATTCATGGTTGTTATAACAATAAATACTAATCCAAGGCATATGTAACAAACTTTGAGTCCTTATTTTTTGCTTTGATCCCTCCCGAACATGGTGGACCCTTTTCTCCGCCCTATGCTCCTCTCCTTCTCGGGACTTCCCCCTGAACCTCTATCTGGGGACTCCTCCTAAACCCTCCCTCCGCCTGAACAACTAAAACTATCATAATGGATTCATGCCAAGTAATTAATAGGTTTTCCCAATTAGATATAAAAAATATATAGAGAGGGAGACTCAGCAGCAGACCACATGGCCAATCTTGGCATCCAATTGAAATGAAAAGAGGTTCTAATATGGAGGGCCTTTATAAAATTCAAATTATATGCTCTAAGTAGATGGGGATATAAGTTCTGTATGCACGCTTTTATGTGTCTATCTATGTATCCTTTTATCAGTCTGTAGTGGTGATATTTTAAGTTGATGTATGTGGCACCTTTTTCCTTGCATTAAAGAATAGTTATACATTTTAGAGCATTATGGAATACTTGTGGTGCAAAGGATCGATGGGAGTATGTGGATGTCTTGGCAAATGTGATAGAAGGCTTACCCCCAACCCTTATCTATCCTACACTTGAACACAAAAGTAGAGAGACTGTCAAATCGGCTTGTAGGGTGATATGTGGGTATCAAATGGACTTCAATTTCTTAGACAGGTTATGGATAAATGGATACACCGGTTGTTCAAGTCTTACTTGTGTAGTTACTTACCAGGGCAATTACAGAGTTGATGGCACAAATGGTAATAGGATACCTTATATAAATCTGTGGGGATGCTGCTGACTAACTGTGGAAAGCCTCTAGTCTAGTCTGTTGTTGTCATCACAGATATAGAAAAGCTACTGTAACATTGAAGAGATTTAAAATGCGCAGTCTTTATCTCACACAGACAACAAAATATATGGTTATTCAAATAGCCTATCACTATCCAGAATTGGCTTCCTAGGTTTAGATACTGACCAATAGGTAACGGAGGTCTAGCTTAGTCTACTTTTCAGGATTAGTATTTGTTTAGCAAGGTCTGACACTCGACTCATCCCACCTCTTAGGTTTGATGAATTTTTAGCAGAAAGAATGCATGTACAGTTGGGAAAATTCCTGAATACTAGATTTTTCAGATACTAGACACAACTTATGAAGATGATCCTGTACAGTAACGCGGAAAGCCCACATTTTTGTCCTTTACTTGAGACAAATGCTTTGCTGGACAATGTGTTTGATTATTTCAATTATGTTTTACCCCCTGTGTATAAAGTCATTTTTGGGGAGGGACTATCAAGAGTACTGCCCAAGATGAAGTCAATGATGAAATTAAAGGATGAAGTGGCCGTCGGAAACTAGTTCCTTTTGAAAGACGCTACAGTCATTAGGATGTATGGTTTTGTGAAGGAACCCTATGTTTTTCCTTCCTTTCTGAAATTAAGAATCTTTTCCCTGGAATTTATCAGGCAGAAACTGAGCTTGGAAGAGGCACTGTTCCTGCAGTTTAAAAAGGGCACTGATATAAAATACCCTTGGATGGTAGGTCCTTTCATTGTGAAGAGCAAGGAGTCTTTACCAGAGATAGAGGAATTGATGAGACTTATAGGGTTCAAAAAAGACGTAGTTGTTGAATACAACCCCCTGCATGTTATTTCTAGAAGAAGGAAGGAGTGTAACCTAAAGGATTTCGAACACAAGGAGCCAAAAAGGGAACTCAGGGGATGGAACCTGCTACAATGGGAGCCCGAGGTAGAAGAAGTTCCAAGTTTGCAAGAAAGAGACCCTGTAATGTCTGATGCTGTAATGAATATCGAATAGGTGTCGGACACTGGAGAAGTGGGCCGGAAGAGAGATCTGGAGGAAATTCAGGATATGGATACTGAAATGGGGGGTGAAGACAAATTACCTAGGATTATAACACAAGTTGAGGTGTTTGGTGAAAATACTCAGGTCGAGTCATTTATTTCCCTCACTAAAGAAGAATTGGTTGGTGGGACACCCAAGAAAGATTTGACTGTCTAGATGGATAATGCAGAAAAAGAAGATAATGAGGGGTCTCCAACCCCTGAAGTTCAAATAAGAGAATACAAGTTTTAGGATGTTATAGAAGGTGAGAAAAGCAGTAGATTCCGGTCTAAAGCTGATCTGTGCGAGCAATATAAACAGAATAGACAGGCCTCAGCCCAGAAGCTTTTTGACCTAATGCTGAGAGCTAGTAATTTGTTCAAAACTAAGACTTCCTCAGTAACCAATAGAGATGAGAAGGATAACACTTTAAATTTAGCAGTATCGATAGAAGCCGAAGCAACAGAGATGAATCTCGGATGGGATACGATAATAGTACTTGACAAGATCCATTTTCACAAACAGATTGGTGATCTTATTCATGTTGATTTTGTGAAAGCAGCATTGAGAGGTGATAACTTGGAAGTTACTGTAGGGAAATTAGAGAATCAGCTAAAACAGGAAAAGAGTGAAAACCAAGCCCTTCAGCAACTTGTAAAAAAGTTACAAATTGAACTGGTTGGAGTTGACGGGGGAGGAAAAGCCATGAAGCAATTACTAGCTGATAAAGAAAAGCTAATTCCAAACCTGCAGAAAAAGGCAAAAGTCCCTAACATCCAACTAATCCAGGCCCCCGAGGAAACACAATTTGAAATACAAAGGGAGGATTTATCTAAGGAATTGGATGATTGTAAAGCAGAAATATTCAAGTTTGCTGGAGAAAAAGATAATTGGAAAAAGGAGAAAATAAGCCTAGAAAAGCAACTTGAAGATATAAGAAGTAACTTGTCCAGTCTCGACATGCGGCCTACAAATGTGAGTCAAGGTGGTGATGAAGACAATACCAATAATCTGGCATAGGCTATGTCACATGTCAGCTTGAGAGATAGTGAGATCAGGGAGCTAAGGGAAAGAGTGCGGAAACTAGAAGAAGAGAATAAGAAGCAAGAGGAGGAGATAAATGGCCTCTGGGAAAAGCAGAGGGAGTCGATTGAGCAAAATAAAAAACTCACTCGCCAAGTTGCAGGTGTCATGTCCCAAATTTGGCATTGGGTCACAATGGCCTAATCACATTAGCCCTATTCATTAGAGTTTGTCAAATTGATGCTAAAGGTCAAATAATTGCCAAGGAGGAAAATTACTAGTTTCCTAGGTTTGGGGTGGAAGCTTTGGGATTTGGAATAATGGGGATAATAAATGATGTTTGAACATTAGAAGGGAATAAATATTTAATAAAGGAGCTAAATAAATATATACAAGTGAAAATCAAAGTGGCATTTCATGATGAAGACACATGGAGGAAGTGGGACCCACATATGGCTAGATTTCCCCACTACATTTGGCATCATTCTCTCACCAATTCGAATTCAAGGTGAATGGTAACATACTTGGGGGAGTCCAAAAGGTATTATTCATTGCGTGACTCATCCAAGGTCGAAATATAGAGGAAGAGTAACTCCCATGGAAGAGGAAGAGGCAATTTGGAGCTAGTGAGACACTTGGGCTAGATTCCCTAGCTCTATGACAACAATGATGAAGATGCTATGACACCTATGACACAAATCAGACCTGAAGGCTGACATATGACATATATGACATGTCAGGGCTAAAAATAGACTCCAAGAGGGCGCTCAAGGGTGTTAGGGCAGCTAAGATGCTTCCACATGTGATTTGGTGGAAGTGGGAGACTAGGAATTGTTGTACAAGTGGCGTTCTTTGGAATCTCTTCCCAACTTGAGTTGGCATGAGTCTCTTGGAAGGAATTTGACCCATGGAGGACATTAGAAGTTTATAAATGTCAATAACAAAGAAGGAAAGGAGCTTTTTATCATTTGTAGAATTTGCAATTGCATTTGTGAAGAGGGAGAGCTAGTGGATGACTAGTTTCTTGCCTTAGCCAATTTCGAGGGTGAAAGATTCCCATCCAAGTTGGTAATTGGAAAGGCCATTCAGACCTTTCATTTGGAGCTTTAATGGATTCTTTATTTGCAGGTGTAAGCTACAGGGCAGCTCATGGTTTCTTCTATTGCAGCTCACTCCTTCAACCATTTCCGGTTTTGATGGCATATTCTTGATCCTTGAGGGAGGGCGTTTTTGGTGAGCTATTGTACTCTTTGGGGAAGCTTTTAATGCCCCATTTCTTTTTTAATGTGAAGTAAATACTCTGTTCTCCATCTCCAAAAAGTTTCAGGTCGAAATTCCAAGTAGAAATGTATAAATCTCATTTTTAATGGAAGAACAATGCCATTTCCCCACTACCTTGTTGTGAACCAATGTGTTGATGATGATTTCGAATGAATGGATGATTCTCTGATGAATTTGTGATTAATGGACTGTCATGGATGTATTTTACAAGTTTCATGTACTGTACTTGAGCATTTGAAGTATTTTTACTTAGTTTAATTGCACTGGGAGAAGAAATAGTGCCATTTCCCCAAGGGTCGAATTGGTGATTTTTGCAGTTGAATGGGAGAGGGTTGGAACAGATATAATAATCAATTAATGGTGCACATGAGACCTTAATAAAATCCTTAATACATTGCCTACCTCTGTTCATAAATTTGAGTGTCTTTGGAGGCATTTGGGAAGCCATTTTCAATACTTACCCCAGGGGGATTTGAACCCCAAATTACTAGTAAAATTGCATACTTGGTCCAGAATCTTAAGAGAGTTTGAAGAGGTATTTTGGTGGCCATATATCATACCTGAACATAATATTCAAGTCTTAATATCATTCATACACCTTCCTTGAAGATTTGAATGCATTTGGAGTCAATTCGAGACATAGAGACCAATACTAGTCAAAGGCAAATTACTAGTAAAGTTACCTACATTGACCAGAATTGAAAGAGTATTTGCAGAAGTGTTTTAAAGGTACAAAGGCATCCCTAAAACACATATTTATGATCTAATATCATTCATATACCTTCTCAGAAGATTTGGGATCATTTGGGGCAAATTTGGGACCTAGAGATCGAAACTAGTCAAAGGTCGAACTAAGGAAAAAAGTGGAAAATTGCAATTTTAATAAAATTCCTAACAAGGGACATTACAGTGGTATCAGAGCATGATCTTGGCACCTGATGTGGTATAATATTCATGAGGACAATAATTCAGGTACCACCATTAGATATTGAAACCAAAAGTGCTTTTGTTGAAGAAGAAAAAAAAAAAGGTAGGAGAAGAAGAGCAAATTTTTTGAGGAAACTATGACTAGGGATGAAAAGGGAGCCTCATATGATGGTGAGGAGCATATAAAAATTATTAAAACAATATTTGAAGATATGACCAAGCAACTTAAGGAAGGATTCGAATTGTTTTCTATCGAACTTGTGGAAAAAATTATTGATTTTAAGGAAACCAAGGGGAAAAATGCATCAGCTTGCTTGAAGGAGCAAAAGGAAGAGACATCACAAGATCATGAAGAAGATTCTATTGAAAATATGGAAGATCATTTTGAGACACCTTCTAGCTTAGACATGAACCAAAGAGCATCTACTGATGGATGCTTAAACTATGAAGGAGTACCTACTGATGGGTGCTCACACCTCTATGTTGGTGACATAGAGATCACTTTTGAAAGTGTTGCTGCAAGCCCAAGTTCCATTAAGCATGATAATGAATACCTTGTAGCAGTTGAAGAAGAACCAAGATCAACTTCCCCATCACCACTTGAGCTTCATGAAGTTGGTCCAAGCAAAATTGAAGAAGATGAGAAGGTTCATTTGCAAGAGCCTCATTTTCTTGAAGGGTCCTTAAAGATGAATGAAAATAAGATCCAAGAGTCCCTCATAATTCTCCATGACACTCAAGCATTGGTGTCAAATTCTTGTTGGAGAGCTACATCATTGGAGGAAACATCTTTCCTTGAAGACATGGAGAAGATTCAAAGAGCAATGTGCCATATCAAAGGTAATTTCATGTCTTTGCTTTTTGATAGAAACCATTTGTTTGAGCTTAATGAATTGTTACATGATGCATATTTGAAGAATAATGAGGATATTCATAAGCTCACAATTCAAAATGAGCAACTTCTTGAAAAGTTGCAAGATACTTGTTTTTCCTCCTATGTTTCAGATTGTCAAATGGTAGATTGTTTGGAGGATTCTCATGACATGGTGGATCATGAGAAATGTGGGAATTTGAATGTGCTTAATGTGTTTGAAGATGAACTTGAAGAGATCCAAACACTTGATGTAGTGGAAGAGGAACTTGAATTGTCTCTTGATGAAGGTTATGCAATTTTTAAAGAAAAGCATGATTCCTCTACATTGGAACCAAACTATGACAAAGAGTTCATACTTTTGAAGGAGCTGCATGATACTACCCATATGGATCCTTCCCATGATGAAACTTCTGTACTTTTTGATCATTTGGGTGATTTGGTTCATTCTCCTACATCCTACAATTCCATGTTTTGCAACATTAGTCTCAATGAAGTATGGGTGAAAGGGTTCTTTTTGATGGTGCCACATGAGGAGTATGGAACTCCTAGATTTACTTTTTATGATGACATGGTTGGAGCACATTCTTCTTCACATTTGAAGCAACATTATTTGTCACTTTATGATGATGCAAATCTACATGGATGCACCTATGATATGCATTTGAGTCACTTGAAGACTCATGGTTTTTCTTACTCAACACTTGATTCATTTGATGTTGGACGAACTTCATCCAACACTTGGAAGAATAGATTTATGATTGGAGAACATTTTTGTTGCAAGACACATACTTTGTTATATCTTTATGACTCTCACATTCAGGGATGTATGGGTGAGACTTCTTTGAGTCATTTGAAGTCTCCTTGTTTTTTCTGCTCACTATTTGGTTCAGATTTTAGTGGAGATTCTTCATTCACTTCTTGGATGAAAGAATACATGGTTGAATATTTTGATGCATATCACATCCTTTTGGAGCAGCATTATAGGACATGGGATCCTCACCTATGTCATTGGAGCAGATTTGATTGGTCACTTGAAGCTTGTATGCACTTGGAAAATGGTGGTCTACTTGCTTGGAGGTATAAGCACTTTCATGACTCTTTGATGAAGCATATCCTTGATGTACATTTTCATTATGTTGTTATGTACTTTGATGATATATATTTGGTACTCATGATGTTTGGAAGGATGCATACAAGAAAATGGGATCCAGGAATCCTCTTAACTAATGGTGTGGGTTGGAGAGCACTCTTAATTATTGGGGTGCAATACAAGCAATGGGACCCTGGAATAATTTTTATCTCATTGCTTTCAAATTTTTTTTTGGGAAACAAGCAGTATGGGAGATGGATTTCCCCACTTAATAAAGTTATTTTTATCAGAGTAGTGCAGCATCAAGCATGGTGGTTCCTCTCTAAAATCTTCATGGAAACTCAAAGACTCAAGGTTGGGCAATTCAATGGCAACTTCAAAGAATTATACAGAAAGCAGGTTCTTCAACACCCATGTTTAAAATTGCTTGAGGACAAGCAATATTGGGAAGGGAGGATTTGTCATGTCCCAAATTTGGCATTGGGTCACAATGGCCTAATCACATTAGCCCTATTCATTAGAGTTTGTCAAATTGATGCTAAAGGTCAAATAATTGCCAAGGAGGAAAATTACTAGTTTCCTAGGTTTGGGGTGGAAGCTTTGGGATTTGGAATAATGGGGATAATAAATGATGTTTGAACATTAGAAGGGAATAAATATTTAATAAAGGAGCTAAATAAATATATACAAGTGAAAATCAAAGTGGCATTTCATGATGAAGACACATGGAGGAAGTGGGACCCACATATGGCTAGATTTCCCCACTACATTTGGCATCATTCTCTCACCAATTCGAATTCAAGGTGAATGGTAACATACTTGGGGGAGTCCAAAAGGTATTATTCATTGCATGACTCATCCAAGGTCGAAATATAGAGGAAGAGTAACTCCCATGGAAGAGGAAGAGGCAATTTGGAGCTAGTGAGACACTTGGGCTAGATTCCCTAGCTCTATGACAACAATGATGAAGATGCTATGACACCTATGACACAAATCAGACCTGAAGGCTGACATATGACATATATGACATGTCAGGGCTAAAAATAGACTCCAAGAGGGCGCTCAAGGGTGTTAGGGCAGCTAAGATGCTTCCACATGTGATTTGGTGGAAGTGGGAGACTAGGAATTGTTGTACAAGTGGCGTTCTTTGGAATCTCTTCCCAACTTGAGTTGGCATGAGTCTCTTGGAAGGAATTTGACCCATGGAGGACATTAGAAGTTTATAAATGTCAATAACAAAGAAGGAAAGGAGCTTTTTATCATTTGTAGAATTTGCAATTGCATTTGTGAAGAGGGAGAGCTAGTGGATGACTAGTTTCTTGCCTTAGCCAATTTCGAGGGTGAAAGATTCCCATCCAAGTTGGTAATTGGAAAGGCCATTCAGACCTTTCATTTGGAGCTTTAATGGATTCTTTATTTGCAGGTGTAAGCTACAGGGCAGCTCATGGTTTCTTCTATTGCAGCTCACTCCTTCAACCATTTCCGGTTTTGATGGCATATTCTTGATCCTTGAGGGAGGGCGTTTTTGGTGAGCTATTGTACTCTTTGGGGAAGCTTTTAATGCCCCATTTCTTTTGTAATGTGAAGTAAATACTCTGTTCTCCATCTCCAAAAAGTTTCAGGTCGAAATTCCAAGTAGAAATGTATAAATCTCATTTTTAATGGAAGAACAATGCCATTTCCCCACTACCTTGTTGTGAACCAATGTGTTGATGATGATTTCGAATGAATGGATGATTCTCTGATGAATTTGTGATTAATGGACTGTCATGGATGTATTTTACAAGTTTCATGTACTGTACTTGAGCATTTGAAGTATTTTTACTTAGTTTAATTGCACTGGGAGAAGAAATAGTGCCATTTCCCCAAGGGTCGAATTGGTGATTTTTGCAGTTGAATGGGAGAGGGTTGGAACAGATATAATAATCAATTAATGGTGCACATGAGACCTTAATAAAATCCTTAATACATTTCCTACCTCTGTTCATAAATTTGAGTGTCTTTGGAGGCATTTGGGAAGCCATTTTCAATACTTACCCCAGGGGGATTTGAACCCCAAATTACTAGTAAAATTGCATACTTGGTCCAGAATCTTAAGAGAGTTTGAAGAGGTATTTTGGTGGCCATATATCATACCTGAACATAATATTCAAGTCTTAATATCATTCATACACCTTCCTTGAAGATTTGAATGCATTTGGAGTCAATTCGAGACATAGAGACCAATACTAGTCAAAGGCAAATTACTAGTAAAGTTACCTACATTGACCAGAATTGAAAGAGTATTTGCAGAAGTGTTTTAAAGGTACAAAGGCATCCCTAAAACACATATTTATGATCTAATATCATTCATATACCTTCTCAGAAGATTTGGGATCATTTGGGGCAAATTTGGGACCTAGAGATCGAAACTAGTCAAAGGTCGAACTAAGGAAAAAAGTGGAAAATTGCAATTTTAATAAAATTCCTAACAAGGGACATTACAGCAGGGCAGGATACTATTCAGGGGTGTAGACATTTGGTGTGGGATAGCATATTTAAAGAGGTTGAAGGTTTTTTGGCCATACTTGGAGTTCATAAGAGTCAAGGAGAAATCAATCAGTGATGCTTTGTGAGAATGTGTAGCCGCGAGAGAGACTTTTGCCTGAAAACCCAAAGAAACAACATTAAGTGTTGTTTCCTTTTTAAATGATTTGTCAGAAGAAGAAAGGATCAGGTTAAACATTGGGAACCGGATCGTGACAATCGTTGTGGCTCGGAGAGTTTTCAGAAAGTATGCTTAGGTGGAAAGCGTGGAGGCCAAAGTAGAAGATATGAAAAGTGAGGTAGAAGACTTCAAAAGATCATTTGGTCAGCTAAATGAAATGGGACTACCGTCCTTTTGGGATAATAATCTAGAGCTAATCTCTAAATGCGCTTACAAAAAGAAGACCTGGGCTATAAGAATGGATCACTCGAAGTTCAAACATATGGAACAACTGCTCATAGGTAAAAATTTAATGGAAAAGATCGAGGACAACTTTGAAGTCCTGAATAGATTGACTTCCATTGGCAAAAGGCTTCTGCCAGCCTCCTATTCTGACCATATTGAAATCCGATTGATGGTGAAAGAGATGACAGATTATGACCTCCGTTCAGTGGAGCACTGGGCTGCTGTAAATGGATATGCAAATATGAGATATACTCTTCGCCAGCTATAGTAGCTGTCTAATTTTTATGAGTTGTTAAATATTGTTTGAAAGGTCTGAAGACACATAAGACATTTTCAATTTTTGGTATAATTTGTAATATTTTTTGAGGTGGCTAAATGGATAGCTAGTTGGAACTTTTATCTTTAATATGTTTGTTTTTACTGTAAGGTTAATCTCATTCAGTGATAATACCGGCAAATGTAAGAAATATTTAGGCCAACTCTGCCTACTTTTGTTTCAAAGCAGTTATGGCAAACAAATTTTGATGAGGTGTCATTCTGTTGTAAAACATTTTTGGTTTAGATGAGTTGAGCAAAGGACTCCCAACATCTATATATGCGATGTAATAGAATGATGAAGGGTTGAAAACCTTATTCGAAAGATTTTGGTATTTTGAGGATTAGTCTGTAAGACATTTTTTAGCTGTCTTAATAAAGTTTGCAGAGCCGAAGCCTGCATTTTGATAGGGATTCCTGTGTAATTGGTCTGGTAGTCTGTATTTTCTTTCTTCCCATGTGAAATTGTGTTTCTCTCTTTGTTATCCCATTTTGTGTTATTTCTTTCATGCTTGGATCAAGGTAACGGTTAAGTGGAATTCATAGAAGTTATGCTCTGCTTAGCTTTTTCCAAGTATTTCACCAACATATTCTACTAAAGTTGATGTAGGATTCATCTTGGTATGCCTTACATTGATGGACTGCTTCTTTCCTCTTCTGTTCCACAAATTAAATCTCTTTGACTACTAGATGCTTGCTACCTTGCCCTTGTCAATGCATTTGTAGAACCTTTTGTGAATGGTGTTTCATATTTTGTTAAATATGACTCCATTGCCCAAACAAAATTCATATGTTTTCAACCAAATAGTGCTTGAATCGTTTTTGTTCCAAACAAAAATATGATCTTCTGTATAATTGTTATAATTGATTATCTTGGCCATGAATGCTGGTGTTTCTTTTTCATTATTGACAACCTTCATTATTCCAGTATTTCCATGAGATTTTAGAGAGAGCCCTCTCTGTCTGTGTTGGGTTAGTAGCATAGGCCAAAGATTCGTTAGTGGTTACCCAGAATTACCCTCTTTCAGCCTTCGGGGTCAATTTTGGTGTTAACAACATGCATCAACAAAACCTCGAAAGAGCATCCCAGGACTGATTACGAGCTTAATGCTCAACCTATCGGATCTCCCAGGATATTTTACATGTTGACCTTCACAAAACCTACTCAAAGCATCCTAGGATATTATGAGCACACCGCTCTACCTATCTGGATCTTGATAGAGCATCCCAGGCTGTTACGAGCATACCACTCTACCTGTCCTGATTTTAAAGGATCTTTGCTATGTGAACTTTCGTAAAACCTACTCAGAGCATCCCAGGATGTTACGAGCACACCGCTCTAAATGTCTGGATCTTGATAGAGCATCCCAGGATGTTACGAGCACACCACTCTACATGTTCATATTTTAAAGGATCTTTTCTATGCGAAACTGTATAAAAACCTACTAAGAGCATCCCAGGATGTTACGAGCACACCGCTCTACCTGTCTGGATCTCGATAGAGCATCCCAGGATGTTACAAGCACACTTCTCTACCTATCTGGATTTTAAAGGGCCTTTTATATGCTACCTACACAACATGTCCACGACCACAGAGTATCAACCTGATACTCACCATACATCATCCTGATGTACATCATCACATGATCAACCTGATCATCATCATAGCATCAACCTGATCATCATCACAGCATCAACCTGATGCATATCATCTGGAGCAACATCCTGAAGCTCGTCATCTGTGATCATCCTGATCAAACAATATATCCATCTGATGCATACAAAGTATCTACCTGACACATATCATCATACATGATCTATCTGATCATACAAATGCATCCATCGGATTAAAAAAAAAAATTCAATATGATTCACTCAAATTCCATCGGATTAAAAAATTTTACTCTAAAAATTGCGAAAATTGTCCAAAAACTATATAAAACCCTTAGAAATTTGAATATTTTTTAAAAATATAGCCAAACATTTTATGGTTGAAGATTTTTTTAAAATATAGCCAAACATTATGGTTGAATATTTGATTATTGGTAAGATTCGCCAAGGTTTCTATACTTTTAGAAAATTATAGATATGTACAATTTTCAATGCTAGTTGGCCTCTCCTAGTTCCACTACAATGTATGGGAGCAGGCTTGGAATTTGATGGCCCGTAGAATGTTTTTATCAATTTTAAACGTATTTGAGAGGTAAATGTAAAAAGAACACATCACTAGTGACAACCATGAAAAAATTTGAAACGTATATTTGATGTTCACGGATTTACATTTTCTGTCATAAAATTTAATACCTCTCTTAAACTATATATTCTGTAACTGTACCCCTCAGTAATTACCCGATGTTGCACTCTCCATTGATCTCTTATGTTCTGTTTGTAGCCCAATTCCGATCGAGTTACTATCACAGTTCCTCCCATCAGACCCAGCAAGGGAGAGATCATGACCCTAAATCCAGGCATCTAGCCCCATATCCATTAAGTAAAACTCATTGATAATAAAAGACATATACATATGCATATAGTAATCAAACACAGAGGAGTTAAAATCATCTACATATCTAACATACATTCAAGTTTTTCATGATAGTCATTAAATAAATACATTGCAGAATTTAACGCAAGAGAGTACTTATCTTAAAACAGAGTAATACTGAGCAACTGGCTATGCAACTGCAACGTTACTCCCAACCATAGGCCAATTATGCTCATCAATCTCTCAGCACAATTTCTACCCCCGAGCTGGGCATGATTTCTACAAGGAAAAGGGAACAGTAGGCTCACACATAACCAGGGATACACCAAAATCAACCAAGCCAATCTACAGTTGGGTTTATCAGGCTGCTAAGGCAATGGAAAGGAAGAATTGCTAAGCTAGTGAGCTCAACCACAGAGATATGGATTCCCTCTACAAGATCTATCTAGCTTGGTCCCCACAATACCTATACACCTGGAACAAGGAAGTATTCCCTTCACTACTGCACAGTCCCTCAGGCCATACCTCCCATTATAGTGTTCTTCTAGGTATTCATAAAAGAGTAACTAGCCCTTTTGATCTTCTTGAGAGGTTACCTTCCTCACTAGGTTTATCAAGCCAATTTTGGTCCACTTCCACTCTAAATTTCTTGCTCACAGGTTCAAACCAAAACAGAGATGTACAAAACAACAAAAGTACAAGTGTTGGGCATGAATAAAACGTTTTTACAGTGAGATGCCCAAAATGGGGTTTCTACCAGTTGAGAAAAATGTGGGCAACCAAAAACGAAGAGCTAAATGAGGAAACAACCCTGGGAAGCCAAATCCATTTTAGAAAAACATCCATGGACATTCCAGGGGGGAAAACGACCTCCATAATAGCCCCAAATTGTGGTCCTCCTCTCCCAGCCACTATGTAAAACAAAAACGAGTTCCCATCCATGGGAAAATGCAGGAAAATGATGAAAAACGTGATGGGGAAAGCCGAGCTAGTTCAGACTGCGCGTGGGAGCAAAGGCCATGGGTCAAGAAATGGATTTGGGCACTATTTCGTGGGTGTTTTCTTTCCCAAGAAGACAAAATATGATTTCCCAGGTTGATGGCTTGCCCACACATGAAATTGGCTGCCATACCTCTCCATTCCGAAGGCATTAATTGCCTCAACCAACTCTTGGAAGAATTAAATGATTCGGTGCATAAGTCAAAATGGGTAGTTGGTGGTTTATGGGTTTTCTCATGAAATTTGGATTAACACTATTGGCTAAAGGGTTTGAATAATTTGCCTCCCTATTCCTTGTAAAAATCATGCCCCCATCTCTTGTTGCATTGCATAGCTAGTTGTGGGTATTTCATTAAAATTCGTATTTACATGATGTCTTAATTTACATTGTGCATGTCTAGCACAACAACCATAGGCATCTATTTTTAATTCTCGATACATAAAAACGCTAAATCAATGGCGGGGCCTTGGCCTTGAGCTCCT
This sequence comes from Larix kaempferi, assembly GCA_027924585.1. Taxonomy (NCBI): domain Eukaryota; kingdom Viridiplantae; phylum Streptophyta; class Pinopsida; order Pinales; family Pinaceae; genus Larix; species Larix kaempferi. The sequence goes on from BSBM01000619.1 coordinate 2,941,717, forward strand.
CACCATGATTAAATAACAATATTTACATCATTTACGATTTAATGCAATGGTGGTCAAAATGGGGATGTGACAGTTACTTTGACCTCAGTTCATCGTATGCCCATGGGCCCATGTTTAGGAGCACTTCTAAGCCATGCTGGATTTCGAGATGAAGGAGCAAGACAAAGAGAGGAATTAAATTTAACGAGCGTGAGTTCATGGTTGTTTCACGGTTTGGTGGTTTTATGATTCAAAATTCAAATGTATCCTATAACCCGTTGAAATTAAACTTGGTCACCCCTGCATTCGACCTATCCATATCATTATCAATCCATTAAGATATATTTGTATTCAAGCTAATCCCAATAAACTTAGTGATCGCCTAGCATCAAGACCAGGCGACTAGTGAGCCAAGAAACCAGACTAGGTTGAATCTATTTACTAGAAAAGGGGACATTGATCCTTATTTGGCCATAGCCTACGAGCTTACTAGCTTGAACGCTTGCTTAGGGGTTGGTCCATAGAAAACCATGACATTGTAGACACAACCTTGAGCAATATAAACCCCCAATATGTCAAATATCCTTCAGCAGTATGTGGGTACTTCGGAGGTCAGGTAGAATGCAGGTGTGTGGTGTGTCAGTTCTGGTTTCTGAACAAGGAGTCTATTGCAGGATGACAAGGCCATACAATTTCACTTGATGTACTCTTTTTTGATGCACTCTGTGGTTGTTTTAAGTTTTAGTGATATTTGATGTTTTTTACGGTAGAATGGTGGATTTATGGCATTTTGATGATTACATTAGGTTTGATTTTATGTTTTTACGTTATACTTTTTATAATCTTCCGCGATCTAAGCAAACAATTTCCCAGGTGTTTAATATTTAGGGTGGATTTTACCAAACTAGAAGATTGACTTAATAATTATGTAAGAGCTAATTTGTCTTGCCGAAAAAGTTTTACTGATTTTTCACTAATTTAGGAAATTTGAAAGTATCAACCCTAAATTTGGGTTACAGTTCATTTTAAATGCGTACTCCTAAGCCCATGATGGATGCAAATAACATATTGAAGTTCTCCTTATTCATGGATATAGTTGGTGCCAAACATTCAAATATAGAGAGAGGGCGCCAACCTACAAGAGTACTAGCTGGAATTCTTGGAATTCTTAATCATAAGTAAGGGGTTTTGTTATAATACAACAAATTTGATAGTGTCAACTTGAAAAAATGTGGGCTGGAAATGTTAACACTAAGTGCATGTTTTTTTAATAATATAACAAAAACTCTATGAATTTGAAAAAAAGTAAAACGTCACATGCTAAAAACATATAACCGTCACAAAATTTCCAATTGACAGGCACTTAGATTTTGAAATTCCAGGCTTAGATTTTGAAATTCCAGGCCTCTATGGGAGGAGGCATTGAGAAGATAATTTAGTGCTACTAATGAGAGAATTAACATGTTGTTCATCAAAGCTTAAACATGTGATAGATTTGGTTCCATTGGAAATAAATTCCAACAATTTTAAATGTCCAAGATCTACAAGCACTCTTAACTAACTAAAACAACCACTTAATCTCTCGCCGTAGGTCACATGTTAAGTGCCATGAATTAATACAAACATTAAACTAATTAATATAAACATAAAACAAATACTATTTAATAAAGCTTATTTAAATTTTAATCAATATGCATTTAAACATAACAAGATTAATCTAGATTGTACAGTTATTACACTCACATTAATCTTTATTCCAAAATCTCATATAATATCTAAATACCTATAGGTATAATTATTTGAGATAACGTGATTTTCTTTGAATAATAGAGTCAACTAACATTTAGGAATAAAAGCCAATAATGCTTGTCCTAACTAGAATAGGTTTTGCTATCTTCCAAAAATATCTTAACGTTTAAAATATTATAATATTTAATCAGATCTTGTTGATTCCATTCTGTTGTAAATAAAGATTAAATAGCTTTCCTTATACCCTAAGCCCTCCATCACTGACACGACTATTAGATGCCCTAAATCATGCATTTTATAAGATATAGACACCGGCCAATCAATCCAGCTGTTTATTTAATACAACCAAAAGTTAATACGGACTTGCGGCCTTCAATAAATAGAAGGCATCTCCCGCTGCAATAGAACAGAATCTCTTGTTGTTAGGCCGTACTCCTCTCCTTTCCCTTCCCTACCGAAAAATGCTACAGACGAGGTATGGCTGGACAATTAGCTACATCTCTTGCTGCCCCCAGCAAATGCCTGCTTATTTATTTGTTACTGCTTTCTACATTTAGTTTGATGCAATGCAGGAATTTATCCACGTCTTCAACGCATGAAACCCTTACTGGATTGAGATTAGAGCTGGTGCATAGAGATTCACTGCTCTCCCCGTTGTCTCCAGGCAATATTACATCCACTGAGCGCTTCAAACGAGCAGTCCAACGCAGTCAAGACAGGCTTGAAAAACTGCAGACTTCTGTAGTTTCAAAGACTGAGAAATTGGCTAATCAAGAAATTGTTTCTCTAGTGAGTGTAGGAACTGGAGAATTTCTCATGCATATAGCGATTGGCAAACCATCTTTATCCTTTTATGCAATTCTGGACACCGGCAGCGACCTGATATGGACGCAGTGCAAGCCCTGCATTAGTTGCTTTTCACAGCCAAGTCCAATCTATGATCCTTCCAAGTCCTCCACGTACAGTACAGTCCCTTGCTCAAGCTCTATGTGCCAGGATCTTCCTTTTTTTGATTGCATTAGTGCAGATTGCGAATACTTGTATGCTTATGGTGACGGCTCGACCACCATGGGAGTTCTTGCATACGAGACCTTTACCCTTTCTTCTCAGTCAGTTCCCAAGACTGTGTTTGGCTGTGGAAATTACAATCAAGGCGGTGGCTTCAGCCAAGGAGCTGGATTAGTAGGCTTCGGACGAGGCCCTCTATCCTTCATCTCACAGATTGCCCCATCGGTGGGTAATAAGTTTTCATATTGTCTCATGTCTGTCACTGATTCTTCTTCCAAAACAAGCCCTTTGCTTATAGGTAATACTGCTAGCTTGAGTGCCAAAACTTTCAGCTCAACTCCTTTTATTCTAAGCAGCGTTGAGCCAACTTTCTATTATCTTTCGCTGGAGGGAATTAGCTTTAACGGTAAATTATTGAATATCCCTGCTGGTACTTTTGATCTTCAATCCGATGGCAGTGGTGGACTTATCATAGACTCTGGAACAACTGTTACATATCTGGAAACGGCTGGTTATGATATTTTGAAAAAGGCCGTGATTTCAGCCATTGATCTCCCGCAGGTCGATGGGTCTAGCATTGGACTGGACCTCTGTTACAGCAAGCCATCTTCAACAACAATCTTTCCCACCATGACTTTCCACTTCAAGGGAGCAGATTATGAATTGCCGAAGGAGAACTACATATACGTTGATAGCAGTGGCATAATCTGCCTTTCAATGTTACGGAAGACAGGCTTCTCGATATTCGGTAATATGCAACAGCAGAACTACCAAATACTCTATGACAACGAGGAAAACAAGCTCTCCTTTGCGCCTACAGTTTGTGATTCTTTGTAAGCAAGCAGATGCATTTGGGTTTTCTAGCATATGTTACACGCATGTTTTCTTTTCAATTACTGTTCCTAGTACTGTTTTACCCAATAATTGTGGTATATAGAACATTCGTAGTCTAGCTGCCACCGACTACAAACAGACCACAGGTTTAGATTAGTGTTTTATCATTGAGTGAATTGATTATGTAATTTATTTATTTAAAAAGTGAGCTAGAAGAATTGATTATGTAATTTATTTATTTAAAAAGTAAGTTGGAAGATGGTTGACCAGCTTGTGGTTACATGATAATATCAATAAGTATTTTTATATTAGAATTTGAGGTGGATTAGCATCTATGTTTTTCATAAATTGTATGAAGATAAGACAAATATATTATCCAAAATAATTTTATTTATTCAAAAATAAACAATAAAATAAAATAATATTTTCATTCTAAGTTTTCATTTGAAATATGTCATCCCCAAATTCAAAAACACTAAAGGTTGGTAGCAAGATATTAATTCTAATATTGGAATTAAGCAAGACTACCCCTTTCCCCTACTTTTTTTGGCATTTACATTATTATTTTGGAGCATCATTATTATTATTTTTATTCGTATTTTTGTATTTATAAAATACTATAATGAATATATATAAATTTCAATTTTTTTAATATTAAAATTTAAAATAATATTAAAATTTAAAATTTAATATAAATCTCTATTTTAATGTATTTTTCAATTTAATACATAATTATCAATTTACAAATTTGTATTTTAAAATATCTTTATAAACCACATGTATTACAATATTATATATCTACTTCACTTGGAATATGGAAAATGTTTATCTAATAAAAGGAAAAGTATTAAAAAACTGTAATTTAGTATATATAAAAAAAGCCTATCTAATCAAACAAAAGTAATAAAAGACTGTAATCTTGAAACCATAAAGAGATTGGAAACTTTATAGAGCCAACCATCATCAAATAAAAAGCATGGAGTCAACTTAGTGATCAAATCAATTTATTTGAAAGAAAAGCAAAATCAAAATAAGAAGCAATCTAAGAGATAAAGTTTTATGACAAAATACAGTTTTCTGTGCATTTCAAAATCATGGAGTCAACTGAGTGATAAAATCAATTTATTTGAAAAAATGAAAAAATCATTTAGAAAAAACGCAAAATAAGAAGCAATTTAATGCTTTATGGCTAATAGTGAAGTGACAAAATGCAATTTTCTTCTCACTTCTAATCCATCTTTTTTTCAGTTTTAGAAAAGAAGTTTGTGATTTCAAATTCAAAATATCAAAATTTTCCACCACCAAAATTTCTATCAGAAATAATGAAACCATAAACATAATATAATTTAGTTGATGGTAAAACCATTGAAAAAACTATTTTTTAATATTTTCCTCCAATTTTGAAAAGATAATTTTATTAACATATTAATATTAAACTTTTAAAGTCACCGATCTAATCACAGACCTCCAAAATCTTTAAGAGATGATGCAATAAAAAAATATATTATTGTTTATGAATCATGATACAACCATTAGGAAGAATATTTTTTCATCAATTTAGCCCACCGCCCCAAATCTTAAGAAATAATAAGAAAATCATACCATTCTGGATCACACTTACAAGTCCATTTAGTCCTCGATAACTCAGACTTAGCAACCCAACAGACATATCGATCTGGGTTCAAAAGACTCATGGGGTGCAGTAGAAATTCACATAAAACGCTTGTGGTTCAGTTTACAACAATCTTGACATGAAAATATATTTGAGTGGTTGTGCACGCAAAAGATTCCAGTGTTAAATTTAAAATGTAGCGAGACGTTAACTTTTTTTTTAATTATTATTAATAGTTTTAATATGTGAAACTAAAATTGATTTATGATATGAATTTATTGGATGAACCATATATATTGGTGTCTCTCTTGTATTGTGTTTTATTTTTGCATCTTTTTTTATGTTATTGTTTTGCGATCTTGTTTTCTAATAGATCACGGTCATATTCTATCCTACATGTTTTCCTCTCTCCATAAATATCTAATACCCATTTCCATCAAATTTCCAGCAGGGCACCCCAAACTAGCATGCATGCCCTCCACTTGTTGTCACGGGGAGTCCACATGTGGATGCTCCACACTCTATCACCCAAATTGGGGTAGGATATCCTAGTTTTCTAGATGGCTACAAATTCTTTTGATTCTTTACGATTCAAAGAATTCCCAGATGGATTCAATATTTTCTTCTGAGTGGGATATTCCTTCATTGGCCAATTTGTATGTGATTTTTATTTTCTTCGTTGGCCAATTTGTATGTGATTTTTATTTCCTCACGTTGAACATCGATGGAGGTCAACATATTAGACTTAGCAACTAAGGAGTGGAGGCATTCAATTTTTCTCTCGAGTGTCTAACTGCTTGAGAGCTTTGAGATGGAAGTGTCATTTTGGAGATTTTAAGTAGGTTAATCATGATCATGTAGAAATCACCCTCGACAATTAGTTGGGAAGAGTGTTTCCTTTGTGCTATATGAACACCACAAATCATGGCATGAAGATCAACTACATTTTTATGATTGTGGCCTATGGTTCCTAGACATTAATTATGTTCCACTTCCCTTGAGAATCCCTAGAGAATCCTCCAAAAACGCTAGGACCGAGATTTCCCTTAAGAGCTCTTTCAAAATTGAGTTTGAGGACGCTTCTTGGAGGTAGCTTCCACCGAATAGGGATGGATCTCTTGCATTGATTTATATTGATTCCATTCATATTTTTAATGTGGTCAAGGCCCTAAGCTTGCAGTATATGTTGTTCCATAGAAACACTTGTATCTTCCTCTATTTCCCTAGGAGAGGGTTGGATGTTCTCTCAAATCAAATGTCGTCTCTATGTTTTTCCGAGACTTGACTTTCAATCTAGGCTTCGTATTTAAAAATTCGCCTATTCATCCCCTTCCAAGTTTCCCACATAATAAATAGATACCAGGATCAATTCATGATATTGCTTTTGAATATTGATTTCCTCTAGCTGGAAATTATGGTAGTGATGTCATCTTATGTCAATCATTTTGTGAGAAAATGGTGGCTCCTTTGCCTCATAATGTCGATATGAATTGACATTGGTTTAAGAGATGTTCTAAATATTTAGAATCCTCTTCGCAAAGGGAGCATTTAGAGGTCCTTCAAATCCTCTATACATAATTTTATCCTAGGTGAAATATTTTTCCCTTTCTAACAAGCCATAGAAAGATAAATACCTTAGGCCATATATTTTATTTCCATATTTTCCCCCATATCCTTTCCCCTGCTTGATTTAAAGTAAGGGTGATAAGGTTGTAGGATTCCTTGAGAGAGAAATGCACACTACCTTTATGACCCCATATTAGAATGCCCATGTCATTATGGATGGGGATTTTCCATTGTTGGAGCCCTTTCATTATCTCTTCTCCATTAAAATCCTTGGGAGATGTTTCCATTGTGCTAAGAGTTTCCAACACTGACATATTTTGGAAGGATTTCCCTATCTTCATAAGTGTTTTACTAATGAGTGATTTTAATCACTTAAAATATATCTATAGAAATCACACTAGCATTGGTCACTGAATTTGGGATTATGTTTCCAAGCATACTAACAGAAAAGAGCTAAATTCCCATCTTTGATTTCGGAGAAACAATGTTATTGAATGAGCTTATGCTTTTGCGAAGCTGAGTTCCAAACAATTGGTCCTTTGTGATGCCCACCCATTCTGACTAGGTATTGTTCACGGATTCCTCAGGAATATTTTGCTCTCCATACCTTATTCTAAAGGGTTGATGTCCCTTTTAGACTCCTCTGTCATTTTTTGGCACCTAGGGAAACACATTCAACTTTACGATCTCTTATTCCCAAACTCCATAAAAAAAAATTCCTAGAAACAACCAACCATGCCACAATGGCCCATATTCTTGCGTAATTTGTGCTACCCCATAAGAAGGTTTTCTAAAGATTGAGAATAAAATTTAAGATGTATTTGGGGGTAGAAAGAATTGAGAAAAGATAAGTGGGAATATTGTGCAAAACTTATTTTGAAATAACTAATCTTTTTGCAAGGTTAAGGGATCATAACATCCAACTAGAAAGTTTTTTTTTCCACTTTCCCAATTAAGTTTTCCTAGGACCGATTCCTGAAATAATTAGAAATTAAGGGTTTCCTAAAGTATTTGGATGGAAGGGAGATCCTTTAAAATTCTAAAATTTTAGAGATATTGATTAGAAAAACCAGAGTGTTAAACTATTTTTTTTCAATATTTCAATGAAATCATTGCACATGAACACTGATGACATTTTCACTAACTAGGTCAAAGTGTAATAGATTTTATAGCTACACATTTCATCAATGCTACCTCAGGCTAGAGCTAGTAGAAACATGAACCAAACAATGCTTCTAACCTTTCATAAATATTAAGATATATGTACACAAAAATCAATGAACATACAAATGCAATCCCCCTCTCAAATGATGATGGTTTACATCCTGATAGCATGACAAGATAAAAAGAAACACGTAACAAATACAATTAAGAAGAAAAAAACAATGTACAAAACCAAACAACAAAATGGAAGGATGGAAACCCTTATGAAAAGGATAGAAAGACATGAGAAAGGATAATGTGTTCAAGGTCCTACACCAATCAAATTATAGCTAGGAAATCGTCCAAGATTCATCATGAAATATAAAAATCATGGGTGTTTTCTTAACCTCAAATTGGTTGACAACATTTCACTTCAAGGAAATATCAAATATAATTGTTGCAACAAATTTGAAATAGGTGCATTTATTAACAACAAGTTGGGCATTCAGGGATGAATCAAAGCAATCAATCTAACGAAGGGGAGAAATTCACTTTGTTATCCCCTAAGGTTAGGGTACTTATTCAATATCCAAGACTATGTCATTATATATAGTGTATTTGCAAATTCTATCATGGACCATATAGCTCATTTATGAGGGAGGTTTGTCCAACCAAATAATAAGAACGTATAAGTCAACCCATTGATGGGTAACCAAAAATATCAAAGAAAGTGGAGTTTCACCAATACAAGAACTTGGTTCAATCTAAAGATAGTGGAGCTTCAGTACTTAAGATGTTCTTGATGTAGATGCCACTACAACCTTTTTTTTTCTAACAATGAGAAGCAGGAAAATTTTAAGACCCCACCCTAAATTTCTATATATAATAATTGGGCGAATCCCCATGATATACAGGAAAATATGAAGGCTATTTTATCAATGTTATATTATTTATATATAATTATTTGGCGAATCTCTCATTGAATTATATAATCTTGTAAAATATTGGCGAATCTTTCGCTAAATTATAAAGCCTTGTAAAGTCTTGGCAAATCTTTCACAAAATCATTGTGAAGTCTTGGCGAATTTTTCGATAAAGTTTAAAACTATATATAATAATAGGAGATAAATATCAATAAATCATCACATGGAAATGTTGAGGGGAAGAAATCCTGCAACCAGTATGCTAGTATAGTCTTGATGCAAACGAGATACAATTAAACAAAAAATCACTTAGACAAGAAATAATAAACTTGATCAATGAAAGCACTTACCAGTTTCTGAACTCTCGTTGTTTTCCTAGAAATCCTTCTCTTACAAAGTCCACCATATGCAAATGATATGAAATATTAAAAACTACATATACAACCCAAATCAAAAGAAACATTTTAATATCATATCCATGCTTAAAAGTTACAACCATGTTACTTACACAATAGTATTCCATCAATTTATTTTGTAAAGGAGAATCGGTCAATGCAATTCTACGTTGGGTCTTCACTTGTTTTAATGCCTGAGTTATATCAGCTTTTGTGTTATTAATCATGTGTGCATCATCACAAATGAGTAAATTGGGACCACTCTGAAAATAAATCAAATACATAAGATGCCAAGCTCAACATAATACTCTATATCCTCAAGACAAGGGAAAATCTCTAAATGATACATTTCAAAGAATACAATAGTCACCTACATGTAGGTCATTGAATTCATCTAATGATTTTGACATCTGGCATCACCCTACAATGCATATTTACAGTTGGACTCATGATTTACATAATTAACTCCAACAACTCCATTGCAAAGAGAATGATTTTAAAAGATTGTAACTTTTAAGTGCAAGAAAACTAAACAACAATTGTAAGTTGGACATACTACAAAACCTCTAATTGTAATAATAATTTATTTGAAAGATTCAAGAATTTGCACATTTGAGCTGCTAGAATGAATCAATTTTCAATCACAAAGTAATTCGTTATTTGTGACTAATCAAACTCTTTCCATGCTTTCTTTTTTCCATTCCACTCCCAAGTCAAGTAAAGATAAACTTGTGAGGCCTCCCTCGATTGTTAAAAATTTTCCCTAGGGTTTTTTTGAAGGATCGAGTCAGAATCAAGATTTGAGAAGTTGTTCTGAATATGTATTGCATACTTCAGAATCCCATTATTTCACTGGGAAAGCATTTATGGGAGCTGGAACCAACAATTTCATTGAATTGAAAGCCCTCCATCTTTTGCTAAAAGTGTCCCAACAAAGAGATATTAAAATTCTACAAATATATGGGGATTCGAACTTTGTGATTCAGTGAATGAAAGGGTAGTATCAGATTTAGAAAACAAGTATATATAATTTATCTATGCATTTAAAATACATGGTTCCTTTGTTATTTTCCGTTTTGATCATATTTACCGACAGTTCAACGCAAGTGAAGAATCTCTTTATAAAGAAATATGGAAGCACATTATAAGAAAGAAATACAGAAGCACATAAGAAAGTGATCACAAAATTTGAAAATCATGTAATGCCATCACAATTAACATATAATATTTGTATTTTTTCGAATCCACTAAAATAGACTTCTAAAATTATAAACATGCATGTCACCTGTAATCATTTAGTGTTCTATGTGGTAGTTTTCCTGCATCTACAATAGAACTGACATAATCCACCTAAACACAAAATGTAGATGTGTTATCATCCCATAAAATTCAAAATTTCTCGAGTTATTGAGGCATTATCATACTCAAAATCCAAGAAAATAAATTTGCACCTTGAAGATAGTAGGAATAGAATCGGAGTGCATATCCACCTTTGATGTTCCACTGCATCGTAAACCTTCACGGATGTTTTTCAATCTGACCACAGGAGAGCTCCTTGTTATGGAAAGGGTTGACAACAACTAGTGACACCATGTTTGAAGAAGGAATGTGAAGAGAAAATAGGCCTCTTCCTTCAAATACACTACAATCAACACAAATTCCAGAATATGTGCAGCAGATGGGGCACGCTCGAACATAACCGAGTGTAGTAAGTTGACGAATGGGCAAGGACCAATCTGTATTAGTTTAACAAAAGGAGGATGCGAGCTTATCTTTACTCACAACAATTAAACATCCTAGAACTAACAACAAAGCAAGCTATAGGAAACTATAGGCTAAGTCGTTCACCGATTTTTAACCTTGAAAATTGAAATTCGGCAAACTTCATCAACCGACAAATTTTTTCATTGAAGTTCACTGAATTTAATGGCACAATTCAATGCAAGCACAAATTCAAATTTTATAGCGATTATATTCGAGGAAACAGTTTAAATTCACCTTGGAAATCATTTAAATTTGCCAAAAATACGTGTTATATAATCAAACCCTAAACCAAGTTGCTTTTTTGGTTCGACTTCGGACTTCGACTAAGGAATCTGTCGTCACGAATTCACTCACCGCCATGCCATAGGTGTAAATGTGGATTCTGTGCTACACCCTCGACTTGAACTATAAGTCTATAGCAGTCTACCAGAGATTGCTGAGAAATTTTCCCCGCCATCACAATATTTGCATCACCTTCATCCTACGCCTTCCCGTCTCGACCAAAACTTAGAAGATCAACATTGAAATATATTTTTAATCATTAATGATTAATGTTTGATATAGTTTTTTTAACATATAAAGTGTTTTTTATATATATTAATGATTAATATTTGATATAGTTTTTTAAAATATAAAGTGTTTTTTTATAAAATACAATATTATTAAAAAGACATAAAATTTTATACAATTTTTTTTACTTTATAAGTGTCTTACCAATGTTTTTATTTTATTTTTACCATGTTTTTAATGATTATATTGAATTTTATTAAAAAAAATCATATATATTTTTTTTATTTTCAAATTTTATACTCTAGAATTTAATGCCTAAATTTATCACCGAAATTTTCATTGCTGAATTTTCGTAACTTCAAGATTGTCAAACTCGAACACGAATTAGAATGAGGTGACATAGAAACTATTAAAATCCATTTATTCACCCTATAGGTATCTTTCTTTGCTCAATAATCCTATTGTGCAAGCTATAGGAAACTATTCTATAATCAAAATTCTAACTTGACATGATAGTAGAGACTACAGGAACCGAAACGAACAACAACAGATCGGTCTCTCATTCATTGATGTGCACCCAGATCTACACGTGCTTTTATCATGCATGAAAAATGACTCTATCAACATTTTCATTATAATTACGCAAGCACAGTACATAAGCTCTGCAACTTCAAACTACATCTCTCTTCCCCACACCAAATCAAATCTTAACAAATCAAACCTTTAACGTTCCATAAACTTTCCATCAAATTTATTAGCGTACACCATAACACTAATAGGCAGATCAAAAGAGCCACAAACAATACCTCCCATTGAAATGTATCCATTTGGACAAATTGCACAGCATACTAAAATGTAATAATTTTTCTTCATCGTGTTCTCTGTTAACTCTGATGCATTCAACGAAGCATTATTTCTTATCATGATTGAAGGCAGTCCTAAAAATCCATTTCCCTTTTTTATGACAGTTCTCATTCATTTGAATATCTTGTTCCTGTTGTTATCTGTCACGCATTTGGGGCCACATTTTAATATATCTGAAGCTTGAACTGACAAAATGATCGACTCATCTCTAGAGCTTATATTCTCTGTCTGCCCCAGAACTAACAACAATGAAGTAAAAATAAGGCCCACGAGTAGATTTCATGTTAAACCGTTTAAAGGCTTCAGGCTAGCACAACAAAGTAACTACTAAGCTACTATGCTCAGATCGTAACGAGTTAATCATTATTTTCTGTTTACAGTAAAATAATTGGTAGAGCAAGCTTGTTCCAAGGATAATGCATTAGTTAAGAATGTAATGCACGAGAAGTTGGAGCATACATCAGCATACCTAATTGCCCATGCTTGTGCTGGCCAAATGCAAAAGAAAGTATAGCCTTTGTCACTACAACTGTGTGCTGCCTTCCACCTATATGGAGCCACGACCTTTTCTATTATTGAATGAGTGAAGTATTGCTACCACTCTCCTAGCAGAGTTGGAGATGCGTTTTGAATAGTGAATTCATGTGCGTGATTTCATTTGTGTTGCGTATTTACTGATGGTTTCATCATGTTGCAACTTCACATTTGGAGAGGAACGAGCTGCAATTTTTAAAGTTTGAATATCTCTCCTCCCCTTGTTACGTGAACCTTAGATGCCCACGAAAATGTTGGATTATTGAAGATTGGAAATGTTGGAGACTTGCTTGGGGTCTAGACGTGGTATTAAAGAGCTGCAATTTATTTTTGTTTCCTGGAAGATTGAATTTGCATCCATACAACCACAACCTAGTAGAGACTCTCAAACCTGAAGGCTGCGACCTTCAAAATCGAAGGTGTTGCGTATTGTTCGTGTGAACCCTAACTACTCAAGGTAACCCTAATATGTTGAATGATGTGGCATGGATATCTTTCTTTCAGCTGGAACATAAACCCTACCTATGAAGATCCCTTCCTTCATATGTGATGGTGATCATTCTGTTGAGTATTGACAAAAGCGTGAAAAGACTGTGGCTCAACTGGTCAGTTGAGGTGGTTCACGAAGAACTGTGTGCTGGTTGGACTACCGATGTGTGCTCAGTGCTCACACGAAGCTACTCCGCGACATTGATTTCATCTATCGAACAAGAGGAAGAAAGTTGTCCTCCTTCAGAGTTGAGGTGAAGCTGTGTGAAGGAATTCTACTGGTTGTTGCACTTCTTACTGCCTATAATTACACTGAAAGCATTGAATATTGAACGAGGTTGGTGCATAGCCTTTTGTGGAAGTTAACCCTTTGAATATGGAGCGTGCTTCCAAGGGAAAACTCTATTTTTTCTTTTGTAAGTGGAGCTGCAATGTCAATGTGCAAGTGGGGCTCATTTTTGTTTGTTTGTGGACTACCATAAAAATGCTACCTGTGAGAGCATGAACCATATTAAGATAAATTTTATGAAGAATTTTTTGTGGAGCTACTTGATATTCAAGTGGTGTCTCTCAAATTTTGCTCAATGATTGGTGTGATTGTTGGAGGTTCCATGTCTCTCCTCTTTGTGTGTGGAGAAAGAACATCCGTGTTGAAAAAGTGATGTGGAGGATGATGGTGCTTTCATGGAAGATTACCATCGAAGCTAAATAATATTTTTTGTGAACACATAACAAGAGATCAAAGAAACTCATTGTGTTTCCATACTTCTGTTGCGCGCCTCATTGAGAGTGTAGTTGTAGAATTTGAAAAATAAATATTTGTGCTTCAAGCCCATGGATACCATGTCATAGCATAGGATTGTGTGTAGTGGGTGCCGATCATTATGAGCCATTTATTACTATTGCAACCCTAGCTTCCTCATCTCCTTTACATTTCTATTGTAGATTGACGCTAAGATTTTCAAAGATGCTCCTCGACACTCCAAGGCCGTATATGTTTCTCAGAGTACAAAGATTAACTGTAGTAAAGCTTGCGGAAACAATTACAAACTGTTGCAGAAATAGTTTGTTAACAATCTTGTTGGTGAAAGCATTCCAGTGTTGCATATTGCCTCCACGACAACATTGCATCCTATTACAATGTTGCTCCAAAAGAAAAGATTGCAGAACGAGATTATCACGTGCTAAGAAAACCTTGGAACCCATTAGTTGACATGGCTCGGACAGATATGATTCGCAATGACCTCCAACATAACCACCTCTAAGTTATAAGCTACCTTCGGGCTATGACCGGCTGACAATGAAAGTAAATCATTTGACTTCAATCCGCAATGAAACGAGAGATGTCTATATGGGAGCACTCAGTTGTAATTATAACCTTAAGGGAGAGATCTAAGCAACAACTATACTTCACGAAAAGAGAGTTCAAAACCGTGAACTATCACCTCTATTGTGTGGGTGGGCTTTCATAAAGTTTAAAACCGACTCAACCATAGGTTCCTGAAGAGACTGGGCGTTTACACCAAGCTTACTTATTTCACTCTACAAAATCGAGTCTTTATCAATTAAACAATAGAAGTGAGGTGGTCTATCTCTATTAGTGATCGTAGAGATTATAAAAGGGTTTGCACATAAGTGAAACTAACACCGGATCATTAATAGAGAGACCAGTCAAACCATCTTTAAGAGAAACACTAACAAACATCCTTAATACCTGGAAGAACTGATTTGAATATGTGTGCATCCCAAGATTCTCTCCAGTCCCACTGAAATTGGCCTATAAAGTATTTAGTGAACCGTGAGGCAGCTACATCCCTTACTAGTGTTGAAAACTCTTAGGGACAACTAGGTAATGAAGACATGAAGGTTGTAAAGTCTTCAGGAAAGCTACAAAATGAAGACATTGTTGCAATGAATATTGAGCAAATAGCAGTGCGCGAATGCCAAATTATGAAAAAGTTCTTCAAGTTCTTAGATGAGCATTTATATGATTAATGAATTCCCGACTAAGTCTAGGCCGACAATTTATGACTTCCGACTTCTGCTGTAAATAGTAGGGATATGGACACCAACTAAGTTATAACTTATAAAAAATGTTTGTGAAGACTTCCGTTTTGTGACAAGAAAGATCAGTCGCCCCTTCGTTCAATAGATAATTGTGAGCACCTATATCCAATAATTCGCTTTATCCAGAATGGAGAACACAAGAAGGGTCGACCAACCCTTCTTGCAGGTTAGAACTATTATAAAAAGAATACTGGGAGAAAGAAGGTTGGACCGTCCCTTCATTTATGAGGGAATTGTAAAAATATTCAACCTATGAAGGCTGGGCCATCAATTCATGTATATCCAAAATGGTGAACACTCGAAGAATAATGAGCACAAGAAGGATCGACCGACCCTTCTTGCAGTCTATAACTATTATGAAAAGAATACTGGGCAGATGAAGGGTTAGCCGCCCCTTCATTTATGCGGGAATTGAAAATGTATTCAACCTACGAATGCTAGGGGGACAATTCATGTATATCCAAAATGGTGAAACACTCTAGGAATACCGAGCACAAGAAGGATCGGCTGACCCTTCATTTACCAGAGAAATGTGAAAACATTTGGTATACGAAGGCTACGCCGACAATTCCTGCTTTTAGACTTCCGCTGTAAATAGTAGAGATCCAGATATAAGCAAAGTTATAATATATATAAAATGTTTTTAACTACTTCCATTTTTTGCATGGAAGGATCGATCACCCCTTCGTTTAGTGGATAATTGTGAACACCTATATACATCAATTTACGTTATCCATAATGGCGAACAGAAGAAGGATCGACCAACTCTTCTTGCAGTCTAGAATTTATATGAAAAGAATAATGGGAAGAAGAAGGGTCGACTGCCCCTTCATTTATGAAAGAATTTTAAAAATATTCAACCTACGAAGGCTAGGCTATCAATTCATGTATATCCAAATGGTGAACACTAGAAGAATACTGACCACAATAAGGGTCGGCCAACCTTTCATTTACGATAAAATTGTAAAAATATTTAATCTCCGAAGGCTAAGTCGACAATTCCTGACTTCCGACTTCCACTGTAAATAGTAGGGATCCAGACATCAACTAAGTTATAAAAATGTTTGTCCTGAATTCCGTTTTCCAACAAGAAGGATTGGTCACCCCTTCGTTTAGTAGAGAATTGTGAACACCTATATCCAGCAATTCACCTATATCCAGAATGGTGAACACAAGAAGGATCGACTGACCCTTCTTTCCTTTTAGAACTATTATGAATAGAATACTGGGCAAGAGAAGGGTCGGTTGTGCCTTCACTTATTAGGGAATTGTAAACATATTTAACCTACGAAGGCTAAGACGTCAATTCATGTATATCCAAAATGGTGAACACTGTAAGAATACTGAGCACATGAAGGTTTGGCCGACCCTTCCTTTACGTGAGAAATGTAAAAATAATTGATCTACAAAGGCATCTATGCAAAGTCTCACACTTTACAAGGTTTTGTCCAGCACTGGTTCTTATTTGCCAATGGGGACAATAGGCATACTCTTAAAAGAGGTGATCTAAGCAACCTGTTGTTCTAAAGATTGTCTTGAATGCATTTTTCTTATTCTATCTTGTCAAATCTTTGGAAGAGGAAAGAGATAAGTAGGCATTGATATCTAGACTCTAAACATGTTGGATTGACAGGAGCTGCTGGCTTATTCTTTTAGACTTTACGTGGATGTCTCATTTGATTGTGAATTTATTTTTTCTACTAACTTTGAACCAACTTCCTTTGAAGAGTCTACTACTTGTGATGAGTGGAAAGAAGTGTTGAAATATTGTAACTTCAAAGAATATTATATTTGTACTTTATTATTCCGGAGATGTTTCATTCCTCCGATGGGACTTTGCTATGTATCCGGAGATGTTTATTCCTCCAAGAGATTGTGGTAACTAGGGTTATTAGATCTCCTAGGAGAGGTCGGCCCTGAGTTAGTTATTTGAGGGTTATTAGACTCTCCTAGGAGAGGTCGGCCCCATAGGGTAAAAAGTCAGTTGGAAAACAAGTATAAGTAGAGGAGGATGTTCCTCACTTATCTCATTCATGCATCCACTTGGAAGTAGCACACAAGTGAGAGAGAGGTCTGCATAGGAGGAGGAGGAGCTCTTCTTTTGGTTTCTACATCTTGTATTTGGTTGATCATCTATATTGAGGAAAGCTTTGTTGGGTTTTCTACCCCATAAGGGTTTCCCAAGGTAAATCCTTGTCTATCTTGTGATTGTGTTTCTTTCAGTGATCTTGCTAGTCAAATTAGTATAAAATTAACATGGTATTAGAGCTAGCCTGAATATGACATCTTTCACAACGTGAAATTACCTCTCTCTCCTCCTCCGGTGAAAATTAGGGTTTCTGCAAAAGTTGAAATTTTTGGTTTCTGATTGCATGGCTGGATATCCCTCCTCAAAATACAAGTTTTGAGTTCTAGATCGAACTTTTTGAGTGGGTATAACCCTGGGCTTTGTCAAACCCTAGTTTGACTTTGGGACCAGAAAACTAATAAACCAGAAAAAGTGCGCACCTCTGCACCAGTGAACCAGAAAAGTTGCGAACTTGTGGACCAAAATTCCAAAAAAGAGAAGACCAGAAAACCAGAAATTCTATTGCAGATCTAGAAGGTGTAAAGTTGAAGTTTCCAGATGCTGATCATACCAGAACCTGAAGAAGATGAAGCCAAAGAGAAGTATAGGAAGGAATTGATTAAGGCAAAGAGAATCATTGTTGATTCTATAAAAGACCATTTGATTCCCCAAGTGGCATCCAAGAAGACCCCAAAGAAAATGTATGATGCCCTTTCCAGAATGTATGAAGGAAAGAACATCAATAGGAAGATGAACCTGAGAGCTCAATTGAAGAGCACAAAGATGAATCAAGGAGAATCCATTCAAGATTATTTCTCAAGGGTTTCCCAGTTCAAGGAACAACTAGATGCCATTGGATATACCCTTGATGAAGATGAACTAGTCATGATTGCTCTAAATGGTCTCACTAGACCATGGGAGTCATTTATCCAAACCATGTGTGCCAGAAAAGAAAGCATGAAGTTTGATGTGGTATGGGAAGATTGCATCCAAGAAGAATCTAGGGTTGCTAATAGAGAATCATTGCTCAAATAAGGTGACCAAGCCTTGGTCACTCACACTAAGAGAAGACGGAATAAATCCTACTTCAAGAAGGATATCCACAAGGAGTCTCAATCTCCACAAATATTTCAGAAGAGAAGAGGAACTACTCAAGGAAGAATTTTTCCACATTCCAATGTTTCAATTGTCATAAAATAAGACACATTGCTAGGAATTGTCCCTCAAAGGAAAAGAAGAAGGGATTCCACCATAAAAGACATCAAGCACACTTAGCAGAAGATGAAAGTGAAGAAGAAGAAGAAGAGGAAGAAAAGCCTCACAAGAAAAGATCTAGAAGAGAAGAAGAAGAAGAAGAAAGGCCCTTCTTCAAGAGAAGATCTAGAAGGAATGAAGAAGAAGATGCAAAAGAGTATGTTCTATTCTCTACACTCTCTATATCTATAACACCTGGAGAAGATACATGGCTTATTGATAGTGGTGCTTTAAATCACATGACTGGATAAAAGAAAACTCTTTCAAAACTGGAAGAGAAGACCTCCCCACAAAAGGTGTCATTAGGAGATGACTATCAATATCCCATCAAGGGAATTGGTGAAGCAAGCTACAAGCTTGATTCTGGAACACCATTGAAGATGAAGGAGATATTATATGTCCCAGGATTGAAGAAGAACTTACTTTCTATCTCAGATCTAGATAAGAAAGGTTATAGGGTTGCATTCATAGATGGACAAGTACTCATGTGGTCCAAAGGAAAATCAATTGAGGATGCAATTGTTATTGGTGAAGAGGAAGGAGGTCTATACAAACTCAAGGGACATCCAGAAGTTGCCCTTGTTCATGAAGCCACTAGCCCTGGTGAACTATGGCATAGGAGGCTTGCTCATATTAACTACAAAGCACTACCTCATGTGAGTAAAGTAGTCATAGGACTACCAGATTTGAAGATTGATCATGATGGCACATGCAAAGGATGTCCAAAAGGGAAGAATATCAAGAACCCATTTCCAAAGAGTGAAACAAAGACTAAGAGTATTTTGGAATTGATTCATTCAGATGTATGTGGACCAATACCCTCCACATATTTGAGTGGATATGAATACTACCTTACATTTATTGATGACTACTCCAGAAAGACTTGGATATACTTTATAAAAGGGAAGAATGAAGTCTTTGGAAAGTTTAAGGAGTTCAAAGAATTAATAGAAAATCTTTCAGAAAAGAAGATCAAAATACTCAGGACAGATAATGGTGGAGAATACACTTCAAAATATTTTGAAGTCTTTTGTAAAGAAGTTGGAATCAAGAGGGAGTTAACCACTCCCTACAATCCTCAACAAAATGGTGTTGCGGAAAGAAAGAATAGAACCATTATGGAAGCAGTGAAGACAATGATACATGATCAAGACCTACCTATGTATCTATGGGCTGAAGTAGCCAGGACAACAGTCTATGTGCAGAATAGACTATCTCATAGTGCTCTTGAATTCAAGACCCTAGAAGAAGTGTTTACAGGGAAGAATCTTGAGGTAAGCCACCTCAAGATATTTGGGTGTCCTGTATATATTCACATTCCAAAAGAAAAGAGAACTAAATTAGACCCTTCCGGAAAGAAGGGAATATTTTTTGGATATTGTGAAACATTCAAGGAATTCAGAATATACATTCCAGGATTCCACCATATGGAGATTAGTAGGGATGTGACATTTGATGAAGAGACAGCTCTCAAGAAATCTAGGAAGTGCCAGTATGAAGAAGTATATGAATAAGATGCACCTCCCAGAATTGCAGAGACTATTCCCATCCCTGAAGATGTAACACCCGAAGACCATGATATGATAGAACCACAAGAACCCCCCATTTCAAACATTTCAAGGAAAAGAAAGCTAGCATGGGCAAGAGATATTATATTAGGAGCAGAAAAGTATGGAGCTCCTGAAGGCTCCACTAGAGTGAGCAAGAAACCAAAGCCCTTCTCCAACTATATGGATTTGATGTGTGATCTTGGAGATCAAGAACCTACTAGTTATGAAGAGGCAGTTCATAAGAAAGAGTGGGTAGAGGCAATGACAGAGGAATACCAGTCAATAATGAAGAATGATGTTTGGGATATAGTTCCTAAGCCTAAAGACAAAAGTGTGGTATCCTCCAAATGGATATACAAAATAAAGCATGCTGCGAATGGTAGCATTGAAAAATATAAAGCAAGATTTGTGGCTAGAGGATTCTCTCAGAAAGAGGGAATTGACTATGAAGAGACATTTGCACCAATTTCAAGGTACACTTCCATTAGAACCATCATGGCACTTGCATCCATGATGAAGTGGGATTTACACCAGATGGATGTGAAGACAGCTTTCCTGAATGGTGTGATTGAGGAGGAAGTGTGCATAGAACAACCTCACGGATTTGAGGTAGAAGATGGAAGAACCCATGTATGCAAACTGAAGAAGGCTTTGTATGTTTGAAGCAAGCTCCCGGAGCTTGGTATGAAAGAATTGACAGTTTCTTGACAAGCTTGGGCTTTACCAAAAGTAAAGGTGATCCTAATCTTTATCTCAAGGTTATGGATGATGAACCTGTCATATTGTTGCTATATGTGGATGATCTATTTCTGGCTGGAAATGAGAAAAATATTATTGAGTGCAAGAAGAAGCTCTCATCATAGTTTGAGATGAAAGATCTCGGATTGATGCACTACTTCCTAGGTCTGGAAGTGTGGCGAGGACCAGATGGAATCTTTCTAAACCAAGGAAAATATGTTGTGGGAATCTTGAAAAGATTCGATATGTTAGAATGCAAAGCCATGGCCACTCCCATGGATTCCAACTTGAAACTGTTAGTTGATGACTCTTCAGAGTTAGTGGATGTGACTCTATACAGACAGATTATTGGGTCATTAATGTATCTGACAAATACCAGGCCAGACATATGCTTTGCGGTGAACAACCCGAGTCAATATCTGGTGGAACCTAGACGAGTTCACCTGATTGCTGCAAAGCATGTGATGAGGTACCTAAAAGGTACGATAGATTTTGGTCTATATTATCGAGGAGATCATGTCTTCAGACTGAATGGCTACACAGATGTTGATTGGGAAGGAAGCGTATCAGACAGGAAGAGTACATCGGGTGGATGTTATTTTCTGGGATCTGCCATGATCTCGTGGTTTAGCAGGAAGCAGTCAAGTGTGTCTCTCAGCACAGCTGAAGCGGAATATATAGCTTCCTGCTCTGCTAGTTGCGAAGCGGTATGGCTTCGAAAGTTGTTATCAAGATTGTTTGACTTATAGATGGACCCCACTGTGATCCTGTGTGACAACCAGAGTTGTATCAAAATGATAGAGAATCCAGTATTCCATGATAAGTCAAAGCACATAGAGATCCAATATTTCTATATACGGTATATGGTGTAGAAAGGAGCTATCAAGCTCGAGTATGTAGGCACTAACGAACAAGTTGCTGATGTGTTGACCAAACCTTTGTCTCGAGTAAAGTTTGAGTATTTTCGAGATAAGCTTGGTGTAGTTCAAAAGGACCCTCCTCGAAAGGGGGAGTGATATGGTCAATAAAGATATCTTTGAATACTGGTATCAATGAGGATACCTATATTGATGATGAGATTTCCCATATTGACGGTAAGGTCAATGATGAGGATACATGTGGATACTGTATTGATGAGGATACTGTATCATTGATGTGGATACTGTATTGATGAGGATACCGTATCGTTGATGTGGATACTGTATTGATGAGGATACTGTATCAGTGATGTGAATACTGTATTGATGAGGATACTGTATCGGTGATGTGAATATTGTATTGATGAGGATACTATATCGAAGATATGGATACTTGTATCGATGATGAGGCTACTTGTTCTGATGATGAGGTCAGTATATGGTACCCATTTGATATGATAGGACTGTATCGTCCCTGAACACCTAGTTCAAAATGTATGTGATGGGGATTGTATCATCCCAAAACCGCTAGTTCAAAATGTACATGATGGGGATTGCATCATCCCAGAACCACTAGTTCAAAATGTACGTGATGGGGATTGCATCATCCCGGAACCACTACTTCAAAATGTACATGATGGGGATTGTATCATCCTGGAATCACTAGTTCAAAATGTACGTGATGGGGATTGCATCATCCCAGAACCACTAGTTCAAAATATACGTGATGGGGATTGTATCATCCTGGAATCACTAGTTCAAAATGTACATGATGGGGATTGCATCATCCCGAAACCACTAGTTCAAAATGTACGTGAGAGGGGATTGTATCGTCCCCGGACTTCGGTCCCTGAATTTATCTACGGAATTATGTCTCTGTGGTCCTTAGTGGACGAGAGGGGATTGTATCATCCCCAAAATTTGGTCCCTGAATTGATCCGTAGACAGATGTCTCCGAGAAGTGGCCCCTAGTGGATGAGAGGGGATTGTATCTTCCCCAGACTTCGGTCCCTGAATTGATCTGTAGACATATGTCTTTGAAAAATGGCCCTTAGACTTTGTCTAATTTGACGAGTGGACTGCATCATCCCTAGACATGTTATGGTGTCTTAAATGGATCATGTGTTTTGCAAGGCATGCTGCTATGATGATCGTGTGATGAAGATGCTGATGATCGTATGATGACGATGCTGATGATCGTGTGATGACGATGCTAATGATCGTGTGATGATGATGTTGATGATCATGTGATGACGATGTTGATGATCATGTGATGATGATGTTGTTGATCGAGAGGATCTAGATGATGATGCTACTGTAGCTGTTAGAATGCTGCAGAAGATGAAGACTCAGTACTTGATGTTCCAGTATTGAAGATCTTGAAGATGTTCCAGTAACTGGTTGAGTTACTGAAGAAAGCTTCCAATGATTTATAGATGTATCATGTTTCATGTAGTTGATGACTCCTTGCTCCTGTAGATGTTGTTATAATATCCTTCTCGTTAAGGGGGAGTGTTGAAATATTGTAACTTCAAAGAATATTATATTTGTACTTTATTATTCCGGAGATGTTTCATTCCTCCGATGGGACTTTGCTATGTATCCGGAGATGTTTATTCCTCCGAGAGATTGTGGTAACTAGTGTTATTAGATATCCTAAGAGAGGTCAGCCCCGAGTTAGTTATTTGAGGGTTATTAGACTCTCCTAGGAGAGGTCGGCCCCATAGGGTAAAAAGTCAATCGAAAAACAAGTATAAGTAGAGGAGGATGTTCCTCACTTATCTCATTCATTCATCCACTTGGAAGTAGCGCACAAGTGAGAGAGAGGTCTGCATGGGAGGAGGAGGAGCTCTTGTTTTGGTTTCTACATCTTGTATTTGGTTGATCATCTATATTGAGGAAAGCTTTGTTGGGTTTTCTACCCCATGAGGGTTTCCTAGGGTAAATCCTTGTCTATCTTGTGATTGTGTTTCTTTCAGTGATCTTGCTAGTCAAATTAGTATAAACTTAACAAGAAGCCATGTAGATTGAGTATGATGCACTCATGAAGAATGGAACCTGGAAGTTGGTTGACCCTTAAATCAAAAGCAAAACAATTGGAAGAAAGTGGGTATACAAGAACAAATACAAATGAGATGGATCACTTGAAAAACACAAAGCAAGGCTCGTGGCGAAAGGATATGCACAAAAAGAAGGATTTGACTATGAAGAAATGTTCTCCCCCACAACAAAATGGGGCACCATCCACACTATACTCTCCTTGGATGCACAAAATTTATGGAAGGTTCATCAAATGCATGTAAAAACAACATTCTTGAATGGAGACTTGAAAAAAAATGTCTTCATGTCTCAACCAAAAGGTTTTGTTGTGAAGGGACAAGAACACAAGGTATGCAAACTTATCAAGTCCTTGTATGGCCTGAAACAAGCACCTCGAGCATGGTATGAAAATCTAACTGAGCATCTTCCAAAGATTAATTTCAAACATTATAATCTTGATGACGCAACACTGTTTGTAAAGAAAGTTGGAAGATTTGTTGTGTTTCTTGTAGTGTATGCAGATGACCTTTTGATGACAGGGAATAATGAAAGTTATATAGCATCCATAAATAAAGATTTAAAGAAAGGATTTGAAATGACTGATATGGGATATCTTCACTACTACTTAGGAATTGAAGTGAATCAACATCCTAAGTACATATTCATCTCTCAGAAGAAGTATATTGGATAATTGTTGAACAGATTTGGCATGGTAGGCTGCAACCCGCTCTCAACTCCAATGGAACAAAATATAAAGCTCACATCAAGTGAAGGAAAATAATTTGAGGATGCGACCAAGCATCAACATCTTTTAGGAGGCCTTATATACCTTACCACCACCATAGCATATATTTATTATGTTGTTGGAATTCTTTCATGGTTCTTGCACAAACCTTGTGAAGGACACTGCTATGCTACAAAAAGAGTTCTAAGATACTTGAAAGGGACTAGAGACTTTGGAATCAAGTACTCTAATGTGGAAGACTTCAAACTCATTAGGTACTCTGATTTGGAATTCGATGGCGATAAAGAAACATGAGTGTCCACTTCTGGATACACGACGATTCTTGTATCACTAGTTGTCTCTTGGAGATCACGCAAACAGTCAATTCCAGCATATTCGAAAATGAAGGCATAATATGTAGCTGTTGCAGAAGCAACTAAAGAGATTGTGTGGCTCAGGAAGATACTTGAATATTTGTAGAAGAAACAAGAGAACTCCGCTCCACGTTTGATTGACAACACTTATGCAATCAAGTTGGTCAAGAACCCTAGATTCCATGATCGAACCAAACACATCAACACAAAGTATCATTTGATTCGATATCATGTAGAGGCCAAGACAATTCATTTACTTCATTGTTCCATGAATGAGAAAATTGTAGACATCTGCACCGAAGCACTTGGACGAGAAAAGTTTGAAAAGTTTAGAACCATGCTCGGACTTATAAACACCCCTTCAGATCAAGAGGGGAATGTTGGAAATCTAATCATTCGAGATTATGATTTCAACAATATTGTACATAATGTAAATATTTAGTCAGTTATGGAAGATGAGGATTCTTGGAGACTCCAACGGATCTCTTGGAATTTGAAACCCAAGAGTCGCATAGCTAATGTATAAATAATATTTTGATGAATGAAATATGTGAATACGAGAGTTATACTTATCACTTATGCCACTTAAGATGGAAACCAATTCATCCATTATTTGAACATGAAACATGTATTCCATTGTAATCATATTCAACACTCTTGAGTCAGGTACCAAATCTATCTCATGTGCAGTAGTACCTTTTGGAATAATTTCATATATAAAATAGTATCTTATAATATAGATAGAACACATCCAACAATATTATTACCTCTCGGGTATCTCTTTCACCTATGTGCTAATTTTGTCTTTATTGCACTACTATTCTTACTTAATTATCCTAGAGACAACTATATAACACTCCTTTATATCCTTTATTGAAATCAAGAATCCATGTGATGTAACCATAACATTTCTCATGATGTCACCAAAAACACTTATCTTGAGTTTTCATCCTTCATAGGAAATAATTGTAATTTTTCCCCATCCTTTGTGGTAGTTTATATATTCTTCCTCCAATCATCAACTGCACAATGGTTAAACTTCCATGGTCTTCCCAACAACAAGTCACATGTACCCATGGGGATCACACTAAACAAAATCTCATCATTTCATCTTTGTAGAAACTAATATGAAAATTCAGCTTGGATTTTTTAGTCACAATCACCTCATGTCATTTCAAAACAAAATAACATATATAGTTGGAGATACTTCTATTGCACCAATCCTAGTTTCTAAACCATTTCGGTTTCCACTATAATATTTATAATACCCAAATAAATCACAACCTTGCATCACTGATACATTTATATTTAACTTGGATTTAAAGATATTATCCCTACATCTTCTCTTCTTTGAGGATTTGTTGATGTGATCATTCCATCTTCACTCTTTACAACATCAAGTTATGATATGTTTCTACTATAGTTGTAGTTAAATTGTCTCCTTACATTCCACCTTGAAACAACTATGATTTGGTTTCATTACTCCACATTCAATCCTTTTGTGGGTATTCAAACAATTGATGACTTTCATAACCACACATGTAGCAATAATGTAATATCCCACCAACTTAGCAATATGTTAGGTAAGAGGGTTAAGAACAATCAAGTACTCTTAAACAAACAATACAAACACACAATAAAAGCTAAGATAATGTACATAATAATAATAATAAGCAATAATTATACAACAGTAAGAAAGTCCTTTTCCTTTCCATTTATTACGACATGAAAACAAAAGGTAAATAAGAAAATATAACAACTTGGATCTTGTATTAACTTATACTAGATGGCAAAGCCCCGTGCTCTCCTCACTCCAAATACAATACAATATCTATGGATCCATGAAAAATGGCTAGGTATTCACCAAGATCCTCCCCAACAAACACAACTTTGTACGGAACAATTGCAATGCACCCCTTTTCCTAGGGAAAAATATCCAATCACAATAATCAACAACACTCAATCTCAAATCAAGGCCAACAGGCCTATCTTCCCATTCAAATTTGTATCAAGTTTAATGCAATAGCCTAGATTATGACCCTAACTCTTTGTCCACATTAGAATGTGCACAATCTAATTAGGGAAAAATCCAAATCAACAATAGGCCAATTCAATCCCACTCAAGGGATTTACAAACATAGAGCAATTATAAATGCCATAAAGTTAGGAATCAAACCAATGATAGAACCTTACATTTCACAAATATAACCATCCACACAACTAGCCACAACCCATTTAGTTCTTGGAGAGGAGTGAAACCTTTCAAATTTCCATAATAATATTTACAAAATAAAAAAAAGGTGCAACATTGGCACCATGTGTCTCTATGGAATTGCATGCTACAAAATTAAATGTTACTATTTAATCCTCATAAGAAACCTAGACATGCATTTCATATTTCCACAATTTAATATTACAGTAATCTCATTATGCCACATATGGGTATCAATTTCTCATTTTCCATCAATATTTATTATAATGTAATCATTTAAACAATAATAAATCATTTTCCATTAATTAACTCATGAATCATGCTACTAGTGTTAGCTTTCAGGTTACTTTGAAAGTGCTTACACCATGTTTGGGGGTTCTTCATGAGATTTGGGGTACATGGTGTATGTCCATCCCCTGGCTAGTCCAATATGGATTTACACATGGGAGACGTTCCATGATCAATTTTCACATTGGAGATAACTTATGTAGTGGTTGCATGACCTCAATTGGGTGCTTTCTTGGTATTATTCCCTTGGGATTTGGATTTATCATGACAACTTGGGATATATCCTTCATGATGGCCCATGGGAAGGTTAATTTTCTTGGATAATTACCTACTTAGGAAGAGGAGAGTTGTGTAGCTTGGAGGAGGGAATAAAACCCTAGAGATGATGGGGTTTGTTGTATTCATGTATGGAAGGTTGGATTTGGTGCGGGGATTCCTTAGTTGCAACAGTGTTCAAATAGGGGAAGTGGACCCAATGGAGTACATGGCTTAAGAGAATAAATGGAGTCTGTATGGGATTGTGGAAAAGGAGTGTGAACATGCCTTCTATAGCTACATAATCGTGTATCCCTTATTATGTATGACATTAACTTAGATATTTACATGTGTACCATTATACTATAGCACTCCACTTGTGTAAGCCTACATGTGATTATTGTAGATTGCTTGTAAAGGATTTGGCCTACATTGTATTGTTTACATGCCTTACATCCTATACATATAGAGGAAGGGGAGAGTCCTTACACACTTGTAATACCCCTAGTTTGACCTTTGTAATGTATTCAATTAGATTATGAAAATTATGTAAATATGCTAGTATGGATTCCTAATGCAGAGCTCAAGGCCAAGGCCTGACTAGTGAATGGCTAGGCATGTATGATGTATATATTTTCATTTGGCCCGTATGGTTAGTTTTTCATGTTAACTCAAAATGTAAGCAAATATTATGTTTCATAAATAATAAAATGGTCCAAGATGGTTATGTAAATAGCACTAAAGGGGCTATGATTCCACTGGAGGGGAAGAGGAAAGGGGGCCTATGGGAGATAAATCCTTTGCTACCAAGTGTCAATCTTAGAACTCACCCAAATTCTACCATGTCCTTTCAATAATCCAATTACCTCCTTTTGACTATTGAATCCAGTCATTAAATGCATGTGTGAGGTTGGTGGAAAAATCCACCTCATGTAGTTATTGAAGCATGGGTATGGTTGCGCTTTTGTGATAGTTCTTTCAACTACTAGTAGTCTGCAGCTGTAAGGAGTCCTTTCTTCTATGGTTAGAAGCTATGTTTGTTGTATTTTCACCATTATCTCATATCCTATGGGGTCAACCCTCATTTCTCTCATTCTCTCATGCAGATCTCCACTAGGAAAAGCTATCCATTACTGTTCATGACCCTTACCAGACTCTGTATAACCCAAAAATTTGAATTTAGAGTTAGGAATGCATATTTGAATGGAAAATAGATGGATGTAGGTGAACACAGAGGTTGGGAAAGCTAGGAACCAAGGATAATTTTAATAACCCCCCCTAAATTTATATGTATAATAAATGGGTGAATCTCCGTGATATATAGGAAAATTTGAAGGCTATTTTATCAATAATATAATATGTATGTATATTTTTTTGGCTAATATGTCATTCTATTATATAATATTGTAAAATCTTGGTGAATCTTTCAGTAAATTATAAGATATTGTAAAATCTTGGAAAATATTTTACTGAGTTATAAAATATTGTAAAAACTTGGCGAATCTTTCATCAAATTATAAAACCTTGTAACATCTTGGTGAATCTTTTTCTAGGGAATCGATCCCATAAGTAAGTTTTCCCAAACAAGGCCTCGACTACAGAGAGTGGTGCCATGTCGTAGAGTACTTCATCTTCAAAAGGCTTAATGAAGTAGGTGAGTTTACATTGTCGGGTGATCCTAAGTTCCTGTCCATCCTTCATCCAATCGATGTTATAAGGATGAGGGTGTGGCGTGGTAACAAGGCCTAGTTTCTTCACGAGATCTTCGGAAACAAAGTTCTTATGGATACCATTATCCACAATCAGATGTGATGGATTGTTTTGAAACCATATCTGCTTATGGAATAGGCGCTCTCATTCCTCCTCATCGACGATATTCGAGGTTGTTGGAGTGGTCGACGTCGATGTCAAAAGGGTCGTTGCTTCTACTAGATTTTTGTCGAACAAGTTAGATGTCTACACTTTTTTCCAAAAATGTCTTTCGAACTTTGCATTTAGACGTATCCTGCCATGATGAATTGTGGTAATCACACCATTTCCTGGTAGGAGGTTGTTTGCTACGTTCCCTTTTTCCTTTATGAGAATGATTTTTTCGATGATCTTCCTTTGGCAGATTTGGCTGAGAAGATCTTGACTTGTCGAAGTCGGCTGGTGCCTTCTTGTCGGGTGTTCGTCCTGTCGGCTTGGTCGTGAAGCGTGCTTTTCCTTTCTGTTTGGATTCAAGCTTATTGGCATAGTGGAATGAATCCACAAGCGTATTGACAGTCAGAAACTCCATATCCTACTAAATGTACATGGACAATCCGCTGACATACTTCAGAACATGCAATTTATCTTCTTCTTGAACACCAAGTCTAGCCATTAGTCGATAGAACTCATCGATGTAACTCTATATGGACTGGTCTTTCCATTGCCTTAGCTCCTGCCACTTCTTATATTGTTGTTCAATGTACTTGAGCGGGTAGAACTCCTTTCGGACGTATTCGACAAATTTCTCCCATGTCTCTATGGTGTCTCCACTTTTCTCCATATTTGTTGATAGGTTCTCCCACCAGCAGTGCAAAGATGTTGACATCTTTAAGGATGCAATGGTGATTTTTTCAGTTTATGAGAGTTGACTCACAGAGTAATAGGATTCCAATTGTTGTACCCAATTATCGACGGATTCCGTGTCAATATTGCCTTCTAGATTCGGTATGTCCAAATTCATTTGCACCTTGAATGGATTGATATTGGCAGAGTTAGATCTTGTCGGTATTCTTCCTAGTGTCAAAGCAAATCGCAGAGTTAGATCTTGTCGGAATTCTTCCTGATGTCGAAGCAAATCGCATGAGAATCTCATTGAACTAGGCGAACATTTCAGTTCATTGTCAAGCTAGAACTTGCTCAATGAGTTTCTCTTTCTCGTTAATTGCATGTCGATTGTCTGCTTCTCCTGCCATCTTTGAAGGTAGTGTCTGATTGGATTGTTGAGTTTGCGAGTGTGTTTGAATAGGAATAAGTCAAGTAACTTCAATGGAAGTGTTTACACACAACTTAAGCACGAACAAATATAAGCTATGATACCAATGATCCATACGTTCCCAGGTGCACGATGGGGACAAGAGTTTGATTGAATGGATCGACACTCTTATGGCGGAAGCATAAGAATAAGCAAAGCAGGAATACACTATGCACATAAACATACATACACAGACAATATGCAGGAATGCAAATTGATCTTGATTCTTCTCTATTACTTGTTGTATATTACAATATTTTGCATGCTTAAATAGAGTGTTGAGACGCTTGGGTTTTCTTCCCGTTACGTTTAGTTGGAAGGGAAGTTAGAACAGTTTCAGAAGTTCAACCGTTATGGTCAACTGGAAGACAGAGAGACAATCTGTTGTAGTTCGTCAATCGGAAGTGTCGACGATGCATGTCGAAGTTGACGAACTTGTTGAAGTCGCTGAACTTGTTGAAGTAGATGAACTTTTAGAAGTCGATGAACTTGTTGAATTCGAAGTTGATGTTGGCATTCGACAATAATTCCAACTATTGGGTGGATCAGATAGTTCAAAACTTGCAAGGGTTAATAGAAATAAGAAAATACACCAATAGGAATAAAAAGCACATTAATGCATCATCACACATATCATTAAAGAACTACTTCGTTAAAGACTATTTTTTATCATATAAACTAAGGTGGTGTCTGTATCCATGTCCTTGAAATTTTCAAAAGCATGAAAAATGTTGTAAAATTGGTCTAGCACCGTCATTGAATGCAAAAAGAAAAGATATCAAATAGCAGAATGTCTACATATCAGGTTAAACATGCCTTGTACATATTATATATAATCATGATGGAAATGAAGTATCGTGTTCCAACTAAATCATATATTCATCATACATAACTAGATCCATTTATGGACGATGATAGCAATTACACATCAAAACAAATCACCAAAAACCATTTTACTTATGAATGACCCTTACAAAAAAAAAATACCGTATTACAAATACCAAACCCAACAAATTTAGGTTACAAATAACATTGACGAACTTGGCAATAAAAACAAAAAATCTACTAGTCACAAACTTCTCATACAGATAAAAGAATATACTAGAACACTTTGGACAACTCTACATGAAGATAGTTCCAAAATAATTACCATTCCACTATAGCCCCACCATTATAATTAGTGTGCAATCATTTATATTACAAATGTCCCAAACATCAACAATAACAGACAAAAAATATGAACATACACACTCTCATGAATGCCTCATGTCCACTAATAATTCCAGAGAAAGATCCTTTCTAATAAAAGCATATTTTAAACAACTGGATCAAATTTAGTTTGAATATATAAAAACCATGTGGCATTTCTCCATCAAGAGTAGCAGCCACTGACAATGTATAAATTTTAGTCTATGGTTTAAACATGACAAGGAATAAAATAAATCATATCTTATGAGCTCTATAACGCTTTCACAAAACCAATAGTCCTAGGATAGATCAAAACCCTAACAATACTGAATGGGCCCTAAGAATCAAGAGCTACCTAGAATTCAACGGGCCTTAAAAAGAATCCATGATAAAAGCATGATAAAAGGAAAATTTACAGTATAATAATATATTGTAGTTGCAGATAAAAAGCATGATAAAAAGAATACCGCATTAATTATTGGATAAAAAGCATGTTGTGAGTTTGTATTCTCTGATAAATTGCATGTGCAGTATGTCCCTTCAAGACTTGAGCTTTCGGCAATAGAGATGTTGCGTGAAGATTAAAATGTTTAGAAAACTAAGAATGAAAATTGGAATCACATAAATTGGAACCTTCACCCGGCAAGTGAAATACGATGTGGGTGAACCATGAATCATTGCAGTCGTTATATAGGACAAAATTGCCCCAAATTTTCCCTCCTATACTAGAAATCGAGGGCTCAAGAAGGTATCAACATGAAATTGACTAAAAATCCAGGTGAATGCAACCATTTGCATGAATTATAGGGGAAATGGAGGGATAAATAAGCCTTAGGAGCCTCCATTATTAAAAATCGTTGGCGAAGGAATGATTCCACTATAATCTCTCTAGAAATCGGGGGCAAAAGATATATTGGAGGGAGATTTTGCTAGGGCAAAAATATTTTTTTTCATTTTCCTCATTAATATATTGGAGGCTATTTGTTTTGGATTTATTTATTTTCTAATAAATATAGGGCGAATATATTTCAACTGAAAAAACCCTTTCCATATAAGAAAATCTCCCAATAAATTTGTGTAACCCCCTTAATTTATTCCATGGGCTAAATTTAGCCCCTAAAATTATCCATGCTAGGAACCCTTTACCTATTGAGTTACATTTCTAATAGATGCTTGAGAAGCCACAAAATAAGGCTATAGGTGGTTCTCCAACAACATGTAGTAGGTTGGTCTCCTTCTATGCACACACTGGAAGCACCCAGCAAGATGGATTACCCAACAGAATCATGGATCAGTGAAGGTGGTGCTTGATCATAGAAAGGTGTTGTGTGGGGCAAGTATTGTTCGAGCCAAGGCTATGAGGGATGAGTGATATCCCTGTATAGATCTGTACGAGCATTTGGCTAAGAATAGAGAGAAGAATGAGTTGTGGGCTAAGAGGGAGAAGCATGTAGGTGTTTACTGCACCTTGGTGGCCTCATAGCCCGACTTGGGGGAGGCCTCTCAGCATAAAGAGTATATGTTGGAAAAATTTCCTATGGTTGGGTGGAAAATAGCTCTTACACAACCAATTGCTTGGATCTGTGTTGGATAAAGATAAGTATTCTCATGTATTTGAATCTGAAACATTTTTATTTAATGCATGTTATGATTATGTTGTATATGTATGTTATGTGTGAGTAGATCGAGTTTATTTCCGCTCTGTGTTTTTATTTTGCATCTACCCACATATTTTACATATTATGAATTCGTAATATGGTTATGGGGTGAAATTTGGAAGCCCGTATTTGGTTAATGCCCCCTCCCGATGGTCATAATGGGTGAAGGGGATGTGACATCACTCATCATTCTTATTCACTCTTGTGTAGATATGTGACTAGAAGGAGTGCACAACTCATCCTCTCTCTCTTGTATCTTCTAAAATACTTAATCTCTCTCTCTTTATTGTAGTCAATATGCTTTCTTGAGATTCTTGGAAGTCTTGAATACCAGGGTTAAGGTTTCATCTTGTTGGAGCATCTTGAAGACTAGGCTTAGGGTTTCATCACTTGGATAATCTGGGATTATGATGATGAAACCTAAGTTTGTACTTGTTTAAGTGAAGAAGAAGAGGACACATATTTCCTTATAGGATATGCTTGTGTGATGCATGCTTATTTGATCTCCTTAGTGTGAGATAGGGTTTTCTTGGTTTTTCCTAGATATTTCGAGAGATAGAGGGTTGTACTAGGATTGTGATAAGGCTATGGTATCTACATTAACTTGATATTTATGCATATTAATGAAGTTTCTAGTTTTCCAATACATGTGTAAATTGCAGATTTGATTTTCAACCATCTATTGTCTCTGTGGTTTTTAATTTCCATCTCTATATGTCTTGTTAATTTGAAATAAGTTAAGGTTGCATATGTTAAGTGATTTAACATTATAATTAAAGAATATAAGGGAATTTTTACAACTACATTTACAAATTTTATAACTATTATATGCATGATAAGATTTCCCTAGAGGGATGGAACTTAATAGAACACTTAGACATATTTTCTCTTGAATTTCCTAGTGGGTTGGGGTTATTAAGAGTTGAAATATAGCCCATTATTGATGTTGTTTTGTTCATATTTCATAACATACCTAAGGATGAAAATTCACAGGGTTAAGATCTAAGAAACCTCTAGTTAAGAGGTCAAATTTATGAATTTTGGATTTCAAGAAAATTATGCATGGTTTCATAGATCATTCCATTGAGATTACTCTAGATGTAAGGGGGAGTTGGTATTTTCATTTCTGATCACTGGGAGAGGTTCTTGACCTTGTTTGAGGTTGTTGGGTGTGATACCCAAGGTTGCTTGAGAGAAGCACCTTGATCCTCAAAAGGGTTGTTTCTTCTTCATATTGTATATTTTCCAAGATGGATATGGAGTTGGTCTCTTGTTTGACTTATGGCACTACTTCTAGCATTGGTCGATATGTGGATATTGGAGTTTTGAGACATATGAAATATGATAGGTATTTATTCAACAAGATTTAGTAGTAAGAAGGAGGCATGAGTTTGGAGCCTGGTGGTGATGCCACTTATCCTTTAGGAGGAATTTTCTATATTTATTTCTAGATGCATTCAAGTGATGTTCTTGAGCATAGTGATGTTTTATTTGTTCACGGATTGAAAAATAATTTTAATTAAGTTTCTTGTATTAAAATTGTACATTGGATTTACATTTGAGGGACATTAATGCACCATCGGTGATTATAGTCTAGCTAGTTTGGGGAATTTAGCTAGAGTGGTTAGCAAGGGTGGCCTTTACAAATTTCTTAATGATCTAGTAGTATATGTACCATTCAAGTCATAGGATGGTTGAGTCTTCTAGTTTTGAGGATGCTCAAGAGGATATATGAGTGTCCATATATTTAGTGAGAGTGAGTATACCTCCTATGAGATATGTTAGTGGTTTTACATTGGTTTATTATGTCAGTATGCCTCCTAGTTGTCTTGAGGAGGAGAGGTGTGATACCTTGATGAAATATGAGTTTTATATAAAACAAAACAAATTTAATGCAAGAGTCAACCATCATGGAATCTATAATATTATAAAAAAAATAACTTTTGCACATTAAAATTAGTTTACATCATATTTTTTATTATTATAGCCAACAATTTGGGTTTTTTTTGTTTCCTTCATTAGAATTTGGCAATCCAATCTTTGTTTAAATTTACTATCAAATTGAATGA
This sequence comes from Larix kaempferi, assembly GCA_027924585.1. Lineage (NCBI taxonomy): Eukaryota > Viridiplantae > Streptophyta > Pinopsida > Pinales > Pinaceae > Larix > Larix kaempferi. Next base: position 2,977,490 of record BSBM01000619.1, read on the forward strand.
AATCTTAAATTATGATTGCACAAATGGATTCAATGACCTCAACAAAATATACTGCACTTAAATTATGCAATATATACATCAACTTTTGCAATCTCATTAAAAAAAATTATTTTTTGTTAAATTTCTAGTAAAAATAATTGGTTTGGCCTGCCATTTATTTTTGTCAAATGAAAACAAGTGAAAATGTTGATCCATCACCCTACTACCAATATTTAGATTTTTATTAAACTTTTTTTATCAATGAATTCTAATAAAAATCTCAAAAATTGGTAAAACACATCAGCAATCCAACTATCATATATATCAAAACAACAATTTATATGTTGTTTTCAATATTTTCTTAGAACGAGCCAATAAAAAATGTATTAAACTTATTATACACACCTTTAAAAGGGACACAAACAACTCAATATATTTTTTTAGTGGGTCTAATAGTTAAGAACATGTGTTTTCCTCCTAAGAGGTCACATGTTCAAATATAGAGAGTAGTAAAATATGTACACCTCCGTAAATTTTAGCAGTCAAGATAATGCTTAAAAAAATTATACTAAAAAACATATTCCCTATATTACATTTATAATAATAATAATAAAAATAGTCCAAAACTTCTAAAACAAATTCTATACAAACATATTCCTTTGTTAAAGTCACTTTCATCAAAAAGTGAATGCATAATAAAATTAATAAAAACTACACTTCATTAAAAAAATCTATGATTATCAAGTTAATCCCATCAAGTATCAAGTATACACTAATGGGAAAAAATCACATGTGGATAATGTATTGTGATAGAAAAGGGTTTATATATAAATTTTAAAATTAAATTATAGAAAAATATTTTAAAATTTATAAATATGATTAAAATTATTAAAATATTTTTATATTTTAATATAATAGAATTGGTATTAAATTAAAGTATTTGGATATAATAGATTTAATATCAATATTGATAATGAATATTTTTTACCAAACTTAATAATTTTTTTTAAAAAAGTTTGTTACTAGTGGTGTTGGTGCTAAAATTGCTGCAAATAATTCCATCGATACTTGTATCACCTACCTTTTTGGGAACCTGCTTGTATAACAACATAATGATATTAATATGATTATATCTAATTAATAGAGTATCCAACCTTTTAAAAAAAACATAATCCCTAAAGAATAGGAAAAAATGTCAAAATGTGTGATTTTAATGTTATTAAAACAAATGTTGGTAGATCATATATATGAAATTATCAATAAAAAAATAACAATATCAAATCAAAATGAAAACAAATGTTTATAAATCATATATATGAAATCATCCATGAATCACAAATGGATGATGAAAATATGAACATGTTATTTTTATGCTTTTGATAGAACTTTATATTTTGGTTTCATTTACCAGTTTGTCTAAACCTTCTATTACCAAAAGAAACAAAAAGGAGTAAGAGGGAAGCCTTCTAATACCTCGTGAAGTAATAAAAAACATTGAGTGATAACCATGATTAAAAAAACAAAAGTGGCTAAGGTCATACAACCCAAAATCCAGTTGATCAATTGAAGATTCATGCCCATTTGCATTGTCACTAACCTAATGTAAATATAGCTTACTTATCAAATGTTGTGGCCATATCAATCTTTAGCAGGGTGGGTAATTTTTCATTCTTTACGGTGTGAAATCCTTCCTGAGCTATACTCATAGCATCATGAATCTCTTTATTGGAGATAAAGCCAAATTGTTCTTCAAAAATAAAACTAGATAACATTCCTTCCAATATGTTGGTAACCACTTTTGCAATTGTTTTGTAGATGAGATTTCACAATGAAATGGGTTTGAAGTCCTCGAAGGAGACATGATTGTTCTTTTTCGGAATGAGGGATAAAATGGTCAATTTTATAGTAGCATGGGAACTTCCCAGTGATCCTATATTCATTGACCACTCTAAGGATTTCATCTTCCAAAAATTCTTAAATCCCTAAGTGAAACTGCATGGTATATCCATCGGAACTCGAGCTCTTAGATTTCTTGAATGAGTGCAAAACAATCTTCAATTCTTTGTTAGTAAAATGTACCTCTAATTCTTCATTCATTCTGTCATAAAAAAGTATAGGAAATAATATTACAACCTTCAATATATCACCAAAATCTATGTTCTTAGTTTCCTGAAGATATTTTTCAAGTGGTTCTTGCATGCTTCTACAATTTCATTAAAATACTTTTCCCTAGTTCCATCAAATAGTCCAATATCCAAGATGGTGTTGACACTTTTTTAATGATTAGCATAATTATGAAATAATTTGGTGTTATTGTTCCCTTCATACAACTAGGTAACTCTGCTCACAAACCTTCATTTATCTTCTTCCTCAACCAACAATGATTTTTTCTTATCTTCAAGTAACTTTGGTGAGTCAAGTTCTCCATTGAAAAAGAATCCTAAAGAACTTGAGTTAAACAAGCTAGGAATTATTTCTTCTATATCCTTTAAATCCTACAAAATTCATTCTTTCTTCACCCTTTCCTAAGTTACCACTATCCGCTTTATTCTCTTCAAATCAACAACAAACTGTTGCAAGTTTGAATCCCCAAATCAGCCTCAAACTTTCTCCAATTATTCGTGACAAGCAATCTGAATTCTTCGTCACAAATCTAGGTGAGGTTAAACTTTAAATAGGTCAAGGGTTTTCTATCCACTTCTTCTAATTGAAGCAAGATAGAACAATGGTCAATGGAGTCTCTTGTCTTGACCCGAGATTTGTACCTTATAGTTTCTTCTAATATTTTTCCAGCCACTAGGAATCTATCCAGCTCTGTAGACATTCCATCTCTTCATCTTTTGGAATTCCTCTAGGGGGGGACTAGCTTATGTGGTTCAACATCAACCATGTTCAAACTCTCCAACATTAGAACCAAGGAAGGAATTTATGGGGTGAAATCCATATGATATGATCCCAAGGGTTGCAGATATGGGATTAAATATATATGCAAAGAAGTAAATGTATATGTTATAACGGTTGACCTAAGGAAGGGTCGACATGTGTAATAAGTGAATAGTTATATATAGAGGTCATGTAGTCATTATTGAGGGAACATGAAATGAGATATATGAATGTATCAGAGTACTTGGAGGAATTTCTCCTATTCTTTAAGGACTTATTGTGTAACTCATCTTTCTTATCTATCTTAGAGTTAATCTACATGTACATTTGTTCTACATGGTGTTTCCTTGAATTTTGTGCATAAAACAAAGCTCGTCATATATATAACCATTCCCCAATACTCAATTTTCAATTAAATATGCATCCTTACCCCTTTTGACTGCCTCCAACATTATGTCTTCAATTAACTAAGTGTCCTTACCTATTTTGACTTCCACAATCATCCCTATCCCTTGCTCTCTCTCATTCTCAAGGTTCACAAAAAAATTCTCACATCCAAACTTCATTTACTTTCCAATCATTTAGTTATTATTCCTTACAACAACTGAAATTGACTCAAAGCAATAGTGTTTAATCTTTCCTCTATAGAATTAGACCCCAAACTTTTTAACTTCTTCATAAAGGTTCCAATTTTTTCATGGCCCTTCATTTCCTTCCTTCAGAAGACACCTTTTGTGCTTTTGAATCTATCACTCAAAACCTTCCCATTCATGAAGCCAAACAAATTAGAAAATATTGCTTGAGAATACTCTATTCTATTAAGCTTCATAAACCTAAACTTTCTAAAGATGAATTTAACAACCTCCAATACCTCAATGATAACTCTAATGTGGTCATTCTCAATGCCAACAAAAGTAACATGATTATAATCATGAACACCCTTGTCTACAAGAATAAACTATTTGAAATCTTGATTTCCTCCTAGTATAAACCTCTATCTATGAATCCCTTGAACCATGTAACTAGCCTTGTAACCAAAGCTATTAATTCCTCCTCTCTTAACGCCTAATATAAGAAGTTACATCTTGTTGTGAAACCATCAACCTACTAGAATTAACTAACAACCCAAAATTCATAAGAACAACATCCCTCTTAGGTTCATTGTTAGTGCATTTGGTTCCCTAACCATACCACTAGCCCAATTTTTATATACAACCTCAAACCCTTTATAGGAAAAACCCCTTATTTCATTAAACATTTTGTTGATTTCATTCACAAAATTCAAGGTCTCGAGCTTGAGGAACAATATCTCCTCGTCAAAGTTGATGTTGCTTTTTTATTCACTAAAATCCAATATCCCTTAAGCTCTTAAAATTATTTCAAATGTACTTGACCCCCAAAAAATAAATCTGATCAAAATTCACTAATATGTACCTTTTTTAGTTTCAAAGGTAAATTCTATGAACAAACCGAATCATCCTTATCCCCTTACTGACAAATATATTCAAGAAACACTTTGAGACCTTAGCTCTCAATACTCCCCCCTCAAACCTAAATGTCATTTTCAATTTGTTGATGACACCTTTGTTATATATCACCAAGGCTTATCTTCCCTAAACTCATTTCTTTTCCACCTCAATAGTTAATCCCCCTGCATTCAATTTACCATAGGAACCCAATAAGATAATTTTCTTGCTCTCTTAAATATTTGTGTTACTTTTCAACCCAATGGTTCCATCTCCCACTATTTTTTTTGCAAAAATACCCATATATATATAGGTACCTTCATGCCAAATTCCACTATCACCCTACTAAAAACTTTGTAGTTCTTACAACTCTTAGCTCTTGAGTTGTTCGAATTTCTAGCCCTGAACATCTAATAAAAGAGAGAGCCCACCTTATTAAATCCATCCAAACTCATGGATACTCTATGCCCCAAATTAACACATCCTTTAATTTTGTTATCATATTAGAAACCAAAACCAAAAATCATCCTTCTGCTCCTCCTATTTGAACTCAAATTTCACTCCACTACATTCACGACATTACCCATCAAATTTCCAAAATCTTAGCCAAATAGATTATCAAAACCTCATTCAAGACTCATAAAACTCTCCAACAACATTTTAGAAGCATTAAAGACATTACAAACTTGCTCTTTTGTCGATGAATTTACCAAATAGTATATTCTTGTGGCAAATTCTACATTCACCAAATTGGATGCTCTATCCAAACTCGCCTTAAATAACATATATATGATGCATTTCATAATTTATTTACTAAATCAACCCTTGGGGAGAATTCTAACAACACTAAGCATATCATTTGTTTTGATCACACCAAAGTCCTAGCCTTAGTTCCTCATCACTCAATCCACTTTTTAAAAAAATCCCCATTCGAGAAGCATCTAAATAACTATAATCATAAACATAGGTATAAACTTAACCATTCCTAACAAACTGTCATCCAAAAACTTCATTACTCATATATCTTTTGAGTATTTCCCACATTTCCCACTTTATTATATCTATCACTTAGCATAAATCTTCTTCCCTTCCTTCCTTAAATCATATCTCTTTTAATATGTCACTATGTCTAACCCCCTCCACCCCTTCCCCAACTATTCCTTGTGATCTCCTTTCCCCTCTATTCATTCATTTTAACAATACTAAATTATTTACATCTCGTCCTTTCTAAAATCCCTAAATTTTTCTATTTCCTTTCTAAAATCCCTAAAATATTCCATTTCCTTTAGTGTAATATCGATTTTCAATCTTATTTTGCATTAAATTGTTCCATTTCCTTTATGGTGTAATATCGATTTTTAATCTTATTGTGCATTTATCTAAGTACTTTACATATATTTATTATTATATTATTATTATTATTTTGACTTAATAATGCTTTATTTTCAAACTAATTATTATTATTTATCCTTTTCGATGAAATCCTTTAATTATTTTCCCAATCCATCATCCTACATAATTATTCAATTCCCCCTCTTTATAAAATATTATCTATATTTTATTATTTCATAATGAACTCTAATTTCTAATTTCTAATTTCTAATAATTCAAATTGACCTCGATATCCTATTTCCTACTTGAATATTATAGTTTCTCCAATATATTATATACCCTGTTTAATTCTATTAGCTAAATCTTATTCCATTAATACTCCAATTTGACTTATGAAGTTTATTATATTAATTATATGTTATGATTAATTCAAATTTATTTTTATTATATTTTTGTATACTTCAATTTTACTTTTGAAGTTTATTATATTAATTCTATTTTATGATTAATTCAAATTGATTTTTAAATACATTTTTATTCAATTTTTTTTACTCTCTAGTTTTTTTATCCATCGTTACCTAATTATAATATATAAATATATTCATAATTAATATATAGGTTTATCAATCACTTCTTAATAATTATTTTTACCCTCTTTTACTGTGATTTTCCATATAAAAAATCAACTATAACAGGATCTCGTGATATAGGTGTTGCATCGTCTTAGGGTATAGTTGTTGTAGCTTTTCAAGGTACAAGTGTCGTTGCATCACCCACCCTAGCTAGTAAGGGTGGATCATCAATGGGTCCTAGCAAAGTGACTAAGGAGGCCAACACATAGCCCCAATCTGGTTAGTCCATGTCCTGTCCATCATAGAGGTCGAGAGGAAATTTTGGTAGTGGAGTGGCTCTAGAATATTCAAGGAATAATGGAGTTCTTTGCTCACAACCATTGCAAGATTCTAACCCTGGACCTAGTGAAAGCTCACAAGGACATAACACCATGTTGGTTTCTACTATGAGTCTCAACAACCAATCCTAAGGCATGTATGTTGATCGAGGTTGGTAGGTTAAGTCCAACAAGAAGAAGGGTGCCTCTTCCTTGGATAATGTAGCATTGAGTAAAAGATCCAATACTCTAGTGATCCCTCTATTTCTTGAATGAATCTTTCTCTTCTTTCTTGGAATATGAGAAGGATGACGACCCCAAGATGTAAGCAGTTTTTTTGGGGAGTTTTTCACAAGGAAAATCCAAAGGTTGTATTTCTCCAGGAAGTTAACTTTACTAATTTTGAGCTTTGCGGCCACATGAGCTATGTGTAGAATCGTCCCTTTCGGACATTAGACCAGATGTATGGGGCAGGGAGGTAGTGATTGCTATATCTTCTTATCTTCATATTATTGCATCACATGTTTATGAACCCAATAAATAGTATGTGTGGGTTACACTTTTGATACAAAAGAGATTTCTTGGATTTTGTTTCGTGTATGTGCCCAACATTAGTTCAGCTAGGACTTGCCTTTGGGGGTGGTTGTATTCTTGTCTACTTAATGTGTAATGGTTTGTGGGTGTTGATTTCAACATGGTGGAATAGGAGGGTGATTAGAATGGTGGTGCAGGTTCGGTGATTTGTGGCATAATGAAGCAAGCATGGTTTAGGTATTGTAAGGCCACCCTTCAACACTTTATTCCTAACTAGGGGAATAAAGGGTTAGGTTATGGTAGTTGGTTGGACCAATTTTCATTAGGGTAAGGTGAAGGTGCAAACAATAATAGATATGGTGCATGACCCTCAGGTCCTTATATAAGTTTTTCTATGAGGCTTCAATATGCTGATGTATTAATTGAGACCACTTGATTGGATCAACTACCCATCCAAACTTCCATTTTGGTGGGTCATTTTATTGACTCGAATCCATCCACCTTGTACAAGCTTAATGTTTCTAATTTGTATTTGCTTGATTTATGTGCTCTAGTTCACCACTTTTGGAATCTATCCCACCTCCTATTGGAAATAGGGTATGGTTGGTATGGTGGGAGGAAACCACTTGGAGGATGGTCAAATTTGTGCATGGTTAGGGGCGTATGATTTCTCACAAGCATAGAACGAATCTTTGAGAGGCTAGGCAAAAGTTTGAGGAGGTATGTATCTTCCTCGAGGAATACCTACATAACGCTACCCTTCAAGAGGATTCAACATGATTGGAATTGACAATGCATATGTAATGAACATACATACATACCTATATATATATATATAATAAATGAAACGACATGACCTAAGGGACATCACTATTCAACCACATGACAAACCAATGTGTATATATACCATCACAGAGGGCATTGTAGATCATAATTTTAAATTCTAGTCATTCTATCATCTATTCATTATTAAATTATATTTATTATTACCATATATGGTTTTTGATTGTTGTCCTTCTTATGTTGGATATTTGTTAATAATTGAATTATCGTTCATTTCAAAAAAGGGTGGAGGAGTATGTTTCTGCAAAAATGAAGGTATGTGGTTGGTTACAATGGATATGGGAGTGGGATGAGCGCTCCAAGTTCTTATTTTACTTCTTAAAGAAGAAAGTAGAAGCTAACAAATTTCTTGGTCTTCATAGTGTTGATGGTTCACTTGAAGAAGATCCTTCTAATATTTGAGGTATGTTTGGTGACCATTGTTAGAGTATTTTTTCTCCATATCCCTTATCCAAGGCAATTGTTGCTACTAGGAATTCTTGCTATAGGGTGGTTCCTTACAAGGTCTCTACTGTAGACTGTGACAAGCTGGATAGGGATTTCAAAAGGCATGAAATTTTTACAACCCTATCCTCTATACAAAATGGGAAATATGCAAGGATTTATGGGTTTCCTTGTGACTTATAAAAGTCTATATGGGATACTATTGGGGGTGAATTTACTTACATGGCTTCAAAGGAATTTTCCTCGGGATGTCTAACAAATCCATTAATTAAGGGTTGATCAAGCTCATTCAGAAGAATGTTTCCAATGGCACCATTGGGGGATGGAAATTAATAACTTTATTGAGTGTTGCTTACAAATTTTTGTCTAAGGAAATGGTGTTGCAAGTGAGGGATGTCTCCAAAAAAATTATGCGTAAGGCATAGATGGATTTTGTTCGGGGATGGTTATCATAGACACTATGATTTTAGCTTGGGAGGTCGTGGAGTGGACTAGAGAGTTTGGGAAGCATGCTCTTTTTCTCAAAATTGATTTTGATAAATCCTATGATCATATTGATTGGGATTTTATTATAGATATGTTTTCATGTTTCAGTTTTAGTTCGAAGCATGTGGGGATGGTCAACACCCTTTCTTCTTGTGCCTTGGCTATTGTTTCAGTGAATAATACCTTCTCTCCATTTATTCTTCTACATTGGTCGATTAGGAAAGGATGCCCCTTGGCACCTTATCTCTATGTCTTCACTATTTATGCCCTTGATTATTTGTTGTATGTTTCCCATTTGTAGGGGGGAATTTATGGTATTTAACTTCCAAATGATTCGACGATAATAAATAGTCACTTAGATTCTACAATGATAAATAGTCACTTTGATTCTACGATGATAAATAGTCACTTTGATTCTACGATGATAAAGAGTCACTTTGCATATGATTTTCTATTATCTGTGCAAGATGACCATGAGTCGATGATTGGTGCCATAGATTTATCATGCATCTTTTGCTAATCCTATGGGGATAAGATCATAAGATTGATTACTAGTTGGTTGTTCTTGATGAGCTCCTGATTGGATCCTTTCTACTTGAAACTTCATCCTTCCATGTGTTATAGTGAGATATCTTAACATACATTTTGGTGTTGGGATTTCTCTAGTGGGTATGTGGGATTGGTGTTTGGAGCATCTACAATATAAACTCCTTTTTTGGCACTACAAATACCTTCCATTCACTAAACAATTGATTGTTGTGTGCAAGATTCTTAAAGACTCACATATTTATCATGTATCTTGTTGGCTTCCCAATAAGGATCAGTTTCATAGATTCGAGCATCATTTACATTTGTACCTATCAAACAAGTATGATGGGGATTAGGGCCTCCCTATGGTATCTTGGGATGTTTACATTATCCCCAAGGATAAGAGAGGTCTAGGTTGATTGATATTGCAACTCAAGGTAGAATCTTAGCTACCAAATGGGTGGTTTGAAGTCTAGAGGGATGCTCTCCTTGGTAAGTTTTACTTAGGCATCATCTTCTCCCAACACATCATATTGTCAATTGTGTAAGAAAGGGATTTCTTAATGGAGAGATTTGTGGGATTCTAGTACTCACTCTTAGAAGGACTGGAAATCTATTTCTCATGCATTTTCCCTATCTTCTATGGACCAACATATTATTATGGAGTTTATTAGTATTATTCCATAAGAGGACTTATTTAAAATGAATATAGACATGCCTAGACCCTTTTGGTGTGATTTGGAGTGGAGCTTTAGGAACCCCTTGGTCTAGTATGATTCTCGAAGGTTGTTCTCTCTTCTTTATCAATGGCATGAGCTCATCTATGTTTTTAATTCATTATGGGTGTCTACTAACACGAGATATGGTGGATTAGGATATTACATATTGTGTGGTTGATTCTAGTCAGCTACAAACTCCAAGTGTTTGTGTGGCTAGTGATTTACTAAGGCCTTCTCACCAAGGCACAATTGGTAAAAGTAGGATCTCAAATGGACTTATCCCTTGCTAACTTAGAATGGAAATAGTGAAGCACCTCTTCTAGGATTTTTTTTTTCCAAGTATTGTTGGGAGTTTGTTTAGTCTTATCATGTAGCTAGTTTTTTGGGGAGGTTGTATTGGAGAGTAGTGTTGTTGAGTGGTTCAAGATCATTTGTATGCTCCTCTCTTAGTGGATCCTAGAATTGCTTGATGATTTTAACATTGTTTGTTCTTTGGAAACTTTGGTGCAAATATGTTTTTGAAAGCAACATTAGTTCGTTTCCTACATGTTTTAAACTATGAAAGTAAGAGGTACATATGTAGTTGTTAGCTAAAGGATTTCCGTTGATCAAAGATGCCAAGGGGTTGGATTCATATGCATATTCATATTTTATTATTTTTTTAGTTTCTTTGAGTAAGATGGCATAAATTCCTTTGGACATACCCTCTTTTTGCTTTAGTTTCAATGAGGATCAGGATGCAAATACCTTTGTATACCCTCCTATATTATTGTTTCTTATATGTAGGGTTGAGGGTGTTGGTTGTGGAGTCAATTATCTTCCTAAGTCAGAGGATTTTTTCAGCCATGTTTGGATCCCATAATAAATGACCAAGATATAGGGGGTTTGGGGGGTGTCCCACCTCCTCGGCTTGAAGGTTTGGGGGCAAGAGCCCTTGAGGAAAAAAAATTGGTATGTTTTCGGCCATTGAAATGTGGCAGAAAAAAAAGGTGATTGAAAATAATGTAATTAAGTAGTCAATATGGACCATTCATTATTAGGTTATAGATCTGATGGTAGAGATTATGTTTATGTATTTTTTCCCTAGAAAGAAACCATCTTTTAAAGAGGGCATTATATTACTTATGTGGAGTAGTATGTGAGAGAGATTGTGATAGAGTGAAGAGGAGGTTGTAGCGGATGTGATGTGGGTTGTATCCCTTCATTTTACTGGATGGAATAAAATAAAGGATTGGTTGTTTCTCTATGGATGTATCCCATATTAGGTGAACCACATATATTGGTGTCTCTATTGTGTTTTGTTCTTATGTGTTTTATTTTATTACTCTGTGATCCTTTTTTCTAACAGAGGGCTCCCTAAAATTTTGCAAGCACATGTCCAATGGTTCTCACAAATCCATCACTTCATTTTTTCATCTCCTAGAGTGAATCAACTCATCCTAAACCTCCTCTACCTACAATATCAAACAAACTAATTTCCCAATTCTGTATATCTACATTCCTATTTGCATGTAATTTAATATAGTAACCTTAGTAACCCATTATCCATCTTTGACCGTGGTTTATACACAAACCACTCAACCTCCTAACAAACTAACCTAATTAATATCTAACCCACTAGCACCTTGACCTAATGGGTCCCCTAGCCACTAGCCTACTAATCCCTTCACACATTATATCCTTGAACACACGGACCCTCTAATACAATATTAGTATTAATCCCCATGAACCATAACACAATCACCCCCTAACACGTTGATCTCAAACACACTAACCCCCAAATGCACTATAACACTTAACCACTATGACCTTGAACATAGTATACCCCCTAATCAATATCCACCCCTAACACAATAGCCCTCTAACACACACTAACCTTGAACACTCTAACGTCATAATACATCGTGACCCATAAAAGCTATGAGCCTTGGCATGATCACCCTTGGACACACTCTAACCCTTAATACATGATATCCCTTAACCATTATACCCCCTAATACACTTTAACCATTAACCATTATGACTACTAAAATACAATACATACTAACCCCTATGACCTCTATGACCTCTATGACCCTAAGCCTTTTTGGATTCTATCATAGACACTACTTGAACTTAACAATGACACAATTTTGTCGTCAGTAATGTCATTGTAAACTTTGAAATTAATTTAAAAAATTAAAAATAAATTGGTATTTTTCCTTACATTTCTATCATTCTATCATGCAATGTGTAATGTCCCCGATCCCCTTGGTGCCCTTTAGAGATGATGGAGGAGCTCCTTGGAAACAACCTGCTAATTTTTTTTTCAAACTATGCACTTTCGCACAACTACAATAACTTCGGTCCGCAATACGCAAACCGCAAGTTGGGAGTTGGAAGTCAGCACCCCAACGCACCACTTCAAGAATTACACCTCTGACTTCCGCAATCCACAATGCGGGAGTCAAAAATTTGAAACACCAAATACACAATGTCGAATAAATACGCCTCTGACTTCCGCAATCCTCAATCCGCATCGTGGGAGTCGAAAAGTCAGAACACCAAATTCACAACTTCCAATAAATACGCCTCTGAATTCCGCAATACGCAATCCATAGTGCGGGAGTCGAAAAGTTGGAATGCCAAATTCACAACTTCGAAGATTTATGCCTCTGATTTCCGCAATCCGCAGTGTGGGAGTCGAAAAGTTGGAACACCAAATTCACAACTTCAAAGATTTATGCCTATGACTTCCGCAATCTACAGTGCGGGAGTCGGAATGCCAAATTCACATCTTTGAAGAAATACACCTCCGACTTCCGCAATATGCAATCCATAGTGCGGGAGTCAAAAAGTTTGAATGCCAAATTCACAAATTCGAATATGTACGCCTCCAACTTCCGCAATCCGCAGTGCGGGAGTTGAAAAGTCGGAACCATAGCATTCAATTCCAAATATATCATGCCTCCGAATTCCATAATCCGCACTCCCCAATGCGGGTTTAGAAATTCGGAAGTCGACCATATGCTCCTATTAATGCTAAATTCTTTGGTCGATATCTTCCTCATCCTAGGTCCATTTTTGGAAGACTTGGTATCGTTGGAAAGCTCTCGGCGAGCCCCATGCAACTGTATGATCCTCTGCCACACCTGAGAACTTTGAACCTATACTTCTTCCAACCCAAAATGTGGCCCCAAACTTCATCAAGGAATCTTTACCACTCTGTAAGGGGCTCATATACTACTCTGTCATGGCCCTTCCCTTCCTCTGATCCACAGAGGGAACATGAGCACCACAAGGGGGGTGTCTATTTCTTCCCCAAGTCCATGAATAACATTTTGGGATTTCTGGGTCTTTACAACTCTTATCCCTATTCATCAATGAAAAATTCATGGCATTACAAAATAAGAATGCAGATGTGCAGAAGCATGGTAATATAACATACACAGCAGAATTAAACCATATTAACAAACACCCAAAATGCATCTACCAACATTTCATCATGGGAATATACAACATAATGCATAGGCATTCAATTCTATTATTCAGCTAGATCAATCTATGCATTCTGACATAAACAACAAACATGCATATATGTAAAATGGGCATAATTTGAACCACAGAGCACACTTATCTTCAAGATCAAATCACCAAGAAACTAGCTATGGAATGCAACGTTCCAACCCAACCATAGGTCTTTTCCCAGCCTGTATTCCTTCAGCACTCTGATACCAACCTCGAGCTAGGGCCATGTATCCACTAAGGAGAAACTACCCAAGTTTACTCACAGCCTTGGTTTCACACCAACAATCATGCTAAGCAAACACACAGATGGGTTTATCAAGTATGCCAAGAGACAAGGGAAGAGGAAGCTAAGCCAATGAGCTCAACCACAGAGCTACATACATCTCAGACTCAATCAAACATCTTTCATTGGGTTTATCAAGCGGTTCCAACCTCTGCTCTCTTTTCTAATATGTCATCCACGCTTCAATCTCCTTAGGGTTGCGGCCAAAAGGCTCTGTCTACAACTGGATTTTTTGAGCTTTTGAATCAGGGTTTTCCTATGAATTTCTAGGCATCTCACACTTTCAAATTCTCCCCAGGGTTCATATCGATGGATCCCCCATTGGATTTCTTTTCCCACACAAATTGTTTGGGTGATTTTGGCACTCTCAAACGTTGCTTAACTCATAATCGCGATTTTCAGTTTTCTTCCCTACTGGGCATGCATCCTCCATGAAAAATCTATCTTGAATGATCCACCATCTGATGGGGATGAGGGAAAATGAATTCCCATGAGGTAGGGTGACTTATGGGACAAGAAAAATAGATCCCATACCATGGCTTACGAATTTCATGGCTTCCCATACTCCATCAATCCATGGACTAATTTCCTCAAGCACTTCCTTACAATAGAAATAAATGACAGCTAGGACAGTCAAAGGGGGTTCCCAAGGTGACATATGGAATCCTAGGGTTCAATCCCACAACCCCCTCACCTCTCCCTAGTGGATACACATAGCCCCCTCATTTAGTTGCATCCATAGCCATCCCCTTGGTATTTTTATTTGCATTATAATCAGTTACATGTTTTTACAATTTCCATGGCTTATTAGAACATGGATAGCACAATTTGAAATACTAGGCTAAGCATTCACTAGCGGGGCCTTGGCCTTGAGCTCCACTCTAGGAATCATACATCACATATATACAATGTGTTGGTCCCAGAGACGTTCTAAGGCTGTCTTTAGAATTGTGCCTGGGTATCAATGATAAATTTTGAAAAAAATACTAAATCAAATCACAGCTGACAGAAAATAATGTGGAATTCCAATCTTGAAATATAAATGGATAGTATTTCAATGTGCCAGAAATCAGACTTTGAGTGGTAAATGGAAAATGAAATGGTATAAGATAAAGGTACTGTAGAAAGTAAAGTTTTATCCTATATTTGCAAAATGACGTGTTGAGCCTAGGAGAGGAATTCAATAGCCTTAACAAAATGAACACAGAATGCCACTGAATAATACGAGAATATCACCTCAAGACAAATCAGCATGAATACTTCAATTACTAATCATCTCAGAATAAATACATTTAAGCATAAGCACTCATATAAAGTTCAGAACAGATCTGCAGATCATACATAAATGGAAGAGATGAAAAAGCAATAGAAGGTACTAACTGTGCACATCAAAACTTTGAATCCATAAACCTCCAAGATAGGGCAATAATATGTTTCTTTTTATATTGATCAAACTGTCCAATATATAAGTAATGCTTCTTACAAAAGAGATTCGATCCTTTGGCTACTGCCTATTTGGCTATGTATAGCCTTCCTACTTCCTACAACAGCAATTGTTACAATTAGTTACAGCTCAACAGCTTTAAGTTTTTTCTGTTTATACTCCCTAACAGAGTTTGTTACAATAACAGTCATACGGAGCATTACTGTTTATCCTATGACTATGACCCAGGACCACTTTACTAGCAAAGTAGTGCATCCGGCTTGACAAAGTTCGCATCACCTTAAATTATGAGGGTATTAACGACACAATGTCCTCGAGAGCTATAAGGAACCTTTTAAACTCCTGTTGGACCACCTACGGCCCCATGAAGACGTAGATGCGACCATACAGCTAAAGAATGTATTTTTGCAAACCTCTGTTACCTACTTCTTCCACCCCGTCCAATCCCTTTTCTCTTGGACCCTGCTTGCGATGGGGAAAAAGTTCAACTCTGATGCCGAGCTGTGGAACAGGACCTGATTTTGTCACTGCTTTGCTCAAACTACTCAAGTGCTACTGCTCCACCATGTGATCATTCTTTTTCGAGACTAGCATATCCCCTTCTTTCGTGCTCCTGTATCTGGGAGGCCCCTCTCCCTTTTAACCATTGTAATAATTGAACTCTCCTTAGACATCTTGGGTGAGACCTCAGACTTCTCCCGTCTGATTATCTGCGAGTGTGCATCTACAGGCTACTTATGGACGCTAGTCATCCGAATCCTCAGTGCTCCTGGTGAGCCTCCTCTTGAGATGAAATGCACCATTTGGAACCCCCTATGAACAAACTACTTGTCTTCGGCTCCACGCTCCAGATTGGTGAAGCTTACGAGCTTTGAAATACAAAAATAGGTCATCTCGTGGAGTATTTATAGAGCTTCCTAAACAATCCTCAGCGAGCATGCCTGTGCTATCGTAATAATTACACGGTTGCCCTTTTGGTCTTTTCATGTTGAGAACAGCTTGCAGCTCATATGGAGATGGCAGTGATAATAAGTACTAAGAGGTGCTACTTCCAAGTGACGACGGAGGCTGAAAAGATAGAAACCATTAGTGGTTTTCATGACCCCCAAAGAGTGGTTTAAGAAAATTGCTTTAAGCCCCCTGAGTAATCCTGGGACTTCCACGTGGAACGGGTGGTTTTATCTCAGGGGATGGCTAGCCATGATAAGCTTTGTGCAGTTGTCTAGCCCTGACACTCTAATGGTCGTCGATAGTCTGCTAGGGTGGTCTCGAGATCCATGTCCTGAAGGATGCAACTTTTAAGAATGGGGCCCCACTCCATGTTCGGCCTCCTTGTTGATGCTAGGTGCTTCATAAAATCGCCATGGTGGTTCTGGTGGTTTCAGGGTCCCTAAAAAGTGGTTTGGGAAAACCACCTTGAGGGCCCTAAATAACTGAGAGACAGAAACGCATCCATGGTGGTTTGTTGTCCTGGGCGGAAGAGGTCATGCCAAACGCGAAGCGCTTGTGGGTTATGACTGTGCCTGTATAAAACCGGTCTCCGCAAGCCACTATTCCGAGATTCTGCTGCGTCATCTGGTCATTTCCGCACACCACTCTTCCACTCTGCCCGTGCCATTTTACTGCTCTGAAATTCACTTCTGAGATAATTTTGGAGTCTGGTGATGAGCTTGCCCCTAGCTGATAATAACACTAACATCGGCTCCAGCAGGGACAACCTATTCCTCTTGGGAGAGGTTGAGAACAGTAGACTAGTGCCTTTAGTTCATTGGGTTGTGGAGTCATGACTGTTTCAAAAAACAAAGCTACACGAAGATAATTAGAGAATAGGTTACAAAACTTCTCATGATTTTTTAAAGAACAAAAAAAGAAATAAAATATGTTACAAACATGATACAATGGTTTTGTTCACAAGTTAATATGAGGAGATAGTAATGAAAGAACCGCTTTAGGAATCTCCCATTTACAGGGTTCCCAAAGCTTTCACCATTTAGTTGAGCCAGCTCATATGTCTTGTTGTCCTGAACTGTGATGATTTTGAAAGGACTCAACCATAGGTTGTCGAATTTCTCGTGCTTAGACCTTGGATTTCTTCTGGAATCCCATTTTAGAACAAGATCTATGTGCTGAAAATATCGGGCAACAACTCTTTGGTCAAAAGTTGCTTTTATCTTGTCATGGTAGATTTTAGTGGAGTTATCTAGTTGTTCCTTGACCTGTTGGATTTCTATCAACTGCTGAATTCTTCTTTCCATACCATCTGGCTCTTCTCTTTCTGGTTGTAGTAGCTTCATTACTGGGAGACCCAACTAAATCGGGAGGACAACTTCCTTTCCGTAAACCAATTGAAATAGTGAAGTGCCTATAGCCCGTTTGACACTGATTCGATCTGCCCATAATGCAAACTTTAAATGGGAGTCCCAGGCCTTTTTGTTTATGCTGAGCATCTTCTTAATAATAGTAAACAAGCTCTTATTGGAAGACTCGGCCAAGCCATTTCCCTGCGGGTAGTATGCAGTTGAATGAATCAATTCAATATTATAATTTTGGCAAAAATCCATCATCTTATATGATTTGAAGGCTGGACCATTGTCTGTAAGTATTTTCCTTGGGCAGCCAAATCTTGCCAAAATGTTTTCTTCCAAGAATTTTATTATAACTGAGTCATTTGTGTTCCTAGTGAGGATAGCTTCTACCCACTTCGTGAAGTAGTCAGTGGTCGTAAGGATCCATCGGTGCTGGACGCTAGAATGGGGATTTATTTCTCCAATAAAATCGAGACCCCACTGTTGGAAAGGCTCTTCCACCCTGATGAGTCTGAGAGGTAACGGTTGCATCTTTTGCTTTCCCATGAACATTTGGCATTCTTTGCATTCCCTGCCATCTTTCTTGCATCAACAAATAGGGTAGGCCAGAAATAGCCTGCTCGCAATATTTTATGAGCAGTCGCCCTCCACGCATGATGCCCTCCACACATACCTTTGTGAAACTCAGTAACTATGCCCTTTGTCTCTTCTTCCACAATACAATTAAGCAAGATGCCAAGTGGATCTTTCCAAAAGAGGTATCCATCCAAAACACAGTACTTGACTTCTCTAAGTTTAAGATCTCTTATTTTAGATGTCTCCATCTCCGGTGGATAAGTGAGATGATGTAGATAGTAAACTATATCCCCATACCATTTTGATCTCATAAACTTCACAATCACCTGGTCAAGAGGGTTTTGTTGACCTTCCTCGTCTTCCAGACCGAGCAGTTGATCTATCAAATTGATCTCAAGGGCTTGGTAGTTGGATTCAACCAGTAGCTTAGCCAATCCCTTCCCTTTTACCAACTTTGCAGGCTTAATCTCCATGTCATACTCTTGAATCTTGGAAATCCACTTTCCTCTTCGTCCTTTACTATCAGGATGACATAAGATATCTTTAATAGTACTACCCGGGACATGAGCGATGATCTTGGATTGCAAAACGTAGCTCCTGAATGATTTGAGTGCCTTAACGAGGGCATAGGCCTACTTTTCCATGGTGCTGTATTTTAAATCAACATCTCTCAGGGCTCGGCTGAA
This sequence comes from Larix kaempferi, assembly GCA_027924585.1. NCBI lineage: Eukaryota > Viridiplantae > Streptophyta > Pinopsida > Pinales > Pinaceae > Larix > Larix kaempferi. The sequence continues at coordinate 2,996,395 of BSBM01000619.1, forward strand.
AAAGGCAATGGGTTGTTCATGTCCTTCCTGATTTTTTTGCAAAAGGACTGTTGCAATAGTAACCTCAGAGGCAAAAGAGAAAATTAGGAAATCTTTGTTGTAGTTTGGGCTAGTCAAAATAGGGGCCTCTCCCAGGGAGTCTTTTATCTATTTAAAAGAGTTCCTTGCAATTGTGGTCCATTTTATTTCAGCATCTTTTCACAGCATGTCAGTAATTTCTTTCATTATTTCAGCAAAGTTAGGAATAAATCTCCGTAAAAAAATTATTTTTCTAATGAAATATTAATGTACCTCCTTTTTATTTCGTGGCAGCTTGATCAGCTTGATAGCCGCCACTCTATCCGGGTCTATCTTCATGCCATCTTTTGAAACGATATTCCCCAGCAGCTTTCCCTCTGTCATGGAAAAAAAATATTTCTTTGGATTGAGAGACAAGCCGTATTTCCTGCACTTCTCAAAGGTTTGCTTCAGATGTTGGAGGTGGTCTTCATCATATTTAGAGAACACGGTCATATCATCCAGATATATCACAATAAATTTGTCCTTTTCACCAATGAATGCTATGTCCATGGCTCTTTGGAATGTCGCCCCAGCATTCATAAGGCCGAAAGGCATCTTGTCATACATAAATGTCCCCCATGGTGTAGTGAAGGTCGTTTTTTTCCTATCATCTAGATGCATTGCGACTTGGTTGTTACCCAAAAATCCATCCATCATAGATACTCGAGTTGACCCGACTACCTTTTGCGGAATATGATCCATTTTGGGTAAAGGATAATTATCTTTCAACGAGCATTTATTCAGATTCATGAAGTCAACACATAGCCGTATCTCACCATTTTTATTTCTGACCAGTACTAGGTTAGCCACCCATTCTAAATGGGGTTCACCTGTCTCAACTTTTTCTTAACCGTTTTAGCATCAGTATTTAAGGGAATTCTATGTTGTATTACGGAAGTGTCATAAGTCTGGAGGTCTTCATACTTCCAAGCAAAAACATCTGCATAATCTCTGAATAACACTTCATACCTTCACCTTTGCTCACTTGTGAGGGACTGAGAGAGTTTGATGAACTTGCAGTCCTCCATAGTACCAAGATTTACTTCTTGTATGGCCTCAGTAGTTGGTTGTATTGTTGGTTTGGCCAAAACATCATTCTTGTCGAACAGTTGCTCTGATGGAACAAGTCCTTTCGGAATTAAATTGTTTTTTAACTACAGAACCTTGTGACCAGCGATCTATTGCATGAATGTAGAGCCTTCTGTATCTCTTACCTGCGAATTACCTCCTTCTATTTTTTCGAAATCACCATCTACTTCAGTATTTTAGAATTCCCTGAATAGTTGCAAAAAGTACCTAATTTGTTGGTCATCTTCAAAAACCTACCAACTTTTGACGTTGTCGAGAATGGAGGAACGTTATCTCATTTCAACTTCATAGTTTAGCTTCGGCTTCTTGGGAGGATCGAAAGAACTTGCCATCATGGCCAAAGCATCGGCCTGTTGATTTTCTTCCCGAGGGAGGAAAGTAATGTTAAAGGCGTCAAATAAGTTCTCAATGAGATCCCAAGCTAAATTGCGGTATGCTCTGAGTCTGGGATGTTTAGTCTAACAAAAACTTGTAATTTGATTTACCACAAGCTCAAAGTCTTCGAAAACTGCTAGATTAGAAATTCTCAAGTCCCTTCTGCTCAGAGGCCGAGGATGAGTGATTCATACTCAACGACATTGTTAGTGGTATCAAAATCTAGCTTGTATGACAGACTGATTTCATCCCCCAATGGTGATGACAATATTGCACCTGCTCTGGATTCATCTTTAGCAGATGCCCCATCGAAAAAGAGTTTCCAGACTTGGTTCCGGATATTTTCAGCGGCTAGTTCTGTCGCTTGAATATGTGCGCTTTCTTCTTCATCTGGGTCTCACACTGATAGTTTGTAACAACCCATGTTCTCATCAGCAGCATATATAGGATAATTCATAGAACTTTCCTGGTCGCTTATAACATAGGCGAACATGGCTTCCATGTATAACTGTATGGTTTCTTCGGCAAAAACGGGTATTGTAGCATACTTCATGTCCATCTGCATGGTTCCTCCAACCTTCTTATCCTAGCTTCTTGACAGGAGCATACCATATTTAGCTGGGACATCTGCTACCACCACATCCATCATTACACTTTTGGCTAGTATCTGGGAAAGAGTGACCACCATGTCTTTTATCATCCCTATGCACTTTACCTTTCTGGAATCAAAATTGCAAAGATCATGATAAGGCCTGGTGATTTCCAGTCCCAACTGTTCCATGATAACTTTGGGCATTATATTGTGAGATGCTCCGGAATCCAGCTTACAATTGTGCAGAATATTTTCATGTACATTCAGGGTGACGTAAAACGGGTTAGTGGGCTCTTCTTTATTATCAATGCGTGGGCCACACTGAAAGGAGGGAGCCTCATCATTAAGATTTATGGAATCTTGTTGATCAATGCTTTCGGCCTAGTGCAGCATCTTGTCAATCTTGCCCTGATACATAGGATTTATTATTAACTCAATCAAGGGAACCGCTATTTTTATTTTGTTCAGCTCTTGTTCCAAACTAAAAGAAGTGGGCCCTTCTCTAGGGATTGGTTCTACTCTCTTATGGGGGCTTATGCCTAGCTGCTTTGGGTAAGGAGGCTGCTTGAGGGGACTTTGTTTGAGATGACTTCCATGGGGACTTTCTAGGAATAGGTCTGCTCTGCTTGTTTGTTTCTTCCGGCCTTGGTCTTAAGTTGTACTTCTTTTGCGTTTTATCAGGCTTAGCGCTATAAGAAACCAGATGATCATCGGGGAATTTGTCATTTTCTTGGGAATACAGAAGATCTGAGCCATCTTCCTCATATAATAGTGAACTCTCATAGTCCTCTCTTGTAAGCTGCATGAGGTGGGAATCGTCCTCCACCCAATTTAGTTGTTCTTCGAAATCTTCATAACCTTCCTTTGTAGTGATTTCAACCAGATTGTTTTCCTTTTCACGAACAGGAGGCCTTAGTGGTTGTTCATCATTTCATTTTTCTCTGTATGCCATCTGTGGATTGAAGGTCTTCTGAGCTAATTTGGAGGACGAGGAGGGGACTATCTATTAGGACTGTTTCCCTCCAATTCCATTCTAGTGACCTTGTTTGACAGGTTCTTGATGATACAGGTCATCTCATCAATCTTTGCGTCCTGAGAGTCTCTTATTTCTGAAGATACACCTTCCTCCTTGGCCTTCCCTTTGTCGTTGGGTTCAGTATCATGAGTCATTTTAATCTTGCCTCCTGCTCTCATATTTCCTTCAATGTCTATGGCATCATCCTGCATATCACTGAGCGAGACTAGTCTTCTTTCTCTTAACGTTATGGAAAAATCTAAGGGGAAAGCAGCTGCATAAGTGACTCGAGCTGCGACTTCAGTAGGATGAATGTCCTCAAGAATTATGAAATACAGTTTGTTGAATCTTGCTGTGAAATCGACCACGTTTTCAAAGCCGCTTTTCTTCAGGGCAGAGAATTCTGTTAGATAATATAAACTGTCCCGTTTAACTCCCCATTTCTTGACAAAGGTAGTTTCCAAGATTTCCATGGTTCTAATGGATGCATTAGGTAAAGATCTAAATCATTTTCTGGCCTCTCCTTCTAGTGACTGAGCAAAAATTCTCATAAATACATCATCGTGCTCGATCAGGATGTTGTCTGTGAAATCTTGAAATCGATCCACATGGTCTTCGATAGATGTCCCTTTATTGACGTCATACTTTGGCAGTAGCTTCAGATAATGGGTAGGCATATCATTCAGGGGCATGGGTGACTGCAAAGTTCCATGTCGGCTTGCCACCCATCTTGGTGTTCTGGGTGGTGGTGGTGGCCCTCCGCCTCCTCCTCTTGACATAAGATGGTTGGCATTTAGAATTTGTGCCTGTGAGGCGGTGAGGGATTTGGGCAGAGTAGTATGAGCTGCAAGCTCCTTGTTTACAACAAGGATATTTCAGAAGCTTGGAAAATCGCAGGGAGTATGAGGATCTTGGGAAAAAGGTTCATTTTTAGGGGTTCTGATAATAAATTCAAACCGAGGGAACTGAGGGCCGAATAAAGGGGAGGAGAATCTTCGCTGATAACTTAGTGAAGTAGACTGCCACGTTTATGTCTCCAAGAAACTGAATCTTTTAGGGCCACAAATTCTTTGTGGCTTGGGCTCTGGCGAGTATGTCTTCGTCCAAATGCCAGGTTTGCTACTGTGGAGTCGCCAAGTGGATTACAACCTGCACCCCAATTTCATCCACTAAGAAACTGAGAGTGTATAATTTTATCGTTATACCCAGGGAAGATCTATCTTCTTGATTGCGTTCCCCAGCAATGACGCCAAAAACGATGTTGGTCCCAGAGACGTTCTAAGGCTGTCTTTAGAACTGTTCCTGGGCATCAATGATAACTTCTGAAAACTTTACTGAATCAAATCACAGTTGACAGAAAATAATGTGGACTTCCAATCTTGAAATATAAATGGGCAGTATTTCAATGTGCCAGAAATTGGACTTTGAGTGGTAAATGGATAATGAAATGGTATAAGATAAAGGTACTATAGAAAGTAAAGCTTTATCCCATATTTATAGAATGACATGTTGAGCCTAGGAGAGGAATTCAACAGCCTTAATAAAATGAACACAGATCGCCACTGAATAATACGAGAATATCGCCTCCAGACAAATCAGCATGAATACTTCAATTACTAATCATCTTAGAAGAAATACATTTAAGCATAAGCACTCATATAAAGTTTAGAACAAATCTGCAGATCATACATAAATGGAAGAGATGAAAAAACAATAGAAGGTACTAACTATGCACATCAAAAATTTGAATCCATAAAGCTCCAAGATAGGGCAATAATATGTTTCTTTATGTATTGATCAAATTATCCAATATAGAAGTAATACTTCTTACAAAAGAGAGCCGACACTTTAGCTACTACCTATTTGGCTATATATAACCTTCCTACTTCCTACAACATAAATTGTTACAATCAATTACAGCTCAACAACTTTAAGTTTTTCTGTTTATACTCCCTAACAGAGTTTGTTACAATAACAGTCATATGGAGCATTACTGGTTATCCTATGACTGTGACTCGAGACCACTTTACTAGCAAAGTAGTGCGTCCAGCTTGACGAAGTTCGCATCACCTTAAATTATAAGGGTATTAATGACGCAACGTCCTCAAGATCTATAAGGAACATTTTAAACTCCTGCTAGACCACCTACGGCCCCATGAAGACGTAGATGCGACCATACCGCTGAAGAATGTTGTTTTGCAAACCTTTGTTACCTACTTCTTCCACCCCGTCCAAGCCCTTTGCTCTTGGACCCTGCTTGCGACGGGGAAAAAGTTCAACTCTGATGTCGATCTATGGAACAGGACCTGATTCTGTCACTGCTTCGCTCAAACTACTCAGGTGCTACTGCTCCACCACGTGATCATTCTTTGTTGGGACCAGCATATCCCCTTCTTTCGTGCTCCTGTATCCGGGAGGCCCCTCTCCCTTTTAACCACTGTAATAGTTGAACTCTCCTTAGACATATCGGGTGAGACCTCGGACTTCTCCCGCCTGATTATCTGCGATTGTGCATCTGCAGCCTACTCATGGACATTGGTCATCTGAATCCTTAGTGCTCCTGGAGAGCCTCCTCTTGAGATGAAATGCACCATTTGGAACCCCCTATGAACAAATTGCTTGTCTTCGTCTTCACGCTCCAGATTGGTGAATCTTATGAGCTTTGAAATACAAAAATAGGCCATCTCATGGAGTATTTATAGAGCTTCCTAAATAATCCTCGGCGAGCGCGCTTGTGCTATCGTAATAATTACACGATTACCCTTTAGTGACGACGGAGGAGTGATGACGGAGGATGACAAGAAAGAAAACATTAGTGGTTTTCAAGACCCCCAAAGAGTGGTTTAGGAAACCCAATTTAAGGCCCCTGAGTAATCCTGGGACTACCATGTGGAAGGGGTGGTTTTATCTTAGGGGATGGTTAGCCATGATAAACTTTGTGCAGTTGTCTAGCCCTGACACTCTAATGGTCGTTGATCTTCTGCCAGGGTGCCTCGAGATCCGTGTCCTGAAGGATGCAACTTTTAAGAATGGTGCCCCACTCCATGTCTAGCCTCCTTGTTGATGCTAGGTGCTTCATAAAACCGTCGTGGTGGTTCTGGTGGTTTCAGGGTCCCTCAAAAGTGGTTTGGGAAAACTGCCTTGAGGGCCCTGAATAACTGAGAGACAGACATGCGTACATGGTGGTTTATTGTCCGAGGTGGCAAAGGTCATGCCAAACGTGAAGTGCTCGTGGGTTCTGAATCCACCCGTATAAAACCGGTCCCTGCAAGATGCTATTCTGAGCTTCTGCTGCGTCATCTGGTCGTTTTTGCACACCACTCTTCCACTCTGCCCATGCCATTTTAATGTGCTGAAATTCACTTCTGAGATAATTTTGGAGTCTGGTGACGAGCTTGCCCCTGGATGATAATAACACTAACACAATGTTTACATTACAAGCCAATACATATGAAGGTTCAAAATGGGGGTATTACACAATGGATAGATGAGAAAAGGAGAGTAGAGGAGAAAATCATAGAATATTGCGAAGAGAGGAGAAGATCTACGAGATTATGAAGAGGAGAGATGAGGAGAGTGAAGGAGATGAATTTTATTATTATTATTATTATTAATTAGGTAAGTGTTTTAAAAACCCAACTTGTTTGTTTTCTAGGTAAGTCATATCTTAGCTCACAATGATGTCATTTATGTATTCTATCAATGGAAAACCTTAGGCACCAGACACAATTCTTGCACACCTCGTGGTGCATGAGAGTGTCATTGGATGAAACATCCAATAACAGACACTCACAAGCCTCATCATGTGTGACAATTCTGTAGGGAGGATAAGTATCACCTTCCAACAATAGTATGTTCATCCATGGCAATGCCAAAGCATTCATTTCAATATGGTGAAGAGATAGAGAAACCTTGTCAATTGAAGAGAATGATGCAAAATGAAAAGATGGCTTATGTATAAATCCTTGCATGCTATCAATGTGAGATGCCAACCTATTTCCAAAATATAAGAACACATTTTTGTGGTTCAAGAGAGGAGTTCTAAGTTTGACACGCAACAACAACACAAATTCAAGGATAAATTATATTGTTCTCTCTCATCACCCACTTTTCCCCACATTGGTTCATATCTCTCGTATTGCTCCTAGCAAGTCAACCACCACATGCACATTGTTATAATATATGTTTTTATTCTTTATATAATGTGCCCTGCGACCTTAGGACATGATGTAAAATCCTAACTCTATTCTCGAGTGGGGCCTTGTCCCTTGGCTCCCTCTAAGAATATTTACAAGACATGTACATCATATACATATGAGTATTTATAGACTTATCCCACATGGCTAGGAACTACAACAAAAATTCCAAATTCTGAACTATTTATATAACTTGATCAAGCATAATTCCATGAGTAAAAATTGGGTACTACATGAGGTTAATAGGGAAACAGTAAGGCAAAACACTCATGAACAAAGAATTCCCTCCCATTATGTTTAATTTTTTGAATTCGCAAAGTTGCTCACCTAATGAAGAGACATCAAGATTTCTTCCTTGACTAAGGACAAGATAAATCAATGAAGGGAAATGAAGATACAAAACAAACATTAGTAACCAAGAAGCATAAAATAAACCAATCAAGGTAGACACAGGTAGTGAATATAAAAGGCATGGATGAGAAAAAGGAAATCCAAGGGTAGTAATGTAGTTTCATGTAAAATTTGAAGTCCTTAATTGTATAAGAGGGATTGTTATTCAAGACATTGATTTTGTTCAATTATAAGAGAAGTTCACATGAATTAGAAATACCACTTTGTTGCCACCAAGGTTGGCATGGGAAAGTGGGTTGAAACCTTAGTTTCTCTTGTGATGAGAGTGTGTTTTCACATGTGATAAGTGGGGGATCTACCTCATTCATCACTAGTATGGATTTATTTTTAGTGGGTGTGAAGCCTATGAGAACCTGCGATATGTGCATACAAGGATGGTGTGATATGTGCTTGATTTCGTTTTAGTGGATGATAGTGTCTTTTACTTCATTGATAGTTGGTATGGATTTATTTTTAATGGGTGTGATTCCTAGGAGAACCTGCGATAAATGGTTGACTTGTTCAAGTAGATGCCAATGATTTTTCACCTATGTCAGATGAAGGATCTACGTCATTGATGGCAGATATGTGATCTATATTGCTATGGGTGTGATGTCCAAGAGAATTTGTGATAGGAACCAATTTGTTCCATTAGATGCAAGTGTTTAGAGTGGATTGATGCTTATGATATGCATACTTAACCATTGATTTTTTTTGTTTCTTGGAATCTGGGATGGGTTGATTCATTCTATGAGAGATTTACGAATATTAAATTATTTGTTTTCGTTGATTTGTGACTCAAGGGTTTACAAGAATAATGACCTTTCCCAATTTCAATTATTGTTACAAATGGAGGGAGATTCCAACAATATACATTAGGTATAACATTGGTACTTGTAGACCTTGTACATTTGTGTAGAGGTTGAGCATGGATGTGATAACTAGCGTGATGTTAAGTTCTTGGTGATCTTGTCCATTTGTGCCTATGGTGGTGAAATCAATAATTGAATCCAATATTATAGTTGATGGGAGTTGTGATGAGTACTAATGAAAGGGTTGTTGGATTCTGTCAGGTAGAGGGATTTCACCATGATGATACTCTTGCTTCAATATTCTGATGCTCATAGTTTGATGATAACAGTTTATGGGTTGTTGTTACTCTTACCACAAGCTTGGTATATTAGGATCGATAAGTTGATATGTATGTATTTTTATCTTGTGCTTTTGATATAACTAATCCACTTGTCTTAATATTGTTGAAGATGTGATTATATTTACAAGATGTCATGAGCAACTCTTGATAATAAAAAATTCCTATAATGATGACTTTAGGGATGCCATAATTTTGACATGTTAATGTCGATGTCTTCTTTGTTTCGAAGTGTTTTTCAAATTTTAGTGGGAAGCGATGATCTAAGCTTATGTTCCTTTGGTTTTCATAGATGGTCATTGCTCATTTAAAGCCCCTAGCAAAGCGGAAAATGGAGTCAATTGGTTTGGTGATGTAACTTCAAGTTGCTTTGTTGTATTTCCCTTGCATGTACACCATCTAGAGGTTCATTTGCATATTGATTGGAGAGAGGAGAACCTTTGTGTGTAGTGATTGCTTGGAAGCTAGGATGTACGAACATGTATTTGTCAGTATGATGTTCTATCATAATGGATGACTATTTTTTCATCTTTCAGGAGGCACCATAGTTATAGGTTGCAAATTTAGGAGTTGATTAGTGGTAGAAAAAAAAACACTTTTCCCATAAAGAGGGAGTGTTAATTTTTGGGTTACTCCAAAAGTGCTTTCACCTTGCTAAGAGAGAACTAGGTTCCCTAGTCCCTTGGTGATGCTTTGACATATAGATGGCTCAATTTGGGTGTATTCTTGGCCTTGGTTAGAGTGCTTGCATAGTTCTCTTACCTAGGAGGTTTAATTTACCTTAATTGGCATGATGACTAACTCATTGGGTGCACACAATGGATGAGTTGGTTTCTCAATTAGGAGAGGTACCAACCTAGTAGGAGGAGTGCTAAGAACTTGGAGAAGGGCACTTAGCCCTAGGATCTTGGGACAATGTGATATACACCTTGGAGGTTGGACACTTGACATGAGAATGTTTAGGTTGAGGAGCATACTTGATGGATGTTAGTTGTGGAATCAAACACAATCGAGCACATATGTTGAGGAGCATTGGAGATTAGTAACCACATTGGCACATAAGTTGAGGAGAATTGGAAATATATATGAGGACATGTAGCTAGAGGAGGATAGACTTGCATAAGGACACTAGGATAATGAACCACCATGGAAGAGAGAGGATTGGACTAGCATCTTGTTCAAGAGCACATTATCTTGAAGGACTGGGGCATTGAGCCCAAGGAGCATCATGCATGGAGGGAATTTGATAGTAGGGGTTGGATAAACCCTTGCGTAAAACTTGCATATTCATGTATTGTAGATCTATCCACATGGGGTTGCCTTGTTAGTTACTTGTATGGACATAAGTACCTTTTTATGTTACCCTACTTCACTTACTCTATATATAAAGGAAGGAGAGAGCTCTTGTAATATTTATCATCATCGCATTATTTCATAGATTTGTAATGGTCTTGGAGTCATTTTGTAGTGAGCAAGATGCTAGGATTAAAGTGAGTAAACCCTAGACAAAGACAAGAACATAAATAAACATCTTGGATGTTCTTATAGAGAAGGTTATTTTGAGATGCTAGGGTTTGTGTTATGCAAATAAAACCTAGAGAAGAACATGAGGGTGGAGGCGTTGATAGTTTATCTTATGGCTCTTGTTTTAGCACTAGGGTTCTAACTCTAGTAGAATACATGAGGAAATAAGCTAGTGCCTCGGATGAGATTGTAGCCTTGTTTTTATATGATGCATGGAGGCTAGGGAAAGATGATGGAAAGCCTAGCTTAATTAGTCTTGAGCTCAATGAGATGCCTTCTTGCAAAAAGACTCAATTATTATATTCTTGATGTTCCATGGAGGTAATGGTGCTTGTGTTGATGCACGAGTTGAAAACCTAGGGTTTGAGGACTCAAACCTTAGGATGGACATTTAGACTTAGAGGCTAACACTAGAGTTGCCTTGCCATGTACTTGTGTGATGGAACATGGCTAGGCTTTGTAAACCCTAAGGAAAATAAGATTCACTAGTGTGGAGAACTTGTGTGATAAAAACATGGTGTATGTGCCAAGGAGGACTGGTCAATGTTAACACTACCTTGTTGAAAATCTTTGGTGGAGTAACCAACTTTGGTTAGGAGTTATTCCTAGCTAGGAGGAGTTGGTAGCTAGGGTTTTCCTATGATTTTCTTAGTTAGGAGTTGGAGAGCTTGACTTGAACGAGATTTGTGATAAAACTATAGTATGTATTTGCACTTCATCTTTTATATATATGTGGAATTTTAAACTGTCCAAATTTTGTGTACTTGCAAATTTGGTTTTCAACTTATAGTATCTTCACGACTAAGTAGATTTCACTCTTGTTGTGCAGGTTAGATTGACATAACATTGAGATGAATTGGTTAAGTTATTTAACACATAGATGGAAGATAAATGAGCAATTTTACTATTATAATAGAGTATTTTAAGCTATGTCATTTGGTGGAGAATTGTATCTAATAGCTATAACTTGTTGGCATTGAGCATTGAGGTACACTTGTTCAATATTTATTTTCATGGGTTCAAGGTTATCTACTTAATTGGGTTGGACATAAGTGAATGTTGTAATTTAGTATTTCAGATTCAACCATAAAGTTGCAAGTTCACAAAAAGTAAGGTTAAAAGTTCACAAAAAATAAATACAGGAAACCACAATATTGAGATTAATTTCATAATTTGCATTAATTACGTTATTCCTAATTATAAATTACAAAATAATATCTCACTTATGCTCTTAGATAAATAATATAGAATTTATTGTAACCTAACTAATAAACTTCTCATAAATCATATTCTATAAATAAAAAAAATGATCTACTTTCTTATCTTCCATATTAAATGAATATATATTCTCCAACAATTTTTTTTATTAACAAAAACAACTTTATTAAATGAACTTCAATAAACTTCTCCTAAATCAATTTCTATAAAAATGATGATCTAGGTATTTTTATCTCCCATATAACATGCATATACATTCTTGGTAGTCCCCAACGTATATCTGTATTAACAAAACAAACACTCTATTAAATGAACTTCCAAAATATTTTATTTTTCTTTATATAAATAGCCAGACTGGTTCATATTCCTCTTTATAATAGAATGAGTAAATATCAATCATTTTATTTAACTTTAAAATAAGTTTTGTAATCTAAGAACTTTGAAGTCCAAACATAATTGAAAAGTTTTATATGGCTACTTGTTGCCTCAGACCTTCATCTTCCTCTTCATACGACGGGGAATATGTTTAGGAAGAAAGAGAGCTTTGAAAGTGTTTTACACAGTATGTGTTGGCAATCTTCAATAGCAGGCTATGCAGCTTCTCCGGTGCAGAAAAGAATGAACTATGGTCTGAGTCAATACTGTAAACCTTCTCTGGTGGCGATATGGCTATCAGCTCTTCTTGTTTGGCAAGAGAGACCGCGTTATCTTTAAGAGTTTTGATATAAATTCTTGGAACAACCCCATACCTTTCATCTGTGGTCTCCAAGCTTATATTTGATGTCATCGTTGGGTATGGTCTGAGTGAAAGAGAAGCTAGAGTGGCATCCTGTCAACACTAAATTATATTCAGTACTGTTCCTCCCAAGGTATTAATCCAGAAATAATATATAATTATTAATGTACTTACCAATGTCGAGGTTGTACCATAGAAGAGATGCTTCTGATACTTTCTGGGCAGTATTGCAGATGTCGGTTGTTCTCCAGTGCCATTACCAAAGTAATATTCATACTCCTCCAAAATGTCTGCGTCCTGCTCCACCTGTAGAAGCAATCTTTCTCTCAATTAAATCTATATTTTAATTTTAATTTTATTAATCATTTATATTTGTAGGAGCAAAAACCCTTACAATCTTCTTTTCCAGCTGCAGGTATTCTCCACCCTGAAACATAAAAGCGCTGAGATACACTGCTACCGCAATGAGATGCGGGAAATCTTCAGATCCATGCGCTAAGCTAACGCCTCCCAGGCTGTGTCCCACTAACACTATCTGAACATTACGTAACCGTTAGAAAAATTTGTCATGAGCAGAGAAGATGTAATCTCAGATGAGTTTACAAAATCAAAATTTCAAAATTAGTAATGGACGCTCTCTAGCGTTTCAATTTCAATGTGATATGCTCTCCAGAGTTTCAATTTTGTTTCGATTTCAGTGTGATAGTTTCAATTTCAGAGTGATGGCACCACTAACTTTTTAAGGCATTAAAAATAAACTAACTCAAACCCATCTAAATACAGGTCTAATACATAATTTTAGAGATGAAGAAGCTTGAAGTTGTATATATTAATGGCCATTTGTGTAAACCAACATTTTAGAGTCAAAGCAGTGCACTGTTACACCTTGCACAAAAATTGTTTTGGATCTCTTAGACAATCCCTCTTAGACGCATCACAGAAATGCATTAAATAGCAAATTCCAGCGATCCCAACCAATGCCTAGTTATTGGATCAGGTCATGAATGATAGGAGGTGAAAAATGTATGGCCATAAATGATAGGAGAGGTGAAAGACTTCATACAACTAGAAGCACTTTTTGGCTGATGGTTTTTTTGGTCACTTCATTGAAGTCTAAGTCTGTTATTGTTTTTTTTCTTAATAACAATATTCTTTATGTTTCGGTAAGAGTTAGAGAATTATATTTTTATCATTCCTGAGACACGTCACTTTGAAGATCCCCAATTTTAGATGTAGAGAACCGTCATTCTGATAATTGAAACTGGGTTAATGATGAAAAACTTCCACCAATTTACTGCTTAACCACAGCTCAGCGGAGATTCACTGAAAGCTGTTCTTATCAATGCCTAATTATCGAATCAAGCCATGAATGATAGGAGGTGAGGTGAAAGACTCTATACATCTAGAAGGACTTTTTGGTTGATGATTTTTTCAGTCATTTCATTGAAGGCTGTTCTTAGTTTCCAACTATGCCTATACTTTATTTTTTAGAGTTTGAATCTATTACTTTTAAGGAAGAAATACAAAGCCATTAAATCTAAATAATGTAATAACTTTAATGATAGGAGGTGAGGTGAAAGACTCTATACATCTAGAAGGACTTTTTGGTTGATGATTTTTTCAGTCATTTCATTGAAGGCTGTTCTTAGTTTCCAACTATTCCTATACTTTATTTTTTAGAGTTTGAATCTATTACTTTTAAGGAAGAAATACAAAGCCATTAAATCTAAATAATGTAATAACTTTATATTTTTATGTTAATTTCTTAATAAAATTATAATATACTTTAATAATATTCTACCAACATAAAGATATGAATAGGTTGGATTATCCATTTAATCACACTTAACAACTTTGCCATCTGCTATTTTATGACCCTGAGCATTTGATATTCTGAGAAATGAGGTAGCAAACGATGCAGATCTCACTAATTTGCATTAAACGGATGCAAACTTCTTCAATCTGTTCTAGTATCAAGCTGCTCTAACGGTAGCTGAGGTAAATCTGGACGTTCTGAGCTTCCAATCTGCTGTCAATCTTGTTAAAGAATGCAGAGACCTGCAAATAAACCCCAATTCTGCAAAACAGATCCTAAACAACTCAACACATGGCAGGAAGTGAAACAGAGCAGGAAGGAAAAACTGAAAGAGACGATTAAAGAGGATTTCAAACAGAATTTTAGGTTCAGACAATGGATTTGAGGCTGAGAGTGTTGAGCTCTCCCTTAGTTGCCCTTAAATCAGCTTTACAGTAGAACAGTTGGTGAGGTAATAGGTATACATCAGTTTAGAGAAGATTGTTGAGCTCTGCATCATTTGGTTGGGGAGATATCTATACTAACAAAATAAAATTCTTTAAACAAAACACTTTCATTTTTTTAATTATCAATCATTTTGCTTACAATGTTTTCACCAATGAAAGCTAATTGTTTTATAATTTGGGTAGGAAAGTGCTGATCTGAAGGACATGGACACTAGCCAAAAGAAAGCTGTAAGCAACAGCAGCAATGAGGTTCCCACTGCAAGACTGAAACTGCAGAAAGGAGGTACTCTGTCAACTGTCCCTGTACATAGACAAATAATAGTGGGTCTCAGCAGAGACTATGCACCATGAACTCTACCAATGATTAATATATAAGATGGAATATTAACTAATCATTGGAAGGCTGCCATGCCCTTAGTGGTTGTTGTGGATCTGACCCCACTGTAACTCTGTAACAGAATGATGGCAGATGTACTCTGTGTACAATAACCCTGATTTGGAACAGAACTCTGCTTTTATGCTCTAATCCATTTAATGTTTGTTACATTTGCAAAGGTTGTCTTTCTATTTGGGGCTGCTGTGAACTGACTCAACCAGATGTAGGGAAAGCATTGCTGCTCCTGTTCCCCTGCAATTACAGATCAATATGGTAACAGAGCGGAAAATCTCGGTGCTGTGAAGTGTCTGCATGGAATATTGCATGACTCTGAGCACAAAAGGAGTTGAAAGAGGTCAAGGAGAACTCACCCTGTACAATCCAGCAGCCGGTAAGGAAAGGAGACTAAAAAAACTGTTTCCATGTCTGATTTTCATACCATAGAAGAAGAGAATGCTGAATTTAAAGCTTGGTTTGTTATAAAGGAGGAGCAATCTCTGCTCTGCCCCCTGGGTGATAGAACGGATCAATTGTATGATCCAGCAGCCAATAGGAAAAGAAGGCTCAGAAAATCTGTTTCTATGTCTGATTTTCACACAAGATTAGAAACCTAGAAGAGGACGCTGAGTTTAAAGTCCAGTTTGGTAGTAAGGAGGAGCAATCTCTTCTCTGGGAGAGAGAATGGATAAATTGGCTGACATGTTCTCCCATTTCATGTGAGTCATGTTGGACAAGGGGAAATGTCCCAATAGAAAGACGAGCAAAAGCCTCAAAAGGAAGAAAATCCTGAAGGGGAAAATTTCAAGAGACATTGAGTCAGACCAAAAAAGGAGTTGAAACTTGAAGGAAATCAAGCAGCACCTGCTCCGTACAACCAGAAATGGATAGGAAATTTTAATTTATACATTAATTTTCACTAAAGGTAAAAAATGACCCTCGAGACTGAAAAGAGTACACTGGCATATAGTGTGCAAATGCAAGAAGCAAGCAATCTTGGTCTACAGAAAAAAATTAAAAAATTTAACATCCAGCTGAAAGAAGGTTTAGCATGACTGTTTCCATGTCCAATTTTCTGACCAGAGAAGAAGAGGATGCTGAATTTAAAGCTTCGTTTGTTACAATGGAGGAGCATGTCATGTACCAATTTTCCCGTGTAATAAATAAAAAGAAGAATCCTTCAAAATAAGAAGAAGAATATGTAAAAAGTAAAAGTACTAAATTAAAAGTACATATGGCGAGAATACTGCCATACACTGGGAGACAGCTCCAGCCACCAACCTCCACGCCATCCAAATACTCTTGAAGATAATTGTGTAATAATGAAAAGTTATGATGTAAATGTGAAAAGTTGTTACTTTTCGGTATTGGACCTTAATACACTATTATCTGTTTTGACTAATACCAGACATGATGTTGTACCCAATTTTTCTTATCATAAGCCGGTGGCATTCTTTGATGGATCTGAGGTGGATGGATGTTGTGCTGTGGGAGGAGTGATATTTATAAAGGACCATTATTTTACTCTCAAGTTGAACTGCGGTAGGGGTACTAATACCAAAGCTGAATTACTTGGGCTTTGGAGTGTGCTTACAGTTTCATATGCTTTTGGTCTTCATGCACTATCCATATTTGGAGATTCTAGGGTGACGATCAAATGGGCAAAAAGTGAGTATGAGCTGAATGTGATCTCTTTATATTAGTGGTGCTGTATGTGATCTCTTTATATTAGTGATGTTGTAGGATCAAAGAAAAAATCAAGCTTTTTAGGGAAATTTCTTTTGAACATATCTACCGGCATCATAACGCGATGGCAGATGCACTCTCAAAAGAGGCTCATGAAGGTGATGAAGGATATATCAGATGGGAGGAATTTCTGGAGGCTTAGTGTATTGATTCTGGGACTGTGAACATATATACGTATTAGTTTTGTTTTTTTTGTATCTACGAATGTCTCTTGCTGGGTACATTTGTTCATATTTGGATAAGATGTTACCAAAGGATATAGGAGGCATCTCTCGATATTAAGTCTTTTTGAGGGCTCAAGTTTTTTTGTACTATTTGATTCACATAATGAATACCAGTAGTACGGTTTTTTTCCGCTGAAAAAAAAAGATGATTTGTTGGATTGGAGGGGCACATTGGAGGAAGTTGCCACGAGAAAGAGAGTGGGGTTATGGGATAGTCCATGTACATGAGGGGTATTTTTCTATGCTTGGGCGCATGTGGGATTTGCCACATACATGAGGTCAAGGTGAGCTCAAGACCTGACATGCCGTGGGAAGCAACCACGAGATTCTCCTCTCTGTCCGAGTGATGCCAATGTACCCTCCAAGAAATCATTGATTGCTTGTGTATTAGATAAGTATTTGATTCCTACATTATTCTTATTGAGAATATAAATATTATTGGAATAAAATAAATAATAAGTGAATATGCATGTTTATATTTAGAAAAATATTACTTCTCTCTTTTCCATCCTACAAATGAATAAAAATGGTTATAATTATGAAATAAGTGAGAAATACTTAAATAGGGAAAACAGAGCCTGACAAAGCAAGTCTCTATTCTAGGAAATGTAAAGGACAAATTGGTTGACACGTTCTCCCATTTCATGTTAGTCATGTTGGACAAGAAAGGGGAAAAGTCTCAACCAAAAGAGGAGAAAAATCCTTAAAAGAAAGACAATCCAGAAGGGGAAACTTCCAAGGAACACACTATAGCAAAGTCTCTAGTTGGGCATCCGTCATTCAAACTTCAAGTTGTTTTACATCCATCCCTATGATAGATGAATGGAAAAGATAAATTAAACAATTGTCTTAGAAAACTAGATGTTTATTTCAGCGTTTGTGGGTATAATGATAGAAACATATTTCATTTTTCCCATTTAAAGATGTCCAGCCATCCCCTAGTGTGCTGGGAGAGTTATATTTTGTCTCACTGGAAGCAACTAGTGCAATAATGGTCAAACAACTTATCAAAGCCTAATTCTAACCTATCACATAAGAAAGAAAGTAGAATTTGAAGTGGCAATATTTGCATTAGAGGCAAGGGAAATCGATTCAAGACTATACCTATAAGGCCCTATCCTTGAGAGGCTTTGGGCACCTCCATCGCATGATCACCATGGTGGTTTCTTTCCGGCACGAACAAGCTTGACAAAATTTTGTGGGCTAGACAAGTTGGTTAGGGGTGCCTTGCCTATCAGCAAGGCATACCATGGATGTTGGGCACCCTTGCCTGAAGGAAAGGCACACCTTAGACAATGGAAACCCGCATAGGTTAGACAGACCAAAAGAACATGGTGGGAACTTGATGAGACAACGAAGGTTTTTGTGGGAAAATTCATCCATAGGCATGCGTGGACTCATGATGGATGAAGTTGCAAAAAGAATCGATCGACTTATAGAGGATTTAGGCATGTTCAGTTAGAGGCATATTGTTTGGGTGGACCAAGTGGGCATACTTGGGCATAGCTTTTTGAAGGTACTTGTGACAAGAGTGATGTGGCAGGTGCACCTGCCCCTTGCAAAGGACATGATGCTATGGGTACGTTTGTTGTATAGACTTGAGATAGGCATGATTTATGGGTGCACTTGCCAGAGGTACATGTGATGGATGCAGACGCAATGAGCACACTTATCGGGCACACTTGTGATGGATGTGGATGTGACGGGAGCACTTGCTAGACAAGATTGCAATGGGCATGGACATGGTGGGCATGCTTGTGGGAACTTGGACATCGAACTATCTTGCAATCACAATTGCATGGCATAATGGGAGTGACACCATTTGAGTTGAATGTTAGCAAGACAAGCTATGTGGGCAGCATTGAGTTGTATGTAGATGCTCGGGAACACTTAGACTTGGAAGAGCTTATTCCAACTTATATTTCATATTTGTTATGGTGGATCTACTTATTTTGGTGATGTATGTAGATGACCTGTTTCTTACAAGATTAGAGAAGTTCATCGCAGGGTGCAAGGAAGATATGGTAGCTAAGATCAAGATGAAGGACATTGGCATGATGCATTACTTCTTGGGGTTGGAGATTTGGAAAAGGCCAAGGGAGATTTTTCTTGGGCAGAGTAAGTATGCAATCGAGATCCTTAAGAGATTTCAGATGAAATATTGCAAACCTATGGTCACGCTTATGATTATTGATTTGAAGAAGGTAACAAATTCAGATTTAGATTTGGTGGATCCCACATTATACAGGAAATTAATAGGTTCATTGATGTATCTGATCAACGCTAGGATAGATATATGTTTTGTAGTGAACTCCTTGAGTCAGTTCATGGTGGATTCAAGGCAGGAGCAATGGGTAGCAGTGAAACATGTGCTTAGATACTTGAGAGGCACAATGGAGTATGGGATGAAATATCTAGGAGATCATGAAGTGAAGTTGAAAGGGTATACACACTTAGATTTGGCAAGAAGTCCATCAGATAAGAAGAGCACCTCAAGATGTTTCTTTAGCTAGGGATGAATGATATATCTTGGTTCAATCAGAAGTAGACTTTTGTGGCACTTAATTCAGTAGAGGAAAAGTATACGGAAGATAGTACAATGAGTTGTAAGGTCATTTGGATTTGCAAGTTACTTGCAAATTTATTTGATCGGGATTTGGATCTGATGATGATTTACAGTGATAATTAGAGTTGTATAAAACTCTTTAAGAATCCATTTTTTTGTGATAGGTCCAAGCACATTGTGATCATATATGACTTCATCCAAGACAAGATTCAAAAGGGAGCAGTAAAGATTCAGTATGTACCCACAGATTAGTAGGTTGCTGATATTTTAACCCAAGCCCTTAGAAAAAGGGGAGTTTGAAGCATTTAGAGACAAAATCTTATTGGTGCAGAATTCTATCCTCGCTAAGAGGGAGTGCTGAAAATTGTAGCTCGAACAGGAAATTCTGCATAAGTTTAGTGTCACACGTGGTGGAAGTCGTTCAAGTCAATTCTATTTTGTTATTAACTTTAGTAATAAAGTGAAAGACTTCCGTGGCACTCAGTTTAGCAGAGGCAGAGTGTATGGAAGCTAGTACAACGAGTTGTGAGGCTATTTGGCTTTGCAAGTTACTTGCATATTTATTTGATCAAGATTGGATTTGACGATGATTAACTATGATAATAATAGTTGTGTCAAACTCTCTAAGAATCCATTTTTTCATGATAGGTCAAAGCACATTGAGATTAGATATGACTTCATCTGAGACATGATTTAGAAGGGAGCAGTAAAGCTCTAGTATGTACCCATAGATTAGTAGGTTGTTGATATTCTAACCGGACCCTTAGAAAAAGGGGAGTTTGAGGCATTTAGAGACAAAATTTGACTAGTGCATAATTCCTTCCTCGCTAAGAGGGAGGTTGAAAATTGTATCTCAGACAAGAACTTCTACATAGGTTTAGTGTCACACATGGTGGAAGTCGTTTGATTCAATTCTATTTTGTTATTCACTTTAGTAATAAAGTGAAAGTCTTATATTTAGATGTTGAGCTAATAAAGTGTATTTTTAATACATTAATGATTTAGACTAATCTCAACTGTACATCTCATTGAGAGATTAAGGTTTTGGTGGATTAGGGTTTCAAATCAAGTATAAAGGAAGGTCCAGGTATAGGGTTAAGACATATTCATCATTCATTCAAAGACAATTTGGTCAACCAAATTTAGAGCGTTGGAGAGGAGCTAGTTCAACAACTAGGCAAAGAGCAATGTGCAGGTCTGTACATGATAGATCCGTATAGTCTTACGAATTCGTATGGACAAATCCCTACAGTCATACGGATAGGTCTGTACAACCATAGAGAATAGGTCCTTAGATCCATACAGACAACTTGTACAATAGGCAGAGATAAACTAGTTATTTTCTCAGTTTTGGAGGGTGGTTTTCCTCAGTAAGTGTGCAATTTGTTCCATTTGATTGTACCGTAAAACTATTAGTCTTGTAAGCTTTTAATTATTTGATTTGAAGGAGTAAATCATCTGTGTATTGTATTTTTTGCTTCTGATGTTTGATTTCTATCTATATGTGTGACTACTACTATGTGAAAGAATTTAATTTATGCAATTAAGTAACAAGTTTGTGTTTAGTTGAGAACATAAGGATAGTAGTCACCTAGGGTTTGAAAAATTAACATATACTACCAAATCCTAGACCATAGGATTAGATATTTCCTCATGTTGGCTAATGTCAACTCATCTAATATCCCCTTGTCTTCTACCATGACATCTTAGACACAAAAGGATTCACCCTATGTTGAAGGTGGAGAGTGTATTAAGTGGTAAAAAAAGGAAATAAGGGTAATGTGGATCCCAAGCCATTGGATAATAGCATGACCAACTCTAGGTCGATGCCCTCAACATCAGTGGCCTTAACCAGAACAAGGAACCCACTGGCTCCTCCCAAGTTGCTTCTTCCTGAAAGGGAGTAGTTGTAGAGCACACCCTCCTCCTCCAATCTTGGATGAGCAGGTCATTGTTGAAGCTAAAGATGATGAAAGAAGATGTAATAAAAATACCATTGATGGGTGGGTAACGCAAGTGTTGGAAACAAAAATTGTGACTTTGAATTTTCAATGAGCATTAAGTGGTAGGGATGGCGAGGGGAGATGTTTTTGTAGATGGTTCTCAATGAAAGTTACATCATCAATTGTAAGGGGTCTTACAAAACAGTAAAGAAGGCCATGGTTCACAAAATTCATTCATTGGTTTTAGATTTGGATATCTTTTGTTTGGACAAAATAAAGGCGATTGGTTTTACATTGAGCATGGCCTTGCATTACACTTTCCCTGGGGTTGTTGTGCTTCATACCATGTGTTACACCCCAAATTGTCTGCAGCATTATTTCCAAAATATATTAGAGTGAAAAGGCCTTTTTCCATTGTAGAAGGACAAGTTTGGGGTTGTTTATGTAATAGTGTTGGTCTAACTAGGCTCAAGACCTGTGGTTTGGTCATGGAAGGTCCTCTTGATTTTCATTCCAAGGAGTATTGGCTTGGTGGCATTGTTGATTTCCCCTTGATGGGAAGAAGTCCCCCATCATGTTGGGCCATTTGTGCCTTGGGTTGGTGTTCGATGATTCTTGGGATGGACCCATTAGGACACATATCTTAGGGGCTTTTAGCCAAACTTGTGTTATGCTATGTAAAAGGTGATTCTGCGTGTAAGGGTTGTCATACATGAACTAGCACACCTCACTTATGCCCTCTTGGACTTTCCTTTTCTTGTATGACCCCCCTCTTGGTTCGCATGTGCACACTTCACAATGATGTCACCTTCTTTAAGAGAGATATACCTTGATAAAGAGGGGGTCGTTGAGGAATTTTCTACATTGTTGGGATTAATTGGGGCATGATATCCTCCCCCCCACTGACTCATCACTTCATTCGATGAATCCATCTTGAATATTTTATCATTATTTTTAGTCTTTTGTGGTTTAATCCCCGACTTGTGGGTGGCAAACCCTAAATTTTAGTTATTTTATTTTTTAGTAAGGTAGGCTCTAAAGTTAGATAACTCTAGGAAGCCTCATATAAATAAAGACTCCTAGCATTCCTTTGAAACAAGACAAGGGTTATAACTATGTACCTTTTTCTCGTTATCTTGGTCTATTGGATCACATGAATCGTGGACACCTCTCCCTTTGGAAAGTTTTTCATGTGATAAAGGTTGAATGGTGGAATTTCTAGGGTTTACTATCTTGTAAGACTAATTCAAAGAATAATTGTAATAACTCATGGATAAGGAGGACTTCTTTGTTGTAATAACTTGTGGCTAAGGAGTACCTAAGAACCACTTCTCTTGCTCTTTCCTTGGTTGATGTTGGTAATATCTCTCCATTTTCTTGTTTGACAATGCTTTTGCACCTTAAGCAAGGTGAAATTAGGGTTTTATTGGCATCTTGTTAGTCTTGTTTGAGGAGTCTTTCCTCTTGAAGGAGCTTTCAAATTTAGGCCTTGGGATTCATTGTTTGCCCTAATAAGGGTTTGCCTACTTTGACCTAGTATCAGGTTACTAGCCTTTTCCCTAGTTGGTATCAGGGACGTTGATCTCGATCTCTAGTTTCCCTAGGGTTGAGTACTAAGGTCATAACCCATTCTCTTCTCATTTTTTATAACAATTCTCTTGTATATTTATTATAAAAAAATATAATATTGGAAAACCCCTAAAAATTAGAAAAATTCATATCTCAAAAAATAATTGGAATTTGGAACTTCTGATCAGATGAAAAGGGTGCACCCTAGGAAACTTAATGATAGATTCTTGAGGGTGCCCTCTTCCCGTGGTTGGTTTGTGAGGTTTTACGTGACTTGTGCATAATAGGGTTTTGTTTTGTAAATATGTTATTGTAGGTACAACATGTATATTCATCATTTCATCCAAGTTTGAAGGCCTGGAAAGCAAGGTTTTGGGACTCGATTGACCCCTGGGGGGTTAGAAACTCATTGCGGAATGTGATAAGTGGGACCACCATCTATTTGAGGGTTGTTCTAAGGCACATGCCAAATCTGATTTCACATTTTCAGATCTGATTGAAGCCCCCTTCTTCACCCTATTGCATATCCCCCTCACCTCCATGCCTCAAGGTATTGTTTTGATTTATTTTTACCGGGTTTTCTGAAGTGTTTTGACTGCTGCAAATTAATAACAGAAGTAGCATATTCAAGTTATATTTCTTGGAATCTGTAATTAAGTGTTATAACTCCTACCCCTCCCCCAGTGTTGTTTATGCTTCATTGTTTTGACTCCATACGGCACTGATATTTGCTGAGAGGTTTCTTGGAAAGGTGTTTGTGTGTTGTTTAAGAAACTGCAAATATCTATCATCAACATCAAGGACTATGATCCAGGAGGATATTGGTGGCCACCCTCTTATTCCACTTGGACCCCCACCATTGTTTCTTCAGTTTTTTAGTTTCCTTAATTGTAGCATAATTTACTATTTTTGGCAGTTTTTTGGGTCCTAAACTTCCAGAGCCATTTTGAGGCCCTAAACGACGTTTTTTCAGCATCTGATGGTTGAGCAAATATGAGTCTGTTCCGGACCTGATATTTACTATTTATGGATGTAGTCCTTGAATACATCTTTCTAACGATGTATCATGGGCATCAAACGGAGGTAGTATGCCAAAGTTACGACCCCGGGAAATTGATGTATCAAGTTACCCAACGGGGCCCATAGTCTGGCATTTCACCTCCTAGGGTTAGGTTTTTGGATGTGTAGGGTTTCCTTTGTTTCTCAATAATATATAGGCCTTCGAGCCTCATTGTAACACAGAGTTCAGAGGCATGTAGCCGCCGCATCTCTCCTCAGAGATAAGCTACCAGCACTCTAGCTAGTTTACTTCCATCCTGTATGTAAACAAGTTTGAGTTCTTTGATTAATGAAATGAAGTATTATTTTCGCTGCATCTTTGTTTTTATGGGTATTTGTGTATTATGTTGCGTTCCTGCATAAATCTGGATCAGTAGTATCAGAGCAATCTACTCTTTCTTGATTCTTCTTTGCATGTCCCCAACGAGGACGGGGTATAAGGAGTTAGGGCTCGATCTGGTTGAACCTTTGCAAGATCAGCCTCACAAACCCCGACGGCTGCCCATGGGGGACGAAAAGAAAGACGAGGGCATAGAAGATCCTATCAAAATGTTTCTCGAGGAGGCCCTTGAAAAACAAAGGAATGCAATGATAGATAACTTTGCCCAGATCCTTCAATGACTTCCCACTGGCGGCGCATCTACATCTAGCAACCACTCTGGAGGCGCAACCCCTTTTAAGGTACAAGTAAACTTTGACATTCCCATATTTGATGGTCGAATAGATGCAGAAGCCGTAGATAGATGGTTGAATCTATTAGAAGGATATTTCTTGGTTCATGACTTTTTCGACCGGGAAAATATTACTTTTTCACTAATCAAAGCCACCCCCCATGTCAAGGACTGGTGGGAAACCTACTGTGAGAGAAAGGACGAGGAGGAACCCTCTCTGTTCTCGGTCATACCCACTTGGAATTCTTTCCAAGACACCATAAAGGAACAATATTATCCAGTGGGGAGCTACAAGGACAAGTACATACAATGGACTACGTTGCAGCAGCAAAGAGATCAAGATGTGCATGAGCTGACGAATCTATTCCATACCCTGCGCACCAAATTGGGTATCAAAGATTCAGAGAAACATTTGGTGCTGAAGTACCGCAGTTGTCTGCACAGATACATTCAGGAGGAAATGGAGTTCCTCGACATCTCCTCACTTGGTACGGCATATCGGTATGCTGCCAAAATTGAGCAAGAATTCAAACAGAAGAAGCGAGACTTTGGATCTGTGAATCAGAAGCAAGCGAAAGGTGCCCCCAAACCGCAGAACCAAGGATAAAGCCAAGGCATGGTTGTTAACACCTAAAAAGTGCTCACTAGCTCATTCCCTTATTCACATGACCCATTTGTCCACTTTTCCACCATCTGAGCCTCTGAAACCAACAAAAGGTCACCAAAAGACCTTAGTACACCCCTTTTTCCCACTCAAAAAGATTATTTTTCCTAAAAAAGCATAAAAAACCCTCAAAAAGGGTCCAAATTCCCAATATATTAAAAAAGGGAATAAAAATATTAATTTTATTCAAAAAAGGAAAAAGGAGGGAAAAGTACCTAAACCATGTTGGTCAATACCATTGGTTTCCACAAAACCACAAATGGTATTCCCCACCACCAAAACCTATAAAAAGGTGGTAGGGGCTCCTCATTTCAGATCCATCCATTATCTCATCCTCATGCTGCCGAAATCTCCCTTGAGCATTTTGGCCATTATAAGCAACCTTGGAGAAGGAGACCTCTTGGAGCTTGGAGCTACTTATCTTGGGAGTTGCTCTACATCAACCTTCACCATTGAAGGTATTACTATTGCAAGCATTAGCTTGCCCCATTTTTAAATACAAATTTATCCTTTCATATTTTCTTGTTCTTGTTTTTAAAATATTTCAATTTTTTTTGCTTATATTCTTGCATAGATCCATGATTAGTTTTGTTTAGATTAGTTTCTTGTTTAATTCTATTGAAACTGCTGCTACTAGTTAGCAGGTGCCCATAGCACTAAGCCTGGTTGCAAAACCGGGCCAACAATGGTGACTCAAGACAACTTGCCAAAGCCGCAAGCAAAGAGCAACACTGCGAAGCCGAAGAAGGAAGTGTGAAAGTGGTGTGAGTTCCATAAGAGCCCCACTCACAACGAAAGTGAGTGTCAGGCCAAGCAGTCACTAGTGGCCGAGATAAAGGATTCTGAATCAGATGCATAATCTAACACTGAATCAGAACCCGAGAAGGGGAATGACAGAGGGAAGAAGATTATCGATGCAGAGCCCAACGCCATCGATGCCACCACTAAGATCCAAAAGGAAGAACCAGAAGATTCAGAGGAGGAGGAGTGTCTCTTCCACTCCAGAATGTGGGTAAAGGGTTCCCCACTACAGTTCATTGTCGACAGTGGGAGCCTAAAGAACCTCATTTCAGCAGATTTCATGAAGCGGTTGGGCTTGCCGACCATAGCACACCCGTAGTCGTACACCATCGGGTGGCTTCACCAAGGACATGATATCTGCGTCAGCCAGCAGTGCCACCTTCCCTATAGCATCAAGCCCTTCACCGATGAGGTATTATGTGACATTGCTCCTCTTAATGTTTGTGATGTATTATTAGGCCAACCATACTTATGGAAGCGACATGCCGTGTATGAGTCCCGACCTCGCACTATTATCATTACATTGGGAAATAAGTTGTACAGGATACCAGAGGTACCACCGCCTGCTGCTATCTCTTTGGTTACTGTAAAACAATGTAGTAAGCTCATTTCCAAAACTGGGAAATTTGTTTTCTTGATGATCCGCCCTCAGGGAAAGAAGAAGATCGTGGCCACGACCTCCAGACCTCCAGACAGGGCTCCTCCACCCGACAACAACAAATGGACAAGGTCATGGCGAAGTACCGAGACATATTCACCTCACCCACAGGGGTGCCTCTGCACTGTCAGGTAAAGCACACCATTGATCTGACCCCAGGTGCGCCACTGCCCAATGGACCGATCTATCGATGCTCTGTTCTAGAGAACGATGAAATCAAGAGGCAGATTCAGGAGCTGCTACAAAAGGGTCACATCTGGCCAAGTTCATCGCCCTGTGAGAGCCCGATCGTGTTGGTATAGAAGAAGGATGGGACTTGGAGACTATGTATTGACTATCGGGCGCTGACCAAGATCACTGTCCAGAATAGGTACCCAATCCCCCAGATTGATGACCTCCTGGAACAACTTAGAGGGGCAAAATATTTCAGCAAGATCGACTTAAAGTCCGAGTATCACCAGGTACCGATCGAACCGACCGATGTGTGGAAGACTGCCTTCAAAGCCAAGGAGGAGCTTTTCGAATGGCTGGTCATGCCTTTTGGGTTGACGAAGGCTCCCGCAACCTTCACGAGACTGATGGACGACATCTTGCGGCCATTCACCAACTCCTTTGTAGTAGTGTACTTGGATGACATCCTGATCTTCATCCAGACTGGAGAAGAGCACCTCCACCACATCGACAGGTCCTCCAAACACTGCAGAAGCACAAGTTGTGTGCCAATTTGGACAAGTGCACTTTTGGCATGACCCAGGTTCAGTATCTGGGATACATTATTGATGAGTGTGGGGTGCAGGTGGATCCAACCAAGATCCAAGTCATTCGGGATTGGCCAGCCCCAACCACTCTAACAGAGCTTCACAGCTTTTTGGGTCTTGCTAATTTCTACCGCAGGTTCGTGTTGGGATTCTCTCATATCACTTGGCCCTTGAGTCAAGTCACCAAGGGAGGAGCAAAATCAAAATTCTCCTGGTCGAAAACTCAACAGAAGGTGTTCGTAGAGTTGAAAAATCGCCTCTATTGTGCCCCAGTGCTCACATTACCGAACTTGCAACAACCATTTGAGATCGAGAGAGATGCCTCTGACTATGCTATTGGGGAAGTCCTTACTCAACAAGAGCATCCAGTGGCATATCACAGTGAGACACTATCCGACACAGTCCGCAAATATCCCACTTATGTCAAAGAGATGTATTCCATTGTATAGGCTTGCCGACAATGGAAACATTACATTTTGGGGAAGGAAACGATCATCCACACAGACCACCAACCCCTGCAGTTCATACAGACACAAGGGAAGTTACAAAACGATCGCCATCAAAAGTGGTCCACATATCTACAACAGTTTCATTTGAACATCAAGTACAAGAAGGGTAGCACCAATCATGTTGCAGACTGCCTCAGCCGACCACTGATCGTGACGATAACCACCGTGCTCAACTCTTGTGGGAACGAGACTTCTGATTTGTCGCTTCTCTACAAGAGCGATCTAGAATTCAGCCACACATACAAGAGGCTCTTGGAGGGCAACCAAGTTCCAAATTTTCACCTCCAGGATGCACTACTATGTCGCATGGGACACCTTTGTGTTCCTTCAAGCGAGCGTGCCAAGATGATTTGGGAAGCACACTACAGTCGGGTCGTTGGGCATTTTGGGGTCGAGAAAACAGTGGCAGTACTGCAGAAGTATTTCTATTGGCCGAACCTTCGACAGGACATCGGGAAGTACATCTGATCCTGCACTGCCTGCGCCATTGCCAAACCGTCCATCAAGAAGCAAGGCCTCTATACTCCATTACCTACTCCTAGTCGACCTTGGGAATCCATCTCCATGGATTACATGTCGGGCCTTCCTTCTACTAAGCATGGCAATGACTGTGTGTTCGTGGTCGTCGACAGATTCTCAAAGATGGCCATAATGGCAGGCTGCAATAAGAATATCATAGCAGAATCCACTGCTAAACTCTTCTTTCAACGAGTGTGGGTACACTTTGGGATCCCATAGTCTATCATCTCCGATCGGGACAATATGTTCCTTAGTACATTCTGGTCTAGCCTATGGTCAATGCTAGACACCAAGCTCACAAAGTCCACAGCTTTCCATCCCCAAACTGATGGCCAGACAGAGGTCGTCAACAGGATGATCGTCCACATTTTGCGCATGTACAAATCAAAGCATCCACGCACATGGGATGAGAGCCTCCCCTTTGTACAACATAGCTATAATTGGGCCCTCCACAGCTCAACCGACCACAACCCCTTTCAGGTGGGCTTGGGATTCCAGCCACTATGTCCCATTAACGTAGCCATGCCATTTGCAGCTACTCAGACTGATTCGTATCATGTCCAGTCTGAAGTTTCCAAGGCGAACAACTTCATTGAGCGCATTCAACACATTCACCAACAGATTCATGACATATTGGACAGATCCAATGCTAAGTACAAGCAGCGGCATGATCAACATCGGGTGCAACACAACTTCCAGGTGGGCGACAAAGTGTGGCTACATTTGCAGAAGGAGCGCCTCGCTGGACCCCACTGCAAGCTTCGCCCGCTCCGATATGGGCCATACACCATCACCAAGGCTGTCGAGGACAATTCCTTCGAGCTCAGTATTCCACCATTCCTTGGTCTGCACCTAGTGTCCAATGTGGATTTCCTACGACCCTACTTTCCACCTCTACTGGACACATCAGACGTGGCAAAACAACTCACACCAATAGAGTTAAACCTAGACTGCATGGAACAAGCCACAATTAATCAGATTATGGACACGGATATCAAGAACACCCGCCAGCAAAAGATCCATCTATATCGAGTGGTCAAAGCAGGCCAACTCCTTCACTAGGGAAAGTGGCTCACCCGGGACCAAGTTTGTAATACCCCAATTTTGACCCTTAGGAAATATTGGTTCTAATGTAAATATTGTATACACACGTTGTATGATTCCCTAGCGTGGATCTCAAGGCCAAGGCCCCGCTAGTTTATGCTCGAACTTTATTTTAAATTAGACACGCTGATATTTTGTTACCCACGTGCTATTAAGCCATGGGATATTGTAAATTGATGTAAATATTTAATATTGAAATAAAATACCAAAAACTGGCTATGGAGGCAACGAATGAGAAGGGGCCACGTGTATCCACTAGGGAGTGGTGAGGGGGCTATGGGACTAAACCCTAGGCTGCCATTTGTCATTATGAGAACCCATTGACTTTCCTAGGTGACATTAATGCCTGTTGTAAGAAAGTGGTTGAGATTTCAGCCCATGGCTTCAATGGAGCATGGGCAGCCCTGAAATTCGTATGGGTGGGCATGGGCTTTGTTTGCTTGGGCAAGAAGTCACTCAACCTCATGGGAGGTTGCTTGATCCTCACCCCATTCCATTGTGAAACTACCTAGCATCATTCTGCATCCAAAAAAACGAGTGCCAGCAGTGAAAGAACCAGGAAAATCGCGACCTTGAGAGAACTCCGATTTTGAAAGACCAAAAACGCCTAGATTTGGCATGGGACAGGGAAATCCAATGGGGGATCCATTAGCATGAACCTTGGGGCGAATTCTGGAGCACTAGCTACCCCGAAATCAATAGGATAACCCAGTTTTTGCAGCCCAGAAAACGAGTGACGGATTTGAGTATTTGGTGAGCAGAATGGTGAGAAATTAAGTTGGGAATGACTATGCAGAGGTTGGGTATGCTTGATAAACCCAGTGAAGGCTAGGGTCTCAAGGATTAACAGCTGGACCTTTCTATGCCCATCTTGAAGAGCACTGGAGGGAAGAGTTTCCTGAGGGACTGTGTAACAGAGAAGGGGATCTTCCTTGTGTTGGATGTGGTAGGTAATGTGGGTGCCTGACTGTTGAAATCATTTGAGAGGCCTGTAGCTCTGTGGTTGAGCTCACTGGCTTAGCGTTACCCTCCTCTATCTTCCTGGATGCTTGACCGAAACCATGGCTGTGAGTGAACCTAGCTAGTTTCTCCTTAGTGGATACACAGCCCAGCTCGGGGGTGATCTCTCAGCTGAAGGAATATAGGCTGGATAGAGATCTACGGTTGGGAGGAACGTTGCCTTCACGTAGCCAGTCGTTTGGACCATTACAATTCAAGGTAAGTATTCTTGTGGTTGAGTTATGTTAATTCTATGCTCTACAAACAATTTAATTAATGACTGCTGTTTATTTGTTGAATCCATGATGAACTGTGTGCATATGTAAGGTTTAATTCCGCTGTGTAGTTATTGAGTTTAAGTCTGCACCCATAAGTTTTTAAATGTCATGCGTTATGAGTCAAAGTATTGGGGCTAAGCCTTTACAAAAACCCTGTGTGTTGTTAACGTTTCCTTTCCCACATTCGATGATGGAAGGGGACGTTACAAAGTTCAGCAGAAGTTTCCTCATCTCATGGAGGGACTCAACGCAATGGGGAACATTGCTTCCTAAGCGGGGAGGAATGATCCAGGAGGATATTGGTGGCCACCCGCCTATTCCACTTGGACCCCCACCATTGTTTCTTCAGTTTTTCAGTTTCCTTAATTGTAGCACAATTTACTATTTCTGGCAATTTTTCGGGTCCTAAACTTTCGAAGTTGTTTTGAGGCCCTAAACGACATTTTTTCAGCATCTGATGGTCGGGCAAATATGAGTCCGTTCTAGACTTCATGTTTTCTATTCATGGCTGTAGTCCTTGAATAGATCTTTCTAACGATATATCATGGGAGGTAGTATGCCAAAGTTACGACCCCGGGAAATTGATGTACCAAGTTACCCAACAGGGCCCATAGTCTGGCATTTCACCTCTTAGGGTTAGGTTTTTGGATGTGTAGGGTTTCCTTTGTTTCTCAATAATATATAGGCCTTCAAGCCTCATTGTAACACAGAGTTCAGAGGCATGTAGCCGCCGCATCTCTCCTTAGAGATAAGCTACCAACACTCTAGCTAGTTTACTTCCATCCTGTATGTAAACAAGTTTCAGTTCTTTGATTAATGAAATGAAGTATTATTTCCGCTGCATCTTTTTTTTTATGGGTATTTGTGTATTCTATTGCGTTCTTGCATAAATCTAGATTAGTGACTACCCCTTGGTCTTAGGAGTTCACCTAAAGTGTTAAGGAGATGGGATGTAGTGGCATTGGGCTCTAGCTCCTCCCGTGCTTACCACTCATTGCACCGTGATTCGTGACCTTGGTCAAGGGTCCTGATTTGAGCGGTAACACTAAGCATGAGGACGGACAAGGGGGGATGACTACTCTTATCTTGCCTAGGCTTGTGGCATGCATGATTAATCGAGGTGTAGACCCATCTAGTTGATTTGTGTGGGTGCTTCTAAATCTTGATTGTAGTGTTCTTGGCCTTTCTAACCTATCTGCATCTAATTAAGTTGAACAAAGAGCTATGCTGTAGGACTAGCTAGCAAAATTCCTCATGGAAGTAGACTAGCTTATATGTAGAGACTTTAATAATATGGAGTCCTAGGATGAATAAATTAAGGTTAATCTTGTTCACGTTCCTCAAAGGGAGCATACATCTTGGAATGGCCTTAAGGACGAAATGGGCCTCTACAACCCTAACAAGTATCAAATAATTGATTTGTCAGAGCTATGATTCACTTGGTCTAATTTTAGGGTTGGATTTGAGCGAGTTGAATCACTCAATAGAGTCATGCTTCTAGAGAAAACACTTTCTTCTTCCATGGTAATGGAGGTAGACTGGTGAAAGTCTTGAGGGAGGTTTCTCTTTCTAAGCAACAACCAATCATTTTGTTTATTTCTTGGGGCACTATCACCACCTGAAAATGTATGTCTTGTTTCGCATTTCATGCACTTTCTTTTCTCGACAAGTACAACCGAATATCCTTGGAGTTTAGTAGTATTTATAGGTTGTAAAGAGATATTTGGAGGTTGTGCACCTTATTTTTATCTTACCAAAGCACCACTCATCATCGAGAAGCATTTTTCACTCAACAATAAGAGAGTTTTCATGTGGCATATTTCACCATGAGGTTCCATTTAGGAATATTGGACCCATATTTGGAGTTATGGATACATGGCCTATATTACCATTTGTTGGATCATTGATGGAGCACCCTATTCATAGCTCAAACCTAGGTCCCAAGACCACATGGATGGGTTGTGTGAGAAAGAAGGGAACCTTAGAAGATGAATGCCTTACTACTAGTGATGTCCAAGGCATGACTTATGGCAAGGTAGGGGTCAAACTTTCAAACAAAGCCCAGAGAATGACATGTGGCAAGGAAAAAGATTAAGGTAGAAATGTCCTACATTGGTGGAGGCTCAAAGCATGACATGTCACAAGGAAAATGGCCAAAGGAGGAATAGCCTCTAAAAAACAGTGCCATGTGGTAATAGCCTCTACAAAAAAGTGCCATGTGGTACTAGAAGTATTTATATGGTCATAAAGGAAATACTCCAAGGGTGAAAAGGCCCTTTTTGTTGCTTGATTATGAATTTACCCTTTAAATGAGGGATTCCCTCTTTAAGACGGCATCTAAGCATCTTAAAGGGTCTTTATGGGGCATTACACATTATTCGAGGCATGTTGTTCACATATTTGGAGGATCAACCTCAAGAAGTTGACATAAGTCAATTTGTAATTTAATTCAGACCCTAAAAACTAATCTAAGAGGAGCTCCCTAACTCTAGGGTTTCTAATTCTCTTTAATTATTATTTTATTGATTAGGGTTTGTTTTGAAATGTATAAATAGAGGACAAGTTCCATTTTCTAAATGCATGGTTTGAAGATAAGGAATCCCCCTCCAAGCACATAGTTGAATATCTTTGCAAGGATTGGAGAAAATACAATTTTCAATTGAGGTTTTCATATTTTTTGTACTTTTCATGGGTTGACTTGATGATTGGAAATTACTCTTAGATTTTTTTGACATAATATTTGAAGAAAGACAATTTTACTCATATAAGAAGGCGTCAGAGTTGAGGTTTCACCCTTCCTATCTCTTGTCGTAATCATTGTTCATTTTTATGTATATTGTTGTTGGTATTTTTTGCATATTGAGAGGCCATAGTTGTATGTTTCTTCTTCATGATTGCACATTATTCCCTGGTCATTTTCTCATTTTTGTGAGGTGTGTATTTGGAAGAGCCTTCCTTTTAATTCTTGGATATTGGAAATATTTATGTGGTTGGTTAGAACATGTTGTTAATAGGATAACTATGCCTCTTCATCATGTTCAAACTCTCTTGTTCATTGGCCTTGACTCCGTAACTTAATTGGATAGGAATTAATCTTGGTAAATTTCACCATCCATCTTATTTTAAAGAAAACATCAAATACAATATGTTCTAGGGTTTCTCCCCTAGCACTGGAAAGGAACCAACTTAAATTGAATGGAAGAATTGTTGAGGTGATAGTGGGAAACCTTCATAAGAGCCCATAGGGTTGCACTTTATTAAACGACTTTGTAACATTTGGAGTGTAGTTTTGGGAGGTAATAAATTGGAACCATTGCTAGGGACAAAGTCTAGTTTTTGACATGCAGTAGATTGGATACAAATTTGATGCAGACATTTATTTAAAGATAATTTTCTCATCTAGTCACTCCATGAAGAAACAAAGCCCTATTCCAAAAGATTTTGAAGTGACATGTTTTTTGTAGAGGTGAGGGCATTGAGTAGGGTTTGAAGGCATTTGAAGAATCACTTGGTGACTCCACTTATATGGAAAAGAGACATGATGGTGAGATGTTTTCAAAATTTCATATCAGTTTGTCATTTTGAAGATTTGGAAGTGAAGAAACATGGCATCATTCCAAGAAAGGTTGGACACCGAATGGTATGCCCCTCTAGATTTATTGGATATCCCAAGATATCTAAATGTGATCCCTAATCCAAGATTGGACAAGCATCTTTCGAAGTTCCATGGACACATTGATTAAGATAAACTACATGTTACATATTTTATTGAACTTATTTCATATCTCAATATTTTCCATGAGGATGTCATCATGAAAATGTTTGTACTTACCTTGGAAATGACACAAATGAATGGTTTGACTATTGTTTTCCAATGAAAATATCTTCAATGTCAAATCATTTCACAAGTGTAGGTATCATAGTTATGAAGAAAAAGAACACATTGAGGATCTAGTTGATAAGCCACATGATGTCCATGCCATGCATGATGAGGGCCATCAAAGGAGAGAGGAGATAGAAGTCCTATTTCTTGCATATTAGAGTAACCCCCCAAATGTTCTCTCAGATGAAATCAATAATAAGTACAAGGAATCGATGTCCTTTGTTGATTTTATCAAAGAAAAATATGGTGAGACAAATTAGGAGGAGAATGGAAATGAGTTTCATGAGGATTGCTTGGATGACCAACTTTCTCTTTCACCACATGAGCCACCTGTCATGAGATGCCAGATGAAGATGAAACGAAGTTTGATAAAGTTACTAAAGACCTTACTAGAGCACCTCATGGAGATATTGATGATGAAGATAATACGAAAGACTATGCATCCCATCTTCTTTTAAAAGAAGCATATTGTGATGTACACTTCCATGAGGAGGACATTCCAACATCCATCATCGTTTTCAACAAGGATGAGGATTTGGTAAGTTATGGTGAATTTACTTTTTAAATTTATGAACATGATGATGAAATTTTTGAAAGGTTAAAATGGATAGATCTTGTAGAGAATCCCTTGTAGAATATTGAAATTTCAAGAGCTTCCATTATCTCATGCAAGGAAAATTTTAGGAGCGAGATTTAGCTCATGGGATAATTTTTCATTTTTTTCCAAAAATAGATTCGCTAGTTTCCATTTTTTCTAAAATGTTTTTCCAAAATTACACAGGATAAAAAAAACATTACTCTAAACATTGCCAAAATTGTCCAAAAACTATATAAAATCCTTAGAAATTTGAAAATTTCTACAAAATTATTGTTGAACATTTTAAGGTTAGAAATTTAAGAATTAGTAACATTGCCAAGGTTTCTACACTTAAAGAAAAATATGTATATCCTTAAAAATTTCCCTAATCTGATGAGATAAATAACATGGCAGTCTAGATCATGATGACATAAACAATCTTGGCCTAGTTAGAAGACATGCCTGGGATGTTGATTGATTGTTTGATCATGAAGACCCTATCCATGGCAGTAAGAGTGAAAACTTGGTGGTGGAAAACATGAATTTACACTTCCCTTTTTCAATTAGCATTGAAAACGATTTATTGATGCTTGATGAGAACAATTCAGATTTTGTTTTCCTTGTTTTTGGATAGCTAAAGGATGATGTGATGCGTTTTTTTCTTATTTTGATGATAGACATCCATACAATTTCAACAAGGAAGCAAATTTATTACTTCACGGGGAGAAAAGTCATCATGAGATTATGACACATGCATAAATTTTCCAACTGTTGCCAACTATATTGTACAATAGTTAAACATCCATTGAGCCGCTAGTGTTGGAACATGATTAGTGTTCACTTCCAGAGTATTAGGGGTTTAGTTTGCAATAATTAGCCAAGTTTGGCTAGCCGGTTTTATTTTTCTACTGAAATGACCATGGCCCCACGAGGTTTGTAATAAGTGTGCTAGTAGGTTTTTGAGTGGCTTAGATTCTCATGACTTGATTATCAACTAAGGAATTCCATAGAGTTTTTTTCCCTTGTCAATTATGCTTTTCCTATAGCCGAGTAATAATCGACGAGGTTTTCTCCCGCTTCCTCCAAAGATGGAATGCCCGATTTTTAAATTTGAGCCTTGGGGGGTTATTAGAGTCCAACTGATGTATATGAACCTACTAGACACCATGTATGTCTTAGATGGTCATTTACTAGGTCCCTCGTCCATTAAAAAGAATGTCTGAAATTTGTTTATCGAACGTGTTGGATGAGTTTTATTTTATTATTATTATTATTATTATTTTCCCAAATATTTAATTGGAAAAATACAATTTATAATATATCAGTCGTTTGGGGATGGTTTCAAGTGATTGGAGGCTTAATTCCTAATCCAATAATATCGGTTAAACCCCAAACCCACTTATCCTAAGTTTCAGATGGTCATCTAGCCATTTAATTTATAGTTTCTCAAAAAATCAATAAAAGAGAAATTATTAATTAAATTAATAAAAAATAAAAAAATTGGAGAATTATCCAATTCTCTCCAAAATAATCGAATTGGATTATTTAAAAAGGCCAAATGACATGGCAACAAACATTCATGATGATTCCAATCAACTCCAAGTGCTTTCAGTCAACTATCCAGTCACCAGAAGAGATCTTCAGTGGGAGAATTCACCCTCCTTCATTAGATTCACGATTTCATGATGTGGAGGTGATTTAATGCAAGGTTGAGTTAGCATTTATTGGAAGGTGGGCGCATTCCTAGTTTTGTGGCCACATCATAGCTTGGCTCCCTTATGAGCTCGAGTTAGCATTTACACCAACTCAAGACTTGATCTCCTTCAAGCTCACGCATTCTCCTTGAGGCTCACGTATCCACTTGGAAATCACGTGATTGGTTGGGTGTGCATTACGAGGTTGGATGGAGCTTCCAATGTGGGAGTCGGGGGTGCCTTGCCAAGGTGGAGGCCACCTCCCCACTTGTATTTACTTCAACTTCAAGTTATCTCATGTGTTATCACTTGGATCTCAACTCCAAGCTTGATCTTGATTGGATTCGAATTAGTGTTTGGTGCCATTTGGCTCTCTTTTGAAGCCAAATTCGAGGTAGGTTTCTAGTGTCTAGTTTTTGTATAAAAGGAGTGCCTTGCCTCCTCATTCCTCATGGAGATTTGTGCAAGAAAACTCTGGAGAATTTTGTATCAATTGTTTAAGATTTAATAAAGAGGAAGACTTTGGAGGTCCATGTTGGAGTTCTTTGTGTGTCAATTTCATCTTGTGTGAGGTGATACCTTGGCTTATCTCAGCTCTCTTGATTTTTAATTGTATGATCATTGTTTGGAAGGCTAACAATCTAGAACAATAGCATTTGATCTACTATTTTCGTTTGAGTGTTGTGGTTTTCAGGTACATTTTCAGGTGGAGAAAAGATTGGCTCTCTTCTCAT
This sequence comes from Larix kaempferi, assembly GCA_027924585.1. Lineage (NCBI taxonomy): Eukaryota > Viridiplantae > Streptophyta > Pinopsida > Pinales > Pinaceae > Larix > Larix kaempferi. Next base: position 3,034,331 of record BSBM01000619.1, read on the forward strand.
CCATCAAGCAAGAGTTTTTTTTTATTAACACATTCATCTTGCAGGTTCCCAAAAAAGGCTTTTACTTCAAAGAATCGAGAAACACAAGGCTCTTCTGCCTCATCCATCAACAACATAAAAAACTCTCTTTTCTGGTAACTTGTTACTTGACCTATCTCTAAGCTATGGAAAGCCTAAAGTTTTACCCTTCTCCAAGCCTAAATCCCTCAATCAAGCTTGCATTTTTGTTTTTAGGTTTTCCTTGATCCACTCCTTCCTTGCTCTCATCCCACTCCACCTTCTTCACCCTTTCGTCCTCCTTCATCCTCCTCTCCTTACCTTCGCTTTTGCCTACCCTCTTGCCTTCGTTTTCCTCCTTTGAAACCCTCTTGCCTTCGTTTTCTTCTAGCCTTCATCCCTCTCGTCTCCCTTAATTGGGTTCCCTCCTTTGCTTTAAGGTTTAGATCTTAGTTAATTTTTGCATTTAGTTTACTTGTTAATTTGCATTAGGTCCCTTTTACAAAGCTAGCATTTAAACTATTGCATCTTGGCTAGTTTCCATTTTGCTAATCTTGCATATTTTGCATCTAGATTATTCATTTTAGATCTTAGATTCGTTTAGCTTGCATTCCATTTTAATTTTAGATCTAATATCTTTGAAGTTTATAAAGTTTAGATCTCATCTTAAAAAGGTAAAAAAACTTGCATTAAAAAACGATTGGGCATATAGGCTAGTTCATTGTTACTTTCCATTTTAGATCTCATTGTAAAAGTTTACATTTCATTTTGATACTTAGATCTCAGATTTAGTTTATTTTTTGCTAACGCGAATGGGTTTATGAGTTGGTTGTTTTTGTCTTGTAGGTGTTGAAGAGAAAAAAACTAAAACTAAGAAGCAAGCAAGAGGGCTAGATCTAAACAAGCAAGCAAAGTTAGATCCAAAAGATCAAGAAGAAACAAGAGAACCAAAAACCAAAGAAGATCCATCTAAACTCAACAGAGATAAAAGCTTCTCAAACATCAAGGAGATCCCAAATTCAAAGATCCAAACTTAAATCACTCTCCTTTGTACAAGCCCTAAAAAGGCTTTAGTTTCATTTCATTAGTTGCATTTCACTTCAAGGGTTACATTCCCTCATTTTGTAATTGATTAATGAAGTAAGGCTAAGTGGGATAAAGCCTCCCATAGTTTGTGTTTCTTCCCCCATTTGAGGAAGAGTGTCTTGTGTATTTTCTTGTTTTCTTAGCTTAGATTTGCTTCAAGTACTTAGATTAGATCTCATTCAATAATTGTTATTTAGTTTTATTTCAAGTTATTTGCACTTTAACTATCTCATTTGCATTTCATATAGTGTAGATAAGTCTCTTGAACTTGTCGCAAGACGAGTCAAGAGTACTCTCTGTCGGAGAGCATTTTTTCTTGTTGCATTGCATTTCATATAGATTAGATAAGTCTCTTGAACTAATCATAAGACAGTCAAGAGCACTCTCTATCAGAGAGCATTTTAGTTCTTTGTGTGCTCTAACTAAAATTCGCAACTCATCTTCCCCATAATAAAATTTGAATTGATTCGTTTCTCCTTGCCGCATATGCTCTGGCCAACCTTGAAAGGGGTTGGAATACTCAGAAATGGTATTGGTTTCCTAATCTTGCAAATTCAAACCATAATAAAATTTTCACCCCATAACTAATGAATTGACGTTGTTCGATAAGTACTCAAAAGTGGGGAACTCCTAGTGGGGGCGCCAGGCAACCCAACCTCGGACACAGTGGTTGGTTAAGTTCCCTGAACACCTCGCTGTGATCCAGGACGGTCCATCATGTCCTTGAATGGGGCCACCTAGAGTACTTCTTCCGGTTAGATTTCCAGGACACCGTGTTCCGGTTGGAAATACCCTTCACCTAAAACAAGATTATCACTAAAGTTTACAATAAAATAAACCAAGAACATTTGCATAACAGATCTCGCAAACACTACCACACTGAACACTTGCATCAAGCAACCCAAGTACTCAAGACTTTTGACTCCATAAGGCACTGGCCCTTGACACCATTTTATTTGTTTAATATCTATTTGGAGCACTTGTCATTTAATTTCTACATCATATGGTTGTCTTGCTTTAAATTATCAAGTGGTTGTGTTTTCAATCTTGTAATCTTGCAATTATCTTGTGGTTATTTTATTTTGTCATTATAAATTTGTGATCATTCAAAAAACTCCTAAAAAACACTCATCTGCATCACCCAACACCTAAAAACATCTAGAAAAACTTAAAGCCATAGAAAACTCTTTGTTAGGGACAATCTCCCTTGACTTCATTAGGAGTTAGCCTAAACGGAGGAGCTGGAATTCAGGTGATAGTGCCTGGCTTTGTGCTTGCCCCCAAGGCCACACCTTTCCCCACTTGTAGTGAGGAAACAAATTTCGAAAGATTTCTGTTGACTCGGTGTGCATTCGGCGGACAACATCTTTTGGCGCCATTACCAGGGACAAATTTTTTTGTTCCTGGACGACCTTAATTTTTTCTTAGTTTTCTACATTTTTGATAGATTTTTTAGTTTAATCAACTCTTTGATACTAGATTTGAAATCCATCTCGCAACTCCACTATCTTTAAATTTACCAAGGTATTCAACAAGAAGAAACTCTAAAGGCTTACTTAGTTTCATCCCTGAACCTGAAAAGGTTTATAGGAGTAGATTAAATAAGCTAGCTTCTCGTAGGATCCTTGAGGATCCTGGATCTCAATCTCTGTCGGACATCCATAGTTTATTTTTAGAAAATAATTTTGAAGAAAACAATAACACTTGTATTTCCGACATAATGGGTGAGTATTTTACTCAACTCGATTTCTCTCAGATAGCAGGTCAACCCCATCGTCTTCCAGACAAAGCTGTAGAGAAACACCCAATGTATACTGGCACTAATGCCACAACTTCCGCCATGCATCTCAGAAACTTTTCCAGATGCATCAATGCTTATGTTGGTGATCATGCAAATCAGCATGATGATGTCTACATGAAGCTCTTTTCTCTTTCCTTGGATGGAAAGGCGGGTGACTGGTACAATAATTTACCAAACAACTCATTTGCCACACTTGCAACCTTCAAGACTTCTTTCACCAACAAGTTTGGTGAAAAGAAGGAACCTAGGCATCAACTTGCTTCATTGACCAATGTAAAAAAGAAGGAAACTGAAACAATGGATGAGTTCAACACAAGGTTTACAGAACTGTCAAACGCCATTCTTGCTACTCATGCACCACCTGCACCATCCATTTTGGTCTATTATATTGAAGCACTTAGTGGGAAGATGCAATACCAGATCAGGGATAAAGAACCCACTACTCTCTTTCAAGCTCAAGAGATGGCAGTTAAAATTGATTTAAATATGAAATCTTCATGTGAGTGGCTATTCCAGATCTTCCACTCCTTTAAACGCATCTGAACACAAAGAAAAGGATCCCATAAAAGATAATTATGAGAAATAGATGTTAGAAATGAAACAAAGACTTGAAAGAATGGAACAAATGGAAGTGAGACATCTTGCACAGATGAAGGAGATGCAGAATAGGTTTGTAACCATGGAAAGATCTCAAACCCAACTTGCTCCAATAACTTTTCCTACAAAACCTACTTGGCAAAGAAATCCTGACAACCATGAACAGAGGCATCCTCATCAATTGGAAGCTGCTAACATGGTGGAGAATTACAATCCATTTTGTAGGGCATGTAGAGACTTCCATGAAGAATCTGGTTGCCACTATGCATGCTATATTCAAGAGCATGGTCATCCAGAAGTTTGTGGTCCTAGTACATCGACAAGCGAGCCTGATTACATTAACCATGTAGGTGACATCCGTAGCATTCCCAGGGAAAATTGGACACAAGCCAACCAGTATCATCAGAATGTTGATAACTTGACTCAGTATTATGGTGAGATGCCTTTGGATGAACAAATCAACAACATTCAAAATTTCAAGGGGGTGACTTACCAAAGGAAAGCAAGGGATGGACCTTCCACATAGAATGCACCTAAGGAAACTGATATTATGGGGTTCTCGAATACTCTATTTGATCCATAAATCAAATGAGTACCCGTTCCGCAATTGGAGCCAGATGTTGCCAACTATATTGTACAATAGTTGAACCTCCATTGAGCCGCCAATGTTGGAACATGATCAGTGTTCACTTCCAGAGTATCAAGGGTTCAGTTTGCGATAATTAACCAATTTTGGCTAGCCGGTTTTATTTTTCTGCTGAGATGACCATGGCCCCACAAGGTTTGTAATAAGTGTGCTAGTAGGGTTTTGAGTGGTTCGGTTCCCCATGACTTGATTATCAACTAAGGCATTCCAGGGAGTTTTTTTCCCTTGTCAATTATGCTTTTCCTATAGCCGAGTAATAATCGACGAAGTTTTCTCCTGCTTCCTCCAAAGTTGGAATGCCCAATTTTGAAATTTGAGCCTTGGGGGGTTATTAGAGTCCAACTGATGTATATGAACCTACTAGACACCATGTATGTCTTAGATGGTCATTTCCTAGGTCCCTCGTCCATTAAAAACAATGTCCGAAATTTTTTTACTGGACGCATTGGATGAGTTTTATTTTTTATTATTTTTATTATTATTTTTCCAAATATTTAATTGGAAAAATACAATTTATAATATGTCAGTTGTTTGGGGATGGTTTCAAGTGATTGGAGGCTTAATTCCTAATCCAATAGTCTCGGTTAAACCCCAAACCCACTTATCCTAAGTTTCGGATGGTCATCTAGCCATTTAATTAATATTTTCTCAAAAAATCAATAAAAGAGAAATTATTAATTAAATTAATAAAAAATAAAAAATTGGAGAATTATCCAATTCTCTCCAAAATAATCCAATTGGATTATTTAAAAAGGCTAAATGACATGGCAACAGACATTCATGATGATTCCAATCAACTCCAATTGCTTTCAGTCAACTATCCAGTCACCATAAGAGATCTTCAGTGGGAGAATTCACCCTCCTTCATTAGATTCACGATTTGATGATGTGGAGGTGATTTAATGGACGGTTGAGTTAGCATTTATTGGAAGGTGGGAGCATTCCTAGTTTTGTGGCCACATCCTAGCTTGGCTCCCTTATGAGCTCGAGTTAGCATTTACACCAACTCAAGGCTTGATCTCCTTCAAGCTCACGTATTCTCCTTGAGGCTCACTTATTATCCACTTGGCAATCATGTGATTGGTTAGGTGTGTATTACGAGGTTGGGTGGAGCTTCCAATGTGGGAGTGGGGGCGCCTTGCCAAGGTGGAGGCCACCTCCCCACTCGTATTTACTTCAACTTCGAGTTATCTCATGTGTTATCACTTGGATCTCAAATCGAAGCTTGATCTTGATTGGATTCGAATTAGTGTTTGGTGCCATTTGGCTCTCTTCTGAAGCCAAATTCGAGTTAGGTTTCTAGTGTCTAGTTTTTGTATAAAAGGAGTGCCTTGCCTCCTCATTCTTCATGGAGATTTGTGCAAAAAAATTCTGGAGAATTTTGTATCAATTGTTTAAGATTTAATAAAGAGGAAGACTTTGGAGGTCCATGTTGGAGTTCTTTGTGTGTCAATTTCATCTTGTGTGAGGTAATACCTTGGCTTATCTCAGCTCTCTTAATTTTTAATTGTATGATCATTGTTTGGAAGGATAACAATCTAGCACAATCGCATTTGATCTACTATTTTCGTTTGAGTGTTGTGGTTTTCAGGTACATTTTCAGGTGGAGAAAGGATTGGCTCTCTTCTCATCCATCAAGCAAGAGTTTTTTTTTATTAACACATTCATCTTGCAGGTTCCCAAAAAAGGCTTCTACTTCAAAGAATTGAGAAACACAAGGCTCTTCTGCCTCATCCATTAACAACATAAAAAACTCTCTTTTTTTGTTACTTGTTACTTGACCTATCTCTAAGCTATGGAAAGCCTAAAGTTTTACCCTTCTCCAAGCCTAGATCCCTCCATCAAGCTTGCCTTTTTGTTTTTAGGTTTTCCTTGATCCACTCCTTCCTTGCTCTCGTCCCACTCCACCTTCTTCACCCTTTCGTCCTCCTTCATCCTCCTCTTCTTACCTTCGTTTTTGCCTACCCTTTTTCCTTTGTTTTCCTCCTTTGAAACCCTCTTGCCTTCATTTTCTTCTACCCTTCATCCCTTTCATTTCCCTTGATTGGCTTCCCTCCTTTGCTTTAAGGTTTAGATCTTAGTTAATTTTTGCATTTAGTTTACTTGTTAATTTGCATTAGGTCCCTTTTACAAAGTTAACATTTAAACTAGTGCATCTTAGCTAGTTTCCATTTTGCTAATCTTGCATATTTTGCATCTAGTTTATTCATTTTAGATCTTAGATTCGTTTAGCTTGCATTCCATTTCAGTTTTAGATCTAATATCTTTGAAGTTTATAAAGTTTAGATCTCATCTTAAAAAAGTAAAAAAACTTGCATTAAAAAATCGATTGGGCATATAGGCTAGTTCATTGTTAATTTACTTTCCATTTTAGATCTCATTGTATAAGTTTACATTTCATTTTGATACTTAGATCTCAGATTTAGTTTATTTTTTGCTAACGCTAATGGGTGTATGAGTTGGTTGTTTTTGTCTTGTAGGTGTTGAAGAGAAAAAACTAAAACTAAGAAGCAAGCAAGAGGGCTAGATCTAAACAAGCAAGCAAAGTTAGATCCAAAAGATCAAGAAGAAACAAGAGAACCAAAACCCAAAGAAGATCCATCTAAACTCAACAAAGATCAAAGCTTCTCAAACATCAAGGAGATCCCAAAGTCAAAGATCCAAACTTAAATCACTCTCCTTTGTACAAGCCCTAAAAAGGCTTTAGTTTCATTTCATTAGTTGCATTTCACTTCAAGGGTTACATTCCCTCATTTTGTAATTGATTAATGAAATAAGGCTAAGTGGGATAAAGCCTCCCATAGTTTGTGTTTCTTCCCTCATTTGGGGAAGAGTGTCTTGTGTATTTTCTTATTTTCTTAGCTTAGATTTGCTTCAAGTACTTAGATTAGATCTCATTTAATAATTGTTATTTAGTTTTATTTCAAGTTATTTGCACTTTAACTATCTCATTTGCATTTCATATAGTGTAGATAAGTCTCTTGAACTTGTCGTAAGATGAGTTAAGAGCACTCTCTGTTGGAGAGTATTTTTTCTTGTTGCATTGCATTTCATATAGATTAGATAAGTCTCTTGAACTGATCATAAGACAGTCAAGAACACTCTCTATCGGAGAGCATTTTAGTTCTTTGTGTGCTCTAACTAAAATTCGCAACTCAGCTTCACCATAATAAAATTTGAATTTATTCGTTTCTCCTTGCCACGTATGCTCTGGCCAACCTTGAAAGGGGTTGGAATACTCAGAAACAGTATTGGTTTTCTAATCTTGCAAATTCAAACCATAATAAAATTTTCACCCCATAACCAACAAACCGGCTTTGTTCGATAAGTACTCAAAAGTGGGGAACTCCTAGTGGGGGCGCCGGGAAACCCAACCTCGGACACAGTGGCTGGTTAAGTTCCTTGAACACCTTGCTGTGTCCAGGCCGGTCCGTCATGTCCTTGAACGGGGCCACCTAGAGTACTTCTTCCAGTTAGATGTCCAGGACATCATGTTCCGATTGGAAATACCCTTCACCTAAAACAAGATTATCACTAAAGTTTACAATAAAATAAACCAAGAACATTTGCATAACAGATCTCACAAACACTACCACATTGAACTCTCGCATCAAGCAACCCAAGCACTCAAGACTTTTGACTCCATAAGGCACTTGTCCTTGACACCATTTTATTTGCTTAATATCTATCTGGAGCACTTGTCATTTAATTTCTACATTATATGGTTGTCTTGCTTTAAATTATCAAGTGGTTGTGTTTTCAATCTTGTAATCTTGCAATTATCTTGTGGTTATTTTATTTTGTCATTATGAATTTGTGATCATTCAAAAAAATCCTAAAAAACACTCATTCGCATCACCCAACACCTAAAAACATCTAAAAAAACTTAGAGCCATAGAAAATTCTTTGGTAGGGACAACCCCCCTTGGCTTCGTTAGGAGTTATCCTAAACAGAGGAGTTATTATTCAGGTGACAGTGCCTGGCTCTGTGCTTGCCCCCAAGGCCACACCTTTCCCCACTTGTAGTGAGGAAACAACTTTTGAAAGATTTCTGCTGACTCGGTGTGCATTCGGGGGACAACACCAACCATTGAAATCTTCAACTTATACCTTTTATATGTACAAAATTCAGCAAGGTGGTGTGTTTTTGGGGATGCAATATATTTGGGGCAAAAACATGCAAAATATTTGGTGTCTAGCAACATTTTTCAACCTTGCAAAAAAGGGCATGAAGCCTTAAATCATGAGCTGATTTGTTTTTATAGATTTGATTTTTTATGGCATGCATCATGTGGTGGTTTAATAGATGGAAACGAAAATTTTTCCCATTAAAGGAAGTTTGGATGAGAAATGGACCTCCTAAGGAAAAATCAATAAATTGATAAAATAATGCCATGTAGACAATTTTTTATACTATTTCACTTTTATCGAAGCTGCCTAGGGTTATTTCACTTTTATAAAAGCTAACTTTGATTTATATTTTATGTTAAAATCAATTTATAATAACGAAGTTCGATGTAGTGTTTTCACCCAAAATAAGGAAAGAAAATTAAATACACAGTGCCATCTTAAAAGTTATTGGACCCAACTTTTCACGCCGTATAGTATTATTATAATATAATATTATTAAATATTAGTTTTAATATTAATTACTATTATATATTACTTATAATATTAGCTACTATCATATATTAATTATATATTAACATTCGTTATGATATTAGTTAGATATAATATTAATTAATATAATATATGGGTCATGTATTACCTAAAAAATGGATGGGTGTATTAGTTATTATTATATATTAATTATATATTATATATTAGTTATGATACTAGTTAAAAGTTATTGGACCCAATTTTTCAAGGTGTATAGTAATTATGATATAATTATAGTATAATATTATTATATATTAGTTATAATATTAATTATAATTGCTATTATATATTATATATTGGTCATGTATTACCTAAAAAATGGATGGGTATATTAGTTATGATATTAGTGAAAATTTATTGAACCCAACTTTTCACGTGTATAGTAATATTATAATGTATTAATTATAATATAATATGATTATATATTAATTATAATATAATATGATTATATATTAGTTATAATATTAATTACTATTACTATTATATATTATATATTGGTCACGTATTACTTAAAAGATTAATGGGTATATTATATATTTATTATATATTAGTTAGAATATTAATTACTATTAAGTATATTATATATTATATATGGGTCACGTATTATCTAAATTCGATTAGCATATTAATTTCATTATCAATATTCAAGATAATTTCGGGTAGTTGGGTAGCAGGTAGACAAATTATCTTATTAAAAAATTTCACCTATCTTCAAATTAAATAATAAAAATTGTCTCATACATGCACCTCTTTTGAATTTTAAATCATTTTGATTGGCTAATACATGATGACATGAAATTTGAAATAGGGTTGGGAGGTCCATTTTTATCCAAATTTCCTCTAATTTGTTTACCTTGGAGCCCCCTTCCAAACCCTTATTTTTTGAGGCCTAGGTATTGATCTACACGGCAACGAAAGTGGAAAGTTATTGGAACATCTGGAGAGGCAAGTTGTAATGCATGAGGATGATTCATGGAGTGATGATGGGCTCTCTTAATCATGTACTAGAGGTGACATTTTCATCCCTATCCAACATTATATAGAGAGAGCGTGTAGCAGACTAGCAATGCACACCAACATTGGTGTGAATTTGATGCCTTCCTCCATCATCAACAGTTTATTTCAGTTTTTATCGACACAACGATAAAGATACCAACATATTCTTGCAAGATGTTTGATGTAGCCTTGTTTTGGTTGAGTTGATATAGTGGTTGCACTGCATCTTCTTGGTGTATAGTGTAGGAAGAAAAATCTCAATGTTCATGAACATCATGTGTCATTTATCCTATGCTCTCATTGGCATTTTGGGCTCATGCCTTATTTATAGAGCCTCTTGAAAATAAGTAGTTAGATGAGCATTCTCAAGTCTTTTGTAATAAATTGGGATTGAAGGCATTCTCTAGCATGTGATGGAGATTTTAAGTTTTTGATCCATCCTGCCATGGACATCCATCTCTTTGATTCACCTTGTAGGTAGATCATGAAAATATTCTAGAGTTCTCTTGCACCCCACAAGGGAGTACAATCCCCATATGGAGAAAGACTATTACCACCTGAAAATGTATGCCTTATTTTGCATTTACATGTGCTCTTTCTCTCACCAAGCACAATAGGAGATCCTTGGAGTTTAGTGGAAATTACAGGTTGTGGGGAGAGAGTTGGAGATCATGCACCTTGCTCTGTCTTTCCCAAGTACTGCTCAACATCCAAAGCAAGAAGAAAGGTGTAGAGGGGTATTGTTGGTTTGTTGGTTTGTTGGATGCTTTTCCAAAGGCATATTTCACCATGAGGTTCCATTTAGGCACATTGGAACCATATTCAGATTTGTAGCTGCATGGCCTACAATACCATTTGTTGCATCATTGATGGAGTGCCCTATTCATAGCTTGAACCTAGGGCCCAATACCACATGGATGGATGGTATGAATAGGAAGGGAACCCTTATAAGACACCCTAGCATAGGAGATGTCCTTATGGTGAGGTTGGGGAAAAACAAGGCTTATAGCATGACATGTGGCATGGAAAGATATTAAAGGAGAAATGATCTATAATGGAGGAGGTCGGGAGCATGACATGTGGCAAGGAAAGAGGCAAAGGAGGAATGCCCTCTTTAGAAAAGTTCCAAGTGGCGCTAGAAGCATTTCTATGGTAAAAAATGGATCACTTGACCATGAGTGCTCCACTCCAAGAGTGAAAAGGACCTTTTTGTTGCTTGATCATAACTTTACTCTCTAAATGAGGGATACCCTCTTCAAGAAGGAATCTAAAGCATATTAAAGGGTCTTTATGAGGCATTATAGCATCATTCAAGGCATGATGTTCACATATTTGGAGGTGCAACCTAAAGGATAAGTTGACCCATGTCAATTTGTAATTAAATCAAACCCTAAAAGTTACTCGAAGTGTCCTAACTCTAGGATTTCTAGCTCACTTTTATTATTATTTCAAAGGTTAGGGTTTGGTTTGAAAGATACAAATAGAGGAGGATTTCCATTTGCTAAAGGCGTGGTTAGAAGATAGGGAATTCCCCTCCGGGCATTTAGCTGAATATCTTTAGGAGGATTAGAGGAAAGACAAGTTCAAGTTGAGGTTTTCATATTTTTTGTACTTTTCATGTGTTGATTTGATGCCTAGAATACTCTTACAAGCTATTGGCATAATCTTTGAAGAAGGGAAATTTTGCTCCAATAAGAAGACGTTAAGGTAAAGGTTTCACCCACCCAATCTTTCGTTGTAATCATGGTTCATTTTATTGATGTTGTTGTTTCAGTTCTACATATTGATAGATTGTTGTTGTTCCTTTTTTCTTCATGGTTGCAAGTTATTACTTGGTTGTTTTTTTACTTGTTGTGAGGTCCATCTTTGGAAGGGCCCTCCTTTAATCTTCTGCATATTGAAGAAGATCAATATTATTAATTAGAGCATATTTTTAATAGCATAACTACACCTTTTCATCATATTTAAACACTCTTGTTCATTAGACTTGACTCCATAACCCAATTTGATAGGCACTAGTCTTGGTAAATTCCACCATCCATTTTATTCAAAAGAAAACATCATAATTTATTTTTTCTAGGGATTTCCCCCTTATGATAGGAAAGAACCAACTTAAAGTGAGTGGAAGTATTGTTGTAGTGACATTGGACAATCTTCCTAAGTGTTCCCAAGATTTCATTTTGTTAAAGGATTTTATAACATTTGAAGTGCAGATTTGAGAGGGTACAAGGGAACGACTCACGACCATAATGAGGATGCCTAAATCTCAATACCTGCTTAATGTCTCCCATATACATTACCTAGCTTGTGTCCAAGGCGTGTTAAGGATTTGGAAGGTAATACCTAGGTCATGTGGGGAGGATGGCTAGATAAAATGGTGAAATGATGCCCTCGATTGAACTATAATATTCTTGCAAGGGTTTGGTCATCAAATAGCAAATGTGCGACACTTCCTCCATAAAGTGACCACAGATGAATTTGAGGAGCTCTCTCAGCATTACTCCTTATGGAAAAGTTATTCAATCACAAGTTACAAAATCAAGAGATTTTTTGAAGGTTGAAAAGATTCAACGGGCCCATGGTGCCCAAATTTGGTCTTAGTTCCATTAGTTTAAAACTAGGCATTGACCAACAAAGGCCTTTTTCAAAACACTTTCTATCAAAGAGGTGTTGGAGAATATTGGTTCCCTAAGGATGGAGTTGGGGAGGGTAACCAACCAAAAGGGCATTGAGCATCAATTCATTGAACAATATCATATTGTATTCCAATCTCATGGAATAAAAATGCACAAAGGGTGGGCATGCATAACATGCATTATCCTTGTGCCTCGAAACATTTCCCTTGTGTTGGAAAAAATTGACAATTAGGAATTGACTCTGTTGGAGCTTATGAAAGCACTGATGGCAATGGAGGATGATAAATTTCATGGGCTAGACAATTTCCCATGTGAAGCTTTTAAAGCCACATGGGATTGTGCTAGACCTAACCTACTCAAGGTATACAAAGAGGTAGTTTGGAAGAAGTTGCTTAGGTCTCTTATCAATAGAGGCTTCACAAAATTCAACCCCAATTTGGATAACCCAGAGTTGATTACCAATGGGTAGACAATTACTCTCCTCAATGTATCTTACAAGATTTTGGCTAAGGATTTGCAGTTTTTCTACCTCTTATCACAAATCATCAGGCCAGAGCAAACCATTTTCGTTTAAGGTTGGTATATCATTGATAATGTACTAGTTGTTTAGGGGGGTATAGAGTGGGCTAGATGCCTACGGTTGAAGGTCCTTTTCATTAAGCTAGAGTTTCATAAAGCTTATGACGATGTGAAGTGGCCTTTCATCCTGGCTATGCCACATGTGTTGGGCTTTGGGTAGTTTTTGGTCCAAGTAGTGGAAACCTTATTCACGAGGAAATTCCCTTGCTTTAGTTGATTAGGAAAGGTTTCCCTCTGGCCCCAACCCTTTATGTGTTGGCTACAAAGGTTGTGGGCTACCTCCTTCACCACCAAACTACTCAAGGGTATTAAGGGTATTCCCCTCCCAAGCCTAACACATGTTAGATGGTTAATGGGCAATTTCTCAATGACTCTTTTCTTACTATATTTGAAGACAAAGAGTTAGTGAATTCCACTAGATTTGTAATGAATCCTTGGGCTCTATGTGGCAAATGGATAAAACCCAATGCTACATGTTAGCTTAGGATGACATCCCTAAATGGTTAGCTCATCAAAGGTGGTCTTAGATTAATCCTGGGAAAGTGTTTAAGTTTTTGGGGATCCCCTTTGATTTTCAAGCTTCATTGAAATTCCTCTGGAATGTTGTGTTGCATTCATTAGGAGAATTTTGAGATAAAAAATAGGCCTAAAAAAAAAATGTATTATTAAAATCAACCTTACAAGAACCAATCAGATAGAGAAACATGATACCTTATTGTTGATGTGGCATTACTTGAGTTAAATCTGCTTGCTTGTCAAATTCTAAATAGTGGATAAAAACCCATAATTAACCATACTTATAATTGAAAAAAAACTCAAAAATTACTTCTAAATATAATACATATATACACACTCTTAAAGTACATTTATTTTTTATTTTAAAGTACTTTTACTTTTAAATATTAAAACATATTTTTTTATCGAAAGTAAAACTAAATTCAAAAAATAATCTCATTAAGTACTTTTTTAAGATATGGTGTTTTTTTGTAGATATAGTGATTGTCACGTAATCTCTTTTAGATGTAGTAAATATAAGTTTTATTATTATTATAACATAATTTGTTTAACATATTAAAAATTCGAATAAGATGTTACACCTTAATATACTAAACTAATGCAAATAAGATATTTACTTTTAACGTGAGTTTTTACTTGGTAATATAACATGGTGGTGAGATATTACTTGGTAATATAACATGTTAATATAATATTACTCCGTATCTTTTAACATAATATAAAGGGGTAAAATATAAAATTGTAATATAATGTGTATTAAGTAATTTAATATATTAAAATTTTTAACATAAAATATTATTTTATAATATAATTTGGCAATATAAATTAAACTTTTAATATATTAAAATTTGAAAATATTAAATATTTTATTTAAATAATAAATTATAGTATATGGTAAGTTAAATTTTTAATAAATTATGAGTTAAAATTTTAATAAATTATAATATGATAAATTTATTATAATCTATATTATATTATTTTATAATATAGATTATTTGTTATTTTATAATTAATATATTATATGTGAGGTTAAATTTTATTAATGAATGTGGATTGGAATTTTGTTTTAAATACGTAAATACATTTTAAAATAAATAATTATTAATGTGAATTATTTTATATAAATGTAATTTAGAATTTAATTACAAAAGTTTAATTTATAGGTAAATTAAAAATTAAAATATTTTACTTTATTTTTATTGTGTGAGTATTTTATTTTAGTATATTTATGTATTTAAAAGTACTTAGGTTTCTAGTCATATTAATGAAGATATTTTATTATTTTAGTTGTACACATTTTTTTACTTTAATTTCACCATAGTTCCATGAATTGTAGTGCAAGAAGTGAGTTGTAAATATATCTTCATCACAAAATGACAAACTCACAATATTTTATTATATCTCTTATGAAGCCCATTTTAGACCTCAAAATTCCCCTAATGGAATGACCAATAAAGTGGAGGGATGGATTTTGCGACCTTTGTCCTTAGCAACCAAATTCTAGATATGTTCCGGTTCTAGAGGCTACCCATGTGTACTACTCATCCTATTGGGTTTTGTCCCCTATGACCTCTTCTTCGCTAAGCAAGGTCCTTTGAGACTTTCTTTGGGCTATCCTACAAGGAAAAAAAGATTTCCATAGGGTTAACTGGGGGCTTTTTTGTAGTCCAAAGGAATGGAGTGGGGTAGGGATGCTTGGGTCATTCCTTGAAGCTCTAGCCTTGTGTGTGAAATGGGTGATCAAGGTCAAGAGAACTGGAAAGTTCCCTTGTGCAATTGCATCCTAAGAGGGGCTTTGTTAGGTAAAAGGGATAGTGTAATATCAATTTTCAGACGTTGTTGTTGACTCCAACAAAAGTGAAAATTCACGGAAACTTTTTGGCTCGGAGTATTTAGAAGGCTTGGGAAGTTATTAAGTATTGCCATGCTCTAGGAGGTTCTTCTTTGCATACAATCATTCTTTCAATGATCATTGTGTTTGGTGGTCTTCCTTGGTACAATATGAAGGCAATCCATTGGAAAAATCTTCTTGGTTCTTGGCCAAACAATTATACAATAAAGGCATCATTCAAGCAGGGGGCTATTTGATGGCGGAACACACAACTAGAAGTTGTGGGCTAATCTTAAAGAAAATTTCTAGCTTTTCAAGTCATACGATTCAATCACCAATGACCTCTTCCTTAAGTTGGGTATGCCTAGTCCAGTGGTGTGCTGGAGAGATTGGAATTGGAACTATTCTAAAGGATTCATGAAATATAAACCAGCTGATGGATATCAATGTCTTGGTTGCAAACCAACCCTAGTTGCTAAGTTAAACAAGTACTCGAATTGGCTCTAAGCAACTACTTTGTTGGTTTGGTTACATTCAATTTGGAAATCCTGTATTGAGCCTAAGTAGGATGCCTATGCTTGGTCCCTTGTTTTGGGAAGCATTATTCTTGGATAGACCCTAAAGTATTTGGGCATATCATAGCCCAAGAGTCCTTTCTATTTTTTCTAGAAACTGCACCCTGAACTTCGATCCCAAAACAAAAAACGTCATTAGAAGCAAAACGTAAGTGAAACTGTGGAGGGACTTGAAGCTAAATGCAATTCAGACCTGGATGATAGGTTGGCTTGCACCATAGTTTAGAACACAACAACAATAGTGGAATAAAACAAGTTGGAGAAGACCATGAAAAACTCCCATGTTAAATTCAAATATAAATGATGAAAGTCAATGCTTTGTTCGATTTTAGGTCTCAAAAGAATTTAATCCAAAGCCTTATCCATTAGGTTGGCTACATAAAGACACTAAATTGCAAAATGCAGGATCAAATTTGCCATCAATGAGAGCTTCATGGATGAGATGGAATGTAATGTTGTTCCATTGGACATGTGTGAAGTTGTGTTTGGAAGCCCCTACATGTGGGATAGGGATGTTATTTTCCTTGCAAGAGATCATAGTATGGATTGGTCAAGAATGGAAGACCATTTCTCATCAATGCATATAAAGGAAAGTAAAAAAAACTTTGTTGTAACAACCAACCAAACAAAGATGTTGATTAATGTCAATAGAAATATTGTGATGTTGAAACCCAAAGTTGATGGGATGGGTCTCGAAGCAAAGACTTGAGGTGTAAGTTGTACTAAGAGGCAGGGGAAGTAGTGGGATAATTTAATAAATCAGTTCAAGGAAGTGTTCCAATAGCCTAAGTGGTTTCCTCTAGAATGTCGAGTGGAGCATGAGATTGAATGATTGTTATACTCCCCATTGCCAAACATTGGTTTGTACATATAGTCATTGTTGGATATAGCAGAAAATCAATAAACAAATCCAAGCATTATTTGATCAAGGAGTCATAAGACTGAGTGCTTCACCTTGTCAAGCACCAAATGTTGGTTCTCGAGAAAGATGGAACTTAGCGTATGTGTGTTGCCTTGACTATGGGGCACTTAACATTATAACAATCATGAATTGCCATCAACTTTCAAGGATTGATGACCTGCTTGATCAACTACAAAATGCAAAATAATTCACGAAGATAGATCTTAGGTCCAGAGACCATCAAATGTGGATGAAAGAAGAAAATATATGGAAAACCACATTCAAAACCAAGTAAGGAATGTTTAAATGGATGGTTTTACTATTTGGAATTTGCAATGAGCCATTATGAGAATCATGAATGAAATCCTCCATCCATTTATAGATATTTTTAGTGATTGTGTATTTTGTGGATATCCTTCTTTTCATCCAGACATGGGAAGAGCATATTCAACACCTAAAACAAGTGTTTGAAATGGTGCAAAAGTATAGGTTGCTTCTAAACTTGAATACATGTGAATTTTCTCAGCAACATTTATTTATGTTAGATTCAATGTGGGTGACACTGAATTGAGACTTGATCCTGCTGAGATCAACGCATTATTGGAGTGGCCTAGAACCAATAATGCCACAGAGGTTTGGAGTTTTATCAGAGCTACTCAAAATTTAAGAAAATTTATAGCATACTTCTCCAAAGCATTGCACCCAAGGTTGCCAGAGTGTGGGAGCAGGAGCTCGGGAGCGCCATTTTCCAAAAAGTTAGGGAGCAAAGCATCTCGGGAGCGTTTATATATATATATATATATATATTAAAAAAAACATGTAGAATGCCAAATTAGTTGCAGAATATGTGAAACATGTATATTTATGCTACTTCTAGAGGAATATTCCTAATTTCATGGTACATTACTACATAGTAACATACTACCATAGTACATCAATGATCAATCATTCAAGTATCAACCATCTAGCTATTCACAATTATAAAGTTACAAGTACAAACCATCTAGCAATTACAAACATACAAATTTTTAAACCATATAATAAGAAGTAGATCATTAACTTTTGGAATGAAAATTGAAATAGATTATCCACCAACTGTCAACATGACCAAATAGTTATGTTTACAAAATAGGCCATCTGCATAAGTTCTAAAATGATAATTTAACTGAAATATGAAAATTGAAAGGTATGAACTATGATCATTGAAGACCAAAACACTAAAGTTTTTCCTTCCTCTTTGCACCACCAAGGTTGCCCCGTGATGGGAGTGTGATGGGAGCATGACATGAGCATGATGGGAGTGTGATGGGAGCATGACAAGAGCGTCGTCAAGAGCATCGCGCTCCCAAAGTGGCAGGGAGCATGCCCACGCCCCTCAGAGTGCTCTCCCATATTTTGGGAGCACGCTCCAGGGGGTGATCCGGCAAGCTTATGCCCGAAGTGCGGTTCGGGAGTGGGAGCGGGCCCTCTTAGGAAACTCCCGGTAACCCTGATAGCACCTCTGCATGCTGTGACATCTGGCATATTTTGGGAGAGCGCTCCAAGGGGGCGATCTGACAAGCTTCTGCCCGGAGCGCGGTTCGGGAGTGGGAGCGGGCCCTCCTAGGAAACTCCGGGTAACCTTAATTGCACCTCTGCATGTTGTGACATTTGGCAATAGCCCTTCTCACAAGGAAACAAACAAGAAACTACTTTTGAGGAGTTGAAAGGGAAAATTAGAAAAGCTTCTATGTTAGCATTGCCCAACCTGTAGTTAGAATTTCAAATTCAATCAAATGCCTCGAGGTATGCCTTAGGAGTAGTACTTATGCCAACAAGAAAACCAACATACTACCATTCTAATCTATTTTATGGGGCACTATTAAACTATCCAACTTATGACAACGAGCCATAAACATTGATCCAAACTTGATGTATATTAAGGAGAGAGGCTGAGTGAGCCTCATATTGAGAGCCAATATTAAGAAGAAAACTATGAAAATGACACGCAACACCAATAAGAAACACAACGAAGAATATAACCTAGAAAAGGAACACAAGAGAATAATTAAGTCTCAAGGCAAGATTGGCTTCTCCGTTAGTTGGGCAAATGCCTTTATATAGCCATTATAAAAACGTCCTCAACGACCAAGTCAACTTAAACCATAACTAATAGTACACAGAGATTCTCAACGTGCATTATTTAAATACTAAATACGCTAACTACTTTCTGGAGCCATGTTCCTTTACGGATAAGTGCATTTAGAGAGATGTGCCCATGTCGAAACTGTGAAGAAAGGGAAGCACTACATATTGGGAAAGGAGACAGTGATCTATGAGACAGTGATCATCAACCATTGCAGCACTTAGAAAACTCAAAGCAAAATAAAGCAATGTCGTCATTTCAAGAGGATGGGATTCATGCAACAATTCAACCTTCAAATACAAGAAGAGGGTAACAAATCAAATTGCTGGCATGTTGTCCTGATTCCAGATCACCAGTCACCAAGATGGTAGCAGCAAGCAGAGTCTTGCAATTGGAACCATTTACTCATGAAGAGTATAGAGAATTATATGTCAAGGATGTTGTTTTCAAAGAAGTTTACCAAGAGTGTAAGTAAGGAGAGACTTCCGAGTTTAATCTGATTTCCATCTTGACAGATTTTCATTCCACAGATTTTCATTCCACAAGGAGATACTAGAATTTGTCTGATATGTGAAGCCCACACCTTGAAGGTAGCTGGTCGTTTTGGTGTCAGCCAAACGGTCTCTAATTTGCAAAGGTATGAATATTGGCGCAAATTGATGATGTTGCAAAGTGCATCAGATGTTGTAAACTGTGTTGCATCACCAACCCAAGCAACCGTAAGCTAGGACTCTTTATGTCCTTGCTAGTGCCTAGTCGACCTTCAGAAAGCATATCTATGGATTTCGCAAGTGGTTAGTTCAAAACTCATAAAAAATATGATTATTTGTTTTTGGCACTGGACATATTTAGCAGAATGTGTGTGCTACCCCTGTGCAAGACCAATATCAGGTCATGAAGCCACACAGATTCTTTACTTATGTGTGGCTTCATTTTGATTTACCAAAATCAGTTTTGTCAAGACAGAGATACACGACTTTTAAGTAATTTATGCACCACTTTGTGGATCACATGGACACTTAAGTTAGAGAGGTCATCAGCCTTGCATCCACAAACCAATAGACATACCAAAGAGGTGAAATGGACTTCAGTGCATTTGTTGTGGGGATACAATAAAAAAACCTAAGACATGGGATGAAAAGCATTGCTAAAACAGGGAAGTGCATTCATCTTGAGACGTGTATGGGATATCTTCTGCAGGTTCCATTTGATCTGTACTTGAGCAAACGCAAGCAACTGAGGATTATGAGAAATCAGATGTAAATAAGGCAAAAAAACTTTGTTGAGAGAATGAGGCAGATCCATCAAAAGTTGCAGGAGCAGTTGTCCTAAGCTCAACAGAGGTATAAAACCAGGCATGATCAGCATCGGACAGAGCATCATTTCAAAGTTGGGGATATGATGTGGCTGCACTTGAGCAAGTGGTTTAACAGCAAAGATGAGTCTCCAGGTCCATCCTTCAACTACTGCACATTTTGGTAGTCAATATCCAGGATGTTTCAATCCCTTTGATCTTGCTGAGATTTAACAAAGAACTTTTAAAGTTTCACCAAAAGTTATACAGGAAAGACATTCAGAAGAAAACATAAATGACCAGATATCCCCTTTTATTTAGCTATTAATCTGGATGGGTACCTTTTTATTTGTTAGTCTAACCATTATAACAGGAATTAATGCAATCAACAAGCAGGGAAGTCATCGGACTTGTATTAATGTGGCAGTCCTTACATGGATTTGTATTAATGTGGAAACCTGAGTTCAAATCCTTATATGGATACGATATCATTGTAAATATGGCCTTGTAAATATAAGAAAATGAACATAGCCAAGATTAGAACGAACTCTCATGAGTTCCATAGCGAAAGCGTTGGTCTATTCCCAAAACTCCATGGGAGGAAAGGGTTTGCCATCTTTGTGAGTCTACCAGGGTTGAGGATGAAAATCACTTTCTCTTAGAGTATCCTGCTTACACCCACATTAAATATGAGTTTCATAGTATTGTTACAATACAAACCTTTCTAACCCCCTGACTTGCCAAAACTATAGTGATCTTGGAAAGCTTCTTTCTAAGCTTTTTGAGCATAGGCACAGAAGTTTAAAACAAACCAAGTAATAACCTTTTTAAGATCCTATTTTAAGATCCTACAAACCAAAAATGGTGAACCTTAATCATCATCATCATCATCATAAATATAAAAAATATAAAAAAAAACACAAAAATTAATAACAAAAATTAATAGCAAGCACCTTTTCTGTCTGTGGTAGCTTGGCTAGGAAGTGCATTAGAGGCTCATTATATTCCTCAAATGACGTGATGGAATCAGCGGTAGCCGGATTTGTACCAGCGCTCTTCAGATTGATTGTTGACACCTTGTGACCATCTTTCTCTAGAAGCTCCACAATCTTATACCAGCACCATGCTCCATGCATAGATCCATGAACCAATACAAAATGTACTCCTCCTCCAGCTATATTTTCACAATTGATGTCTTTCTTTTCCTGCACTACTATTTGGGAATCCATGTCTTCTGATTTTATCAGCTAAGCATCCACTTCACAAACTATCCTTAAAACTCTAGTATGTTATGGCTCCTGAATTTCTCGAATGAAAATTCTCGTCCTTTTTTTTAAAGCTGGTCTCTTTTCTTCTCAAACCAGAGAATGAAAGATTTTCAATCTATCACCTTTCATGGCACTCTAAATCTATATTACTATAAAATCCCTGGTATATATATCCTAAGTAATCAGTAAATAAAACAAAATTCGCAATTGATAACTGAAAAGAAAACGGGTCCAACCTGTTAACAGCCATTGCAGACCAGCTGGGACCTCCCAGGTGCACCTCACATGTCCAGTATTTTTCTATTGCGTGAATTGATGTCCAGCACAGCCGTGGAATGCATGTAATCTTAAGACCAATCAGTTCAAGTAGTCCATAAGACCAATCAAACCCATAAGAGGACTCTAAGAATTGCTCATATTTTATAAGTATATTTTAAAATTTAAATATATGAATTTTTTAACTTAAAATAATTTTATTTTTATTTTAAAATAAAATTATCACTATTCATTATTTATTATTTTATTTGTTATAAAAATCTTATTTTTAAAGTTATTTTAGTGCTATAGGATGAATAAATTTTTTTCCTACTTTTACTTTATTTTAAAGATATGTTTTTATTTATTTGTTCTACTTTTAGATTTAGTTGAAACCACAATGAGTCACACAATTGAGTCTCAATGGGATTATGAGGCGCATAGAAGCACTCGTTGCAGTTACAAAAGCGTATGATAGTAGAGGAAGAGGGCCAAAGGCTCGCAACAATGAAACCATGGATGGGAGCGTATGCATCTGATTCATTTGTGAACCTTTATGTTATGATTATGACAAGACAGGTTAGTTTTTTGTTTGTTTTATGGGTGTTTTTGGGTGTCATATTTGCTGTCTCTGCATTTGCATGCTTGGAGTCAGCCATCCACCTCGGATAGTGAAGTACCAACCAAGTTAAAAAATGGGAACGTATCTTTGTCTTCGTCCTTGTTTCTTTGGGGTCTGTGGTTGTTTTTATTTGGATCCCTCCTTTTCCGACAGTTTTTCTGGGCGTTTTTTTTTTTTTGTTATCCTTGTTTTACCTTGAGGAATTTACCTTCTCGGCCATTTTTTTCTTGCTTGGTCTTTCGTTTTTGTGGTGCTACGCCAATGACCTATGAAGACATCTAGGGGTATTACACCGGTTCCCCTAGTCCATGTCAGGGTAAACCCTACCACATCCCACCCACATCCGTGTCTTATCATTCTCCCCTTCGTGCATCACATCAGGCTAGACAGGGAAATACTTTTTCTGCTGGGCTTCTGGGTACATCATCTATGGAAGCATCTACTTCACCTTCTTTCTTAGCGGAGGGTGTTGAAAGGAAGACTTCAGGTTCCTTTGGGCACAAATCAAAGGCGAAGTGTAGTCACATAACCAAGAAGGTTCGTAAGGCCCGACTTTGTTGTACTTTGGGCAAAGACGTGACGGTTGACATGGTTCAGAACCTCGCTTCGAGGGCCCTGATTGGTAAGCTGGAATATATTCGGCTCAACCTCTCAGAGGTGGTGGAATGGTTGACTAGGTGCTAGAAACCGATGATAAACTATGTTCCTAGGGTTATCATGTTGGATAATGGATGGATTTACTTTCATTTTCTCTCAGAGGATTCTTTACACATCATCTTGTCAAAGTTCTGGGTCCTTGGCATTGGTTCGCTAGTTCTCATGAGGTGGCATCCAACCTTTGATCCTTGGAAGGAAAGGCTCTCACACTAGCACCTATGGGTACTTTTTCCGTGCTTTCCTCTTTTTTGTTGGAGCTTCCAAGCTTTCATGGAAGTTGCAAATACTATCGAGCATTTTATCCTTATTGAGGAGTGTACCCTTCTGGCAAGCGACTGCAAGTGCCCTAGGGTTTGGTTGAGGTGGACTCGTTGGATGGTTTTCCTGAGGAAGTGGAGGTCAGGTGGGATCAAGGTGTTTTTGTACACAAAATTAATTCTTGGCGGCTACCCTTTTGTTGTTTCAAGTGTCATCAAATTGGTCACCTGCGTCAGGATTGCAAGGGTTTCTCTCGAGCAAGCGACGAAAATTTGGTGGAGGATGCAGAACCAGAATACTCATTGAATATCTCGCTACCATTTCCCTTTGACGTCGATTCTTCTTATGATTTCATTGGTAAGTTCAAAGTTTTTATTCCATTGTTTCTCAAATCCATATCCCGTTGAGGACATTTTGAGTATCTTAGCCGAGGATACTGTCTCTACTGCGAGGGTTTCTCATCCGTCCATCCCTTTTGTGTCTAAAACTTTATTTCCTGCTCTACCCGAGGTCGATTTTTCCACACCGAATAGGTATGATTCTATGTCTATCCCTTGTTTAGATGGCTTCAAACCTATGGAAAGTTTGGGTATCCAGATTTCCTCCTCCCCCATTAGGGATGAAATTGGTCCTCTACCTCACCTGGCTTTAGGGGAAGATTACATCAACAACTCACCTATTGTTTCGAGCGGGGTAACTCCTCTCTTGTCAAAGGATGACTTGGATCCTGTGGATTATGCTTTATTGACTAATCCCGTGCCGAACAAGGTCCCTTTGCCTATCTTTGGAGGGTTTGAGTCGTCGGGTGTTTAAGAGTCGGGGTTAAATTTTGGCTCTATCCGTTTTTCCAATGTCACTACACGCAAAAAACCGGTCAAGAAAATTGTTGATACAAAAGGGAAATGGGTTAACCCATGTCTATTTGAAGTCTCCTCTATCTCTTCGGCCTTAAATCTAGGTCAGATACATGGGTCACTTAGAGCGAGTGATGGCCCTTGTATTGTTGAAAAATTATCATTGTATCGTTCAATATCAGAGGGATCGGCAACCATCCCAATAAGGCAGCCCTTAGAAGGTTACTCGATTCAGTTAAGCCGGATGTCATTCTTCTGCAGGAAACAATGCACAGGAAACAATTCCCGTGCATTCTTTCAAACTTTACGCCCTAACTGGAAGTGTTGTGGTCTCGATTCTTCTATCTAGTCTAATGGGCTCCTTGTTGCATGGAACCCCTTAGTTGCTGATTTTGTGGCCTTTCAAACATGTGTAGGCATCAAGATTGAATGCCACTTTAGGGGGGTGGATCAACTCTTCAATATTGTCAACATGTATGGACCTTATCGTGACCGACAACTTTTTTGGGATTCTGTATTTACTAGCTCGACTATGCAAGATCAATGTCTCATCCTCGACGGGGATCTGAACATCACACTATCCTCGGATGAGATTTGGGGTTCGGGGTTCCTGGTTGACCCATTAGCCTCCTATTTCAAAGAGCATTTTGACTTGCTGGGTCTCATTGACATTGTTCCATCTCATATGGTTCCTACTTGGAACAACAGCAGTGCTGGAAAACAGGGTGTTGCTAAGCGTTTAGATCGTTTTTTGATGCACGAAGCTCTTCCTGGTAAGTGCACGGGGGCTTCACTCAATAAACCACTATCATAGCACATTCATTCGTGGCATATGAAACAATACCCCTAATTTCACTAAATATTGGAAATACCTTCCAAAATAATTTTTTGTAACCCCCTCCCAATTTAAAAAAACCCCTATTTTCACTAGATATTGTATGTCTCAATTTTTTCATTAACCTTTTTTATACCCCTTTATATTTCTACCTAGTATATTGATATGATACCCCTCTTATGACCCCACATGCATTCTACAATGCACCTTGCTTCTTTCGATGTATATTGTGGATGCACATTACTTCACCCACAATGCAATTACTCAACCACATATCATTATGATTTGCAACATCTAATGGTCTAATGAAGAGATAGGAGATCACTTCTTGTATGTCACTAGAGCCAATGCACATAGTACAACATTTAGATTGCATGTTACAGTTCCCCAATTGCTGACTAAGCCTATTGTGGTCTAGGTATCCAATCCCCCAGGGCCTGTAACAAGCTCCAGGAGGCTGACTAAACCTCCCAAGGCTTGTAATAGGCACGATTGGTTGGGTATTCAAGCGCCCAAGGCCTATCGAGGGCCTATAACAGGCCATGGAGGCTTAGAGATTCCCAAGGCCATTAGTAATAACTGGATGAGTGCTATTGGCAACAATTGGCTGTCAATGACTATTGTCTCTCGACTATGATCGACTGGAAACCCACTTCACCACGAAACCCTCTGGCCTCAAGCATGCTTCAAGACACGATTTCCCTGCGTACTGGTAAGCCTGAGCGTTGCCTCAACCCAATTTCTCATCCAGTCGTGATCCCATCGTCTCCATTTGGCGGATATTTGTCAGCCCACCCATATAAAAAAGACCCCAAAGTATTTTGGTATTGTTACATTAAATAAAAAAACCCTTTTCCCCTTAATATATAAGAAATATAATTTTTAGGTTTTCGTGAATATTTAATACCGCAATATGAATGAACATGGTATTATATTGCCTTCTAGTGAAGTCCCCATGGGTAAGTGTGGCATGCTTAGATCCTGGGGTGAGGCCACTGGTGTCTCCGATCATAAGGAAATAGTGCTTCAAGTTGATTTCCCAGTTAATAGGAGGATATACCCCTTTAAGTTCAATAGTACTTGGTTGGAGGATTCTGATTTTTACGAAATGGTTGTGCGCACTTGGAAGAATTTGGTACCTTTTGATCATCTCTCATATATACAATCTTTACAGAAGAAACTTGCAGCTCTATGAGATGAGGTGATCACTTGGAAGAGGAACAAGAAGAAGTCTATGTCAGCTGATTTGAAATCCCTTGAGGACCGACTTAATGCACTGGAAGCATCTGAGGATGAGGATCTCTTCTCATCTTCCAGGAAGGACACTATTTTGGGACTTGTAAATCAAAAGGAGAATATTTTAAGGCAGTTGGAAACTACTTGGAGATTGAAAAGACGGGTGCTTTGGATTGCTAAAGGAGATAGTAACACCAAAATTTCTCAGCATTTTTCCAGCCAGAGGAGGAACACAAATTCAATTTGGGAGGTGAAAGGAAGTGATGGAAATTTCAGATCAGATCAGGCCTCCATTATGCATTTAGCAGAAGTGTATTTTCAGGGTATCTACCATCAAGATCAGGTGGGTAATTTGGAAGCTCAGCTAAACATTGTAAAGCTATTTCCTATATTTTTCACTACTGATGATGGAAAGGAGATTGGGGCAGTTGTTTCTCTAGATGAAATCAAGGAGGTTCTTAAATCCTTAGTCAAAGAAAAGAGTCATGGCCCGGATGGCTGGACAATGGAATTTTTCTTAAATTTTTTTTCGAGTTATTTGGAAATGATATACTTCGGGCCATGGAAGAATCTAGAACAAAGTCTATTGTTCCTAAGAGCTTAAACTTGACCTTCCTAACATTGATTCCAAAGAAAGATAAACTGAAGGATTTCAATGACTTCTGAGCCATTTCTTTATGTAACTTATTGTACAAAGTGATCACAAAGATTATTGCCATACAGATTAAGCCTGTCCTGGCCAAGAACATATCTATGGAGCAGTTTGGTTTTATGTCAAATCGTCAAATTCTTGAGGCTGTGGGGGTCGTACAGGAATGCTTACACTCGGTTACAATGAAGAACATACCAACTTTTATACTTAAACTGGACCTGATCAAGGCATATGACCGATTAGACTGGTCTTTTCTTAGACTGATACTTATCCAGATTGGACTTCCTTTGATTGTGGTGCAATGGATTATGACGTGTATCTCCTCCAACAACTATGCGGTCCTTATAAATGGTTTTCCTACAAGCTACTTTTCAGGGAGCAGAGGTATACGTCAAGGCTGTCCTCTCTCCCCCTTATTGTTCATTTTGGAAATAAAGGTGCTGAGCATGCTCATCAATGAAGCTAAGGAGGCTCAAACTATCAAAGTTATTAAACTCACTCGTGCTCTTGCTATAACTCATTTGCTCTTCATTGATGATGTCTTGATTTTTGGAGTTGCCAACTTGAAGGAGTGGACTTCTTATAAGTGTATCCTTGATTTTTCTGTTTAGCCTCAGGCATGGCTATTAGTCCTATTAAGTCGTGTTTCCTTTCTAACTGTAAAGATGTGGGGTGTGTGGAAAATCTAAAAGACATTCTCCCATATAAAATGGAAGACATTGATTTTGGTATCCGTTATTTAGGTTTTTTCTGTAAAGGAAACAATTACAAGATTGAGGATTGGAGAGGGTTGGTTCAGAAGATTGAAAGAAGGGTTAATAATTGGTCTTATTGCTGGCTCTCTATTGGGGGTTGTTTGGTCTTAGCTCAATCAGTTCTACAAGTATCTCGGTGTATTGGTTTCGACTAAGGAGAGTGCCTACTACTATCATCAATAACATTCACAATAGGGTGTTCCAGTTCTCATGGTCTGGTAAACCACAAGTGAAGAAATTACACTTTGCAAATTGGAAGAGCATGTCTTGGCCCAAATTGAAAGGATGACCGGGGTTGAAAAACTTGGATATTTTCAATTGTGCCATGAGAACCAAAAGTATTTGGAGGGCATTGGGCGATGGTGGTCTTTGGATCAGAGTCATTCGGCATAAATATTTGAAGACCTTTACAATTCTTTAGTGGATTTGCAATCCGGTTCTAACCTTCCAACATGCCTCTGTTGTGTGGTGTGGTCTCATTAGCACTTATAAATACATTGACCCCTGGATCAACTGGAAGATCAGAAATGGATCATATGTTTTTATTGGTACATACCCTTTTATTAGTTGTGACATCGGTTACTCACTTCCAGATGAATTGGTTCGGTAACTACATAAGAGGAAGTTTGTAGTTTTAGCTCAGGTCTATCACTTTGGTTTTGTGCACATTAAACCTCACTGGCTCTGAGCGCGGGATTTGGATCTCCCCGAGCACTTGACAATGGTTTGGGATAATTATATCTAACAATTGTCTTTTTCCTACATTACCTTAAATGACTCTGCGGACCAATTAGTTTGGGATGGGCCAGATTCCAATGGGGTCCTTTCTATGCAAAAGGTTTATAACTTGATTTAAATGACGTCACTTCCCCTCCTACACAGAATTGATGGTACTCCAAGTTCTGGAAATGGAATTTTCCACTCAAACTGAAATGTTTCTTGTGGCTATGCTTCAAGGATAAAATCCTAACATGGGTGAACTTGTAGAAAAAGGGTTCATGGGGACAAGTGTTTGCTCACTTTGCAGATATGCAGTAGAGGACATTCACCATTTATTTATACATTGCAGGTTCACTCATTATGTATGGAATGTGTTAAAACTGTGCTTGAAAATCTGGGAGGATTGGAGTGGTGATTACTTAAACAATGTTGTTTACAAGTGGTGTCATCTGAAGGAAGACTACTTGACTCTACCTTTCTTTATGATGATGTAATCTGGAAATCTAGGAATGAATGGATGTTTGAGAATATCACTCCTTCTGTTTATAGCACTTGTATAAGGATCTTTGTTGCGGTTAGTGGCTATAGGCCTATTGTGAAAAAGGCCAAACTCAGATTCATATGTTATCCTACTCTTGACGATGATTCCATTTGTGGTTTCTTTGATGGGGCATCAAAATAGGGCTTGTGTGGTGCAGGAGCGGTTATATATTTAAAGAAGAACCATATCATTCATCTAAAATGGGTATTGGCATGGGTAGCAATACCAAACCTGAGCTTTTCGCTGCTCGTTGTCTTCTTTGTTTTGCATCCGTCAGGGGCCTCTTCTCTATGAAAATCTTTGGAGATTTTGTAGTAATTATAAATTGGTTCAATCAGAAGTAAAAAATTGATGTACTGATTTTGGTGCCGTGGTTAAGGGAGGTGAAATGATTGAATTCTACTTTTGCTCATCTAACTTGCCAACATGTTTACTGGGAAGCTAATACAGAGGCCGATCGTCTTTCCAAGGAAGCCATTGGATCTATGGATGGGTTTCTTCAGTTTGCAGAATTTCTGGACAACGCCCTAGTTGATTAGGGTACTATGAGGACATTATGATTGTCTGGTCTTACCATGTAGTGTTTTTTGTTCTAGTTTCTTTAGACATTAGATAGACATGGAGCTTAAATTATGGAATTTTCTGTATGAAGTGAACAGGCCTTGAATATTGAGGTTCCCTCAAATATTATCGGTTAGTTGATGAGGAATACATATCCTAAGTTAAGAGATAGTTTTTTGTTTTAGAATTGAAAACTCGGTTATAACTTTGATTTTCTTTGTGAAAATAACAAGTTACAATTTTTTTTTCTTAAAAAAAGATATATTTTTTTTCTCTACCTACTTTTATAATTGTGAATTTCTTCCCCTAATCTATTATTTAATATATTTTTCTAACAAAACTATTAATTAAATTTTTTTAACAAAATGAGCTTTACATGGAAAAGTTTCACATCATTCTAAAAACCTACAAACGTAAGAGAGTTACTCACCTTTTATATATATATATTTTAAAGTTTTAAAATATATATATATTTTTTAATTTAAAATCATTTTACTTTAAAATAAAATACTCACAAAATCAATCTTATTTTTTTAATAATCCACCTTTAATATAATTAAATTATATTTTGGTTATCTAAATATAATTGTATACTTTATTTTATTGATTTTTTATTGTTTAAATACTTGTTTCTTATTTTTCTTTACGTACTTCTGCAATTGTCAATTTCTTCTCCTAATTGTTCATGATAATTATTGTAGATTAGATAATATTTTGGTACTCTACATATAATTGTATACTTTATTTTATTGATGTTGGTATTGTTTAATTTTTTTTCTTTTCTTTACCTACTATTGCAATTGTCAATTTCTTCTCCTACTGGTTCATGATAATTATTGTAGATTATATTATTTCTTGAAATGTATTATATTTTTTATTAAATATAGTATTGTACAATTATTTATTTGATATTTTTTATAATTATTTATTTTGAATTTCAATAAAATAATTCTCTACATTATTTTATTTGTTGTAAAAGTTAATCTTGTTTTTTTATTAATCCACATTTAATGTAATTAGATAATATTTCGATACTCTACATATAATTGTACCAATAAATTATTTTTTTCTACTTTTCCTTTATTTTATTGATCTTTTTTATTGTTCAACTAATTCTTTCTTCTTTTTATTTTTCTTTACCTACCTCTACAATTGTGAATTTCTTCTCCTAATTGTCCATCATACCTATTACCTTGCTATTATTTATTGTAGCCTTGCACATTATACTATTCCTTGGAATTGATTATACTTCTTTAACAAAATGTTGCATGTTAAAATTGTTGGTATGGAAGAAGTCAAACTACCAGGATCCCTTAATTTAGGGTTGGTATTCTTAACCTCTTCAATCTCTATTTCAAGTATAAAGAGACGGGCCCTTCATATTTTTTAATTTCCTCTCTTAAACATTCTTTAATCATCTGACATAATATCTTGATTCCCTTCTTCATGTAAGTACTCTCTTGGTTATTGTGGTGACTTCTTCTCTCTTCTCCTCTCCACCCTCCTTAATTTCTTAAGAAGGTTAACTTCTCTAAATTTATTTGTATGTTTTCTGTCAATTGGATGGTTTTTGGCACCTTTTGGTCTTGATTTGGGTTCTAGGGTTCACCAAATGGTGATCATCTTATGTATTTAGGAAATGCCACCCTTTTCCACACTTATGTAAGACCTTTGGTAATCACCATTTTCCATTTCCCTAGATCATCTTAAGTTTTAGGTTTTGATTTGTTGTTGGTACTCATTTCTCCTACATATTTTATTTTATATTGTGTCTTTCTACCCTTCTTTATGATCACCCAATTCGATCAATGTGGTCACAAGAAATTCGACAATTTTCCCTAAATAAGGTTACCGGTGATTGTACGACAAGAGACCTCTCCTTCCCATTATGTGCAATGGGAAACATTGACTTTGTGTGTGTTTTATGTTTCCTTGAATCTCTAATTATATTGGGCTTCATTTTAGCATTGTTATACTATGTGCAGTGTTGGGGTATGCATGACCAGTTCTCCATATATTCCACTTTCTTGGGATCCACTCTAACCCTATCCTGACTCACAATATGACCCAAGTATTCAACCTTAGTCTTTCCAATAGCACATTTGGAACATTTCACAAATAATTTTTGGTCTTGTAATAAGTGAAAAGTATGAGGAACATGATGGAGGTGGATTTCCCACGTGGGATTGTAGACTAATATATCATTGAAGAAAACTAAGAAAAAATGGCAGAGGAAGGGGTGAAAATCTTATTCACGAGACTCTAAAAAGTGGAAGGGGCATTACGAAGGCATAAGAGTAATACCAAGAACTCAAAATGACCTTCATGAGTGCATAAAGATGTTTTGATTATATCTTCCTATTTCATATGGATTTGATGGTAGCTCGAACGAAGTTCGAGTTTGGTGAATAATTTGGCACCATGCAACTCATCTAAGAGATCATCAATAACTGGAATATGAATTTTGTCTTTGATGGTGATTTTGTTGAGAGCTCGAAAATCAGGACACATGCACCAATCAACTTTCTTTTTTAGTACCATAACCATAGGTGAAGAATAAGGGTTGGTGCTAGGATGGATAACACATGCATACAACAATTCCTGAATGTATTTTGAATTTCATTCTTCTAGGAAAAAAGTTGGTGGTAAGGATGGAAATTGGGGTGTTGACTACCTGAAATTAAAGGAACGGCATGGTTACATTATCCATGGGATGGAGGTAAACCCTTGGGTGCATCAATAACTTGTTGGTAATTGGAGAGAACATGTTGAAAGTCTAGGTGAATATATGAGGGGAGGGTGCCCAAAACTTGGATGGAATTGAACTAAGCAATAACACCAAAGTGGCCCTTCTTCAACAGTTTCTCCATTTGGTGGGAAGACATAATTTCATGTGAACTCAGAGTAATTCCCTAAAGGTGATGGGTGTGCCTATCTTGACTGAAGCAAAGAAATTTTTTTCTTAAATCCATGGCGATGGTACCTAACACTGGTACATATGGAGTCAATTTTCAACAAATTATGATGGTATAAATAAACTCGTTCGTAGCATCAACAATTACTACATAGTTACTATTTTTTTTTGTTCTTCCTAATGTTTATTGGACTTGCGATGTGTGTTTTATTACCATAGGTATTACGACTAAGTATTGTTTTTATTACGTCAAAATCCTCAATATCATCCCTCTTATGACAAAATCCTCAATATCGTCGCACTTACGATGAAATTCTCAATATCGTCAAAATTTCGACGTAATAACCTATGAGGTTTTCTAGTGTATTAATGCTTTAACGATCATTAAATTTTGGTATGGTCAACATTGACATGGTAAATGCTTGTTGAAACACCGATGTCGGCGAAGTACTATATAAATATGTACTTTTTTACATTTTTTTGTTTAGGTGCAACATTCATAAAATCTCTTTTGGTCATTGTTTGACGCATGAAACGGTCTTGTATCTATCTACTTGTTTCACATCAAATTGTTGGTCTACATAGCTCATATTTTTTACTTTTAAGGTTATAACTTTTTAATATTTCTTCGTCTCCTAAATACCTATATTGGGTTTGGCCAAACCCTTAGACCCTATTTTATTTGGGGATACATGTAGTTGTATTTTATTTGGGGATACATGTAGTTGTGTAGGAAATAGTTTTAAAGATGTTTGATTTGTGAAGGTTAATGTTTTTACCATATTAGTATATTTGTATATTGTACTTATTATATTACTTCAATGGATTCTATTGCAATAGGTAATTACAATTCCATATAACATTACTCCATAAGAAAATGAAAGGATGCTTGCTAGGTTAAGAGTGACATTGGAGGAAAATGGTGATGGAAAATGTTATTTCCCTTGCACTCGATGCAAGCAATTCAATTGAAGAAGGCTTTTAACAACTTTAGTTGAAAACAATTGTAGGTAGTATTGGCATGTTGAAGGGGAGTATGAATATCATCCCTTGGTAAGTTATTCATTATAATAGTATATGTATTTGTATTGATTGTATTTATAAATATTTATATCATTTTACATTTTCTTATATACACTTATTTTATTTTATTATTTGTAATTATAAAGACAAATCATCCTAGGTGTGCACCAAGTACAACTAGTAGAAATACTATTAATGTACAACCTGATGAAGATGGAGTGAATATTGATATCAAGTTAATCATATGGAAGAAGATGACACAACTAATAATACAATTGGGGATGATGGGATACATAGATTGATCCATAACATCTTTTCTCTTATGGAGGAAAACTTCGATGATATTCATGATGTTCTTATGATTGAGAAGTCACAACAACCACTTTATGAACGATCAAGAACAAATATTCTCTCTGCTATAATGTTGTTGGTGAACTAAAAGGTAATGAATGGTTTGTCAAACACTTCTCTGACATGAATCCTAAGGAATGTAATATAATTTGTCACATATATATACATAAAAAATTATTTTTCTCTATTTTACTGTTAATTACCGTGTAAATTATGGATGCAATATTTATGATTATTATTATTTACATTAACTAGCTTTTTTGTGTTGTCGATTGTTAGGTAAATTTATTTTACCACCGTCAAATAATCTACCTCTCACATAACAAGAATTATCTGGCACTATGAAAGATATTGGAATGGAGTATCAGACCAACGATGCATGTCCTAATGATCATTTTATATATCATGGAAAATATGCATCGGAAACTAAATGTTCGCAATGTAAAACCAATAGATATAGAGCCGATCAAGTAACAAAAAAAGTGCATCACAAGGTTCTTCATCATATTCCCATAATTCCACGTCTACTGTGTCTGTTCAGGTGCCAAAGCATAGCACTATTTATGGATTACCATGCAGGGAAAATAAGTGAAGATGGTGTTCTTTGAATTCCTGTAGATGGTTCTGCATTTAGGATCATCAAAGAAAGATGGCCAATTTTTAAAGGAGAACCTCGTAATGTTAGGATTTCTTTGGCAATTGGCGGTGTCAATCCGTTTGGCAAGCTTAGGTCTATTTACTCATTGTGGTCTATTTTTGTTATAAACAATAACCTTACTCCTTGGATGTCAATAAAGAGGGAACACATAATGTTGGCAATTATTATTCTAGGTATTTTTTTACAATATTCGTTGAACGTATCATTTAATTTGTCTTGTTTGTTGCATGCTAATTTATTATATATATACAATCCATCTAGTAATTATGTGTATTACTTTAAACCATTCAAGTAAGTACCAAGTTAAAGATATGAATGTATATATTGAGCCTCTTGTGGACGAGCTACTGAAGTTATGGGCTAGAATCACTAAGTACGACATCTCTATACCAATAGGGAAAACACAATTTCAATTCCATTGAATACTTACACGAACAATTCATGGCATCTCAAGGATAACACATTTTTGCGGTATGTAACATACTACTACACTTTAATAGTATATATTTTTATGAAAATATCATGCATTTTTTTAAATATAAATTCCTTGGTAAATAACTATACATCTGACATTAATTTGTATATTGTAAGTCTTCAAACAAAGGGCAAATGTGCATGTACAGTTTGTAGTCCAAGGATGCAATTTCGCTATTCAAGAAGTTTGGGAAATGAGGTGTTTGATGAGTATAGGAAATTCCTCCCTAATAACCATAGGTATCGAACTACTGAAAAAAATATGTAATAAAACCAAGAAGAATGACACTTCATCTATGGAAGTTGGAATGTAATAAAAATAGTCAAGGTAAGCAATTTGTCTATGTATCATATGTAATAATTTTCAATTTTTATTTGTGTTAATGTTTACCTTATCTAACTATTATTGTTGTAATTTCATTTATGTTTCATAAAGGCCATCAAGGCATTGTTGGGATTCCACGGGGAATGAAAAGTTACCCCATACAATTCAACAGGTTTCTCTATTATGAGCATCTACAAATAGCTCTTGTTTGATACAATGCACATTGGGAAGAATGTAACAAAATCATTATGGAGAATCTCCGATGGGAGGAAACATGTTATACAACTTGATGAGAACCCGACATTGTTCTCATTTTTTGGGGGGTCAATTTTAGTTGTTGTTTTTACTTTCGTTTCTAAAAGTGTGTATACTGGTAGCAATATTTTTCAGTTTGAGCCATTTTTTGTGATTTTGAAACTTATTGGTCATAAGAAAATTATAACTTTTATTTACAAGGGCCATTTTCCAAACTTTACAAAAAAATCTACATTTAATAGCTAGCTATAGTAAAAAAATACACACATTTTTGAATTTTTGTAAGATTTTGAAGCTAGTTAGAACGAAAAATACATGCATTTTCAAAGTTTTTTCATTAAAATTTTATCTTAAAGAAGTCATTTTTTGGGAAAATTTGTAAACAAAATGAGAAAAAAAGACATTTCAAACCATTTTTCAACGTATTTTATGCTATTTGATGTATAAAAATGATACTCTTTAACATTATTTCCATAAAGTGATGATTCACATAAACTCAACAAAATGTATACCATATATTTCTAAATATCATATTAAAAAAAATAGTTATTCTCAAAATAAAATATTCAATTCAAAACATTACAAAATATCTTATAAAAATTTTGTCAACTTTGACATTTTCCTCAACAATATGAAACTAATCAACAATATCATGCATCCCAAAATCTTCATCAAAATTGACATTTTCTGCTGGTTGGCTCTCTTCCTAGACCTCAATGTGTTCTTCCATTGGGTCCTCTACTTCTGCAAAATTCCCAAAGTGATCTTTTGCGAACATCCCTTTTAAAGGAGGCTGAGGCTCTTTTGACATCTTTGCCACACATGAATCACTAAATTCTCCTTTCTTCAAACCAACTTTCTGCATTTCATCTAGAAAAAATTTCATAGCATTAATTCTTTGCTTGATATAATTGTACTGTAGTAGATCATTCTCATTGGATATGCAATTTCTTCCTTTTTGTAATGAACATGCTATTGTTGTACTTAATCAACACAGACAAAACAAAAAAAGTTAAATAACATAATGAAACATAAATTTAAAAAATATATATAACTGAATTTAGATTACGACACTAGTTTCATATGTAATATCATAAATATTACCTGATCCCAAGAACAAATTTAAAACCTAGTCTCCTTCACTTGAAAAAGTATCTAAGAGATACTTAATCAATGCTTGTGGCGTCTGGTAGATGTTTACAGTCTCTCCTTTCAAATCTCTTTCTTCATATGTCAACTTGTTAACGACAACATTATAAGACAATATTTGACTATATTTTCCTTCACTCTTTTCATTGATTAAAAGAGTTTCATAGGTCTCATCTTTTGTCCAACATGCGAGATGTATGTTTTTAGTATCACTCATAAATGGATCAGTGTTGGAGCTATGAATTTTAGGCTTATGCCTGTAATAGAAATAGATAAGAATCTAATTAACTTATAGAAAAATAATTTTGGTTTCTAAATTCAAATGTTTAATAATATACTACAAATATCTTACCAATACAGTTGTTTCCTTGAGTTTTATTTATCCTTGAAGGTTGTTAGCACTGCTCCTCCTTGTACATCTGAATGGAAAACAAGAAATATCCATAGGGGTGATGTTGTGACATCCATATTCATGAAACCACTTTATTGAATGATTGGTATGCATAAGGCTCACAATCATAAGTAATGTTTTTGATATTGTATCCATGAGGGATATCTGCAATAACTAGGGAGTACTCCTTTTTGGAAACAAGATTTGAAATGTTTGCATGGTCACCCAAAATCACTTTATATTGCATAGTGTCGAGCCCATTCCAAACGTGATGATCAAGGGTGTCATCAATTTCAATGTTTGCAAGATCTTGTCTTCTTTGTCGTTCTATTTTGGCTCTTTGAAAATGAATTTTGAAAAAATACGGTACTATATTCTTCTTTGACATATTTGAAAACAAAATTATATCTATAAGTAATAAAATATAAATGAATTCACTTAGAAATAAATAAAATATAAAATATCATAAATCATCATACCTTTTTGTGTGCAACAAAAAAATCTTTTAAGCTTTCCATGGAGCTTGAATCTGGATAGTTGCATCTGACATCATCCCAACTCTTCTCACCTTACATTATAACCATATCATCTTGTATTTTCATGTAAACCTTATGACTACATGATGTAAAATAAATGGCGGTAACAATTCCATCTAATAATAACACAATTCTCATTTAATAAAAAATCTTAAACTCAAAAAATAAACCTAAAAAACTAAAAATAACCTATAAACTTACTTTTCAAAATCATTGCACATTCCTTCCATGGATAATTCACATGACTTTACACGTGCAAGTATTGTAGATATAAGTGTTTCAACCTTCACACCTTGCAATGATCTCCAGGGTGTTATAGTCATATCTTTTGGAAAAATCTTGACATCAGGGCCTCCTTGACTACTGCTCCATGTAACTGCTTTACTTTTTTTACCTTTTGATTTTTTATGCCAATATTCTCCAACATGCTAAATATGTCATCAATCAAATCCCATATGGGGCCCATTCTAAATGCCAACTGAATAGAGTTATCTACAACTCTGAATGCATCACTTCCTTTCAAACCTTTCTATTTTACATTGTCCTCTTTAATAGGGATACCTATTTCCATACAACATTGTTTCTGGAAATCTGCATCAACTTTCGATCTATCCCCACCACATATTTGTTCAAATTCATTGTGGATAAATCCTACCCTTTGAACTAATGTCATGGAAATCCTATAGTCATTATCTGTGTTGTGATCCCATGCCAATAGTTTTTCTTCTACATCTGTTAAACTAGTGTAAATGATGCATTTCACTATTTGAAAAATAGGGTTTTTTGGAAACTCTTGCATCAATTCTCTTCTAATCTCCGCAAAATGATTTCCCCCCAAAACATAGTAGTTGTAATAAAAAAATTTTGATTATTCAAATGCATCTCTAACATGAACATCTTTTGGGTCAACAAGAACTAGGTAAAAGTATGAAGGTAAGGAAGAACTGCATTGGAAAGTTGAAACTCTCGACGTTTCGATCCCTACTCTGGGATCATCATCGGGAGACCAATGAAGCCCAATGATGATCCCAGAGTAGGGATCGAAACGTCGAGAGTTTCAACTTTACAATGTAGTTCTTCCTTACCTTCATACTTTCAATTGCTACTGCATAATGACTACATTACAAACAAGAAAGAGGTAGTCAACCACATGTGCATAGGGATTGTGCCTCATCAATGCTTTCAAGTTATGAACATGCAAGCGATGTGGTTTCCTAATTTGATACTTCTCTTGGCCTTCTGCGTGTCTATAAAGTTGCTTTACATTTAAATCAAATGTATTCCCATTGCGAACCAACTTATCCCTCTGCAATCGATCTCGAATAGCTTTTTGTGTTGTATTAACAACACCATCATCTAGAACGCCACCTGGAGTAATGATTTCCAAACTGTCCCCCGGGTTCTCACTATGATTTGCAACATTGGATTGAACATATTCTCTCCTCCTTTTATGTCTTGAAGAAATTGTATCTAAAAGAACAACTTGTTGATCAGGAATGGAAACATCCTCATCCATAGGTCTTTTAGAAGAGTGTCTCTTACTCTTACCAATAGAAGTAACATTGTCATCACCAACAATTCGTCGATTATGTTCAGTTGGAAGAGATATCCTTTTGAATGTAACCTTCCTAGGTACTTCATTTGATTGTTGGATACCTTTTTCTTTCTGTGCTTGTACTTCTTTAGGAACATTTTGCACTTGGTTTTGCTTTGGTGTTTCTCCCTTCTTTGGTGCTTCTCCCTTATGAAGAGGGGCATTAATGACATCCATCAGATTTTCTTCTGTAGAATAAATTCCAATCAGAATATGGGAAGTGGCATAGAAAAATCCTGCGAAATAAAAACATTATTTGATTAAATCTATTACATGGTCATATAATTCAAAGTATAAGAATATTAGAAAGATATAAATTATAGAAACTTAGACTCTCATGCTCAATATCGTGCACAAATCCTGCACAAAATTCTGTGAAAAATTCTTCCATCTTATAGTTTGAAACCTTCAAAGAATATCGAATTTTGACAAAGGTTTTAGCTTGTTTCACTAGTGCATAAACAATGTCTCTACCTGGAACCAAACAAATATCTCCCAACAATCCCAATGAGTGATAATCATTTTTATGATATGCAAATCCAACACAATATAAGTGAATACTTTTTGAGTTGCCTTGATATCTTTCTTTCAGAAACCAAGAATAGTCAATTTTCTCTTCAGTTGGTGTGTGTTTCCATTCTCTAACATTATTGGCTTTTAAATCATCACTGGGTACAACTTCATCACATGCAACATTTTCATATGGCTCAACTATTTTTTTCGATGAATTCATCGACGATCTCACTCTAGATATGTTTATATATAGCTTTCTTGATGTCATTTTCCCTATAGTCAGAAACAAAACAAAAAAAGTTTAGTATATGTTTAAAAAAAAATAGTCGCACTTAAAAAAAATTGTTAACATATAGTTATACAAAGCATAATATTTTTTTAAATGTAGAGGGAGCTTGAGAATTTTTGTTTTAAATACATAGCCCTTGGGCTATGCTACCGGCGCCTGTACCATCCGTAGCATAGCCCCAGGGATCAACATTTTTTGGCTTAGAATAGCCCAAGGGCTATGCATTGGTGCCCCTGCGGCCATTGCATAGCCCTTGGGCTATGGTACGGGAGCCCCTTAGCATAGC
This sequence comes from Larix kaempferi, assembly GCA_027924585.1. Lineage (NCBI taxonomy): Eukaryota > Viridiplantae > Streptophyta > Pinopsida > Pinales > Pinaceae > Larix > Larix kaempferi. The sequence goes on from BSBM01000619.1 coordinate 3,074,542, forward strand.
CTAAGGACTATGCCTTTCTCGCGGCCAATGCATAGCCCTTGGGATATACTATGGGGTTCCCATAGCATAGCCCAAGGGATATGCATTGGGCACACCATTTAATAGCCCGTGGGCTATGCAATAGCTCATGGCTATAGCCATGGGCTATTGCATTGCCTACGGGCTCCCATTGCATAGACCATGGGCTATGCAATAGATTATGGCTAATAGACTATTGCGTATCCCATGGGCTATGAAATGGGTGCCCCATGCATAGCCTGGGGGATATGCAATGGGAGCCCAATGCATCGCCCTCGGGCTATACAATGGGATCCCAAAGGGCACCCACAACTCCACTGTTGATTAAGTTGTCATTGATGCCAATAGTTCGTGGTCATTGATGCCAACAGTTAGTGTTTGGTGCCCCTTGAGGAGCCCCTGAGGGTTAAGTAATTGTCAGTGTCTAAGGAGACCTTTTGATCTTGTCCAAGCCCAAGTTTGAAGCCCTTGGAGCCCTTGGGACAATGACAAAAGCCCCGAACACCCTCTAGAGTGTTTAAGTACCCCAAATATGTTTTATGGTTCCCCAGTTGTTTCTTTGGTTCCCCAGTACCACAACTTATGTCCCAGTATACTACAAAAGTGTTGAAAAAGTTGCAAGAGTCCAAATGACCCTTTCAGTGGTCATTTGTGTTTATTGAGGTCATGGTACCCCAGGAGAAGGTCTAGCAACCCCACAGGTGATTTCATGATGTATCTTGACCCTTGGATGTCTCCTGGTGTGGTTGAGGTGGTTGAAGAAGCCTACGAATCCCCTTGCTTGATCAAGAAGCCCTGAAGAAGTCCTTGGACCCACATTTGATGGCTTAATGGTACTTTTCCCTTTAAAGGTGATGATGTGGTCATTAATGACTTGATGAAGACTTGGAACCCTTGATGAAGATCTTGATGCCCATGTATCCCTTGTTGGGGTCATGGAACCCTTGGAGATGGTCATTATGCATGAGAAGGTCTGGCACCCACATAAATGGCGGCATGATGACCCTTGGACACTATATGATCATTGATGGTGCATTTGGAAATGATTTGGGTCTTGGAATCCATACATATCGTGGTTTGTAAGCCCATGATTGTTGGAGCCTTTGATATGATAGAATCCTTGGTCATGATTCCCTCATCACTTGGCGATGGAGTCCTATGTGATGGGCTTGAAGTCCATGGAAAGTATCTTGTTTAAATATTATATGATATCCTTGAAAGAGTCCTTGAAACCCTTGCATGCTGTGCCTTGGGTCTTGAACCATGGTGATGTATGGTCCTATTTGTGGTTATATGGCTATTGGGATGTAGATGGAGGTAGATCCCACGGACATGCCTTGATATGTTGAAGAAGACTTTGAAACTCTTGTAGTTAGTGGTATGGTCTTTGGCACCCTCATGTGTGGGGTCTTTGACGTCCTGGACACATTGAATAATTTAAGGGTATTAGACCAAGAATTTGCAAATAAACCCATCATAGGGAGATAGTCCTCGTCAATCCATTTCCATTGATATGTGGAGCATTTTCTAACTCCTTATGGTTGAAGAGATATGAATTTTTGAAGTTGGTGTACCCCACCTTTTTGGGTGAGCCGACCTAACATAAGAAAATTTAATTATTTGTAATTTTGAATTGCATGTCGGCCCTGTTTGAGGTAATAAATTTCCTCCACGACCTATATAAATAGAATATCAAACATTTCATTTGCTCATCAATTGGAATTTCGCAACTCTTGGAGAAAAGTGCGAAATTTTGTGGAGGAGAAAGTTTTGGGCATCTTTACTAAAATTGGCATAACTTTCTCATACGGAATCAGAATTACAAAATTCTTGGCTCGTTGGAAATCTTGTTACGAGGGCTATGTGATGACATGATCTAGATTTTATTTTGGTTTGTCTATTGTTTCTTGACCTTATGATCTTCAAAAAGGTATGGCTCATGCTTCTGGGTTTCTCTTATAATGGCACATGTCTCTCATGGATAGAGTTCATCTTTGATATTAGTATGTGAGCCTATATATTGGTATATATATTTGAAGTCATTATGGAGGATATGATGATGATCTTGCATACCTTTATGCTATGATATTATACACTTTATGATGATAATGCATGTGATAATGATGTACACTCTATGAAGTTGATGCACTCCTATACAATATGATGTACATGCATACCATAGTGTGATGATGCTCTCCTATGCATTATGATGTATACTTGATGTTGATGTGCTAAAGAAGTTTACACAGTCATATTCTAGATATGCTCAACTTACATATGATATGATCAGTGATGTTTACACAGTGACATGCTCACTGTATGTTGATGTGCTAAAGAAGTTTACACAGTCATGTTCTAGATATGTTCAGCTTATATATGATATGATCAGTGATGTTTACACAGTGACATGCTCAGTGTATGTTGATGTGCTAAAGAAGTTTACACAGTCATGTTCTAGATATGCTCAACTTACATATGATATGATCAGTGATGTTTACACAGTGACATGCTCACTGTATGTTGATGTGCTAGTGATGTTTACACTGCTGTATGCTCAGTAAAGTGCGATGGTACACAGGATTATGTATGCTCAGTGGTGTATGTAGTGATATATAGAAACAATGATACAATGATGACATTGATAAAATGATGAACGGTGGTATTGAGCAGTGAATACATTGATTCAAGCTACATGAGCAGATTCCTTAACTCAGATTGGCTGAGTTGTATGAATAGTTGGTTTGACTCAGGTGGACTGAGTCTAGTATACCATTGGTTAAACTGAGATTTACTAATTCGAATGACGTGAACAGCAGATTGATTAGTACAGACAAATTGATTACTCATTTGATGAACAGTGTGGCACAGTTGTGATGAGCAATGGTCAATTGATGTGGTTGTGCAATATAGTACAGATTGAGCAGTGTGATATAGTTGATGTGCAGTAGTTAGCAGTGACAGTGGTTGTGCAGTGTGATACAGATTGAGCAGTGTGATACAGTTGATGTGCAATGGTCAGCAGTGGTTAGCAGTGACAGTGGTTGTGTAGTGTGATACAGATTGTGCAGTGTGGTACAGATTGTGCAGTGTGGTATAGGTGTTGGATAGCCGGTCCACAGGATCAGTGCAGTAGTTAAGTATCTATCTTCATTTCAGGGTGGTAGGATGGGGCAAAGAAATATAGGGAGCTAAGGATTCCTTCAGGTTGTAGCCTGTAAACCAGGGGGTTGTAGCCTCTTTCCAGTTGTAGTTGGAGAATTGAAGTCTTTGTAACAAAGGGGGTTGTTGCCTCCTTCCAGTTGTTGCTGGTAAATTATTATTATAAAGGCTTCCGTGGTTTTTCCCCCAGGACTTGGGTTTCCACGTAAAAATCTTGTGTACTGTGTTTTTCTATGCTTCCTATGTGATGATGATATGATGATATGTGATGATGAGATGTAATTGTTAATAATGCTGATGATATAATGATAATGTGGTAATACATTAATGAATGATGTATTGAAGAAGCAGTTGATGATTGTTAAAGTTGAAAAAGTAATAAAAATCTATACACACTGTTCACCCCCCCCTCTCAGTGTGCTCGGTGTGTCCAACATCCACCTCATCGAGCATTGTGGGAACCCAAAGGGCATTCAGTGGGGGGCGGGGGAGTGGAGCTCCTCCCCGCTGCGAAAAGGGTGGGTCAAAAAAAAAAAATTATACCCGCCCCTTTGGTAGCGGGGAGGAGCTACACTCCTCCCCTTGGGTGCCCTTTGGGCGTCCAATGTATAGCCCGTGGGCTATGCAATGGGAGCCTATGCCCTCGGGCCAAAATAAGAATAAAAAATAGAAAATTACCCAAGTTTTATAGAGGGCATGCCGAAGCCCAAAGGAAAAAAAATTGCATTAAAACATTAAAAATTTAAATTAACTAACCTTGAAAATATTTGAAGATGTTCGATGGTCTCCAAATCCTTGTGGATTGTTGTTTGCAAATGGTGACTGTAGAAAACCAAACTGCGTTAATATAGCATAAAATAAGTTTTTTTTACCGTTTTATCAATGTGGGATTAAAATGAAATGACAAAAGCACAGAACAAACATTGCCAAAGGAAATATAAAATAGAAAGATTTATTTAAAATATATATATATAACTAACCTTCAAAGAACTATTAAATTACCCTAAATTTTAAATGTGAATAATAGAAAATCAAAATAGTTTATATGGCTAATATTAAGTTTAACTTTATTTGTTTTATGAATGTGGGATTAACAAGTGTGTAATTAAGAATGGACATACTGATTTGAATTTTTTCACTCCAAGAACTGCTTCAGAACCGAGGCAGCATTTTGGATTTGTGCAGGCATTATCAGAGCTCGTGGAGAGCTTTCCCCCTGGAGCTGTTCTCCTTGGATTGGTCTCGGAGGACCTGTGTGCGCGAGGGTGCACGTTAGGGAGTTCTTTGAAAAGTAGAACAGTTCTTGGCATAGGAGTTAGCACCTACAGCAGCTCCTGTTGTGTGTTTCTTTGTGGACTTCTTTGCCTTCAGTCTGGAGAGTTCGCTTGATCCCTTGGGAGCGGGAGTAGTGTTGAATGGTGGGAAAACCTGTGTGATATAGTGGGGGGTTTCAGAGCTTGTGAAGTTTGTCTCCTTGGAGTCGAGTCTTGATTCAGTGCTTCTTGATCTTTCTTGTGCGGGAGAAGAGAAAAAGGCAGGCTTCCATTACTGTGAACCGGGTGCTGGAAGAACCAACTGTTTCTGGAGGATTATGGGGCTCATATAGTTTCTTGGGCCTTCATCATGGGACCAGAGGGGGACTCTGAAATCCCACCTGAAATCATTTCCTTCAGGAAGCTGGTTGCAAATAGTGGAAAGAGGAAACAACAAGATGACTCGCAGAAGTTTGTTAGAAAATTGGACAACATCCCTTCTGTAGCCCTACCAGAAGCTGAAGCATGCAGATCTGCCCTGAACCTCGCTGAGAGGGGATTAATAGGCCAGTTTTCAGGATTGTGGCTCTCACCCAGAGTGGTTGAGGCTTGGATACAGCGAAATTGGAGACCTCTTATAGCGGAAGGTATCAGAAGCTACATGGTGGGCAAGGGATTCTTTGTAATAGTATTTGAAAATGCAGAAGACAGACATATCATATTTCAGAATGGTCCGTATTTTATGGGCCCTTAGGGCTTGTATTTGAACAATTGGACTCCTGACTTTGATCCTACATAGGATGTTCCATCGGCGGTGCCGGTATGGGTGCGCCTACCCCACCTCCCTCTTCATTGTTGGAACCTAAAGTCACTTGAATCAATTGGCAATACCCTGGGTAAATTCATTGATCGAGCTGATCGTAAGGATCAATATTCTTGTGCAAGAATATGTGTAGTGGTCGATTTGGAAATTGGTCTCCCGAAAGCCATTAAATTGACAATAGGAGACTGGACACATATCCAAGACTTGGATTATGGACAACTACCCTTTAAATGCCAATTCTGCCACGGTTATGGCCATTTTGCTAGAGATTGCAAGAAGAGAACTGAAGAAGAGGATGCAATAAATAAAGCAGAGCACTGGACTCAAGTGAGTAAAACAATCAAGTCAAAACAAAACATTAGCGAAAAAGGGAAAGAGATAGTGAAGGGGTAGATTGCTTCCTCAGCAGGGCAGCAACATGGTGAAAGAAGCACTATAGCGGAAAATTCAAGGGTAGAAATCATAGTACCTCCTCCAGCAGCCATTAAAAACTCCTTTGATACTCTAAGCACTTTGGAAGACATGCCATATTCTATGATTTGGGAAACAGAGCAGCAAACCATTCCTCTAGAAGGGGACAAATAAATGACTGTTAATTTCAAACCATTAGCTCATTCCCCAAGTGGAACCTCCTCCTCACCCTCCTATGCTGAAATGACCATGAAGAAGCCGTTGGAAAACTCTGGCTCATCGTAAGATGAGACGTTTGAGAGACCTATGAAAAAAGCAGGAAGAAAGTCTCTCAAAGATGCTAGAGAGGAAGAAGCTGAGAGACAAAAAATGCAAGGAAACCAAGCTACCATCGAAATGTCCATTGGTAGAAAAACCAGAACAAGAGTAGGAAAGGGAGGTCCTCCTCCTTCTCATCCTGGTAAATAATGCGACTCATCTCTTGGAATTGCAGAGGATTGGGGAATCTCGTAAAAATTGAAGTTGTCAAAAACTTGGTAAAATCGGAGTTTCCAGAAATTCTCATGCTCCAAGAGACTAAAATTGAAGGGGAAGCCCTTCTTCGGCTTAGTAAATTGAATTGGAAAAAGAATGAAGGGAAGGCTGTTAGTTCTAGGGGTTCCTCCAACGGTCTTGCCACCCTGTGGAACGATGATAAATTTCATCTTGAGAGCTCTTTTGAGACTCAGCACTGGATTTACACGGAGCTCAGTCACAAGGTAAGTAAGATGTCTTTAGCTCTTGTCAATTTATAGGTTCCTGTATATTATGCTAAAAAGAGAGAGTGTTGGAAAACTCTGTCCACCTTTCTAGAGGCACGATCTCCTAAGAATATAATTCTAGCTGGAGATTTCAATCTGGTGTTTGAGCCTAAAGAGAAACATGGTGGAGTCAGCAATAGAGATCAACTTCTTCATGTAGTTGAAGAATTAATCCATTAGTGGGATTTAATTGATTTCAAACCAAAAAAAGGATTATACACCTGGACCAATAACTGTGTCGGGGATAATCATATCTCTGCATGGCTGGATAGATTCTTACTGTAGAGCTCCTTTCTGCTTGAAAACAAGATAATATCCTCTACAATTCTGTAGACATTGACTTTGGATCATAAGCCAATATTACTGCATTTTGAAGAAGCAGAGAGACTGGGGCCCATTCCATTTCGTTTTAATCCTTACTGGGATGAAAGAGAAAGATTCATGGATATTATAATCAAATCCTGGAGTGTTGCTGTCAATGGATCGCCAAGTTATGTCTGGGAGCAGAAAGTTAAGGCTACAAAGGTGGCTTTGAAATCCTAGATTAAAAAGCCCTCGGTCTCACCCATTAGCAGTAGAAAGCAATCTACCAGCCAGCTGATTGATTTGCAATTAGAAATGGAATCTAAAGACATCACCTCTACTGATATTCAGAATGAACAAGTTGTCCAGCTCAATACCCTTTGATCCTATAGGCACGAGGAAGAGTATTGGAAGCTTAAATATAGAAGTCTCTGGCTGAAAGCGGGAGACAGAAATACACCTTTCTTTCATAGACATTTTAAAGCTCACCTCTCCCGTAATCACATGGATGAAATCACAACTTCTGACGAGACTGTACATAAAGGAAATTCTCAATTAAAAGAGGTTGCTACATTACATTTTCAGGAGCTCTTCACTGAAGAAGGAGTGAATTCTGAGGAGGAATTCCCCAAATTCCTCTCTCACATCCCGAAATTGATAGGGGAGCAAGATAATGAAAGCCTAGTTAAGCCCTTCACTGAAACTGAAATCAGCAACATTGTTTGAGCAATGGAGCCAGACAAAGCCCTGGGGCCCGATGGCTTTTCCATCCACTTCTACAGAATCTGCTGGGATGTTATCAAGTTGGATTTAATTCGTATGATCAGGGGTTTCCTCCAAAAATCCAAGGTTGGTGGCAGCATCAATTCTACATTTCTAGATTTAATCCCCAAGGAGTCAAACCCAGGTACCTTCGATAGGTATAGGCCTATCTCGCTGTGCAATGCGCCTTATAAAATTCTGTCAAAACTCATGGCCAATAGACTCAAACCACTGCTGGGCAAGCTCATCTCATCCAGTCAAGGAGGTTTTGTGAAAGGAAGGCATATCACGGACAATGTGACTCTTGTACAGGAAACCATTCATTCAAGCCATCAATGCAAAGAAAATGGTATGATTATTAAGCTTGATATGGCTAATGCCTTTGACCGGGTTAGACACTCCTTTTTGTTTCAAGTCCTCCTTTCTTTTGGATTTAGTAATGATTTTGTAAGGTTGATCAAAGCTTGTATAGACAAGCCTTGGATAGATCCTTTAGTGAATGGCAGGCCAGTCAAATATTTTCAAAGCACTCGAGGCATAAGGCAGGGTTTCCCTTTGTCTCCTTTCTTATATATTTTGATGGTTGACTCTCTCAGTCGTAAGTTGACCGCAGAGAAGGTTGCAGGAACAACTCCAGGAATTTGTGTGATGAAAGGCCTCGAACCCATTAACCACGCCTTTTTTGCTAATGACTCTCTCCTTTTGGTAGGTGCCTCTGTATCAATTGCAAAGGTCTTCAATGATGTTATCCAATCTTTCTGCAGAGTCTCGGGAGCTTTGGTCAATAAGAAAAAGTGTGCGGTGTATGGCTGGATGTTTCTCATTCTTCCATTCAGAGGATTGCCCACTTCTTAGGCTATGCAAATTGGGAAACGTTTAAATATCTTGGTCTGCTTATAACCCTGGTCACCACTAAGGCAATCCACTGGCTCAAGGTCATAAGCAAAATCAAGTCCAAAATGACAATTTGGGGAGGACAGTGGCTCAACACTGCTGGAAAATTAATTCTTATTAAAGCAGTCATATCCTCACTACCCATCTATCAGGCATCATTTTTGTTGGCCCCCAAAATGATTATTGAGCAGGTCGCAAAGTTAATCCGAACATTCTTGTGGCAAGGAGGTAAGGGGAATATTAAAAAATTTCATCTAGTGAGCTGGGACAAAGTGAAAAATCCTTTTTCTGAAGGAGGTCTGCAGGTTAGAGATCCTGGTCTTGCTAATTTGGAACTCGGTGGCAAGATATTGTGGAAGATCTTCACTAACCCCAATCATTAGGTCAGTCAAGTCTTAATAAAAAGAAATTTGAATGGAGTTTCAATGAATAGTGTGGAGGAAGGATGAGCCACTAAAGGCAGCTCGGTGTGGAAACTTTGTCGCAATGGCTGGGATTTTTTTTTAAATCATCTATATCAGATACCGGGCAATGGAAGGCAGATTTGGCTATAGGATGATATTATAATGGGCTGTCAGCCTCTCAAGAATAACATAAAAATCAATGAACTTCGATGTTGGCTCACCAATCGCGGCATTTTGAAACTCGCTGACATCTTCCATTGGGATAAGACTGGAAATTAGCAAGAATGGAAGTTGCCAAGGCTGCCAGATAGATTGCAATTGCAGTTGAGTACTTTGTTTGCTGATCTAGTTGGATTAGCACCAGTTCATCAGCGAATCAGGGATAAATGGGGATGGGGTCCGACGTGTAGTTACTCAACCTCGCAAGGATTTGCTGCCCTCCAAAAGAAACAACTCCAGAAGCAGCAAATTTAGAATTAGTCAAGCGCAGTGTGGAAGCAGGTGTGGGATTCTTTTGGAATTCCAAAAATTAATTTTTTCTGTTGGATTCTAATGCATGGTTGAATTTTGACTGGAGAGAACCTTTTAAAACATGGAATCCTTGGACCGCACAGGTGCCCACTCTGTCAATCAGCTTAGGAAACCAGTGAGCATGTCTTTATTGATTTCCCATTAACGCAGGAAGTGTAGCAACAAGCTATGCAGGGCCTCAATGTTTCAATTCCATCTCAAACCAATATTTTCTTATTATTTTCTACCTAGACAGAGCGTTATCCCCGAGCGATTAAAAGAGAATCTTGATGGGCCAAAATTTGGATGCCAACCCCAAAATACCTTTGCTGGGAAGTGTGGCTAGCCAGAAATGAGAGCATTTTCAATAACATGTTGTGCACTCCAGCAATTTTTCTAATGAAAATCAAAGCATTGATTTTGGAGTCGGTGGAAAATCGACCAATGAGCAAAGATAACTCGCTTCTTCTAGCTGAGAAAAGCTGGATTGGGGCTCCATTGTTGTGAATTAGGAATAAGATACCTTCCCGTCCAACCAACTATCCTGAATGGCAGCTTCGGTGCACTGATCCTGAATTTCAACAATGGTGGAAGAACCAAGGTAAAACCACTCTCTTCTTTGATGGTGCAGCAAAAGGTAACCCGGGGATAGTTGGAGCAAGTGGGGTTTTCTATGCCCCCGACGAGCATTACAAGGGCAACTTCAGCTGGGGATTAGGGCAGGGAATAAATAACCAAGATGAAATTCTGGGTCTACTAAAAGCTTGTCAGATATCTCATGGGAATGGAGATAAAGTGATTCAAATATTTGGAGATTCAGAAATTCTCATTAAACTTTTAAATAATGATGATCACTTCAATAATGCGACGCTCAATAAGACTTTGCAAAGGGTTCCAAACTTGTTGCTAAATTTCAACTCTGTCTCCTCCTTCCATATTCTATGGAGTCAAAACCATGAAGCTGATACTAGGGCCAATGTGGGGTGTCTTCTAGCCCAAGCTGCTTTGATTCTGAATGAAGAACCCCCTCTTTGGTCTCCCATCCCGTAAGAGGGCATCCTTTAGAGTTTTGTAACAACAGGATTCTAAAACCTCTGTCTGATAAACATGTTGGCTTTGTAAGAAAGGTTGATTGGAATTAGCCCAGTCGTGTTTCTCCTATTTTCAATAAATAAATAAAAAATTAACCGTTTTGGTTTAAAAAAAAAGAAAAAGTGTGTAATTAGCTAATGCATTATTTCTAGATTTAGAGAAGAAGGCATTAAATGAAATTTGACTAGTGTTGTGACTTTTGGTTTAAAATATTAATGTAAATAAATAATATTGTATTAAAAAGTTTGGATAACATTGTTTAAATGTCATTTTATTAGTATTATTACAATTTTTATACGATAAATTAAATTATTTTTAATAATGTTATGATTGTGTTTGAAATGTGTGATTTATTTTGCAAGGAAATTTTGGAGGGAATGCTTGGGAGGCAAAATTTGTTCTTTTAGCTATAATATTGTTGGGGGTTTATAGTTGCACCATTGTACTTTTTGGTGAGGAGTGTGAGAAAATTTCATTCTCTTATACTTTTTAGTGAAAAGTCATGGACTAGTCTGAATCAATCTCAATGTATGAAGATGTACATGAAGATTGTGGAAATTTTCATTTAAGTGGGGATTTCAAAGGCATCGATGATGATTTACCTTCAAGTGAGGATTTTAAAGACATTAATCAATGATGATGAAGAGCTTCCTCCATGTGGAGATTTTAATGAAACTGAGGAAGATAATGAAATTTTTCCTCAAAGTGACAATTTTCAAGGCACCAATGATGATTTTGCTCAAGGAAATGATTCTCAAGGCATCAACAATGATTTTCCTCCTAGTGATGATTTTCAAGGCATAACATTGAGTTTCCTTCAAGCCAAGATTTTCCTCCAAGCGAGGATTTTCAAGGCACAAACGATGATGTCCCTCCAATCCAATATTTTCCTCCAAGCGAGGATTTACAAGACAACAAACTTGATTTTCCTCCATTGATGGGAAAACACTACTATGGGGTAAGAATTACTCAACAAGTGAAGAATGGGGGCCTACATCAGGTTTAGCATTTCTGAAATTCATCTCAGGTCATTAAATGTATGCTTCAAAGTTATCATTGTTGCAATCATCTCTTGAGATTCAAAATTCACGCTGGAATAATAGAGATGTTGATTCTTCTCAATGCTTGGAAGAAATAAAAAAAATATATCAAAGATACATATGACTATTTTGATGTTGTTGATTCTGTTTAGTGGGAGTCATTTTTGATGGAGCAAAATGACATAATTACAAACTCTACAAATGGAGATATTTTTTTGAAGACTCCATTTGGTTGGCCACAAAGTATGTCAAATGAAAATGAGGAGAGAAATGTTGATCCTGAAGGTGTTGAGCCTTCTCAACAAGAAGAAAGGGAAATGTAAACTGGGTCTAGAAGATCATCTGCATGACGTGAGGTGCTGGAAGAACTTTACAGAGGTTTAGTACAAGATATTAAGGAGGGTTGCATGATTGTAGTTTTGGCCACATAAGATACATGTGGTTATCCATTCTGGATTGAAAAAGTTATGAAGGTCAATAAATAAAATGAAGAATTTATATCTATTGAACTACATTGGTATGCAACAGACACACACCCATTTGATGGTGTGTACAAGTCGAAGATGGTGATCAAGAAAAAGGTTTGCAAAAAGAGAAAAAGAAAGGGTGAAAATGTAAATCATCATCACATAGACATTTTGAAATTAGAGGATGTTGACATACTAGTTTATGACTTCCAATTGACAAGGAAAGGCACTCTTCACTCCAAGACTATAGAGATTATCAAAATATTGTTGGCGCCAGAAATAGTTGCAACATGGGAGTTTGCTAAACCAAGGTATAGATCTAGAAGGAATATGGAATATGAAATGTTGGGCATACATGAATATTCATATGGTGCACTCAATGATAGTAGAGAATAATACGGGTCATCTACATCTTCATCCAGTCATTCATTTGAAGAAAATGTAGCTTCTGATGGTGTGTCAGAATCCATGTGTTGATTTGAATATTTGCACATGAAACATTTTGTCTTTTTTATTAATATGCCATTGTTTGTACGGCAACTCTAAAGGAGTGCTTGAATTTTTATATGAATTAGTTCTACGTCTTATGGTTTAATATATTATTTTATGATGAACATCATATATTTTTGTATTTTATATGAAAATAGTGGTCAAATTATTTCTTGAATAATTTGTGTTTTAACTCAATGCAAGTTTTATATAGTGTTACTAAGAGATTAAATAAGCACACTTTCCAGAATGTTGGGAGAGTGAAGGAGGCGGGAGGTTTCATGGTGAACTAGGGTTTGCAGGTTTGATCTGTTTTTTGTAGGTTTTGGTCAGGGCCAGGCTCCTGTACCTTCTCATTGGGGGAAGGGCACGTCAGTATGGGTGAATACATGGGTGGGGAGGAACCACCTCCTCCTTCAGGCTTAGAAAAGGAAAAAGGAAAAGCTAATGTATAGGGATCTGATCTCCCTGCGGGGAAGGGAGGAGAAGGGTCGAGTGGTTTAAGCAAAGCTACCCTTTGGAAGTTGAAAATAGGAAACCAGGGAAATGTAGGCCGAAATCTTAAACAGTTCCCAAGGTTTAGATTTGCTTGGACCGGGTTCGAGAGGATATCCAGTACATGAAAGATCATGCTCTTATAGGTAAATTTATAGGAATATGGCCGGCAGAGAAGGATTTGGTCTAGTGGATTAATACAAGCTAGAAACCTCAAGGCCACTATGATCTTCAGCTCGGTGCTAAAGGATTCTTCACTATAATTTTATTTAATGAGGTAGACCGATCTCGAATCTTTGACAATGGGCCTTCTTTAAGTCTTCGGGCCTATACCTACAACCATGGAAAGAGCGCTTCAACCCTGACAAGGAGAACCTGACCATTGCACTGGTTTGGATCCGTTTGTATTCCCTACCCTTGGAATATTGGAAATAGGAGATCCTCACCGATATTGGAAACACGCTGGGAGTGTTTGTCAAAGTCTCAAAGCAGACAAAGCAGATGAGATATACATCATATGACAAAATATGTATCTACATGGATATCTCCCAAGATCTACCCGATGGGATTGAGCTCTCCTGGGATGACGAGGACTGGTTTCAAGCGATTGATTATGAGAAGATCCCTTTCCAGTGCAGACGCTTCCATGAACATGGGCATCTCTTTCGTGACTTCCCACTTAATAATAAGCTCAGTGAAGATAAAAATCTTGAAGGAAAAAATGCAGAAGGGTTCACCAAAGTGGTTACCAAGAAGAGAGCAGCTAAGAGGATAGCAAGACCCAAGGTTAACAAAAAACCTCAGACCCATAATAGATTCGAAATGCTACAACCAGAAAAAGCAAGAGAAACCCTCAAGGAAGGTAAGAGCCAAGAAAATCAAGATTCAGAACCACACCCTTCTTCTTTGGACAAACCAACCCAAGAAACAAAAAAAGAAGAAATAATGACGGAGGAACTCCCACCAGGTGACGAAGGGGAAGAAATGGAGTTAGGAGAGTTGGATATGGAGGATTTGGAGGTGACCGTCTATGCAAAAAACCCGGAATCCATCTCGCATAAGTAGGTTACCTTTCTAGAGAAATCAATTTTAAAGACAAAGAACTTCAAGTATCTGGGCATAGACTCGTAATCCCTCAAGGAATCAGAAGGGAAAAAGAAAGGTAGAAAGGAAAAAAAGGGCAGACACAGTAATGTTCAGAGAATCCAGCTGTTAGGGGATAAGTTAGTCGCCTCAAGACAATATCCCACCATTAAAGCAGCCATCGCCTCAACCCCCAAGGAGATATAAGATGCAAATCACATCCTGGAACATTAGAGGCTGTAAAATCCCTCTGAAGATTCATCTTCTAAAAAGGAAAATCGAGATTGAAAAACCGGTCATAATGTTTCTTCAAGAAACTAAATGTTCGAAAGCAGAACTAAAAGTTATTAGTAGGAAAGTATGGCCCATTTGTGAGGGCATGGAAATTGATGCCAGAGGAGCAGCTGGAGGGATAGGCATTCTATGGAATCCCAAGGAGGTTTCCCTCTCAGGATTTTTTTCCTCTCAGTTTATCCTCTCGACCTCCTTTCATGTTTTGGGCACAAAGATTAGGGGATTTTTATCAAACATTTATGGGCCCTCCTTAGCCATTAAAAAACCCACCTTTGTGGACTCTTTGCACACTATAAAGGAGTTGGCTGGTCCTCAACCCTGGATTCTAGGGGGGATTTCAACTTGATACGCACTTTAGAGGAGAAAAAAGGTGGAATCCAACACTTGAATCCCATAAGCGATCACTTTAATGAAGTCATTGAAACCCTGGAATTGGTTGATATTCGAACAACCAACAACATTTTCACTTGGAATAATAAACAGACGGGAAACAGGATCATTGCTTGTCGCTTAGACCGTTTCCTGGTTTCGAAATTCCTTATGTTGGCAGGAGGCGAGCTGACAACAGTAGTACTTCCCTCTACAGGCTTTGATCACTGGACGATAAGTCTAGACTGGTCGAGGGTTGGGGAGAAACTTTGCAGACCTTTTAGGTTTGAACAATTTTGGCTGACCCATCCAGATCTCCCGGAGAAACTTCATCATTGGTGGTTAGATCTAACCCACATCAAGGGTACGCTCATGTACCAGTTCCAACAAAAACTTAAGCTCCTAAAAGGGAAAATCAAGCGTTGGAACTTGGAATCCTTTGGGAACATCTTCCAAGAAAAAAAATGGTTGGAATGAAAAATGCAAGAGGTACAGCAGAGAGGTATGACCCAGGGTTACACTTAGGAGGTGACAACTCAGGAGCAACACCTTCTTCAGGAGCTTAATTCGCGTGAGAAGCACGAAGAAATCCTTTGGAAGCAGAAATAAAGAAATCAGTGGCTACAAGAAGGGGAATGCGATACTAAGTTCTTCCACAAACCCGCTATCCAACATCACCAAGGGAATCATATGGTGCGGCTAAAGCGAGCAAATGGCACACATGCTGAAACTCAAGAAGACTTGGAACTTATCTTGAATGGATTCTTCGCAGACCTCTTGGAGGAACCTGACATAAATAGGTGCGAGGCTCAATCTCAAGTGTTTCAACACATATCGAGGGTCATAACGGATGATCACAACCTCATGCTAATGAATCCCACATACATGGAGGAACTAGAGGCAATGGTCAAACAAATGGAAACGGATAAAGCCCCAGGACCTGATGGGTTCACCATGAATTTCTTCCACTCCTGCTGGGATTGGCTGAAAGATGAAGTGTTGGCCCTAGTCGAAGATTCCAGGAAGAAGGGAATCATTTTGAAATCCCTCTATTCCACCTTCCTTACACTTATACCTAAATAAACTGGCATGGAGGACCTCGGGAAATTCAGACTGATTGCACTGTACAATGTCATTTACAAGATCATTACCAAAGTAAAATCCAATAGAATCCTCCCTCTCCTCCCGCTTCTCATCTCACCTGAGCAAGCCGATTTTGTGGAAGGTCGGCAGATTATGGATGGCATCATTTTGGTGCACGAAACTATCCACTCCTTGAAGATGAGAAAAATTCCAGGTATGTTTCTAAAGTTCGATCTTTCTAAAGCTTATGCAAACTTAATTGGAAATTCTTAGCAGGGGTCCTCAGGACCTTCGACTTCACGGATAAATGGATAGATTGGGTGACGAGTCTTGTCTCCTCGACCTTCTTCTTGATCTTGGTCAATGGTACCCCTTCACAGCCCTTCCAGGCCTCACGGGGAATTTGTCAAGGAGATCCCCTGTTGCCTTTCCTATTTATTATCATTGCAGAGGGGCTAGGTCGTATGCTCAAGGATTTGCAAAGAGAGGGACAAATCTGTGGGCTTAACCTCAGCGAAGGGCTGGACCCAAAAAATCACCAACAATTCGTTGATGACACCATGCTGATGGGACCCTCTACTATTTAGGAAGCTAGAGGCATAAAGAAAGGGCTGGATACCTTCCTTGAGGCTAGTGGTTTAGAAATCAATAAAGAGAAATCTCAGGTGTATTTCTTTAATACTCCGAGAATAATGAGAAGAAACATCCTCCAGATTTTAGAATTCTTGGAAGGGCTCCTACGCTCCAAGTATTTGGGCGCTCATCTAGTGGATTCCACTATTCGTCAAATTTCTTGGAAGGATTTGCTAGACAAACTCAACCAAAAGCTCGTCCACTAGACCTTCAGAGCCTTGAATTTCCCAAGTCGCATCATCCTAGTCAAATCAGTGCTTCAGGCCATGCCTTTCTACCTTTTCTCAGTTCTGGACGCCCCCAAATTTGTCCTCAAGCAAATCCGTAATATTCAAAGGAATTTATTATGGGGTGGATCGGAAGGGCATAGGAAGTGGGCCTTGGTCGAGTGGGACACCTTGTGAAAACCAAAATACGCAGGAGGTTTAGGACTGCAGGATCCAGTAAGAACAAACAAAGTTATGGGTGCTAAAATATGGTAGAGATGGATTACACACACTGAGGAACCATGGGAAAAACTCTGGCACTTTAAGTACGCATCTCAGTGGCTCATGCATCAACTGATAAGATTTGAAGAGGATTTACCGGGATCGAGTATTTGGAAAGCGGCACAAGAAAACAGGGGTCTCATCCAAAGGCACAACTTTTGGGATATTAGAGATGGAGCATCGACCTCTTTCTTGCGGGATGCCTGGAAATAATTACCTTGTTTGTCAAGCACGAGGACATCCCAAGTTACTTCTCTACCTTCAAAATAGTCCTCTAGAGAGGGTGAAATATTTTTGGGAACCTATGACAACAAATGCCCACTTCAAGATATGGAAACCAAAATCTTGGTGGCAATCCTGTGCCCCTGATGAGAACTTGGACAACTTCTATGAGGAACTATGTAAACGTAGGATCCCCAGGGTGGTTGGCTTGGATAAATTTCACTGGGGGTATTCTAACACAAGAAATTTCACTCTTAAAGAACCCATGGGATTGTACATGGAAATTCACAGCATGGTGACTGAGGAAAAATGGTGTAAGATTTGGAAAGGAAATTGGTGGCCTAAAATTGCCTCCTTCAGCTGGTTATTATTGCGAAGGTGCATTCTCACATGGGAAAACCTTCAAAGGTGGGGGATGGTAGGGCCACCCATATGCATCATGTTTGAGGAGGATTCGGAAACCATTAACCACCTTCTCGACTCATATCCCATGGCTTCCTTCCTGTGGGAGAAGGGAGAAGAGCATTTCCGAAAAAATGTTAGGGTCCGCGGACGCCCTGATCTAACTTTGACCAATTGGCCCTCCCAAGCTTTTAAAAATGAGATTTTGAATAGGATGTGGGAATTATTCCCGGGTTTTGTAGTCTGGGAATTATGGAAGAAAGGAATTGGCGAGTTTTTGAAGACAAAACAAGAACCATATAAGCGGTTTGGAATATTCTAGAAATTAATTTAAAGGAATCGTTAACATTAAGTCAGTGGACTGCAGAATCCATGAAAATGGACCGTGCATAAAAACAAATTCTGAATGACTGGGGCATCTGAAACTTACCGGCAAGCATTGGATGATCTCGCCTAGTGGTGGCACCTCCTCTTAGTCCAGACTTGTGGCAACGCTCGACAGAAGGAACGTTCAAGCTTACGGAGCCCCGAAAGGAAACCTAGGCCTAGTTGGATTCAGAGGAGTGATCAGAACTGCAGAAGGAACAATTGTCAGCACATTCTGGGGTGACATAGGAGAAAACACTAATAACGTGGCCGAATTAGAAGGAATGGTGAGTGGCTTGAGATGGGCCTTACGGAAGGAGTGGATGCCTCTAGTTGTTGAGGGGGACTCCTTAATTATCATTTCCACTGCGAGGCACATTCAACAATGTTCGGCCATTGCCAAGGTTTCTTGCAATTGGAAATGGGAGAGTAGGCTCATTGATCTAAGGAGACTATTAGCCACCACCCTGGCTATACAGTTTACGCACGTACGTCAGAATGGGAACAAGGTGGCGGATTCCTTAGCCAACAAAGGGGTGGGAGCATGCATATCCTTCCTCGGTGTGATGCATCAGGAGATGGAAGACCATGATTTGCGGAGGAGATGTGAGTCAATGGTTAGTGAAGATCTAGGCCACTTGGCTCATTGCATGGAGGGGGACCAGGATAGAATGCGACGCTAGGAAGCTAGCCAGCCCAACAACGAAGCGAAAGCTCCCTCGAACTTTGACACATCTCTTCTCCAAGACACAAGATGGATAGTTGGCAACCCGACAATAGCCCACAGGGAGAGCAGCGAAGCAACATCAGTTAATGGGCATTGGGGGGAGATGACGACATCCTTTGTCACGGCCACGTCTTATCCCACTATCACTCATTATGATAGAAACAACATGACAAGTGGTGGAGAAGGAGAAGGGATGGTAGCGGATAGCGAAATGGAACAAGGATCCGCCAGGGGTACTTAAACTCCATTACATCATTAAATGGGAACCCATTAGTCCTTTCCAGGTTCAGTTGGAACCATTAGGTTTAATTACCATTTCAAGAAAGAAGTTGGCCTCACCATGGGTAATCGCTTCCGTGCAACAGATAGTAATTCTAGTAGTACACCGTTGAAGCGGGTGTATGGACCCCAAAAGGTTCAAGCATGCGAGATGGCATATTTCGCAGATTTGGAGGGAATCAATAGGTACAAAGCCATGAAGGCTAGGATCATGGTCTATGCAGGGATGAGGGATAATCATTCTACTCTGAGGATGCTCTACCTCCTATTACCACCCAGGAACTCTATAAATACCCGTGGACCTACGGGTATAGTCATGCAAATAGAGCGGCATTCTGAGAATCATTTGAATCAATAGGTGAATTTCTGTTTTTTGAATACTTTGGGTCAGGGAGTTATGGCTCCCATATTGAGGGCCAGTAGTCGTTGGGGTTCTAGTCAGAGTGGAGGTTCTAGTCGGAGTGGGGGTGATGGATGCTTTCCAGGCGAAGGACTCTCTCAGCAACAACTTATGAAATTGGAAGTGTTGACTCCCATGACCTTTAATTGGGGTGCGCAATACCTGGTAGACACTCCAGCACCTATTAAAGCTCAAATTCTCCCCCGGGAAGTCACCCTCCTCTAGGAGTATGAATCCCATATGGTCAGGAAGTTGGTGGCCAACCCGTTTTGGGCAGTGCAAATTCTCTTGGCTTGGGACATCCAGGCGTGGAAACAACTAGCTCAAGAAATTCGGGAGGCCATAAAGATAATCAAGGGTGGTCAGCATACCAACATGTTGGGGATACGACTGCTTAAAGCGGCTCTGAAGGATTACCTGGATCTCTCCAAGGAACTACCTTGGGATGAGGCGATGTCATCTTGGAGGGACCCCCTGACACCCTGTTGATCTTTGGTTATTCCTTGTTGTTTGAGGTGGATTCAGGATCCTCTTTGTTTTTGCATCCTCTTGTCAATTTTTGATGCTTAAGGTCACATACTCATGGTATAACCAGTCTCTGCGTAGACATAGGTACAATAGTGGGATTCCTATTGCTTCGGGGGCCGTTAGGCCAGGGTATTTTGTTTTCTGATTAACTCTCTGCATGAAAACCGACCATGTTCGGGGTTTCCAATGTGGAACGAGCAGTGGCTCTCCTATATGTATTTTTACTCTATATTTGTTTAGATATAAGTAGTAGAGGTGTTATCGCTTACTTACAAAAAAAAGAAGCACACTTTCAATTATGATAAAATCATATAAAAATGCCAGTTTTTGAAAAAGTGTGCTACCGGTATCATTAGTTTTCAATTTAGAGCTTGATTTTAAGGTTTTTGCAAACAACAATAAAAAAAGTTTTGGTTCATTTCTATAATTTTGACCCCAAATAAAAAAGCGGTGCTACCAATAGCAACAGTTTTTGGTTCAGGGTTGTTTTTTGGTGTTTTTTATGCAAAAATATGGGTTTTGATGGCTAGAGTTCTCGTTTTGAGTATAAAGTTCTTGTCAAGTTGTATAACATAACAGGAGTGACAAAGAAAAAAGTAGGCAAAATTTGTGTTGACATTCAAGAATCCAATCATGCAATGCAAATGTGCTCCATTCAAATAGCGATTGAGTACATCAAAATAGTCTTCCAAGGTTATTTACAAAGCATGAAAGTAATGTTGTAAAATAGGTCATTCAGAAAATTAAATTTCCCACTCGATTTTCTTCAAACATAAAGAATATCTTAACAAAGAAAGTTGATTTTTGTGGGGTAAAAACTCATGACTAGAATACCTTCATAAAGGTAATTATTTTAGTATATTTCTATATTGCTAATACTTATTTTTAGTATTTATTTTATCTTTACAAAAAAATAATGATTTCTTTTTTTGTTATAGTATGTTCTACCTCTATCTATCCTAGATAGCTTTGACAACAATATAAAACAAGTTATATACGAGCTTGGAAAATACATGAGGTAAATAACAATCTATATGCAAAAAATTTGTTGCAGAATTTGTTGACATTTATTTTTCTTGCAATGTATATGCTTGTTTGTCGAAAGGTGTGATTTGATTGTATAATGTGTAGGTGGTTGTCATCTAAAGAAATTCATAAAGAATATATAAAGTATTAGAGTAGATGAATACATTGGCTAATGTGTGACATGAAAAAGTATTTACCTCTAACATTTTTCAATGCATACGAATAGTACCTCATGCACCAAGTTGAGGAGATTGAAATGTGCAGACATGTACACATGAGGTCATTGCGGATTGTGGAGAGGCACTTGAAATCATTGATGGATTTGGTTAGACAAAGAGCATGTACCATGGGTTCTATGGTAGAGGGGCATATGGTATATCAATCCTTGGCGTATATTACTCAGTATCTTCCTAAATTATAAATAAATATGAAAGTGCCTCGCATTTGGGATGTCAACTCCATCAACAAATTTGAAGGGGAGATCCAAATGGAAGTTGAAACACCACAAGTGTATGTGGTGCAATGGTCATGAATTTCACATCAAAAAGTTGGATGACAAGAAGAAAACTTATGGATGTGGGATAACTGTAGTATTTCAAGTCACTAATGTTTCCTCTAGAAGTGATAGGCATCCAAGAGTATTTGAAAATAGATACTATGCGTATTTGGATGATATAGTTGAGTGTGGCTTTAAATCCTTCAAGTTAGTTCCTTTCAAGGTCAAATGGTACAGGTTACATATGAATGAAGGTGATTTCAAAAGAGGTGTTATTGAGCATACCAATGGATTCACCATGGTCAATATGAGGATGTTTGAGCTAGGTACAGAAACTCGTGTTCTTCTAATCCAATGTGAGCAGGTATTTTACTCAGAGGTTCCAGGTAAATCAGGTTGGTCGTACATTGTTATATATGAATCCAAGAGGAAGGCTTGTAAAGTATGATGTTTTAGAAGAAGATGGCCATGCAGAGGAGCATGAGCTAGATGTGTTAGATGAATAAGCCAAATAAGTTGAGTCAGATGTAGATTACAATGTTCACGATGATGATATTGATAATGATATTATAAAAAATGGAGTTGATGATGGTGTTGGTATGGCTAATCCTTTCAACACTATTTATGAATCATATGATACTGAAGTGGATTTGGATGAAGAAGAAGATCAATGATATTTGTAGGTTTTCTTTTGTTGGAAAGTGGTATGCACATGGTTACTCTTTCTTAATTTAATGAAAAAGTAAGTTTTATGTGGTCCAGTGGTGCTCATAGTGTTGTTTAATATTTTGTATTACAAGGTCACAAGAACTAAGTATTGATTTAAGGAAACCAAAGAAAAATTATTGACTGCAAAATAACTTAATTGAACAATCTCTTCTGTATACTAACTACTTGGAAGGAAAAGGAAATTCTATGAAATGAACTTGTTGTAGAAAGAAAACATCTACTCTAGAGTTCAACTAAAGTAAATTTAATTCTAATTGCTAATTGCAGAACATACAATAAACTACTTGTTGTTCAAAATGATATAACTTGTAGGAACAAGAAAAGAAATATAAGGTGACCTTATTAATCATATTCATCAACCCTATAATTGCAATTAGAAAAATATTGGCCTCACGATAAGTTTTGATATAGTGAACTGGTTTAAAATCATGTCTTAAACTTTGATAAGCTTTACTGCAATCCAATTATTCATTCATACCATATTTTGTTTATAAGTAATTAATTGAATCACACAAAATAATAAAAATATTGGTTAGAATTATAAACCTTATGAAGCTGCAACAACGAAATAATAAGTATACTTGCACTCAGAACTAAAAAACTGAAACAAACTATGAAACAACTAATCTACCTAAAAATACGACAATACCCGACCAAAATGGGGGCTCTACCTCCTTAGACAAGGTATCGGAAAAACAAACAACAACTGCTATGTTAAATCTTCAAGAAAACATAGGCACATAACTCAATTTTCTTTATTGACTGGGAATTGAGTTACATAGTAGCAACATTACACTATATTCTTAAACTCCCTCTATCAAATGAGATGTAATACTTATAAATTATTCAAATAACTATCCTAGGCATAAGAAGATTTGTGGACAACCATGAGAATCTAAGATTCTCAAGCTATTCCACCTTTTCCCCCAAAACAATCGTTTAGTTCTAACAATAAACTAAAAGTGTGATGCAGTTACAACTATTTCAAAACAACCTTCAACTGGACTCCTAAATTCTTGCAACTATCTAAATTACATGTGGAAGTTCCAACTGCACCCATTGAATGCAATTAGAGGACAATTATCTCTTATCCACACCAGTATTCTACCAATAGGATAATCAACATTGTCATATGTCATATGACAACTTGTGTAGCAGCATCAAGATCAATGGTGTAGCAAAATCTTGATGTTTGGTGTAAGCACCATAGTATATCATCTTTGTGATAGTGTAACTATAATGGTCTAACAACATCACGCTAGCATAACTGAATTGGTGTAGCAACATCGCGACAACGAAAATGAGTGTAATAGAAACTGTGTAGCAACAACCTTCACATAATAAACATGGGATGTTAGCTGTGCATATTCATGAATTAACATAGAAAGGTTAATTTCCCTCAATCACTAGCATAAATCACATAAAGTGGCAAGAATTGCAGGAGCACTTACCTTGAACATAGTGTATCATTATTGTTAGGAACCAACTCAAGGAATAACTAGAATAATGGAGAAAATTGATGAATCAATCATAATTATAGTCTTAATGAGATGCACAGTAATGGAGGTTATCGATGCTTTAATATCTATGTCCCTGAACACTGACTAGATAATATCCTCCATTGGCTTCTATTTCCTTTCAGCAGTTGGCTTCTACCTCCTCATCCAGGTCATAATCAAATTTCTATTTGGGTGCAGGAAGCTAGATCATTGGATATTTGAATCAAAGTCCAACCCAACGATTCCCACATTTTCTCATACATTGGATATACATGTTGACCCTCTGTGGGGATACTATAGGGTTTATGTAATTGGAGGCATCCATCATTCTCATTTCTTATATGCTTTGTTCCCACCTTTCAATGCACCCTTGCATGGAATCATCTTTTAAATACTCTATATATTTTGTATAATAGGAGATGGCCTCTTCTCTAGTGTTAGCCATGAAATTTGCATGACTAGCACAGGAATTGGCCCAAGCATAATGTAACATAGGGAAAATCATGGGATTGCGAATTTCATTTCTTATCTAGAGGTTATGAGTCAAATTATTTTTAGCTACAAAATGAGCATTATTCCACTATAGATGGTTATTAAAAAATGATGTGAAATCTCTTAACTATATATCTCCAATAAAGGGTGTTGGGTTCCATTCTGAGTCAAATTTAAGGAGGATATTATGCTGATACAATTCACATAATAGGTTTTTTCCTTCATTATTGCTTTCATAAAAAAATTTTAGAAATGTTTGGGGTGATGTTATCTTATGATATTTTCCTGATGCTAAGTCTTTGGATTTAAACAACAAATGCCTCTCATTTAGGAACACAATGTAGACAGGGGAAGGTTCCTTACAACCAAGAATATTCTCTATTAAAGATCTCATCTACTCTTTCTCTTCCTTAAGAGTATTCACTTGGGATTGCAACTTAGAGGCTTTTTATATGTCTTTCTTACTTTGGTCCCACTTGTCTCGGTAAATTGATAATTGCTCAGGCCACTTTTGAATTAGATTATATATGTGTTTCCTGCCTTATTTTAAAGGCATTGTCCCTCTTTCATAGGCTATGGATAAAATCTTCCATTGGTCCAATTGATATCTCGGCTAGTATTCATTATCATAGTATGTTTGTATTGCAATAATTTGTATAGTAGGGCTAACTTCAACCTTATGATCCCCCTCATCCCTAGAACATATTTTTTGTGTTTGCGTTTTGGCATTGATGTTGTTGAATTTTGAGACCACTATGAATTAAACCTTTTTTGACCCTTCAATATCTTCAACTTCTTGGGCCATGGAATCTAATTTTCCTTTCTGTTGGTAGGCTTGCGGTTTTCCTTTTAATTTCCAAATTTTCCTTTTAGAATTTTTATTGAAGTTCTTTAATTAAGAATTATGTTTGATAATAGCAACATAGAGAGGCCATGAGTGAATTTTACCTAAAGTAGTAGGTTGTTTCTTTATTTGTACCTTTATATTTTTCCTCTTGATGATCATGCTAGGGTTTGTATCTATAAAAACTATCTCTTATGCCTGTTCTGGTGTAGCTGCAAGTTTTATGTCCTTTTGAATTGTGTCCCCTATTTTTTCTTGAGTTTTTCCTTTGTGTTGTAGCAAGGTCCATTTTCTTGTTCCTCCTATTGATTCATGTGTTGCAGCAGGGACCGTTTCTTCCATTTGTCCTTCTAGTTCTTGTGTTGTTGTGGGAATTTTTTCTTCCATTTGTCCTTTTGCTAGTTCTTGTGTTGCAACAGAGGTTGTCTCTTTATCTTTCTCTCCTATCAATTCATGTGTTGCAACGAGGATTGCTTCTTCCATTTCTTGTATTGGTTCTTGTGTTGTAGAAGGGATTGTTTCTTCCATTTGTGCTTTTATTGGTTCTTGTGTTGCAATAGAGGTTGTCTCTTTAGCTTTCTCCCATGTTGATTACTATGTTGCAGCATGGACGATTTCTTCCATTCCTTCTGATGGTTCTTGTGTTGTAGCAGGAATTGTTTCTTCCATTTTTTATTCTAATCGCTATTGTGTTTCAATAGAGGTTATCCCTTTAGCTTTCTCTCTTGTTGATTCATGTGTTGTAGAAAGGATGGTTTCTTACATTTATCCTATTGGTTTTGATGTTGCATCAATAATTGTTTCTTCCATTTTTCCTTTTGTTGCAACATAGGTTGTGTCTTTATCTTTCTCTCCCGTTGATTCTCTTGTTGCCGCAGGGAATGTTTCTTCCATTGCTTATGCTATTTCTTGTGTTGCATCAAGAATTGTTTCTTTCATTTGTCCTTATGTTGGTTCCTATGTTGCAGTAGAAGTTGTATCTTTTGTATTTTTCTCCTATTGAAACCTATTTTGGAGTAGATATTGTTTCCTCTAGTTTTCCTCCTGCTAGTTTCCATATTGTAGTAGAGGTTGTCTCTTTCGGTCCCATAGAAAAATGAGTTCTCTTCCACTTAGGAATATCAATATTGAGTAGTCATATGGAATTTCATTTTAGTTGCAACCTGACTTCTTCTTTTTGGAGGGGAGTTACAAGTTATTTCTAGGTTAATGTCATGTGCCTTTGCTTCACTTGTTGATGGTTGTTCTTTCACTTGTAGTGTTGCAACTTCTTCTCCCACCCTTTGTTATGGAACAATTCCAGTTACTTGGAAACCGAAATCATACTAGGTAGGCCCCTATCATTCAAGGGAATTGAAGGCAATAAGCTTGATCAACACATGATTGGAAATGCACTCTGTAGGTTTTCTTGTTGTTTGAACAATTTTTTCCATTTGTTGAAGTGTCCACTAAAGGAAGTAGGGTATGTTTATTTTCCTATAAGGGATTTGAATGATACAAAAGTATAGTTCTTTTACATCCTTCACAGGTAATAAACTTCATAATGAGTTAGTAAACATCTACCCATGGTGGCGGTAAGGAATTCCTTGCAAAATCCCTTCCCTTTTTCTCAAGCACTTTTGTTGTTGCAGGAAATCATCCCCTGGCATCCATAAGCAAATGATTTCATGAGAACCACTGCTCTCTGGTTCATGGAATTTTGGGGAATGTAGCCAACACTTCTTCATATATTTTAATTTGCATCCCATTCACCATAGTTGTAGTCTACTGTAGATTTTGTGAAAACTCTGAAGCAACTTCCTCATTGAATTTATCTATCTTCTCAAAATATTTTATTGACCTTATGGTCTGAAATATTTGTATCACTTCACCATATTCCCTCACGAGTGTTACATCAGGTTCATGGCAAATGAGCGAGCCACCCATGGTTGTGACTGGTTGCAAGTGGGGAGAAAACAATGCTTTGAACTATGGGGGAGAAGTGACATCCAAGCTTTCTAAATTCGAATTGAAACATACAGTGGGTCTATAGAAGTATAATTTAGAGTTAAAAATGGACATGTTTAATGTGGAGTACAATTAGTGATAGTGGGAGTATGAAAAGAGATTGAGTAGTAATCTGGTTGTAGGTTTCGACATCCTTTCCTTCTACCTACAATGGGTGCCACTTGTGGTAATTGAATACAAGTAGATATTCCAAGTATGAAGTAATGAATGCCAGGTAGGAAGTAATGAGTGCACATTAAACTCATGCCATCTTGTGAAAAATGCTTCATGTGAGAGAAAAAAACCTTACTCAATTACCCATGTGATAAATTGAAATCATAGGGTGGCGATACATTGTTGTGGCACATCCATGTTGTGGGGTAGTGGATATTTTCTAGTGTTGCATCCAAGCGCAATGTTCAAGTGTTGCGGCAAAAGGGCATGGTGTTGTAGCAATGTACAATGTTGCAGAAAAAAGGTGTAGTGTTGCAACAAAAAAGAACACCCCATTGTTTTAGTATTGTCTACCATAAAATGGTTTTTAGATGGTACCTTCCTAGTTGCACCCTTAGAAAGAGCTTTCACAAACTGGGATTTTTTTTTGGGGGGAACACAAAGCTCAAAATTTTATTTGGCACCTAGAGGACCACTTGTGTAGACTATCTCCAAATTGTTTTATTCCATCCAATACGATTATTCTTTTAACATGTCATATATTCCATCTTCCCAGATGCATATTCCAAGGATCCATTGTCCTTTCAATGATAGATGTTGAGGAACCTTTTGTGCATCCAAATAGTTACCAATATTTGAAGACCAAGGTGTGTTAGTAGATATTGAAAAAAGGGAAAATAGGAATATGAAAAGGACCATCATCATCATCATCATTATCAGCTTCATCGTCTTCACCATCATCATCGTCATCCTCTTCATCATCAAGTTTGTCGTAATCATCATTATCGTCGTCGTCATCATCATCGTCATCATCATCATCATCATTCACATCATCATCATCATCATCATCATCATATAATCACATCATCATCATCATAATCAACATCATGATCATCATGATCATCATCATTGTCATCATCATCATTGTCGTCATCATCATCATTGTTGTTGTCGTCATCATCGTTGTGACAATTGTCATCATCATCATCACCATTTTTTTATCGTCATTTTTCGTCATCATCATCATCGCTATTGTCATCATGATGCCATCAACATTGTCATCATCATCATACCTTTTATGAAAAATATAATGCTTCTTGTTATTCAATTTCATTAAGGGGAATATTTTAGTGTGTTGTTTACCCAACCAAACTAAGATAAATGGTGATGAAAAATGTTGGTCGATACATTAAAAAATATATGATAGATAAGATAATTAGGCATCCCAAGGATATGAAGCTAAAATAGGTGGCTAATATAATATATAATTTTTTTGTTCAATACATATCTAAAACACCCATTAATCTAACATGATCCCATTAATCCTCATTTAATTTCCCAGAAATCGTCATCATTGTCATCATCGTCATTCTCATTGTCATCATCATTGCCATCATCATTTCCATCATCATTTCCATCATCATTGCCATCATCATCTTTTTCATCGTCATCATCATCGACATGATGATGATGATGATGATGATCATCATCATATAATCACATCATTGTCATCATCATCGTCATCATCATCATATAATCACATCATCATTGTCGTCATTATCATTGTCATCATCATCATTGTCTTCATTGTCATCATTTTCATCATCATCATCGTCATCATTGTCATCATTGTCATCCTCATCAACATTATTGTCATCGTTGTCATGACACCATCAACATTTCCATCGTCATTGTACCTTTCACGACAAATACCATATTGCTTGCCATTCAATTCTATTAAGGGGAATATTTTAGTGAGTCTTTTAACCAACCAAGATAATTAGATAAATGGTGATGAAAAATGTTACTTGATACATTAAAAAATATGTGATAGATAAGATCACAAGGCATCCCATGGATATGAAGCTAAAATAGGTGAATAATATAATATACATTTCTTATTTAATACATATATAAAACACCCAATAATCTAAAATGATCCCATTAATCCTCATGTAATTTCCCTGAAATCATCATCATTATCATTTCCATTGTCATTCTCATTGCCATTATCGTCATCGTCGTCATCATCATCATCATCATCATCATCACTGTCATAACTTTTGTCATCATCGTTTTCGTCGTCATCATCATCATCGTCGTCGTTGTCATCGTCATCATTATTGTCATGATCATTTTCGTCATCATCATCATCATCATTGCCATCATCGTCATTGTCATCATCATCATCATCGTCGTTGTAATGATGCCATCAACACTATCATCATCATCGTACTTTTTACAACAAATACCATATTTATTTCTATTCAATTTCACTAAGGAGAATATTTTAGTGAGTCATTTACCCAACCAAGCTAAGATAAATGGTGATGAAAAATGTTGCTTGATACATTAAAAAATATGTGATAGATAAGATCGCAAGGCATCTCATGGATATGAACCTAAAAGAGGTCGATAATATAATATACAAAGTTTTTGTTCAATGCATATCCAAAAAACCCATTAGTCTAACATGATCACATTAGTCCCCACGTAATTTACTCGAAAACATGAAAATATTTCCCAAACACATTGGATCCAATGGTGAGGTGTGAGGAGATGTTACCTCTATGTAAAGTTCAATTCTTGTGAGGGATTCTTGTGTGGCCATGGGTTTACCTTAATGTATTGTTCAAACATGTGTTTTCACCTGTAGAGATTACAGTAAATTATCCCATGACCCATGTGCACATAAGTCTATTAAATCCTAACTCGGTATGTTCTTACTTCAAAATGGAGTGGTAATGGTAGGGAGTTTTCATGTTTTCCTCACAAACATTAATCAGACTCCTACTAAGATCGGGAAATATGGTCAATCTCTTTGAGTAGGTTCATTATTTTCACCATATTTATCACTCAAGGAAGTTAGATGCATATGCAAACATAAATGAGGGAGTAGTAATGGGTTAAATATTATTGAAATGGCAAGATAAGGAGGGGAGCTCTATTTTGTAATAATGCATTCCCCTCAAATGGCATAATGATGTCTTTGCATGAATATGTATGGATTTCAATACCACGAATATTTATTTATGTTCTTACAATACAATACATCCTAACATATAGTATAAATGCAATACATTCCCTAACTTATTATCGATCAATTCTCACTTGATTGGTCCAAATTCAAATTTTGGTTCAAAGATTATGTTTGGTGTTGGAGGTGTCAAATTTGGTCGTGGATGACTAAAATTTATCTTTAGAGATTAAGGCCTTGGTTTCTTCTCTTGGACATAATATGAATTCTATACACCTTCATGCACAAATCCTACTGAATCCATATTGAACATCCCATGTAGAGTTCCAAGGTATCATTCATTTCCATCGGCACCTGGAATATTCCTTTAGGGAATAATGCATGGGATTCCTCCCTCTACCATCTTAAATACCCTAAACCCATACTTACAACTAAAAACCACTTGATGGATCCTCCCACTCATAAGACAAGGATACTCTCAAGAGGCCATGTGTGGTTGTTAGATCTACCCTTCTTAATATTAGATGTATAAACACTTTCTCTAGGGCCTGAGGCATAGATTTCTTACCCCAACCATGTCTAAAACTGAAGGCCTATCCATAGTGGTAAAAAAAGTAATGATGGAACCTATATCCTTCCTTAGTGTTCAAATGATCCTAATGGTGTTTATATCCCCACTATGAGTCCCATAATATTCTTGAGAAATCATGTATGGTGATTTAAGGTGATGTTCGTAGATTGAATACCTACAATCTTCCTTTGTGTCCCAAGTATATTATTTACTCCCTTGATCATGGGAAAGGCATCAATACCTAAACTTGTTGTTATAATCATTCCAATGGAGCCCATATCCACTTTCAAATGAAAAATGTCCCATATAGGGGGAAAGTGTGCTGGTTCAAGCCTTCATTTATGGTCTTTGAACCTTAGAATATAACTTGAGTGCCTAAGGACTTAGTTTCATATTCCCTTTTGACCATGGTCAAGGTGCCAACACCCATATGTCATATGTGTTGGAATATTCTCACCATAATTTGTTATATTTGCATGGCTGCATGCATTTTTGCATGCATCCAGTCATCATGCATGCATCTAGTCATCAGTATGGTAGTCTTTAAGCACCTAGTCCTCATAATTTCATCCCCAGGAGCCTGTTTCTACTCAATTCTATCCCTCATAGACACATATGTGCCCTTGTTTTCATCACTGGAGTACAACTGCGCCCTCTTCCATCTATTTAGGAGAGTCTTCAGTTAGTTCCATGATTAATGGATTTGTTCCTTGATTTGAGGATTGATTACTAGTTTAATTGACTGAACCACTTAGATAGACTTCTAGAGAGACTAGATCAGCTATATTGACTACTGAGAGCTCCTCATGTGCCCACATTGGAGTCTCCTTCCCTAGATTAGTTCCCATGCACTCACTTAGACTCAATTAGACTCATTTGACTGACTATTTGACTATTGTGTCTACTGCCACTGGTTTGGATGATGCCTCCAATGCTATCCAAGCCACACATTGAGGAGAATTCGAATGAACTTAGTGGAATTCAAATTCATTTGATTGTATTAAGTTATTATTCACTTTTCATAGTGCCAGCTTACAGCTGATGTATGATACAACAGTTTTTTCCATTTCTTGTGTAATGAGTGATTATTGATTCAATAGTTCTTCTTCTCTTCTCTGCTATTCTTGTGTGAGTTTTAGTGAGGTCTGCTACAACTGAGTGATCCTACTTCAAAAATATCACAATATGAACCTCATAATTGTACCGATATACCTACCTATTAATTGTGGTATGAGGCCTCACTCATGGCCCTTGAACCCTAGAATTACATTTTAGACCCAATAATTAAGTTTCCTCACTACACCTTTGTTAGGGCCTAATGATCGAAACATAGTTCTCAAAAAATTAAATGGTGCCAATATGCCCACTTTAGGTAAAGGA
The DNA here is from genome assembly GCA_027924585.1 of Larix kaempferi. Lineage (NCBI taxonomy): Eukaryota > Viridiplantae > Streptophyta > Pinopsida > Pinales > Pinaceae > Larix > Larix kaempferi. Next base: position 3,106,510 of record BSBM01000619.1, read on the forward strand.
TCCACTTCAAAATTCACGTGTTGGCTTAAGGTGGGGTTTTTGGACTTATATACATCAAATTTCCCTCAAGGATTATTTTTTGTCCCCACTACAAACATTGGTCTATAGTGAAAAATGAAACTTGAATTATCACTAAGACTCACTAATAACGTCATTACTATACTTTTCCATAAATATTGGGTTGTGCTGTAAATATATTCATGACTCATTTTAAAATCAAAATCCATTCTCAAGCATTTTTTGTAAGCATTTCTCCCTCCACAATCTATGCCGAGACCAAGACCAAGATTGGGACCAAGAATGTTATTGTGAGCAGATCCTCACAAAGAAGGAGACTGAGATTGTTATTGTGAGAAAATCCTCATAGAGACCAAGATCGAGATTGTTACTGTGAGAAGAGTCTGAACATGGCATTTCTCATTCGGCCGTGCGCAGGGGAGTGTGGCAATGTCAGCTAATCTAGTTAGTTTATATTCGACTTCACGTTTTGGCTAATCCAGTGTGTATTTGATATTCAAACCATCTCTATGGAATGAAACCCTTGGTCAAAATGCTTTGATCAAAATGCACTAAAAGAAAAAAGGTCTATGGTGATGATCATGCTTGTGATGGACCATAAAGGGTCATCACCAATGTATAATATGATGACGAACCTTATACAATAATTATTGAATTGTCTTCATAGACATTCATTTAGGGTCCGTCACCAAATCCCCTTTCAATGACACTTTTGTGAGTGTTGTTAAAGATTCGTTTCCAATTCTATTTTCAGTGACACCTCTTGTGACAGTCCAAGTTAATTGCCCTAACTAATACCTATTAGTGAGGGCCATTATTGTGACGAAACTTAAATGGTCATCACCAATGTCACATATGATGACAGACCTTAAAAAATCGTCATTGTTATTGTTTTTGGGGACATTCGTTTAAGGTTTGTCACCAAATCCTTTTCTAATGACGCTTTTGGTCAAGGATGTTAAAGGCTCGTTGCCAAATTTGTCTTTGGTGACGCTTATAGTGATGATCCTTTAATGAACCTCTCTAATACTCATTCTGGTAACCTTTGGAAATTGTACAAAAATGTTTGTTTCCATTGATAATTATAATGAGTTTTTTATGATGCTATGTGACCATTGCTATAGTTTCTGATAAAATATAATGGTTTAAGACCATTGTTAGACCTCAAAACTGTCCCTTTATACCACTTTTACACAAAAATACTCCTTGTACTATATTAGGTTATATGTGGTGGCTCATGGCCCTACAAATTGTTCATGATACTTGAAATCAATAGTTATTGTTAGTCCCTGAGATGTACTAGGTTGAAAGTAATGCAGGCCAGGGCATAATGAGGGTCAAACTTTATAGATATTAGAGTTGAATATGTATAAAATTGTGATATGAATTTAATGTCCTTGAAATTTTTTAGGTAATGACTTATATTGAACTGTCTTTGAACAAATAACAAATTCTTAGAGGAATTTTGCAGAGTGCTACAATGTTTTGAATAAGAATGAATATGGACTTAGCATATGGAAAACAAATGAAAACATCAGATGTGCCTGCAGGACAATTCTTTGATGTTTAATGACAAAATATATGTATTGAGCTTTGATTTAAAATATTTAAGAAGTATGTGACAAATGTAAATATATCATGAATCTATACGAGTTTTCTTGGCAGCATAACATGCACATAAATCTTAGTAAATGAAAACTTCAAATACAACTAGTTCACATACACATCAATGAAACTAGACCAGAGGTCAAAGAAAATGAAATCTCTTTCATATTTCTTTATATTTAGTTGAGCTAAAAATCCTTCCATGTACTGTAATGCATTCAACCCTCTTATCTGGAAGGGTCCTACATCTTTTGGCAGCAAGAAGGTCTTATGACGTTGAAAATGTGAAAAAGGCATGTAGTCTGATATAATCCTCTTCCTTACATATTCTATGGAAAAGATTCTGGTAGTAAGAAATGCTAGGAGCTTGTATGCCTCTTCTTCAAATCCATACAATCTTATCACTGTGTATTCTTCATATACAAACTAATCTCCAAATCTCATTTTAGGAGAGAATTGCAAATGGTCTTTGTTTTCAGGAAACATTTTAGGAGGTGTGGAACCAAAGATTAGGCTATATGTAAGGCTCATCACCTTATAAAAATTTTAAAAATTGAAGACTCACATTGAGGTAGTGCCCCTATATGCCCCCCTTTCATTAACCAAATTAATTTAACAAGACACCAATAGGTAGATGGGATCCCCAACACGAATCCATGGATAATTTTGCAAATAACTGAATTCAAATTGCCTAATTGCCTAATTGTTCTATTGACTACTTGTCCACATAAACCTAGAATAAGAATTGCAATGTCTCCCTTCTATTCCTGAAAGAAAACATAAAAGTACGTTAATTTCCATAGATATGTGATGAGCCTTGTTAGTCAGTTAGGCATCCTGAGTTGAAGGTAGCATACACCAGGGCATGATAGGGCTCAATCTTTAGAGATGTTCAAGCTAAATCTTTATTTGAATTTGATGTGGATTTTTATTTCTTGAACTTCTTTCGTAAACAATGGATTATGAACAATTATGACAGTGTAAGATGATTGTAGAGGAATTTTACAGAGTGTAGCAATACTTCTGGAGGATAATGATGGTGAATTTAACATATGAAAATGAAAATAAGTCTAAGAGGCACCTGCAGGACAAATCTCTTAAGCTTAAAAGGAAGCATGAACTTACTAAGCTATGTATTAAAGAATTCAACAGTTTAACAAAATGTAAGATAATTCATGAGTTTATCCATGGATTATTATGCAACAAGACATTTAGAGAAACAATAATAACGTACCACTTCAGATATCACTGCATCTCATAAAACTTTGAAATTAAACCAAAGGTCAAACAATCTTTGAAATATTAGCTATTAATTTCAATATCCATCCACAGAAAGCATCACCGACCCTTTATGAAGTTGATTCTACTGCTTAAACTTTATTAATCATATCATGAAAAGAATACATGGACATGGAAGATATGGAAAACAAAACACATAGGAAAAAACATCTCTACAACACTCTATAATCTTAATCTTAGACAAAGGAAGTTACATTGCAAAATGGTTCACCGACTCAACAATGATATAGATACCCTCTACACAAATTTCCAGCCCTTCAAATGAGTCTCGAATTACATTATATAGCCTTTAGGCTGTAACAAAACAAAACTGATTTGGTAAAATATCTTTTACCCCTACTTTTTAACTTTTTACTTGTCTGTTTACTTATCTTTTATCCCTGCTTTTTAGTTGTCTTTTAGATGGGGATGTCTTCCCTCTCATTTTCACATTTGGTTGCAATACTGACATCCCTCCTTCCTGAAACTACTGATATATTTTAGTAAATCCAAGAGGCCCGGGTACTGTTGTGTTTTTAGGTGGATGCTACTCAGTTCTTGGCCTTTGAGGATGAATAGAAACTAAGGGAGGAGGATGCCCTGCAAACTGACTTGTATATTGAGCTGGGAGTTGTCTTGAACTATGCCTTGGGGTGCATCCTTGTGGAGGCAATTTGAATTTGTGATACTTTACAATGGATTTCCATTCATTACCCATGGGTATGTGATGGGCCCTTAGAGATTCTAGGTCTATTTTTGCATATGTGTTACGTTCATAAGATATAGGACCAATATCTTTCAATAAGATTATCATTTGAATCCATATTTTGATATTAGATTTAAGTCTCTCCAATAATTCATCACCACTAATAACTCCCTCTATTTATTTTGTTTGAGGTAGATTCTTTCTTTTGTTTATCAACTATCTCTGATATTCTTCTCTAGAATGGAAATATCCATTCCCATCCCAAGGAATATAAGGCAGCCCCAACTCAATTACTTCATTAAACATTGTTTTAAATGCATAAATATTATTGGATAATATCTCACATTATTTTGGACCCTCTTCAAAAGAGTATGCTTCATGGTCATTCACTTGGAAATCTTAATCAACTGAGTCCTATTTGTAACATGTAGGGATTCCAAATGTTGCTTGCTTTTGTTTTTCAAAAAGTTCATTATTTCAATTGTCTCCTCAGGCTTCTTTCCTATATCTTTTTCAACTTTGCTTGTTTCAAATTTGGCTACTTTATATGTCTCTAATTCATATTGTACCACTTCACAATGGTCCCACTTATTTCTTAACAATTGAGATATATTGTCCCATATATCCTGCTTGGTTCTCCTAAACAGTTGTTCTCATTCAGTCTTGAAAGTAAGTGCGGTAATCTGACTCTTAATTTCTTCTCTCTAATTTTCTAACCCTATTATATCATCTTCCTTTTTATTGACCTTCCCTTCTAACTCCAAAATTCTTTCATTATTTTGTTCAATATCACCTTCCAACTCTTTTATTCTGGTGTCTTCACCCTTTGTCACTGGAGTTGATTGTGGAGCAGGGATTTACTCTTCCATTAAGTCTATAAATTCTTTCTCTTGTGTATGCTGATCAGAATCCTTTGGTGCTTTCTCATTCCCCACTATGGGTTGATTGCCATATTGAATCATGGGATACATTGCTTTATCCTCCTGAGTCATGGTGGACATTGGTTTGTCTTCTTGAGTCTGTTCAAGAGAAAATGTTTCTTTCTGCAACTTCAATGCTGTGACCTGCATGTCAAGTTACATTAGAGAAATTTTGAGGTCTAAAATGGGCCTCCTAAGGAAAATTATAAAATAATAGTGGAAATAATAAAATAATATTAGCATATCTCATCAAATTTTGGAGGAAAAAAGAAAAAAACTACTTCTTCAAATTGTATTTTTAACTTATCTCCCTATATATTCACTTAAATTTCGATCCGGAGTAGTCATTGGATGGGGAATTCAATTATGCATCCAAGGAGTACTCACTCGACATACTTTTGATGGACCCATCTACCCCAAAAACAAGAAATACTTGAAAAACTTGATGATGACATTCACGTTTTTTCAACTATTTCTTGTTTTTGGGGCAGCGGGGTCCATCAAAAGTATGTCGAGTGGGTACTCCTTGGATGTGTAATTGAATTCCCCGTCCAACGACTGTTCCAAGTTGAAATATGAGTGAATATATAGGGAGATAAGTTGAAAATATGAGTTGAAGAAGTAGTTTTTTTACTTTGACCTTTTTACCATTTTACCCTTTTACCCAAAAAATGGTGATTCATCCCCCATGGTTGACATCATCACCTTGAATTCTATTGGTTGATTTTTATAGTACATTTATTTTGTTTTGAGGCCCATTTTTTACCTCAAAATTTCTCTAATGTTTGTTCAACCTATCTCTTTCTTAAACCAAACCTTTATAGTGTATCATGGAAGCATATAACTGTTGGTTCTCTTTTTGAGCTTCCAATAGCCTAGGGGTTTGAACAGGATTTGGGACAGGGATCTTTATCCATTGCTTCAACTGAGCAATTTCATTATCCTTATGCTAGATTAGTGACTTGATTTGAAAGCTATCCTTTGGGTCTACTCCTAGATCCAACACTATGTTTTCTAGATCTATTATGGTAACCATTTTATCCTTAACTGACACCTTTTTAGCTCTCCAAAATTCCTCAAACTTCTTCAAGGATTTTCTCAACCTTTTATCCTTTTTAACAGATTTAACGATTTCCAGGATACCATATCACTTGTCTGCTTATAGAAATCCATCTTATCCGTTTTTCCAAATTCTTTAAATTTAACCACGTGTTCCTCAGCTCTGCATTTAGATAATGATGAGGGCATTGACACCCTAGTCTGTAGCACAAAAAACCTTAATTCATCAGTTTGCAAATATTCCACTATAACCAATCTTTTCCTTGGAGATAATATTTGTTGCATTGTGTCATTGATGGCCTTTACTCCCCTCTCTCTGATGCTTCTATATTCCTTATGCAGATCTATATTCTTTTGCATGGTACTGGGTGATGGGGAAGATTGTTCTCCTTGAGGAACAATGAAATCTAATGAAGGATATTCAGTAAAATTCACTGTAGTCTTTCCTATGCTAATAGATGGTGGCCGTAGTGCTTATGTCAACTCTGTAGACAGTTGGTTTTCCTCCTCCCTTTCCTCTGTTTCCACTTTGGATTTATTTTGGGGAGGACCCTGGCTTGAATAATCTATTTCCATGTTTATATTTCCCTCTTCAGTCCCTCTCTTCTGGTCGACTTGCTGCTTTGATAGGCTCTACTCTTCTGAGCTCTTCATGGCTTCTTGAACTTCTTCCCAAGTTTCCTTGTTTGCTATTCTTTCCCAAAATGGACTGGGGGAGCATATATAGGCTGAGTTCTTATTAGATATCCTATTGTTTTATATGATTTGATGGGGGTCATATGATACTGAATCATAGTTCTCCAAGTTTAATTGAGAGAGGAATCCCTTCATATATGTAAGGTATTCAATATTTTTACTTGGAAAGGCTCTACTTCCTTTGGAAGCAGAAAATTCTTTTTCCTTTTAAAGTGTCCAAAGTGCATGTTATCATAATTAAACCTCTGCCTTACATATTCCATAGCAAAAATGCTTGGAGTTAAGAAGGTGGGGATCCTGTAAGGATTCTCTTCAAAAACATATACCCTGATCACTGTAAAGTCTTAAAAAACGAGCCAGTCCCCAAACATCATGTTAGGTGAAAATTGCAGGCGCTTCTTAAGTTCAGGGAACATCCTAGGGAGTGGAGCTCCATAGATAATACAATATGTAATACTCGTTACTTTGTTGGAGAACTCTTTGTAATTTGAGTTGTGATCCTTTCTCATCACCAAACCTATCCATTCATACACTAGAGTCTAACACCATTTCGCATCAACTGTTCTCAAAATCAGTTGTTTGAATTGCTCCACAGTGTGGTATAGGAACATATAGAATAGAAATGAAGGATACTTGAATATTTTGATAACTAGATATTCCTCTAGCTACTTGTCACTAGAAAAACTAGTAGGGCTAGTGTACGATAGAAAAATGTAAGGAGAGTGTCACCAATGTCACCTTATCCACACCTCCAACTTCTTATGAGTGTCATAACCTCCAATGGGAGAGACCTTCTGCAAGACACTTGGACAAAAGACTATATTTTCTATACAATGATATTAGTGACAAGTGCCTTTAATGAATCAAATTCACAATGAAGAAGACATAATGTGTAAATTATAATGTTTGTAGATGCCAAACCAATGTGTCAATGTCAATATTAATAGATAGTTCATGTAATTAATCCAAACAAGTATATTGATGTAAGATAGTAAACAATCCAACATTCATTCAACTACTAGTGAAAGCATTCACCATCAATAAGAAGACAAAATTGTGAGTATTATCACTTCAATAGCCACCACAACCTACAACAGTAAATTGTCTACTTATGATAGTAATGTATAGCAACAGTAGGTAGTACAGTAAATAACACCAAATGTATGATATCCCAAAATAGTGCTTGGTGCAAAATAACAATGCTATTAACCAAACCATTGTATAATTTATCTATCTCTGTAAACATAGTACTGTAGCATACATTCAAGGTGAAAATTCAGTCCTTTAAACAAACAATAATCAATGTATCCTTTTGCTAACCCTTTTCAGTGTTTATGTTGTATTTATTATAGGTGTTAGGGCTGCTAAGTAATGGTGACAGTCTGTTGTAGCAGACTTTAGAAATGAAGTTAAATAGGGATATTAGGGATAGTGAAAGGTTATTACATCCTTGTAAATGGCTGCAAAAGGGCGACCGAGACCCTAGATGAGATGCTGAGGGTGGGGGGAGGACCATAGAAAGTAGGGAGAGGGTTTTTAGAGAGGAAAGAAGAGGGTTGTGAGGGTTAGAAAGAAGAGAAGAAGTTAGGGACTTAGGACTGTCTTTAGGGGTTTTTTTCGATTTTAGATTTTTTTTTAGATTTTTAGGGGTTCCTAAAATTTCTCACTAGGGTTTTTTAGGGACAAATAGGTAGGTCGAAATTGTGGGAGAGAGCCGAAATTTTAGGGAGGCCGAAATTTTGAAACAAAATTATTTTTTATTTTTTAGGGTTTCAAACATAAAATTGCAAACCTAATTAAATGACCTAATCTAGCATGAAATGCAATATTTACACATGCACATGCAAGAGATTTTGGTAAATATTGATAACTAGGGTTTTTATGGATGAGACCCTTAACCCTATCCCTAGAGGAGAGGTGGAAAACCTCCCTCTTGGAGTAAATTCTCCTTGTATTATAAACTAGGGCTTCCTATAACAACCTCTAGGGTTTGTTATAGGACCCTAATCTAGGGAAAGATTGGAGATCCAAGGTCATACTTAGGAAAACCTCATCTCAAGATCATTTTCCACCATGCAAAGAGGATAGAAGGTAGACAAAAAGGCCCCATTCATAAAAAAATGCAACTCTAAGGTCACCATTCAATCATTCAAGAAGCAGGAATTCACCTACCTTTCACTAAGCAAGGCTAAAAGCTAGACTTGATCTTGTGTTCTTTCAACAATTCTAGCATCCACCAAGCATCAACAAAACTAAAGACAAGTGTTAGAACATTATTACACATTAGGACCTTAGTCATACATTAATTTGTTGATTAACTGGTCCAAAATAAGGTTAATGATGACAACCCAAGGTTGTTAGAAGTTAGTTGGGGCAATCATGACACAATCCACCAACTATGGGCCAAAATATACTCAAACTAGCTATTGGGCGCCCTATTTATGGTCACCTCCAACATTTATTACCAACTCTTGAGAAAATGCACCTTGTTTCCCTATTTTAAGGAAATTGTCTTTGAATAGAGGTGCCCATGCAATGTATGTGGACATTTTGTCCCTTTCTTGGCTGTTTTTGGCCTATCCTTGGCCACCTAACCTCCACCAAATATTATCCACCACTTGTGTGACCCTCATTTATGACTTACCATGCCTACTCAATGTTCACATTGAAAATTTGTACCTGTTTGGGGTGATTTGGAATCCTATTGGTCAACCTAGAGGGGATTGAGGTCCAATGTAAGATAGCCACTTGTAGCTACCTCCAAAGGCACAAGAATTCTCCAAAATGTTATATAAGGGTGTTCACAACTCATTTCTGGGCTGGAAAGTTATAATAAACCTACTATTTGATCATTTGTGTCTAGTTTTTTTATCATTTGTGACTGGTTTTTTTATCATTTGTGTCTGGTTTTTTATCATTTGTGACTAGTTTTTTATCATTTGTGTCCATATTTTGTTTTGCACTATTTGTCTGCATACTTATCCAAATTTCTTAATTGTGAGGTAATATTTAGCTAGTTGATCCTACTGTGAGTTATATTTCACATGGTATCAGAGCTATTGGATCTTCTATTAGAACCAAGACTGCTTCAGAGGTGCACCAAAATCAGTGAAGCAACCACAGAAGTCCCTAGGGCCATTTCCTTGAAGCCATTGGAGCAATCCTTTAGAGTCTACCCAAGGGGTGATGCAATCCTAAATGTTCCTTCTATTAATGCAGGGGTTCGAATTAGCTAGTTAGGATCCCCTCCTGAGTGTTGATAATTTGATTTTGCAGGTTCAAAGTGTTCATTGTCACCAAGTGCGCAAGCTACAGAATGGAGTAGTCTCATGTTAACTTGCTCACTCCATTCAACTATTTTGAGTGGAAGGATGAAATAGTTATCTAACTGAGATCAAAGGGTCTCTTCAGAATCACCATGGGGACTGAGGTTTGAGCCAAACTCCGTAGTAGAGAAGTCCAAGTTCTTCAACATAATGGATGAAGCTTTTGGCATACTTTGTCTCAACATTTCAAGAGACCTCCTGTTTCATATTGATAGTCTTACTACTCCAAATGAAGTATGGCTCAAGCTTGAATATTTGTTTTTGAAGACTGATGAGATGAGGGGCCACCAAATTGAGAATGAGTGATCTCACTGAGCCCAAGCAGTTTTGAGACCATTCAAGACTTATTCACCAAGTTCAAGTCCTTGGTCTTGCAGCTCAAGCAATGTGACATTGAGAAGAAGGATGAACAATTGGTTTTTTCCATCATTTCGAAGTTGGGTACTCATTAGTACTCAGTGTTTGTTTCTACATTTCACTCCACCAAGCTTACTGTTCGCAATTGGAAGATTCCATATTTGGCATATTTCATGGAGATGCTAACACAAGAACAAGATAAATTGGTTCTAATGGGTTCCATTAAGAAAAAGGACCAAGTTCTTGCAGTTGGAGATTTGAAGAAAGCAAGAGGAAAACAAAATACCAAGGGCTCTAAGCAGCAAGAGAAGAAGAAAGACAAGGAGAAGCCAAGATCCTTTGATGGGGGTTCAAATCCTGTCAAGGACAATGGAACGAAGAAATAAAATACCAAATGCACTTACTGTAAAAAGGATTGGCACCCTGTAACTACATGCACGAAAAATATCATTGATATGATGACTCATCTCCTCCAGAAGAATAACAGTCCTCTTCCAGAAAGTTCAAAGAAGAAGGAGGGTGTTTCTGAAGACAAGGAGAGGTGCCATGCATTGATGGCTAGTACCTTAGAATCTTCCTCTTTCATCATAGATTCAGGTACCTCAAGGCACATGGCTTCTGCAAGAGATTATTTCTCTACTCTTTCACCTTACAATGGTCCTTCCATTCTCATGGGTGATGATTCAGAAATCACAGCTAGAGGCATTAGGAAGATCAATCTAGAAAATGGGTACTTCAGTAATGTACTGTATATGCCATATCTTGCAGCAAATCTCCTCTCTGTTAACCAAATGACCCACACTGGTCAACCAAGAGAGTGATATTCACTCAAGAAGATATGGAAATTTCTGAAGTTTCTACAGGAAAAGTGGTAGCAGTTGGTGTTGCAGATCATGAGTCAAGAATGTACAAGTTTTATCACTTTCTCGAGTACTCCTCTCCAAATGAACTTCTATCACATGCTAATGAAGTCAACAAAATTTGGAATGAGAGGTATGGACACCTCAACTATAGATATATTCAATCATTGAGCAAAGAAGACATCGTTGAAGGACTTCCAATCATCATATTTTCCAAAGGCACTTGCACAGGGTGCATTGTTGGGAAGCATGCAGAGCCCAAGTATGAGAAGGGGAAGGCAAGGAGAGATGATGAACCTCTTGGTTTGGTCCATTCAGATGTGATAGGACCTATTCCTACACCCTCCTATGGAAACTAAAAGTATGTCTTAACTTTCATTGATGATTTCTCAAGATATTGTTGGGTGTTCTTTCTCAAGCAAAAATCTGAAGTCTTCCAATCTTTCAAAGTTTTTAAAGCTTCCGTGGAGAAATTCAATGGGAGGAAGATGAAGGTCTTAAGAATTGATAATGGAAGGGAATATGTGAATAAGTACCTGTAGCATCTATGTGAAGAATATGGCATTCCAATGCAACATTATGTTCCCTATACACCCCAATAGAATGGTGTTGCAAAGCGCAAGAATAGAGCATTGAAGGAAATGGCTACATGCATGATGGAAGCTAAGTCCTTGACTCCTAAAATATGGGATGAAGCCATAAATTGTGATGCATAAGTTTAGAACAGAGCACCACACAAAGCGTTGGAATTCATGACTCCATTTGAGGCTTGGATTAGACACAAGCCTAATGTCTCTCATTTCAGGGTGTTTGGCTCAAGAGCATGGGCTATAATACCTCCAGAGAAGAGAAATGCCTTGCATCCCCAAAGAAAGGAGTCCATAATGGTTGGATATTAATAATATGCAAATGGATACAATCTCTTTGACCCCTCATCTCATAAAAATTTCATTGAGAGGAGTGTTTAGTTCGAAGAAGAGCTCATGCATGCAGTAGAACAAGGAGAAGGGGAATGCTCAAACCCCCTGCTTGAACAGGATGTAAGTGATGATTTTGTTAGAAAAAAAGGATGGCAGAGCAATAAACAATAAACAGGATACAAATACAATCACACAAATATATTACAAGAGAGACACCAATATATCGTGGTTCACCCAACATGGGCTACATCCACACTGAAATTGCTAGTCCTTGTTATTATACCATCCAATAAATGAAGGGATACAACCTACAGCACATCTGCTGCACTTCCTCTTCACTGTCTCACAGTCTCTCGTTTCGATCTCAGAGATCTTTACAATGCATAATACCTAATACATCAAACCTAGCTGTATTACAATGTATTTCTTATAAAAGGGAATACCATGGGAAAATACCACGGGTTACCCAAAACCATGGGCCCATAAAATAACCCCTAAAAATTTCCTTCGAGGGCGATGCCCCCAGACCCCAGTGGGGGGAGGATTCTCCCCCTCCCCCGCTGGGGTGAGTGTACAGTCCTTTTGCATATCATATAAGCTGGGGTACAAACACTGTTGAATAATAATATCTCTGAATCTGGGAGATCAGGATCCACAACCAACAGATTCATCCTTTGATATTTTTGATTCTGATATTGAATATGAATATGATGTCATGCATGCAGATCATGAACCTCCTACAAGGCCCAAGTTGGATGAGAAAACAATGCAAGCAACTGGTGAACTTGCAAGTGATCCATAAGAACCTAGGAAGACTAGATCATAGTTTCACAATGCATTGTCTTATTGTGAACCATATATTCATGGGATATGTTTTCTTATGGTTGGATTTGATCCACAACAATATGAAGAAGCATCAAAAGATCAAATATGGAAAACAACCATGCAAGAAGAGATGAAATCTCGCCAAGACAATTAAACTTGGGATTCGATCCCTCTTCCTTCCAAGAGAAAACTAGTGCAATGAAAGTGGGTTTATAGGACCAAAATGGCCTCTCATGGTTTTGATCTGAAGCATAATTCCATATTGGTCGCTAAAGGCTTCGCTCAAGTCCATGGAGTGGAATACACAGAGACATTTGTACATGTGGCAAAGATGGACTCAATCAGGCTAGTGTTAGCCATTGCAGCTTCCTTTCAAGCGATGGCAGGTTCATCACATGGATGTGAAGAGTGCATTTCTTTATGGGATCTTGAGGAGGAGATGCATATGCAGTATCTTGAAGGTTTCATTTATGATCCTTCACTTTTGTGCAGGTTGAAGAAGTCCCTCTATGGTCTCAAGCAATCTCCTAGAGGTATGCCAAGATGGACAATTTTCTGCTATCACAAAGGTTTGAGAGATGTAAATCTGATCCAAATGTTTACATGCAGCATGTTACTGATATGATTTTTATTATTGTAAGATCTATTGATCACTGGTAGTTTCATCAAAGAACTAGGCTCAGTTAAAGCTACATTGCACAGTGCATTTGCCATGATAGATCTAGGATTGTTGAAATATTTTCTTGGTTTGGAGATTGATCAATCTAATGATGGGATCATTGTTTCACAATCAAGATATGCTTTAGATCTGCTACAAAAGTTCAAAATGGATGAATGTAAGTTTGTAAAATTTCCATTCCTTTCAGGATTTAAGATTCATGATTGGGGTTCTTCACCATTGGTTGACAGTTCATTGTATAGACAACTAGTTGGGAACTTGTTGTATCTCACACACTCTCGACCAGATCTATATTATGTTGTAGGAGTTGTTGCAAAGCACATGAAATAGCCCCATGAATTCCATTGGAAGGATTCCAAAAGGATCTTGCATTATGTGCAAGGTACCAAGAAGTTTGGGATGCACTATGCAATTGGTTCATCACTTGAACTAGTTGGCTTTATTGATTCTGATTGGGCTAGAGATAATACTAATCATAAGTATACTTCTGGTTATGTGTTTATGCATGCACATGGTCCCATTTGCTAGTCTGGAAAGAAGCAACACACTATGAACTTTAGTTCAAACCAGGTTTTGATCAAGAAATTACACACTCTCACAAAATATCTCACACAACTAGTCAAGAACACTGAAATTCACTCACAATAATTTCACACTGAATTACTCAAGAGAATAATATTACATCAGACAAGCTTAGGCAATTAAATGGATGTCAATATATAACTCTACATCAGATATTTGAATGCATAAGGATGCCATTCAAATCCTCACAAAAGTGGACTTACTAAATTGATGCAAACCCCCCCTAGGTGGAAAGTGTGTTCTCCAAGTCACACCAAAGGCTCACGAATTTCTGATTTAGTGATAAGATAGTGATGTGTGATGAAAAATCATGCTAAATCCAAAAAATTGAAGGAAGAAACATCAAGGAGTGAAAGTGGTCCAAAAAACAGTTTCCCTAGTCAACTAGCTTTTCACCTTTCACCCAAAAGTAGTAAAAAGTAGTAAAAAGCAGTATTGCGCCTTTCTCACCATAATCTTATCTAGAATCAGTAGAAATGCACCCAAGTGACTTAGGAATCTTGTGGTCCACACCAGGAAGAGTTGTGGTCCCCCCAAATATTCCTTGTGGTCCACACAATGACTCATATGCGAACTATCTAATCTAATACATTATAACTAATCATAAAATGATTAATTAATGCCTCTAATGTATTATTGACATAGGTATGGGTTTTAAATATTCCAACACCCCCCCATAAGTCTGAATTTATGTGCTAAAAATCAGAAATAAAAACTAGGGCCCAGTAATAAGACATGGTCACCCTGTACAATACTGCTTGGTCCACAAAACAAGGAAAGAACGAAAACCTCATGGGAAAAAAATTCCCTAAAAAATGGACATCATCAAAATTGAAATATTGTTGATCAATCCTTCAATCCACCACATGTTCAACCATCCCAAGCAGTGATCTAAGATAGCTAAAATTCTTCTCAGTAAAAGCTTTGGTGAAGATGTTTGCAGTTTGCTCACCTGTTGGGAAATATTGCAAATCAATGATCTGGTCATGCACTAAACTCCTGATGTAGTGCATATGGATCTCAATATGCTTGGTCCTTTGTCTCTGTACTGGATCACTTGATACCCTTATAGCACTCTGATTGTCACAAAATATGACAATAGGAGTACTAAAGGCAATCTTAAACTTTGAAAGAATACCCTGCAACCACACACACTGAGTAGCAGCATTCATTGCTCCTCTCTACTCGGGCTCTGCCGAAGATAGTGCAATTGCACTATGTTTCTTGCTAGACTAGAAAACAAGACCACCTCCAAGCATGAATACAAATTCATATGTGGATTTTCTGTCAAGGATATCACCAGCCCAATCTGAGTCAGTAAAGCTAAGAAGATCTAGGCTAGAATCTGCAACATAGTGAATCCCATCAGTCTTGGTTCCTTGCACATAATGCAAGATTATTTTAATAGCCCTCAAATGGAGCTCATGTGTATGCTCCATGTATCTTGATTCCACACTCACAGCATATGCAAGATCAGGTTGAGTATGAGTCAAGTATAACAAGCTGCCTATACAAGGTGTTGTCAACCAAAGGTGTAGATTTTGCTTCTTCAAGTCCAACTCCTGAAAGGAAAGGAGTATTTGAAGGTTTCAATCAACCATATTGAACTTCTTTAGCAGGTTAGATTCATATTTGGACTGAGATACCTTGGTTCCATTCTCAGTTTGAGAAATCTCAAGCCCCCAAAATTGCTTAAGAATTCCGAAGTTACTCATGGAAAAAGCTTGATGCAAAGCAGTCTTTAATGAAGCTATTTGATCAGTAGAGCTACCTGTGATTGGTAGATCATCAAAATATAACACAATAATAATAATTGAACCATCATTCAGCTTCATGTAAACATTAGGATCAGATTTGCATCTCACATAAGATTGTGACAATAGAAAGTTGTCCATTTTGGCATACCAAGTCCTGAGGGCTTGCTTAAGCCCATATAAGGACTTACTCAACCTGAAAACATAGTTAGGATCAGATGTATAGCCTTTTGGATTCTGCATATAAATCTCCTCCTCAAGATCCCAATGGAGGAATGCACTCTTGACATCCATGTGGTGCACTTCCCAGCGCTTGGATGCAGAAATTGACAGAACTAGTCTTATCAAATCCTTCTGTGCAACTGGTGCAAAAGTCTCATTGTAGTCAAGGAATTGGACTTGGGGAGAAGCCCTTTTCCACCATCCTAGACTTATATTTCCCTTATGTACCATCTACTTCACACTTGATTTTGTAGATCCACTTACACCTTACAAATTTTCTGCCTGGGAGGAGCTTGACTAGCTCCCATGTCTCATTCTTTTGCAGTGAATGAAACTACTCATCGATGGAGGCCTGCCATATTGGGTCATGTGAGGCTTCATCATATGTCTGAGGATCATAAGCATCCATCATATAACATTTCTCATACAAGTAAGGATCATTCACATTGAGAGTAGTCTCAAATTGTGATCTAGTCCTCCTTGTGTCCTGAGGATTTCCCACTAGTTCACCAGCTGCTTGCAAAGTCTTAGTAGCCCATTTAGGCCTTGTTGGTGAATTAGGATCTGTAATAAAATGGTCCTCATTATCATAAATATCAAAATCAAAAAATTCAAGAGCAGCATCACTTACTTCTTCAGGTGGTGGTGAAGATGGTTCTCCAATTTTGACATTTTGAGAAGGCTCTTCTTCGAATTGAACACTTCTTTCAATGAAGGATTTTTTAGTGGCCATGTTCAGCAAAATGTAGCCCTTTGAGTCCTATGAATAGCCAATAAAAATACATTATGGCTTTGGGGCTGCATATCCCTCCTCTTCTCCAATGGAATTCTATCCCAAGCCTTGGAGCCAAAAATCCTGAAATGAGAAATATCAGGTTTGTGCCCAGTCCAAGACTCAAAAGGATTGATTCCTTTTAGTGCTTTGTGTGGCACTCTGTTCTGAATATATGTGGCACAATTTATTTCCTCACTCTAAAGTCTTGGAGACAAATACTTGGCCTCTAGCATACATGTGGCCATTTCCTTCAATGATATGTTCTTCCTCTCAGCAACAACATTCTGCTGAGGTGTATAAGGAACTATGTGTTGCATCTGAATGCCTAAAGAGGCACAAAATTGTTGAAACTCAGATTTGATGTACTCCCCACCATTATCAGATCTGATAATATTTATATGTCTACCAGACCGGTTCTAAACTGAGGCCTTGAAAAGCTTGAACATACCAAAAAATTCAGACTTTAACTTGACGAAATAGATCGAACAATACCTGGAAAAGTCATCTATGAAGGTAAGGATGTATTTGGCATGGTTCAAGGATTTTTGGGGGAATGGAACTGATATATCAGTGTGAATAAGCTCAAGGAGTGCAAAGGTTCTCTCAGTTTTGGATCTCTCATACTTATGCTCAGGGTGTTTTCCTAGGATGAAACTTTGATAGACACCTTTGGAAAATCTGATATTGGGCAGCCCTATGACCATTTCTTTCTCATGAAGTTGGGAAAGGTATTTATAGTTTATGTGGCCAAATATTTCATGCCACAATTTGCTTGACTCATTAGCATGGGTTAAAAGAGCAGAAGGTGAGGGGGAATGGCACAAAATGAGAAAAAATGTAGATTCTAGAGCTATGATTCGCAATGCCTAATGCAACAATTCGGCATGTTGACATTTCACATCCTCAACATCATTAGGTGTAAAGGTCACCTTTTTGGGTGAACCTGTGTGGGTCATCTGGTATACTGAAAAAAGGTTAGCAGCAAGTCCAGGAACATACAAGACATTATTGAATGAGCCAAAATCAAGATCTATGTTGCCTTTACCTTTACTTGAAGTTTCAGAATTGTCACCCACAACAATATTTGGACCACAGGAATATTCAAGTGAAGAAAAGAACTCACTTGTAGAAACCATGTGCCTTGAAGCTCTAGAATCAATAATGAGTGAGGTAGGCTTGGATGTGCTTTCCATCAGTGCATGCACTCTCTCATTATCTTTATAATTTTTTCCTCCATCCTTCCTCCTTGTGCTCTCAGGAAGTGGAATGTTGGCTTTCTCCAAGAGTAGATCCATTTGATCAATGGTTTTCTTCATGCAAGAGATTTCAGGATGAAATCCCCTGCTGCAATAAGTACACTTTTCCTTCTCATTCTTGTTATTTGGATTCTTCTTTGAGTGGTAGGAGTCTTCAGGAACTTTCTGCTTGTCTTTCTTCTCACTGGTGGGCTTCTTGAAATTTCCCTTCTTCTTCCTTTTCAAACCCTTTGAATATCCAACATTTAGACAGTGGTATTTTGATGGATTTTCAATGGCTCCCATCAAGACCAGATTGTCTTGTTCTTGTGTAAGAGACTCCATGAAATTTGAGAGTGTGGGGATCTTCCAATTTCAAACTGCCTTCCTTGTGGCATGGAAGGTCGAAACAAACACTGAATAATCTGGGCCAAGCTTGGAGAGAATGGCCAAGATCAGCTACTCATCCTTTTTATCAATTCCACATTGCTTCAACTGTAGAACAAGTGACCTGAAATTTGAGAAGAAATCCTGGAGGTTATCGAAATTCTGTGGAATCAATGAAACTAGTTCATTATCGAGTTAGTGGCCTCTTAATTCATCTGTCTTGCCAAACAATTCTTGAAGCTTTAGCCAAACTTCATTGGGAGAGGTAAGACCATCAAGATGGAATACAAGATCGCTAGATGTAGTGAGACATAACAGACCATAGGCTTCATCTATTCGATTATTCCACTTTGATTTCTCAATTGCTGAGGTTGGATCAGTCTTAGTTTCCATAGTCACCCTGTAGAGGCCTTTGCTCCTCAACATGATCTCCATCTCCACCTTCTAGTCAAAATAATTGAATGGAGTGAGGATGATCTGATGTGACTGATCCATGGCAGCTCTGAAATAGATTTTGGACTTTTTTGGGTGCATTCCTGGATGCTCAGTTGTGCCCTTTGGATGATAGAATGTGCCATGTGGATGAATTATTGTGCCCTCCTTAAGACTGGTTGGATCCTGCAAGACAATAGAAGGAGAAAGGAATAGCTTGATAGCTCTGATACCATGTGAAATTTAGTTCACACCAATATTTGATCAATAAACTACACTCTCACAAAATATCTCATACAACTTTTCAAGAACACTGAAATTCACTCACAATAATTGCACACTGAATTACTCAATAGAATAATATTACATCAACCAACCTTAGGCAAGTAAATGGATGTCAATATATAACTTTACATCAAAGATTCGAATGCAGAAGGATTCCATTCAAATCCTCACAAAAGCAGACTTACTAAATTGATGCAAAACCTTCTAGGTGGCAAGTGTGTTCTCCAAGTCACATCAAAGGCTCACAAATTTCTGATTTAGTGATTAGATAGTGATGTGTGATGAAAAAACATTCTAAATCCCAAAAATGGAAGGAAGAAACATCAAGGAGTGAAAGTGGTCCAAAAAACAGTTTCCCTAGTCAACTAGCTTTTCACCTTTCACCCAAAAGCAGTAAAAAGTAGTAAAAAGAAGTAATTTTCCTTTCTCACTAGAATCTTATCCAGAATCACCAGAAATGCGCCCAAGTGACTTAGGAAGCTTGTGGTCCACACAAATACTCATATGCCAACTATCTAGTCTAATACATAGTAATTAATCATAAAATAATTAATTAATGCCTCTAATGTATTAATTGACATAGGCATGGGTTTTAAATATTCCAACACACACAATCTCCTTGTCTTAAGCTAAGGTCGAATACAAGGGAGAAGTGAATGCAACTACACAATGTATGTGGTTACAAGACATTCTTGGAGAGTTTGGATTTGTGTTTGATTCACCCATAGTCATTTGGTGTGATAATCAAAGTACAATCAAGATATCCACTGATACAATACAGAGGAAGAGGACCAAGCACATAAATATTCACATGGCGCACTACATTCGAGACTTGGTGCATGACCATATTATTGCCTTGCAGTATAGCCCATCTGCTAAACAAACTGCTGATATCTTGACCAAGAGTTTCATTGAGAAGACCTTCACTTACCTTAGGTCACTCCTTGGTGTGAGTGATACATGGTGAAGAATGGTACATTTTCCATATTTGTTTCATGTCCATTTTAGAGGGGAGGTTTTATTTCCCATGTGGTTTTCCTCCTTACCTTGGTTACATGGACTAATAAAAATTGTTGTTGTAAGAGGTGACTTGAGCCTTAGTTTCCAAGGCCTCATTTTTTATTATTGACTACATAAATCTAGCTTAAGGGGGGGTGTTAAAACATTATTACACCTTAGGACCTTAGTCATACATTAATTTTTTTATTAACTGGTCCAAAATAAGGTTAATGATGACAATCCAAGGTTGTTAGAAGTTAGTTGGGGCAATCATGACACAATCCACCAGTTATGGGACAAAATATAGTCAAACCAGCTATTGGGCACCCTATTTATGGCCACCTCTTGAGCAAAGGCGCCATGTTTCCATGTTTTAAGGAAACTATCTTTGACTAGAGGCTCCCATGCAATGTATGTGGACATTTTCCCCCTTTATTAGCTGTTTTGGCCTATCCTTGGCCACTTAACCTCCACAAAATATTATCCACCACATGTGTGACACTCATTTATGACTTCTCATGCCTACCCAATGTTCACATTGACAATTCGTACCTGTTTGGGGTGATTTGGAAGCCTATTGGTCATCCTAGGGGGGATTGAGGTCTAATGTAATCTAGCCACTTGTAGGTGCCTCCAAAAGCAAACGAATTATCCCAAATGTTATATAAGGGTGTTAAAAACTAATTTCTGGGTTGGAAAGTTATAATAAACCTTCTATTTGATCATTTGTGTTTGTTTTTTGATCATTTGTGACTAGTTTTTGATCATTTGTGTGTCCATAATTCTTTTTGCACTATTTGTCTGCATACTTAGCCAATTTTTCTAATTCTGAGGTAATATTTATCTAGTTGATCCTGCTTTGAGTTTTATTTCACATGCTATTAGAGCTATTGGAGCTTCTATTTGAACCAAGACCGCTTCATAGGTGCACCGGAAGTAGTGGAGAAACCATAGAAGTCCTTGGGGCCATTTCCTTGAAGCCATTGGAGCAATCCTTCGGAGTCTACCCAGGGTGTGATTTTCTCCAAAATGTGCCTTCTATCAATGCAGGGTTCGAATTAGCTCGAAGGGTCTATCCATAACCACTGTCCAAGAAAGTATTGATAGCACCCCATCATGGGCCTGAAAAAAATACGACCCCTCTCTTTGGGAAAACATATGAAGGTGCACTGGTACTGGTACCATGCAACACTGACTCAAACATCAGGACATGTGCTCTTCCTGGGAGTGCTTGAGAACCTATGAATATTCTGGGTACCTGTAGAACTTTACATACTTCAAATATATAAGGGCATCAAAAGTATCATGAGGAAGATACTTCCATCCTTCCTTGTTCAGTATAATGACCAGAGAAATAAACTAAATAAACAAGCAAATAGACCTAAGAAACATGGAGACATGAAAGAACAACAAATGCAATGCAAGGGTAACAGTGTATGCCAAACTCAAATGAAGCTAAACCTACCTACGCTAAACATGATAATCAGAATGGGTTAAGTGAAATCATACCACCCATGCATTCAGCTGAGTAGGTCATTCATATGTGTTCTTTTCCCTTTGTCTTTAAAGACAATCCATGATAATATCTCGTCGATGATAAACTAGGTACATACCGAGATCTACATAAATATGGGGAATGAGGGTTGAATAACTGTAGGAACCTGGAAGCATTGATATTGCTGCAACAAAGAAGGATTTCTTTGAAAAGCTTCATTTATCCATGCTTTTAGTGGGCTTATGTATGGGCCATCTTCATCATAAACTAGCATTGAGAAAAAAAATTGCCTAAAACTGGTCACCTGATTTTGAACTTGGGAAACCATTTGTATAGGTGGACCTCGCAAATATTCATATGCTAGCTGCAACCTATCCCTGCACCTACTTAAACATTTCTTTGGATACACAAGTATATTGTTCATCTTTGTAATGATCGTGTTAGTATCCCTACTAATCTTTGAAATTTCGAAATTGTCAGCCACATAATTCATACGTTCACTTTTTAATTGGAAAGATAAACAATAGATATTTTGGTCATGCAAAGTGAATAACATAGCTATAGTGGTTCTGTTGAAATGGATCATTAGAAGCTTACCAACATTGGATAGGAAGGGCTGAACAACTTCAATAACACTTTTCAAAAAGTGTTTTTGATTAGGGAACACCACGGGTAGAACGTCTTTAAAGGAACCCTCTGTTTGTCACACTCCACCCTTCTTGATACTGGGTATGCATGAATTTTCTGAGCTCATAAAAGTCCCATGAAGAACAAGGATTTCAAAATCGTCAATCCTTTCATTATATCAAAATATCTGCATATGGTTATCATCTATAATGGCAAGAGGACCCACATCTTGAGATACTTCATCATCAAATGTAAGAGAAAAAGGGTTCACCCAATATTCATTATTAGCATCATAAGGAGATGGAATAATATTATCTTGTTTAACAAGGATTTCACTGATTATATTCTCGATGTCCCCTGCTGAGGTGATCATGACTTCTTCATCCCAAACAGTGTCAAAATTTGGCACAAATTGATCCATACTGGGCCTTTAGTTCTTTTGTGAATGGCAGGAAAAATTTATTGACCTGTTCTTCAAAGTATTCATCATTGAAGGGTCTATAAACAACACTACTAGGTATTGAAGAATTGAAACGTTGTGGACCCAAAAACCTCCAATATTCATCGTCCCCACGAATCCTGTCATTCCTTTTCAAGAGATCTGAGATATCATAAGAATTTTTTTTTGATGGCAAGGGGGTACTCACCATTTCCTTATGTTATTCAATTTCTTCAACCGGGACTTCTTGGTCTCCACTTCCTGGATCATGATCATATTCATCTTCATAAGGACATTCATCTTGGGACATAAGGATTATGATGTCATCCACAAGGTATCAAACAATAGTTTCTTCAAGTAAGTCTTCTGAAACCTGTTCACCATCGCACACGTCTTCAATGATGACTGCCTCATGCTGTTTTGTAGCTGAAATGATCCGATCATATTTGTTATACTTGTATTCATTCTTTTCTTTCCAGAACCATTAATTTTCCACTTCGACATAGGGCATCCATTCCTCACACTTCGTTGGGAACCAACGACTACAAAATACCTATATCAGGTTTGCTAACGAATATATTGTACCTTTTCCCAATTGTAGAAACCAATCAAGTCCCTCATCATCTAGATGCGATGCAAATTATTTAATATACGCTTCCTCATCATTTTGAACGACAAAATACGAAACAAATTCCATAAAATATTTGACGAAGGAAAGGGGATCATCATCAGAAACTCCCGCCATAAAGGCTTCTCCTAATTGCTTCAAACCATTTGGCAAGTTAAGAAGAGTGAGATGTTGTTTGAGAGTTATTTTGACTAGTTCCTTTGTGGGAAGAGTACTAATGATGATCTCAATATTTTCTTCATCAAGATTAGGATCCCACTTCTTTCCAAATGTCTTGACCAATTGCAAGAGTAAAGAAACCCCCTAAGGATGGAACCCGTGATACCAATCAATCATATCTATGTTATTCCATAGATCAAGATAAATCACAAACCCCGTCATTCACAGATCCTAGGACATAATGTAATATCCTAGTCAATATCTAACCAAGATATTAACTTGCACTTCATATTTTTAATGAGATTTTACTAGCGATTCTTAAGGCAAACTCTCAAACTGTGCAGGATGTAAGTGACGGGGATGGAAACTCTGAATGGGGATGGTAGGAATGATATTAGGTTGTGGAAATTATAGGTGAGAGTTTGCATTAGAAGCAAAATATGGTTTTAGCATAAGTACTTGGCACAAAGTACTAGAGCCATTCACTTTTCAACAATAGAGTAAGTCTATTTCCTACTTCGAGGCTTCCTGGTCTTCTAGCATATGCCAACAAAACTGGGTGAGGATTAACATATTTTAGGACAGATATATATCATTCATGTAACTCATAAAATATACTGGAATAAAGACTGGGCGAACTTGGAAGGGTTTGGAGTAATTTGGGGGTTAATTGCACATGGTGGATTGCTGAGCTAGTTAAGTTTCTAGCTTTTCCAAATCAAGTTTAATGCAACCAAATTATTAATACAGAGGATAATATGTATATTATATTGAAATATTAACCTTATACAACTGGAATGGAGTTAAACTGATACTCAGAATGGATTCAACAGCTATTTTGCTAAAACTAGTCTAGAACAAGCATCCAACTAGCTAGTCTTGCACTTTAACTCACCACACTGCTCCAAAAATTCATATAATCTGTTCTGATATTAAATAAAGATTTTAAAAATGATATTTAACATATATAAGTCGAAACATAGGTGCATAAAAATTTCTTTCTCATTATTAGATTTCCTTCCAAAGTACAGTGCCTCACAGGCTAGATTTTCATTACAATAGTGGGAGAATGAATATGAGAAGAAGGAAATTACTTTGAATCTGTTCTGAAGTGGATTATCAGGCCATATACAGTTTAGATGTCTGACATGGCTGCAATTTGAGCTTCTGGTATTCACTGGGGCACATTCACCAAACTAGTTCTCTTCTCCAAGAGAAACTCCTCCAAAACTAGTTGAAGTAGAGAGAATTATTAAGAAGAGAAGGATGGATCTGATATGATGCTGGTTTCTGATATTGGACATATCTGATATCTGAAAAAATGTCTAAACTAATTATCCATCCACCCTTGGGCACATTCACTGGAACTATCTTCTTCAACTAGTGAACCTTCTCCAAAACTAGTTGTAAATCTCCTGTAGAATTGATCTTCTCTTCAAGCTGACTGTGGATCTTCAATGCTGGACTGAAATGAATGTTATTGGATGCAATAACACATTATGGACCTGCATATTACTCACTAAAACTCATGGGGCCTTGGGGCACATCACCCAAGAAGAACTGCTAAGGCACATCACTCAACTAGAGAGGCTTAGAGCTCTCAATGCAAAAATACAAATTACAAAAGTTCTTGAATGGAGTTAGAAACATTGTTAAATATATGAGATGACTGCTTCCTCAAGCTATCCACATGTGTGGATGAAGGAGGGCGCATTCCTTGAGAGGAATAGAAACTTATGACTTGGAAAACTTACCTGCTTTTGCCTTCCTTCACTCAGATTAGCAAGTGCGCTTTAGGGAGATTTTCTGGATGTTGCCACTTTCTTTCTTTCCTCCTTTTTTGCTTTTTCCTATCTTTTGTGTGCTTTTGACAGTTTCTAAATATTTTCCTTGTCTCCTTTCCTCCATTGGATTCCTTGCTTTTTTGAAAGTTTGCCACTTGGGAAACATTGGCCTACTTGATCCAAATTCGACCTCCTAGACATTCATCAACCACTTGGAAACATTTATTAGCAATAAGCATTAAATAAAAATAATACAACTCAGAATTAATTCCAACTTCAATATTTAATTAATTAATTAATAATTAATTGACTCCTATTGTATAATTGCCTCAAAATTACCCCCATTAATTAAATTATCATTTAATTAATCACTTAGACCCCCTACGGATGGGAGGATCCAAGTTGTGACCAAGGCCACTAGGGAGGGGACATGATAGTACTCCCTTCCCAAGACTGCTTGTCCTCAAGCATTTTCAAACCAGGATGCTGCAAAATCTTTTCATCTTCCCAAGTGGCATCTTCACTGGGAAACCCCTTCCACTGTACTAGATACTCTTTAATTATTCTGCTCCTCAACTTCCTCTCTCTTACCTGCAAGATGTCTTATGGTTCTAAGACTAAGTGTCCTTCATCATCAAGAGGAGGAAGTTCTTCTGAAACCTTAACTTGCTGGCCAACTGCTTTCTTCAAGCATGACACATGGAAGACATTATGTATTTTACTCCCTGCTGGCAGATCCAACTCATAGGCTGCTTCACCCACTTTTCTTATTATTTGGTAGGGTCCATAGAACCTTGGAAATAATTTTTCAGCCCCCTTTGTCTTAAGAGTGGTTTTCCTGTATGGCTGCAATCTCAGATCAACCAAGTCTCCTTGGAAAGTTTGATTTGTTCTATTCCTATCAGCATTGATTTTCTACAGATTTTGTGCAACCTGCAAATTTTCTTTGATTGCTTTAAGGATATCTTGTCTTTATTGCAACCAATCCTTTTCCTTTTGTGCTTTACAATTCCCAAAAACTAGATCTACAAAAGTGGAAGACTCGTACCCATACAAGGCTTTGAATGGGGTCATTCCAATGGACATGTGGAATGTGTTGTTATAGAATAATCCCCCAAATGCAACCAGTTGACCCATGCATTATGCTGCCATATAAAATAGTTCTTGAGATAACCTTCCAGCCATTGGTTAACTCTCAGTTTTCCCATCTGTCTGGGGGTGATAGCTAGTACTGAGGTTTAAACTAGTCTTTACCCTGGGATTTGGGAAAACCTGTGATGAAGTCCATTGATATGCTTTCCCATTTCTGTTTAGGAATTGGAAATGGTTAAAGGAGACCAGCAGGATGAGTTTGTTCAACCTTATTTTGCTGACATGCAATACACTCCCTCACATGCCTTAGAACATCCTCCTTGAGGCCCTTCCAAGTGAACCTCTCTCTTACCTTCCGGTAAGTTTTCAAAATTCCAGGATGGCCTGCTACTAGTGCATTGTGGGCAGCTATCAAAATCTACTCTTTCAACTTAGATTCGGGATTTAGAAAAATTATGTTCTTGTAATAAATGACATCATTGATAACTTGGTAAGAATCATCCTGATTTACTCTATCCAGCAATTCACAAGAAAACTGATTTTCTGCATATTCCTTAACTAGTTGGGCCTTCCAATCAGTGGGTACTTGCAACAAAGAAAAAGTAGGTTTCCTAGAGATGGGATCAACAACTACATTCAACTTACCCTTCTTATATTCAATATAAAAATCATAAGACTGAATTTTACTTACCCATTTCTGTTGTCTGTCATTCAGCTCTTTTTGGGTCAAGAAATGCTTCAAACTGTTGTGATCAGTCTTGACTATGAACTTGCCTCCCACCAGATATTGTCTGAATTTATCCAAGGCATGCATGATGACTAACATCTCTTTGTCAAACATAGAATACAGCTTCTCATGGGGCTGCAATTTTCTGCTCTCATAAGCAATAGGATGTTTGTTCTGCATTAACACTGCTCCAATGCCTTCACCTGAGGCATCACACTCCAATATAAAAGTTTGGATGAAATATGGAAGTGCAACTACTGGGAAATTGCTCATAGCTTCCTTCATTTTGTTAAAATCTTTTTCAACCTCCTCATTCTAGAAAAAATCACCCTTCTTGGTAAGGTCTGTCAAGGGAGAAGTGAGTTTGGAAAATCCTTTTACAAACTTCCTGTAGTATGTGCATAAGCCAATAAATCCTCTTAGAGCTGTTATGTTCTTTTGGCTTGGCCAATCAAGGATGGCTTGGATATTCTCCATGTGTACCTTGACTCCTTCTTTCCCAATGATGTGGCCAACATAGAGGAGCTCCTTCAACCAAAACTCACATTTGGATAGTTTAGCATAAAAGGACTGTTCTGTAAGAAGAGTTAGAACATTGTCCAAATGCTGCAAATTCTCTTCCCATGTCCTACTATAAATCAGAATGTCATAAAAAAATACAAGTAAAAACTTACGGAGCTGTTTGTTGAACATTATGTTCATGCAAGACTGAAAAGTTGTTGGTTCATTGGTCAAGCCAAAAGGCATGAGCAAAAATTCAAAATGCCCAAAATGGCACCAAAAAGTAGTTTTCTTAATACCTTCACTTTTCATTCTAATTTGGTGGTAACCAGAACAAAGATCAATCTTGGAAAAATATTTAGCTCCATGCAGCTCATCAATCCTTGGAATAAGATATTTGTTCTTGATGGTTTTCTTATTTAAATCTCTGTAATCAATGCACATGCGCATTGTTCCATCTTTCTTTTTGACCAAAACCACCAATGAAGCAAAGGGACTTGAGCTTGGTCTTATGAACCTCATCTCAAGCAGCTCTTTGATGGTTTTCTCTATTTCATCCTTGAATCTCTTGGGATGTTTGTAGGGGTGGATTTTTATAGGAAAAGTACCAGGTCCCAACTCTATCCAATGCTCAGTACCCCTGTTAAAAGGCCTTCCCTGTGGCAGATCTTCAAACACCTTTTTGTGTTTGTGGAGCAATCTTTGGATATCTTCTGGATGTTGTGGCACATCAATGGTGGTACCTTTAGTAGAGACAAAACATTCAACATCCCACTGTATGTCTCCATGCCTCAAAATAGATCTCATGCTATGTGCAGAAATCACCTATTTTGGGTAGGTGTTGACACCTCTCAAAATCACTTGCTTACCTTTAGAATTTTTAAAGCACATTTGTGGGATTTGGTAATTTACCACATGCTCACCAAGTGAGAACAACCATTGCACCCCCAACACAACATTAGTATCAGCAACATCAACAATGTAAAAACTATCAGTTACAGTATGGTCTCCAATAGTTACCTGCAGCTTGGGAATCCATCTATTGCACTGCATATTGTTGTTCTTTCCAGGAATGGTGACTGTGAAACCTCCAAATTTTTCAGATTGGAGTTTTCTTCTCTCCACCATGGATGCATCAATAAAATTATATGTGTCCCCCCCATCGGCCAGCACTAAAACTTTCTGCCCTTGCACCACTCCCTTGAATCTCATAGTGTGGTAGTAGGGAACTCCACTAAAAACTGCAAATTTTGCTTCTGTTTGTGATGGTTTTTGTTCTTCTGTTGTATTTTACCCATCTTCTATTGGTTCTTCCACTTGTACTTGTTCTATCATTTCCTACTCATCACTTTCAAAAAATACTTATATGTAATGAGCTTTACCTTTTGCACATTTGTGCCCCGGAACCCATGGTTCTTGGTAGGAAAAACACAGCTTTTTACTTCTTAACTCATCCCTATCCCTCGTTCTGCTCACATTTCTGAATGGTGGCTTTTGATTCTAAAATTTTGAAGGTGCAGTAAACTTAGGTGGGTATCTGGTTCTTGGGATTGCATCTTGTAGATCCCTCGTTCTACTCTCAACTTCTTGTAAGGTAGCTGGTAGGTAGGCTTTAACCAACCCTTTTAAAGGTTCTGTTAACTTCTGTGAACAAGAGGATCAACCTAGGTTCTGATATATCAATGACCATCACTACCAACTTTTGAAATTTTGTTATATATGCTTCCGGAGTGCTAGTTTGCTTTACTTGTGCCAACTCACGAAAAGATATCTCAGGGTACCTCCTATCAAATCTTTCCACCAAACTCCTGGTGAAATATACATAAGACTCTACTAAGTCATGTCCCAAGGTTCTAATGCCATGGAACCACCAATAACTTGCCTCTCCTTCCAAATGCAAAACTGCCATCTTGATGGAATCCCTTTCATCCATGGGATGCAATTGAAAATATATGTCTAGTTTTTGCACCCAGGAACTAGCATTTCATTTTGTAGTCCCATCAAAATAAGGTAAATGGACCTTACCTACATCATTCCTCGACTCAAAATTGTTTGTTGGCTGCCTATTATATCCCCTTGGCTGATTTTTAGATAAATCTCAGAAAAATCTTTGAAAGTGAGATCTCTTGTGCACTCTTCACTCAAGGTCATATATACTGCATGCCTTTCCTCACAGGTATCTACTGGTGCATCAGGTACTTCTTTATTTTCCTCAAAGAAGGTAGGCATGGTATGCCGAGGCTAATATTTCTTTGAAAAAATGGTTTCTACAAATGTTTTCTTTTCACCATGGTGGGATCCACTAGCACTCCCTTCTCCCTCTTTGTGTGCAAACTGTCTACTAAGGAGTTCTTTAGTTTCTTGACCATTCTATGCCATAGTATGATTTATATTATCTATCCCTCTAACCATATTAATAAGAAGTTGTCTATAATCATCATTAGATTCATGATCAGACATGTTTCTATTCTCTTGTATTTCTCCTTATGTAGAATCTACTTCTTCTTCCCTAGTATCTCTTGGGTTCTTTCCTTTAGTGCTAGGGGTTCTTCTTGAACTCATCACCACACCAAGAGTAGGTTCATAGGACCATGCTCTAATACCACAGTAATATCCTAGTCAAGATTTGACCAATATATTAACTTCCACTTCAGATTTTTAATGAGATTTTACTAGCAATTCTTAAGGCAAACTCTCAGACTGTGCAGGATGTAAGTGACGAGGATGGAAACTCTGAATGGGGATGGTAGGAATGAGATTAGGTTATGGAAATTATAGGTGAGAGTGTTGTTGATGCCCCGAAGATCACATCATCAAGCAGAAAGGGATTCTCCCCGGTAAACTATCCCAATTAGATTGTCCACCGTTTGGTGTAGGGAATCCGTCCGGTTAGCGGTTCTGACTACCGTTAGATTTGGAGATTTGCTTCAATTACACCGGTTATGGCCTGATCCACCATTCTTTTTTATTTTATGGTTAAAATGATATGCAAGTGCCTAAGCTAACTTAATCTAAATGCAGAACTTGAAACAAATCTGTGTCTAAAATTGAAATAAATCTAATCTATCCCTGTAAGGAGCAAAACTATA
The DNA here is from genome assembly GCA_027924585.1 of Larix kaempferi. Taxonomy (NCBI): domain Eukaryota; kingdom Viridiplantae; phylum Streptophyta; class Pinopsida; order Pinales; family Pinaceae; genus Larix; species Larix kaempferi. Next base: position 3,136,971 of record BSBM01000619.1, read on the forward strand.
AGTATGAGTAATGTGCTAAAAGAAACATCTGAATATCAACAGATAACTATTAAATAATAAAGATACATCCACAACAAGAAAGGAAGAATATAAAATATAGCTTTTAATACATGTGAAAGCATTCTATTACTTATATGAGAGAAACATTATTGCACAGAGGATAGTAAAATCATTCATTGCACAGAAATAATTCGAACAACAGAGAAAGATTTCACTATAATACATATAAATGTCACCAGAAGAATCCAACAGACATCGTACACACATTCCCAGGAAAAACGCGTCCTCTCCACGCTCTTATTAGATAAATTCACTTTCTGGGAGCAAGTGCAAAATAGTTCGTACAAGCTTCAGAAAATTCCTTTCCTTGCCAAAATTCCTTTACACTATTCCCTAAGCCTCTATTTATATCTTTACAAAATGCCTCCTGGGATGCCACCTGGCCTTTTACACTTGTCCTTTAAAGAATTTTCCCAGCAATAAACAATTCGTGGCCCTTTTCCATAATAAAATTCTTTCTCAAAAATAGAAAAGGATAGTTGTCCTAGTGACTCTACGCTCTAAACACAGGGAAAGCAAATCAAAATCAGAACAATGCATTATGACTAGCGTGTTCATCCTTGGGGTGGCGCTTCTGTTGGGAATGAAGTGCTTGTGCTGGATGTTACTGCTGCTGCTGCTTTATTTTCCTCTTCTGCAATATAACTGAACCAGATACCAGTGTCCCTGACAAGCACATTTGCTGGTGAAGGGAGCAAGATCTTCTAGGAAGTCACATGCTTACCAAGCTCTGCTTCAATACCATGAATTTCTGCAATTGCTGCTTGGTGGATCTCTTTAAGCAAATGACTGTATACTAATGACAACCCAATATAGTGATGGAGATCATCAGTGGCTAGGACATCAATCTTCTTTACATATTCTATTTGAATGCTTAGCTCTTCCTTCAAGTCTGACGAATGCTGCTCTTTGCTTGGAAACTCATCGAGGGACTGAGGAAAAATCAGCTTGCATTTTTCATGCACTTCATGGATCTTTTGATACAGGCTATTACCTTTCTCAATTGTTCCCTAGATCTTATCCATCAGCTTGAGGCCACAATTCCTGCAAAACTCCATAAGGGCTACATCTTCCCTAAAATCATCTACATATTTGAATGGGAGATGCTTAGGGAAATCAACCTTCCCTTCTCTCCATTCCATCTGGCTTAGGATGTTTGCTTTAACCCAAGTGTATTTTCCTTTAAGCCTAATGGCTTCTGCATTGACTTCTTTCAACCTAACCATCATGGTCTTGAGCTTGCACACCTCCTCAGTAATCAACTCTTGGGTGGTGTGCATTTGTCTCAAAATGTCATAGGACTGCTCATGAAAGGGAGACATATCTATCGCTCTGCTTTTTTCCTGCTCTAAATGCTCAACCATTGCCTACTTATCTGCTTCCAAATGAAAAACTCTAGCTTCAGAGTCGTTCTTTTCCGCTTCTAGAACCATCATTTGAATTGCCAGGTGCTCCTTTTCTTCTTCTAGATGGCGATACTTATCTGAAAAATCCTTGTGATCAATAGACAGGCGATTATATTTATTCACTACAAGATCCCTGTAAGCCTGCTCATTATCCACAGTATGTTGCAACATGCGAGCTCTCCTCTTTGTTGACTCAAATTCTTTGACCATATCGATCACATTATCCTTTGTTGCTTTTGCTGCTGACACAGTGGCAGATGCCATGGCTATGGGAGCCTTATTTGTATTTTCCATAACCATGGTCTCCCGCTGGGTGACAATATCTGCTTGGAAAAGTCTCTTTATCCTCTCTTCCGACTTCAAGACCACCTCCTTCCTCTTATTTTAATACACAAATTCATCCCATCGGGACACACTGTGATCTTCGGATGGGGTGTAAGGGATGATCGGGAGATCTCTTACATGGACTTCTATCCCCGTGGTTGGGGTATGCACTACCTGAGATGGGTCTATTTCCATATCTTGGGTGTCGGAGCCACCCGCTTGGGTATCTTCATTGGTCTTAAGCTCTTCTTCCACCTTTTGTTCCCCTTCAGCTTTACGCTTTCTTTCTTCTTCTTTAGCCCGCTGCTCATTTTCAATTGCCTCCCTCTGCTCTCGTTACTCTGCTTCCTTCTACTATCTTGCTTCCTTAACTTCTCTTTGCAATATTTCTTCTTTAGCTTCCTGTTGCAGTCTTGCTTCCTCTTTCAATCTTTGTTCTTCATGGGCCTGGGCCTCAGCTGCCTCCCTTTCTTTCTGCAGACTAGCTTCTCAGGCTGTGGAAGAGCTAGAGCTAGCTCCACTTCCATGACGACAAATATGCAACTCAGTCATGTTGCTGATGTCCCTAAACACTTCTTCCTCTGCATCATAGTAATGGGCATACTCAAAATGAGCATATACCTCCTTGCAATGCTCGGCAACCTTGCTCCGCCTGTCATTTCTATGGAAGATTACCTCACCAAAGTGGAAATCTTTCAACTCTTGAATGTACTCCTCGGCTGTTGCAACCCCTAAGAATTTATAGGCTCCTATGCAGAAAGGAAAAGGAGGGAAGGAAGCCTTATGCTGCTTATTAAGCACTCCTCCTATTCCATCAAGGAGAACTTGCCTGACTGCTTGCTTCAGGACTACATAATCAGTGGCGTATTTTGGAAAAATGTATGGTGCTTTGGTACCTCCAAACATCCCGATGTAAGTGCCCTGTTCTGAGAAGTAAAAATCGCCATAATTTTCTAGGACTTCCATGGCATTTTCTGACAGGCATTTGGGCTCTTCATTGAAAATCTTCTCATATAAAGGCATGATGATCTCTTCGCAGATGAGCTTATAGTTTGCTCTGTAATCTTGAGCCCACATTATTTTATAGGCAGTGTATACCAGGGTGTTGGCCTGATCCCACGTGCAACCTGGCCTGGGGAAAGAGAGCTTGGCCAAAATGCAATCAATAACATATGAAGACATGTAAAATTATGACTTTTTTAAGGCCAAACCTTCTCTAGCTGCGGCCACCGTGGACGCCAAACTATCTGAGATAATAGTAGCCCAATCAAACATAGTTCCTTTGAATGCTATGAAGTGGATTATGGGAGCCCACTGTATCCTATATACAGTGCCATCGGGCATACCAAAAATTCTGCTTAACATTAGGGAAATTAACCTAAAAGGAGTTCTTAGGCTCTAAACGTCATATTCATCATTATCTCTCTTCCTTAGCTGCTTTCCTGTGATCAACATCCTCTTAGCCATCTCGAGATTATTCATCTGTCCCAACCATTCATCGTTTAGAGCTTGCTGGGGATGTGAGAATTTGTAGGCTGCTGCAATATAAGCTAGATGGAATGAAGCGAAAGGCTCTCCCTTGCTATCATGCAACACTCTTGTTTGTGGGTTGGCATGTTCCAATATCCACCGATCACTTCAGAGCACGGGAACAATTTAGGGTGAATAGAAGCCCTGGCTATGCCGGAAGTTCTGAAGTTGAGGTAGATTTCCTCTTCTTCTAATAACACGTCTGGGATATCTTGGTTCCTGATAATCCGGTAAACATCTCCCCACCGGACCTCGGGAGGGACGCCGGTGGTACACTTAGTGTCTTGAAAATGAGTTTCAGTCCTTGGTTGCATTGGCTCTGGATCCATCATGTTAGATTTCTTTCTACCACCTTTTGGCATCGTGGCTTATCCCTGTTAGCAACCATATGTGAATGAATATAAAACTGTAACACATTATGAGAGTGTGACATAGAGCAAGACAGTTTTAGCATGTTGATGATAAATATAAACAAAATTATAAGGCTGCATGCCGGGGAAGCAAACCAAACATAGATTATCCAAGAAAACAAAATATGGTCCTCAGACTTGATCGTTCTAGGGAGACAATGCCTGGTTAGGAACTTTTGAAATGCTTCCGAAAAGGTAGGCATATGACGTGTAAAACCCACTTCCCTCCTAGTCTTTGGAGATAGGATGTCCTTCATCATAGGCACTTCTAACGGCCAATGGTAGGCTGGCTCGGATTGGGAAATCCTATGAGGAAACCAAAAACATATAATGAAACCGTTTTCAACAATCGTTATCTGAGCCAAACAAGCGAGCGGTTGTGTATCTCAACCAGCTATTATTGATGCTGCTTCTTGTTTGATAGTATTTGAGGAGTTGCATGTAGCTGACATAAAAAAATGGATTTGAGTATATATAGGTAGGAGCACGATAGAAATGCGGCTGGTGGAAATAACCAAGTTCGAATGACTCAGAGACAAAGGGCCAACTGGGAATGACTGGCATGGTTATGACTCCTAGCTTTCAGCAATGAGAATTTTATGGAGGCCGCAGCGGCCATAAAATTTTAAAGGATACATTGCTACGAGTGCCTACCGGCCACGTAATGAAATGGAAAACACCGAAGAAAACCTCAACGTATAGATAAGACAAAGATAATGGTAAAAACACCTACCTGGAGACGAAATAGTGGTGGAGCGAAGTTGACACGGTGGTGAATGCGCTGAGCTAGAGCAAAACGATTCGAGTAGCTTTGAATGGCGTTCTCTAAATCCAAAACTATCAACAGGGACAATAAAACCCCACCACCCTTATATAAAGATTAATATGTGCGGGCATTTAATTGGGTAGGTGGCGACATTAAAATGGGGTTTATTATTCGTATGGCGCGGTCTTTTCAAACCTGATTGGCATTTTAAGCATGACTATCAATTGCAGGAAGGGCTCGTGAGTTTCGTCCGCAGTTGCGGCCAAAACTCATGAGTTCCTTTCGAAGAGTGGGAGACTTGGCAAGGCATCCGCTTATTGTGGGAGAGGTGAGAAAGATGCTCCTCTTTGGTGGAAAGGTTTTGCGAGTTGTTCTGGAGTCTTCAAGCTAAGAGATGTTTGCAGCACAAGTTCATGAGTTATCCTGACGTTTCGGGAGGACTTTGCGAGTTCTTCCGAAATTGACTCTCTCGAAATTTTATCGCGGCGTAATTTCTTGAGTCGTTCCGCCGTTGCAGAAAGACTCGGTAAGTTCTTCTGCAAATGACGAAGGAGTTTGGTAAGTCTTTTTCACAAAGTGGATGTCCCAGGGACTTGATGAGAGGGCGCCCGTTACGGAAAAACTTTACAAGTGTTTCCACCGTTTCGAGAGAGAAATTTGAGTTCTTCCGAAGTCCAAAGAACATGTAAGTGCTTTCGCTATTTTGGGGAGAAAGTTTAAGTCTTTCCATAGTTGCGGGTGAACATCCCAAGTTCTTCCGCAGTTTCGGGAGAGAAATTTGAGTTCTTCCGTAGCTTCGGGAAAGAATTGTGAGTTTTGACTTAGAAGAAAAACTTCAATTTTAAAACAAATTCCCAGTTGAAACAAAACTAAGTTCAATTTTTTTTTCAAAGGAGACTTAACTCTTTTAGGCAGACTTTCTAGGAAAATGAAAGGAGGGGCCCCAATATCTACAAAATTTTGGGAGGGAACTTGTTGCAACAACAATTGGCGAGTCGTTGGCGAACACAGATCTCTGAAAAAATCCCTCTCGTTAATCAGACACCTTCTTAAAAGATGTCCATCTTATATGCAATATTTAGCTGAGCATTCGAATCTCGGCAAAGGAAGAAGTCACTTTATTTGTTGGCCATTGGGAAAAGGGGAGCTTTGATGAAGATATCTTTAATAATTTCAAAGGGCCAACATATGGGGTTCATTTTAGAAGATTCATCTTTCAAATGCCCACTACTATCGGACTCCACGGGATTTGCAACAACTTCTCATAGACACTATTGCTCTTGTTTCTCATTCCCATGCCACATGCATCCTTTTGGATGTTCATTCATTTGACAGCTTTGTTGTTTGGGCCTTCCATAAATATTTTCTTTAAATATGATCTTTGATTTTGGCTCCTCAATCCATAATGTCCTTTTGTGTGAGTGAGAGATTTTATTGATTGATCAAGCCTCACGGACGGAGAGGAGCCTAGCTTGAGCTGAGTCTTTTGGACGGCTTTCTTAACTTATATGCTTTCCTTTTGTCTCATCCATGCTTTATTTGAGGCGAGAATCTCTGGAAAACAGACCCTTGATTATAAGTCATTTTGGCTGTTAGATTTGTAGCATGGAGTCATTTCAATACCCTATGCCTTTGAGATGTGCTACTCTCCGTGGGTCCAACTTCAGTGACCTTCTTGAGATGCTTTTAAGTGTGAGATTGGATGGAGCCCGAAGATAGTAATAAAGATAATCATAGATCTCTGTTATTTAAACAAGGGTTAGTGTGACTAACAGAATAGGCTTTCTTCCTTCTGGAGAACGTTCAGCAAGAGAAAAATACATAGATAGACTTTCATTTGAGGGTATTTTCAGTTTCACGAGTTGTGAGATTTCTTCGAGAGATCTATCTTGATGAGAAGCCCGACTGCAGGTGTTTTCAGAAAACAAACTTTGTACAAAAATTTCAAAGCCTGAGAAAAGAAACAACATAGCTGAAAACAAAGGGCTAAAGCAAAATAAAAGAAAAGTTTTATTTATGTACAGAAAGTCTCATTGATACTACGCAAAGTATTGTTTCAAGGCAAGGCCATTGAGAGGAAGGGTTACTTCCTCTCCCTGGAGGTCTTTCAGCTTGTAAGTGGATGGGCCGAGCTTTGCAGAAATTTGGTAAGGGCCTATCCATAAATGTTGGAATTTCGTGTGCATCCCCTTGCCTTCATGATTATGGTCCCATTTCAGGACTAAATCCCCAATTTCAAAACTTCTTTTACCGGACTTCCTCTTATCGAACCATATTTTGACTATGTCTTGGTGCCGATGGAATCGGTCTTTAGCTTTATGTCGGGCTTCTTCAAGTTGAAGCAAGGTATTGATCCTGGATTGTAAGACTTGGCTACCAGACCCTTGAGAGGCTTGGGACAACTGTAAAGATCGAAGAAAGATGTTGGGAGGGAGGATGGCTTCCTTTCCATAGATGAGAGTGTAAGGGGAAACCCCTAATGCATTCTTTGGAGTCACCCTATCTTCCCATAAGGCATTTGGGAGAGCTATATGCCAACTTCGTTGATTTTCTATCACAATCTTCTTGAGAATTCAAATGAGGTTTTTGTTTGAAGATTCAGCTAATCCGTTTCCTTGAGGGTAATAATTGGCTAAATAATGCAGTTTAATTCCCCATTCATAAACAAATTCATTTATCTTAAAAGACAAGAAATAAGGAGCATTATCAAAAACAAGGGAAATTTGAACCCCAAACCTGGTTATGATGCTTTCCTTCAAGAAACTGATGACTGCATCTTTGTTGATCTTGTGCAATGGGATAGCCTCTGTCCATCTGGTGAAGTAGTCGGTAGTCGTAAGGGTGTATCGATGTTGTAAAGAAGAATTTGGGTTTATCTCTCCAATAACATCTATGCCCCATTGTTCAAAAGGTTTAGAGATAATAATCGGCAGCAAGGATCCTGGTGCCTTAGGTAATTTCCCAGCACTTCTTTGGCATATATCACAGTTCTGTGCATACGCATGGGCATCTTTGAATAGAGTGGGCCAATAATACCCAGCTCTAAGTATCTTGTGAGCTGTTGTCTCCCCTGAATAATGTCGACCAATGGGACCATCGTGTAATTCTTCAACAACTTTACTTGCATCTTCCTTTTCTAGACATCTAAGAAAAATTCCATCGTAATTTTTTTTTTTCTGAAAAGTATCCCATCAATGATTTGATAAGCTTCTGATTTCAAATGGAGCGCCCTTCTTTGCTTAGAGCTCCAATGCTCAGGTAGGTATCCTTGCTGCAAATAATACACCAGATCCCTATACCATGATTGAGGAGCTGTGAAGATAGGACATACTTCAATTGAATTCAGCTCAGCTTCATTTTTCCAATGCTGCTCTTCATCAGTCGAATTTTCTGTAAACAATTTGCACAGGCCTTGTCCTTTAATTATAGTGGCCGGCTTAAATTCTAAGTCATATTCTTGAAGAGATGTGACCCAGTTTCCCCTCCTTTCTCCTAATTCCTTTTGAACAAAGATGGATCTAACATCTCGGTGGGGAACTATAACCTTAGTTCTGTTCTTAAGAATATATGGTCTGAACTATTTGACTTCTTTGAAGACAGCATACGCATGCTTGTCGACAATGGGATAATTTAGTTCTGCACTTTGCAGACCAGTGCTCATAAACAAGATTGGGTACTCATCCCCCAGCTCCACCTTTTGCGTGAGCACAGCCGCGAGAGAGTCATCTGAAGCAAAGGTATATAGTATAAAATCTTTGTCAAAATCTGGGCTTCTTAAGGAAGGAGCTTTAGCTATGGATGCCTTAATGTCTCTGAACGCATCCTTTTCTAAGTCTGTCCACTTGAAATGTATGCTTTTCTTGACCATTTGGTGTAAAGGTTTAACAATTTGCGTGAAATCTGGAACAAACCTTCGAACGAAATTGATAGTGCCCATAAAGAATTACATGGATTTCTTGTTATGAGGCATTGGAATTCTATTGATAGCTTGTACTCTTTCCTGATCTATTGATACTCCTCTTTTGGAAATGATATGGCCCAATAGTTTACCATCGAGAACAGCAAACACACTCTTCTTGGGATTCAATGAGATACCATATTTCCGACAACGATAAAAAATATGCTTCAAATGAACAACATGGTCTTCCCTTTTCTTCGAAAAAACTGTCACATCATCTAGATAGACAACAACACAATGGCCACCCAATCCTCGGAAGGCGATATCCATTGCTCGCTGGAATGTAGCTCCTGCGTTTATCAAGCCGAATGGCATCCTTCTATATGCGAAATTTCCCCACTTAGTGTGGAAATTAGTCTTAAGACGATCTTCTTCGACTACTAATACTTGATTGTAACTAGAGAAACCATCAAGAAGGAAAAATAGCTCAGATCCTGACACCATTTGAAGAATTTGTTCCATTGAAGGGGCGGGATAGTTGTCTTTATCTAAAGCCCTATTTAAATTTCTGAAGTCAACACATAGTCTTATCTCTCCTGACTTCTTTCTCACGGGAACTAAGTTATCAACCCACTCAGAATGTCAGACCTTAAAGATTATTTTAGCGTCCAGTAGCTTCTTCAATTCCTTTTGAATCAAAGGTTCCAGAGTAGGATGCATCCTTCTTAATTGTTGTTCAAATGGCTTGACACCCGCTTTCATTGGTATGACATGCCGAATAATGCGGACGTTATGTGTTTTCAGATCTTCATAAGTCCATGCAAAAACATCCTTATATTGTCAAAATAGTTTGATGAACCTATTTCTTTCTCTCGACGAACAATATTTTCCAAGGTTGACAAAATTTGGTTCAGCCTCGATGCCCAGATTAACTAACTCATGCTGCATTGATGAATTATTGGTCTTGGTATTTGCTGGCCTTTTGAACTTACTCTGAAGATCAAACAACATTTCAAGTGACCTTACCCCTTTAGGGATGAAATTTCCTTTAGCTGTATCCTTCTTTTGTAAATCAGAATCATGTTCTTCTTCATCTATCACAGCTCCTTGGAAAATGTCTTCGTTCGTTAGAAAAATGATAATTTGTTCATCATCATCGAAGACTCTGAAGTTTGTGATATTGTCAGGGACAGAAGGCCTGAAAATTAATTCAATTGAGAACTTGTTATAAGTTGGAACCAATCTGGAAGCGGATGTTGCTAACAAATCAGCTGCAGAATTTTGCAATCTAGGAATAGACTTTATATTGAAAGCATCAAAATGCATAATTAAATCCCATACCTCAGCTTGATAACCTTTCAAATGAGGTGAGAGACAGTGAATGGTATCTCTTACCTGTCTCGCAACTATTTCTGAGTCACCAAAAACCTTCAGGTATTTAACATTTAAACCGATGGCCTTCTTTAATCCGTGTACCAAAGCTTCATATCCAGCAGTGTTGTTGGTACAATCAAATTCTAACCTACATGACAAAAAATACTTATTTCTTTCTGGATCCATCAGAACACAACCTACTCCGGATCCTTCCAAAGTTTTAGAACCATCAAAGTATAATGTCCAAAACAGATCTTTTGATTCAGCTAAGTTAGTATCTTTATGATCTAAGTCAGTGATTAAACTAACTATATTACAGTCAATATCATTAGTCCGAGAAAAATGCAGGAGATCGGACTGTTCATCTGATTCATGGCTAATAGTTTCAGACTGATAATTACCTAGATCCATTTCTAAGAAATAATTTCCCAAAACTGAAGATGAGAAGGCTACAGCCTCATTCTTTTCTTCTAGTTGAGTTACATTTTGTTTCATGTGCGGTTCTCTTAGAACCTTGATCTGATTCTGTCTATTTTGATAAGGCAACCACAAATGGGACCAATCAGTCGCAAAGTAACCATTCAGCTTTGTGGACCAGTCTCTACTTAGGATCAAACCATAGGCTTCGGGAATATCAACCACCATTATATCAATGAACTGGCAAACTCTAGAATCTGTTGACAACCTAATGAGGACATCTTTCATTTCCCCGATAACATTGACAGCAGTCCTATCTAAATGAATAATCTGTGCAGGAGATGGAATTGGTTTCCCATTAATTTTTTTACAGATTGACAGTGGCATGACATTTGAAGATGCTCCGGAATCTACCAGGAAGTTGTGAACATTGTGATTGAAAATTTCAAAAGTTAAAAGGAAAGGCAATGTCTGTGATTTGGATTTCCCACCGATACTAGCCTCATTAATTTCAGGATCTTCTTGAGTATCTGTTAATGGAGTGCTGAGATGGGATTGAAGAGCATGCAACAACTTGTCTCGTTGCTGGGGAAAACTACACATATCGAATATTGATACATTTGCTTTTACTTTCTTTATATCTTCAATAATGTCATATCCTATATCAGATTCTTTTACAATTCTAGTTGGATGGTCTGTCTTATTCATCGTGACCTTCGGTTGTTGAACTGTGGTGTCAATGCTTGGCTGCTTGGCCATTGTTGGGTTAGCTTTAGGTTGTGGTGGAATGATTGTTATATGTCTTCTAGGTTGTTCTTTTGAAATTTTAGGCTTGGGAATAGTCGAGCTTGGCACAGGATCTGTAATGGGACCTTTACTACAAGTGTTAATGTTTACAGCAGAGACTGAGCTTTCCACAGGATCTAATTCTACCAATTCAGTTAAAGGTACCCAATCCCATAGCACCATAGTGGTGTCTGGGGATGGTTCCTCTATCTCAGGGCTCGATTCCTTTGGAAGATCGTCTTGATCTGGAATATGTGAATCCAACATTTGGTTCATGACTAAACTCATTGAGTTAATCCATTGTGGGTAGCTCTTTTCCGAGTGCGGTTCTTGATGAAAGGTGTAGAAGTTTTCCATCCCTATTTCATTGAGATTTAAAACAAGGGAAGTGCTCATAGGTGGATGAGGTTGATCGTTGTCTTCTCTCTTCTTGTAGAATGGATTGAAAGGTTTCCTAGATGTACTAGCAGCTTTATCTTTCTCGAGATCTACAATTTTATTGGACAACTTCTGCATCATCTTAACTACGTTCTCCATGTTTGCTGATGACTCTTCTTTATTTCTGGTGAGCAACAAGGTTTTTTTACTAGCTGTTGGTTTTGTCTCTGCATCTAAGGCATGTTTAGCAATGTTGTCTGCTTCTTCTTCCACTTTTCTAGCTTCTTCAAAATTTTCTATCAGGGTGGTTTTCTTAGATCTTTTAACGAACATTGCTATGGGCCCTTCAAGAGCTATTGTATAATATTCAACCAGAGATTCCTCTGTTGGTTTATTTGCTTCACTGAAATTATTTAAGAGTGTTGTGAACTTTTGGTTGAAGTCTTGAACTTTTTCTTTCTTTTCCATTCTCATGGACAATAATTCTTTCATGAGTGTAGCTACAGACTTTCGATTTCCATACTTCTTTAAGAAACATGTTTCAAATTCATCCCAGCTGGAAATTGAGCTAGGTTGTAAGCTAAAATACCAGGAAGAAACTTTCGGCTCAAATGTGTATGGAAAAAGCCTACAAACTACATCTTCATGCTGAACATTTAAAAGATTCGGGGCTAAATAAAAACTCTTGAGATGATCTTCAGCAGAAATAGCTTTTCCTAGGTCGAATTTAGGCAAGACTTTCTCTGGATTTTTAGGCAGATTGTGGAATGGACCAGCTAGATTAAATGCTCCCCTCACTCTCCAAGTAGGTACAGCCATGTCTCTATGTGGAGAATCAGGTGGAGAATTGTGTGGTGAATTAAATGGAGTGTTCTTTGGAGTAACAAGTTCTCCAAGATTTTCTAGATCTGAAAGATTTTCTGGGTTTTCAAGATTGACTTTGTTCAGGGGTTCTGCAATTTCTTCCAAAGTTAAATTCACAAGTTCTTCAAAATTCTGCATAAGAATAGAATCACGGGTGTACTTTCGTTCTTTTCTAGGAGTACTTTTCCTAGGGAGAAAATTTACTGCGTTTAAACCACCTAGTTGTCTAACATAAGATCGTGTATGTCTCCTTAAATATTCTATTTCTACAAAAGGCACAACATACAATACTTCTTGAGGTTTAGAATTAGAGATGGGGTTTTCTTGATTTGCTACTTCAAGATTTGGGTTGTCTGAAATTCCTATTTTAAGCAGGTTTTCAGTAACATTTTTGACAGTGGGATATTTTCCTTTATCAGCCATGCACTTTAGGCCCTCCTTCTAGCGCCAAAACCTGTTGATGCCCCGAAGATCGCAGCATCAAGTAGAAAGGGATTCTCCCCGGTGGACTATCCCAATTAGATTTTCCACCGTTTGGTGCAGGCAATCCGTCCGGTTAGCGGTTTCGGCTACCGTTAGATTTGGATATTTGCTTCAATTACACCGGTTATGGCCCGATCCACCATTCTTTTTGATTTTATGGTTAAAATGATATGCAAGTTCCTAAGCTAACTTAATCTAAATGCAGAACTTGAAACAAATCTGTGTCTAAAACTGAAATAAATCGAATCTATCCCTGCAAGGAGCAAAACTATAAGTATGAGTAATGTGCTGAAAGAAGCATCTGAAGATCAACAGATAACCATTAAATCATAAAGATACATCCACAGCAAGAAAGGAAGAATATAAAAGATAGTTTTTAATACATGTGAAAGTAGTCTATTACTCATCTGAGAGAAACGTTATTGCACAGAGCATAGTAAAATCATTCATTGCACAGAAATAATTCGAACATCAGAGAAAGATTTCACTATAATACGTATAAATGTCACCATAAGAATCCAACATACATCGTACACACATTCCCAGGAAAAATGCATCCTCTCCAGGCTCTTATTAGACAAATTCACTTTCTAGGAGCAAGTGCAAAATAGTTCATACAAGCTTCAGAAAATTCCTTTGTCCCTTTATCCTACTCACTCCAACTATCTTGAATTTCTACAAGCAAGTGACAAGTTCAAAGACCTCACCTTTGGCACCCTGGTAGAGAAGATTACAGATAGAGAGAAAGCATTTGGTGAGAAGACAAGTGAGCATACTAGAGAATCTCTTTGCTTTGCTCAGAAAGCAAAGAAAAATCTCAAGGACTCTTCCAAGGGAGAAAGCAGCAAAAGAGGAAGATGAAGAAGAAATTTAAAAGGAAGAGGAGGTAGAAACAACTCAAGTAAAAGATCAAATTGGAAGTACAAGCGCTGTGGGAAGACTGGACATGAAGTAGATCAGTGTTGGGATTCTTGGGACTCCATCATAGGAAGACATAACCATAGTAAAGAAGACAAAAATAAAATCCAAGAGGTTGGTAAATCCCCTGATTTTGGTCATTGTATTATTGCACATTATAATCTTGGAATTAATGAAATAACTTCTCTTTCATATTACAAAGATTGTTGGTTGCTTGATATTGGTGAAACATCTCATATGAATTTTAGAAAGGATTGTTTTCAAGAACCGAATTCCATTGTATATAGCATAGTGTACTTTACAGACAAATCTATCCTTGAACCACAGGGAATTGGATCAATCAGGCTTAAGTTACTTGTATTCCCCGATTTTGTGTTAAAGAATGCTCTCTATATTCCAAATTTGCAGAGAAGCTTGTTTTCCTTAGTGTAGATTAAAAAGTAAGGTCATTCCATCCACATGTTTGATGGAATTGTAGAGATAAGAAAGTCCTCTAATAACATGGTCATCATGACTGGTTATGAAGATGGAAAGTTGTTGAGGTTGAGGGGCTCTTCTACAAGAGTTCAAAACTTTGCCTACCTCTCTCAGCATGAAGAAGGTAATATGTCATCCAGTTTACTATGGCATGCTATATTTGGTCATTTGAATTATAACAGTCTTCGTTTGTTAAGAAACAATGGTGTATTTGGTTTTCCCACCATTCCTAAGCAAAATAACAAATGTGATGCATGCATACTAGGAAACCATAGTAAGCAACAATTTCAAGAGTCTAATTACGGAGCATGTAGAAAGTTAGAGTTGGTTCACTTTGACTTATGTGGCCCCATGTCAATTCCTTCTGCAAATGGTAATAAGTACATCATGGCCTTTGTTAATGACTATAGTAGAATGTGTTGGGTATACTTGTTGAATACAAAATCTGAAGCATTTCAAACTTTCAAAAACTTTTATGCATGGATAGAAAATCAAGCACAAGCACATATTAGTACATTTTGATGTTATAATGGTAAATAATACACTTCTAATGTTTTTGAAGACTATCTTTGCAAACATGGGATTACACATCAAACTTTAGTTCCCTAAAATCCGCAACAAAATGGTATAACAGAAAGGATGGACAAAACCTTAATGAATACAACACATTCAATGATTTTTTCAAGAATGTGAAGCCATTTTTTTGGGGTGATGCAGTAGTATGTGAAACATATTTGAGAAATATAAGTCCATCTCATGCTCTTGAAGATAAGACTCCACTTGAAATGTGGATTGGCCACCTTCCTTCACTCAAGCATCTCAGGGTTTTTGGTTCCACCTGCTATGCCTTGATACAAAAGGAGTAAAGAAACAAACTTGGTGCTAGAAGTCGAAGATGCATTTTCTTGGGGTACTCAGAAACCTCCAAGGCATATCATATTTATGATGAGGCAAACAAGAAGTTTGTTGTTTCTAGAGATGTCATTTTTCTTGAAACTAATAAAAATGATCAGTCTATTGAAAGACAACTTGATCATCTGGAGAAGTTTTCCCATCTAAAGACATATTCTGAATTTGATAATGAAATTCCACATATTGAAGGGGGGGATCCCTATCTTGGATCAATCTATGGAATTTACTTTTGAAGCAGCACCAACACTCCCTCATGAATAAAATCATGAAGAAGAAGTTCCTGCCACTTCACCTAAACAAGAGACTCAACTACATGATGTGATTGAGAGAATTGAAAGATTGAACCTTGAAAAGAATGAAGCACCACTAGATAATCAACCTAGAACATCAAGGAATATTCTGAAATGGTCCACAAAGACACTTGAAAGTGTCTATTTAGATGAAGTTGAAAAGACGGGAACGAGAAGCTGAACCAGACAAGAAGATGGAGGAAATGTTGATAACTCAGGTGATGACATGGATGTCTCATTTGATTGTGAATTTATTTTTTCTACTAACTTTGAACCAACTTCCTTTGAAGAGTCTGCTACTTGTGATGAGTGGAAAGAAGTGTTGAAATATTGTAACTTCAAAGAATATTGGAAAGACAGGAACGAGAAACTGAACCAGACAAGAAGATGGAGGAAATGTTGATAACTCAGGTGATGACATGGATGTCTCATTTGATTGTGAATTTATTTTTTCTACTGACTTTGAACCAACTTCCTTTGAAGAGTCTACTACTTGTGATGAGTGGAAAGAAGTGTTGAAATATTGTAACTTCAAAGAATATTATATTTGTACTTTATTATTCCAGAGATGTTTCATTCCTCCGATGGGACTTTGCTATGTATCCGGAGATGTTTATTCCTCCAATAGATTATGGTAACTAGGGTTATTAGATCTCCTAGGAGAGGTCGGCCCTGAGTTAGTTATTTGAGGGTTATTAGACTCTCCTAGGAGAGGTCGGCCCCATAGGGTAAAAATTCAGTCGAAAAACAAGTATAAGTAGAGGAGGATGTTCCTCACTTATCTCATTCATTCATCCACTTGGAAGTAGCGCACAAGTGAGAGAGAGGTCTGCATAGGAGGAGGAGGAGCTCTTGTTTTTGTTTCTACATCTTGTATTTGGTTGATCATCTATATTAAGGAAAGCTTTGTTGGGTTTTCTACCCCATAACGGTTTCCCAGGGTAAATCCTTGTCTATCTTGTGATTGTGTTTCTTTCAGTGATATTGCTAGTCAAATTAGTATAAAATTAACATGGTATCAGAGCTAGCCTAAATATGACATCTTTCACAAGGTGAAATTACACCTCTCTCCTCCTCCGGTGAAAATTAGGGTTTCTGCAAAAGTTGGAATTTTTGGTTTCTGATTGCATGGCTGGATATCCCTCCTCAAAATCAAAGTTTTGAGTCTTGGATCGAACTTTTTGAGTGGGTATAACCCTGGGCTTTGTCGAACCCTAGTTTGACTTCGGGACCAGAAAACTAGTAAACCAGAAAAAGTGAGCACCTCTGCACCAATGAACTAGAAAAGCTGTGAACCTATGCACCAAAATTCCAAAAAAGAGAAGACCAGAAAACCAGAAATTCTGTTGCAGATCTAGAAGGTGTAAAGTTGAAGTTTCCAGATGCTGATCATACCAGAACCTGAAGAAGATGAAGCCAAATAGAAGTATAGGAAGGACTTGGTTAGGGCAAAGAGAATCATTGTTGATTCTATAAAATACCACTTGATTCCCCAAGTGGCATCCAAGAAGACCCCAAAGGAAATGTATGATGCCCTTTCCAGAATGTATGAAGGAAAGAACATCAATAGGAAGATGAACCTGAGAGATCAATTGAAGAGCACAAAGATGAATCTAGGAGAATCCATTCAAGATTATTTCTCAAGGGTTTCCTAGTTCAAGGAACAACTAGATGCCATTGGAGATACCCTTGATGAAGATGAACTAGTCATGACTGCTCTAAATGGTCTCACTAGAACATGGGAGTCATTTATCCAAACCATGTGTGCCAGAAAAGAAAGCATGAAGTTTGATGTGGTATGGGAAGATTGCATCCAAGAAGAATCTAGGGTTGCTAACAGAGAATCCTTGCTCAAAGAAGGTGACCAAGCCTTGGTCACTCACACCAAGAGAAGAGGGAATAAATCCTACTTCAAGAAGGATAGCCACAAGGAGTCTCAATCTCCACAAATATTTCAGAAGAGAAGAGGAACTACTCAAGGAAGAAAGTTTTCCACATTCCAATGTTTCAATTGTCATAAAATAGGACACATTGCTAGGAATTGTCCTTCAAAGGAAAAGAAGAAGGGATTCCACCATAAAATACATCAAGCACACCTAGCAGAAGATGAAAGTGAAGAAGAAGAAGAAGAGAAAGAAAGGCCTCACAAGAAAAGATCTAGAAGAGAAGAAGAAGAAGAAGAAAGGCCCTTCTTCAAGAGAAGATCTAGAAGGAATGAAGAAGAAGATGCATAAGAGTATGTTCTATTCTCTGCACTCTCTATATCTATAACACCTAGAGAAGATACATGGATTATTGATAGTGGTGCTTCAAAGCACATGGTTGGACAAAAGAAAACTCTTTTAAAACTGGAAGAGAAGACCTCCCCACAAAAGGTGTCATTAGGAGATGACTATCAATATCCCATCAAGGGAATTGGTGAAGCAAGCTACAAGCTTGATTTTGGAACACCATTGAATATGAAGGAGATATTATATGTCCCAGGATTGAAGAAGAACTTACTTTCTATCTCAGCTCTAGATAAGAAAGGTTATAGGGTTGCATTCATAGATGGACAAGTACTCATGTGGTCCAAAGGAAAATCAATTGAGGATGCAATTGTTATTGGTGAAGAGGAAGGAGGTCTATACAAACTCAAGGGACATCCAGAAGCTTCCCTTGTTCATGAAGCCACTAGCCCTGGTGAACTATGGCATAGGAGGCTTGCTCATATTAACTACAAAGCACTACCTCATGTGAGTAAAGTAGTCATAGGACTACTAGATTTGAAGATTGATCATGATGGCACATGCAAAGGATGTGCAAAAGGGAAGAATATCAAGAACCCATTTCCAAAGAGTGAAACAAAGACTAAGAGTATTTTGGAATTGATTCATTCAGATGTATGTGGACCAATGCCCTCCACATCTTTGAGTGGATATGAATACTACCTTACATTTATTGATGACTACTCCAGAAAGACTTGGATATACTTTATAAAAGGTAAGAATGAAGTCTTTGGAAAGTTTAAGGAGTTCAAAGAATTAATAGAAAATCTTTCAGAAAAGAGGATCAAAATACTCAGGACAAATAATGGTGGAGAATACACTTCAAAATATTTTGAAGTCTTTTGTAAAGAAGCTGGAATCAAGAGGGAGTTAACCACTCCCTACAATTCTCAACAAAATGGTGTTGTGTAAAGAAAGAATAGAACCATTATGGAAGCAGTGAAGACAATGATACATGATCAAGACCTGCCTGTGTATCTATGGGCTGAAGCAGCCAGGACAGTAGTCTGTGTGCAGAATAGACTATCTCATAGTGCTCTTGAATTCAAGACCCCAGAAGAAGTGTTTACAGGGAAGAAGCTTGAGGTAAGCCACCTCAAGATATTTG
Source organism: Larix kaempferi (assembly GCA_027924585.1). Classification (NCBI taxonomy): domain Eukaryota; kingdom Viridiplantae; phylum Streptophyta; class Pinopsida; order Pinales; family Pinaceae; genus Larix; species Larix kaempferi. The sequence goes on from BSBM01000619.1 coordinate 3,155,639, forward strand.
GGTGTCCTTTATATATTCACATTCCAAAAGAAAAGAGAACTAAATTAGACCCTTCCGGAAAGAAGGGAATATTTGTTGGATATTGTGAAACATTCAAGGCATTCAGAATATACATTCCAGGATTCCACCATATGGAGATTAGTAGGGATGTGACATTTGATGAAGAGACAGCTCTCAAGAAATCTAGGAAGTGCCAGTATGAATAAGTATATGAATAAGATGCACCTCCCATAATTGCAGATACTATTCCCATCCCTGAAGATGTAACACCCGAAGACCATGATATGATAGAACCACAAGAACCCCCCATTTCAAACATTTCAAGGAAAATAAAGCCAGCATGGGCAAGAGATATTATATTAGGAGCAGAAAAGTATGGAGCTCCTGAAGGCTCCACTAGAGTGAGAAAGAAACCAAAGCCCTTCTCCAACTATATGGATTTGATGTTTGATCTTGTAGATCAAGAACCTACTAGTTATGAAGAGGCAGTTCATAAGAAAGAGTGGGTAGAGGCAATGACAGAGAAATACCAGTCAATAATGAAGAATGATGTTTGGGATATAGTTCCTAAGCCTAAAGACAAAAGTGTGGTATCCTCCAAATGGATATACAAAATAAAGCATGCTGCAGATGGTAGCATTGAAAAATATAAAACAAGATTTGTGGCTAGAGGATTCTCTCAGAAAGAGGGAATTGACTATGAAGAGACATTTGCACCAATTTCAAGGTACACTTCCATTAGAACCATCATGGCACTTGCATCCATGATGAAGTGGGATTTACACCAGATGGATGTGAAGACAGCCTTTCTGAATGGTGTGATTGAGGAGGAAGTGTACATAGAACAACCTCAAGGATTTGAGGTAGAATATGGAAGAACCCATGTATGCAAACTGAAGAAGGCTTTGTATGGTTTGAAGCAAGCTCCCAGAGCTTGGTATGAAAGAATTGACAGTTTCTTGACAAGCTTGGGCTTTACCAAAAGTAAAGGTGATCTTAATCTTTATCTCAAGGTTATGGATGATGAACCTGTCATATTGTTGCTATATGTGGATGATCTATTTCTGGCTGGAAATGAGAAAAAGATTATCGAGTGCAAGAAGAAGGTCTCATCAGAGTTTGAGATGAAAGATATCGTATTGATGCACTACTTCCTAGGTCTGGAAGTGTGGCAAGGACCAGATGGAATCTTTCTAAACCAAGGAAAATATGTTGTGGGAATCTTGAAAAGATTCGATATGTTGGAATGCAAAGCCATGGCCACTCCCATGGATTCCAACTTGAAACTGTTAGTTGATGACTCTTCAGAGTTAGTGGATGTGACTCTGTATAGACAGATTATTGGGGCATTAATGTATCTGACAAATACCAGGCCAGACATATGCTTTGCAGTGAACACCCCGAGTTAGTATCTGGTGGAACCTAGACGAGTTCACCTGATTGCTGCAAAGCATGTGATGAGGTACCTAAAAGGTACGATAGATTTTGGTCTATATTATTGAGGAGATCATGACTTCAGACTGTATGGCTACACAAATGTTGATTAGGAAGGAAGCGTATCAGACAGGAAGAATACATCGGGTGGATGTTATTTTCTGGGATCTACCATGATCTCATGGTTTAGCAGGAAGTAGTCAAGTGTGGCTCTCAGCACAGCTGAAGCGAAATATATAGCTGCATGCTCTGCTAGTTGCGAAGTGGTATGGCTTCGGAAGTTGTTATCAGGATTGTTTGACTTAGAGATGGACCCCACTTTGATCCTGTGTGACAACCAGAGTTGTATCAAAATGATAGAGAATCTAGTATTCCATGATAAGTCAAAGCACCTAGAGATCCGATATTTCTATATACGGGATATGGTGTAGAAAGGAGCTATCAAGCTCGAGTATGTAGGCATTGATGAACAAGTTGCTGATGTGTTGACCAAACCTCTGTCTCGAGTAAAGTTTGAGTATTTTCGAGATAAGCTTGGTGTAGTTCAAAAGGAACCTCCTCGAAAGGGGGAGTGATATGGTCGATAAAGATATCTTTGAATACTGGTATCGATGAGGATAACTATATCGATGATGAGATTGCCCATATTGACGGTAAGGTCAATGATGAGGATACATGTGGATACTGTATTGATGAGGATACTGTATCATTGATGTGGATACTGTATTGATGAGGATACTGTATTGATGAGGATATTGTATCGTTGATGTGGATACTGTATTGATGAGGATACTGTATCGGTGATGTGAATACTGTATTGATGAGGTGTGAATACTATATTGATGAGGATACTGTATCGGTGATGTGAATACTGTATTGATGAGGATACTGTATCAATGATATGGATACTTGTATCGATGATGAGGCTACTTGTTCTGATGATGAGGTCAATATATGGTACCCATTTGATATGATAGGACTGTATCGTCCCTGAACGCCTAGTTCAAAATGTATGTGATGGGGATTGTATTATCCCAGAACCGCTAGTTCAAAATGTACATGATGGGGATTGCATCATCCCGGAACCACTAGTTCAAAATGTACGTGATGGGGATTGCATCATCCCGGAACCACTAGTTCAAAATGTACATGATGGGGATTGTATCATCCCGGAACCACTAGTTCAAAATGTACGTGATGGGGATTGCATCATCCCGGAACCACTAGTTCAAAATATACGTGATGGGGATTGTATCATCCCGGAATCACTATTTCAAAATGTACGCGATGGGGATTGCATCATCCCGGAACCACTAGTTCAAAATGTACGTGAGAGGGGATTGTATCATCCCCAGACTTCGGTCCCTGAATTGATCTGCAGACTTATGTCTCTGTGGTCCCTAGTGGACGAGAGGGGATTGTATCATCCCCAGACTTTGGTCCCTGAATTGATCTGTAGACAGATGTCTCTGAGAAGTGGCCCCTAGTGGACGAGAGGGGATTGTATCTTCCCCGGACTTCGGTCCCTGAATTGATCTGTAGACATATGTCTTTGAAAAATGGTCCTTAGACTTTGTCTAATTTGACGAGTGGACTGCATCATCCCTAGACATGTTATGGTGTCTTAAATGGATCATGTGTTTTGTAGGGCATGCTGCTATGATGATCGTGTGATGAAGATGTTGATGATCGTGTGATGATGATGCTGATGATCGTGTGATGACGATGCTGATGATGATGCTGATGATTGTGTGATGACAATGTTGATGATCATGTGATGACGATGCTGATGATCGTGTGATGACGATGTTGTTGATCGAGAGGATCCAAATGATGATGCTACTGTAACTGTTAGAATGCTGCAGAAGATGAAGACTCAGTACTTGATGTTCCAGTATTGAATATCTTGAAGATGTTCCAGTAACTGGTTGAGTTACTGAAGAAAGATTCCAATGATTTATAGATGTATCATGTATCATGTAGTTGATGACTCCTTGCTCTTGCATATGTTGTTATAATATCCTTCTCGTTAAGGGGGAGTGTTGAAATATTGTAACTTCAAAGAATATTATATTTGTACTTTATTATTCCGGAGACGTTTCATTCCTCCAATGGGACTTTTCTATGTATTCGGAGATGTTTGTTCCTCCGAGAGATTGTGGTAACTAGGGTTATTAGATATCCTAAGAGAGGTCGGCCCTGAGTTAGTTATTTGAGGGTTATTAGACTCTCCTAGGAGAGGTCGGCCCCATAGGGTAAAAAGTCAATCAGAAAACAAGTATAAGTAGAGGAGGATGTTCCTCACTTATCTCATTCATTCATCCACTTGGAAGTCGCGCACAAGTGAGAGAGAGGTCTGCATAGGAGAAGGAGGAGCTCTTGTTTTGGTTTCTACATCTTGTATTTGGTTGATCATTTATATTGAGGAAATATTTGTTGGGTTTTCTACCCCATGAGGGTTTCCTAGGGTAAATCCTTGTCTATCTTGTGATTTTGTTTCTTTCAGTGATCTTGCTAGTCAAATTAGTATAAACTTAACAAGAAGACATGCAGATTGAGTATGATGCACTCATGAAGAATGGAACCTGGAAGCTGGTTGACCCTTAAATCAGAAGCAAAACAATTGGAAGAAAGTGGGTATACAATAACAAATACAAATGAGATGGATCACTTGAAAAACAAAAAGCAAGGCTCGTGGCGAAAGGATATGCACAAAAAGAAGGATTTGACTATGAAGAAATGTTCTCCCCCACAACAAAATGGGGTACCATCCGCACTATACTCTCCTTGGATGCACAAAATTTATGGAAGGTTCATAAAATGCATGTAAAAACAACATTCTTGAATGGAGACTTGAAAAAAAATGTCTTCATGTCTCAACCAAAAGGTTTTGTTGTGAAGGGACAAGAACACAAGGTATGCAAACTTGTCAAGTCCTTGTATGGCCTGAAACAAGCACCTCGAGCATGGTATGAAAATCTAACTGAGCATCTTCCAAAGATGAATTTCAAACATTATAATATTGATGACGCAACACTGTTTGTAAAGAAAGTTGGAAGATTTGTTGTGTTTCTTGTAGTGTATGCAAATGACCTTTTGATGACAGGGAATAATGAAAGTTATATAGAATCCATAAATAAAGATTTAAAGAAAGGATTTGAAATGACTGATATGGGATATCTTCACTACTACTTAGGAATTGAAGTGACTCAACATCCTAAGTACATATTCATCTCTCAGAAGAAGTATATTGGATAATTGTTGAACAGATTTGGCATGGCAGGCTGCAACCCGCTCTCAACTCCAATGGAACAAAATCTAAAGCTCACATCAAGTGAAGGAAAATAATTTGAGGATGCAACCAAGCATCAACATCTTTTAGGAGGCCTTATATACCTTACCACCACCATAGCATATATTTACTATGTTGTTGGAATTCTTCATGGCTCTTGCACAAACCTTGTGAAGGACACTGCTATGCTGCAAAAAGAGTTCTAAGATACTTGAAAGGGACTAGAGACTTTGAAATCAAGTACTCTAATGTGGAAGACTTCAAACTCATTAGGTACTATGATTTGGAATTCGATGGTGATAAAGAAACATGAGTGTCCACTTCTGGATACACGACAAGTCTTGTATCACTAGTTGTCTCTTGGAGATCACCCAAACAGTCAATTCCAGCATATTTGAAAATGAAGGCATAATATGTAGCTGTTGCAGAAGCAACTAAAGAGATTGTGTGGCTTGGGAAGTTACTTGAATATTTGTAGAAGAAACAAGAGAACTCCACTCCACTTTTGATTGACAACACTTCTGCAATCAAGATGGCTAAGAACCCTAGATTCCATGATCGAACCAAACACATCAACACAAAGTATCATTTGATTCGATATCATGTAGAGGCCAAGACAATTCATTTACTTCATTGTTCCACGAATGAGAAAATTGTAGATATCTGCACCAAAGCACTTGGATGAGAAAAGTTTGAAAAGTTTAGAACCATGCTCGGACTTATAAACACCCCTTCAGATCAAGAGGTGAATGTTGGAAATCTAATCATTCGGGATTATGATTTCAACAATATTGTACATAATGTAAATATTTAGTCAGTTATGGAAGATGAGGATTCTTGGAGACTCCAACGGATCTCTTGGAATTTGAAACCCAAGAGTCACATAGCTAATGTATAAATAATTATTTGATGAATGAAATATGTGAATACGAGAGTTATACTTATCACTTATGCCACTTAAGATGGAAACCAATTCATCCATTATTTGAACATGAAACATGTATGCCATTGTAATCATATTCAACACTCGAGTCAGGTACCAAATCTATCCCATGTGCAGTAGTACCTTTTGGAATAATTTCATATAGAAAATAGTATCTTATAATATAGATAGAACACATCCAACAATATTATTACCTCTCGGGTATGTCTTTCACCTATGTGCTAATTTTGTCTTTATTGCACTACTATTCTTACTTAATTATCCTAGAGACAACTATATAAAACTCCTTTATATCCTTTATTGAAATCAAGAATCCGTGTGATGTAACCATAACATTTCTCATGATGTCACCAAAAACACTTATCTTGAGTTTTCATCCTTCATAAGAAATAATTATAATTTTTCCTCATCCTTTGTGGTAGTTTATATATTCTTCCTCCAATCATCAACTGCACAATGGTTAAACTTCCATGGTCTTCCCAACAACAAGTCACATGTACCCATGGGGATCACATTAAACAAAATCTCATCATTTCATCTTTGTAGAAACTAATATGAAAAGTCAGCTTGGATTTTTTAGTCACAATCACCTCATGTCATTTCAAAACAAAATAACATATATAGTTGGAGATACTTCTATTGCACCAATCCTAGTTTCTAAACCATTTCGGTTCCACTATAATATTTATAATACCCAAATAAATCACAACCTTGCATCACTGATACATTTATATTTAACTTGGATTTAAAGATATTATTCCTACATCTTCTCTTCTTTGAGGATTTCTTGATGTGATCATTCCATCTTCACTCTTTACAACATCAAGTTCTGATATGTTTCTACTATAGTTGTAGTTAAATTGTCTCCTTACATTCCACCTTGAAATAACTATGATTTGGTTTCATTACTCCACATTCAATCCTTTTGTGGGTATTCAAACAATTGATGAATTTCATAACCACACATGTAGAAATAACATAATATCCCACCAACTTAGCAATATGTTAGGTAAGAGGGTTAAGAACAATCAAGTACTCTCAAACAAACAATACAGACACACAATAAAAGCTAAGATAATGTACATAATAATAATAAGCAATAATTATACAACAGTAAGAAAGTCATTTTCCTTTCCATTTATTATGACATGAAAACAAAAGGTAAATAAGAAAATATAACAACTTGGATCTTGTGTTAACTTATACTAGATGGAGAAGCCCTGTGCTCTCCTCACTCCAATTACAATACAATATCTATGGATCCATGAAAAATTGCTAGGTATTCACCAAGATCCTCCCCAACAAACACAACTTTGTACACAACAATTGCAATGCACCCCTTTTCCTAGGGAAAAATATCCAATCACAATAATCAACAACACTCAATCTCAAATCAAGGCCAACAGGCCTATGTTCCCATTCAAATTTGTATCAAGTTTAATGGAATAGCCTAGATTATGACCCTAACTCTTTGTCCACATTAGAATGTGCACAATCTAATTAGGGAAAAATCCAAATCAACAATAGGCCAATTCAATCCCACTCAAGGGATTTACAAACATAGAGCAATTATAAATGCCATAAAGTTAGGAATCAAACCAATGATAGAACCTTACATTTCACAAATATAACCATCCACACAACTAGCCACAACCCATTTAGTTCTTGGAGAGGAGTGAAACCTTTCAAATTTCCATAATAATATTTACAAAATAAAAAAAAAGGTGCAACATTGGCACCATGTGTCTCTATGGAATTGCATGCTACAAAATTAAATGTTACTATTTAATCCTCATAAGAAACCTAGACATGCATTTCATATTTCCACAATTTAATATTACAGTAATCTCATTATGCCACATATGGGTATCGATTTCTCATTTTCCATCAATATTTATTATAATGTAATCATTTAAACAATAATAAATCATTTTCCATTAATTAACTCATGAATCATGCTACTAGTGTTAGCTTTCAGGTTACTTTGAAAGTGCTTACACCATGTTTGGGGTTTCTTCGTGAGATTTGGGGTACATGGTGTATGTCCATCTCCTGGCTAGTCCAATATGGATTTGCACATGGGAGACGGTCCATGATCAATTTTCACATTGGAGATAACTTATGTAGTGGTTGCATGACCTCAATTGGGTGCTTTCTTGGTATTATTCCCTTGGGATTTGGATTTATCATGACAACTTGGGATATATCCTTCATGATGGCCCATGGGAAGGTTAATTTTCTTGGAGAATTACCTACTTAGGAAGAGGAGAGTTGTGTAGCTTGGAGGAGGGAATAAAACCTTAGAGATGATGGGGTTTGTTGTATTCATGTATGGAAGGTTGGATTTGGTGCGGGGATTCCTTAGTTGCAACAGTGTTCAAATAGGGGAAGTGGACCCAATGGAGTACATGGCTTAGGAGAAGAAATGGAGTCTGTATGGGATTGTGGAAAAAGGAGTGTGAACATGCCTTCTATAGCTACATAATCGTGTATCTCTTATTATGTATGACATTAACTTAGATATTTACATGTGTACCATTATACTATAGCACTCCACTTGTGTAAGCCTACATGTGATTATTGTAGATTGCTTGTAAAGGATTTGGCCTACATTGTATTGTTGACATGCCTTACATCCTATACATATAGAGGAAGGGGAGAGTCCTTACACACTTGTAATACCCCTAGTTTGACCTTTGTAATGTATTCAATTAGATTATGAAAATTATGTAAATATGCTAGTATGGATTCCTAATGTAGAGCTCAAGGCCAAGGCCCGACTAGTGAATGTCTAGGCATGTATGATGTATATGTTTTCATTTGGCCCGTATGGTTAGTTTTTCATGTTAACTCAAAATGTAAGTAAATATTATGTTTCATAAATAATAAAATGGTCCAAGATGGTTGTGTAAATAACACTAAAGGGGCTATGATTCCACTGGAGGGGAAGAGGAAAGGGGGCCTATGGGAGATCAAATCCTTTGCTACCAAGTGTCAATCTTAGAACTCACCCAAATTCTACCATGTGCTTTCAATAATCCAATTACCTCCTTTTGACTATTGAATCCAATCATTAAATGCATGTGTGAGGTTGGTGGAAAAATCCACCTCATGTAGTTATTGAAGCATGGGTATGGCTGTGCTTTTGTGACAGTTCTGTCAACTACTAGAAGTTAGTCTGCAGCTGTAAGGATTCCTTTCTTCTATGGTTAGAAGCTATGTCAGTTGTATTTTCACCATTATCTCATATCCTATGGGGTAAACCCTAATTTCTCTCATGCAGATCTCCACTATGAAAAGCTATCCATTACTGTTCATGACCCTTACTAGACTCTGTATAACCCAGAAATTTGAATTTAGAGTTAGGAATGCATATTTGAATGGAAAATAGATGGATGTAGGTGAACATAGAGGTTGGGAAAGCTAGGAACCAAGGATAATTTTAATAACACCCCTAAATTTATATGTATAATAAATGGGTGAATCTCCCTAATATATAGGAAAATTTGAAGGCTATTTTATCAATAATATAATATGTATGCATATTTTTTTGGCTAATATGTCATTCTATTATATAATATTGTAAAATCTTGGCGAATCTTTTAGTAAATTATAAGATATTGTAAAATCTTGGAAAATATTTTACTGAGTTATAAAATATTGTAAAAACTTGGCGAATCTTTCATCAAATTATAAAACCTTGTAACATCTTGGTGAATCTTTTCTAGGAAGTCTCATCTTTTGATTTTGCAGATTACTAAGGTAGTGCAATAGAATAACATATACTAGAGCTCAAATTTAGACTCTCTTGACTCCTAGGATATCAAATGAACAAATGCATGAATGAGGATGTGAGGGATTTATTTATACATTTCACAAGCAGTATTCAGTTACTGATGACTAAATGTGTCAGTGAAACACAACTAGACTAACTAGATTCAAGTCAAGTGGGGACTCCACTTGTTATCTCATCCTTTAATGATCCAATGAACATTTGGGGACCCAAATCTTGACAGACCGACAAACTGATATATTTGAACACTTTACACTGTGGAGTGATTATGGCACCCATGAACCATTATTACAACATGGATTCTTATCGAGACCCACAACCTTAATATAGTGTATTAATTCTCGATTAGATTATTTCCCAAACCTCCCATTTTTAAGCTACCCTCTAAGAAAAAAATAACTTTTTTATCTATTTATATATACAAATACCACTTTTTCCTTTCTTTTGTTGACAATCAAAATCTGAATTATGTCATTTGGTTTATAATTTTTAGAGATAGTGATCCGTACGCTCCCAGGTGCACTACAAGGAAAACAGTTCGACTAAATGAATCGGCACTGTTATGGCGGAAGCATAAGAATAAGAAAAGTAGGAATACACTATGCACATAAACATACACACACAGACAATATACAGAAATGTGAACTGAACTTGATTCTTCTCTCTTACTTGTTGTATATTACAATATTTTACATGATTAAATAGAGTGTTGAGACACTTGTGTTGTATGCCTGTTATGTTCAGTTACAAGAGAAGTTAGAATGGTTTCAGAACTTCAATTGTTACGGTCGACTGGAATACATAGAGACAATCTGTCGTAGTTCATCAGTTGGAAGTGTCGACGATGCATGTTGAAGTTGATAAACTTGTCGAAGTAGATGAACTTGTCGAAGTCGATGAACTTGTTGAATTCGAAGTCGATGTTGGAATTCGGCAATAATGCCAACTGCTGGGTGGATCATACCTACTTCCTTAAGAAACAATGGTCCCCATTGTTTGCTCGTACAAATGAGGAAACTTGTCGGTTAGTTCAGTAGCATAGTACCATTTTCCTTGGGCTGGGATCTATCCGGATTTGGCCACTTGAAACAAGGGAATTGTGTTCGTCCTTGTATGGCGTACTTGTCATCTCACAATGGTGTTGCAAGGAAGAGGCTTCTGAACATTTGGATGGATGTCTCCGGGTTCTAATGTTTGCAAGTTGTTCTGTTCCAACAGTGGTGCATGGTATGGTCGAAGTAGACCCACATTAAATACCGGATGCAGACCCAGGCATGAAGGAATGTCGAGCTGGAAATATTTTCTCCAATATGCTCAAGAATACTGTACGAACCATATCGCAAAGGCTTCAGCTTCTTATTTGGACTAGTGAAGTGTTCCTTATTGAGATGCAACCAGACCTGATCCCTAATTTGAAATGAATGAGGGATACGATGCTTATTGTGTCGGGCCTTATCTTTCATATTAGCTCATTGTAACATTTCTTGTGCTTGCCTCTAGATGTCGCAGATTTGATCTCGAAACTTCAATGCTTTGTCAACTTCTTGTCCGTTATAGTCGGTATCATTCGACTATGTCGAGGAACTAATCAATTCAATAGGCGCTAAGGGTTGAAATACATAACAGATATCAAATGGAACCTTTCCTGTATAGTTGTGTTGAGCACAATGGTAGCTGTGTTGGACATATGGAAGACTGTGATCCCATGTTCGTCGATGCTTGTGGTTGTACATACGAAGCAGTTGTACTACCAAGCGATTCACAAATTATGTATGTCCATCTGTCTGAGGATGGAAAGCTGTCGATAAGGAAAGTCTTGTGTCGAGTTGTTTCCAGAGAGTTCCAAAATATGATGACGAATCTAGAATCTCTATCCGAAATATTGGTTGTCAGTAAACCATAATTTTTCCATACATGTTCAGAGAAGAGTTGAGCAGTCTGTTGCGTTGTTGTAGTCTTCTTGCATGGAATGAGAATGGCCATATTGGAAAATATTTCAACTACTACTAAGATCGCGTCATGTTGATGTTTGGTAGTAGGATATCCCATCAAGTAGTCCATAGAAATAGATTCCCATGGTCAACTAGGAATTGGTAAAGGTGTGTACAATCCCTAATATCGATTAGGCGGTTTAGCAATGGCACAAACCACGCATGATCGAATGTACTGTTGACGTTAGTTTTAAGTGAAGGCCAAAAGAAATACTTTTGGAGAATAGAAAGGGTCATTGCTACTCCAAAGTGTTATGCAATATTTCTATAGTGCGCGTCCCAAATGAGTTGTTGTCGATGCTCACCTACCGGTACACAAAGTTGTCCAATCTTGTATAGCAAGGTGTCTTTCAGGAACTAGTTGGAGGTCGATGACTTGTCGGTCTAAATTTGTCAATAGATTGATGAAAATTCATTGTCTTATTGATACAATTGAGGCCAAGTAGTGGTTTCATAACCCTGCATAATCATCACTGTAAGAAGGAGAGTAATGGGTGGTCAACTTAGACAATCAGCAGTGGCATTGGCTTTACCTTTCCGATACTTAATTACCAACTGAAATTGTTGCAGGTAATTAATCCACTTGAGTTGTCGAGTTGTTTGTAACTTCGAATGGGATGGGGTGAACTGTAAAGGCTTGTGGTCAGTGAGAATGACCATCTCCTTTCCAAGAATATAATGTATCCATTGCTTAATAGTTTGCACAATGGCGTATAGTTATTTTTCATACATCAAATATCTTCTAACAGTGTCATTAAAAGTTTCAAAATGAAAAGTGACTGGGTGACCAGACTGAGTGATCACTACACCCAAGGCATAGTCTAATGCATCCATTTCAATATCAAAGGGATGATGAAAATTAGGTAACACAAGTACTGGTGCATTGCAAAGCTTGTGTTTGAGCTGTTCGAAAGCTTCTTATTGTGTCGATGTCCATATGAAGAAAATTTTCCCATTTCCCTTGGTCAACTGATTCAAAGGCTAGGCTATGTGATTGAAGCTGAGTATGAATTGTCGATAAAAATTCACCAAACCAAGAAAAATTCTTAGTTCATGAATGCTTTGAGGAATGGGCCAATCTTTAAGGATTTGCACTTTGTCTGGATCGACGTGAATTCCTACAGAGTCAATTAAATACCCCAAATATTTGATGTTGCTCATCGCAAAGGAAAATTTGTCCATGTTCAAGTAGAGTTGATGTTGTTGGAGAGTGTCGAGGACTTGTCGAAGTTGTCCGACATGTTCTTCCCATGATCGACTGAAAATCAATATATCGTCAAGATAGAAAATGACCCATTTTCCGATGAAAGGTCGAAGAATATTATCCATATATTGCATGAAGGTCACAGGTGCATTGGTTAAGTCGAAAGGCATGACTAACCATTCAAACAATCCTTCCTTGGTCTTGAAAGCAGTTTTCCATACATCTGCAGGCTTGATTGGAATCTGATGATATCCTGACTTGAGGTCAAGCTTAGTAAATAATGTAACACCTTTCAGACAGCCGATGATCTCGTCTATCCATAGCAGAGGGTATCTATTCTTTACCGAAATTTTTTTGAGGGCCCGGTAGTCGATGCACATGCGCCAAGTCCCGTATTTCTTTGGAATGAGGACGACTAGACTTCCGCAAGGAGAGGAGATGGGTTGGATATGACCTTTGTTGATAAAATATTGAATTTGTCTGCGAATCTCTTCATTTTCGATAATGGATCTTCTGTAAACATATGTGTTGGGCAATGAAGAACCAGGATCAAGTTCAATAGAGTGTTTTACCTAGAAATGTAGAGGTACTCTGTATGGCTCTTGGAATAGGTTCCGATAATCATCAAGAATATTTTCAATCTGCTGCTTCTGTCGGGAGCTGCACTGGTCGGTGAGTCGACTTGTTGCTGCAGTCTTCCTGGAATGTTGCAGCTTGATCATGATTAATGCAAACTTCTGAACATGGTTGGTGAGCTTCTTTGTCTATTTAGTAGATATGATTGCAACCGTTGGTGTAGGTTGTCGCTTTGGTATGTCGTACCATCGGTTCTGAATTCTGACAATCACCTTCCGAGTTCGTGACTGGTAAACTCCATATCGATCCCATAATTAAGGTTTCCCAAACAAGGCCTCGACTACAGAGAGTGGTGCCATGTCGTAGAGTACTTCATCTTCAAAAGGATTAATGAATTAGGTGAGTTTACATTGTCGGGTGAACCTAAGTTCATGTCCATCCTTCATCCAATCGATCTTATAAGGATGAGGGTGTGGAGTGGTAACAAGGCCTAGTTTCTTCATGAGATCTTCAAAAACAAAGTTCTTATGGCTACCATTATCCACAATCAGATGTGATGGATTTTTTTGAACCCATATCTGCTTATGGAATAGGCGCTCTCATTCCTCCTCGTCGATTATATTCGAGGTTGTTGGAGTGGTCGACATCAATGTCAAAAGGGTCATTGCTTTTGGGTCAGATTCTACTAGAGTTTTGTCGAACAAGTCAGATGTCTACACTTTTTTCCAAAAATGTCTTTCAAACTTTGCATTCAGACGTATCCTGCCATGATGAATTGTGGTAATCACACCATTTCCTGGTAGGAGGTTGTTTTCTACATTCCCTTTTTCCTTTATGAGAATGATTTTTTCCATGATCTTGCTTTGGCGGAGTTGGCTGAGAATATCTTGACTTGTCAAAGTCGGCTGGTGCCTTCTTGTCGGGTGTTCGTCCTGTCGGTTTGGTCGTGAAGCGTGCTTTTCCTTTCTGTTTGGATTCAAGCTTACTGGCATAGTGGAATGAATCCACAAGCGTATTGACAGTCAGAAACTCCAGATCCCGCTGAATGTACAGGGACAATCCGCTGACGTACTTCAGAACATGCAATTTATCTTCTTCTTGAACACCAAGTCTAGCCATTAGTCTATAGAAATCGTCGATGTAACTCTATATGGACTGGTCTTTCCATTTCCTTAGCTCCTGCCACTTCTTATATTGTTTTTCAATGTACTTGAGCGGGTAGAACTCCTTTCGGATGTATTCGACAAATTTCTCCCATGTCTCTATGGTGTCTCCACTTTTCTCCATATTTGTCAATAGGTTCTCCCACCAGCAGTGCACAAATGTTGACATCTTTAAGGATGCAATGGTGATTTTTTCAGTTTATGAGAGTTGACTCACAGAGTAATAGGATTCCAATTGTTTTACCCAATTATCGATGGATTCCATGTCAATATTGCCTTCTAGATTTGGTATGTCCAAATTCATTTGCACCTTGAATGGATTGATTTTGGCAGAGTTATATCTTGTCAGAATTCTTCCTGATGTCGAAGCAAATCACAGAGTTATATCTTGTTGGAATTCTTCTTGATGTCGAAGCAAATCGCGTGAGAATCTCATTGAACTGGGCGAACATTTCAATTCATTGTCGAGCTAGAAATTGCTCAATGAGTTTCTCTTTCTCGTTAATTGCATGTCGATTGTCTGCTTCTCCTGCCATCTTTGAAGGTAGTGTTTGATTGGATTGTTGAGTTTGCGAGTGTGTTTGAATAGGAATAAGTCAAGTAACTTCAATGGAAGTGTTTCACACAAATTAAGCATGAACAAAGATAAGCTATGATACCAATGATCCATACATGCCCAGGTGCACGACGGGGACAACAGTTTGACTAAATGGATCGACACTCTTATGGCGGAAGCATAAGAATAAGCAAAGTATGAATACGCTATGCACATAAACATACACACACAGACAATATGCAAGAATGCAAATTGATCTTGATTCTTCTCTATTACTTGTTGTATATTACAATATTTTGCATGCTTAAATAGAGTGCTGAGACGCTTGGGTTTTCTTCCCGTTATGTTCAGTTAGAAGGGAAGTTAGAACATTTTCAGAAGTCCAATCGTTATGGTCAACTGGAAGACAAAGAGACAATCTGTTGTAGTTTGTCAATCGGAAGTGTCGACGATGCATGTCGAATTTGACGAACTTGTTGAAGTCGCTGAACTTGTTGAAGTAGATGAACTTTTAGAAGTCGATGAACTTGTCGAATTCGAAGTCGATGTTGGCATTCGACAATAATGCCAATTGCTGGGTGGATAAGATAGTTAGAAACTTGCAAGGGTTAATAGAAATAAGAAAATACACCAATAGGATTAGAAAGCACATTAATGCATCATCGCACATATCATTAAAGAACTACTTCGTTAAAGACTATTTTTTATTAGATAAACTAAGGTGGTGTCTGTATCCATGTCCTTGAAATTTTCAAAAGCATGCAAAATGTTGTAAAATTGGTTTAGCACCATCATTGAATGCAAAAAGACAAGATATCAAAGAGCAGAATGTCTACATATCAGGTTAAACATGCCTTGTACATATTATATATAATCATGATGGAAATGAAGTATCGTGTTCCAACTAAATCATATATTCATCATACATAACTAGATCCATTTATGGACGATGATAGCAATTACACATCAAAACAAATCACCAAAAACCATTTTACTTATGAATGACCCTTACAAAAAAAAAATACCGTAAAACAAATACCAAACCCAACAAATTTAGGTTACAAATAACATTGACGAACTTGGCAATAAAAATAAAAAATCTACTAGTCACAAACTTCTCATACAGATAAAAGAATATACTAGAACACTTTGGACAACTCTACATGAAGATAGTTCCAAAATAATTACCATTCCACTATAGCCCCACCATTATAATCAGTGTGCAATCATTTATATTACAAATGTCCCAAACATCAACAATAACAGACAAAAAATATGAACATACACACTCTCATGAATGCCTCATGTCCACTAATAATTCCAGAGAAAGATCCTTTCTAATAAAAGCATATTTTAAACAACTGGATCAAATTTAGTTTGAATATATAAAAACCATGTGGAATTTCTCCATCAAGAGTAGCAGCCACTGACAACGTATAAATTTTAGTCTATGGTTTAAACATGACAAGGAATAAAATAAATCATATCTTATGAGCTCTATAACGCTTTCACAAAACCAATAGTCCTAGGATAGATAAAAACCCTAACAATACTGAATGGGCCCTAAGAATCAAGAGCTACCTAGAATTCAACGGGCCTTAAAAAGAATCCATGATAAAAAGCATGATAAAAGGAAAATTTACAGTATAATAATATATTGTAGTTGCAGATAAAAAGCATGATAAAAAGAATACCGCATTAATTATTGGATAAAAAGCATGTTGTGAGTTTGTATTCTCTGATAAATTGCATGTGCAATATGTCCCTTCAAGACTTGAGCTTTCGGCAATAGAGATGTTGCGTGAAGATTAAAATGTTTAGAAAACTAAGAATGAAAATTGGAATCACATAAATTGGAACCTTCACCCGGCAAGTGAAATACGATGTGGGTGAACCATGAATCATTGCAGTCGTTATATAGGACAAAATTGTCCCTGATTTTCCCTCCTATACTAGAAATCGAGGGCTCAAGAAGGTATCAACATGAAATTGACTAAAAATCCAGTTGAATGCAACCATTTGCATGAATTACAGGGGAAATGGAGGGAGAAATAAGCCTTGGGAGCCTCCATTTTTGAAAATCGTTGGTGAAGGAATGATTCCACTTTAATCTCTCTAGAAATCGGGGGCAAAAGATATATTGGAGGGAGATTTTGCTAGGGCAAAAATATTTTTTTTCATTTTCCTCATTAATATATTGGAGGCTATTTGTTTTGGATTTATTTATTTTCTAATAAATATAGGGTGAATATTTTTCAACTGAAAAAACCCTTTCCATATAAGAAAATCTCCCACTAAATTTGTGTAACCCCCTTAATTTATTCCATGGGCTAAATTTAGCCCCTAAAATTATCCATGCTAGGAACCCTTTACCTATTGAGTTACGTTTCTAATAGATGCTTGAGAAGCCAAAAAATAAGGCTATAGGTGGTTCTCCAATAACATGTAGTAGGTTGGTCTCCTTCTATGCACACATTGGAAGCACCCAGCAAGGTGGATTACCCAAGAGAATCATGGATCGGTGAAGGGGATGCTTGATCATAGAAAGGTGTTGTGTGGGGAAAGTATTGTTCTAGCCAAGGCTGTGAGGGATGAGTGATATCCCTGTATAGATCTGTACGAGCATTTGGCTAAGCATAGAGAGAAGAATGAGTTGTGGGCAAAGAGGGAGAAGCATGTAGGTGTTTATTGCACCTTGGTGGCCTCATAGCCCGACTTGGGGGAGGCCTCTTAGCATAAAGAGTATATGTTGGAAAAATTTCCTATGGTTGGGTGGAAAATAGCTCCTACACAACCAATTGCTTGGATCTGTGTTGGATAAACATAAGTATTCTCATGTATTTGAATCTGAAACATTTTTATTTAATGCATGTTATGATTATGTTGTATATGTATGTTATGTGTGAGTAGATCGAGTTTATTTCCGCTCTGTGTTTTTATTTTGCATCTACCCACATATTTTACATATTATGAATTCGTAATATGGTTATGGGGTGAAATTTGGAAGCCCATATTTGGTTAATGCCCCCTCTCGATGGTCATAATGGGTGAAGGGGATGTGACATCACTCATCATTCTTATTTATTCTTGTGTAGATATGTGACTAGAAGGAGTGCACAACTCATCCTCTCTCTCTTGTATCTCCTAAAATACTTAATCTCTCTCTCTTTATTGTAATCAATATGCTTTCTTGAGATTGTTGGAAGTCTTGAAGACCAGGGTTAAGGTTTCATCTTGTTGGAGCATCTTGAAGACTAGGATTAGGGTTTCATCACTTGGATAATCTGGGATTAGGATGATGAAACCTAAGTTTGTACTTGTTTAAGTGAAGAAGAAGAGGACACATATTTCCTTAGAGGATATGCTTGTGTGATGCATGCTTATTTGATCTCCTTGGTGTGAGATAGGGTTTTCTTGGTTTTTCCTAGCTATTTCGAGAGATAGAGGGTTGTACTAGGATTGTGATAAGGCTATGGTATCTACATTAACTTGATATTTATGCATATTAATGAAGTTTCTAGTTTTCCAATACATGTGTAAATTGCATATTTGATTTTCAACCATCTATTGTCTCTGTGGTTTTTAATTTCCATCTCTATATGTCTTGTTAATTTGAAATAAGTTAAGGTTGCATATGTTAAGTGATTTAACATTATAATTAAAGAATATAAGGGAAGTTTTATAACTATATTTACAAATTTTATAACTATTATATGCATGATAATATTTCCCTAGAGGGATGGCACTTAATAGAACACTTAGACATATTTTCTCTTGAATTTCCTAGTGGGTTGGGGTTATTAAGAGTTGAAATATAGCCCATTATTGATGTTGTTTTGTTCATATTTCATAACATACCTAAGGATGAAAATTCACAGGGTTAAGATCTAAGAAACCTCTAGTTAAGAGGTCAAATTTATGAATTTTGGATTTCAAGAAAATTATGCATGGTTTCATAGATCATTCCATTAAGATCACTCTAGGTGTAAGGGGGAGTTGGTATTTAAATTTTTTATCATTGGGAGAGATTCTTGACCTTGTTTGAGGTTGTTGGGTGTGATACCCAAGGTTGCTTGAGAGAAGCACCTTGATCCTCAAAAGGGTTGTTTCTTCTTCATATTGTAGATTTTCCAAGATGGATATGGAGTTGGTCTCTTGTTTGACTTATGGCACTACTTCTAGTGTTGGTCGATATGTGCATATTGGAGTTTTGAGACATATGACATATGATAGGTATTTATTCAACAAGATTTAGTAGTAAGAAGGAGGCACGAGTTTGGAGCTTGGTGGTGATGCCACTTATCCTTCAGGAGGAATTTGCTATATTTATTTCTAGATGCGTTCAGTGATGTTCTTGAGCAGAGTGATGTTTTATTTGTTCACGGATTGAAAAATAATTTTAATTAAGTGTCTTGTATTAAAATTGTACATTGGATTTACATTTGAGGGACACTAATGCACCATCGGTGATTATAGTCTAGCTAGTCTGGGGAATTTGGCTAGAGTGGTTAGCAAGGGTGGCCTTTACAAATTTCTTAATGATCTAGTAGTAGATGTACCATTCAAGTCATAGGATGGTTGAGTCTTCTAGTTTTGAGGATGCTCAAGAGGATATATGAGTGTCCATATATTTAGTGAGAGTGAGTATACCTCCTATGAGATATGTTAGTGGTGTTACATTGGTTTATTCTGTCAGTATGCCTCCTAGTTGTCTTGAGGAGGAGAGGTGTGATACCTTGATGAAATATGAGTTTTATATAAAACAAAACAAATTTAATGCAATATTCAACCATCATGGAATCTATAATATTATAAAAAAAATAACTTTTGCACATTAAAATTAGTTTACATCATATTTTTTATTATTATAGCCAACAATTTGGGTTTTTTTTGTTTCCTTCATTAGAATTTGGCAATCCAATCTTTGTTTAAATTTACTATCAAATTGAATGAAATCTTAAATTATGATTGCACAAATGGATTCAATGACCTCAACAAAATATACTGCACTTAAATTATGCAATATATACATCAACTTTTGCAATCTCATTAAAATTTTTTATTTTTTGTTAAATTTCTAATAAAAATAATTGGTTTGGCCTGCCATTTATTTTTGTCAAATGAAAACAAGCGAAAATGTTGATCCATCACCCTACTACCAATATTTGGATTTTTATTAAACTTTTTTATCAATGAATTCTAATAAAAGTCTCAAAAATTGGTAAAACACATCAGCAATCCAACTATCATATATATCAAAACAACAATTTATATGTTGTTTTCAATATTTTCTTAGAACAAGCCAATAAAAAATGTATTAAACTTAATATACACACCTTTAAAAGGGACACAAACAACTCAATATATTTTTTTAGTGGGTCTAATAGTTAAGAACATGTGTTTTCCTCCTAAGAGGTCACATGTTCAAATATAGAGAGTAGTAGAGTATGTACACCTCCCTAAACTTTAACAGTCAAATTAATGCTTAAAAAAATTATACTAAAAAACATATTCCCTATATTACATTTATAATAATAATAAAAAATACTCCAAAACTTCTAAAACAAATTCTATACAAACATATTCCTTTGTTAAAGTCGCTTTCATCAAAAAGTGAATACATAATAAAATTAATAAAAACTACACTTCATTAAGTTAATCCCATCAAGTATCAAGTATAAACTAATGGGAAAAAATCACACGTGGATAATGTATTGTGATAGAAAAGGGTTTATATATAAATTTTAAAATTAAATTATAGAAAAATATTTTAAAATTTATAAATATGATTAAAATTATTAAAATATTTTTATATTTTAATATAATAGAATTGGTATTAAATTAAAGTATTTGGATATAATAGATTTAATATCAATATTAATAATGAATATTTTTTACCAAACTTAATAAATTTTTAAAAAAATGTTTGTTACTAGTGGTGTTGGTGCTAAAATTGCTGCAAATAATTCCATCGATACTTGTATCACCTACCTTTTTGGGAACATGCTTGTATAACAACATAATGATATTAATATCATTATATCTAATTAATAGAGTATCCAACCTTTAAAAAAAAACATAATTCCTAAAGAATAGGAAAAAATGTCAAAATGTATGATTTAAATGTTATTAAAACAAATGTTTATAGATCATATATATGAAATTATCAATAAAAAATTAACAATATCAAATCAAAATGAAAACAAATGTTTATAAATCATATATATGAAATCATCCAATCATCCATGAATCACAAATGGATGATGAAAATATGAACATGTTACTTTTATGCCTTTGATAGAACTTTATATTTTGGTTTCATTTACCAGTTTGTCTAAACCTTCTATTACCAAAAGAAACAAAAAGGAGTAAGAGGGAAGCCTTCTAATACCTCGTGAAGTAATAAAAAACATTGAGTGATAACCATGATTAAAACAACAAAAGTGGCTAAGGTCATACAACCCAAAATCTAGTTGATCAATTGAAGATTCATGCCCATTTGCATTGGCACTAACCTAATGTAAATATAGCTTACTTATCAAATGTTGTGGCCATATCAATCTTTAGCAGGGTGGGTAATTTTTCATTCTTTACAGTGTGAAATCCTTCCTGAGCTATACTCACAGCATCATGAATCTCTTTATTGGAGATAAAGCCAAATTGTTCTTCAAAAATAAAACTAGATAACATTCCTTCCAATATGTTGATAACCACTTTTGCAATTGTTTTGTAGATGAGATTTCACAATGAAATGGGTTTGAAGTCCTCGAAGGAGACATGATTGTTCTTTTTTGGAATGAGGGATAAAATGGTCAATTTTATAGCAGCATGGGAACTTCCTAGTGATCCTATATTTATTGACCACTCTAAGGATTTCATCTTCCAAAAATTCTTAAATCCCTAAGTGAAACTGCATGGTATATCCATCGGAACCTGGGCTCTTAGATTTCTTGAATGAGTGCAAAACAATCTTCAATTCTTTGTTAGTAAAATGTACTTCTAATTCTTCATTCATTTTGTCATAAAAAATTATAGGAAATAATATTACAACCTTCAATATATCACCAAAATCTATGTTCTTAGTTTCCTGAAGTTATTTTTCAAGTGGTTCTTGCATGCTTCTACAATTTCATTAAAATACTTTTCCCTAGTTCCATCAAATAGTCCAATATCCAATATGGTGTTGACACTTTTTTAATGATTAGCATAATTATGAAATAATTTGGTGTTATTGTTCCCTTCATCCAACTAGGTAACTCTGCTCACAAACCTTCATTTATCTTCTTCCTCAACCAACAATGATTTTTTCCTATCTTCAAGTAACATTGGTGAGTCAAGTTCTCCATTGAAAAAGAATCCTGAAGAACTTGAGTTAAACAGGCTAGGAATTATTTCTTCTATATCCTTTAAATCCTACAAAATTCATTCTTTCTTCACCCTTTCCTAAGTTACCACTATCCACTTTATTCTCTTCAAATCAACTACAAACTATTGCAAGTTTGAATCCCCAAATCAGCCTCAAACTTTCTCCAATTATTGGTGACAAGCAATTTGAATTCTTCGTCACAAATCCAGGTGAGGTTAAACTTTAAATAGGTCAATGGTTTTCTATCCACTTCTTCTAATTGAAGCAAGATAGAACAATGGTCAATGGAGTCTCTTGTCTTGACCCAGGATTTGTACCTTATAGTTTCTTCCAATATGTTTCCAGCCACTAGGAATCTATCCAGCTCTGTAGACATTCCATCTCTTCATCTTTTGGAATTCCTCTAGGGGGGGACTAGCTTATGTGGTTCAACATCAACCATGTTCAAACTCTCCAGAATTAGAGCCAAGGAAGAAATTTAAGGGGTGAAATCCATATGATATGATCCCAAGGGTTGCAGATATGGAATTAAATATATATGCAAAGAAGTAAATGTATATGTTATAACGGTTGACCTAAGGAAGGGTCGACATGTGTAATAAGTGAATAGTTATATATAGAGGTCATGTAGTCATTATTGAGGGAACATGGAATGAGATATATGAATGTATCAGAGTACTTGGAGGAAGTTCTCCTATTCTTTAAGGACTTATTTTGTAACTCATCTTTCTTATCTATCTTAGAGTTAATCTCCATGTACATTTGTTCTACATGGTGTTTCCTTGAATTTTGTGCATAAAACAAAACTCGTCATATATATAACCATTCCCCAATACTCAATTTTCAATTAAATATGCATCCTTACCCTTTTTGACTTCCTCCAACATTATGTCTTCAATTAACTAAGTGTCCTTACCTATTTTGACTTCCACAATCATCCCTATCCCTTGCTCTCACTCATTCTCAAGGTTCACAAAAAAATTCTCACATCCAAACTTCATTTACTTTCCAATCATTTAGTTACCATTCCTTACAACCACTGAAATTGACTCAAAGCAATAGTTATTAATCTTTCCTCTATAGAATTAGACCCCAAACTTTTTAACTTCTTCATAAAGGTTCCAATTTTTTCATGGCCCTTCATTTCCTTCCTTCAGAAGACACCTTTTGTGCTTTTGAATATATCACTCAAAACCTTCCCATTCATGAAGCTAAACAAATTAGAAAATATTGCTTGAGAATACTCTATTCTATTAAGCTTCATAAACCTAAACTTTCTAAAGATGAATTTAACAACCTCCAATACCTCAATGATAACTCTAATGTGGTCATTCTCAATGCCAACAAAAGTAACATGATTATAATCATGAACACCCTTGTCTACAAGAATAAACTATTTGAAATCTTGATTTCCTCCTAGTATAAACCTCTATCTATGAATCCCTTGAACCATGTAACTAATCTTGTAACCAATGCTATTAATTCCTCCTCTCTTAACGCCTAATATAAGAAGTTACATCTTGTTGTGAAACCATCAACCTACTAGAATTAACTAACAACCCAAAATTCATAAGAACAACATCCCTCTTAGGTTCATTGTTAGTGCATTTGGTTCCCTAACCATACCACTAGCCCAATTTTTATATACAACCTCAAACCCTTTATAGGACAAACCCCTTATTTCATTAAACATTTTGTTGATTTCATTCACAAAATTCAAGGTCTCGAGCTTGAGGAACAAGATCTCCTCGTCAAAGTTGATGTTGCTTTTTTATTCACTAAAATCCATATCCCTTAAGCTCTTAAAATTATTTAAAATGTACTTGACCCCCCAAAAATAAATCTGATCAAAATTAACTAATATGTACCTTTTTTAGTTTCAAAGGTAAATTCTATGAACAAACCAAATCATCCTTATCCCCTTACTGACAAATATATTCAAGAAACACTTTGAGACCTTAGCTCTCAATACTCCCCCCTCAAACCTAAATGTCATTTTCAATTTGTTGATGACACCTGTTAGCCCGGTTTTGCAACCAGGCTTAGTGCTATGGGCACCTGCTAACTAGTAGCAGCAGTTTCAATAGAAATAAAAACAATAAACTAAATAAACAATACTTTTCATGAATCTAAGCAAGAATCTAAGCAAATAATGTAAACATGTCAAAATCAAGAACAAGAAACATAAGAAATAATTTTTTTTGTATTGAAAAATGGGGGGGGCAAGCAAGTGCTTGCGATATTACCTTCAATGGTGAAGGTTGATGTTGAGCAACTCCCAAGATGAGTAGCTCCAAACTCCAAGAGGTCTCCTTCTCCAAGGTTGCTTCAATGGCTAAAAGTGCTCAGGGGAGATTTCAGCAGCATAAGGATGAGATAATGGAAGGATGTGAAATGAGGAGCCCCTACCACCTTTTTATAGGTTTTGGTGGTGAGGAATACCATTTGTGGTTTTGTGGAAACCAAATGGTATTGACCAACATGGTTTAGGTACTTTTCCCTCCTTTTTCCTTTTTTGAATAAAAATAATATTTTAATTCCCTTTTTAATATTTTTGGGAATTTGGACCCTTTTTGAGGGTTTTTTATGATTTTCTTGGAAAAATAATCTTTTTTAATGGAAAAAGGGGTGTACTAAGGTCTTTTGGTGACCTTTTGTTGGTTTCGGAGGCTCAGATGGTGAAAAAGTGGACAAATGGGTCATGTGAATAGGGAAATGAGCTAGTGAGCACTTTTTGGGTGTTAACAGATTGCCCCCTGATGTGTGAGGGCAGGAGCTCATCGTATGGCCGATAGACATCATAGTTCTTTTGTCCTTTTTTCTGGGAGTAGGGGAGAGAAGAGACCGGTTGGAGACTGGAGCCATGGCCCTTGGAAGCTGCAAAAACAAAAAATATTACATGGCCTCAATATGAATGAGGTATAATCTCTGATAAAGGACGAGGCGGGCATTCCCATGCTCGTATCAAGACATATACAAAACAATTAGTCCCAAGACGGGGGATCTAATACTTAAAGAAATATACTGGTACATCATAATGGTCCAGAGGGGACATTATTGTGGGATATACTCATGATCATGGCTGATTTCAATAACTGATACACTGGAATAACTGTTGAACTGCTGAAACTGAAGGTGTCCAACATCAGTATGGACTCAATGACTGTGAGCCATCTCTGGGGAGTATTTGTATCTGTATACTCGAGGGAGTATAAATCGGGGTACATCTGAATACTGTCGCCATACGCAACCCGGATATCTATAGAAAAAATGTAACTGGTTGTATCCATAGGTAGACTCTGAAATGTGGAGGAGTCAGGTGGTATCCGGGGTCTTCGACTAATAACTGAACGTACCAATACCCTGTGCGAGTCTCAACGATGCGATCAAGGTGTTGAAGTCGAGCATGTGAGAAACAACCATTCGGAGAGGCACTGAGGTTTCCTCTCGAAATGATTCGTAGGCACTCATCATAAATGGTAATGAGTCCAAGACACAGGGACCTCTAGGTCTATCCTCTGGAATCAATGTGGTTGTCGTCGACAGAGGGAGACCAGCAACTAACAAGGCAATGATGTTTCCTTGATAGGAGCACGAGGTGTAGAACTGAAGTGATGTAGTATTGCTGGTAGGACTGACATACTTGTGGGGATGGGAAATAACTGGGTCAAAAAATTGGTAGACTCAAACTTCCTTTGTTCAGAGCAAGATGACATGGTTGACCTGGCAGCGTAGGGAACTGACTTGCAGGTGTGGGGGTCATCTTTTTAGGTACTGAAGGGTATGTACTGACTCTGGGGGGGTGAAGCTGATGATAGCTGTCGAGGGAGTTTCAGGGTGACATACTGCAGAATACTCTGAACAAAGGCGACCAAAATGGGGAAGCTGCTATGTGAGTAGACATGATGTGTTGTAGCGCCAAGAGGCACCATTCTTCCTTCTTCATAGTTTTAATGAGCTCCAAGAAGGGATAAAAGTGTGCTCTGAAATGGTACGGTCCTGTGGATTTTGTGAGCCCAGGACGGCGCATGCTCATGGTTGCTTTCATGTTTAGAGAGTCTGAAAACGGTAAGTGGACTCTGTTGGTGTTTCTTTTTCGTAAGTTTAGTCTCCAAGGCCCGAAAAAGCATAAAATGATGCGAATGGAGAACTCTTCTAGCCGGTGTGACTAGAGTATACCTTTTTCGTAATTAGTCTACGAGGTCCGGAAAAGGGGTAAACTTATACCAGGTAGACGCCCTTTCAGATACGTTTAGCGAGCATGAAAGGAAGCAAGATTGCTCGGCGATCTTTTCATTGTTTTAGGAGTCAGAAAAGAGCTTAACAGAAACTCTCTAAGTGCCTTTTTCGTAAAAGGGATTGCTCGGCCCGAAAAAGGGATAAAATTATACCGAACAAAAATGGATAGGTGGGAGCGAGAAAAGGTCTCAAGCGTCATCATGTGTGTGGGATACTGGATCCGGTGACATAAAGATTGTCACAAAGGGGGCTGCGGCCTTTGTCGCATGCAAACCGAGGCAATGAGAGGGCATTTTGAAAAAATGGCCAAAAAGTATGGGCATGAGAGCGAGAAATGATCTCAAGCATCATCACAAGAGTGGGAAACTGAATCCGGCGATATAAAGATGGTCAACCACGGAGAACGGCGGATGTGGCACGTAAACCGAGGCGATGAGGGGGCATGGAAAAAATGCCCAAAAAATCTAAAGGTGAGAGCGAGAAATGATCTCGAGCGTCATCACGAGCGCGGAAAACTGAATCCGGTGATATAAGGCACGTCGAAAACGGAGAACGGCCGATGTGGCACGCAAACCGAGGCGACGAGGGGGGCATGGAAAAAATGCCCTGACAATCGGGACGTGACAGCGAGAAATGATCTCAAGCATCATCACGGGCTCGGAAAAATGAATCCGATGATATCAAATATATCAAAAACAGAGAGCAGCCGAAGTGGTAGGCAAACTGGGGCGACAAAGTGTCGGGACACAATGTTGATATTGGTCCTGGTGAGAGCGAGAAATGATCTCAAGCATCATCACGGGCACGGAAATATGAATCCGGCAGTGCAAATGGTGCGAAAAACGGAGGTCATAAGGACTCCGGAAAAAGGAAAGAACTAGGTTAAAAGATGGCTACAAATAAAAGTGATCCCACCAAGCGAAGGATGCAGTGGTGGGGAGAAATGATGACCCGTGGGGGCAAAATACTAGGTGTATCAAATCAACTGAAATATAC
Organism: Larix kaempferi; assembly: GCA_027924585.1. NCBI lineage: Eukaryota > Viridiplantae > Streptophyta > Pinopsida > Pinales > Pinaceae > Larix > Larix kaempferi. The sequence goes on from BSBM01000619.1 coordinate 3,183,192, forward strand.
AAGTGACACGTGACCTCAAAAATGGTTGAGATCACGAATATGAAAAAGTGAGCAGGGTTAATGACCTGCCCCCATGCTATGTGCATGGGATTTGTGATTGTGGATCACATATGTGTTGGTTTGAACGATGGGCTCATTGAGGTGTTGAGATAGAGATGATGGGGAAGGTTCAAAATGATTGATCATGCCCCCTATCCCGGGGTCGAGGTAATCTATTATGCCCCCTAACTCAGAGGTGTCAATGTGGTGTAGATGTTGTCTCAGAGAGAGATCAATAGGGCATTGAGCAACTGCTGGCGGGGTGTTATACCATGAGGCTGTGGGTCGTGGTGGCATACTGAAGTGATGATATGATGATGGGGGATTCCCTTTGTGGGGTGGATGCCCCCAGTATCTCCGATGAGGATCACGATGAGGATGAGTAGGCAAGGTTTTGGGCATGCCCCCATGTTGTGGACATGTGGTTTCCTGGTTGATTTGAAAGGGTTCAACCTGTGTGTCAAAGGGATCAATGGAAGGGGCCGACCGGACAGAGGGGTATCCAGTGGAAATCATGTAAATGGTGTGGTCAAGGTCCGGCATTTCGGTATCTGACCAAGTAAAGACATCGGTGAATTCTTGGAACAGTCGTTGGTATTCTCCGATCTCATGCTCACTGTGGGAGGCTCCTAATATAATGGTATGAAGGGCACCAAGTGGGTCAGAGATGTCAATGTGGATGACGGGAGAAATATCGGCAATGGGATCCTTTAACCAGTCGACTCTAGTAGGAAGGAAATCTTTGGACTCAACCGCGGATTGGGTAGCAGTGGTGGATGAAGTCTCTTCCGGAAGGAAGTATGGACTATGGTGCATATCTTCCCATGGATGATTAAGGGCAGTAGGAGCCTGTAGAATCTCTTCATCATTGCGGGAGCTTTGAGTGGTCAAATCGAGTGATGAGGTAGTGGTAGTCGAAGAGATCGTGTAGATGGTGTTAATCTCTCCAGATGAGGATGATGCGGGAGGGTATATATCCTCGATAGTAGGGGGTGCCGTCTCTAGGTCCAAATTGTTCATCTCGTAGAGAGCTGCTCTATAGTATGGGATGTAAGGACAGTTGTGGGAGTAGTGGCCGTAAATACCGCATATCGCACATGGGTGGTTGGTACGCAGTGATTTATCACGAGGCATGGGGTTTGGGTCGAGCTTGACCACCGGGATGTTGGGGTCGTCGTCCAGCATTTGCATGTGTTCCTGCAATGCAGGTAACTGTGGGCACTGATGGGTTGGATGGCCTAACTCATCATACAGCGAGCATTTTGGAGGATCACGAAATACGGAGGGAGGTTTAACTACCTTGGGTGGGGGAACCACAGTGTATGGTTGTGGGCCTCTGCCCCCAGTGGGTCGGACGAATGGAGGGGGATTCATCGACGACGAAGGAGTCGTGATCCCAGGAGGTGGTTGGGTAGAAGTAACAATGGGTTGCACCGGTTGTAGGATGACATTTGGTGTCGGTGGAGGAACGAGAGGCGTAATATACCACACGGGTAATCCCAATGTTAACCCGGGGAGACTAAGGGTAGCCATAACCGGGGCGCTTACTACACCCGAAGGAGGAAATAGAAAGGGGATTGTGTGGATACGTGTAACATCGATGTGACTAGGGACCAATGGTGGTTTGGGTAACAATGAGGGTTGATTACCGGGTGTTTGTGAAAGAGTGCAGAGGTTAGCGACCTGGGTCTCCGGTGACGGTGGTGGAAAGGCCTGGAATGTAGAGGTCATCGGTGCCTCGGAGTAAAGTCCGGGTCCTACTGAGGAAATGAATGAGGTAGTTGCACCACAAACAGGTTGTTCAACCATGGGGAGAACATTCTCAGGTGTGGCGGGGGCCTTGGGATCGTAATAGGTGAGCTGGTCGACCTTGATCACGCGTCCCTCATGGGGGAACTGCATGGTGCGAAATACGGATGAGGCAACAGCCCGCATGGCATACATGTAGCTACGACCAAGTAAAAGGTTATAGTCTAGTTGGGCATTGATGACCTCAATGTCAATGAGGACAGTTTTACCTGCCAGCTGGACGGGGACATTGGCTAAAAGACCTTGGGGTTGTGCCGAACAACCGTCATAGGCTCGCAACGCAGTGGTGGACTGCTGGAGAGTGGGGGATCCCAACTTCTGCCAAACGAATGTGGACATGACGCATGTGGACATGACGCATGTGGAGGCACCCTCGTCGATGATACATCGATGGATGACAAGATTCCGAATAGAAACGGAAACTTGGACTGCTATGGTGGAAGGCAGCCGTGGTTTAGACTGGTCTAAATCAAAGGTCATCAATTTTGAATCATTTGGGTCAATCGCCCCAATGGCGGAAAGTAAAGTCTTGCGCTGAGTAGGACAGGTTTTTAAGACTTCTAACGCAGACATGGCTGCGGGAGATTGAGCTAAGTCATCTACAATGTTGTAATTGGACGCAGCCCGTGCATTGGGGTTGTTGTTGATTCGGCGTAGGGGAAAGCGAGGTGCTTTAGAAGCGCCGTCGATTGGAACCTGAGGTATACGCAATGTCTGATCAGTGGGATGAGCATTAGTATCCTTTTCAGTGGGGGGGGCTTCAGCAGTCGGTCCGTATTGGTTTCGACGGGTTTGGATATTGACGTCGGCAGTGGACATCATCAATAAGTGGTGGGTGCCTGAATCAAACATGGGTTGGTCAGGAGCTGTGTAGGTAATTTGTTGTGGTTGCACGTTGCCCTGTGGGGGAGCTAACGGCTGAGTGTTCACCACTCCTTGTGTTGGAAAAGGGTTTTGTAGTACCAAAGGTTGTTGTGGAGGTGGTGGGGGGTTGGGTGGTGGCTGAGGAGCCGCCTGCCCTTGACGATGGGCGTCATTTGTCCATAGTTGTCGAGCTCGCTCGAGATGTGGGCAAGCGTGGGTATAGTGGCCATAGACACCGCAAATGGAACAAGGATGGTTTGTTCGTAAATTAGCATTTTTGGGTTGCTTAGGTGGCCGATCAGGATTCTGATGAGCGGGCGCCGCGTTATTTTCTTGCAGAGGATGGGTAGGTTGTGGAGCTTGGTTACGGTTTTGATTGTTTCCACGGTTGCGTCCTCTTCCGCGGTTTGGATGCCCACCCTGGTTGCGTTGGTTATTTTGGTATTGGGGCTGATGTTGTTGTGCGTACACATGCCCTTGAGCATTGGGGGGATTCTGAGGAGGCACAGGTGCGGGAGCAGGTTGCGGTGGATAGTATGCAGGTGGAGCTGGAGGTGGTCCAGTTGCCTGCTGGGGTTGTTGGTACCCCTGAGCTGGTGGAGGTGTGAGGTTAGCCGGTGCAACCAGTTGTGGGTAATGCATGGGCTGTTGTTGGAACTGCATGGGGTTTTGTACCGTAGGTTGAGCATAGTATGTAGGGGGTACATATGCTGATGGCGCTTGGCCATAACAATGTTGTGGACAAGAGGGTCTATGAACGTGGTGGGTCTGGTTTGTTGGAGCATAAGAAGTTGTCGCCCCGGAACCAGATGTAGCCCTAGAAAGGTCTGGGGCGGGCATGGTGCTCACCATACTGAAAGGTTTTGCTTGCGGTGTAATTTGGCCAATAATGCCATCAACGGCATGTGATGCCCCCGGTGTGTCACCGCGTGCAGAGTCACCTCGTGGGGCGTCAGGTATGATCGTGTATAGGTAACCTGACTGGGCATAGATAAGATCAAACGGTTGGGCCTTAAGGATGGCCTCCTCCTCAGACTGGGGTCTTTCAGATGCTACATCCTTCGCAATGAGAGGAAGGAGGGATTTAAGGAACCAGTCTAAAAAGATTCGGTCGTCTAATTTGATCTTGCATAGGCTTCGGCGCCGACGCCAATCATGAATATGGTCAGTGATATGCGTGGCCGTGTTCTGTCTGCAAGACAGTAGGATCTCGACGCCCGCATCGTAGCGGACAGGTAGCTGGAAGAATTGTAGGAAGGTCGAGGCAAGGGAGGTAAATGTGGAATGCGTCCCATGGGGTTGCTCGATGTACCATTTGGCTGCGGAGCCAGTGAAGGTGCGTTGTAAAAGCCGTAGGCAGATTGAGTCATCCACTATGGAGTTGGAGGAACACCATAAATGGAAGGACATGATGTGATTCTGGGGGTCTTCTCCTGCCTTTCCCTCAAACTTAGGTATGTCAGAGGGAAGCTTAGTGGGCATATGGGGCCAAGCAGGATCATGTCTGATGGGGTCATTTGTGAGCCTAGCTAAATCTGGCAGGTTGAGACTTGCCATGTATGGTAGACTAGCGGATGTGGTGACCGGAACCGGGACCTGCCTAGCCATTGTGGTATGGTGTAGGGGTCCAGTAGCGCCTATAGGTATGCTAGGTATGGAGGGTATGTGCCCTCCAAAAGGTGTGGCATGATATGGGTTAGCGCTCCCAAGTGCAACTTGGGTTACACTTGGGTTAGGAATCGCACCAGGGATTCCTGGTATAGCACTGCCAAGTGCAACATGAGTTACACTTGGGTTAGGAATCGCACTGGGGATTCCTGGGATAGGGTTTGTGGAAACCGAAGGGGGTATGACCCCCATGTTGGGCATGACCCCCATGTTAGGCATGCCCATGACAGGTGGTGGTCCTGTGCTAGGCATTCCTGAATGTGGAGTGTTACCCATATTGGGCATACCCAAGGGGGTGGTTGTTTCCGTGGATGGTACTGCCGCAGAAGGGTCTGCGGATGTCTGACCTATGGTTAATGTAAATTGTGGATCAACTGGTGTTTCAGACATATTTGTGGTTGGTGGTAACTCGGTGGGGTTTTCGGATTCTACCTCCAAATCAAAGGTGAAGTGGGGTATGTCAGAATCGGATGACCGTCTAATTGATTGACAATGTGTCGAATCAAGGGACAATGCTCTGCGTCTGTGACGTGGAGAGACAAGTGGACTAAACTCTGGGAGTTTGCCCTATAGACGACGAGAACGTCTAGAATTCTCAATGGTGAGAATATGTTTTGTATGTAAAAAATGTGTTTTAAATATCAGGTGGTGATATATATGTAAAAGACTCAAAACCCTAATGCAACCAAGGGTGCAAGAAGGGGAGTGAAAAAAGAAGGCTCACAGGCCAAAAAATCAATCCTCAAAAAATGCACTTATTCTAGCAGCTGTGCTACAATAAGTGGAGGAATGCAACAACTGGTCAGAATACCAACATGCAAGCGGCTCCTAGAAAAAATAGGTGTAACTAGACTCAAAAGGTGGTAAAGATCATGCAAACACCTAATCTAAAAGTATTGTGACTCAAACAGACGATATCCTCTGCAAGGTGATGAAATCCAAGTCAGACAATATGAATGTTGAGACAACGGCTAGATATCCCCCTACCGGGAGGGACACCGGGTAATCAATCCTAAAAAGACAGGCTACTAGGATACTCCGTTCATGACGCGTCGAGAAAAGGTAAATCTGTCGTTTGGTCCTTTGATCGCAATATCCCAATACAAGGATATCCCGAGAACTGCGAATGGTAGCCCTTCGGTTACTGAATGGGTTTCGGTATCCCACTCAGGCTTCCGGAACCATCCTCGCGACTTCAACCCTCCTAAGGGAGAGGCCTTCCCACAAACCGGTTGTGACCGCGCCAAAAAGTACTAAGAGATTTTAGCTCCCTAATTGGACAACTTCTATGTCTCAGATGTATGAACTGAGGGGTGTTATTGGAACACCTATCCCCCCAATACTACCTAGCTACAAGAATTCTTTTAGTGTTCCCCAAGTGGGGTTAAAAGTGTGTTCAAATTAAGGTACGTTTTAAAGCTTAGTTCAATTAAGTGATCGTGTGAGTGCACGTGAGGTGTTGTAAACTGAACTTGAAAAAAACAAATTAAATGCTTTAAGGGAAATTTTCAAAAAATAAAGGATTTTTCGAAAATAAAAAGCAAATATTTAAGACTTTTTTCACTAAAAGGAATTAATATGCTTTTCAAAAAATAACTCAAAAAATAAAGGATTTCTTGGATTTATGAAAGCAAATAATAAACTCCTTTTTAAAAGAAATAAATGGATTTCTTCGTTTCAAGAAAAATTGCTAAGGGCAAGATTCTAAAGAAGTAAACAAGAAAAAATTTGAATCTAGATGAAAATGCAAAATGAGTCTTTCTTTCACTTTCTTGAAAATTTTTAAAAAGATTTCTAGATATGCACTTTTAAATAGTAAAAAAAATTTCAGAGCTGTAAAATATGCAGAATGCAATACTGTAAAAAATGTGCTATGGGCAGAAAGTACAGTAAAAAATATTTTTCAAAATCGGGATGGCCGAATGAAAAATTCAGCCGCGCGGGTTTTGGACGAACAGCCGCGATGGGCCGCGCGGGTTTTGGATGAACAGTCGCGATGGACCGCGCGGGTTTTGGGCGCACAGTCGCGATGGACAGCGCGGAAAACGGCCGCGAAGCCGCGGTGTGCAGCGCGGAAAAACGCAGACAAGTCGCGATGGACCGCGCGACTGTCTGAAACAAGGCCGCGATGGGCCGCGCGGAAAAACGCAGAAAGGTCGCGATGGACCGTGCGACTGTCTGGAAAAAGGCCGCGATGGGCCGCGCGGAAAAACGCAGAAAAGTCGCGATGGACCGCGCGACTGTTTGGCAAAAAACCGCGAGGCGGAAGCCGTGCACGGAAACCGAGAAACGAACCCGAAAATTGAAAATTTCGGGCTGTTTATGGGACCAAATCTCAGAACAGCAATGGATCTGCTATCTAAGATGGCAGATCTATGGATCTAAAGGTTAAAAACTCATAAAAACTAAGATTTAAAGGTAAAACTAGAGATCTAAAGTTCAAACCAAAGCGGAGTCGCCAAAAACTGTTAGCCCGGTTTTGCAACCAGGCTTAGTGCTATGGGCACCTGCTAACTAGTAGCAGCAGTTTCAATAGAAATAAAAACAATAAACTAAATAAACAATACTTTTCATGAATCTAAGCAAGAATCTAAGCAAATAATGTAAACATGTCAAAATCAAGAACAAGAAACATAAGAAATAATTTTTTTTGTATTGAAAAATGGGGGGGGCAAGCAAGTGCTTGCGATATTACCTTCAATGGTGAAGGTTGATGTTGAGCAACTCCCAAGATGAGTAGCTCCAAACTCCAAGAGGTCTCCTTCTCCAAGGTTGCTTCAATGGCTAAAAGTGCTCAGGGGAGATTTCAGCAGCATAAGGATGAGATAATGGAAGGATGTGAAATGAGGAGCCCCTACCACCTTTTTATAGGTTTTGGTGGTGAGGAATACCATTTGTGGTTTTGTGGAAACCAAATGGTATTGACCAACATGGTTTAGGTACTTTTCCCTCCTTTTTCCTTTTTTGAATAAAAATAATATTTTAATTCCCTTTTTAATATTTTTGGGAATTTGGACCCTTTTTGAGGGTTTTTTATGATTTTCTTGGAAAAATAATCTTTTTTAATGGAAAAAAGGGGTGTACTAAGGTCTTTTGGTGACCTTTTGTTGGTTTCGGAGGCTCAGATGGTGAAAAAGTGGACAAATGGGTCATGTGAATAGGGAAATGAGCTAGTGAGCACTTTTTGGGTGTTAACAACACCTTTGTTATATATCACCAAGGCTTATCTTCCCTAAACTCATTTCTTTTCCACCTCAATAGTTAATCCCCCAGCATTCAATTTACCATAGGAACCCAATAAGATAATTTTCTTGCTTTCTTAGTTATTTGTGTTACTTGTCAACCCAATGGTTCCATCTCCCACTAATTTTTTTGCAAAAAGACCCATATATATATAGGTACCTTCATGCCAAATTCCACTATCACCCTACTAAAAACTTTGTTGTTCTTACAACTCTTAGCTCTTGAGTTGTTCGAATTTCTAGCCCCAAACATCTAAGAAAAGAGAGAGCCCACCTTATTAAATCCATCCAAACTCATGGATACTTTATGCCCCAAATTAACACATCCTTTAATTTTGTTCTCATATTAGAAACCAAAACCAAAAATCATCCTTCTGCTCTTCCTATTTGAACTCAAATTTCACTCCACTACATTCACGACATTACCCATCAAATTTCCAAAATCTTATCCAAATAGATTATCAAAACCTCATTCAAGACTCATAAAACTCTCCAACAACATTTTAGAAGCATTAAAGACAATACAAACTTGCTCTTTTGTCGATGAATTTACCAAATAGTATATTCTTGTGGCAAATCCTACATTCACCAAATTGGATGCTCTATCCAAACTCGCCTTAAATAACATGTATATGATGCATTTCATAATTTATTTACTAAATCAACCCTTGGGGAGAATTCTAACAACACTTAACATCTCATTTGTTTTGATCACACCAAAGTCCTAGCCTTAGTTCCTCATCACTCAATCCACTTCTTAAAAAACTCCCCATTCGAGAAGCATCTAAATAACTATAATCATAAACATAGGTATAAACTTAACCATTCCTAACAAACTGGCATCCAAAAACTTTGTTACTCATATATCTTTTGAGTATTTCCCACATTTCCCACTTTATTATATCTATCACTTAGCATAAATCTTCTTCCCTTCCTTCCTTAAATCATATCTCTTTTAATATGTCACTATGTCTAACCCCCTCCACCCCTTCCCCAACTATTCCTTGTGATCTCCTTTCCCCTCTATTCATTCATTTTAACAATACTAAATTATTTACATCTCGTCCTTTCTAAAATCCCTAAATTTTTCCATTTCTTTCTTAAATCCCTAAAATATTCCATTTCCTTTAGTGTAATATCGATTTTCAATCTTATTTTGCATTAAATTATTCCATTTCCTTTATGGTGTAATATCGATTTTTAATCTTATTGTGCATTTATCTAAGTACTTTACATATATTTATTATTATTATTTTAACTTAATAATGCTTTATTTTCAAACTAATTATTATTATTTATCCTTTTCGATAAAATCCTTTAATTATTTTCCCAATCCATCATCCTACATAATTATTCAATTCCCCCTCTTTATAAAATATTATCTATATTTTATTATTTCATAATGAACTCTAATTTCTAATTTCTAATGTTCTAATAATTCAAATTGACCTCGATATCCTATTTCCTACTTGAATATTATAGTTTCTCCAATATATTATATACCCTGTTTAATTCTATCAGCTAAATCTTATTCCATTAATACTCCAATTTGACTTATGAAGTTTATTATACTAATTCTATTTTATGGTTAATTCAAATTTATTTTTATTATATTTTTGTATACTTCAATTTTACTTTTGAAGTTTATTATATTAATTCTATTTTATGATTAATTCAAATTGATTTTTAAATACATTTTTATTCAATTTTTTTTACTCTCTAGTTTTTTTTATCCATCGTTACCTAATTATAATATATAAATATATTCATAATTAATATATAGGTTTATCAATCACTTCTTAATAATTATTTTTGCCCTCTTTTACTGTGATTTTCCACATAAAAATCAACTATAACAGGATCTCGTGATATAGGTGTTGCATCATCTTAGGGTATAGTTGTTGTAGCTTTTCAAGTTACAAGTGTCGTTGCATCACCCACCTTAGCTAGTATGTGTGGATCATCAATGGGTCCTAGCAAAGTGACTAAGGAGGCCAACACATAGCCCCAATCTGGTTAGTCCATGTCTTGTCCATCATAGAGGTCGAGAGGAAATTTTGGTAGTGGAGTGGCTCTAGAATATTCGAGGAATAATGGAGTTCTTTGCTCACAACCATTGCAAGATTCTAACTCTAGACTTAGTGAAAGCTCACGAGGACATAACACCATGTTGGTTTGTACTATGAGTATCAACAACCAATCCTAAGGCATGTATGTTGATCGAGGTTGGTAGGTTAAGTCCAACAAGAAGAAGGGTGCCTCTTCCTTGGATAATGTAGCATTGAGTAAAAGATCCAATACTCTAGTGATCCCTCTATTTCTTGAATGAATCTTTCTCTTCTTTCTTGGAATATGAGAAGGATGACGACCCCAAGATGTAAGCAGTTTTTTTGGGGAGTTTTTCACAAGGAAAATCCAAAGGTTGTATTTCTCCAGGAAGTTAACTTTACTAATTTTGAGCTTTGCGGCCACATGAGCTATGTGTAGAATCGTCCCTTTTGGACATTAGACCAGATGTATGGGGCAGGGAGGTAGTGATTGCTATATCTTCTTATCTTCATATTATTGCATCACATGTTTATGAACCCAATAACTAGTATGTGTGGGTTACACTTTTGATACAAAAGAGATTTCTTGGATTTTGTTTTGTGTATGTGCCCAACATTAGTTCAGCTAGGACTTGCCTTTGGGAGTGGTTGTATTCTTGTCTACTTAATGTGTAATGGTTTGTGGGTGTTGATTTCAACATGGTGGAATAGGAGGGTGATTAGGGTGGTGGTGCAGGTTCGGTGATTTGTGGCACAATGAAGCAAGCATGGTTTAGGTATTGTAAGGCCACCCTTCAACACTTTATTCCTAACTAGGGGAATAAAGGGTTAGTTTATGGTAGTTGGTTGGACCAATTTTCATTAGGGTAAGGTGAAGGTGCAAACAATAATAGATATGGTGCATGGCCCTCAGGTCCTTATATAAGTTTTTCTATGAGGCTTCAATATGCTGATGTATTAATTGAGACCATTTGATACCCATCCAAACTTCCATTTTGGTGGGTCATTTTATTGACTCGAATCCATCCACCTTGTACAAGCTTAATGTTTCTAATTTGTATTTGATTGATTTATGTGCTCTAGTTCACCGCTTTTGGAATCTGTCCCACCTCCTATTGGAAATAGGGTATGGTTGGTATGGTGGGAGGAAACCACTTGGAGGATGGTCAAATTTGTGCATGGTTAGGGGCGTATGATTTCTCACAAGCATAGAACGAATCTTTGAGAGGCTAGGCAAAAGTTTGAGGAGGTATGTATCTTCCTCGAGGAAGACCTACATAACGCTACCCTTCAAGAGGATTCAACATGCTTGGAATTGACAATGCATATGTAATGAACATACATACATACCTATATATATATATATATAATAAATGAAATGACATGACCTAAGGGACATCACTATTCAACCACATGACAAACCAATGTGTATATATACCATCATAGAGGGCATTGTAGATCATAATTTTAAATTCTAGTCATTCTATCATCTATTCATTATTAAATTATATTTATTATTACCATATATGGTTTTTGTTTGTTATCCTTCTTATGTTGGATATTTGTTAATAATTGAATTATCGTTCATTTCAAAAAAGGGTGGAGGAGTATGTTTCTACAAAAATGAAGGTCTGTGGTTGGTTACAATGGATATGGGAGTGGGATGAGCGCTCCAAGTTCTTATTTTACTTCTTAAAGAAGAAAGTAGAAGCTAACAAAGTTCTTGGTCTTCATAGTGTTGATGGTTCACTTGAAGAAGATCCTTCGAATATTTGAGGTATGTTTGGTGATCATTGTTAGAGTATTTTTTCTCCATATCCCTTATCCAAGGCAATTGTTGCTACTAGGAATTCTTGCTATAGGGTGGTTCCTTACAAGGTCTCTACTGTAGACTGTGACAAACTGGATAGGGATTTCACAAGGCATGAAATTTTTACAACCCTGTCCTCTATACAAAATTGGAAATATGCAAGGATTTATGGGTTTCCTTGTGACTTATAAAAGTCTATATGGGATACTATTGGGGGTGACTTTACTTACATGGCTTCAAAGGCATTTTCCTCGGGATGTCTAACAAATCCATTAATTAAGGGTTGATCAAGCTCATTCAGAAGAATGTTTCCAATGGCACCATTGGGGGATGGCAATTAATAACTTTATTGAGTGTTGCTTACAAATTTTTGTCTAAGGAAATGGTGTTGCAAGTGAGGGATGTCTCCAAAAAAATTATGCGTAAGGCATAGATGGGACTTGTTCGGGGATGGTTATCATAGACACTATGATTTTAGCTTGGGAGGTTGTGGAGTGGACTAGAGAGTTTGGGAAGCATGCTCTTTTTCTCAAAATTGATTTTGATAAATCCTATGATCATATTGATTGGGATTTTATTATAGATATGTTGTCATGTTTCAGTTTTGGTTCGAAGCATGTGGGGATGGTCAACACCCTTTCTTCTTGTGCCTTGGCTATTGTTTCTGTGAATAATACCTTCTCTCCATTTATTCTTCTACATTGGTCGATTAGGAAAGGATGCCCCTTGGCACCTTATCTCTATGTCTTCACTATTGATGCCCTTGATTGTTTGTTGTATGTTTCCCATTTGTAGGGGGGGATTTATGGTATTTAACTTCCAAATGATTCTACGATGATAAATAGTCACTTAGATTCTACGATGATAAATAGTCACTTTGATTCTACGATGATAAATAGTCACTTTGATTCTACAATGATAAAGAGTCACTTTGCATATGATTTTCTATTATCTGTGCAAGATGACCATGAGTCGATGATTGGTGCCATAGATTTATTATGCATGTTTTGCTAATCCTATGGGGATAAGATCATAAGATTGATTACTAGTTGGTTGTTCTTGATGAGCTCCTGATTGGATCCTTTCTACTTGAAACTTCATCCTTCCATGTGTTATAGTGAGATATCTTAACAAACATTTTGGTGTTGGGATTTCTCTAGTGGGTATGTGGGATTGGTGTTTGGAGCATCTACAATATAAAATCCTTTTTTGGCACTACAAATACCTTCCATTCACTAAACAATTGATTGTTGTGTGCAAGATTCTTAAAGACTCACATATTTATCATGTATCTTGTTGGCTTCCCAATAAGGATCAATTTCATAGATTGGAGCATCATTTACATTTGTACCTATCAAACAAGTATGATGGGGCTTAGGGCCTCCCTATGGTATCTTGGGATGTTTACATTATCCCCAAGGATAAGAGAGGTCTAGGTTGATTGATATTGCAACTCAAGGTAGAATCTTAGCTACCAAATGGGGGGTTTGAAGTCTAGAGGGATGCTCTCCTTGGTAAGTTTTAATTAGGAATCATCTTCTCCCAACACATCATATTGTCAATTGTGTAAGAAAGGGATTTCTTAATGGAGATATTTGTGGGATTCTAGTACTCACTCTTAGAAGGACTGGAAATCTATTTCTCATGCATTTTCCCTATCTTCTATGGACCAACATATTATTATGGAGTTTATTAGTATTATTCCATAAGAGGACATATTTAAAATGAATATAGACATGCCTAGACCCTTTTGGTGTGATTTGGAGTGGAGCTTTAGGAACCCCTTAATCTAGTATGATTCTCGAAGGTTGTTCTCTCTTCTTTATCAATGGCATGAGCTCATCTATGTTTTTAATTCATTATGGGTGTCTACTAACATGAGATATGGTGGATTAGGATATTACATATTGTGTGGTTGATTCTAGTCAGCTACAATCTCCAAGTGTTTGTGTGGCTAGTGATTTACTAAGGCCTTCTCACCAAGGCACAATTGATAAAAGTAGGATCTCAAATGGACTTCTCCCTTGCTACCTTAGAATGGAAATAGTGAAGCACCTCTTCTAGGATTTTTCTTTTTCCAAGTATTGTTGGGAGTTTGTTTAGTCTGATCATGTAGCTAGTTTGTTGGGGAGGTTGTATTGGAGAGTAGTGTTGTTGAGTGGTTCAAGATCATTTGTATGCTGCTCTCTTAGTGGATCTTGGAATTGCTTGATGATTTTAACATTGTTTGTTCTTTGGAAACTTTGGTGCAAATGTGTTTTTGAAAGCAACATTAGTTCGTTTCGTACATGTTTTAAACTATGAAAGGAAGAGGTACATATGTAGTTGTTAGCTAAAGGATTTTCGTTGATCAAAGATGCCAAGGGGTTGCATTCATATGCATATTCATATTTTATTATTGTTTTAGTTTCTTTGAGTAAGATGGCATAAATTCCTTTGGACATACCCTCTTTTTGCTTTAGTTTCAATGAGGATCAGGATGCAAATACCTTTGTATACCCTCCTATATTATTGTTTCTTATATGTGGGGTTGAGGGTGTTGGTTGTGGAGTCGATTATCTTCCTAAGTCAGAGGATATTTTCGGCCATGTTTGGATCCCATAATAAATGACCAAGATATAGGGGGTTTGGGGGGTGTCCCACCTCCTCGGCCTGAAGGTTTAGGGGCAGGATCCCTTGAGGAAAAAAATTTGGTATGTTTTCGGCCATTGAAATGTGGCAGAAAAAAAAGGCGATTGAAAATAATGTAATTAAGTAGTCAATATGGACCATTCATTATTAGGTTATAGATCTGATGGTAGAGATTATGTTTATGTTTTTTTTTCCCTAGAAAGAAACCATCTTTTAAAGAGGGAATTATATTACTTCTGTGGAGTAGTATGTGAGAGAGATGTGATAGAGTGAAGAGGAGGTTGTGGCGAATGTGATGTGGGTTGTATCCCTTCATTTTACTGGACGGAATAAAATAAAGGATTGGTTGTTTCTCTATGGATGTATCCCATATTGGGTGAACCACATATATTGGTGTCTCTGTTGTGTTTTGTTCTTATGTGTTTTATTTTATTTCTCTGTGATCCTTTTTTCTAACAGAGGGATCCCTGAAATTTTGCAAGCACATGTCCAATGGTTCTCACAAATCCATCACTTCATTTTTTCATCTCCTACAGTAAATCAACTCATCCTAAACCTCCTCTACCTACAATATCAAACAAACTAACTGCCCAATTCTGTATATCTACATTCCTATTTGCATGTACTTTAATATAGTAACCTTAGTAACCCATTATCCATCTTTGACCATGGTTTATACACAAACCACTCAACCTCCTAACCAACTAACCTAATTAATATCTAACCCACTAGCACCTTGACCTAATGGGTCCCCTAGCCACTAGCCTACTAATCCCTTCACACATTATATCCTTGAACACACTGGCCCTCTAATACAATATTAGTATTAATCCCCATGAACCATAACACAATCACCCCCTAACACGTTGATCTCAAACACACTAACCCCCAAATGCACTATAACACTTAACCACTATGACCTTGAACATAGTATACCTCCTAATCAATATCCACCCCTAACACAATAGCCCTCTAACACACACTAACCTTGAACACTCTAACCTCATAATACATTGTGACCCATAAAAGCTATGAGCCTTGACATGATCACCCTTGGACACACTCTAACCCTTAATACATGATATCCCTTAACCATTATACCCCCTAATACACTTTAACCCTTAACCATTATGACTACTAAAATACAATACATACTAACCCCTATGACCTCTATGACCTCTATGACCCTAAGCCTTTTTGGATTCTATTGTAGACACTACTTGAACTTAACAATGACACAATTTTGTCGTCAGTAATGTCATTGTAAACTTTGAAATTAATTAAAAAAATTAAAAATAAATCGGTATTTTTCCTTACATTTCTATAATTCTATCATGCAATGTGTAACGTCCCCGGTCCCCTCGGTGCCCTTTAGAGATGATGGAGGAGCTCCTTGGAAACAACCTGCTAATTTTTTTTTCAAACTATGCACTTTCGCACAATTGCAATAACTTCGGTCCGCAATACGCAAGCCGCAAGTCGGGAGTTGGAAGTCAGCACCCCAATGCACCACTTCAAGAATTACATCTCCGACTTCCGCAATCCGAAATGTGGGAGTCAAAAATTTGAAACACCAAATACACAATGTCAAATAAATACGCCTCTGACTTCCGCAATCCTCAATCCGCATCGTGGGAGTCGAAAAGTCAGAACACCAAATTCACAACTTCCAATAAATACGCCTCTGAATTCCGCAATACGCAATCCGTAGTGTGGGAGTCGAAAAGTTGGAACACCAAATTCACAACTTCGAAGATTTACGCCTCTGATTTCCGTAATCCGCAGTGTGGGAGTCGAAAAGTTGGAATGCCAAATTCATAACATCGAATATTTATGCCTATGACTTCCGCAATATGCAGTGCGGGAGTCGGAACGCCAAATTCACATCTTTGAAGAAATACGCCTCCGACTTCCGCAATACGCAATCCATAGTGCGGGAGTCAGAAAGTTGGAATGCCAAATTCACAAATTCGAATATTTATGCCTCCAACTTCCGCAATCCGCAGTGCGGGAGTTGAAAAGTTGGAACCACAACATGCAATTCCAAATATATCACGCCTCCGAATTCCATAATCCGCACTCTGCAATGCGGGTTTAGAAATTCGGAAGTCGACCATATGCTCCTATTACTGCTAAATTCTCTGGCTGATATCTTCCTCATCCTAAGTCCATTTTTGGAAGACTTGGTATCGTTGGAAAGCTCTCGGCGAGCCCCATGCAACTATATGATCGTCTGCCACACCTGAGAACTTTGAACCTATACTTCTTCCAACCCAAAATGTGGCCCCAAACTTCATCAAGGAATCTTTACCACTCTGTAAGGGGCTCATATACTACTCTGTCATGGCCCTTCCCTTCCACTGATCCACAGAGGGAACATGAACACCACAAGGGGGGTGTCTATTTCTTCCCCAAGTCCATGAATAACATTTTGGGATTTCTAGGTCTTTACAACTCTTATCCCTATTCATCAATGAAAAATTCATGGCATTACAAAATAAGAATGCATATGTGCAGAAGCATGGTAATATAACATACACAGCAGAATTAAACCATATTAATACACACCCAAAATGCATCTACCAACATTTCATCATGGGCATATACAACATAATGCACAGGCATTCAGTTCTATTATTCAGCTAGATCAATCTATGCATTCTGACATAAACAATAAACATGCATATATGTAAAATGGGCATAATTTGAACCACAGAGCACACTTATCTTCAAGATCAAATCACCAAGAAACTAGCTATGGACTGCAACGTTCCAACCCAACCATAGGTCTTTTCCCAGCCTGTATTCTTTTAGCACTCAGATACCAACCTCGAGCTGGGGCTATGTATCCACTAAGGAGAAACTACCCAAGTTTACTCACAGCCTTGGTTTCACACCAACAATCATGCTAAGCAAACACACAGATGGGTTTATCAAGCATTCCAAGAGATAAGGGAAGAGGAAGCTAAGCCAATGAGCTCAACCACAGAGCTAAATACATCTCAGACTCAATCAAACATCCTTCATTGGGTTTATCAAGCGGTTACAACCTCTGCTCTCTTTTCTAATATTTCATCCACGCTTCGATCTCCTTACGGTTGCGGCCAAAAGGCTCTGTCCGCAACTGGATTTTTTGAGCTTTTGAATCAGGGTTTTCCTATGAATTTCTAGGCATCTCACACTTTCAAATTCTCCCCAGGGTTCATATCGATGGATCCCCCGTTGGATTTCTTTTCCCACACAAATTTTTGGGGCGATTTTGGCACTCTCGGACATTGCTTAACTCATAATCGTGATTTTCAGTTTTCTTCCGTGTTGGGCATGCGTCCTCCATGAAAAATCTATCTTGAATGATCCACCATCCGATGGGGATGAGGGAAAACGAATTCCCATGAGGTAGGGTGACTTATGAGACAATCAAAATAGAGCCCATAACATGGCTTCCCATACTCCATCAATCCATGGACTGATTTCCTCAAGCACTTCCTTACAATAGAAATAAATGACAGCTAGGACAGTCAAAGGGGGTTCACAAGGTGACATATGGAAGCCTAGGGTTCAATCCCACAACCCCCTCACCTCTCCTTAGTGGATAAACATAGCCCCCTCATTTAGTTGCATCCATAGCCATCCCCTTGGTATTTTTATTTGCATTATAATCATTTACATGTTTTTTCCATGGCTTATTAGAACATGGATAGCACAATTTGAAATACTAGGCTAAGCATTCACTAGTGGGGCCTTGGCTTTAAGCTCCACTCTAGGAATCATACATCACATATATATACAATGTGTTGGTCCCAGAGACGTTCTAAGGTTGTCTTTAGAATTGTGCCTGGGTATCAATGATAACTTCTTAAAAATTTACTGAATCAAATCACAGCCGACAGAAAATAATGTGGAATTCCAATCTTGAAATATAAATGGATAGTATTTCAATGTGCCAGAAATCATACTTTGAGTGGTAAATGGAAAATGAAATGGTATAAGATAAAGGTACTGTAGAAAGTAAAGCTTTATCCTATATTTACAGAATGACGTGTTGAACCTAGGAGAGGAATTCAATAGCCTTAACAAAATGAACACAGAACGCCACTGAATAATATGAGAATATCGCCTCAAGACAAATCAGCATGAATACTTCAATTACTAATCATCTTAGAATAAACACATTTAAGCATAAGCACTCATATAAAGTTCAGAATAGATCTGCAGATCATACATAAATGGAAGAGATGAAAAAGCAATAGAAGGTACTAACTGTGCACATCAAAACTTTGAATCCATAAACCTCCAAGATAGGGCAATAATATGTTTCTTTCTATATTGATCAAGCTGTCCAATATAGAAGTAATACTTCTTAGAAAAGAGATTCGACCCTTTGGCTACTGCCTATTTGGCTGTGTATATCCTTCCTACTTCCTACAACAGAAATTGTTACAATCAGTTACAGCTCAACAGCTTTAAGTGTTTTCTGTTTATACTCCCTACCAGAGTTTGTTACAATAACAGTCATACGGAGCATTACTGTTTATCCTATGACTGTGACTCGGGACCACTTTACTAGCAAAGTAGTGTGCTCGGCTTGACGAAGTTCGCATCACCTTAAATTATGAGGGTATTAACAACGCAACGTCCTCGAGAGCTATAAGGAACCTTTTAAACTCCTGCTGGATCACCTACGGTCCCATGAAGACGTAGATGCGACCATACCGCTAAAGAATGTTGTTTTGCAAACCTCTGTTACCTACTTCTTCCACCCCGTCCAAGCCCTTTTCTCTTGGACCCTGCTTGCGATGGGGCAAAAGTTCAACTATGATTCCAAGCTGTGGAACAGGACCTGATTCTGTCACTGCTTCGCTCAAACTACTCAGGTGCTACTGCTCCACCATGTGATCATTCTTTGTTGGGACCATCATATCCCCTTCTTTCGTGCTCCTGTATCCGGGAGGCCCCTCTCCCTTTTAACCATTGTAATAGTTGAACTCTCCTTAGACATCTCGGGTGAGACCTCGGGCTTCTCCCATCTGATTATCTACGAGTGTGCATCTGCAGGCTACTCATGGAAGCTGGTCATCCAAATCCTCAGTGCTCCTGGTGAGCCTCCTCTTGAGATGAAATGCACCATTTGGAACCCCCTATGAACAAACTGCTTGTCTTTGGCTTCGCACTCCAGATTGGTGAAGCTTACGAGCTTTGAAATACAAAAATAGGCCATCTCGTGGAGTATTTATAGAGCTTCCTAAACAATCCTCAGCGAGCGCGCCTGTGCTATCGTAATAATTACACAGTTTCCCTTTCGGGCTTTGTGTGTTGAGAACAGCTTGCAGCTCGTATGGAGACGGCAGTGGTAATATGTACTGAGAGATGCTACTTCCAAGTGACGGTGGAGGCTGAAAAGACAGAAACCATTAGTGGTTTTCAGGACCCCCAAAGAGTGGTTTAGGAAAATTGCTTTAATCCCCCTGAGTAATCTTGGGACTACCATGTGGAAGGGGTGGTTTTATCTCAGGGGATGGCTAGCCATGATAAGCTTTGTGTAGTTGTCTAGCCCTGACACTCTAATGGTCATCGATATTCTGCTAGGGTGGTCTCGAGATCCATGTCCTAAAGGATGCAACTTTTAAGAATGGGGCCCCACTCCATGTTTGGCCTCCTTGTTGACGCTAGGTGCTTCATAAAACCGTCGTGGTGGTTTCAGGGTCCCTAAAAAGTGGTTTGGGAAAACTGCCTTGAGGGCTCTGAATAACTGAGAGACAGACATGCGTCCATGGTGGTTTATTGTCCTGGGCGGCAGAGGTCATGCCAAACGCAAAGCACTCATGGGTTATGAATGTGCCTGTATAAAACCGGTCTCCGCAAGCCACTATTCCGAGCTTTTGCTGCGTCATCCGGTCATTTCCGCACACCACTCTTCCCCTCTACCCGTGCCATTTTACTGCTATGAAATTCACTTCTGAGATAATTCTGGAGTCTGGTGATGAGCTTTCCCCTAGCTGATAATAACACTAACATCAGCTCCAGCGGGGACAACCTATTCCTCTTGGGAGAGGTTGAGAACAATAGAGTAGTGCCTTTAGTTCATTGGGTTGTGGAGTCATGACCGTTTCAAAAAACAGAGCTACACGAAGATAATCAGAGAATAGGTTACAAAACTTCTCATGATTTTTTAAAGAACAAAAAAAGAAATAAAATATGTTACAAGCATGATACAATGGTTTTGTTCACAGGGTAAGATGAGGAGATAGTAATGAAAGAACTGCTTTAGGAATCTCCCATTTACAGGGTTCCCAAAGCTTTCACCATTTAGTTGAGCCAGCTCATATGTCTTGTTGTCCTGAACTGTGATGATTTTGAAAGGACTCAACCATAGGTTGTCGAATTTCTCATGCTTAGACCTTGGCTCTCTTCTGGAATCACATTTTAGAACAAGATCTCTGTGTAGAAAATAT
Organism: Larix kaempferi; assembly: GCA_027924585.1. NCBI lineage: Eukaryota > Viridiplantae > Streptophyta > Pinopsida > Pinales > Pinaceae > Larix > Larix kaempferi. The sequence goes on from BSBM01000619.1 coordinate 3,203,755, forward strand.
CAAGCAACAACTCTTTGGTCAAAAGTTGCTTTTATCTTGTCATGGTAGATTTTAGTGGAGTTATCTAGTTGTTCCTTGACCTGTTGGATTTCTATCAACTGCTGAATTCTTCTTTCCATATCATCTGGCTCTTCTCTTTCTGGTTGTAGTAGCTTCATTACTAGGAGGCCCCTGGAGGACAACTTCCTTTCCGTAAACCAATTGAAACGGAAAAGTGCCTATAGCCCGTTTGACACTGATTCGATCTACCCATAATGCGAACTTTAAATGGGAGTCCCATGCCTTTTTGTTTATGCTGAGCATCTTCTTAATAATAGTAACGAAGCCCTTATTGGAAGACTCGGCCAAGCCATTTCCCTGCGGGTAGTATGCAGTTGAATGAATCAATTCAATATTATAATTTTGGCAAAAATCCATCATCTTATATGATTTGAAGGCTGGACCATTGTCTGTAAGTATTTTCGTTGGGCAGCCAAATCTTGCCAAAATGTTTTCTTCCAGGAATTTTATTATAACTAAGTCATTTGCATTCCTAGTGAGGATAGATTCTACCCACTTCGTGAAGTAGTCAGTGGCCGTAAGGATCCATTGGTGCTGGATGCTAGAATGGGGATTTATTTCTCCAATAAAATCGAGACCCCACTACTAGAAAGGCTCTTCCACCCTGATGGGTCTGAGAGGTAACGGTTGCATCTTTTGCTTTCCCATGAACATTTGGCATTCTTTGCATGCCCTGACCATCTTGCTTGCATCAACAAATAGGGTAGGCCAGAAATAGCCTGCTCGCAATATTTTATGAGCAGTCACCCTCCACGCATGATGCCCTCCACACATACCTTTGTGAAACTCAATAACTATTCCCTTTGTCTCTTCTTCCACAATACAATTAAGCAAGATGCCAAGCGGATCTTTCCAAAAGAGGTATCCATCCAAAGCGCAGTACTTGACTGCTTTGAGTTTAAGAGCTCTTATTTTAGATTTCTCCATCTCCGGTGGATAAGTGAGATGATGTAGATAGTAAACTATATCCCCATACCATTTTGATCTCATGAACTTCACAATCACCTAGTCAAGAGGGTTTTGCTGACCTTCCTCGTCTTCCAGACCGAGCAGTTGATCTATCAAATTGATCTCAAGGGCTTGGTAATTGGATTCAACCAGTAGCTTAGCCAATCCCTTCCCTTTTACCAAATTTGCAGGCTTGATATCCATGTCATACTCTTGAATCTTGGAAATCCACTTTCCTCTTCGTCCTTCACTATCAGGATGACATAAGATATCTTTAATAGTACTACCCGGGACATGAGCGATGATCTTGGAATGCAAAACGTAGCTCCTGAATGATTTGAGTGCCTTAACGAGGGCATAGGCCTACTTTTCCATGGTGCTATATTTTAAATCAACATCTCTCAGGGCTCGGCCGAAAAAGGCAATGGGTTGTTCATGTCCTTCCTGATTTTTTTGCAAAAGGACTGTTGCAATAGTAACCTTAGAGGAAAAAGAGAAAATTAGGAAATCTTTGTTGTAGTTTGGGCTAGTCAAAATAGGGGCCTCTCCCAGGGAGTCTTTTATCTATTTAAAAGAGTTCCTTGCAGTTGTGGTCCATTTTATTTCAGCATCTTTTCACAGCATGTCAGTAATATCTTTCATTATTTCAGCAAAGTTAGGAATAAATCTCCGTAAAAAAATTATTTTTCTAATGAAATATTAATGTACCTCCTTTTTATTTAGTGGGAGCTCGATTAGCTTGATAGACACCACTCTATCCGAGTCTATCTTCATTCCATATTTTGAAATGATATTCCCCAACAGCTTTCCCTCTGTCATGGAAAAAAAATATTTCTTTGGATTGAGAGACAGGCCGTATTTCCTGCACTTCTCAAAGGTTTGCTTCAGATGTTGGAGGTGGTCTTTGTCATATTTAGAGAACGCGGTCATATCATCCAGATATATCACAATGAATTTGTCCTTTTCACCAATGAATGCTATGTCCATGGCTCTTTGGAATGTCACCCCAACATTCATAAGGCCGAAAGGCATCTTGTCATACATAAATGTCCCCCATGGTGTAGTGAAGGTTGTTTTTTTCCTATCATCTAGATGCATTGCGACTTGGTTGTAACCCAAAAATCCATCCATCATAGATACTCGAGTTGAACCAACTACCTTTTGCAGAATATGATCCATTTTGGGTAAAGGATAATTATCTTTCAACGAGCATTTATTCAGATTCCTAAAGTCAACACATAGCCGTATCTCACCATTTTTCTTTCTGACCAGTACTAGGTTAGCCACCCATTCTGAATGGGGTTCACCTGTCTCAACTTTTTCTTAACCATTTTAGCATCAGTATTTGAGGGAATTCTATGTTGTATTACGGAAGTGTCATAAGTCTGGAGGTCTTCATACTTCCAAGCAAAAACATCTGCATAATCTCTGAATAACACTTCATACCTTCACCTTTGCTCACTTGTGAGGGACTGAGAGAGTTTGATGAACTTGGGGTCCTCCATAGTACCAACATTTACTTCTTGTACAGCCTCAGTAGTTGGTTGTATTGTTGGTTTGACCGGGACATCATTCTTGTCGAACAACTACTTTGATGGAACAAGTCCTTTCGGAAATAATTTTTTTTTTAATTGCAGAACCTTGTGACCAACAATCTATTGCATGAATGTAGAGCCTTCTATATCTCTTACCTACAAATTACCTCCTGTTTTTTCGGAATCACCATCTACTTCAGTATTTTATAATTCCCTGAATAGTTGCAAAAAGCGCTTAATTTGTTGGTCATCTTCGAAAACCTGCCAACTTTTGATGTTGTCGGGAAAGGAGGAACGGTATCTCATTTCAACTTCATAGTTTAGCTTCGGCTTCTTGGGAGGATTGAAAGAACTTGCCATCATGGCCAAAGCATCGGCCTGTTGATTTTCTTCTCGGGGGACGAAAGTAATGTTAAAGGCATCAAATAAGTTCTCAATGAGATCCCAAGCTAAATTGCGGTATGCTCTGAGTCTGGGATGTTTAGTCTAATAAAAACTTGTAATTTGATTTACCACAAGCTCAAAGTCTTTGAAAACCGCTAGATTAGAAATTCTCAAGTCCCTTGTGCTCGGAGGCCGAGGATGAGTGATTCATACTCAACGACATTGTTAGTGGTATCAAAATCTAGCTTGTACAACAGACTGATTTCATCCCCCAATGGTGATGACAATATTGCGCCTGCTCTGGATTCATCTTTAGCAGATGCCCCATCAAAAAAGAGTTTCCATACTTGGTTCAAGATATTTTCAGCGGCTGGTTCTGTCGCTTGAATATGTGCGCTTTCTTCTTCAGCTGGGTCTCACACTGATAGTATGTAACAACCCATGTTCTCATTGGCAGCATATATAGGATAATTCATAGGACTTTCCTGGTCGCTTATAACATAGGAAAACATGGCTTCCATGTATAACCGTATGGTTTCTCCGGCAAAAACGGGTATTGTAGCATACTTCATGTCCATCTGCATGGTTCCTCCAAGCTTCTTATCCTAGCTTCTTGACAGGACCATACCATATTTAGCTGGGACATCTGCTACCACCACATCCATCATTACGCTTTTGGGTGGTATCTGGGAAAGAGTGACCACCATGTCTTTTATCATCCCTATGAACTTTACCTTTCTGGAATCAAAATTGCAAAGATCATGATAAGGCCTGGTGATTTCCAATCCCAATTGTTCCATGATAACTTTGGGCATTATATTGTGAGATGCTCTGGAATCCAGCTTACAATTGTGCAGAATCTTCTCATGTACATTCAGGGTGACGTAAAACAAGTTAGTGGGCTCTTCTTTATTATCAATGTGTGGGCCACACTGAAAGGAGGGGGCCTCATCATTAAGATTTATGGAATCTTGTTGATCAATGCTTTTGGCCCGGTGCAACATCTTGTCAATATGGCCCTGGTACATAGGATTTATTATTAACTCAATCAATGGAACCGCTATTTTTATTTTGTTCAGCTCTTGTTCCAAACTAAAAGAAGTGGGCCCTTCCCTAGGGATTGGTTCTACTCTCTTATGGGGGCTTATGCCTAGCTGATTTAGGATATCTGGGATCACGATGTCGATTTCTTTATCTTTAGGGAGGTCTCTTTCTTTGGGTAAGGAGGCTGCTTGAGGGGACTTTGTTTGAGATGACTTCTGTGGGGACTTTCTAGGAATAGGTCTGCTCTGCTTGTTTGTTGCTTCCAGCCTTGGTCTTAAGTTGTACTTCTTTTGCGTTTTATCAGGCTGAGCGTTATAAGAAACCAGATGATCATCGGGGAATTTGTCGTTTTCTTAGGAATACAAAAGATCTGATCCATCTTCCTCATATAATAGTGAACTCTCATAGTCCTCTCTGGTAAGGTGTATGAGGTGGGAATCTTCCTCCACCCAATTTAATTGTTCTTCGAAATCTTCATAACCTTCCTTTGTAGTGATTTCAACCAGATTGTTTTCCTTTTCACGAACAGGAGGCCTTAGTGGTTGTTCATCATTTCATTTTTCTCTGTATGCCATCTACGGATTGAAGGTCTTCTAAACTGATTTGGAGGACGAGGAGGGGACTATCTATTAGGATAGTTTCCCTCCAATTCCATTCTAGTGACCTTGTTTGACAGGTTCTTGATGATACAGGTCATCTCATCAATCTTTGCGTCCTGAGAGTCTCTTATTTCTGAAGATACACCTTCCTCCTTGGCCTTCCCTTTGTCGTTGGGTTCAGTATCATGAGTCATTTTAATCTTGCCTCCTGCTCTCATATTTCCTTCAATGTCTATGGCATCATCCTGCATATCACTGAGCGAGACTGGTCTTCTTTCTCTTAACGTTATGGAAAAATATAAGGGGAAAGCAGCTGCATAAGTGACTCGAGCTGCGGCTTCAGTAGGATGAATGTCCTCAGGAATTATGAAATACAGTTTGTTGAATCTTGTTGTGAAATTGACCACGTTTTCAAAGCCACTTTTCTTCAGGGCAGAGAATTCTGTTAGATAATATAAACTGTCCCGTTTAACTCCCCATTTCTTGACAAAGGTAGTTTCCAAGATTTCCATGGTGCTAATGGAGGCATTAGGTAAATATCTGAACCATTTTCTGGCCTCTCCTTCTAGTGACTGAGCAAAAATTCTCATAAATACATCATCGTGCTCGATCAGGATGTTGTCTGTGAAATATTGAAATCGATCCACATGGTCTTCGATAGATGTCCCTTTATTGTCGTCATACTTTGGCAATAGCTTCAGATAATGGGTAGGCATATCATTCAGGGGCATGGGTAACTGCAAAGTTCCATGCCGGCTTGCCACCCATCTTGGTGTTCTAGGTGGTGGTGGTGGTGGCCCTCCGCCTCCTCCTCTTGACATAATATGGCTGGCATTTAGAATTTGTGCCTATGAGGTAGTGAGGTATTTGGGCGGAGTAGCATGAGCTGCAAGCTCCTTGTTTACAGCAAGGATATTTCGGAAGCTTGGAAAATCGCAAGGAGTATGAGGATCTTGGGAAAAAGGTTCGTTTTCAAGGGTTCTGATAATAAATTCAGACCGAGGGAACTGAGGGCCGAACAAAGGGGAGGAGAAGCTTCACTGATAACTTAGTGAAGTAGACTGGTATCTCCCACGTTTATGTCTCCAAGAAAATGAATCTTTTAGGGCCACAAATTCTTTGTGGCTTGGGTTCTGGCAAGTATGTCTTCGTCCAAATGCCAGGTTTTCTACTGTGGAGTCACCAAGTGGATTACAGCCTGCACCCCAATTTCATCCACTAAGAAACTGAGAGTGTATAATTTTGTCGTTATACCCAGGGAAGATCTATCTTCTTGATTGCGTTCCCCAGCAACGACGCCAAAAACAATGTTGGTCCCAGAGACATTCTAAGGCTGTCTTTAGAACTGTTCCTAGGCATCAATGATAACTTCTGAAAACTTTACTGAATCAAATCATAGTTGACAGAAATAAATGTGGAATTCCAATCTTGAAATATAAATGGGCAGTATTTCAATGTGCCAGAAATTGGACTTTGAGTGGTAAATGGAAAATGAAATGGTATAAGATAAAGGTACTATAGAAAGTAAAGCTTTATCCTATATTTACAGAATGACGTGTTGATCCTAGGAGAGGAATTCAACAGCCTTAATAAAATGAACACAGAACGTCAATGAATAATATGAGAATATCGCCTCAAGACAAATCAGCATGAATACTTCAATTACTAATCATCTTAGAAGAAATACATTTAAGCATAAGCACTCATATAAAGTTCAGAACAAATCTGCAGATCATACATAAATGGAAGAGATGAAAAAACAATAGAAGGTACTAACTGTGCACATCAAAAATTTGAATCCATAAAGCTCCAAGATAGGGAAATAATATGTTTCTTTATGTATTGATCAAACTATCCAATATAGAAGTAATACTTCTTACAAAAGAGAGCCGACCCTTTGGCTACTGCCTATTTGGGTATATATAGCCTTCCTACTTCGTACAATAGAAATTGTTACAATCAGTTACAGCTCAACAGCTTTAAGTTTTTCTGTTTATACTCCCTAACAGAGTTTGTTACAATAACAGTCATATGGAGCATTACTGGTTATCCTATGACTGTGACTCGAGACCACTTTACTAGCAAAGTAGTGCGTCCAGCTTGACTAAGTTCGCATCACCTTAAATTATAAGGGTATTAACGATGCAACGTCCTCAAGAGCTATAAGGAACATTTTAAACTCCTGCTAGACCACCTACGGCCCCATGAAGACGTAGATGCGACTGTTGAAATATTGTAACTTCAAAGAATATTATATTTGTATATTATTTATTCCGGAGATGTTCCATACGTCCGATGTGATTATACTATAAATCCGGAGATGTTTATTCCTCCGAGTTGGGTGTGGTAACTAGGGTTATTAGACCCACCATGTGGGGGTCGGCCCAGTCAGTTATAATGGGGTATTTAACCTAATGGTTAAATACGAGCCTACATGTACTTGTGTAAAATACATATCAGAGTAGTGTATAAATAGAGGAGGTGTGTTCCTCATTTGATACACTCACACACTTGAAGATAGCGCACTTGTGGAGGAGAGGTATTCTATTGTGGAGGAGGAGATCATGTCTCAGGGTTTCATCTTTGTATATTGCTGTTCATCTATATTGAGGAAGCTTTGCTGGGTTTTCTACCCCATGAGGGTTTCCCAGGATAAATCTCTGTCTCTTGTGTTTATGTCGTGCTTGTTGTTTCTTCAGTGATCCTGTATATGCTATTATTGTGAAATGGAATGTAATGCTGCTATTTTCTGTCTTATCATATTGAATTTTAACATGGTATCAGAGCTAACCTGAAGGAAGACAAGGTATGGCACTAAAGACACTTGCTTTACTTACGACAATTTGAAGGTTAGGGTTTTACATAGCAAAAACCAGTCATCGTAGCACTTTCGCTATAAATCCTTTTTTGCGAAGTTTTCGGATCTGAAATTGTTACAGGACAAAGAATAAATCTCCAGGTACCTTGTGTCCAAAGGACAACCTCTAATTCATTGTACTTTGTGATTTATGATCTGTACAATATAGGGTTTCTGCCTCTTCCAGATCTGAGTCAAAATTAGGTGACCTTGGGAAAAAAGTCATATCTTGGGCTAGGAAGCTCCAAATGAAATTTCGTAAAAAGTGACAGGTAGTACACAGTCTGTACTATCTCAAAAAAAAATTTCAGAGGCCGAAGTTGAACCAGTGACACGTGGCACTCCGTAAAAGTTCGCCCTCCTGTATTATCCCATAAACAGGTCATGTTGCGACACTTGGCATAACTCTCTCTCAGAGAGTCTAATAGAGGTCAGACCTATCAGGATGGAAAGATAACAGGCCGAGATACCTCAGAAACGTTTTTCAAAGGCCGAAGTTCAAACAGTGACACGTGGCACGCCGTACAAATTCGCTCTTCTGTTTTATCCCAAAACAGGTCACGTTGCGACATTTGACATAACTCTCTCTCAGAGAATCCAATTGAGGTCAGACCTATCAGGATGGAAAGATAACAGGTCAGGCTATCTCAAAAAACTTTTTCAGACCCTGTGGATTGAAAAGTTTGGAGTTACACCAGAAACAATCAGGTACATATTTCTGTCAAAACATAATTATTTTTGAATACCTTCATTCATGGCTTCCGGAATTTAGGGCTTTGAAGAAAGTTGGAATTTTTGTAAACGGAGACCACGGCTGAATGATACTCATCAAAATAGAAATTTAGAGACCAAGATCAGATTTTTTGGTTGGGCAGAAGGCCGGGCTTGATCAAACCCTAGTTCGGGACTTTGATCAGAAAAGTGGAAAATTAGGGCTTCTGTAAAAATGGGAATTTTTGAAATCTGTGACCATGGCTGGAAGCTCCTCAGAAAAATAGAAGCTTAGAGATTTGGATCAAACATTTTGATTGGGAAGAAGAGTGGGATTCACCAAACCCCAGTTCAGGGTCACGTCCAGTGAATCCGGAAGTTTCAAAGGCAAAATGGAGGAGTGAAACTTTGCAGTTTTCAAATTCTGAATATATCAGTTTGATCAGCTCATCAAGCTCCAGGTCCAGTTCTTGCAAATCAAGTGGATAGGGTTAATCCTAGAAGAAGATGGATTGGTCACCTGCATAAGTGAAGGAGTTACTGTTTCAGAGGGAGATGAGGCTAAGGCTTTACATAAGGAGATTACAAGCGATCTCGACAGGTATGACTCATCGAGGTATGTTTTGAGATTTGTTCATGGTTAAGTTTATGGTATGTTTGTCTTCATGTTATTACGGTTAGTACAATCTTGATTTTAGATTTGTTGTATCACCTTAACAAAATTATGAATGCATGATAGAAGATATTCATTGGTTAGGGTGTTGACACTTATGATTGTACTAATGCATTATGATGTTGTGTGAGGTTGATGTTGTCTACTAACAAGATACAGGTACATCACAAAAGACAAATCAGGCTCCATGACCATGAAAACATGAAGACAAAGACTCATCCATAATCTTTGTTCTACTTACGAGGTATGTATGACTTTGTTATATTATGCTTAACCTATGAGACATGCAGGTTCTAACTCAGGATCTCTAAATCATTGAAGAGATTGTTTAGGTATGTTGTACATAACCAAGTAGGTATACTAATCCAGGTATGTTTCCCATGAATCTTACCTTGTGTTAGGATCCCTTATATAAGTATACTTGGAATGATTGGTTATGCTTATTCATAAAGTTAGTAATCAAGGGATTATGCATATTATATCTTTTATCTTGATTGATGATATGCATGAGTAAAAGAAGACTTCCCTGAAATCTTGAATACTAATGTTTATTAACTATAATCATGACTATACATTTTCAAGATTATTTAGTACTATAATGTTTTGATAGCATTTAGAATATACTAATGAGTGTATGTTTGTGTATGAGATCATGAGGATGACTCTTGAGCATGCACAGTGGTACAGAATGAATAGAAGTTCAAAAGAGATACAGAAGATCAAGTGGGAGGCAGCCACACAAACATAAAAGATAAGTATTTGAGTTGTTATTTGAAATAGTAATGATATTGCCTGTAATAGGTTGTATGCATATTTGTATTCCTATAATATATCATGTTGAGTGTAAATATTCATAGAACATTGAACAGTATACTACTAATATGCATATGATTGGTAAGTTGGACAAACATTCCATTGTTGCTTGTCTAGAATGAAACCTCTTTGCTGACATGCTGAGAGTTGTGCACACTCTCAATAGTATGTTCTGGTAGAGATGGAAGGCATCTAGATAGCCACTGTATGCATACAGGATATGGGAAAGTGTTGTGCCAAAGTATTGGTCAAAATAGTTGCATCACTATGTAAATGATATCTGTATGCATAATAGGTTATCATGTCAATATGATTTGATGATTATGAAGTATTACTAATCATGTACTTAATTTTGATTTGTAGGAAAGGTCATGAAGAATGATGGACACCGTACAAGTGGTGGATGTTCAAACAAGAAGATTTACAAATCAAACAAAATAATAGAAGGCTCATGGCTAGAAGATTCTCTTAGAAAGGGGAAGAGAATCATGACAAGATGTTTGCTCCAAGTATGGTGTAATTAAAGAAGAAGTGTGAATCAGGTTCTGTATAGGTACCTAGGATCGATAATAAATTGATAAGCTTAATGATCACCATGGGTGATGTGGATCTCAACCTTTGCTACAAGGTTGAATATGATTTCTATACACAAATGACATGGATGCAAGAAGGAACTCACCACAGAGTTCGAATGATATTAAGGCTCATATTAGTAGACCCATCTAACGAGAGATGGAACAGATAGATATGCAGAAGATCATTCAATGCAGAAATGAAAATGAAAGATCTCAAATTGACACTTTACTTCCTAGGTCTGGAAGTATGGCAAGGCTCAGAAGGAATATTTCTCAACCAGGGAAAGTATGATGAGAAATATGACTTGAGGTGTTGGAATGGCCATTCTTATGGTTTCCAACTTGAAGCTGTTAGGGGATAACTCATCAGAGTTAGTGGATATAACTCTGTACAGTCAAATTATTGGGTCATTGATGTTTCTAACATATACTAGATTAGATATATGCTTTGTTGTGAATACCTTGAGTCAGTATCTAGTGGAAACTAGATGTTTTCACCTGATAGTTGCAAAGCATGTGATGAGGCACCTAAAGGATACGATAGACTTTGATCTGTGCTATCTTGGAGATCATGACTTCAGATGGCTACTCAGATGTTGATTGGGCAGAAAGTGTATCAGACAAGAAGAACACATCAAGAGGATGTTATTGTCTAGGATTAGCGATGATCTCGTGGTTTAGCTGGAAGCAGTCTAGTGTGGCTCTCAGCACAAGCAGAATATATGGCTGTTTGCTCTGCTAGTTGTGAAGAAGTTTGGCTTCAAGATTGTTTGACTTAGAGATAGAACCAACTGTGATCCTATGTGACAAATAGAGTTGTATCAAGATGACATAGAATCCAGTGTTCCATGATAAGTCAAAGATCATAGGGATCTAACAAGATATGACACAGAAAGGAACTATAAAGTTTGAATTCGTAACAGGTTACCGATGTACTAACCAAACCTCTACCTCGAGTGAAGAAGTTACCAACATACTAACCAAGCCTCTGTCTCGAGTGAAATTTGAATACTTTCGAGACAAGCTTGGTGTAGCTCAAAAGGACCCTCCTCGAAAGGGGGAGTAGTATAGTCACTGATGATGAGATTGTCTCATCGAACAACAAGGTTGATGATGAGGTAACCTGTTCTCTACACCTAGATACTTAGAAATATTTAGATTTAGGACTCGTATACTTAGAATACTTAGTTTTACTTATACATGCTTTTGATGTTATATGTATTAGTAAGAATACATGCTTTTGATGATAGATGTATTGATGAGAATACATGTGGGGATTGTATCATCCCTGGACTTCGGTCCCTGAATAGATCCGTAGACGTATGGTCTCCGAAAATGAAGTCCTTAGTGGACAGGTGGGGATTGTATCATCCCTGGACTTCGGTCCCTGAATAGATCCGTAGACGTATGGTCTCCGAAAATGAATTCCTTAGTGGACAGGTAGGGATTGTATCATCCCTGAACTTCGGTCCCTGAATAGATCCGTAGACGTATGGTCTCCGAAAATGAAGTCCTTAGTGGACAGGTAGGGATTGTATCATCCTTGGACTTCGGTCCCTGAATAGATCCGTAGACGTATGGTCTCCGAAAATGAAGTCCTTAGTGGACAGGTAGGGGATTGGATCATCCCTGGACTTTCAGTCCTAAAGAGAGCCGTAGACATGAGGTCTCCTAGAATGAAGTCCTTAGTGGACAGTTGAGGGGATTGGATCATCCCTGGACTTTCAGTCCTAAAGAGAGCCGTAGACGTGAGGTCTCCGAGAATGAAGTCCTTAGTGGACAGTTGAGGGGATTGGATCATCCCTGGACTTTCATTCCTAAAGAGAGCTGTAGACGTGAGGTCTCCGAGAATGAAGTCCTTAGTGGACAGTTGAGGGGATTGGATCATCCCTGGACTTTCAGTCCTAAAGAGAGCCGTAGACGTGAGGTCTCCGAGAATGAAGTCCTTAGTGGACAGTTGAGGGGATTGGATCATCCCTGGACTTTCAGTCCTAAAGAGAGCCATAGACGTATGGTCTCCGAAAAGTGGGGATTGTATCATCCCCGGACTTAGGTCCCTGAATTGATCCGTAGACGTGAGGTCTCCGAGAAGTGGGGATTGTATCATCCCCGGACTTAGGTCCCTGAATTGATCCGTAGACGTGAGGTCTCTGAGAAGTGGGGATTGTATCATCCCCGGACTTAGGTCCCTGAATTGATCCGTAGACGTGAGGTCTCCGAGAAGTGGGGATTGTATCATCCCCGGACTTAGGTCCCTGAATTGATCCGTAGACGTGAGGTCTTCGAGAAGTGGGGATTGTATCATCCCCGGACTTAGGTCCCTGAATTGATCCGTAGACGTGAGGTCTCCGAGAAGTGGGGATTGTATCATCCCCGGACTTAGGTCCCTGAATTGATCCATAGACGTGAGGTCTCCGAGAAGTGGGGATTGTATCATCCCCGGATTGCGGTCCCTGAATTGATCCGTAGACATATGGTCTCCGAGAAGTGGGTATTGTATCATCCCCGGACTTCGGTCCCTGAATTGATCCGTAGACATATGGTCTCCGAGAAAGTGATTTTTGATGTGGTTACTTGTATCGGTAGGATACTTGTATTGATGATGTGGTTACTTGTATCGGTAGGATACTTGTATTGATGATGTGGTTACTTGTATCGGTAGGATACTTGTATTGATGATGTGGTTACTTGTATCGGTAGGATACTTGTATTGATGATGTGGTTACTTGTATCGATAGGATACTTGTATTGATGACGTGGTTACTTGTATCGGTAGGATACTTGTATTGATGACGTGGTTACTTGTATCGGTATGATACTTGTATTGATGATGTGGTTACTTGTATCGGTAGGATACTAGTATTGATGACGTGGTTACTTGTATCGGTATGGATACTTGTATTGATGATGTGGTTACTTGTATCGGTAGGATACATGTATTGATGACATGATTACTTGTATCAGTATGGATACTTGTATTGATGATATGTATACTTGTATTGGCATGAATACTTGTACTAATGATGTGGATACTTGTATTGTTATGGATACTTGTGTTGATGACGATGCTGACGATCGTGTGATGACGATACTGATGATCGTGTGATGACGATGCTGATGATCGTGAGATGACAATGCTGATGATCGTGTGATGACGATGCTGATGATCGTGAGATGACGATGCTGATGATCGTGTGATGACGATGCTGATGATCGTGTGATGACGATGCTGATGATCGTGTGATGACGATGCTAATGATCGTGAGATGACGATACTGATGATCATGAGGATCCAGATGTTGATGTTGTTGTAGTTGTTCGAGTGCTGCAGTAGATAAAGACTCAGTACTGAAGATGTTGATGTTCCAGTATTGAAGATGTTCCAGTAACTGCTTGAGTTACTGATGATGTTGAGAAAGCTTCCAATGATTTGTAGATGTATCATGTATGATGTTGATGACTCCTTGCTCGTGCAGATACTGTTATAATATCCTTCTCGTTAAGGGGGAGTGTTGAAATATTGTAACTTCAAAGAATATTATATTTGTATATTATTTATTCCGGAGATGTTCCATACCTCCGATGTGATTATACTATAAATCCGGAGATGTTTATTCCTCCGAGTTGGGTGTGGTAACTAGGGTTATTAGACCCACCATGTGGGGGTCGGCCCAGTCAGTTATAATGGGGTATTTAACCTAATGGTTAAATACGAGCCTACATGTACTTGTGTAAAATACATATCAGAGTAGTGTATAAATAGAGGAGGTGTGTTCTTCATTTGATACACTCACACACTTGAGGATAGCGCACTTGTGGAGGAGAGGTCTGCTATTGTGGAGGAGGAGATCATGTCTCAGGGTTTCATCTTTGTATATTGCTGGTCATCTATATTGAGGAAGCTTTGCTGGGTTTTCTACCCCATGAGGGTTTCCCAGGATAAATCTCTGTCTCTTGTGTTTATGCCGTGCTTGTTGTTTCTTCAGTGATCCTGTATATGCTATTATTGTGAAATGGAATGTAATGCTGCTATTTTCTGTCTTAGCATATTGAATTTTAACAGCGACCATGCCGTTGAAGAATGTTGTTTTGCAAACCTCTGTTACCTACTTCTTCCACCCCGTCCAAGCCCTTTTCTCTTGGACCCTGCCTGCGACGGGGCAAAAGTTCAACTCGGATGTCGAGCTATGGAACAGAACCTGATTCTGTCACTGCTTCGCTCAAACTACTCAAGTGCTACTACTCCACCACGTGATCATTCTTTGTTGGGACCAGCATATCCCCTTCTTTCGTGCTCGTGTATCCAGGAGGCCCCTCTCCCTTTTAACTATTGTAATAGTTGAACTCTCCTTAGACATATCGAGTGAGACCTTGGACTTCTCCCATCTGATTATCTGCGATTGTGCATCTGCATCCTGCTCATGGACATTGGTCATCCGAATCCTCAGTGCTCCTGGCGAGCCTCCTCTTGAGATGAAATGCACCATTTGGAACCCCCTATGAACAAATTGCTTGTCTTCGGCTTCGCGCTCCAGATTGGTGAAGCTTACGAGCTTTGAAATAAAAAAATAAGCCATCTCGTGGAGTATTTATAGAGCTTCCTAAACAATCCTTGGCGAGCGCGCTTGTGCTATCGTAATAATTACACGATTACGCTTTAGTGACGGCGGAGGAGTGACAACGGAGGTTGACAAGAAAGAAACCATTAGTGGTTTTCAGGACCCCCGAAGAGTGGTTTAGGAAACCCGATTTAAGGCCCCTGAGTAATCCTGGGACTACCACGTGGAAGGGGTGGTTTTATCTCAGGGGATGGTTAGCCATGATAAACTTTGTGCAGTTGTCTAGCCCTGACACTCTAATGGTCATCGATCTTCTGCCAGGGTGCCTCGAGATCCGTGTCCTGAAGGATGCAACTTTTAAGAATGGGGCCCCACTCCATGTTCGGCCTCCTTGTTGATGCTAGGTGCTTCATAAAACTGCCGTGGTGGTTCTGGTGGTTTCAGGGTCCCTACAAAGTGGTTTGGGAAAACTGCCTTGAGGGCCCTGAAT
The DNA here is from genome assembly GCA_027924585.1 of Larix kaempferi. NCBI lineage: Eukaryota > Viridiplantae > Streptophyta > Pinopsida > Pinales > Pinaceae > Larix > Larix kaempferi. The sequence continues at coordinate 3,219,003 of BSBM01000619.1, forward strand.
AACTGAGAGACAAACACGCGTCCATGGTGGTTTATTGTCCGGGGAGGAAAAGGTCATGCCAAACGTGAAGCGCTCGTGGGTTCTGAATCCACCCGTATAAAATCGGTCCCTGCAAGCTGCTATTCCGAGCTTCTGCTGCGTCATCCGGTCGTTTCTGCACACCACTCTTCCACCCTGCCCGCGCCATTTTACTGTGCTGAAATTCACTTCTAAGATAATTTTGGAGTCTGGTGACGAGCTTGCCCCTGGATGATAATAACACTAACACAATGTTTACATTACAAGCCAATACAAATGAAGGTTCAAAATGGGGGTATTACACAATGGATAGATGAGAAAAGGAGAGTAGAGGAGAAAATCATAGAATATTGCGAAGAGAGGAGAAGATCTACGAGATTATGAACAGGAGAGATGAGGAGAGTGAAGGAGATGAATTTTATTATTATTATTATTATTAATTAGGTAAGTGTTTTAAAAACCCAACTTGTTTGTTTTCTAGGTAAGTCATATCTTAGCTCACAATGATGTCATTTATGTATTCTAGCAATGGAAAACCTTAGGCACCACACACAATTCTTGCACACCTCGCGGTGCATGAGAGTGTCATTGGATGAAACATCCAATAACAGACACTTACAAGCCTCATCATGTGTGAGAACTCTGTAGGGAGGATAAGTATCACCTTCCAACAATAGTATGTTCATCCATGGCAATGCCAAAGCATTCATTTCAATATGGTGAAGAGATAGAGAAACCTTGTCAATTGAAGAGAATGATGCAAAATGAAAAGATGGCTTATGTATAAATCCTTGCATGCTATCAATGTGAGATGCCAATCTATTTCCAAAAGATAAGAACACATTTTTGTGGTTCAAGAGAGGATTCCTAAGTTTGACACGCAACAACAACACAAGATCAAGGATAAATTATATTTTTCTCTCTCATCACCCACTTTTCCCCACATTGGTTCATATCTCTCCTATTGCTCCTAGCAAGTCAACCACCACATGCACATTGTTATAAGATATGTTTTTATTCTTTATATAATGTGCCCTGCGACCTTACGACATGATGTAAAATCCTAACTCTATTCTCGAGTGGGGCCTTGTCCCTTGGCTCCCTCTAAGAATATTTACAAGACATGTACATCATATACATATGAGTATTTATAGACTTATCCCACATGGATAGGAACTACAACAAAAATTCCAAATTCTGAACTATTTACATAACTTGATCAAGCATAATTCCATGAGTAAAAATTGGGTACTACATGAGGTTAATAGGGAAACAAGCGAAACACTCATGAACAAAGAATTCCCTCCCATTATGTTTAATTTTTTGAATTCGCAAAGTTGCTCACCTAATGAAGAGACATCAAGATTTCTTCCTTGACTAAGGACAAGATAAATCAATGAAGGGAAATGAAGATACAAAACAAACATTAGTAACCAAGAAGCATAAAATAAACCAATCAAGGTAGACACAGGTAGTGAATATAAAAGGCATGGATGAGAAAAAGGAAATCCAAGGGTAGTAATGTAGTTTCATGTAAAATTTGAAGCCTTTAATTGTATAAGAGGGACTGTTATTCAAGACATTAATTTTGTTCAATTATAAGAGAAGTTCACATGAATTAGAAAGACCACTTTGTTGCCACCAAGGTTGGCATGGGAAAGTGGATTGAAACCTTAGTTTCTCTTGTGATGAGAGTGTGTTTTCACATGTGATAAGTGGGGGATCTACCTCATTCATCACTAGTATGGATTTATTTTTAGTGGATGCGAAGCCAATGAGAACCTGTGATGTGTGCATACAAGGACGATGTGATATGTGCTTGATTTTGTTTTAGTGGATGATAGTGTCTTTTACTTCATTGATAGTTGGTATGGATTTATTTTTAATGGGTGTGATGCCTAGGATAACCTGCGATAAATGGTTGACTTGTTCAAGTAGATGCCAATGATTTTTCACCTATGTCAGATGAAGGATCTACGTCATTGATGGAAGATATGTGATCTATATTGCTATGGGTGTGATGTCCAAGAGAATTTGTGATAGGAACCAATTTGTTCCATTAGATGAAAGTGTTTAGAGTGGATTGATGCTTATGATATGCATACTTAACCATTGATTTTTTTTTGTTTTTTGGAATCTGGGATGGGTTGATTCATTCTATGAGAGATTTACGAATATTAAATTATTTGTTTTCGTTGATTTGTGACTCAAGGGTTTACAAGAATAATGACCTTTCCTAGTTTCAATTATTGTTACAAATGGAGGGAGATTCCAACAATATACATTAGGTCTAACATTGGTACTTGTAGACCTTGTACATTTATGTAGAGGTTGAGCATGGATGTGATAACTAGTGTGATGTTAAGTTCTTGGTGATCTTGTCCATTTGTGCCTATGGTGGTGAAATCAATAATTGACTCAGAGATTATAGTTGATGGGAGTTGTGATGAGTACTAATGAAAGGGTTGTTGGATTCTGTCAGGTAGAGGGATTTCACCATGATGATACTTTTGCTTCAATATTTTGATGCTCATAGTTTGATGATAAACGTTTATGGGTTGTTGTTACTCTTACCACAAGCTTGGTATATTAGGATCGATAAGTTGATATGTATGTATATTTTATCTTGTGCTTTTGATATAACTAATCCACTTGTCTTAATATTGTTGAAGATGTGATTATATTTACAAGATTTCATGAGCAACTCTTGATAATAAAAAATTCCTATAATGATGAATTTAGGGGTTCCATAATTTTGACATGTTAATGTCGATGTATTCTTTGTTTTGAAGTGTTTTTCAAAGTTTAGTGGGAAGCGATGATCTAAGCTTATGTTCCTTTGGTTTTCATAGATGGTCATTGCTCGTTTAAAGCCCCTAGCAAAGCGGAATATGGAGTCAATTGGTTTGGTGATGTAACTTCAAGTTGATTTGTTGTATTTCCCTTGCATGTACACCATCTAGAGGTTCATTTGCATATTGATTGGAGAGAGGAACATCTTTGTGTGTAGTGATTGCTTGGAAGCTAGGATGTACGAACATGTATTTGTCGATATGATGTTCTATCATAATGGATGAGTATTTTTTCATCTTTCAGGAGGCACCATAGTTATAGGTTGCAAATTTAGGAGTTGATTAAGGGTAGAAAAAAAACACTTTTCCCATAAAGAGGGAGTGTTATATTTTTGGGTTACTCCAAAAGTGCTTTCACCTTGCTAAGAGAGAACTAGGTTCCCTAGTCCCTTGGTCAAGACATATAGATGGCTCAATTTGGGTGTATTATTGGCCTTGGTTAGAGTGCTAGCATAGTTCTCTTACCTAGGAGGTTTAATTTACCTTAATTGGCATGATGACTAACTCATTGGGTGCACACAATGGATGAGTTGGTTTCTCAATTAGGAGAGGTACCAACCTAGTAGGAGGAGTGCTAAGAACTTGGAGAAGGGCACTTAGCCCTAGGATCTTGGGACCATGTGATATACACCTTGGAGGTTGGACACTTGACTTGAGAATGTTTAGGTTGAGGAGCATACTTGATGGATGTTAGTTGTGGAATCGAACACAATCGAGCACATATGTTGAGGAGCATTGGAGATTAGTAACCACATTGGCACATAAGTTGAGGAGAATTGGAAATATATATGAGGACATGTAGCTAGAGGAGGAGAGACTTGCATAAGGACACTAGGATAATGAACCACCATGGAAGAGAGAGCATTGGACTAGCATCTTGTTCAAGAGCACATTATCTTGGAGGACTGGGGCATTGAGCCCAAGGAGCATCATGCATGGAGGGAATTTGATAGTATGGGTTGGATAAACCCTTGCGTAAAACTTGCATATTCATGTATTGTAGATCTATCCACATGGGGTTGCCTTGTTAGTTACTTGTATGGACATAAGTACCTTTTTATGTTACCCTACTTCACTTACTCTATATATAAAGGGAGGAGAGAGCTCTTGTAATATTTATCATCATCGCATTATTTCATAGATTTGTAATGGTCTTGGAGTCATTTTGTAGTGAGCAAGATGCTAGGATTAAAGTGAGTAAACCCTAGACAAAGACAAGAACATAAATAAACATCTTGGATGTTCTTATAGAGAAGGTTATTTTGAGATGCTAGGGTTTGTGTTATGCAAATAAAACCTAGAGAAGAACATGAGGGTGGAGGCATTGATAGTTTATTTTATGGCTCTTGTTTTAGCACTAGGGTTCTAACTCTAGTAGAATACATGAGGAAATAAGCTAGTGCCTTGGATGAGATTGTAGCCTTGTTTTTATATGATGCATGGAGGCTAGGGAAAGATGATGGAAAGCCTAGCTTAATTAGTCTTGAGCTCAATGAGATGCCTTCTTGCAAAAAGACTCAATTATTATATTCTTGATGTTCCATGGAGGTAATGGTGCTTGTGTTGATGCACGAGTTGAAAACCTAGGGTTTGAGGACTCAAACCTTAGGATGGACATTTAGACTTAGAGGCTAACACTAGATTTGCCTTTCCATGTACTTTTGTGATGGAACATGGCTAGGCTTTGTAAACCCTAAGGAAAATAAGATTCACTAGTGTGGAGAACTTGTGTGATAAAAACATGGTGTATGTGCCAAGGAGGACTGGTCAATGTTAACACTACCTTGTTGAAAATCTTTGGTGGAGTAACCAACCTTGGTTAGGAGTTATTCCTAGCTAGGAGGAGTTGGTAGCTAGGGTTTTCCTATGATTTTCTTAGTTAGGAGTTGGAGAGCTTGACTTGAACGAGATTTGTGATAAAATTATAGTATGTATTTGCACTTCATCTTTTATATATATGTGGAATTTTAAATTGTCCAAATTTTGTGTACTTGCAAATTTGGTTTTCAACTTATAGTATCTTCACGACTAAGTAGATTTCAGTCTTGTTGTGCAGGTTGGATTGACATAACATTGAGATGAATTGGTTAAGTTATTTAACACATAGATGGAAGATAAATGAGCAATTTTACTATTATAATAGAGTATTTTAAGCTATGTCATTTGGTGGAGAATTGTATCTAATAGCTATAACTTGTTGGCATTGAGCATTGAGGTACACTTGTTCAATATTTATTTTCATGGGTTCAAGGTTATCTACTTAATTGGGTTGGACATAAGTGAATGTTGTAATTTAGTATTTCAGATTCAACCATAAAGTTGCAAGTTCACAAAAAGTAAGGTTAAAAGTTCACAAAAAATAAATACAGGAAACCACAATATTGAGATTAATTTCATAATTTGCATTAATTACGTTATTCCTAATTATAAATTACAAAATAATATCTCACTTATGCTCTTAGATAAATAATATAGAATTTCTTGTAACCTAACTAATAAACTTCTCATAAATCATATTCTATAAATAAAAAAAATGATCTACTTTCTTATCTTCCATATTAAATAAATATATATTCTCCAACAATTTTTTTTATTAACAAAAACAACTTTATTAAATAAACTTCTCATAAATCAATTTCTATAAAAATGATGATCTACGTATTTTTATCTCCCATATAACATGCATATACATTCTTGGTAGTCCCCAACGTATATCTGTATTAACAAAAAAAACACTCTATTAAATGAACTTCCAAAATATTTTATTTTTCTTTATATAAATAGCCAGACTGGTTCATATTCCTCTTTATAATAGAATGAGTAAATATCAATCATTTTATTTAACTTTAAAATAAGTTTTGTAATCTAAGAACTTTGAAGTCCAAACATAATTGAAAAGTTTTATATGGCTACTTGTTGCCTCAGACCTTCATCTTCCTCTTCATACGACGGGGAATATGTTTAGGAAGAAAGAGAGCTTTGAAAGTGTTTTACACAGTATGTGTTGGCAATCTTCAATAGCAGGCTATGCAGCTTCTCCGGTGCAGAAAAGAATGAACTATGGTCTGAGTCAATACTGTAAACCTTCTCTGGTGGCGATATGGCTATCAGCTCTTCTTGTTTGGCAAGAGAGACCGCGTTATCTTTAATAGTTTTGATATAAATTCTTGGAACAACCCCATACCTTTCATCTGTGGTCTCCAAGCTTATATTTGATGTCATCGTTGGGTATGGTCTGAGTGAAAGAGAAGCTAGAGTGGCATCCTGTCAACACTAAATTATATTCAGTACTGTTCCTCCCAAGGTATTAATCCGGAAATAATATATAATTATTAATGTACTTACCAATGTCGAGGTTGTACCATAGAAGAGATGCTTCTGATACTTTCTGGGCAGTATTGCAGATGTCGGTTGTTCTCCACCCTGAAACATAAAAGCGCTGAGATACACTGCTACACTGAGATACACTGAGATACACTGCTACACTGAGATACACTGCGCTGAGATATTCTCCACCCTGAAACATAAAAGCGCTGAGATACACTGCTACCGCAATGAGATGCGGGAAATCTTCAGATCCATGCGCTAAGCTAACGCCTCCCAGGCTGTGTCCCACTAACACTATCTGAACATTACGTAACCGTTAGAAAAATTTGTCATGAGCAGAGAAGATGTAGTCTCAGATGAGTTTACAAAATCAAAATTTCAAAATTAGTAATGGACGCTCTCTAGCGTTTCAATTTCAATGTGATATGCTCTCCATAGTTTCAATTTTGTTTCGATTTCAGTGTGATAGTTTCAATTTCAGAGTGATGGCACCACTAACTTTTTAAGGCATTAAAAATAAACTAACTCAAACCCATCTAAATACAGGTCTAATACATAATTTTAGAGATCAAGAAGCTTGAAGTTGTATATATTAATGGCCATTTGTGTAAACCAACATTTTAGAGTCAAAGCAGTGCACTGTTACACCTTGCACAAAAATTGTTTTGGATCCCTTAGACAATCCCTCTTAGACGCATCACAGAAATGCATTAAATAGCAAATTCCAGCGATCCCAACCAATGCCTAGTTATCGGATCAGGTCATGAATGATAGGAGGTGAAAAATGTATGGCCATAAATGATAGGAGAGGTGAAAGACTTCATACAACTAGAAGCACTTTTTGGCTGTTGGTTTTTTTGGTCATTTCATTGAAGTCTGTTATTGTTTTTTTTCTTAATAACAATATTCTTTAGGTTTCGGTATGAGTTAGAGACTTATATTTTTATCACCCCTGAGATACGTCACTTTGAAGATCCCCAATTTTAGATGTAAAACATCGTCACTCTAATAATTGAAACTGGGTTAGTGATGAAAAACTTCCACCAATTTACTGCTTAACCACAGCTCAGCTGAGATTCACTGAAAGCTGTTCTTATAAATGCCTAATTATCGAATCAAGCCATGAATGATAGGAGGTGAGGTGAAAGACTCTATACATCTAGAAAGACTTTTTGGTTGATGATTTTTTCAGTCATTTCATTGAAGGCTGTTCTTAGTTTCCAACTATGCCTATACTTTATTTTTTAGAGTTTGAATCTATTACTTTTAAGGTAGAAATACAAAGCCATTAAATCTAAATAATGCAATAACTTTATATTTTTATGTTAATTTCTTAATAAAATTATAATATACTTTAATAATAATCTACCAACATAAAGATATGAATAGGTTGGATTATCCATTTAATCACAGTTAACAACTTTGCGATCTGCTATTTTATGACCCCGAGCATTTGATATTCTGAGAAATGAGGTAGCAAATGATGCAGATCTCACTAATTTGCATTAAACGGATGCAAACTTCTTCAATCTGTTCTAGTATCAAGCTGCTCTAACGGTAGCTGAGGTAAATCTGGACGTTCTGAGCTTCCAATCTGCTGTCAATCTTGTTAAAGAATGCAGAGACCTGCAAATAAACCCCAATTCTGCAAAACAGATCCTAAACAACTCAACACATGGCAGGAAGTGAAACAGAGCAGGAAGGAAAAACTGAAAGAGACGATTAAAGAGGATTTCAAACAGAATTTTAGGTTCAGACAATGGATTTGAGGCTGAGAGTGTTGAGCTCTCCCTTAGTTGCCCTTAAGTTCCCACTGCAAGACTGAAACTGCAGAAAGGAGGTACTCTGTCAACTGTCCCTGTACATAGACAAATAATAGTGGGTCTCAGCAGAGACTATGCACCATGCACTCTACCAATGATTAATATATAAGATGGAATATTAACTAATCATTGGAAGGCTGTCATGCCCTTAGTGTTTGTTGTGGATCTGACCCCACTGTAACTCTGTAACAGAATGATGGCAGATGTACTCTGTGTACAATAACCCTGATTTGGAACATAATTCTGCTTTTATGCTCTAATCCATTTAATGTTTGTTACATTTGCAAAGGTTGTCTTTCTATTTGGGGCTGCTGTGAACTGACTCAACCAGATGTAGGGAAAGCATTGCTGCTCCTGTTCCCCTGCAATTACAGGTCAATATGGTAACAGAGCGGAAAATCTCGGTACTGTGAAGTGTCTGCATGGAATATTGCATGACTCTGAGCATAAAAGGAGTTGAAAGAGGTCAAGGAGAACTCACCCTGTACAATCCAGCAGCCGGTAAGGAAAGAAGACTAAAAAAACTGTTTCCATGTCTGATTTTCATACCATAGAAGAAGAGAGTGCTGAATTTAAAGCTTGGTTTGTTATAAAGGAGGAGCAATCTCTGCTCTGCCCCCTGGGTGACAGAACGGATCAATTGTATGATCCAGCAGCCAATAGGAAAAGAAGGCTCAGAAAATCTGTTTCTATGTCTGATTTTCACACAAGATTAGAAATCTAGAAGAGGACGCTGAGTTTAAAGTTCAGTTTGGTAGTAAGGAGGAGCAATCTCTTATCTGGGAGAGAGAATGGATCAATTGGCTGACATGTTCTCCCATTTTATGTGAGTCATGTTGGACAAGGGGAAATGTCCCAATAGAAAGACGAGCAAAAGCCTCAAAAGGAAGAAAATCCTGAAGGGGAAAATTTCAAGAGACATTGAGTCAGACCAAAAAAGGAGTTGAAACTTGAAGGAAATCAAGCAGCACCTGCTCCGTACAACCAGAAATGGATAGGAAATTTTAATTTATACATTAATGTTCACTAAAGGTAAAAAATGACCCTTGAGACTGAAAAGAGTACACTGGCATATAGTGTGCAAATGCAAGAAGCAAGCAATCTTGGTCTACAGGAAAAAATTAAAAATTTAACATCCAGCTGAAAGAAGGTTTAGCATGACTGTTTCCATGTCCAATTTTCAGACCAGAGAAGAAGAGGATGCTGAATTTAAAGCTTCGTTTGTTACAATGGAGGAGCATGTCATGTACCAATTTTCCCGTGTAATAAATAAAAAGAAGAATCCTTGAAAATAAGAAGAATATGTAAAAAAGTAAAAGTACTAAAGTAAAAGTACATATGGCGAGAAATACACTGAGAGACAGCTCCAGCCACCAACCTCCGTCATTCAAACTTCAAGTTGTTTTACATCCATCCCTATGATAGATGAATGGAAAAGATAAATTAAACAATTGTCTTAGAAAACTAGATGTTTATTTCAGCGTTTGTGGGTATAATGATAGAAACATATTTCATTTTTCCCATTTAAAGATGTCCAGCCATCCCCTAGTGTGCTGGGAGAGTTATATTTCGTCTCACTGGAAGCAACTAGTGCAATAATGGTCAAACAACTTATCAAAGCCTAATTTTAACCTATCACGTAAGAAAGAAAGTAGAATTTGAAGTGGCAATATTTGCATTAGAGGCAAGGGAAATCGATTCAAGACTATACCTATAAGGCCCTATCCTTGAGAGGCTTTGGGCACCTCCATCGCATGATCACCATGGTGGTTTCTTTTCGGCACGAACAAGCTTGACAAAATTTTGTGGGCTAGACAAGTTGGTTAGGGGTGCCTTTCCTATCAGCAAGGCAGACCATGGATGTTGGGCACCCTTGCCTGAAGGAAAGGCACACCTTAGACAATGGAAACCCGCATAGGTTAGACAGACCAAAAGAACATGGTGGGAACTTGATGAGACAACGAAGGTTTTTGTGGGAAAATTCATCCATAGGCATGCGTGGACTCATGATGGATGAAGTTGCAAAAAGAATCGATCGACTTATAGAGGATTTAGGCATGTTCAGTTAAAGGCATATTGTTTGGGTGGACCAAGTGGGCATACTTGGGCATAGCTTTTTGAAGGTACTTGTGACAAGAGTGATGCGGCGGGTGCACCTGCCCCTTGCAAAGGACATGATACTATGGGTACGTTTGTTGTATAGACTTGCGATAGGCATGATTTATGGGTGCACTTGCCGTAGGTACGTGTGATGGATGCAGACGCAATGAGCACACTTATCGGGCACACTTGTGATGGATGTGGATGTGATGGGAGCACATGCTAGACAAGATTGCAATGGGCATGGACATGGTGGGCATGCTTGTGGGAACTTGGACATCGAACTAGCTTGCAATCACAATTGCATGGCATAATGGGAGTGACACCATTTGAGTTGAATGTTAGCAAGACAAGCTATGTGGGCAGCATTGAGTTGTATGTAGATGCTCGGGAACACTTAGACTTGGAAGAGCTTATTCCAACTTATATTTCATATTTGTTATGGTGGATCTACTTATTTTGGTGATGTATGTAGATGACCTGTTTCTTACAAGATTAGAGAAGTTCATCGCAGGGTGCAAGGAAGATATGGTAGCTAAGCTCAAGATGAAGGACATTGGCATGATGCATTACTTCTTGGGGTTGGAGATTTGGAAAAGGCCAAGGGAGATTTTTCTTGGGAAGAGTAAGTATGCAATCGAGATCCTTAAGAGATTTCAAATGAAAGATTGCAAACCTATGGTCACGCTTATGATCATTGATTTGAAGAAGGTAACAAATTCAGATTTAGATTTGGTGGATCCCACATTATACAGGAAATTAATAGGTTCATTGATGTATCTGATCAACGCTAGGATAGATATATGTTTTGTAGTGAACTCCTTGAGTCAGTTCATGGTGGATTCAAGGCAGGAGCATTGGGTAGAAGTGAAACATGTGCTTAGATACTTGAGAGGCACAATGAAGTATGGGATGAAATATCTAGGAGATCATGAAGTGAAGTTGAAAGGGTATACACACTTAGATTTGGCAAGAAGTCCATCAGATAAGAAGAGCACCTCAAGATGTTTCTTTAGCTAGGGATGAACGATATATCTTGGTTCAATCAGAAGTAGACTTTTGTGGCACTTAATTCAGTAGAGGAAAAGTATATGGAAGATAGTACAATGAGTTGTAAGGTCATTTGGATTTGCAAGTTACTTGCAAATTTATTTGATCAGTATTTGGATCTGATGATGATTTACTGTGATAATTAGAGTTGTATAAAACTCTTTAAGAATCCATTTTTTTGTGATAGGTCCAAGCACATTGTGATCATATATGACTTCATCCAAGACAAGATTCAAAAGGGAGTAGTAAAGCTTCAGTATGTACCCACAGATTAGTAGGTTGCTGATATTTTAACCCAAGCCCTTAGAAAAAAGGGAGTTTGAAGCATTTAGAGACAAAATCTTATTGGTGCATAATTCTATCCTCGCTAAGAGGGAGTGTTGAAAATTGTAGCTCGAACAGGAAATTCTGCATAAGTTTAGTGTCACACGTGGTGGAAGTCGTTCGAGTCAATTCTATTTTGTTATTAACTTTAGTAATAAAGTGAAAGACTTCCATGGCACTCAGTTTAGCAGAGGCAGAGTGTATGGAAGCTAGTACAACGAGTTGTGAGGCTATTTGGCTTTGCAAGTTACTTGCATATTTATTTGATCAAGATTTGGATTTGACGATGATTAACTATGATAATAATAGTTGTGTCAAACTCTCTAAGAAGCCATTTTTTCATGATAGGTCAAAGCACATTGAGATTAGATATGACTTCATTTGAGACAGGATTTAGAAGGGAGCAGTAAAGCTCTAGTATGTACCCGTAGATTAGTAGGTTGTTGATATTCTAACCGGACCCTTAGAAAAAGGGGAGTTTGAGGCATTTAGAGACAAAATTTGACTAGTGCATAATTCCTTCCTCGCTAAGAGGGAGGTTGAAAATTGTATCTCAGACAAGAACTTCTACATAGGTTTAGTGTCACACATGGTGGAAGTTGTTTGATTCAATTATATTTTGTTATTCACTTTAGTAATAAAGTGAAAGTCTTTTATTTAGATGTTGAGCTAATAAAGTGTATTTTTTATACATTACTGATTTAGACTAATCTCAATTGTACTTCTCATTGAGCGATTAAGGTTTTGGTGGATTAGGGTTTCAAATCAAGTATAAAGGAAGGTCCAGGTATAGGGTTAAGACATATTCATCATTCATTCAAAGACAATTTGTTCAACCAAATTTAGAGCGTTGGAGAGGAGCTAGTTCAACAACTAGGCAAAGAGCAATGTGCAGGTCTGTACATGATAGATCTGTATAGTCTTATGAATTCGTATGGACAAATCCCTTACAGTCATATGGATAGGTCCGTACAACCATAGAGAATAGGTCCTTAGATCCATACAGACAACTTGTACAATAGGCAGAGTTAAACAAGTTATTTTCTCAGTTTTGGAGGGTGGTTTTCCTCAATAAGTGTGCAATTTGTTCCATTTGATTGTATCATACAACTATTAGTCTTGTAAGCTTTTAATTATTAATGAAAGGCTGATTTGAAGGAGTAAATCATCTGTGTATTGTATTTTTTGCTTTTGATGTTTGATTTCTATCTATATGTGTGACTACTACTATGTGAAAGAATTTAATTTATGCAATTAAGTAACAAGTTTGTGTTTAGTTGAGAACATGAGGACAATAGTCACCTAGGGTTTGAAAAATTAACATATACTACCAAATCCTAGACCATAGGATTAGATATTTCCTCATGTTGGCTAATGTCGACTCATCTAATATCCCCTTGTCTTCTACCATGACATCTTAGACACAAAAAGATTCACCCTATGTTGAAGGTGGAGAGTGTATTAAGTGGTCAAAAAAGGAAATCAGGGTAATGTGGCTCCCAAGCCATTGGATAATAGCATGACCAACTCTAGGTCGATGCCCTCAACATTAGTGGCCTTAACCAGAACAAGGAACCCACTGGCTCCTCCCAAGTTGCTTTTTCTTGAAAGGGAGTAGTTGTAGAGCACACCCTCCTCCTCCAATCTTGGATGAGCAGGTCACTGTTGAAGCTAAAGATGATGAAAGAAGATGTAATAAAAATACCCTTGATGGGTGGGTGACGCAAGTGTTGGAAACAGAAATTGTGACTTTGAATTTTCAATGAGCATTAAGTGGTAGGGATGGCGAGGGGAGATGTTTTTGTAGATGGTTCTCAATGAAAGTTGCATCATCAATTGTAAGGGGTCTTACAACATAGTAAAGAAGGCCATGGTTCACAAAATTCATTCATTGGTTTTAGATTTGGATATCTTTTGTTTGGACGAAATAAAGGCGATTGGTTTTACATTGAGCATGGCCTTGCATTACACTTGCCCTGGGGTTGTTGTGCTTCATACCATGTGTTACGCCCCAAATTGTCTGCAGCATTATTTCCAAAATATATTAGAGTGAAAAGGCCTTTTTCAATTGTAGAAGGACAAGTTTGGGCTTGTTTATGTAATAGTGTTGGTCTAGCTAGGCTCAAGACCTGTGGTTTGGTCATGGAAGGTCCTCTTGATTTTCATTCCAAGGAGTATTGGCTTGGTGGCATTGTTGATTTCCCCTTGATGGGAAGAAGTCCCCCATCATGTTGGGCCATTTGTGCCTTGGGTTGGTGTTCGATGATTCTTGGGATGGACCCATTAGGACACATAACTTAGGGGCTTTTAGCCAAACTTGTGTTATGCTATGTAAAAGGTGATTTCGCATGTAAGGGTTGTCATACATGAACTAGCACACCTCACTTATGCCCGCTTCGACTTTCCTTTTCTTGTATGACCCCCCTCTTGGTTCGCATGTGCACACTTCATCATGATGTCACCTTCTTTAAGAGAGATATACCTTGATAAAGAGGGGGTCATTGAGGAATTTTCTACATTGTTGGGATTAATTGGGGCATGATATCCTCCCCCCTGACTCATCAATTCATTCGATGAATCCATATTGAATATTTTATCATTATTTTTAGTATTTTGTGGTTTAATCCCCAACTTGTGGGTGGCAAACCCTAACTTTTAGTTATTTTATTTTTTAGTAAGGTAGGCTCTAAAGTTAGATAACTCTAGGAAGCCTCATATAAATAAAGACTCCTAGCATTCATTTGAAACAAGACAAGGGTTATAACTATGTACCTTTTTCTCATTATCTTGGTCTATTGGATCACATGAGTCATGGACACCTCTCCCTTTGGAAAGTTTTTCATGTGATAAAGGTTGAATGGTGGAATTTCTAGGGTTTACTATCTTGTCAGACTAATTCAAAGAATAATTGTAATAACTCATGGATAAGGAGGACTTCTTTGTTGTAATAACTTGTGGCTAAGGAGTACCTAAGAACCACTTCTCTTGCTCTTTCCTTGGTTGATGTTGGTAAGATCTCTCCATTTTCTTGTTTGACAATGCTTTTGCACCTTAAGCAAGGTAAAATTAGGGTTTTATTGGCATCTTGTTAGTCTTGTTTGAGGAGCCTTTCCTCTTGGAGGAGCTTTCCAATTTAGGCCTTGGGATTCATTGTTTGCCCTAATAAGGGTTTTCGTACTTTGACCTAGTATCAGGTTACTAGCCTTTTCCCTAGTTGGTAGATCTTGAATAGCCATATTGAGTAGGGATGTTGATCTCGATCTCTAATTTCCCTAAGGTTGAGTACTAAGGTCATAACCCATTCTCTTCTCATTTTTTATAAAAATTCTCTTGTATATTTATTATAAAAAAATATATTATTGGAAAACCCCTAAAAATTAGAAAAATTCATATCTCAAAAAATAATTGGAATTTGGAACTTCTGATCAGATGAAAAAGTGCACCCTAGGAAACTTAATGATACATTCTTGAGGGTGCCCTCTTCCCGTGGTTGGTTTGTGAGGTTTTACGTGACTTGTGCATACTAGGGTTTTGTTTTGTAAATATGTTATTGCAGGTACAACATGTATATTCATCATTTCATCCAAGTTTGAAGGCCTGGAAAGCAAGGTTTTGGGACTCGATTGACCCCTGGTGGGTTAGAAACTCATTGCAGAACGTGATAAGTGGGACCGCCACCTATTTGAGGGTTGTTCTAAGGCACATGCCAAATCTGATTTCACATTTTCAGATCTGATTTAAGTCCCCTTCTTCACCCTATTGCATATCCCCCTCACCTCCATACCTCAAGGTACATCTCATGCCGTGAGTTGGTATTGTTTTGATTTATTTTTACCAGGTTTTCTGAAGTGTTTTTACTGCTGAAAATTAATAACAGAAGTAGCATATTCAACTTATATTTCTTGGAATCTGTAATTAAGTGTTATAACTCCTACCCATCCCCCAGTGTTGTTTATGCTTCATTGTTTTGACTCCATACGACACTGATATTTGCTAAGAGGTTTCTTGGAAAGGTGTTTGTGTGTTGTTTAAGAAACTGCAAATATCTATCATCAACATCAGGGACTATGATCCAGGAGGATATTGGTGGCCACCCTCCTATTCCACTTGGACCCCCACCATTGTTTCGTTAGTTTTTCAGTTTCCTTAATTGTAGCATAATTTACTATTTTTGGTAGTTTTTTGGGTCCTAAACTTCCAGAGCCATTTTGAGGCCCTAAATGACGTTTTTTCAGCATCTGATGGTTGAACAAATATGAGTCCGTTCCGGACTCGATGTTTATTATTTACGGATGTAGTCCTTGAATACATCTTTCTAACAATGTATCATGGGCATCAAATGGAGGTAGTATGCCAAAGTTACGACCCCGGGAAATTGATGTACCAAGTTACCCAACGGGACCCATAGTCTGACGTTTCACCTCCTAGGGTTAGGTTTTTGGATGTGTAGGGTTTCCTTTCTTTCTCAATAATATATAGGCCTTCGAGCCTCATTGTAACACAGAGCTCAGAGGCATGTAGCTGCCGCATCTCTCCTCAGAGATAAGCTACCAACACTCTAGCTAGTTTACTTCCATCCTGTATGTAAACAAGTTTCAGTTCTTTGATTAATGAAATGAAGTATTATTTCCGCTGCATCTTTGTTTTTATGGGTATTTGTGTATTATGTTGCGTTCTTGCATAAATCCGGATCAGTGGTATCAGAGCAATCTGCTCTTTCTCGATTCTTCTTTGCATGTCCCCAACAAGGACGGGGTATAAGGAGTTAAGGCTCGATCTGGTTGAACCTTTGTAAGATCAGCCTCGCAAACCCCGACGGCCGCCCATGGGGGACGAAAAGAAAGACGAGGGCGCAGAAGATCCTATCAAAATGTTGCTCGAGGTGGCCCTTGAAAAACAAAGGAATGCAATGATGGATAACTTCGCCCAGATCCTTCAATGACTTCCCACTGGCGGCGCATCTACATCTAGAAGCCACTCTGGAGGCGCAACCCCTTTTAAGGTTCAAGTAAACTTTGACATTCCCATATTTGATGGTCGAATAGATGCAGATGCCGTAGATAGATGGTTGAATCTATTAGAAGGATATTTCTCGGTTCATGACTTTTCCGACCGGGAAAATATTACTTTTTCACTACTCAAAGCCGCCCCCCATGTCAAGGACTGGTGGGAAACCTACTGTGAGAGAAAGGACAAGGAGGAACCCTCTCTGTTCTTGGTCGTACCCACTTGGAATTCTTTCTGAGACACCATAAAGGAACAATATTATCCCGTGGGGAGCTACGAGGACAAGTACATACAATGGACTACGTTGCAGCAGCAAAGAGATCAAGATGTGCATGAGCTGACGAATCTGTTCCATACCCTGCACACCAAATTGGGTATCAAAGATTCAGAGAAACATTTGGTGTTGAAGTACCGCAGTTGTCTGCACAGATACATTCAGGAGGAAATGGAGTTCCTCGACATATCCTCACTTGGTATGGCATATCGGTATGCTGCCAAAATTGAGCAAAAATTCAAACAGAAGAAGCGAGACTTTGGATCTGTGAATCAGAAGCAAGCGAAAGGTGCCCCCGAACTGCAGAACCAAGGATAAAGCTAAGGCATGGTGACTCAAGACAAATTGTGAAATCCGCAAGCAAAGAGCAACACTGCGAAGCCGAAGAAGGAAGCGTGAAAGTGGTGTGAGTTTCATAAGAGCCCCACTCACAATGCAAGTGAGTGTCGGGCCAAGCAGTCACTGGTGGCCGAGATAAAGGATTCTGAATCAGATGCATAATATAACACTGAATCAGAACCCAAGAAGGGGAATGACAGAGGGAAGAAGATTATCGATGCAGAGCCCAACGCCATCATTGCCACCACTAAGATCCAAAAGGAAGAACCAGAAGATTCAGAGGAGGAGGAGCGTCTCTTCCACTCCAGAATGTGGGTAAAGGGTTCCCTGCTACAGTTCATTGTCGACAGTGGGAACCTAAAGAACCTCATTTCAGCAGAGGTCATGAAGCGGTTGGGCTTTCCGACCACAGCACACCCATAGCCGTACACCATCGGGTGGCTTCACCAAGGACGGGATATATGTGTCAGCTAGCAGTTCCACCTTCCCTATAGCATCAAGCCCTTCACCGATGAGGTATTATGTGACATTGCTCCTCTTGATGTTTGTGATGTATTATTAGGCCAACCATACTTATGGAAGCGACATGCCATGTATGAGTCCCGGACTCACGCTGTTATCATTACATTGGGAAATAAGTTGTACAGGATACCAGAGGTACCACCGCCTGCTGCTATCTCTTTGGTTACTGCAAAACAATGCAGTAAGCTCATTTCCAAAAACGGGAAATTTGTTTTCTTGATGATCCGCCCTCAGGGCAAGAAGAAGATCATGGCCATGACCTCTAGACAGGGCTCCTCCACCCGACAACAACAAATGGACAAGGTCATGGCGAAGTACCGAGACATATTCACCTCATCCACAGGGGTGCCTCTGCACTGTCAGGTAAAGCACCCCTGTCAGGTAAAGCACCCCATCGATCTGACCCCAGGTGCGCCGCCACCCAATGGACCGATCTATCGATGCTCTGTTCTAGAGAACGATGAAATCAAGAGGTAGATTCAGGAGCTGCTACAGAAGGGTCACATCTGTCCAAGTTCATCGCCCTGTGGGAGCCCGATCGTGTTGGTACAGAAGAAGGATGGGACTTGGAGACTATATATTGACTATCGGGCACTGACCAAGATAACTGTCCAGAATAGGTACCCGATCCCCTGGATTGATGACCTCCTGGACCAACTTAGAGGGGCGAAATATTTCAGCAAGATCGACTTAAAGTCCGGGTATCACTAGGTACCGATCGAACCGACCGATGTGTGGAAGACTGCCTTCAAAGCCAAGGAGGGGCTTTTCAAATGGTTGTTCATGCCTTTCGGTCTGATGAAGGCTCCCGCAACCTTCATGAGACTGATGGACGACATATTGCGGCCATTCACCAACTCCTTTGTAGTAGTGTACTTGGATGACATCCTGATCTTCATCCAGACTTGGGAAGAGCACCTCCACCACATCCGACAGGTCCTCCAAACACTGCGGAAGCACAAGTTGTGTGCCAATTTGGATAAGTGCACTTTTGGCATGACCCAGGTTCAGTATCTGGGATACATTATTGATGAGTGTGGGGTGCATGTGGATCTAACCAAGATCCAAGTCATTCAAGATTGGCCAGCCCCAACCACTCTAACAGAGCTTCACAGCTTTCTGGGTCTTGCTAATTTCTACTGCAGGTTCGTGTTGGGATTCTCTCATATCACTTGGCCCTTGAGTCAAGTCACCAAGGGAGGAGCAAAAGAAAAATTCTCCTGGTTGGAAACTCAACAAAAGGTGTTCGTAGAGTTGAAAAATCGCCTCTGTTGTGCCCCAGTGCTCACATTACCGAACTTGCAACAACCATTTGAGATTGAGACAGATGCCTCTGACTATGCTATTGGGGCAGTCCTTACTCAACAAGGGAATCCAGTGGCATATCATAGTGAGACACTATCCAACACAGTCCACAAATATCCCACTTATGACAAAGAGATGTATTCCATTGTATAGGCTTGCCGACAATGGAAACATTACATTTTGGGGAAGGAAACGATCATCCACACAGACCACCAACCCCTGCAGTTCATACAGACACAAGGGAAGTTACAGAACGATTTCCATCAGAAGTGGTACACATATCTACAACAGTTTCATTTGAACATCAAGTACAAGAAGGGCATCACCAATCATGTTGCAGACTGCCTCAGCTGACCATCGATCGTGGCGATAACCACCGTGCTCAACTCTTGTGGGCACGAGACTTCTGATTGGTCGCTTCTCTACAAGAGCGATCCATAATTCATCCACACATACAAGAGGCTCTTGGAGGGAAACCAAGTTCCAAATTTTCACCTCCAGGATGCACTACTATGTCACATGGGACACCTTTGTGTTCCTTCAAGCGAGCGTGCCAAGATGATTTGGGAATTGCACTACAGTCGGGTCGTTGGGCATTTTGGGGTCGAGAAAACAGTGGTAGTACTGCAGAAGTATTTCTATTGGCCGAACCTTCGACAAGACGTCAAGAAGTACATCTGATCCTGCACTGCCTGCTCCATTGCCAAACCGTCCATCAAGAAGCAAGGCCTCTATACTCCATTACCTACTCCTAGTCGAACTTGGGAATCCATCTCCATGAATTACATGTTGGGCCTTCCTTCTACTAAGTATGGCAATGACTGTGTGTTCGTGGTCATCGACAGATTCTCAAAGATGGCCATAATGGCAGCTTGCAAGAAGAATATCACAGCAGAAGCCACTGCTAAACGCTTCTTTGAACGAGTGTGGGTACACTTTGGGATCCCACAGTCTATCATCTCCGATCGGGACAGCAGGTTCCTTAGTACATTCTGGTCTAGCCTATGGTCAATTCTAGACACCAAGCTCACAAAGTCCATAGCTTTCCATCCCCAAACTGATGGCCAGACAGAGGTCGTCAACAGGATGATCGTCCACATTTTGCGCATGTACAACTCAAAGCATCCACGCACATGGGATGAGAGCCTCCCCTATGTACAACATAGCTATAACTGGGCCCTCCACAGCTCAACCAACCACAACCCCTTTCAGGTGGGCTTGGGATTCCAGCCACTATGTCCCATTGACGTAGCCATGCCATTTGCAGCTACTCAGACTGATTCCTATCATGTCCAGTCTGAAGTTTCCAAGGCGAACAACTTCATTGAGCGCATTCACAACATTCACCAATAGGTTCATGACATATTGGACAAATCCAATGCTAAGTACAAGCAGCGGCATGATCAACATCAGGTGCAACACAACTTCCAGGTGGACGACAAAGTGTGGCTACATTTGCAGAAGGAGCGCCTCGCTGGACCCCACTGCAAGCTTCGCCCGCTCCGATATGGGCCATACACCATCACCAAGGCTTTCGGGGACAATGCCTTCGAGCTCAGTATTCCACCATTCCTTGGTCTGCACCCAGTGTTCAATGTGGACTGCCTACGACCCTACTTTCCACCTCTACTGGACACATCAGACGTGGCAGAACAACTCACACCAATAGAGTTAAACCCAGACTGCATGGAACAAGCCACAACTGATCAGATTATGGACACACAGATCAAGAACACCCGCCAGCAAAAGATCCAGCTATATCGAGTTGTCAAAGCAGGCCAACTCCTTCACCGAGGAAAGTGGCTCACCCGGGACCAAGTTCAGCAGAAGTTTCCTCATCTCATGGAGGGACTCAACGCAATGGGGAACATTGCTTCCTAAGGGGGGAGGAATCATCCAGGAGGATATTGGTGGCCACCCGCCTATTCCACTTGGACCCCCACCATTGTTTCTTCAGTTTTTTAGTTTCCTTAATTGTAGCACAATTTACTATTTCTGGCAATTTTTCGGGTCCTAAACTTCCGGAGCTGTTTTGAGGCCCTAAACGACATTTTTTCAACATCTGATGGTCGAGAAAATATGAGTCCATTCTACACTCAAAGTTTTCTATTTATGGCTGTAGTCCTTGAATAGATCTTTTTAACGATATATCATGGGCGTCAAACGGAGGTAGTATGCCAAAGTTACGACCCCGGGAAATTGATGTACCAAGTTACCCAACAGGGCCCATAGTCTGGCATTTCACCTCTTAGGGTTAGTTTTTTGGATGTGTAGGGTTTCCTTTCTTTCTCAATAATATATAGGCCTTCGAGCCTCATTGTAACACAAAGTTCAGAGGCATGTAGCCGCCGCATCTCTCCTTAGAGATAAGCTACCAACACTCTAGCTAGTTTACTTCCATCCTGTATGTAAACAAGTTTCAGTTCTTTGATTAATGAAATGAAGTATTATTTCCACTGCATCTTTGTTTTTATGGGTATTTGTGTATTCTATTGCGTTCTTGCATAAATCTGGATTAGTGACTACCCCTTGGTCTTAGGAGTTCACCTAAAGTGTTAAGGAGCTGGGATGTAGTGGCATTGGGCTCTAGCTCCTCCCGTGCTTACCACTCATTGCACCGTGATTCGTGACCTTGGTCAAGGGTCCTAATTTGAGCGGTAACACTAAGCATGAGGACAGACAAGGGGGGATGACTACTCTTATCTTTCCTAGGCTTGTGGCATGCATGATTAATCGAGGTGTAGACCCATCTAGTTGATTTGTGTGGGTGCTTCTAAATATTGATTGTAGTGTTCTTGGCCTTTCTAACCTATCTGCATCTAATTAAGTTGAACAAAGAGCTATGCTGTAGGACTAGCTAGCAAAATTCCTCATGGAAGTAGACTAGCTTATATGTAGAGACTTTAATAATATGGAGTCCTAGGATGATTAAATTAAGGTTAATCTTGTTCACATTCCTCAAAGGGAGCATACATCTTGGAATGGCCTTAAGGCCGAAATGGGCCTCTACAACCCTAACAAGTATCAAATAATTGATTTGTCAGAGCTATGATTCACTTGGTCTAATTTTAGGGTTGGATTTGAGCAAGTTGAATCACTCAATAGAGTCATGCTTCTAGAGAAAACACTTTCTTCTTCCATGGTAATGGAGGTAGACTGGTGAAAGTCTTGAGGGAGGTTTCTCTTTATAACCAGCAACCAATCGTTTTGTTTATTTCTTGGGGCACTATCACCACCTGAAAATGTATGTCTTGTTTCGCATTTCATGCACTTTCTTTTCTCGACAAGTACAACAGAATATCCTTCGAGTTTAGTAGTATTTATAGGTTGTAAAGAGAGATTTGGAGGTTGTGCACCTTATTTTTATCTTACCGAAGAACCACTCATCATCGAGAAGCATATTTCACTCAACAATAAGAGAGTTTTCATGTGGCATATTTCACCATGAGGTTCCATTTAGGAATATTGGACCCATATTTGGAGTTATGGATACATGGCCTATATTATCATTTGTTGGATCATTGATGTAGCACCCTATTCATAGCTCAAACCTAGGTCCCAAGACCACATGGATGGGTTGTGTGAGAAAGAAGGGAACCTTAGAAGATGAATGCCTTACCACTAGTGATGTCCAAGGCATGAATTATGGAAAGGTAGGGGTCAAAGTTTCGAACAAAGCCTAGAGAATGACATGTGGCAAGGAAAAAGATTAAGGTAGAAATGTCCTACATTGATGGAGGCTCAAAGCATGACATGTCACAAGGAAAATGGCCAAAGGAGGAATAGCCTCTAAAAAAAAGTGCCATGTGGTAATAGCCTCTACAAAAAAGTGCCATGTGGTACTAGAAGTATTTATATGGTCATAAAGGAAATACTCCAAGGGTGAAAAGGACCTTTTTGTTTCTTGATTATGAATTTACCCTTTAAATGAGGGATGCCCTCTTTAAGATGGCATCTAAGCATCTTAAGGGTCTTTATGGGGCATTACACATTATTAGAGGCATGTTGTTCACATATTTGGAGGATTAACCTCAAGAAGTTGACATAAGTCAATTTGTAATTTAATTCAGACCCTAAAAGCTAATCTAAGAGGAGCTCCCTAACTCTAGGGTTTCTAATTCTCTTTAATTATTATATTATTGTTAGGGTTTGTTTTGAAATGTATAAATAGAGGACAATTTCCATTTTCTAAATGCATGGTTTGTAGATATGGAATCCCCCTCCAAGCACATAGTTGAATATCTTTGCAAGGATTGGAGAAAATACAATTTTCAATTGAGGTTTTCATATTTTTTGCACTTTTCATGGGTTGACTTGATGGTTGGAAATTACTCTTAGATTTTTTTGACATAATATTTGAAGAAAGAAAATTTTACTCATATAAGAAGGCGTCAGGGTTGAGGTTTCACCCTTCCTATCTCTTGTCGTAATCATTGTTCATTTTTATGTATATTGTTGTTGGTATTTTTTGCATATTGAGAGGCCATAGTTGTATGTTTCTTCTTCATGATTGCACATTATTCCCTGGTCATTTTCTAATTTTTGTGAGGTGTGTATTTGGAAGAGCCTTCCTTTTAATTCTTGGATATTGGAAATATTTATGTGGTTGGTTAGAACATATTGTTAATAGGATAACTATGCCTCTTCATCATGTTCAAACTCTCTTGTTCATAGGCCTTGACTCCGTAACTTAATTGGATAAGAATTAATCTTGGTAAATTTCACCATCCATCTTATTTTAAAGAAAACATCAAATACAATATGTTCTATGGTTTCTCCCCTAGCACCGGAAAGGAACCAACTTAAATTGAATGGAAGAATTGTTGAGGTGATAGTGGGAAACCTTCATAAGAGCCCATAGGGTTGCACTTTATTAAACGACTTTGTAACATTTGAAGTGTAGTTTTGGGAGGTAATAAATTGGAACCATTGCTAGGGACAAAGTCTAGTTTTTGAGTTGCAGTAGATTGGATACAAATTTGATGCAGACATTTATTTAAAGATAATTTTCTCATCTAGTGACTCCATGAAGAAACAAACCCCTATTCCAAAAGATTTTGAAGTGACATGTTTTTTGTAGAGGTGAGGGCATTGAGTAGGGTTTGAAGGCATTTGAAGAATTACTTGGTGACTCCACTAATATGGAAAAGAGACATGATCGTGAGATGTTTTCAAAATTTCATATCAGTTTGTCATTTTGAATATTTGGAAGTGAAGAAACATGGCATCATTCCAAGAAAGGTTGGACACCGAATGGTATGCCCCTCTAGATTTATTGGATATCCCAAGATATCTAAATGTGATCCCTAATCCAAGATTGGACAAGCATCTTTCGAAGTTCCATGGACACATTGATTAAGATAAACTACATGTTACATATTTTATTGAACTTATTTCATATCTCAATATTTTCCATGAGGATGTCATCATGAAAATGTTTGTACTTACCTTGGAAATGACACAAATGAATGGTTTGACTATTGTTGTCCAATGAAAATATCTTCAATGTCAAATCATTTCACAAGTGTAGGTATCATAGTTATGAAGAAAAAGAACACATTGAGGATCTAGTTGATAAGCCACATGATGTCCATGCCATGCATGATGAGGGCCATCAAAGGAGAGAGGAGATAGAAGTCCTATTGCTTGCATATTAGAGTAACCCCCCAAATGTTCTCTCGGATGAAATCAATAATAAGTACGAGGAATCGATGTCCTTTGTTGATTTTATCAAAGAAAAATATGGTAAGACAAACTAGGAGGAGAATGGAAATGAGTTTCATGAGGATTGCTTGGATGACCAACTTTCTCTTTCACCACATGAGCCACCTGTCATGAGATGCCAGATGAAGATGAAACGAAGTTTGATAAAGTTACTAAAGACCTTACTAGAGCACCTCATGGAGATATTGATGATGAAGATAATATGAAAGACTATGCATCCCATCTTCTTTTAAAAGAAGCATCTTGTGATGTACACTTCCATGAGGAGGACATTCCAACATCCATCATCGTTTTCAACAAGGATGAGGATTTGGTAAGTTATGGTGAATTTACTTTTTAAATTTATGAACATGATGATGAAATTTTTGAAAGGTTAAAATTGATAGATCTTGTAGAGAATCCCTTGTAGAATATTGAAATTTCAAGAGCTTCCATTATCTCATGCAAGGAAAATTGTAGGAGCGAAATTTGGCTCATGGGATCATTTTTCATTTTTTCCAAAAATAGATTCGCTAGTTTCCATTTTTTCTAAAATGATTTTCCAAAATTACACAGGATAAAAAAAACATTACTCTAAACATTGCCAAAATTGTCCAAAAACTATATAAAATCCTTAGAAATTTGAAAATTTATACAAAATTATTGTTGAACATTTTAAGGTTAGAAATTTAAGAATTAGAAACATTGCCAAGGTTTCTACACTTAAAGAAAAATATGTATATCCTTAAAATTTTACCTAATCTGATGAGATAAATAACATGGCAGCCTAGATCATGATGACATAAACAATCTTGGCCTAGTTAGAAGACATGCCTAGGATGTTGATTGATTGTTTGATCATGAAGACCCTATCCATGGCAGTAAGAGTGAAAACTTGGTGGTGGAAAACATGAATTTACACTTCCCTTTTTCAATTAGCATTGAAAACGATTTATTGATGCTTGATGAGAACAATTCAGATTTTGTTTTCCTTGTTTTTGGATAGCTAAAGGATGATGTGATGCATTTTTTTCTTATTTTGATGATAGACATCCGTACAATTTCAACAAGGAAGCAAATTTATTACTTCATGGGGAGAAAAGTCATCATGAGATTATGACACATGCATAAATTTTCCAACTGTTGCCAACTATATTGTACAATAGTTAAACCTCCATTGAGCCGCCAGTGTTGGAACATGATCAGTGTTCACTTCCAGAGTATCAGGGGTTTAGTTTGCAATAATTAGCCAATTTTGGCTAGCCGGTTATATTTTTCTGCTGAAATGACCATGGCCCCACGAGGTTTGTAATAAGTGTGCTAGTAGGGTTTTGAGTGGCTCGGATTCTCATGACTTGATTATCAACTAAGGCATTCCATAGAGTTTTTTTACCTTGTCAATTATGCTTTGCCTATAGCCAAGTAATAATCGACAAGGTTTTCTCCCGCTTCCTCCAAAGCTGGAATGCCCGATTTTGAAATTTGAGCCTTGGGGGGTTATTAGAGTCCAACTGATGTATATGAACCTACTAGACACCATGTATGTCTTATATGGTCATTTCCTAGGTCCCTCGTCCATTAAAAAGAATGTCTGAAATTTGTTTATCGAACGCGTTGGATGAGTTTTATTTTATTATTATTATTATTATTATTTTTCCAAATATTTAATTGGAAAAATACAATTTATAATATGTCAGTCATTTGGGGATGGTTTCAAGTGATTGGAGGCTTAATTCCTAAGCCAATAATATCGGTTAAACCCCAAACCCACTTATCCTAAGTTTCGGATGGTCATCTAGCCATTTAATTTATATTTTCTCAAAAAATCAATAAAAGAGAAATTATTAATTAAATTAATAAAAAATAAAAAATTGGAGAATTATCCAATTCTCTCCAAAATAATCCAATTGGATTATTTAAAAAGGCCAAATGACATGGCAACAAAAATTCATGATGATTCCAATCAACTCCAAGTGCTTTCAGTCAACTATCCAGTCACCAGAAGATATCTTCAGTGGGAGAATTCACCCTCCTTCATTAGATTCACGATTTGATGATGTCGAGGTGATTTAATGCAAGGTTGAGTTAGCATTTATTGGAAGGTGGGCGCAATCCTAGTTTTGTGGCCACATCATAGCTTGGCTCCCTTATGAGCTTGAGTTAGCATTTACACCAACTCAAGACTTGATCTCCTTCAAGCTCACACATTCTCCTTGAGGCTCACGTATCCACTTGGCAATCACGTGATTGGTTGGGTGTGCATTACGAGGTTGGATGGAGCTTCCAATGTGGGAGTCGGGGGTGCCTTGCCAAGGTGGAGGCCACCTCCCCACTCGTATTTACTTCAACTTCGAGTTATCTCATGTGTTATCACTTGGATCTCAACTCCAAGCTTGATCTTGATTGGATTCGAATTAGTGTTTGGTGCCATTTGGCTCTCTTTTGAAGCCAAATTCGAGGTAGGTTTCTAGTGTCTAGTTTTTGTATAAAAGGAGTGCCTTGCTTCCTCATTCCTCATGGAGATTTGTGCATGAAAACTCTGGAGAATTTTGTATCAATTGTTTAAGATTTAATAAAGAGGAAGACTTTGGAGGTCCATGTTGGAGTTCTTTGTGTGTCAATTTCATCTTGTGTGAGGTGATACCTTGGCTTATCTTAGCTCTCTTGATTTTTAATTGTATGATCATTGTTTGGAAGGCTAACAATATAGCACAATAGCATTTGATCTACTATTTTCATTTGAGTGTTGTGGTTTCTCATCCGTCCATCCCTTTTGTGTCTAAAAACTTTATTTCTTGCTCCACCCAAGGTCAATTGTTCCACATCGAATAGGTATGATTCTATGTCTATCCCTAGTTTAGATGGCTTCAAACCTATGGAAAGTCTGGGTATCCAGATTTCCTCCTCCCCCATTAGGGATGAAACTGGTCCTCTACCTCACCTGGCTTTAGGGGAAGATTACATCAACAACTCACCTATTGTTTCGAGCAGGGTAACTCCTCTCTTGTCAAAGGACGACTTGGATCCTGTGGATCATGCTTTACTGACTAATCCCATGCTGGACAAGGTCCCTTTGCCTATCTTTGGAGGGTTTGAGTCGTCGGGTGTTTAAGAGTCGGGGTTAAATTTTGGCTCTATCCATTTTTCCAATGTCACTACACTCAAAAAGCCAGTCAAGAAAATTGCTGATACAAAAGGGAAATGGGTTAACCCGTGTCTATTTGAAGTCTCCTCTATCTCTTTGGCCCTAAATCTGGGTCAGATACATGGGTCACTTAGAGCGAGTGATGGCCCTTGTATTGTTGAAAAATTATCATTGTATCGTTCAATATCAGAGGGATCGGCAACCATCCCAAAAAGGCAGCCCTTAGAAGGTTACTCGATTCAGTTAAGCCGTATGTCATTCTTCTGCAGGAAACAATGCACAGGAAACAATTCCCGTGCATGCTTTCAAACTTTACGCCCTAGCTGGAAGTGTTGTGGTCTCGATTCTTCTATCTAGTCTAATGGGATCCTTGTTGCATGGAACCCCTTAGTTGCTGATTTTGTGGCCTTTCAAACATGTGTAGGCATTGAGATTGAAGGCCACTTTAGGGGGGTGGATCAACTCTTCAATATTGTCAACATGTATGGACCTTATCGTGACCGACAACTTTTTTGGGATTCTGTATTTACTAGCTCGACTATGCAGTATCAATGTCTCATCCTCGACGGGGATCTGAACCTCACACTATCCTTGGATGAGATTTGGGGCTCAGGGTTCCTGGTTGATCCATTAGCCTCCTATTTCAAAGATCATTTTGACTTGCTGGGTCTCATTGACATTGTTCCATCTCATATGGTTCCTACTTGGAACAACAGTAGGGCTGGAAAACAGGGTGTTGCTAAGCGTTTATATCGTTTTTTGATGCATGAATCTCTTCCTGGTAAGTGTGGCATGCTTAGATCCTGGGGTGAGGCCACTGGTGTCTCCGATCATAAGGAAATAGTGCTTCAAGTTGATTTCCCAGTTAATAGGAGGATATACCCCTTTAAGTTCAACAGTACTTGGTTGGAGGATTCAGATTTTTACGAAATGGTTGTGCGCACTTGGAAGAATTTGGTACCTTTTGATCATCTCTCATATATACAAGCTTTACAGAAGAAAATTGCAGCTCTACGAGCTGAGGTGATCAATTGGAAGAGGCACAAGAAGAAGTCTATGTCAGTTGATTTGAAATCCCTTGAGGACCGACTTAATGCACTGGAAGCATCTGAGGATGAGGATCTCTTCTCATCTTCCAGGAAGGACACTATTTTGGGACTTGTAAATCAAAAGGAGAATATTTTAAGGTAGTTGGAAACTACTTGGAGATTGAAAAGATGGGCACTTTGGATTGCTAAAGGAGATAGTAACACCAAAAATTTTCAGCATTTTTCCAACCAGAGGAGGAACACAAATTCAATTTGGGAGGTGAAAGGAAGTGATGGAAATTTCAGATCGGATCAGGCCTCCATTATGCATTTAGCAGAAGAGTATTTTCAGGGTATCTACCATCAAGATCAGGTGGGTAATTTGGAAGCTCAGCTAAACATTGTAAAGCTCTTTCCTATATTTTTCACTACTGATGATGGAAAGGAGATTGGGGCAGTTGTTTCTCTAGATGAGCTCAAGGAGGTTCTTAAATCCTTTTTCAAAGAAAAGAGTCATGGCCCGGATGGCTGGACAATGGAATTTTTCTTAAAAAAAAATTTGAGTTATTTGGAAATGATATACTTCGGGCCATGGAAGAATCTAGAACAAAGTCTATTGTTCCTAAGAGCTTAAACTCGACCTTCCTAACATTGATTCCAAAGAAAGATAAACCGAAGGATTTCAATGAATTCTGACCCATTTCTTTATGTAACTTATTGTATAAAGTGATCACAAAGATTATTGCCATACAGATTAATTTTGTCTTGGCCAAGAACATATCTATGGAGCAGTTTGGTTTTATGTCAAATCGTCAAATTCTTGAGGCTGTGGGGGTCGTATAGGAATGCTTACACTCGGTTACAATGAAGAACATACCAACTTTTATACTTAAACTGGACCTGATCAAGGCATATGACCGATTAGACTGGTCTTTTCTTAGACTGATACTTATCTAGATTGGACTTCCTTTGATTGTGGTGCAATGGATTATGACGTGTATCTCCTCCAACAACTATGCGGTCCTTATAAATGGTTTTCCTACAAACTACTTTTCAGGGAGTAGAGGTATACGTCAAGGCTGTCCTCTCTCCCCCTTATTGTTCATTTTGGAAATAAAGGTGCTGAGTAGGCTCATCAATGAAGCTAAGGAGGCTCAAACTATCAAAGTTATTAAACTCACTCGTGCTCTTGCTATCACTCATTTTCTCTTCATTGATGATGTCTTGATTTTTGGAGTTTCCAACTTGAAGGAGTGGACTTCTTATAAGTGTATCCTTGATTTTTTTGTTTAGCCTCAGGCATGGCTATTAGTCCTAGTAAGTCATGTTTCCTTTCTAACTGTAAAGATGTGGGGTGTGTGGAAAATCTAAAAGAGATTCTCCCATATAAAATGGAAGACATTGATTTTGGTATCCATTATTTAGGTTTTTTCTGTAAAGGAAACAATTACAGGATCGAGGATTGGAGATGGTTGGTTCAGAAGATTGAAAGAAGGGTTAATAATTGGTCTTATTGCTGGCTCTCTATTGGGGTTGTTTGGTCTTAGCTGTAATGTACCCACCTGCTGACCCAATGCAAGGAAGGGAACATGGCACTATTATCTGGGCATTTCATAAAACTCAGCCCACTAATTTAAAACATAAGAATTTAAACATTGGTGTGCAGATACAATCAGGTAATATGCACAGCGGAATTTAAATCTAATCCACACACACAATTCATGCCCATCTAGCATATCAAAACAGTCATCAAATTGATGCATTGCAGAAGTAAATACATAGACAAAAAACACTTATCTTCATTGTGTAATTGTCCCAAGCAACTAGCTATGTCGCTGCAACGTTCCACCCAACCATAGGCTCTTCGACAGCTTATACTGAATCCGTCCGAAGGCCACCCTCGAGCTGGGCATGATTCTCACAAGGAAAGGGAACATTCTAGCTCACACACAACCCATTAACCATTTCATCTTAGCCAAGCCAGTCCAACTGGGTTTATCAGGCTACACTTGAACAATGGATGCTTATTCTCAAGCTCAAGCCAGAACAATGGATTACCCATTACCCATACCCCAACATACTCTTTCTTCTCATAGCAAAAATGATCATTGACAGGGTTACACATTTACAACAAAGGTGTTCACAAAACAGGGTCCACATTGGCTCTCCCAACTCGTGGTTCACCCAAGCGAACTGTGTAATTTCGATTTCAACCCCAGGGAGAAAAACCGACTTCTCCCCACTGGTTAGGATCCTTTCCAATGGCCTAAATGACCTCCAGGAAGACCCAAAAACGTTCTATTTTCTTCCCCACTGGTAATCAATACAAAAACGCCCCTTCCCAGGTAGAAAGATGAAGGCAAACCCAGAAAAACCATAGAGGAAAACGCCCAGGCAGCTAGAGCTACGTGAGGGAGCAAGACTGATGGTTGCATAATGGCTTAGAGAGAAATTTCGTGGCTCTATTCTTGCCCAAGGAGACAAACACGTTTTTCCATCAAGGGTGGCTTGCCCATACCCGAATTTGGACAGCCATACCTTTCCATTCCCAAGGCATTAACTACCTCAACCAACTCTTGGGAGAAATCAATGGTTGGGTACAAAAGTCAACATGGGTAGTTGAGGGTTTGATGGGTCCTCTCATTGAAATTTGGCTTGACTCTAGTGGATCAAGGGTTTGAATGTTTTCCCTCTTAATTCCTTGTGAAATCATGCCCCCATCTCTTTGTTGCATTGCATAGCTAGTTGTGGGTATTTTTATTAAAATGCATATTACATGATATTTGAATTTCCAATGTGCATTGCTAGCACACAAACCATATGCATCACTAAATCGATGGCGGGGCCTTGGCCTTGAGCTCCTCACCATGATTTCATAACAATATTACATCATTTATAATGTTAATGCCATGGGGTCAAACTGGGGACATTACATTAGCTCAATCGGTTCTGCAAGTATCCCGGTGTATTGGTTTCGACTAAGGAGAGTGCCTACTACTATCATCAATATCATTCACAATAGGGTGTTCCAGTTCTTATGGTCTGGTAAACCACAAGTGAGGAAATTACACTTTGCAAATTGGAAGAGCATGTCTTGGCCCAAATTGAAAGGACGACTAGGGTTGAAAAACTTAGATATTTTCAATTGTGCCATGAGAACCAAAAGTATTTGGAGGGCATTGGGAGATGGTGGTCTTTGGATCAAAGTCATTCGGCATAAATATTTGAAGACCTTTACAATTCTTTAGTGGATTCGCAATCCGGTTCTAACCTTCCAATAGGCCTTTGTTGTGTGGTGTGGTCTCATTAGCACTTATAAATACATTGACCCCTGGATCAACTGGAAGATCAACAATGGATCATATGTTTTTATTGGTACATACCCTTTTATTAGTTGTGACATCGGTTACTCACTTCCAGATGAATTGGTTCGGGAACTACATAAGAGGAAGTTTGTATTTTTAGCTTAGGTCTATCACTTTGGTTTTGTGCACATTAAACCTCACTGGCTCTGCGCACGGGATTTGGATCTCCCCGAGCACTTGACAATGGTTTGGGATAATTATATCTAACAATTGTCTTTTTCCTACATTACCTTAAATGACTCTGCGGACCAATTAGTTTGGGATGGGCCAGATTCCAATGGGGTCCTTTCTATGCAAAAGGTTTATAACTTGATTTAAATGACGTCTCTTCCCCTCCTACACAGAACTGGTGGTACTCCAAGGTCTGGAAATGGAATTTTCTGCTCAAACTAAAATGTTTCTTGTGGCTATGCTTCAAGGATAAAATCCTAACATGGGTGAACTTGTAGAAAAAGGGTTCATGGGGCCAAGTGTTTTCTCACTTTGCAGATATGCAATAGAGGACATTCACCATTTATTTATACATTGCAGGTTCACTCATTATGTATGGAATGTGTTAAAACTGTGCTTGAAAATATGGGAGGATTGGAGTGGTGATTACGTAAACAATGTTGTTTACAGGTGGTGTCATCTGAAGGAAGACTACTTGACTCTACCTTTCTTTATGATGATGTAATCTGGAAATTCAGGAATGAATGGATGTTTGAGAATATCACTCCTTCTGTTTATGGCACTTGTATAAGGATCTTTGTTGCGGTTAGTGGCTACGGGCCTATTGTGAAAAAGGACAAACTCATATCCATATGTTATCCTACTCTTGACGATGATTCCATCTGTGGTTTCTTTGATGGGGCATCAAAACAGGGCTTGTGTGGCGCAGGAGCGGTTATATATTTAAAGAAGAACCATATCATTCATTTAAAATGGGTATTGGCATGGGTAGCAATACCAAACCTGAGCTTTTAGCTGCTCGTTGTCTTCTTTGTTTTGCATCCGTCAGGGGCCTCTTCTCTATGAAAATCTTTGGAGATTCTGTAGTAATTATAAATTGGTTCAATCGGAAGTAAAAAATTGATGTACTGATTTTGGTGCCATGGTTAAGGGAGGTGAAACGATTGAATTCTACTTTTGCTCATCTAACTTGCCAACATGTTTACTAGGAAGCTAATACAGAGGCCGATCGTCTTTCCAAGGAAGCCATTGGATCTATGGATGGGTTTCTTCACTTTGCAGAATTTCTGGACAACGCCCTAGTTGATTAGGGTACTATGAGGACATTATGATTGTCTGGTCTTACCATGTAGTGTTTTTTGTTCTAGTTTCTTTAGACATTAGATAGACATGGAGCTTACATTATGGAATTTTCTATATGAAGTGAACATGCCTTGAATATTGGGTTTCCCTCAGGTATTATCTGTTAGTTGATGAGGGATACATATCCTAAGTTAAGAGACAGTTTTTTGTTTTAGAATTGAAAACTCGTTTATAACTTTGATTTTTTTTTTAAAAATAACAAGTTACAATTTTTTTTCTTAAAAAAAGATATATTTTTTTCTCTACCTACTTTTATAATTGTGAATTTCTTCCCCTAATCTATTATTTAATATAATTTTCTAACAAAACTATTTATTATATTTTTTTAACAAAATGAGCTTTACATGGAAAAGTTTCACATCATTCTAAAGACCTACAAACGTAAGAGAGTTACTCACCTTTTATATATATATATATTTTAAAATTTTAAAATATATATATATTAATTTAAAATAATTTTACTTTAAAATAAAATACTCACAAAATCAATCTTATTTTTTTAATAATCCACCTTTAATATAATGAGATGATATTTTGGTTATCTAAATATAATTGTATACTTTATTTTATTGATTTTTTTATTGTTTAAATACTTGTTTCTTATATTTCTTTACCTACTTTTGCAACTGTCAATTTCTTCTCCTAATTGTTCATGATAATTATTGTAGATTAGATGATATTTTGGTACTCTACATATAATTATATACTTTATTTTATTGATGTTGGTATTGTTTAATTTTTTTTTCTTTTCTTTACCTACTACTGCAATTGTCAATTTCTTCTCCTACTTGTTTATGATAATTATTGTAGATTATATTATTTCTTGAAATATATTGTATTTTTTATTAAATATAATTTTGTACAATTATTTATTTGAGATTTTTTATAATTATTTATTTTGAATTTTAATAAAATAATTCTCTACATTATTTTATTTGTTGTAAAAGTTAATCTTGTTTTTTTATTAATCCACATTTAATGTAATTAGATAATATTTCGATACTCTACATATAATTGTATCAATAAATTATTTTTTTCTACTTTTCCTTTATTTTATTGATTTTTTTATTGTTCAACTAATTCTTTCTTCTTTTTATTTTTCTTTACCTACCTCTACAATTGTGAATTTCTTCTCCTAATTGTCCATCATACCTATTACCTTGCTATTATTTATTGTAGCCTTGCACATTATACTATTCCTTGGAATTGATTATACTTCTTTAACAAAATGTTGCATGTTAAAATTGTTGGTATGGAAGAAGTCAAACTGCCAGGATCCCTTAATTTAGGGTTGGTATTCTTAACCTCTTCAATCTCTATTTCAAGTATAAAGAGACGGGCCCTTCATATTTTTTAATTTCCTCTCTTAAACATTCTTTAATCATCTGACATACTTAATATCTTGATTCCCTTCTTCATGTAAGTACTCTCTTGGTTATTGTGGTGACTTCTTCTCTCTTCTCCTCTCCACCCTCCTTAATTTCTTAAGAAGGTTAACTTCTCTAAATTTATTTGTATGTTTTCTGTCAATTGGATGGTTTTTGGCACCTTTTGGTCTTGATTTGGGTTCTAGGGTTCACCAAATGGTGATCATCTTATGTATTTAGGAAATGCCACCCTTTTCCACACTTATGTAAGACCTTTGGTAATCACCATTTTCCATTTCCCTAGATCATCTTAAGTTTTAGGTTTTGATTTGTTGTTGGTACTCATTTCTCCTACATATTTTATTTTATATTGTGTCTTTCTACCCTTCTTTAGGATCACCCAATTCGATCAATGTGGTCACAAGAAATTCGACAATTTTCCCTAAATAAGGTTACCGGTGATTGTACGATAAGAGACCTCTCCTTCCCATTAAGTGCAATGGGAAACATTGATTTTGTGTGTGTTTTATGTTTCCTTGAATCTCTAATTATATTGGGCTTCATTTGAGCATTGTTATACTATGTGCAGTGTTGGGGCATGCATGACCAGTTCTTTAGATATTCCACTTTCTTGGGATCCACTCTAACCCTATCCTGACTCACAATATGACCCAAGTATTCAACCTTAGTCTTTCCAATAGCACATTTGGAACATTTCACAAATAATTTTTGGTCTTGTAATAAGTGAAAAGTATGAGGAACATGATGGAGGTGGATTTCCCACGTGGGATTGTAGACTAATATATCATTGAAGAAAACTAAGAAAAAATGGCAGAGGAAGGGGTGAAAATCTTATTCACGAGACTCTAAAAAGTGGAAGGGGCATTACGAAGGCATACGAGTAAGACCAAGAACTCAAAATGACCTTCATGAGTGCATAAAGATGCTTTGATTATATCTTCCTATTTCATATGGATTTGATGGTAGCTCGAACGAAGTTCGAGTTTGGTGAATAATTTGGCACCATGCAACTCATCTAAGAGATCATCAATAACTGGAATATGAATTTTGTCTTTGATGGTGATTTTGTTGAGAGCTCAAAAATCAGGACACATGCACCAATCAACTTTCTTTTTTAGTACCATAACCATAGGTGAAGAATAAGGGTTGGTGCTAGGATGGATAACACATGCATACAACAATTCCTGAATGATATTTTCAATTTCATTCTTCTAGGAAAAAAGTTGGTGGTAAGGATGGAAATTGGGGTGTTGACCACCTGAAATTAAAGGAATGGCATGGTTACATTATCCATGGGATGGAGCTAAACCCTTGGGTGCATCAATAACTTGTTGGTAATTGGAGAGAACATGTTGCAAGTCTAGGTGAATATATGAGGGGAGGGTGCCCAAAACTTGGATGGAATTGAACTAAGCAATAACACCAAAGTGGCCCTTCTGCAACAGTTTCTCCATTTGTTGGGAAGAGATAATTTCATGTGAACTCAGAGTAATTCCCTAAAGGTGATGGGTGTGCCTAGCTTGAATGAAGCAAAGAAATTTTTTTCTTAAATCCATGGAGATGGTACCTAACACTGGTACATATGGGGTCAATTTTCAACAAATTACGATGGTATAAATAAACTCGTTCGTAGCATCAACAATTACTACATAGTTACTATTTTTTTTTGTTCTTCCTAATGTTTATTGGACTTGCGATGTGTGTTTTATTATCATAGGTCTTACGACTAAGTATTGTTTTTATTACGTCAAAATCCTCAATATCATCCCTCTTATGACAGAATCCTCAATATCGTCGCACTTACGATGAAATTCTCAATATCGTCAAAATTTCGACGTAATAACGTATGAGGTTTTCTAGTGTATTAATGCTTTAACGATCATTAAATTTTGGTATGGTCAACATTGACATGGTAAATGCTTGTTGAAACACTGATGTCGGCGAAGTACTATATAAATATGTACTTTTTTACATTTTTTGTTTAGGTGCAACATTCATAAAATCTCTTTTGGTCATTGCTTGACGCATGAAACAGTCTTGTATCTATCTACTTGTTTCACATCAAATTGTTGGTCTACATAGCTCATATTTTTTACTTTTAAGGTTATAAATTTTTAATATTTCTTCGTCTCCTAAATACCTATATTGGGTCTGGCCAAACCCTTAGACCCTATTTTATTTGGGGATACATGTAGTTGTGTAGGAAATAGTTTTAAAGATGTTTGATTTGTGGAGGTTAATGTTTTTACCATACTAGTATATTTGTATATTGTACTTATTATATTACTTCAATGGATTCTATTGCAATAGGTAATTACAATTCCATATAACATTACTCCATAAGAAAATGAAAGGATGCTTGCTAGGTTAAGAGTGACATTGGAGGAAAATGGTGATGGAAAATGTTATTTCCCTTGCACTTGATGCAAGCAATTCAATAGAAGAAGGATTTTAACAACTTTAGTTGAAATTAAAAAAAATTGTAGGTAGTATGGGCATGTTGAAGGGGAGTATGAATATCATCCCTTGGTAAGTTATTCATTATAATATATATGTATTTGTATTGATTGTATTTATAAATATTTATATCATTTTACATTTTCTTATATACACTTATTTTATTTTATTATTTGTAATTATAAAGACAAAGCATCCTAGGTGTGCACCAAGTACAACTAGTAGAAATACTATTAATGTACAACCTGATGAAGATGGAGTGAATATTGACATCAAGTTAATCATATGGAAGAAGATGACACAACTAATAATACAATTGAGGATGATGGGATAAATAGATTGATCCATAACATCTTTTCTCTTATGGAGGAAAACTTCGATGATATTCATGATGTTCTTATGATTGAGAAGTCACAACAACCACTTTATGAAGGATCAAGAACAAATATTCTCTCTGCTATAATGTTGTTGGTGAACTAAAAGGTAATGAATGGTTTGTCAAACACTTCTCTGACATGAATCCTAAGGAATGTAATATAATTTGTCACATATATATACATAAATTTTTTTTTTCTCTATTTTACTGTTAATTACCGTGTAAATTATGGATGCAATATTTATGATTATTATTATTTACATTAACTAGCTTTTTTGTGATGTAGATTGTTAGGTGAATTTATTTTACCACCGTCAAATAATCTACCTCTCACATAACAAGAATTATCTGGCACTATGAAAGATATTGGAATGGAGTATCAGGCCAACGATGCATGTCCTAATGATTATTTTATATATCATGGAAAATATGCATCGAAACTAAATGTTCGCAATGTAAAACCAATAGATATAGAACCGATCAAGTAACAAAAAAAGTGCATCACAAGGTTCTTCGTCATATTCCCATAATTCCACGTCTACTGTGTCTATTCAGGTGCCAAAGCATAGCACTATTTATGGATTACCATGAAGGGAAAATAAGTGAAGATGGTGTTTTTTGAATTCCTGTAGATGGTTCTGCATTTAGGATCATCAAAGAAAGATGGCCAATTTTTAAAGGAGAACCTCGTAATGTTAGGATTTATTTGGCAATTGGCGGCGTCAATCCATTTGGCAAGCTTAGGTCTATTTACTCATTGTGGTCTATTTTTGTTATAAACAATAACCTTACTCCTTGGATGTCAATAAAGAGGGAACACATAATGTTGACAATTATTATTCTAGGTATTTTTTTACAATATTCGTTGAACGTATCATTTAATTTGTCTTGTTCGTTGCATGCTAATTTATTATATATATACAATCCATCTAGTAATTATGTGTATTACTTTAAACCATTCAGGTAAGTACCAAGTTAAAGATATGAATGTATATATTGAGCCTCTTATGGACGAGCTACTGAAGTTATGGGCTAGAATCACTAAGTACGGCATCTCTATACCAATAGGGAAAACACAATTTCAATTCCATTGAATACTGACACGGACAATTCATGGCATCTCAAGGATAACACATTTTTGTGGTATGTAACATACTACTACACTTTAATAGTATATATTTTTATGAAAATATCATGCATTTTTTTAAATATAAATTCCTTGGTAAATAACTATACATCTGACATTAATTTGTATATTGTAAGTCTTCAAACAAAGGTAAAATGTGCATGTACAGTTTGTAGTCCAAGGATGCAATCTCGCTATTCAAGAAGTTTGGGAAATGAGGTGTTTGATGAGTATAGGAATATCCTCCCTAATAACCATAGGTATCGAACTACTGAAAAAAATATGTAATAAAACCAAGAAGAATGACACTTCATCTATGGAAGTTGGAATGTAATAAAAATAGTCAAGGTAAGCAATTTGTCTATGTATCATATGTAATAATTTTCATATTTTATTTGTGTTAATGTTTACCTTATCTAACTATTATTGTTGTAATTTCATTTATGTTTCATAAAGGCCATCAAGGCATTGTTGGGATTCCACGGGGAATGAAAAGTTACCCCATACAATTCAACAAGTTTCTCTATTATGAGCATCTACAAATAGCTCTTGTTTGATACAATGCACATTGGGAAGAATGTAACAAAATCATTATGGAGAATCTCCGATGGGAGGAAACATGTTATACAACTTGATGAGAACCCGACATTGTTCTCATTTTTTTGGGGGTCAATTTTAGTTGTTGTTTTTACTTTCGTTTCGAAAAGTGTGTATACTGGTAGCAATATTTTTCAGTTTGAGCCATTTTTTGTGATTTTGAAACTTATTGGTCATAAGAAAATTATAACTTTTATTTACAAGGGCCATTTTCCAAACTTTACAAAAAAATATACATTTAATAGCTAGCTATAGTAAAAAAATACACACATTTTTGAATTTTTGTAAGATTTAGAAGCTAGTTAGAACGAAAAATACATGCATTTTCAATTTTTTTTCATTAAAATTTTATCTCAAAGAAGTCATTTTTTGGGAAAATTTGTAAACAAAATGAGAAAAAAAGACATTTCAAACCATTTTTCAACGTATTTTATGCTATTTGATGTATAAAAATGATACTCTTTAACATTATTTCCATAAAGTGATGATTCACATAAACTCAACAAAACGTATACTATATATTTCTAAATATCATATTAAAAAAAATAGTTATTCTCAAAATAAAATAAAATATTCAAAACATTACAAAATATCTTATAAAAAATTTGTCAACTTTGACATTTTCCTCAACAATATGAAACTAATCAACAATATCATGCATCCCAAAATATTCATCAAAATTGACATTTTCTGCTGGTTGGTTCTCTTCCTGGACCTCAATGTGTTCTTCCATTGGGTCCTCTACTTCTGCAAAATGCCCAAAGTGATCTTTTGCAAACATCCCTTTTAAAGGAGGTTGAGGCTCTTTTGACTTCTTTGCCACACATGACTCACTAAATTCTCCTTTCTTCAAACCAACTTTCTGCATTTCATCTGGAAGAACTTTCATAGCATTAATTCTTTGCTTGATATAATTGCACTGTAGTAGATCATTCTCAATGGATATGCAATTTCTTCCTTTTTGTAATGAACATGCTATTGTTGTACCTAATCAACACATACAAAACAAAAAAAGTTAAATAACATAATGAAACATAAATTTAAAAAATATATATAACTGAATTTAGATTACGACACTAGTTTCATATGTAATATCATAAATATTACCTGATCCCGAGAACAAATTTAAAACCTAGTCTCCTTCTCTTGAAAAAGTATCTAAGAGATACTTAATCAATGCTTGTGGCGTCTGGTAGATGTTTACAGTCTCTCCTTTCAAATATCTTTCTTCATATGTCAACTTGTTAACGACAACATTATAAGACAATATTTGACTATATTTCCTTCACTCTTTTCATTGATTAAAAGAGTTTCATAGGTCTCATCTTTTGTCCAACATGCGAGATGTATCTTTTTAGTATCACTCATAAATGGATCAGTGTTGGAGCTACGAATGTTAGGCTTATGCCTGTAATAGAAATAGATAAGAATCTAATTAACTTATACAAAAATAATTTTGGTTTCTAAATTCAAATGTTTAATAATATACTACAAATATCTTACCAATACAGTTGTTTCCTTGAGTTTGATTTATCCTTGAAGGTTGTTAGCATCGCTCCTCCTTGTACATCTGAATGGAAAACAAGAAATATCCATAGGGGTGATGTTGTGACGTCCATAAATCATGAAACCACTTTATTGAATGATTGGTATGCACACGTATGCATAAGGCTCAGAATCATAAGTAATGTTTTTGGTATTGTATCCATGAGGGATATCTGCAATAACTAGGGAGTACTCCTTTTTGGGAACAAGATTTGAAATGTTTGCACGGTCACCCAAAATCACTTTATATTGCACAGTGTCGATCCCATTCCAAACGTGATGATCAAGGGTGTCATCAATTTCAACGTTTGCAAGATCTTGTCTTCTTTGTCGTTCTATTTTGGCTCTTTGAAAATGAATTTTGAAAGAATCCAGTACTATATTCTTCTTTGACATATTTGAAAAAAAACTTATATCTATAAGTAATAAAATATAAATGAATTCACTTAGAAATAAATAAAATATAAAATATCATAAATCATCATACCTTTTTGT
Organism: Larix kaempferi; assembly: GCA_027924585.1. Classification (NCBI taxonomy): domain Eukaryota; kingdom Viridiplantae; phylum Streptophyta; class Pinopsida; order Pinales; family Pinaceae; genus Larix; species Larix kaempferi. Next base: position 3,260,483 of record BSBM01000619.1, read on the forward strand.
ATGCAACAAAAAAATCTTTTAAGCTTTCCATGGAGCTTGAATCTGGATAGTTGCATCTGACATCATCCCAACTCTTCTCACCTTACATTATAACCATATCATCTTGTATTTTCATGTAAACCTTATGACTACATGATGTAAAATAAATGGCGGTAACAATGCCATCTAATAATAACACAATTCTCATTTAATACAAAATATTAAACTCAAAAAATAAACCTAAAAAACTAAAAATAACCTATAAACTTACTTTTCAAAATCATTGCACATTCCTTCCATGGATAATTCACATGACTTTACACGTGCAAGTATTGTAGATATAAGTGTTTCAACCTTCACACCTTGTAATGATCTCCAGGGTGTTATAGTCATATCTTTTGGAAAAATCTTGACATCAGAGCCTCCTTGACTACTGCTCCATGCAACTGCTTTACTTTTTTTACCTTCTGATTTTTTATGCCAATATTCTCCAACATGCTAAATATGTCATCAATCAAATTCCATATGGGGCCCATTCTAAATTCCAACTGAATAGAGTTATCTATAGCTCTGAATGCATCACTTTTTTTCAAACCTTTCTATTTCACATTGTGCTCTTTAATAGGGATACCTATTTCCATACAACATTGTTTCCGGAAATCTGCATCAACTTTCGATCTATCCCCACCACATATTTGTTCAAATTCATTGTGGATAAATCCTACCCTTTGAACTAATGTCATGGAAATCCTATAGTCATTATCTGTGTTGTGATCCCATGCCAATAGTTTTTCTTCTACATCTGTTAAACCAGTGTAAATGATGCATTTCACTGTTTGAAAAATAGGGTTTTTTGGAAACTCTTGCATCAATTCTCTTCTAACCTCCGCAGAATTATTTCCTCCCAAAACATAGTAGTTGTAATAAAAAAATTTTGATTATTCAAATGCATCTCTAACATGAACATCTTTTGGGTCAACAAGAACTAGGTAAAAGTATGAAGGGAAGGAAGAACTGCGTTGGAAAGTTGAAACTCTCGACGTTTCGATCCCTACTCTGGGATCATCATCAGGAGACCAATGAAGCCCAATGATGATCCCAAAGTAGGGATCGAAACGTCGAGAGTTTCAACTTTACAATGCAGTTCTTCCTCACCTTCATACTTTCAACTGCTATTGCATAATGACTACATTACAAACAAGAACTAGGTAGTCAACCACATGTGCATAGGGATTGTGCCTCATCAATGCTTTCAAGTTATGAACATGCAAGCGATGTGGTTTCCTAATTTGATACTTCTCTTGGCCTTCTATGTGTCTATAAAGTTGCTTTACATTTAAATCAAATGTATTCCCATTGCGAACCAACTTATCCCTCTGCAATCGATCTCGAATAGCTTTTTGTGTTGTCTTAACAACACCATCATCTAGAATGCCACTTGGAGTAATGATTTCCAAACTGTCCCCCGGGTTCTCACTATGATTTGCAACATTGGATTGAACATATTCTCTCCTCCTTTTATGTCTTGAAGAAATTGTATCTAAAAGAACAACTTGTTGATCAGGAATGGAAACATCCTCATCCATAGGTCTTTTAGAAGAGTGTCTCTTACTCTTACCAGTAGAAGTAACATTGTCATCACCAACAATTCGTCGATTATGTTCAGTTGGGAGAGATATCCCTTTGAATGTAACCTTCCTAGGTACTTCATTTGATTGTTGGATACCTTTTCCTTTCTGTGCTTGTACTTCTTTAGGAACATTTTGCACTTGGTTTTGCTTTGGTGTTTCTCCCTTCTTTGGTGCTTCTCCCTTATGAAGAGGGGCATTAATGAAATCCATCGGATTTTCTTCTGTAGAATAAATTCCAATCAGAATATGGGAAGTGGCATAGCAAAATCCTACGAAATAAAAACATTTGTTTATTAAATCTATTACATGGTCATATAATTCAAAGTATAAGAATCTTAGAAAGATATAAATTATAGAAACTTAGACTCTCATGCTCAATATCGTGCAAAAATCCTGCACAAAATTCTGTGAAAAATTATTCCATCTTATAGTTTGAAACCTTCAAAGAATATCGGATTTTGACAAAAGTTTTAGCTTGTTTCACTAGTGCATAAACAATGTCTTTACCTGGAACCAAACAAATATCTCCCAACAATCCCATTGAGTGATAATCATTTTTATGATATGCAAATCCAACACAATATAAGTGAATACTTTTCGAGTTGCCTTGATATCTTTCTTTCAGAAACCAAGAATACTCAATTTTCTCTTCAGTTGGTGTGTGTTTCCATTCTCTAACATCCTTGTCTTTTAAATCATCACTGGGTACAACTTCATCATGTGCAACATTTTCATATGGCTCAACTATTTTTTTCGATGAATTCATCGACGATCTCGATCTAGATATGTTTACATATAGCTTTCTTGATGTCATTTTCCCTATAGTCAGAAACAAAACAAAAAAAGTTTAGTATCTGTTTAAAAAAAAATAGTCGCACTTAAAAAAAATTGTTAACATATAGTTATACAAAGCATAATAATTTTTTAAATGTAGAGGGAGCTTGAGAATTTTTGTTTTAAATACATAGCCCTTGGGCTATGATACCGACGCCCGTACCATCCATAGCATAGCCCCAGGGATCAACATTTGTTGGCTTAGAATAGCCCAAGGGCTATGCATTGGTGCCCCTGCGGCCAATGCATAGCCCTTGGGCTATGGTACGGGAGCCCCTTAGCATAGCCTAAGGACTATGCCTTGCCCGCGGCCAATGCATAGCCCTTGGGATATACTATGGGGTTCCCATAGAATAGCCCAAGGGATATGCATTGAGCACACCATTTAATAGCCCATGGTCTATGCAATAGCTCATGGATATAGCCATGGGCTATTGCATTGCCTACGAGCTCCCATTGCATAAACCGTGGTCTATGCAATAGATTGTGGCTAATAGACTATTGCGTATCCCATGGGCTATGAAATGGGCGCCCCATGCATAGCCTGGGGGATATGCAATGGGAGCCCAATGCATAGCCCCCGGGCTATACAATGGGAGCCCAAAAAGAACCCACAACTCCACCTCATCGAGCATTGTGGGAACCCAAAGGGAATTTGGTGGGGGGCAGGGGAGTGGAGCTCCTCCCCGCTGCGAAAAGGGCGGGTCAAAAAAAAATTTATACCCGCCCCTTTGGCAGCGGAGAGGAGCTACACTCCTCCCCTTGGGTGCCCTTTGGGCGCCCAATGTATAGCCCGTGGGCTATGCAATGGGAGCCTATGCCCTCGGTCCAAAATAAGAATAAAAAATAAAAAATTACCCAGGTTTTATAGAGCCCATGCCGAAGCCCAAAGGAAAAAAAATTGCATTAAAACATTAAAAATTTAAATGAACTAACCTTGAAAATATTTGAAGATGTTCGATGGTCTCCAAATCCTTGTGGATTGTTGTTTGCAAATGGTGACTATAGAAAACCAAACTGCGTTAATATAGCATAAAATAAGTTTTTTTTACCATTTTATCAATGTGGGATTAAAATGAAATGACAAAAGCACAGAACAAACATTGCCAAAGGAAATATAAAATAGAAAGATTTATTTAAAAAATATATATATAACTAACCTTCAAAGAACTATTAAATTACCCTAAATTTTAAATGTGAATAATAGAAAATCAAAATAGTTTATATGGATAATATTAAGTTTAACTTTATTTGTTTTACGAATGTGGGATTAAAAAGTGTGTAATTAGGAATGGACATACTGATTTGAATTTTTTCACTCCAAGAACTGCTTCAGAACCGAGGCAGCGTTTTGGATTTGTGCAGGCATTATCAGAGCTCGTGGAGAGCTTTCCCCCTGGAGATGTTCTCCTTGGATCGGTCTCGGAGGACCTGTGTGCGCGAGGGTGCAGGGTAGGGAGTTCTTTGAAAAGTAGAGCAGTTCTTGGCATAGGAGTTAGCACCTACAGGAGCTCCTGTTGTGTGTTTCTTTGTGGATTTCTTTGCCTTCAGTCTAGAGAGTTCGCTTGATCCCTTGGGAGAGGGAGTAGTGTTGAATGGTGGGAAAACCTGTGTGATATAGTGGGGGGTTTCAGAGCTTGTGAAGTTTGTCTCCTAGGAGTCGAGTCTTGATTCGGTGCTTCTTGATCTTTCTTGTGTGGGAGAAGAGAAAAAGGCAGGCTTCCATTACTGTGAACCGGGTGCTAGAAGAACCAACTATTTTTGGAGGATTATGGGGCTCGTATAGTTTCTTGGGCCTTCATCATGGGACCAGAAGGGGACTCTGAAATCCCACCCGAAATCATTTCCTTCAGGAAGCTGGTTGCAAATAGTGGAAAGAGGAAACAGCAAGATGACTCGTAGAACTTTGTTAGAAAATTGGACAACATCCCTTCTGTAGCCATACCAGAAGCTGAAGCGTGCAGATCTACCCTGAACCTCGCCGAGAGGGGATTAATAGGACAGTTTTTAGGATTGTGGCCCTCACCCAGAGTGGTTGAGGCTTGGATACAGTGAAATTGGAGACCTCTTACAGTGGAAGGTATCAGAAGCTACATGGTGGGCAAGGGATTCTTTGTAATAGTCTTTGAAAATGCAGAAGACAGACATCTCATATTTCGGAATGGTCCGTATTTTATGGGACCTCAGGGCTTGTATTTGAACAATTGGACTCCTGAATTTGATCCTACATAGGATGTGCCATCGGCGGTGCCGATATGGGTGTGCCTACCCCACCTCCCTCTTCATTGTTGGAACCTGAAGTCACTTGAATCAATTGGCAATACCCTGGGTAAATTCATTGATCGAGCTAATCGTAAGGATCAATATTCTTGCACAAGAATATGTGTAGAGGTCGATTTGGAAATCGGTCTCCCGAAAGCCATTAAATTGACAATAGGAGACTGGACACATATCCAAGACTTGGATTATGAACAACTACCCTTTAAATGCCAATTCTGCCACGGTTATGGCCATTTTGACAGAGACTGGAAGAAGAGAACTGAATAAGAGGAGGCAATAGATAAAGCAGAGCAGTGGAATCAAGTGAGTAAAACAATCAAGTCAAAACAAAACATTAGTGAAAAAGGGAAAGAGATAGTGAAGGGGTAGATTGCTTCCTCAGCAAGGCTGCAACATGGTGAAGGAAGCACTATAGCGGACAATTCAAGGGTAGAAATCATAGTACCTCCTCCAGCAGCCATTAAAAACTCCTTTGATACTCTAAGCACTTTGGAAGACATGCCAGATTCTGTGATTTGGGAAACAGAGTAGCAGACCATTCCTCTAGAAGGGGACAAAGAAATGACTGTTAATTTCAAACCATTAGCTCATTCCCCAAGTGGAACCTCCTCCTCACCCTCCTATGCTGAAATGACCATGAAGAAGCTGTTGGAAAACTCTGGCTCATCGTAAGATGAGATGTTTGAGAGACCTATGAAAAAAGCAGGAAGAAAATCTCTCAAAGATGCTAGAGAGGAAGAAGCTGAGAGACAAAAAATGCAAGGCAACCAAGCTACCATCGAAATGTCCATTGGTAGAAAAACCAGAACAAGAGTAGGAAAGGGAGGTCCTCCTCCTTCTCAACCTGGTAAATAATTCGACTCATCTCTTGGAATTGCAGAGGATTGGGGAATCTCGTAAAAATTGAAGCTATCAAAAACTTGGTAAAATCGGAGTTTCTAGAAATTCTCATGCTCCAAGAGACTAAAATTGAAGGGGAAGCCCTTCTTCGGCTTAGTAAATTGAATTGGAAAAAGAATGAAGGGAAGGCTGTTAGTTCTATGGGTTCCTCCGGCAGTCTTGCCACCCTATGGAACGATGATAAATTTCATCTTGAGAGCTCTTTTGAGACTCAGCACTGGATTTACACGGAGCTCAGGCACAAGGTAAGTAAGATGTCTTTAGCTCTTGTCAATTTATATGTTCTTGTATATTATGCTGAAAAGAGAGAGTGTTGGAAAACTCTGTCCACCTTTCTAGAGGCACGCTCTCCTAAGAATATAATTCTAGTTGGAGATTTCAATCTGGTGTTTGAGCCTAAAGAGAAGTGTGGTAGAGTCAGCAATAGAGATCAACTTCTTCATGTAGTTGAAGAATTAATCCATCAGTGGGATTTAATTGATTTCAAACCAAAAAAAGGATTATGCACCTGGACCAATAACCGTGTCGGGGATAATCATATCTCTGCATGGCTGGATAGATTCTTACTACAGAGCTCCTTTCTGCTTGAAAACAAGATCATATCCTCTACAATTCTGCATAAATTGATTTCGGATCATAAGCCAATATTACTGCATTTTGAAGAAGCAGAGAGACTGGGGACCATTCCATTTCGTTTTAATCCTTACTGGGCTGAAGGAGAAGGATTCATGGATATTATAATCAAATCCTAGAGTGTTGCTGTCAATGGATCACCAAGTTATGTCTGGGAGCAGAAAGTTAAGGCTACAAAGGTGGCTTTGAAATCCTGGATTAAAAAGCCCTCGATCTCACCCACTAGCAGTAGAAAGCAGTCTACCAGCCAGCTGATTGATTTGAAATTAGAAATGGAATCTAAAATCATCACCCCTATTGATATTCAGAATGAACAAGTTGTCCAGCTCAATACCCTTTGATCCTACAGGCACGAGGAAGAGTATTGGCAGCTTAAGTCTAGAAGTCTCTGGCTGAAAGCGGGAGACAAAAATACACCTTTCTTTCATAGACATTTTAAATCTCACCTCTCCCGTAATCACATGGATGAAATCACAACTTCTGATGGGACTGTACATAAAGGAAATGCTCAATTAAAAGAGGCTGCTACATTACATTTTCAAGAGCTATTCACTGAAGAAGGAGTGAATTCTGAGGAGGAATTCCCCAAATTCCTCTCTCACATCCCGAAATTGATAGGGGAGCAAGATAATGAAAGCCTTGTTAAGCCCTTCACTGAAACTGAAATCAACAACGCTGTTTGAGCAATGGAGCTAGACAAAGACCCGGGGCCCGATGGCTTTTCCATCCACTTCTACAGAATCTGCTGGGATGTTATCAAGTTGGATTTAATTCGTATGATCAGGGGTTTCCTCCAAAAAGCCAAGGTTGGTGGCAGCATCAATTCTACATTTCTGGATTTAATCCCCAAGGAGTCAAACCCAGGTACCTTCGATAGGTATAGGCCTATCTCGCTGTGCAATGCATCTTATAAAATTCTGTCAAAACTCATGGCCAATAGACTCAAACCACTGCTGGGCAAGCTCATCTCATCCAGTCAAGGAGGTTTTGTGAAAGGTAGGCATATCACAGACAATGTGAATCTTGTACAGGAAACCATTCATTCAAGCCATCAATGCAAAGAAAATGGTATGATTATTAAGCTTGATATGGCTAATGCCTTTGACCGGGTTAGACACTCCTTTTTGTTTCAAGTCCTCCTTTCTTTTGGCTTTAGTAATGATTTTGTAAGGTTGATCAAAGCTTGTATAGACAGGCCTTGGATAGCTCCTTTAGTGAATGGTAGGCCAGCCAAATATTTTCAAAGCACTCGAGGCATAAGGCAGGGTTTCCCTTTGTCTCCTTTCTTATATATTTTGATGGTTGAATCTCTCAGTCGTAAGTTGACCGCAGAGAAGGTTGTCGGAATAGCTCCAGGAATTTGCATGATGAAAGAACTCGAAACCATTAACCATGCCTTTTTTGCTAATGACTCTCTCCTTTTGGGAGGTGCCTTTGTATCAATTGCAAAGGTCTTCAATTATGTTATCCAATATTTCTGCAGAGTCTTGGGAGCTTTGGTCAATAAGAAAAAGTGTGCGGTGTATGGCTGGAATGTTTCTCATTCTTCCATCCAGAGGATTGCCCACTTCTTAGGGTATGCAGGCTATGCAGATTGGGAAACGTTTAAATATCTTGGTCTGCCTATAACCCTGGGCACCACTAAGGAAATCCATTGGCTCGAGTTCATAAGCAAAATCAAGTCCAAAATGACAATTTGGGGAGGACAGTGGCTCACCACTGCTGGAAAATTAATTCTTATTAAAGCAGTCATATCCTCACTGCCCATCTATCATGCATCATTTTTGTTGGCCCCCAAAATGATTACAGAGCAGGTCGCATAGTTAATCTGAACATTCCTGTGGCAAGGAGGTAAGGGGAATATTAAAAAATATCATCTAGTGAGCTGGGACAAAGTGAAATAACCTTTTTCTGAAGGAGGTCTACAGGCCAGAGATCCTGGTCTTGCTAATTTGGCACTCGGTGACAAGATATTGTGGAAGATCTTCACTAACCCCAATCATCCAGTTAGTCAAGTCTTAATAAAAATAAATTTGAATGGAGTTTCAATGAACAGTGTGGAGGAAGGACGAGCCACTAAAGGCACCTCGGTGTGGAAACTTTGTCGCAATGGCTGGGATTTTTTTAAAAATCATCTATATCGGATACCGAGCAATGGAAGGCAGATTTGGCTATGGGATTATATTATAATGGGCTGTTAGCCTCTCAAGAATAACGTAAAAATCAATGAACTTCGATGTTGGCTCACCAATCGCGGCATTTTGAAACTCGCTGACATCTTCCATTGGGATAAGACTGGAAATTGGCAAGAATGGAAGCTGCCAAGGCCGCCAGACAGATTGCAATCGTAGTTGAGTACTTTGTTTGCTGATCTAGTTGGATTAGCACCAGTTCATCAACAAATCAGGGATAAATGGGGATGGGGTCCGACGGGTATTTACTCATCCTCGCAGGGATTTGCTGCCCTCCAAAAGCAGCAACTCCAGAAGTAGCAAATTCAGAATCAGTCAAGCGCAGTGTGGAAGTAGGTGTGGGATTCTTTTGGAATTCCAAAAATTAATTTTTTCTATTGGATTCTAACACATGGTTGAATTTTGACTGGAGAGAACCTTGCAAAACGTGGAATCCTTGGACCGCACAGGTTCCCACTCTGTCAATCAGCTCAGGAAACCAGTGAGCATGTCTTTATTGATTTCCCATTAACGCAGGAAGTGTGGCAGTAGGCTATGCAGGGCCTCAATGTTTCAATTCCATATCAAACCAATATTTTCTTATTATTTTCTACCTAGATAGAGCGTTATCCTCGGGCGATTAAAAGAAAATCTTGATGGGAAAAATTTGGATGGCAACCCCAAAATACCTTTGCTGGGAAGTGTGGCTAGCCAAAAATGAGATCATTTTCAATAACATGTTGTGCAGTCCAGCAATTGTTGTAATGAAAATCAAAGCATTGCTTTTGGAGTTGGTGGAAAATCGACCAATGAGCAAAGATAACTCGCTTCTTCTGGCTGAGAAAAGCTAGATTGGGGCTCCATTGTTGTGAATTAGGAATAAGATACCTGCCTGTCCAACCAGCTATCCTGAATGGCAGCTTCGGCGCACTGATCCTGAATTTCAACAATGGTGGAAGAACCAAGGTAAAACCACTCTCTTCTTTGACGGAGCAGCGAAAGGTAACCCAGGGATAGTTGGAGCAGGTGGGGTTTTCTATGCCCCCGACAGGCATTACAAGGGCAGCTTCAGCTGGGGATTAGGGCAGGGAACAAATAACCAGGATGAAATTCTGGGTCTGCTAAAAGCTTGTCAGATATCTCATGGGAACGGAGATAAAGTCATTCAAATATTTGGAGATTTGGAAATTCTCATTAAACTTTTAAATAATGATGATCACTTCAATAATGCGACGCTCAATGAGACTTTGCAAAGGGTTCGAAACTTGTTGCTAAATTTAAACTCTGTCTCCTCCTTCCATATTCTACGGAGTCAAAACCAGGAAGCTGATACTAGGGCCAATGTGGGGTGTCTTCTAGCCCAAGCTGCTCTGATTCTGAATGAAGAACCCCCTCTTTGGTCTCCCATCCCATAAGAGGGCATCCTTTAGAGTTTTGTAATAGCAGGATTCTGAAACCTCTGTCTGATAAACATGTTGGCTTTGTAAGAAAGGTTGATTGGCATTAGCCCAGTTGTGTTTCTCCTATTTTCAATAAATAAATAAAAAATTAACCGTTTTGGTTATAAAAAAAAAAAAAAGTGTGTAATTAGCTAATGCATTATTTCTAAATTTAGAGAAGAAGGCATTAAATGAAATTTGACTAGTGTTGTGACTTTTGGTTTAAAATATTAATGTAAATAAATAATATTGTATTAAAAAGATTGGATAACATTGTTTAAATGTCATTTTATTAGTATTATTACAATTTTTATACAATAAATTGAATTATTTTTAATAATGTTATGATTGTGTTTGAAATGTGTGATTTATTTTGCAAGGAAATTTTGGAGGGAAAATTTTGAAGGGAAATTTTGGAGGGAATGCTTGGGAGGCAAAATTTGTTCTTTTAGCTATAATATTGTTGGGGATTTATAGTTGCACCATTGTACTTTTTGGTGAGGAGTGTGAGAAAATTTCATTCTTTTATACTTTTTAGTGAAAAGTCATGGATTCATCTGAATCAATCTCAATGTATGAAGATGTACATGAAGATTGTGGAAATTTTCATTTAAGTGGGGATTTCAAAGGCATCGATGATGATTTACCTTCAAGTGAGGATTTTAAAGGCATTAATCAATGATGATGAAGAGCTTCTTCCATGTGGAGATTTTAATGACACTGAGGAAGATAATGAATTTTTTCCTGAAAGTGACAATTTTCAAGGCACCAATGATGATTTTGCTCAAGGAAATGATTCTCAAGGCATCAACAATGATTTTCCTCCAAGTGATGATTTTCAAGGCATACCATTGAGTTTCCTTCAAGCCAAGATTTTCCTCCAAGCGAGGATTTTCAAGGCACAAACGATGATGTCCCTCCAAGCCAATATTTTCCTCCAAGCGATGATTTACAAGACAACAAACTTGATTTTCCTCCATTGATGGGAAAACACTACTATGGGGTAAGAATTACTCAACAAGTGAAGAATGGGGGCCTACATCAGGTTTAGCATTTCTGAAATTCATCGTAGGTCATTAAATGTATGCTTCAAAGTTATCGTTGTTGCAATCATCTCTTGAGATTCAAAATTCACGCCGAAAAAATAGAGATGTTGATTCTTCTCAATGCTTGGAAGAAATCAAAAAATATATCAAAGATACATATGACTATTTTTATGTTGTTGATTCTGTTTGGTGGGAGTCATTTTTTATGGAGCAAAATGACATAATTACAAACTCTACAAATGGAGATATTTTTTTGAAGACTCCATTTGGTTGGCCACAAAGTATGTCAAATGAAAATGAGGAGAGAAATGTTGATCTTGAAGGTGTTGAGCCTTCTCAACAAGAAGAAAGGGAAATGTAAACTGGGTCTAGAAGATCATCTACACGACGTGAGGTGCTGGAAGAACTTTACAGAGGCTTAGTACAAGATATTAAGGAGGGTTGCATGATTGTAGTTTTGGCCACAGAAGATCCATGTGGTTATCCATTCTAGATTGAAAAAGTTATGAAGGTCAATGAATAAAATGAAGAAGTTATATCTATTGAACTACATTGGTATGCAATAGACACACACCCATTTGATGGTGTGTACAAGTTGAAGATGGTGATCAAGAAAAAGGTTTTCAAAAAGAGAAAAACAAAGGGTGAAAATGTAAATCATCGTCGCATAGACATTTTGAAATTAGAGGATGTTGACATACTAGTTTATGATTTCCAATTGACAAGGAAAAGCACTCTTCGCTCCAAGACTATAGAGATTATCAAAATATTGTTGGCACCAGAAATAGTTGCAACATGGGAGTTTGCTAAACCAAGGTGTAGATCTAGAAGGAATATGGAATATGAAATGTTGGGCATACATGAAGATTCATATGGTGCACTCAATGATAGTAGAGAATAATACGGGTCATCTACATCTTCATCCAGTCATTCATTTGAAGAAAATGTAGCTTCTGATGGTGTGTCAGAATCCATGTGTTGATTTGAATATTTGCACATGAAACATTTTGTCTTTTTTATTAATATGCCATTGTTTGTATGGCAACTCTAAAGGAGTGCTTGAATTTTTATATGAATTACTTCTACATCTTATGGTTTAATATACTATTTTATGATGAACATCATATATTTTTGTATTTTATATGAAAATAGTGGTCAAATTATTTCTTGAATAATTTGTGTTTTAACTCAATGCAAGTTTTATATAGTGTTACTAAGAGATTAAATAAGCACACTTTCCAGAATGTTGGGAGAGTGAAGGAGGCGGGAGGTTTCATGGTGAACTAGGGTTTGTAGGTTTGATCTATTTTTTGTAGGTTTCAGTCAGGGCCAAGCTCCTATACCTTCTCATTGGGGGAAGGGCACGTCAGTATGGGTGAACACATGGGTGGGGAGGAACCGCCTCCTCCTTCGAGCTCGGAAAAGGAAAAAGGAAGAGCTACTGTATAGGGATATGATCTCCCTGCGGGGAAGGGAGGAGAAGGGTCCAGTGGTTTAAGCAAAGCTACCCCTTTGGAAGTTGAAAATAGGAAACCAGGGAAATGTAGGCCGAAATCTTAAACAGTTCCCAAGGTTTAGATTTGCTCGGACTGGGTTCGAGAGGATATCCAGTACATGAAAGATCATGCTCTTATAGGTAAATTTGTAGGAATATGACCGGCGGAGAAGGATTTGGTCTAGTGCATTAATACAAGCTAGAAACCTCAAGGCCACTATGATCTTCAGCTCGGTGCTAAAGGCTTCTTCACTATAATTTTCTTTAATGAGGTAGACTGATCTCGAATCTTTGACAATGGGCCTTCTTTAAGTCTTCGGGCCTATACCTGCAGCCATGGAAAGAGCGCTTTAACCCTGACAAGGAGAACCTACCATTGCACTGGTTTGGATCCGTTTGTATTCCCTACCCACGGAATATTGGAAAGAGGAGATCCTCACAGATATTGGAAACACGCTGGGAGTGTTTGTCAAAGTCTCAGAGTAGACAAAGTAGATGAGATATACATCATATGCCAGAATATGTCTCTACATGGATATCTCCCAATATCTACCCGATGGGATTGAGCTCTCCTGGGATGACGAGGACTGGTTTCAAGCGATTGATTATGAGAAGATTCCTTTTCGGTGCAGATGCTTCCATGAACATGGGCATCTCTTTCGTGACTTCCCACTTAATAATAAGCCCAGTGAAGATAAAAATCTTGAAGGAAAAAATGCAGAAGGGTTCACCAAAGTGGTTACCAAGAAGAGAGCGGCTAAGAGGATAGCAAGACCCGAGGTTAACAAAAAACCTCAGACCCATAACAGATTCGAAGTGATGCAACCAAAAAAAGCAAGAGAAACCCTCGAGGAAGGCAAGAGCCAAGAAAATCAAGATTCAGAGCCACACCCTTCTTCTTTGGACAAACCAACCCAAGAAACAAAAAAAGAAGAAATAATGACGGAGGAACCCCCACCAGGTGACGAAGGGGAAGAAATGGAGTTAGGAGAGTTGGATCTGGAGGATTTCGAGGCGTCGTCTATGCAAAAAACCCAGAATCCATCTCGCATAAGTAGGTTACCTTGCTAGAGAAATCAATTTTAAAGACAAAGAAATTCAAGTATCTAGGCATAGCCTCGTAATCCCTCAAGGAATCAGAAGGGAAAAAGAAAGGTAGAAAGTGTTGGCCCGGTTTTGCAACCAGGCTTAGTGCTATGGGCACCTGCTAACTAGTAGCAGCAGTTTCAATGGAAATAAATAACCATAAACTAATTAAACAAGACTATTCATGGATCTAAGCAAAGATATTAAGCAAATAACAAAGATAATTTAAAATCAAGAACAAGAACATATAAGAATAATAAATTTGTATTGAAAGAATGGGGCAAGCAAGTGCTTGCGGAATCAATACCTCTAATGGTGAGGTTGAATGGCTCCAAGGATGAGCAACTCCAATCTCCAATGGTCTCTTCTCCAATGTGGTTTGCAATGGCTAAAATGCTCAGGGGAGATTTCAGCAGCATAAGGATGAGATAATGGATGGATCTGAAATGAGGAGCCCCTACCACCTTTTTATAGGTTTTGGTGGTGGGAAATACCATTTGTGGTTTTGTGGAAACCAAATGGTATTGACCAACATGGTTTAGGTACTTTTCCCTCCTTTTTCCTTTTTTGAATAAAAATAATATTTTAATTCCCTTTTTGATATTTTTGGGAATTTGGACCCTTTTTGAGGGTTTTTTATGATTTTCTTGGAAAAATAATCTTTTTTAATGGAAAAAGGGGTGTGTACTTAGGTCTTTTGGTGACCTTTTGTTGGTTTCAGAGGCTTTTGATGGTGAAAAAGTGGATAAATGGGTCATGTGAATAGGGAAATGAGCTAGTGAGCACTTTTTGGGTGTTAACAGATTGCCCCCTGATGTGTGAGGGCAGGAGCTCATTGTATGGCCGATAGACATCATAGTTCATTTGTCTTTTTCTGGGGTTTTAGGGGAGAGAAGAGACCGGTTGGAGACTGGAGCCACGGCCCTTGGAAGCTGCAAAAACAAAAAATATTACATGGCCTCAATATGAATGAGGTATAATCTCTGATGAAGGACGAGGCGAGCATTCCCATGCTCGTATCAAGACATATACAAAACAATTAGTCCCAAGAAGGGGGATCTAATACGTAAAGAAATATACTGGTACATCATAATGGTCCAGAGGGGACATTATTGTGGGATATACTCATGATCATGGCTGTTCTCAATAACTGATAGACTGGAATAACTGTTGAACTGCTGAAACTGAAGGTGTTCAACATCTGTATGAACTTAATGACTGTGAGCCATCTCTGGGAAGTATTTGTATCTGTATACTCGAGGGAGTATAAAGCTGGGGTAGATCTGAATACTGTCGCCATACGCAACCCGGATATCTATAGAAAAAATGTAACTGGTTGTATCCATAGGTAGACTCTCAAATGTGGAGGAGTCAGGTGGTATCCGGGGTCTTCGACTAATAACTGAGCGGACGAATTCCCTTTGCGAGTCTCAACGATGCGATCAAGGTGTTGAAGTCGAGCATGTGAGAAACAACCATTTGGAGAGGCACTGAGGACTCTTCTCGAAATGATTCGTAGGTACTCATCATAAATGGGGACGAGTCCAAGACACAGGGACCTCTAGGTCTATCCTCTGGAATAAATGTGGTTGTCGTCGACAGAGGGAGAACAGCAACTAACAAGGCAATGATGTCTCCTTGATAGGAGCACGAGGTGTAAAACTGAAGTGTTGTAGTACTGATGGTAGGACTGACATACTTGTGGGAACGGGAAATAAATGGGTTAAAATTGGGTAGACTCAAACTTCCTTTGTTCAGAGCATGATGACATGGTTGACCTGGCGGCATAGGGAACTGACTTGTAGGTGTGGGGATCATCTTTTAGGGACTGAAGGGTATGTACTGACTCTGGGGGGGTGAAGCTAATGGTAGCTGTCGAGGGAGTTTCAGGGTGACATATTGCAGAATACTCTGAACAAAGGCGACCAAAATGGGGAAGCTGCTATGTGAGTAGACATGATGTGTTGTAGCGCCAAGAGGCACCATTGATTCCTTCTTCGTAGTTTTAATGAGCTCCAAGAAGGGATAAAAGTGTGCTCTGAAATGGTACGGTCCTGTGGATTTTGTGAGCCCAGGACGGCGCATGCTCATGGTTGCTTTCATGTTTAGAGAGTCTGAAAGCGGTAAGTGGACTCTATTGGTGTTCTTTTTCGTAGTTTAGTCTCCAAGGCCCGAAAAAGCATAAAATGATGCGGATGGAGAACTCTTCTAGCTGATGTGACTAGAGTATACCTTTTTCGTAATTAGTCTACGAGGTCCGGAAAAGGGGTAAACTTATACCAGGTAGACGCCCTTTCAGATACGTTTAGCGAGCATGAAAGGAAGCAAGATTGCTCGGTGATCTTTTCATTGTTTTAGGAGTCAGAAAAGAGCTTAACAGAAACTCCCTAAGTGCCTTTTTCGTAAAAGGGGTTGGTCGACCCGAAAAAGGGATAAACTTATACCGAACAAAAATGGATTGATGAGGGCGAGGAAAGGTCTCAAGCATCGTCATCTGTGCGGAAAACTGGATCCGGTGACATAAGGATTGTCAGAAACAGAGAACGGCCGATGTGGCACGCAAATCGAGGTAACAAGGGGGCGTGGAAAAAATGCCCGAAAAATCTAAAGGTGAGAGCGAGAAATGATCTCAAGCATCATCACGAGCGCGGAAAACTGAATCCGACTATATAAGGCACGTCGAAAACGGAGAATGGCCGATGTGGCACGCAAACCGAGGCGACGAAGGGGGCATGGGAACAAAATGCCCGGAAAATCTAAAGGTGAGAGCGAGAAATGATCTCAAGCATCATCACGAGCGCGGAAAACTGAATCCGGCTATATAAGGCACGTCGAAAATGGAGAACGGCCGATGTGGCACGCAAACCGAGGCGACGAAGGGGGCATGGGAAAAAATGCCCGGAAAATCTAAAGGTGAGAGCGAGAAATGATCTCAAGCATCATCACGAGCACGAAAAACTGAATCCGGCTATATAAGGCACGTCGAAAATGGAGAACGACCGATGTGGCACGCAAACCGAGGCGACGAAGGGGGCATGGGAAAAAATGCCCGAAAAATCTAAAGGTGAGAGCGAGAAATGATCTCAAGCATCATCACGAGCGCGGAAAACTGAATCCGGCTATATAAGGCACGTCGAAAACGGAGAACGGCCGATGTGGCACGCAAACCGAGGCCATGAGGGAGGCTTAAAAAATGGTCAAAAAATGGACCTCGTGAAAACGGGAAAAGGAAGGAACCTGTATGAAGTTCTCGCTGTGCTGATCCCAACGGTACCAACGGTTTGAGAAATGGACTTCGTATGATACCGCAATGGTTGTTGGAAAATTGGTAGATTTTCTATAAATAGGACGTGGGGCCCAAATGACTTGTCATTGTTACGTGCGAGTTTGATAGAGCTGTCAGAGCTATTTCTTGATTTCCGGGAGATTTCTCCGTTGGTTTTCGATTTAGCGAGTTGCAGGTAACTCTATTCGCCTTAACCTTGTCAATTATGTCTTTTTTGTTTGGCGGCGGGCCCCCGAAGGCCATGAAATTCCACGTTGACTCTCCAACGTGGAACCGCGCGGGTTTCGGGGCTGAACCCGCGATGAACCGCGCGGGTTTTAGGCTCACAGTCGCGATGTTCATCGCGACTGTGAGGTCGGAACCCGCGATGTTCATCGCGAGTTCATGGCGGATAGTCGCGATGTTCATCGCGACTGTCAGGCAAAAATCCGCGATGTTCATCGCGGGTTTTTGCATGGATCCCGCGATGGTCATCGCGGCTTTTTGTGGAAAAGCCGCCATGGGCATCGCGGCTTTTTGTGTAAAAGCCGCGATGGGATTTTTTTTTAAAATTTTTGTGCTGGGGCTAAAAAAATTTTCTGTTTTCCTGGCAGGATGTTGTGGAGATCTCAGTCCGTGTGGCGGGAGAGGGAGATCGATGGTGATCTCATGCTGAGGATTGAGACTGATGGAGGGGTGAGACAGACCCTGGCTATGAGAGGACTTTTGAAGTTCGCTCAGATCCCTCCTATACGTTCAGTGAGACGGCTCCTGAACAAGCTCGTGCAGTGGTGGGTGCCGGCAGAGGGTGCCTTCATTATTGGTGGTGAGAGGTTAGAGATCACTCTCACGGATGTATATTTTTTGACCGGGTTGCCTCGCTTGGGTGAGGTGGGTGATATCTTGCCGAGGTTGCCTCCAGGTGTAGATATGGAGGACCTATTACAGACTTTCTGTGTGGATGATGCTGTTTTGGTAAACAGCTCTATTAGTCTGAGATCCCTACGTGAGTGGGATATGCGAGCTGTTGGTGCCTGCGTTCTGCGGGTATTGGGTGCTGCTGCACCACATCGTATGTCTGGGGGGCAAACGATGATGGTGGATTCCGTTCTACAGGGTACTTATTATGCCTGGGCGCAGATGTTCCTGGCTGGTGTCCGGAGAGATCTGGACAAGGCCATTAGAGAGGGAGGCGAGTTTTGTTATGCCTCGTTCTTATGCTGTTTTTTCTTCGAGCGGGTGCCGACCTTGCGGCCACAGGTACCCGTTCGTGCTGGTCTTCTGAGTGAGCCTCGTATGATGAGGTGGGGGCAGATGATGCCCCGTGCCGGCGGTGGTGTCCGCGGCTACTTCACGGAGGATTTCTATCAGCAGTGGGAGCAGATGCCTCTGGTGATTGAGGACTATCCCTACGCCGGCATGGACTACCGAGGTGACGCAGAGATGCCTCGTGCCCCAGGATAGGCCTGGAGCCTAGACGGTATGTTTTGTGTTTTATTTGATATTATATCATATGTTGTTTGATTTATCATTGATGATTTTTTGTATAGTATCTGATGGCTTACTTGCTTTGTGCAGATGTGGGTCCAGTGCCACCACCTGACTATGTGGCTCGGCAGGGGCGGGCGATGGTGGTCGCTCATCCACCTGTACCTGTACCTCCTCCGCGTGGTGGAGGATATGCAGCTCGTGGGCGAGGGGTTGGCCCTGATGATGACGCCATAGATGGTGTCTGACGTACCTTTGCCCGGATCCTAACTGGGCTCCCCAAGGATGGTTGGAGAGACCTGGATCGGGATATTTTGCAGGGATGTCTTGGTGCGCCGCCTGAGTGGCAGTCGCTCCTGTTGAGGACAGCGGTGCTCGCGGCGAGGCGCGGGGATGGTAGAGGAGACGCTCCGGCAGGGCCGGCTCATGGGAGGATACGTCTGAGGGACGATCCAGCGGGGCCAGCAGAGCGGCGAGTTCGGGGTCGTCCGTACCCGGCGGGGCCAGCAGAGGAGGATCCGGAGGAGGATCCGGAGGAGGAGCCGGAGGATCCTAGGGATCTGGATGAGTCGATGATACTGTATCTGCCCCCAAATGCTGATGAGCATATGGGGAAGTATTTTTTGTATGACAGATGTATTTTTGTATATCGGGTGCTGCGGGCACTTATGACATGTTGACTATTTGATTTATATATATATGTGGATATATATTTGTATATATTGTCGTGTATGCACGTGGATGCACCTTTGTCTTTTGTATATGCCCGTGGAGGCACCTGTTATGCACGTGGATGCAGTATGTTTGTTGATTTATGTATGCCCATGGAGGCACCTGTTATGTATGTGGATGCATTATTGGTTTTTTGTTTTATGCCCGTGGAGGCACATGTTATGCACGTGGATGCAATATTGGTTTTTTGTATATGCCCGTGGAGGCACGTGTTATGCACATGGATGCATTTTTGTTTATGGATATGGCATGATGTGATTGGTGTGCCAGTCGAGGACACTGTTGGCCATGTTATCTGCTACACTATTGAGGTGTCTTGGGACATGTGTGAATGTAATGGATTCAAACTGTCTAACCATTTGTTTAGTGCACAGGAATTTTCTGAAAAGACAGGGATCGCGTACCTGGTAATCATTATTGAGCTGGGAAACTAGGAGTTATGAGTCCAAGAAAACGTTGAGGTGACGGATGCTCATTTGGAGAGCGGCGGCCAGGAGACCGGTCACGGCATCGTATTCAGCTTGATTATTGGTAGCGGCACCTAAACATACTCCGTCAATGTGAATTAACTCATGTGAAGGGGAGTATATTACCCAAGCTGCGGAGGCGAGATTGGGAGACCAACGGCTTGCACCATCAGTGAACCCGACATGGCCAAGTGGAAGAGGCTCCATCTGTGGTCATGCAGAGAAAAACAAATATTTAGGTTTTTTGAAATTTTTTGTGAACAAAAAATGTATGCCTATACTAAAATGGACGATGGTGTCCGTCAGATTTTCTATGGGTAAAATCGTTTAAGGTACAACCCATTGCGTGGGTTGCGTAGGGTGTTTCCTTCTGAGTCGGTCAGAATGTATGCCCCCTGCCCAAGGCAGGTGTGTATGATGTAGGGGCCTTGCCACATAGATACGAACTTTCCTTTCCTGGTTTTATCATGAGCTTGATCGTAAGCGAGGACAAGGTCTCCCTCCGAAAAGGTTCTTGGGTGGACGCGTTTGTCGTAACTTAGTTTCGATCGTTGTTTAGCAGCTTCCATGTTTTGAATGGCTGTGCGCCGATCTTCATCGGCCTGCTCTAGGAGCAGTAAACGTTGCTCGATCGGGAAGTGTCCGGTAGGAGTTCAACGGCGATATGTAAGGCTGGGATCTGGCACTCAATAGGGAGGACGGATTCGACACCGTGAACTAGATGGAAAGGGGTAAAACCGGTGGCGGTTTTGGTTGAGGTGCGGTAGGCCCATAGTGTCGGGAACAGCATGTGGTGCCAATTGGATTTGTGCTTGTCTACAGTACGTTGGAGGATGGTCTTCAAGATTTTATTGATCGCTTCGACTTGGCCGTTTCCTTGGGGATAGTAAGCGGAAGAGAAATGGTGTTCAAATTTTAACATGGTTGACAATTCCTTCCAGACGGCATCTTCGAAGTGAGAGCCGTGGTCAGAGACTAGTTGCTGTGGTACTCCGAAACGAGCGATAACATGATTGAAGAAAAACCGTGCTGCAGTGTCGGCTTTGCAATTATAGGTCGGCATGGCTTCTGCCCACTTGGTGAAATAGTCTACAGCCACAATGATGTGTTTGTGACCGCCGACTGACGTGGGGTTGCAGTCGAGGAAGTCGATGGCCCATTTACAGAATGGTCCAACAGTGACGACTGGATGAAGGGGGGTGGGGGGGGGTTCTTGCTTTGGGGGAAAATAGTTGGCAGTTCTGGCAATGCTTGACTGCGGTGATGCAATCAGTGAACAATGATGGCCAAAAATAACCAGCCCGAATGATTTTCTGGGCAGTGGCCATGCCGGAGAAATGGCCTCCGCAGGCACCGCTATGACAATCATTGAGGACTTGTTCTGCCTCACTATGGGATAGGCAGCGACGTAAGATAGTATCAACGCCGCGTCGGTAAAGTACATCCCCAATCATGAGGTATCGGGGGGCGTGGTGTCGTATGCGACGGCGTCCATCACGATCGATGTGTGGTCGGAATTTTTGCGTACGAAGGTAAGTCAAAATGTCTCCGTACCAAGGGTCGTCAGACGCAATGATGAAGATCTGCTCATCAATCAAGTCCGTTTGGATGACAGGTGATGTTGAAGAGCATGGGAGGTCCGTGATGAGGTGAGCAAGCGCGAGGGCTTTAGTGCTTTTGGGAGTTCTGAAAGTGAGGTCATATTCCTGGAGGATAATGACCCATTTAGCAACATGACCTTGTAGGAGCCGCCGGGTGAGGAGATAGACCATAGGGTGGAGTCGGCCACGACCGTGGTGTGACTGAGTAGAATGTAATGTCGCAATTTTTGTACGGAAAAGACTACAGCTAGGGATAATCTTTCCTCGTATGGGTAATGTAGAGGTGGGCCAGACAAGGTCTGGCTGACGTAATAAATCACATGCTCTCGGTGTGAGGCATCTTCTTGGACCAAAACTCCGGACACAGCATGTTCGGATGCCGAGACATAAAGGGTGAAGTCTTGAGAGAAATATGGTGGGGATATCAAGGGGGCTTGTGTGAGAGCTTTCTTGAGGTCTTCGAATGCCGTGTCTTCTTGCTCATCTTAAACAAAGGGTATGTGGGTACGGAGTAAGCGTAAGAAACCGTGAACTTTGGTTGCATAGTCAGGAACGAAGCGCCTAAGGAAATTGGACCGTCCTTGCAAGCTCTGAAGCTGCCAAAGCGTGCGAGGAGGGGGAAGTTCTAAGATGGCTTTGACTTTCAGGGGATCGACAGTGATTCCGTCTTGGGAAACAATGAAACCCAACAACCAGCCCGCCGGGACGCAAAAGACACACTTGTGTGGGTTCAAGCGGATTTTATATTTGCAACAACGCAGGAAAACTTGCCGGAGGTCGTTAAGGTGGTCTGATCGTTTTCGGGAACGAGCTGTGAGGTCGTCAAGATAGACTCGCAGGATATGGACCAAGTCGTGAAAACAGTAGGTCATGGCTCGCTAGAAAGTGGCACCAGCATGTTTAAGGCCAAATGGCATGACGCGATAGGCAAAGGTGCCCCATGGGGTGGTAAAGGCGGTCTTGTACTGATCCTCCTTGCGGATGTGAATCTGGTTATATCCGGAAAACCCGTCCATGAAGGATAGGACTTCATGGCCCGCACACTCATCAATGAGTTGGTCAATGAATGGCGTGGGGAAATTGTCTTTTGGACAAGCGTGGTTTAAATCACGGAAGTCGGTGCATACTCTGAGGGTGACTTGCTTTTTGTTGACCGGAACGGGGTTCGACACCCAGGTGGTGTACGGAATGGGATAAATGAATCCTGCTTTGCGGAGTTTTTCGACCTCAGCTTTAACGGCAGGTAGTTTGGAAGGGTGAATGGGTCGCTGTTTCTGACGAACAGGGGGTACCTCAGGCCATGTATCAATGTGGTGTTCAATGATGGCGGGGTCGAGACCAGGCATCTCGGTATAGGACCAGGCAAAGACATCACGGAACTCTTGAAAGAGCTTTTTGTATGCCTGAGTTTCTGCTTGAGTGCAAGATGCGCCCAGTGAGATGAGCTCAGGTTTCCCTGATGTTGTGGAAATGTCTATCTGTATAGTGGGGGGAATGTTCGACATGTTCCCTTCTTCAAAGGCATCCGGTGCTGGGATGGGGTCCTTTAACCAATCGACCTTAGTGGGTATGAAATCTTTCGATTCGACCGATAGCTGGTTGGATGCGTTGGATGTAGATGCTTCCGGGAGGAAGTACGAGCGATGATGCATATCATCCCAAGGGTAGTCGGGTGCAGTTAGTGTCTCCAAAATTTGCTCATCAGTATTGAAGTAGTCAGACCATAAATCAAGGGGTTCTGGTTTGAAGGTTGTTGAAATCATATATATTGTATTGACTTCTTCCGACGAGGATGATGGCAGGGGGTGGATCTCCTCGATGAGGGGAGGAGATATCTCTAAGTCGACGTTGTTTAACTCGTACAACGCTGCTCTATAGTCAGGTAGATAAGGACAATGGTGAGAGTAGTGGCCGTAAACACTGCATATAGCACAAGGATGGTTGGTGCGCAGTGATTTGTCGCGAGGCTGTAGAGGTGGCTCTAGTCTAACTACTGGGATGCTGATGTCATCGTCCAACATATTCATATGCTCTTGGAGTGCCGGTAAGTGTGGGCATTGATGAGTTGGATGGCCTATCTCATCGCACAACGAGCATTTAGGGGGAGCTCGAAACACCGGTGGGGGTTTAACTGCCTTAGGAGGTGGTATGGCAGTGTATGGTTGTGGACCTCTGCCCCCAGTGGGCTTGATAGGAGGGGGAGGATTTGTTGACGACGAAGGGATATTGAGGTTAGGAGGAGGTTTCGTTGACGACGAAGGGATTGCGACACCCGGAGGAGGTTGATTTGTGGTAACAATAGGTTGTACTGGTTGGAGGATGACGTTTGGTGTCGGCGGTCGAACAGGAGGCGGAATATACCTCACGGGTAATCCCAATGTTAACCCGGGTAGACTAAGGGTAGCCATAACCGGGGCTCTTACTACACCTGAAGGAGGAAATAGGAAGGGGATGGTGTGGATGGGTGTAACACCAATGTGACTGGGGATCAATGGTGGTTGACTACCGGATGTTTGTGTATTCTGTGAAAGAGTACAGAGGTTTGCGACTTGGGTCTCCGGTGACGGTGGTGGAATGGCCTGAAATGTAGAGGTCATTGGTGTATCTGAATAAAGTCCGGGTCCCAAAGAAGAGACAAAGGAGGTAGTTGCACTAGAAGTTGGTTGTTCAATCATGGGAAGAACATTTTCGGGTGCTGCAGGGGCATTGGGATCATAGTATGTGAGTTGGTCGATTTTGAACACGCGTCCCTCGTGGGGGAACATCATGGTGCGAAAAACAGATGAGGCGACCGCTTTCATGGCGTACATGTAACTGCGGCCGAGTAAAAGGTTATAATCAAGCTGGGCATTAATGACCTCTATGTCAATGAGTACAGTTTTCCCACCTAATTGGACGGGGACCTTGGGTAGTAAACCTTGAGGGTGAGCTGACCGACCGTCGTAGGCCCGCAATGCAGTGGTGGATTGCTGGAGAGTAGGGGATCCCAACTTCTGCCAAACAAATGTGGACATGACGCATGTGGAGGCACCCTCGTCGATGATACATCGATGGATGACAAGATTCCGAATAGAAACGGAAACTTGGACTGCTATGGTGGAAGGCAGCCGTGGTTCAGACTGGTCTAAATCAAAGGTCATCAATTTAGAATCATTTGGGTCAATCGCCCCAATGGTGGAAAGTAAAGTCTTGCGCTAAGTAGGACAGTTTTTTAAGACTTCTAACACAGACATGGCTGCGGGAGATTGAGCTAAGTCATCTACGATGTTGTAATTGGACGCAGCCCGTGCATTGGGGTTGTTGTTGATTCGGCGAAGGGGGAAGCGAGGTGCTTTAGAAGCGCCATCGAGTGGAACCTGAGGTATACGCAATGTCTGATCAGTGGGATGAGCATTAGTATCCTTTTCGGCGGGGGGGGCTTCAGAAGTCGGTCCGTATTGATTCCGACGGGTTTGGATATTGACGTCGGCAGTGGACATCATCAATAAATGATGGGTGCCTGAATCAAACATGGGTTGGTCCGGAGCTGCGTAAGTAATTTGTTGTGGTTGCACATTGCCCTGTGGGGGGGCTAATTGCTGAGTGTTCACCACTCCTTGTGTTGGAAAAGGGTTTTGTAGTACCAAAGGTTGTTGTGGAGGTGGTGGGGGGTTGGGTGGCGGCTGAGGAGCTGCCTGCCCTTGACGATGGGCGTCATTTGTCCATAGTTGTCGAGCTCGCTCCAGATGTGGGCAAGCGTGGGTATAGTGACCATAGACACCGCAAATGGAACAAGGATGGTTTGTTCGTAAATTAGCGTTTTTGGCTTGCTTAGGTGGTCGATCAGGATTCTGATGAGCAGGCGCCGCGTCATTGTTTTGCGGAGGATGGGTAGGTTGTGGAGCTTGGTTACGGTTTTGATTGTTTCCACGGTTGCGTCCTCTTCCGCGGTTTGGTTTCCCACCCTAGTTGCGTTGGTTATTTTGGTATTGGGGCTGATGTTGTTGTGCATACACATGCCCTTGAGCATTGGGGGGATTCTGAGGAGCCGCAGGTGCGGGAGCAGGTTGCGGTGGATAGTATGCAGGTGGAGCTGGAGGTGGTCCAGTTGCCTGTTGGGGTTGTTGGTACCCCTGAGCTGGTGGAGGTGTGAGGTTAGCTGGTGCAACCGGTTGTGGGTAATGCATGGGCTGTTGTGGGAACTGCATGGGGGTCTGTACCGTAGGTTGAGCATAGTATGTAGGAGGTACATATGCTGATGGCGCTTGGCCATAACAATGTTGTGGACAAGAGGGTCCATGAACGTGATGGGTCTGGTTTGTTGGAGCATAAGAAGTTGTCGCTCTGGAACTAGATGTAGCCCTAGAAAGGTCTGGGGTAGGCATGGTGCTCACCATACTGAAAGGTTTTGCTTGCGGTGTAATTTGGCCAATAATGCCATCAGCGGCATGTGATGCCCCCGGTGTGTCACCGCGTGCAGAGTTGCCTCGTGGGGCGTCCGGTATGATCGTGTATAGGTAACCCGACTGGGCGTAGATGAGATCAAACTGTTGGGCTTTGAGGATGGCCTCTTCTTCAGACTGGGGTCTTTCAGATGCTACATCCTTCGCAATGAGAGGAAGGAGGGATTTTAGAAACCAATCTAGGAAGATTCGGTCGTCTAATTTGATTTTGCATAGGCTTCGGCGCCGACGCCAATCATGAATATGGTCAGTGATATGCGTGGCCGTGTTTTGTCTGCAAGACAGTAGGATCTCGACGCCCGCATCATAGCGGACAGGTAACTGAAAGAATTGTAGGAAAGTCAAGGCAAGGGAGGTAAAAGTGGCATGCGTCCCATGGGGCTGTTCGATATACCATTTGGCTGCGGAGCCAGTGAAGGTGCGTTGTAAAAGCCGGAGGCGGATTGAGTCATCCACTATGGAGTTGGAGGAACACCATAAATGGAAGGACATGATGTGGTTCTGGGGGTCTTCTCCTGCCTTACCCTCAAACTTAGGGATGTCAGAGGGGAGTTTGGTGGGCATTTGAGGCCATGCCGGATCATGTCTGATGGGGTCATTTATGAGCCTAGCTAAATCTGGCAGGTTCAGACTTGCCATGTATGGTAGACTAGCAGATGTGGTGACTGGAACTGGGACATGCCTGGCCATAGTGGTATGGTGTAGGGGTCCAGTAGCGCCTAAAGGTATGCTAGGTATGGAGGGTATATGGCCTCCAATAGGTGTAGTCTGGTATGGGCCAACGCCTCCAAGTGCAACTTGGGTTACACTTGGGTTAGGAATCGCACTAGGGATTCCTGGGATAGCACTTCCAAGTGCAACATGGGTTGCACTTGGGTTGGGAATCGTACTAGGGATTCCTGGGATGGGGTTTGTGGAAACCAAAGGGAGTATGACCCCCATGTTGGGTATACCCATGACAGGTGGTGGCCCTGTGTTAGGCATTCCTAAATGTGGAGTGTTATCCGTATTGGGCATACCCAGAGGGGTGGTTGTTGTCGTGGATGGTACTACATCAGAAGGGTCTGCGGATGTCTGACCTATGGTAGTTGTAAATAGTGGATCAAAGGGTGTTCCAGAAATAATGGTGGTTGGGGGTAACTCTGTGGGGTTTTCGGATTCTACCTCCAAATCAAAGGTGAAGTGAGGTGTGTCAGAATCGGATGACTGCCTAATTGATTGACGATGTGTCGAATCAAGGGATAAGGCTCTGCGTCCGTGACGTGGAGAGCCAAGTGGACTAAACTCAGGGAGTTCGCCCTGTAGACGACGAGAGCGTCTAAAATTCTCAATGGTGAGAATATGTGTTTGGTTAAAAAATTTATTTAAGTATCAGGTGGTGATATATATAAAAGACTCAAAACCCTAATGCAACCAAGGGTGCAAGAAGGGGAGTGAAAAAAGAAGGCTCTCAGGCCAAAAATCAATCCTCAAAAAAAGGCACTTATTCTAGCAGCTGTGCTACAATAAGTGGAGGAATGCAACAACTGGTCAGAATACCAACATGCAAGCGGCTCCTAGAAAAAATAGGTGTAACTAGACCACAGGTAGGTTGAAATCATGCAAACACCTAATCTAAAAGTATTGTGACTCAAACAGACGATATCCTCTGCAAGGTGATGAAATCCAAGTCAGACAATATGAATGTTGAGACAACGGCTAGATATCCCCCTACCGGGAGGGACACCGGGTAATCAATCCTAAAGACAGGCTACTAGGATACTCCGTTCATGACGCGTCGAGAAAAGGTAAATCTGTCGTTTGGTCCTTTGATCGCAATATCCCAATACAGGGATATCCCGAGAACTGCGAATGGTAGCCCTTCGGTTACTGAATGGATTTCGGTATTCCACTCAGGCTTCCGGAACCATCCTCGCGACTTCAACCCTCCTAAGGGAGAGGCCTTCCCACAAACCGGTTGTGACCGCGCCAAAAAGTACTAAGAGATTTTAGCTCCCTAATTGGACAACTTCTATGTCTCAGATGTAAGAACTGAGGGGTGTTATTGGAACACCTATCCCCCCAATACTACCTAGCTACAAGAATTCTTTTAGTGTTCCCCAAGTGGGGTTAAAAGTGTGTTCAAATTAGGGTACGTTTTTAAGGCTTAGTTCAATTAAGTGATCGTGTGAGTGCACGTGAGGTGTTGTAAACTGAACTTGAAAAAATTAAATGCTTTATAGGAAATTTTCAAAAAATAAAGGATTTTTCGAAAATAAAAAGCAAATATTTATGGCTTTTTCACTAAAAAGGAATTTAAATGCTTTTCAAAAAATAGCTAAAAAAACAAAGGATTTCTTGGATTTATTTAAGCAAATAATAGACTTCTTTTTAAAAGAAATAAATGGATTTCTTCGTTTCAAGAAAAAATTGCTAAGGGCAAGATTTTTAAAGAAGTAAACAGGAAAAAATTTGAATCTAGATGAAAATGCAAAATGAGTCTTTCTTTCACTTTCTTGAAATTTTTTAAAAAGATTTCTAGATATGCACTTTAAATAGTAAAAATTTTTTCAAAGCTTTCAAATATGCAGAATTTAATACTGTAAAAAATGTGCTATGGGCAGAAAGTACAGTAAAAAAAAATTTCAAAATCGGGATGGCCGAATGAAAAATTCAACCGCGCGGGTTTTGACAGAAAAACCGCGATGGACCGCGCGGGTTTTAGTCGCACAGTCGCGATGGACCGCGCGGGTTTTGGCCGCACAGGCGTGATGGACCGCACGGGTTTTAGCCGCACAGTCGCGATGGGCAGCGCGGAAATTGGCCGCGAAGCCGCGGTGCGCAGCGCGGAAAAACGCAGAAAGGTCGCGATGGACCGCGTGACTGTCTAGCAGAAAGCCGCGATGGACCGCGCGGAAAAATGCAGAAAAGTCACGATGGACCGCGTGACTGTCTGGCAAAAAGCTGCGATGCGGAAGCCGTGCACGGAAACCGAGAAACGAACCCAAAAATTGAAAATTTTGGGCTGTTTATGGGGCCAAAACTCAGAGCAGCAATGGATCTGCTGTCTAAGATGGTAGATCTATGGATCTAAAGGTTAAAAACTCATAAAAAACTAAGATTAAAGGCAAAAATAGAGATCTATAGTTCAAACCAAAGCGGAGTCGCCAAAAACTGTTGGCCCGGTTTTGCAACCAGGCTTAGTGCTATGGGCACCTGCTAACTAGTAGCAGCAGTTTCAATGGAAATAAATAACCATAAACTAATTAAACAAGACTATTCATGGATCTAAGCAAAGATATTAAGCAAATAACAAAGATAATTTAAAATCAAGAACAAGAACATATAAGAATAATAAATTTGTATTGAAAGAATGGGGCAAGCAAGTGCTTGCGGAATCAATACCTCTAATGGTGAGGTTGAATGGCTCCAAGGATGAGCAACTCCAATCTCCAATGGTCTCTTCTCCAATGTGGTTTGCAATGGCTAAAATGCTCAGGGGAGATTTCAGCAGCATAAGGATGAGATAATGGATGGATCTGAAATGAGGAGCCCCTACCACCTTTTTATAGGTTTTGGTGGTGGGAAATACCATTTGTGGTTTTGTGGAAACCAAATGGTATTGACCAACATGGTTTAGGTACTTTTCCCTCCTTTTTCCTTTTTTGAATAAAAATAATATTTTAATTCCCTTTTTAATATTTTTGGGAATTTGGACCCTTTTTGAGGGTTTTTTATGATTTTCTTGGAAAAATAATCTTTTTTAATGGAAAAAGGGGTGTACTTAGGTCTTTTGGTGACCTTTTGTTGGTTTCAGAGGCTTTTGATGGTGAAAAAGTGGATAAATGGGTCATGTGAATAGGGAAATGAGCTAGTGAGCACTTTTTGGGTGTTAACAGAAAGGAAAAAAAGGGTAGACATAGTAATGTTCAGAGAATCCAGCTGTTAGGGGATAAGCTAGTCGCCTCAAGACAATATCCCACCATTAAAGCAGCCATTGCCTCAACCCCCAAGGAGATATAAGATGCGGATCACATCCTGGAACATTAGAGGCTGTAAAATCCCTCTGAAGATTCGTCTTCTAAAAAGGAAAATCGAGATTGAAAAACCGGTCATAATGTTTCTTCAAGAAACTAAATGTTCAAAAGCAGAACTAAAAGTTATTGGTAGGAAAGTATGGCCCATTTGAGAGGGCATGGAAATTGATGCCAGAGGAGCAGCTGGAGGGATAGGCATTCTATGGAATCCCAAGGAGGTTTCCCTCTCAGGCTTTTTTTCCTCTCAGTTTATCCTCTCGACCTCCTTTCATGTTTTGGGAACAAAGATTAGGGGATTTTTATCAAACATTTATGGGCCCTCCTTAGCCATTAAAAAACCCACCTTCTTGGACTCTTTGCACACTATAAAGGAGTTGGCTGGTCCTCAACCCTGGATTCTAGGGGGGATTTCAACTTGATACACACTTTAGAGGAGAAAAAAGGTGGAATCCGGCACTTGAATCTCATAAGCGATCACTTTAATGAAGTCATTGAAACCCTGGAATTGGTTGATCTTCGAACAACCAACAACATTTTCACTTGGAATAATAAGCGGACGGGAAACAGGATCATTGCTTATTTCTTAGACCATTTCCTGGTTTCGAAATTCCTTATGTTGGCAGGAGGCGAGCTGACAGCAGTAGTACTTCCCTCTATAGGCTTTGATCACTGGCCGATAAGTTTGGAATGGTTGAGGGTTGGGGAGAACCTTTGCAGACCTTTTAGGTTTGAACAGTTTTGGCTAACCCATCCAGATCTCCCAGAGAAACTTCATCATTGGTGGTTAGAGCTAACCCACATCAAGGGTACGCTCATGTACCAGTTCCAACAAAAAATTAAGCTCCTAAAAGGGAAAATCAAGCGTTGGAACTTGGAATCCTTTGGGAACATATTCCAAGAAAAAAAATGGTTGGAATGAAAAATGCAAGAGGTACAGCAGAGAGGTATGACCCAGGGTTACACTTAGGAGGTGACAACTCAGGAGCAACACCTTCTTCAGGAGCTTAATTCGCGTGAGAAGTAGGAAGAAATCCTTTGGAAGCAGAAATAAAGAAATCAGTGGCTACAAGAAGGGGAACGCGATACTAAGTTCTTCCACAAACCCGCTATCCAACATCGCCAAGGGAATCGTATGGTGCGGCTAAAGCGAGCAAATGGCACACATGCTGAAACTCAAGAAGACTTGGAACTTATCTTGAATGGATTCTTTGCAGACCTCTTGGAGGAACCTAACATCAATAAGCGTGAGGCTCAATCTCAAGTGTTTCAACCCATACCGAGGGTCATAACGGATGATCACAACCTCATGCTAATGAATCCCACATACATGGAGGAACTAGAGGCAGCGGTCAAACAAATGGCAGCGGATAAAGCCCCAGGACCTGATGGGTTCACCATGAATTTCTTCCACTCCTACTGGGATTGGATGAAAGATGAAGTGTTTTCCCTAGTCGAAGATTCCAGGAAGAAGGGAATCTTTTTGAAATCCCTCAATGCCACCTTCCTTATGCTTATACCTAAATAAACTGGCATGGAGGACCTCGGGAAATTCAGACCGATTGCACTGTGCAATGCCATTTACAAGATCATTACCAAAGTAAAATCCAATAGAATCCTCCCTCTCCTCCTGATTCTCATCTCACCTGAGCAAGCCGGTTTTGTGGAAGGTCGGCAGATTATGGATGGCATCATTTTGGTGCATGAAACTATCCACTCCTTGAAGATGAGAAAAATTCCAAGTATGTTTCTAAAGTTCGATCTTTCTAAAGCTTATGCAAACTTAATTGGAAATTCTTAGCAGGGGTCCTCAGGACCTTCGACTTCATGGATAAATGGACAGATTGGGTGACGAGTCTTGTATCCTCGACCTTCTTCTCGATCTTGGTCAATGGTACCCCTTCACAGCCCTTCCAGGCCTCACGGGGAATTCGTCAAGGAGATCCCCTGTCACCTTTCCTATTTATTATCATTGCAGAGGGGCTAGGTCGTATGCTCAAGGATTTGCAAAGAGAGAGACAGATCTGCGGGCTTAAACTCAGCGAAGGGCGGGACCCACAAATCACCAACAATTCATTGATGACACCATGCTGATGGGACCCTCTACTATTTAGGAATCTAGAGGCATAAAGAAAGGGCTGTATACCTTCCTTGAGGCTAGTGGTTTAGAAATCAATAAAGAGAAATCTCAGGTGTATTTCTTTAATACCCCGAGAATAACGAGAAGAAACATCCTCCAGATTTTAGAATTCTCAGAAGGGATCCTACCCTCCAAGTATTTGGGAACTCATTTAGTGGATTCCACTATTCGCCAAATTTATTGGAAGGATTTGCTAGACAAACTCAACCAAAATCTCAGCCACTGAACCTTCAGAGCCCTGAATTTCCCAAGTCGCATCATCTTGGTCAAATCAGTGCTTCAGGCCATGCCTTTCTATCTTTTCTCAGTTCTGGATGCCCCCAAATTTGTCCTCAAGCAAATCCGTAATATTCAAAGGAATTTATTATGGGGTGGATCGGAAGGGCATAGGAAGTGGGCCTTGGTTGAGTGGGACACCTTGTGCAAACCAAAATACGCAGGAGGTTTAGGACTGCAGGATCCAGTAAGCACAAACAAAGTTATGGGTGCTAAAATATGGTAGAGATGGATTACACACACTGAGGAACCATGGGCGAAACTCTGGCACTTTAAGTACGCATCTCAGTGGCTCATGCATCAACTGATAATATTTGAAGAGGATTTATCGAGATCGAGTATTTGGAAAGCGGCACAAGAAAATAGGGGTCTCATCCAAAGGCATAACTTTTGGGATATTAGAGATGGAGCATCGACCTCTTTCTTGCAGGATGCCTGGAAATAATTACCTTGTTTGGTCAACCATGAGGACATCCCAAGTTACTTCTCTACCTTCAAAACAGTCCTCTAGAGAGGGTGAAATATTTTTGGGAACCTATGACAACAGATGCCCACTTCAGGATATGGAAACCAAAATCTTGGTGGCAATCCTGTGCCCATGATGAGAACTTGGACATCTTCTATGAGGAACTGTGTAAACGTAGGATCCCCAAGGTGGTTGGCCTGGATAAATTTCACTGGGGGTATTCTAACATGAGCAATTTCACTCTCAAAGAAGCCATGGGATTGTACATGGAAATTCACAGCATGGCGACTAAGGAAAAATGGTGTAAGATTTGGAAAGGAAATTGGTGGCCTAAAATTGCCTCCTTCAGCTGGTTATTATTGCGAAGGCGCATTCTCACATGGGAAAACCTTCAATGGTGGGGGATGGTAGGGCCACCCATATGCATCATGTTTGAGGAGGATTCAGAAACCATTAACCACCTTCTCGACTCGTGTCCCATGGCTTCCTTCCTATGGGAGAAGGGGGAAGAGCGTTTCCGAAAAAATGTTAGGGTCCGTGGACGCCCTGATCTAACTTTGACCAACTGGCCCTCCCAAGATTTTAAAAATGAGATTTTGAATAGGATGTGGGAATTATTCCCGGGTTTTTTAGTTTGGGAATTATGGAAGCAAGGAATTGGCGAGTTTTTTAAGACAAAACAAGAACCATATAAGCGGTCTGGAATCTTCTGGAAATTCATTTAAAGGAATCATTAACATTAAGTCAGTGGACTCCATAATCCATGAAAACGGACAGTGCATAAAGAAAAATTATGAATGACTGGGGCATCTATAACTTACCAGCAAGCATTGGATGATCTCGCCTAGTGGTGGCACCTCCTCTTAGTCCAGACTTGTGGCAACACCCGATAGAAGGAACGTTCAAGCTTACGGAGCCCCGAAAGGAAACCCAGGCCTAGTTAGATTCAGAGTAGTGATCAGAACTACAGAAGGAACAATTGTCAGCACATTCTGGGGTGACATAGGAGAAAACACTAATAACGTGGCCGAATTAGAAGGAATGGTGAGTGGGTTGAGATGGGCCTTACGGAAGGAGTGGGTGCCTTTGGTTGTTGAGGGGGACTCCTTAATTATCATTTCCACCACGAGGCACATTCAACAATGTTCGGCCATTGCCAAGGTTTCCTACAATTGGAAATGGGAGAGTAGGCTCATTGATCTAAGGAGACTGTTAGCCACCACCTCGGCTATACAGTTTATTCACGTACGTCGGAATGGGAACAAGGTGGCGGATGCCTTAGCTAACAAAGGGGTGGGAGCATGCATATCCTTCCTCAGTTTGATGCGTCAGGACATGGAAGACCATGATTTGCGAAGGAGATGTGAGTCAATGGTTAGTGAAGATATAGGCCACTTGGCTCATTGCATGGAGGGGGACCAGGATAGAATGCCACGCTAGGAAGCCAGCCGGCCCAACAATGAAGCGAAAGCTCCCTCGAACTTTGACACATCCCTTCTCCAAGACACAAGATGGATAGTTGGAAACCTGACAATAGCGCACGGGGAGAGCAGCGAAGCAGCATCAGTTAATGGGCATTGGGGGGAGATGACGACATCCTTTGTCACGGCCACGTCTTATCCCATTATCACTCATTATGACAGAAACAACATGACAAGTGGTGGAGAAGGAGAAGGGACGGTAGCGGATAACGAAATGGAACAAGGATCCACCAGGGGTACTTAAACTCCATTACATCATTAAATGGGAACCCATTAGTCCTTTCTAGGTTTAGTTGGCACCACCAGGTTTAATTACCATTTCAAGAAAGAAGTTGACCTCACCATGGGTAATTGCTTCAGTGCAACAAACAATAATTCTAGTAGTACGCCGTTGAAGCGGGTGTATGGCCCCCAAAAGGTTCAAGCATGCGAGATGGCATATTTTGCAGATTTGGAGGCAATCAACAGGTACAAAGCCATGATGGCTAGGATCATGGTCTATGCGGGGATGGGGGATAATCATTCTGCTCCGAGGATTCTCTACCTCCGATTACCACCCAGGAACTCTATAAATACCCGTGGACCTACGGGTATAGTCATGCAAATAGTGCGGCACTCTGAGAATCATTTGAATCAATCAGTGAATTTCTGTTTCTTTAATACTTTGGGTCGGGGAGTTATGGCTCCCATATTGAGGGCCAGTAGTCGTTGGGGTTCTAGTCAGAGTGGAGGTTCTAGTCGGAGTGGGGGTGATGGACGCTTTCCAGGAGAAGGACCCTCTCAGCAGCAACTTATGAAATTGGAAGTGTTGACTCCCATGACCTTTAATTGGGGTGTGCAATACCTGGCGGAAACTCCAGCACCTATCAAAGCTCAAATTCCCCCTCGGGAAATCGCCCTCTCTTGGCTTGGGACATCCAGGCATGGCAACAGCTAGCTCATGAAATTCAGGAGGCCATCCAGATAATCAAGGGTGGTCAGCATACCAACACGTTGGGGATACGACTGCTTAAAGTGGCTCTAAAGGATTACCTGGATCTCTCCAAGGAACTACCTTGGGATGAGGCGATGTCATCTTGGAGGGACCCCCTAACACCCTATTGATCTTTGGTTATTCCTTGTTGTTTGAGGTGGATTCAGGATCCTCTTTGTTTTTGCATCCTCTTGTCAATTTTTGCATCCTCTAGTCAATTTTTGATGCTTAAGGTCACATACTCATGGTATAACCAGTCTCTGCGTAGACACATGTACAATAGTGGGATTCCTTTTGCTTCGGGGGCCGTTAGGCCAGGGTATTTTGTTTTTTGATTAACTCTCTGCATGAAAACCGACCATGCTCGGGGTTTCCAATGTGGAACGAGCAATGGCTCTCCTGTATCTATTTTTTCTCTATATTTGTTTAGATATAAGTAGTAGAGGTGTTATCGCCTACTTACAAAAAAAAGAGCACACTTTCAATTATGATAAAATCATATAAAAATGCCAATTTTTGAAAAAGTGTGCTACCGGTATCATTAGTTTTCAATTTAGAGCTTGATTTTAAGGATTTTGCAAACAACAATAAAAAATGTTTTGGTTCATTTCTATATTTTTGACCCCAAATCAAAAAGCGGTGCTACCGGTAACAACACTTTTTGGTTCAGGGTTGTTTTTTGGTGTTTTTTATGCAAAAATATGGGTTTTGATGGCTAGAGTTCTCGTTTTGAGTATAAAGTTCTTGTCAAGTTGTATAACATAACAGGAGTGACAAAGAAAAAAGTAGGCAAAATTTGTGTTGACATTCAAGAATCCAATCATGCAATGCAAATGTGCTCCATTCAAATAGCGATTGAGTACATCAAAATAGTCTTCCAAGTTTATTTACAAAGCATGAAAGTAATGTTGTAAAATAGGTCATTCAGAAAATTAAATTTCCCACTCGATTTTCTTCAAACATAAAGAATATCTTAACAAAGAAAGTTGATTTTTGTGGGGTAAAAACTCATGACTAGAATACCTTCATAAAGGTAATTATTTTAGTATATTTCTATATTGCAATACTTATTTTTAGTATAAAGGAAATTCTATGAAATGAACTTGTTGTAGAAAGAAAACATCTACTCTAGAGTTCAACTAAAGTAAATTTAATTCTAATTGCTAATTGCAGAACATACAATAAACTACTTGTTGTTCAAAATGATATAACTTGTAGGAACAAGAAAAGAAATATAAGGTGACCTTATTAATCATATTCATCAACCCTATAATTGCAATTAGAAAAATATTGGCCTCAGGATAAGTTTTGATATAGTGAATTGGTCTAAAATTATGTCTTAAACTCTGATAAGCTTTACTGCAATCCAATTATTCATCCATACCATATTTTGTTTATAAGTAATTAATTGAATCACACAAAATAATAAAAATATTGGTTAGAATTATAAACCTTATGAAGCTGCAACAACGAAATAATAAGTATACTTGCACTCGGCACTAAAAAACTGAAACAAACTATGAAACAACTAATCTACCTAAAAATACAACAATACTCGACCAAGGAAGGGGCTCTACCTCCTTAGACAAGGTATCGAAAAAATGAACAACAACTGCTATGTTATGTTGATGTATATGTAACTTCGGAATGTATTTCATCAGTATATTATATGTATATTTATTGTACCCTTATAAGAGATGTGTTATTCCTCTATAAGGAAGTGTCGTCATGTGGATTGACAAGTGTCGCAAGTGTGTGTACTTGCCGATGGGTTATTAGACCACCTTATGGGGTCGGCCCTAATTAATATATAATATAATGTGGATGTACTAAAGTAGACAAGTCGGCCCCAGTAGGTCACTGGGCAAAAAGGTGAGTATAAATAGAGATAGGAGATCTCTATTTTACTCACTCGGAAAAGTATCTATCTCTCTCTCTGGAAAGTGGCGCACTAGTGAGGAGGAGGAGGATCATCTGCTAGGAGACTATCTCTGTATTATTTGGTTGTATTTTGGTTGAGCCATTGCTCTCTCTATCTCTGAGGAAGTTGTGGGGTTTTTCACCTTAGGGTTTTCCCCACGGAAACTCTGTGTCTCTTGTCTCTATGCTTTTGATTCTTATGATGCTTGTGATGCTTGTCATATTATGATTGTCATGCATTGATATACTGTAGATGTTATTCTCTCAGCAAAGATCCTATAGTATTGTGATTTAATACTGAAAATTTAACATGGTATCAGAGCCTAACTGAGAAGAAGACATTTTGCAGTGACGGAAGCTTGTATTCCTTGTTTATTGGGTTTCTCTCCACAGATTTTTGAAATTCAGTATAGTAGATTGGATCTACTCATCAAGGCGCATCTTTCTGTCCAATCAGATTTCAGTTCCGAGCATTTTCAGTTTTGGCCCTAAAAATTAGGGTTTCCACAAAAATAGGAATTTCTGGAAACTGAAGGTACAGCTGGAAGCTCCTTGCACAAATCGAAGGTTTGAGCTTTGGATCGAGATTTTTGGCTGGGTAGATCTCCGGGAAACTCAAACCCTAATTCAGGGCTCTCCCCAGTGAACCCGGGAGGACAAAAAGGCAATTTTGAAGGACAAGACTTTGCTGATCTCAAATTCTAAATGTACTAGGCTGATCAGCTCTCCAAGGCGCATCTTTCTATCCTTTCGGAATTTTGAAATTCACATTTTGAATTTTTAGGGTTTCTCTGACAAACCCTAATCCGGGACCAGATCCAGTTTTCAACACTTCAAGAGGTAAGTTCTAAATCTTTTCTATTTCCATTTGAAGTACTCTTAAAGATGTCTCTTCACACCAAGCTTGAGGATAAGCTTGAAGGGGCTGATAACTTCCGAGCCTGGAAGTATAGGATTGGGCTAATCCTGGAAGAGAATGAGTTGGACTCATATGTGAAAGAAGACATCCTTATCCCAGAGGATGAAGAGGCCAAGGTATTGCACAAGAAGAACTTGGTCAAGGCAAAGAGAATCATTGCTGATTCTATCAAAGACCATCTCATACCCCATGTGTCTTCTCTCAAGACACCCAAAGAGATGTTTGAATCTTTGACCAAGCTATTTGAAGGAAAGAACATAAATCGGAAGATGACCCTGCGGAACCAATTGAAAGCAGTAAA
The DNA here is from genome assembly GCA_027924585.1 of Larix kaempferi. Classification (NCBI taxonomy): domain Eukaryota; kingdom Viridiplantae; phylum Streptophyta; class Pinopsida; order Pinales; family Pinaceae; genus Larix; species Larix kaempferi. Next base: position 3,298,461 of record BSBM01000619.1, read on the forward strand.
GTTTCAGAATGGGGAAACCATTCAATCCTACTTTTCAAGGGTCTCTCAGATCAAGGAACAATTAGAAGCAGTAGATGAAATAGTGGAGAATGGTGAAGTGGTGATGACCACTCTAAATGGCCTACCCAGGTCATGGGATTCCTTTATTCAAGGAATTTGTGCAAGGAAGAAGTTGATCTCCTTCAGTAGACTTCGGGAAGAATGTTCTCAAGAAGAAGCTAGACTTATAGCTCGTGAGGAAAAGATGGGAGGTGAAGATCAAGCTCTTGCAGCTCACACCAAAAGAAGCAAAACCAAGAAGGATCACCCTCACCCCAAAAGATTTCATCAAAAGAATAAGAAGGACCTAAGATGCTTCACATGCAATGAGAAGGGTCACTTTGCTTCAGATTGTCCCAAGAACAAAAGGGATAATAAGAACAACTCCAGTGAGAAAAAGAAGGGCAGCAAAAGAAGGTTTCATGCTCATGCTGCCGAAGATGATGAACCTCCAAAGAAGAAGGCTAGGGCAGAAAGTGATAGTGATGATGACTCATCAAGTGAAGAAGAGTATGTTCTGATCTCTGCTCTTACAGGTACCATCTCCCATGGATGTAATGATTGGTTAATTGATAGTGGGGCCTCCAAACACATGACTGGGTTCAAGGAATCTTTTGTGAATCTTTCTGAACATGAATCACCCCATAAAGTGAAACTTGGGGATGATTATCAATACCCAATCAAAGGAAGTGGTGAAGCCTCCTACAATCTAGATTCTGGAAAATCATTGAAGATGAAAGAAGTACTTTATGTACCTGGGCTCAAGAAGAACTTACTCTCCATTTCTGCATTAGATGCAAAAGGTATGAGGGTTGCATTTGTGGATGGCCAAGTCCTAATGTGGCCAAAGGGAAAGACCATAGATGATGCAGTAGTGATTGGAAAGCAAGAGGGAGGTTTGTACAATTTGAAGGGACAACCTGAACATGCCATGGTGACATAAATACAAAGATTCATCCATAGTCATGGATCACATAGAGGTATGTATAATTTGTTTTTGCAAAAGTTAACTAATGAGTCATGCAGGTCATTGAAGAGAACAAGAACACATTGCTAGACATAACTAGCAAATATGGTGACCAAGTATGTGTTTCTTATATCATAGGATCTATCATATAAGTATGCATGGCATGATTGATGATGATTGTTCATAAAGTCATAAGTTTGAATAATCATGGGCATATGCATCTTACCTTAATTAATAATATGACTAACCAGAAGAGTCATAGGTTTGAGTAATTATAGGTTTATACATGTTATGTTTCTTATGATATGACTAACCATAAGAGTCCTATATATAAACCTTGAATGCTAATGCTTATTATTTCTGTTTGAAATGATCATGACTATACATACTTGAGATTATTGTGTTTTAATGAATGATACTAATAAGCATGCATAGGGACCAAGGATGAATATGAGTTCAAGAACAGGTAATCCAGGAAGCAAAGATCAAGAGGGAGCACACTCCAGTGGTTTCTGCAAGGGTGCAGATATTCAGAGGGAGTTGTCCATATCTCTACATTCCACAACAAGAAGGTTTAGAAGGACTCCAGCAGCTCCTGCAAGGAAGAAAAGACTCAGAGGGAGTCCACCCAACAAACAAACAAAGATAAGTATTTTAATTATCTTGCATATTTGTTTGCTTAAATAAAATTGTTCAATGATGTATATGCTCATGTTCCTAGACTTAGGATATGTATTGTGCATATTAGAATGATTGAATTAATGAACAGTATACTACTAATATGCATGTGTTGGGTAAGTGGCCTATGGCACTGTACAACATTCCATTGCTACTTATCTAGAATGAAACCTCTTTGCTGACATGTTGGGAGTTGTGCACTCTCTTAACAATGTTCTGGTAGAGATTGGAAGGCATCTAGAAAGTTACGGGATATGGATAAATGTTGTATTGAAGCATTGGCTAAGATAATTGCATGACTACATGACTGTATGACATATTTCTTCATGTGTAAGAATTTGTTCTGAAAATTATGAGTTGTTTCTAATCATGCAATTTAATCTGTTTTGTAGGAAAGACCGTATATCTTCACCTACAAAAAGGACTACAACATTTGTTCCAGCAACAAAGATATCTATTGAAGATATTGAAATTCCCAGGATCTGGGATGAAGAAATGAAATACCATGATCCGTCGATCATGAAGAATGATGTCTGGGATGCGATCCCAAGAGCCAAAGGGAAGTCTGTTGTGACTTCCAAATAGAACTTTCAGATCAAGCATGTTGCAGATAGCAGCATAGAGAAACATAAAAGTGATAGAAGATACACCAGATGGATTCAAGACAGCTTTCTTGAATGGTGTAGTTGAAGAAGAAGCAGCCACTTCATTCTGAGACACATGATAGGAAATCATATATGTGCAGAACTTGGTATGGTGAAGATAGATTGATTGCCGACACGCAGCGGAAGCTTACTACCGAGTTCGAGATGAAGAACTTGGGGATGATGCACTATTTGTTTTTGGCGTGGAGATGTGGCAGAATGCAGGTGGGATCTTCCTTGGTCAAGGGAAGTACACAGTAGATATCCTGAAGAGATTTGGGATGATGGATTGCAAGGCCATGGCCACACCTATGGCATCGAATCTGAAGCTTCTATGTGATGCTTCATCTGAGCCGGTTGATATCTCTTTGTATCATCAGATGATTGGGTCCTTGATGTACTTGAAGAACACGAGACCAGACATTTACTTTGATGTGAACACATTGAGCCAGTTCCTGACGGATCCGAGGAGTGTTCACCTGGTTGCTGTAAAGCATGTTCTGAGGTACCTGAAGGGTACAGTGTATTATGGGCTCAGGTATGAGGAGAATCAAAAGTTTAACCTGCAGGGTTATGTTGATTCAGATTGGGATGGCAGTGCTGCAGATAGGAAGAGCACATCTGGGTGTTGCTTCAGTATGGGATCAGGTGTGATCTCTTGGTTTAGCAGGAAGCAGTCCTGCGTAGCACTGAGTACAGCTGAGGCAGAGTATGTTGCAGCCTGTTCAGCTAGTTGTGAGGCAGTATGGCTACGGAAGCTACTGTCTGAGTTATTTGATCTCCCGTTGGAGGCTACTGGTATCTTCTGTGATAACCAGAGTTGTGTGAAGCTGTCCGAGAAACCAGTGTTTCATGACAGGTCGAAACACATAGAGATCAAATATCACTATATCAGGGATATGGTGCAGAGAGGAGCTGTGAAGCTCCTGTATGTTGCGACGGACGAGCAGATTGCAGATGTGCTGACGAAGCCACTAGCCAGGGTGAAGTTCGAGTACTTCAGAGAGAGGCTTGGCGTTATTCAGATCGAGGACACTTCGAGGAAGAAGTGATGGACACATTTGCTGAAGCCATTCCAAGCATGTTGGAAGGAGGATCCTTCACATGGCTATGGATGTAAGCGCTGGATGATGAGCATCAGGATGATGTTCTAGTTTCTGCTTGATATGATCAGTTGGATCATTTTATGTATGTATGTACACATCATGTTGGATGCTGGATATGATCAGTTGGATCATTTTATGTATGTATGTACGCATCATGTTGGATGCTGGATATGATCAGTTGGATCATTTTATGTATCATGTTGGATGCAGGATATGATCAGTTGGATCATGTGTATGTATTGTTTATGCATCATGTTGGATGCTTGGACCATGTATCTGTATATGTATCAGGTGGATACATTGTATGATCAGGTGGATCATGTATGGTGATATGTATCATATATTTGTATTTGTATCAGGTGGATACATTGATGATCAGGAGGATCATGTATGATGATATGTATCAGGTAGATACTTGGTATGCATCAGGTAGATGCATTGATGATCAGGAGGATCATGTATGATGATATGTATCAGGTAGATACTTGGTATGCATCAGGTAGATGCATTGATGATCAGGAGGATCATGTATGATGATATGTATCAGGTAGATACTTGGTATGCATCAGGTAGATGCATTAATGATCAGGAGGATCATGTATGATACTTGGTATGCATCAGGAAGATGCATTGATGATCAGGTAGATGACATGCAGCAGGATGTTGCAGTGATGATCAGGATGATCATAGATGACGAGCTTCAGGATGTTGCTCCAGATGACATGCAACAGGATGTTGCAGTGATGATCAGGATGATCATAGATGACGAGCTTCAGGATGTTGCTCCAGATGACTTGCAGCAGGACGTTGCAGTGATTATGATCAAGACGATCATGAGTACATCAGGATGATGTATGGTGAGTATCAGGTTGATACTCTGTGGCCGTGGATCAGGTTGTGCAGATGAGCATGTCTGGGAGATCCTATAGGTCGGAGTTGTGTACCCGTAACAGCCTGGGATGCTCTTTCGAGACATTGCTCTGGGAGGACATGTAATTCGTTGCCCTGGGAGATCTCAGGTCGGAGTTGTGTACCCGTAACATCCTGAGATGCTCTTGCGAGGTTTTGTCCTATGGCATGTAATTTGGGCCCTGGGAGATTTCAGGTCGGAGTTGTGTACCCGTAACATCCTGAGATGCTCTTGCGAGGTTTTGCCATGACCACATGTAATTTGTGCCCTAGGAGATCTCAGGTCGGAGTTGTGTACCCGTAACATCCTGAGATGCTCTTGCTAGGTTTTGTGGTGGACCACATGTAATTTGTGCCCTGGGAGATCTTAGGTCGGAGTTGTGTACCCGTAACATCCTAAGATGCTCTTTCGAGGTTTTGTGGTGGGGTCACATGTAATAGCGCCCTGGGAGATCCTACAGGTTGGAGTTGTGTACCCGTAATATCCTGGGATGCTCTTTCGAGGTTTTGTGACGCACGTAAAAGTCCTGAGGATTCCACAGTATGGCCAGTGATGATGAAGACCTGCAGGTGGTGGGCCTACATCCAGTATGAAAAAGGACTGGCTCTGTAGAACTTCCTATGACGAGTAGAGACAGAGATTGGACGAGATAGCAACAGCAGTGACGATGACGATGACGATGCATCGATGATGATGATCCAGAGAAGAAGACTTGTCTAGCAAATCTGTGTCGAGAAATACCTTCCTTGTTAAGAGGGAGTGTTGATGTATATGTAACTTCGGAATGTATTTCATCAGTATATTATATGTATATTTATTGTACCCTTATAAGAGATGTGTTATTCCTCTATAAGGAAGTGTCGTCATGTGGATTGACAAGTGTCGCAAGTGTGTGTACTTGCCGATGGGTTATTAGACCACCTTATGGGGTCGGCCCTAATTAATATATAATATAATGTGGATGTACTAAAGTAGACAAGTCGGCCCCAGTAGGTCACTGGGCAAAAAGGTGAGTATAAATAGAGATAGGAGATCTCTATTTTACTCACTCGGAAAAGTATCTATCTCTCTCTCTGGAAAGTGGCGCACTAGTGAGGAGGAGGAGGATCATCTGCTAGGAGACTATCTCTGTATTATTTGGTTGTATTTTGGTTGAGCCATTGCTCTCTCTATCTCTGAGGAAGTTGTGGGGTTTTTCACCTTAGGGTTTTCCCCACGGAAACTCTGTGTCTCTTGTCTCTATGCTTTTGATTCTTATGATGCTTGTGATGCTTGTCATATTATGATTGTCATGCATTGATATACTGTAGATGTTATTCTCTCAGCAAAGATCCTATAGTATTGTGATTTAATACTGAAAATTTAACATGTTAAATCTTCAAGAAAACATAGGCACATAACTCAATTTTCTTTATTGAATAGGAATTGAGTTACATAGTAGCAACATTACACTATATTCTTAAACTCCCTCTATCAAATGAGATGTAATACTTATACATTATTCAAATAACTATGAGAATCTAACATTCTGAATCTATTCCACCTTTTCCCCCAAAACAATCATTTAGTTCTAACAATAAACTAAAAGTGTGATGTAGTTACAACTATTTCAAAACAACCTTCAAGTGGACTCCTAAATTCTTGCAACTATCTAAATTACATGTGGAAGTTCCAACTGCACCCATTGAATGCGATTAGAGGACAATTATCTCTTATCCACACCAGTATTCTACCAGTAGGATAATCAACATTGTCGTATGTCATATGACAACTTGTGTAGTAGCATCAAGATCAATGGTGTATCAAAATCTTGATGTTTGGTGTAAGCACCATAGTATATCATCTTTGTGATAGTGTAACTATAATGGTCTAACAACATCACGCTAACATAACTGAATTGGTGTAGCAACATCGCGACAACGAAAATGACTGTAATAGAAACTGTGTAGCAACAACCTTCACATAATAAACATGGGATGTTAGCTGTGCATATTCATGAACTAACATAGAAAGGTTAATTTCCCTCAATCACTAGCATAAATCACGTAAAGTGGCAAGAATTGCAGGATCACTTACCTTGAACCTAGTGTATCATTATTGTTAGGAACCAACTCAAGGAATAACTAGAATAATGGATAAAACTGATGAATAAATCATAATTATAGTCTTCATGAGATGCACAGTAATGGAGGTTATTGATGTCCCTGAACACTGACTAGATAATATCCTCCGTTGGCTTCTATTTCCTTCCAGCAGTTGGCTTCTACCTCCTCATCCAGGTCATAATCAAATTTCTATTTGGGTGCAGGACGCTAGATCATTGGATATTTGAATCAAAGTCCAACCCAACGATTCTCACATTTTCTCATACACTGGATATACATGTTGACCCTTTGCGGGGATACTCTAGGGTTTATGTAATTGGAGGCATCCATCATTCTCATTTCTTCTATGCTTTGTTCCCACCTTTCAATGCACCCTTGCATGGTATCATCTTTTAAATAATCTATATCTTTTGTATAACAGGAGATGGCCTCTTCTCTAGTGTTAGCCATGAAATTTGCATGACTAGCACAGGAATTGGCCAAAGCAAAATGTAACGTAGGGAAAATCATGGGATTGCGAATTTCATTTCTTATCCAGAGGTTATGAGTCAAATTATTTTTAGCTACAAAATGAGCATTATTCCACTGTAGATAGTTATTAAAAAATGATGTGAAATCTCTTAACTATATATCTCCAATAAAGGGTGTTGGGATCCATTCCGAGTCAAATTTAAGGAGGATATTATGTTGATACAATTCACATAATAGGTTTTTTCCTTCATTATTGATTTCATAAAAAACTTTTAGAAATGTTTGGGGTGATGTTATCTTATGATATTTTCCTGATGCTAAGTCCTTGGATTTAAACAACAAATGCCTCTCATTTAGGAACACAATGTAGACAGGGGAAGGTTCCTTACAACCAAGAATATTCTCTATTAAAGATCTCATCTACTCTTTCTCTTCCTTAAGAGTATTCACTTGGGATTGAAATTTAGAGGCTTTTTATATGTCTTTCTTACATTGGTCCTATTTGTCTCGGAAAATTGCTAGTTGCTCAGGCCACTTTTGAATTAGATTATGTATGTGTTTCCTGCATTATTTTAAAGGCATCGTCCCTCTTTCATAGGCTATGGATAAAATCTTCCATTGGTCCAATTGATATCTCGGCTAGTAGTCATTATCATAGTATGTTTGTATTGCAACAATTTGTATAGTAGGTCTAGTTTCAACCTTATGATCCCCCTCATCCCTAGAACATATTTTTTGTGTTTGGGTTTTGGCATTGATGTTGTTGAATTTTGAGACCACTATGAATTCAACCCTTTTTTACCCTTCAATATCTTCAACTTCTTGGGCCATGGAATCTAATTTTCGTTTCTGTTGGTAGGCTTGCGGTTTTCCTTTTAATTTCCAAATTTTCCTTTTAGAATTTTTATTGAACTTCTTTAATTAAGAATTATGTTTGATAATAACAACATAGAGAGGCCATGAGTGAATTTTACCTAAAGTAGTAGGTTGTTTCTCTATTTGTACCTTTATATTTTTCCTCTTGATGATCATGCTAGGGTTTGTATCTATAAAAACTGTCTCTTTTTCCTGTTCTGGTGTAGCTGCAAGTTTTATGTCCTTTTGAATTGTGTCCCCTATTTTTTCTTGAGTTTTTCCTTTGTGTTGTAGCAAGGTCCATTTTCTTGTTCCTCCTATTGATTCATGTGTTGCAGCAGGGACCGTTTCTTCCATTTGTCCATCTAGTTCTTGTGTTGTTGTGGGAATTTTTTCTTCCATTTGTCCTTTTGTTAGTTCTTGTGTTGCAACAGAGGTTGTCTCTTTATCTTTCTCTCCTACCAATTCATGTGTTGCAACAAGGATTGCTTCTTCCATTTCTTATATTGGTTCTTGTGTTGTAGAAGGGATTGTTTCTTACATTTGTGATTTAATTGGTTCTTGTGTTGCAATAGAGGTTGTCTCTTTAGATTTCTCCCATGTTGATTACTATGTTGCAACATGAACGATTTCTTCCATTCCTTCTGATGGTTCTTGTGTTGCAGCAGGAATTGTTTCTTCCATTTTTTATTCTAATCGCTATTGTGTTTCAATAGAGGTTATCCCTTTAGATTTATCTCTTGTTGATTCATGTGTTGTAGAAAGGATGGTTTCTTACATTTCTCCTACTGGTTTTGATGTTGCATCAATAATTGTTTCTTCCATTTTTCCTTTTGTTGCAACATAGGTTGTGTCTTTATCTTTCTCTCCCGTTGATTCTCTTGTTGCCGTAGGGAATGTTTCTTCCACTGCTTATGCTATTTCTTGTGTTGCATCGAGACTTGTTTCTTTCATTTGTCCTTATGTTGGTTCCTATGTTGTAGTAGAAGTTGTCTCTTTTGTATTTTTCTCCTATTGAATCCTATTTTGGAGTAGATATTGTTTCTTCTGGTTTTCCTCCTTCTAGTTTCCATATTGTAGTAGAGGTTGTCTCTTTCGGTCCCATAGAAAAATGAGTTATCTTCCACTTAGGAATATCAATATTGAGTAGTCATATGGAATTCATTTTAGTTGCAAGATGACTTCTTCTTTTTGGAGGGGAGTTACAAGTTATTTCTAGGATACTGTCATGTGCCTTTGCTTCACTTGTTGATGGTTGTTCTTGCACTTGTGGTGTTGCAACTTCTTCTCCCACCCTTTGTTACGGAACAATTCCAGTTATTTGGCAACCGAAATCATACCAAGTAGTCCCCTATCATTCAAGGGAATTGAAGGAAATAAGCTTGATCAACACAAGATTGGAAATGCACTCTGTAGGTTTTCTTGTTGTTTGAACAATTTTTTCCATTTGTTGAAGTGTCCACTAAAGGAAGTAGGGTATGTTTATTTTCCTATAAGAGATTTAAATGATACAAAAATATAGTTCTTTTACATCCTTCACAAGTAATAAACTTCATAATGAGTTAGTAAACATCTACCCATGGTGGCGGTAAGGAATTCCTTGCAAAATCCCTTCTCTTTTTCTCAAGCACTTTTGTTGTTGCAGGAAATCATCCCCTGGCATCCGTAAGCAAATGATTTCATGAGAACCACTGCTCTCTGGTTCATGGAATTTTGGGGAATGTATCCAAAACTTCTTCATATATTTTAATTTGCATCCCATTCACCATAGTTGTAGTCTACTGTAGATTCTGTGAAAACTCTGAAGCAACTTCCTCATTGAATTTATCTATCTTCTCAAAATATTTTATAGACCTTATGGCCTGAAATGTTTGTATCACTTCACCATATTCCCTCACGAGTGTTACATTAGGTTCATGGCAAATGAGCGAGCCACCCATGGTTGTGACTGGTTGCAAGTGGGGAGAAAACAAGGCTTTGAACTATGGGGGAGAAGTGACATCCAAGATTTCTAAATTCGAATTGAAACATATAGTAGGTCTATAGAGGTATAATTTAGAGTTAAAAATGGACATGTTTAATGTGGAGTACAATTAGTGATAGTGGGAGTATGAAAAGAGATTGAGTAGTAATCTGGTTGTAGGTTTAGACATCCTTTCCTTCTACCTACAATGGGTGCCACTTGTGGTAATTGAATACAAGTAGATATTCCAAGTATGAAGTAATGAATGCCAGGTAGGAAGTAATGAGTGCACATTAAAATCATGCCATCTTGTGAAAAATGCTTCGTGTGAGAGAAACAAACCTTACTCAATTACCCATGTGATAAATTGAAATCACAGGGTGGCGATACATTGTTGTGGCACATCCATGTTGTGGGGTAGTGGAGATTTTCTAGTGTTTCATCCAAGCGCAATGTTCAAGTGTTGCGGCAAAAGGGCATGGTGTTGTAGCAATGTACAATGTTGCAGAAAAAAGGTGTAGTGTTGCAACAAAAAAGAACACCCCATTGTTTTAGTATTGTCTACCATAAAATGGTTTTTAGATGGTACCTTCATAGTTGCACCCTTAGAAAGAGCTTTCACAAACTGGGATTTTTTTGGGGGGGAACACAAAGCTCAAAATTTTATTTGGCACCTAGAGGACCACTTGTGCAGACTATCTCCAAATTGATTTATTCCATCCAATATGATTATTCTTTTAACATGTCATATATTCCATCTTCCCAGACGCATATTCCAAGGATCCATTGTCCTTTCAATGATATATGTTGAGGAACCTTTTGTGCATCCAAATAGTTACCAATATTTGAAGACCAAGGTGTGTTAGTAGATATTGAAAAAAGGGAAAATAGGAATATGAAAAGGACCATCATCATCATCATCATTATCAGCTTCATCATCTTCACCATCATCATCGTCATCCTCTTCATCATCAAGTTCGTCGTAATCATCATTATCGTCGTCGTCATCATCATCGTCATCATCATCATCATCATTTCCATCATCATTCACATCATCATCATCATCATCATCATCATATAATCACATCATCATCATCATAATCAACATCATCATCATCATCATTGTCATCATCGTCATTGTCGTCATCATCATCATTGTTGTTGTCGCATCATCGTTGTGACAACTGTCATCATCATCATCACCATTTTTTTATCGTCATTTTTCATCGTCATCATCATCACTGTTGTCATCATGATGCCATCAACATTTTCATCATCATCATACCTTTTATGAAAAATATAATACTTCTTGTTATTCAATTTCATTAAGGGGAATATTTTAGTGTGTTGTTTACCCAACCAAACTAAGATAAATGGTGATGAAAAATGTTGGTCGATACATTAAAAAATATATGATAGATAAGATAATTAGGCATCCCATGGATATGAAGCTAAAATAGGTGGATAATATAATATACAATTTTTTGTTCAATACATATCTAAAACACCCATTAATCTAACATGATCCCATTAATCCTCATTTAATTTCCCAGAAATCGTCATCATTGTCATCATCGTCATTCTCATTGTCATCATCATTGCCATCATCATTGCCATCATCGTCTTTTTCATCGTCATCATCATTGACATGATGATCATCATCATATAATCACATCATTGTCATCATCATCGTCATCATCATCATATAATCACATCATCATTGTCGTCATTATCATTGTCATCATCATCATTGTCTTCATTGTCATCATTTTCATCATCATCATCGTCATCATTGTCATCATTGTCATCCTCATCAACATTATTGTCATCGTTGTCATGACACCATCAACATTTCCATCGTCATTGTACCTTTCACGACAAATACCATATTGCTTGCCATTCAATTCTATTAAGGGGAATATTTTAGTGAGTCTTTTAACCAACCAAGATAATTAGATAAATGGTGATGAAAAATGTTACTTGATACATTAAAAAATATGTGATAGATAAGATCACAAGGCATCCCATGGATATGAAGATAAAATAGGTGAATAATATAATATACATTTTTTTATTTAATACATATATAAAACACCCAATAATCTAAAATGATCCCATTAATCCTCATGTAATTTCCCCGAAATCATCATCATTATCATTTCCATTGTCATTATCATTGCCATTATCGTCATCGTCATCATCATCATCATCATCATCATCATCATCACCGTCATAATTGTTGTCATCATCATTGTCGTTGTCATCATCATCGTCGTCGTCATCATCGTCATCATTATTGTCATGATCATTGTCATCATCATCATCATCATCATCATTGCCATCATCGTCATTGTCATCATCATCATCATCATCGTCGTCGTAATGATGCCATCAACACTATCATCATCATCGTACTTTTTACGACAAATACCATATTTATTTCTATTCAATTTCACTAAGGAGAATATTTTAGTGAGTCATTTACCCAACCAAGCTAAGATAAATGGTGATGAAAAATGTTGCTTGATACATTAAAAAATATGTGATAGATAAGATCGCAAGGCATCTCGTGGATATGAAGCTAAAAGAGGTAGATGATATAATATACAAAGTTTTTGTTCAATGCATATCCAAAAGACCCATTAGTCTAACATGATCACATTAGTCCCCACGTAATTTACTCGAAAACATGAAAATATTTCCCAAACACATTGGATCCAATGGTGAGGTGTGAGGAGATGTTACCTCTATGTAAAGTTCAATTCTTGTGAGGGATTCTTGTGTGGCCGTGGGTTTACCTTAATGTATTGTTCAAACATGTGTTTTCACCTATAGAGATTACAGTAAATTATCCCATGACCCATGTGCACATAAGTCTATTAAATCCTAACTTGGTATGTTCTTACTTCAAAATGGAGTGGTAATGGTAGGGAGTTTTCATGTTTTCCTCACAAACATTAATCAGACTCCTACTAAGATCGGGAAATATGGTCAATCTCTTTGAGTAGGTTCATTATTTTCACCATATTTATCACTCAAGGAAGTTAGATGCATATGCAAACATAAATGAGGGAGTAGTAATGGGTTAAGTATTATTGAAATGGCAAGATAAGGAGGGGAGCTCTATTTTGTAATAATGCATTCCCCTCAAATGGCATAATGATGTCTTTGCATGAATATGTATGGATTTCAATACCACGAATCTTTATTTATGTTCTTACAATACAATAGATCCTAACATATAGTATAAATGCAATACATTCCCTAACTTATTATGGATCAATTCTCACTTGATTGGTCCAAATTCAAATTTTGGTTCAAAGATTATGTTTGGTGTTGGAGGTGTCAAATTTGGTCGTGGATGACTAAAATTTATCTTTATAGATTAAGGCCTTGGTTTCCTCTCTTGGACATAATATGAATTCTATACACCTTCATGCACAAATCCTACTGAATCCATATTGAACATCCCATGTAGAGTTCCAAGGTATCATTCATTTCCATCGACACCTGGAATATTCCTTTAGGGAATAATGCATGGGATTCCTCCCTCTACCATATTAAATACCCTAAACCCATACTTACAACTAAAAACCACTTGATGGATCCTCCCACTCCTAAGACAAGGATACTCTCAAGAGGCCATGTGTGGTTGTTAGATGTACCCTTCTTAATCTTAGATGTATAAACACTTTCTCTAGGGCATAAGGCATAGATTTATTACCCCAACCATGTCTAAAACCGAAGGCCTATCCATAGTGGTAAAACAAGTAATGATGGAACCTATATCCTTCCTTAGTGTTCAAATGATCCTAATGGTGTTTATATCCCTGCTACGAGTCCCATAATATTCTTGAGAAATCATGTATGGTGATTTAAGGTGATGTTCGTAGATTGAATACCTACAATATTCCTTTGTGTCCCAAGTATTTTTATTTACTCCCTTGATCATGGGAAAGGCATCAATACCTAAACTTGTTGTTATAATCATTCCAATGGAGCCCATATCCACTTTCAAATGAAAAATGTCCCATATAGGGGGAAAGCGTGCTGGTTCAAGCCTTCATTTATGGTCTTTGAACCTTAGAATATAACTTGAGTGCCTAAGGACTTAGTTTCATATTCCCTTTTGACCATGGTCAAGGTGCCAACACCCATACCTCATATGTGTTGGAATATTCTCACCATAATTTGTTATATTTGCATGCCTGCATGCATTTTTGCATGCATCCAGTCATCATGCATGCATCCAGTTATCAGTATGGTAGTCTCCAAGCACCTAGTCCTCATAATTTCATCCCCAAGAGCCTGTTTCTACTCAATTCTATCCCTCCTAGACATAGATGCGCCCTTGTTTTCATCACTGGAGTACAAGTGCGCCCTCTTCCATCTATTTAGGAGAGTCTTCAGTTAGTTCCATGATTAGTGGATCTGTTCCGTGATTTGAGGATTGATTACTAGTTTAACTGACTGAACCACTTAGATAGACCTCCAGAGAGATTAGATCAGCTATACTACCTACTGACAGCTCCTCATGTTCCCACATTGGATTCTCCTTCCCTAGATTAGTGCCCATGCACTCAGTTAGACTCAATTAGACTCATTTGACTGACTATTTGACTATTGTGTCTACTGCCACTGGTTTGGATGATGTCTCCAATGCTATCCAAGCCACACATTGAGGAGAATTCGAATGAACTTAGTGGAATTCAAATTCATTTGATTGTATTAAGTTATTATTCACTTTTCACAGTGCCAGCTTACAGCTGATGTATGATACAACAATTTTTCCATTTCTTGTGTAATGAGTGATTATTGATTCAATAGTTCTTCTTCTCTTCTCTGCTATTCTTGTGTGAGTTTTAGTGAGGTCTGCTACAGTTGAGTGATCCTACTTCCAAAATATCACAATATGAACCTCATAATTGTACCCATATACCTACCTATTAATTGTGGTATGAGGCCTCACTCATGGCCCTTTAGAATTAAGTTTCCTCACTACACCTTTGTTAGGGCCTAATGATTGAAACCTAGTTCTCAAAAAATTGAATGGTGCCAATATGCCCACTTTAGGTAAAGGATCCACTTCAAAATTCACGTGTTGGCTTAAGGTGGGGTTTTTGGACTTATATACATCAAATTTCCCTCAAGGATTATTTTTTGTCCCCACTACAAACATTGGTCTATACTGAAAAATGAAACTTGACTTATCACTAAGACTCACTAATAACGTCATTACTATACTTTTCCATAAATATTGGGTTGTGCTGTAAATATATTCATGACTCATTTTAAAATCAAAAACCATTCTTAAGCATTTTTTGTAAGCATTTCTCCCTCCAAAATCTATGCCGAGACCAAGACCGAGATTGGGACCAAGATTGTTATTGTGAGCAGATCCTCACAAAGAAGGAGACTGAGATTTTTATTGTGAGAAAATCCTCATAGAGACCAAGATCGAGATTGTTACTGTGAGAAGAGACTGAACATGGCATTTCTCATTCGGCCGTGCGCAGGGGAGTGTGGCAATGTAAGCTAATCTGGTTAGTTTATATTCGACTTCACATTTTGGCTAATCCAGTGTGTATTTGATATTCAAACCATCTCTATGGAATGAAACCCTTGGTCAAAATGCTTTGATCAAAATGCACTAAAAGAAAAAAGGTCTACAGTGATGATCATGCTTGTGATGGACCATAACGGGTCATCACCAATGTATAATATGATGACGAACCTTATACAATAATTATTGATTTTTTCTTCATAGACATTCATTTAGGGTCCGTCACCAAATCCCCTTTCAATGACACTTTTGTGAGTGTTGTTAAAGATTCGTTTCCAATTCTCTTTTCAGTGACACCTCTTGTGACAGTCCAAGTTAATGGCCCTAACTAATACCTATTAGTGAGGGCCATTATTGTGACGAAACTTAAATGGTCATCACCAATGTCACATATGATGTCAGACCTTAAAAAATCGTCATTGTTATTATTTTTGGGGACATTCCTTTAAGGGTTGTCACCAAATCCTTTTCCAATGATGCTTTTGGTCAAGGCTGTTAAAGGATCGTTGCCAAATTTGTCTTTGGTGATGCTTATAGTGATGATCCTTTAATGAACCTCTCTAATACTCGTTCTTGTAACCTTTGGAAATTGTACAAAAATGTTTGTTTCCATTGATAATTATAATGAGTTTTTTATGATGCTATGTGACCATTGCTATAGTTTCTGATAAAATATAATGGTTTAAGACCATTGTTAGACCTCAAAACTGTCCCTTTATACCAATTTTACACAAAAATACTCCTTGTACTATATTAGGTTATATGTGGTGGCTCATGGCCCTACAAATTGTTCATGATACTTGAAATCAATAGTTATTGTTAGTCCCTGAGATGTACTAGGTTGAAAGTAATGCAGGCCAAGGCATAATGAGGGTCAAACTTTATAGATATTAGAGTTGAATCTGTATAAAATTGTGATATGAATTTAATGTCCTTGAAATTTTTTAGGTAATGACTTATATTGAACTGTCTTTGAACAAATAACAAAATCTTAGAGGAATTTTGTAGAGTGCTACAATGTTTTGAATAAGAATGAATATGGACTTAGCATATGGAAAACAAATGAAAACATCAGATGTGCCTGCAGGACAATTCTCTGATGTTTAATGACAAAATATATGTATTGAGTTTTGATTTAAAAGAATTAAGAAGTATGTGACAAATGTAAATATATCATGAATCTATACGAGTTTTCTTGGGAGCATAACATGCACATAAACCTTATTAAATGAAAACTTCAAGTACAACTAGTTCACATACACATTAATGAAACTAGACCAGAGGTCAAAGAAAATGAAATATCTTTCAGCTTTCTTTATATTTGGTTGAGCTAAAAATCCTTCCATGTACTGTAATGCATTCAACCCTCTTATCTGAAAGGGTCCTACATCTTTTGGCAGCAAGAAGGTCTTATGATGTTGAAAATGTGAAAAAGGCATGTAGTCTGATATAATCCTCTTCCTTACATATTCTATGGAAAAGATTATGGTAGTACGAAATGCTAGGAGCTTGTATGCCTCTTCTTCAAATCCATACACTCTTATCACCGTGTATTCTTCATATAGAAACTAATCTCCAAATCTCTATTCAGGAGAGAATTGCAACTGGTCTTTGTTTTCAGGAAACATTTTAGGAGGTGTGGAACCAAAGATTAGGCTATATGTAAGGCTCATCACCTTATAAAAATTTTAAAAATTGAAGACTCACAATGAGGTAGTGCCCCTATATGCCCCCCTTTCATTAACCAAATTGATTTAACAAGACACCAATAGGTAGATGGGATCCCCAACACAAATCCATGGATAATTTTGCAAATAACTAAATTCAAATTGCCTAATTGTTCTCTTGACTACTTGTCCACACAAACCTAGAATAAGAATTGCAATGTCTCCCTTCTATTCCTCAAAGAAAACATAAAAGTACGTTAATTTCCATAGATATGTGACTAGCCTTGTTAGTTAGTTAGGCATCCTGAGTTGAAGGTAGCATACACCAGGGCATGATAGGGCTCAATCTTTAGAGATGTTCAAGCTAAATATTTATTTGAATTTGATGTGGATTTTTATTTATTGAACTTCTTTCGTAAACAATGGATTATGAACAATTATGACAGTGTAAGATGATTGTAGAGGAATTTTACAGAGTACAGCAATACTTCTGGAGGATAATGATGGTGAATTTAACAGATGAAAATGAAAATAAGTCTAAGAGGTGCCTGCAGGACAAATCTCTTAAGCTTAAAAGGAAGCATGAACTTACTAAGCTATGTATTAAAGAATTCAACGGTTTAACAAAATGTAAGACAATTCATGACTTTATCCATGGATTATTATGCAACAAGACATTTAGAGAAACAATAATAACGTACCACTTCAGATATCCCTGCATCTCATAAAAATTTGAAATTAAACCAAAGGTCAAACAATCTTTGAAATATTAGCTATTAATTTCAATATCCATCCACACAAAGCATCACCGACCCTTTATGAAGTTGATTCTACTGCTTAAACTTTATTAATCATATCATGAAAAGAATACATGGACATGGAAGATATGACAAACAAAACACATAGGAAAAAACATCTCTACAACACTCTATAATCTTAATCTCAGACAAAGGAAGTTACATTGCAAAATGGTTCACCGACTCAACAATGAGATAGATACCCTCTACACAAATTGCTAGCCCTTCAAATGAGTCTCGAATTACATTATATAGCCTTTAGGCTGTAACAAAACAAAACCAATTTCGTAAAATATCTTTTACCCCTACTTTTTAACTTTTTACTTGTCTGTTTACTTATCTTTTACCCCTGCTTTTTAGTTGTCTTTTAGATGGGGATGTCTTCCCTCTCATTTTCACATTTGGTTGCAATACTAACATCCCTCCTGCCTGAAACTACTGATATATTTTAGTAAATCCAAGAGGCCCGGGTACTGTTGTGTTTTTAGGTGGATGCTACTCAGTTCTTGGCCTTTGAGGATGAATAGAAACTAAGGGAAGAGGATGCTTGGCAAACTGACTTGTATATTGAGCTGGGAGTTGTCCTGAACTCTGCCTTGGGGTGCATCCTTGTGGAGGCAATTTGAATTTGTGATACTTTACAATGGATTTCCATTCATTACCCATTGGTATGTGATGGGCCCTTAGAGCTTCTAGGTCTATTTTTGCATATGTGTTACGTTCATAAGATATAGGACCAATATCTTTCAATAATATTATCATTTGAATCCATATTTGGATATCATATTTAAGTCTCTCCAATAATTAATCACCACTAATAACTCCCTCTATTGATTCTGTTTGAGGTAGATTCTTTCTTTCTTTTCTTTATCAACTATCTCTGATATTCTTCTCTAGAATGGAAATATCCATTCCCATCCCAAGGAATATAAGGCAGCCCCAACTCAATTACTTCATTAAAAATTGTTTTAAATCATAAATATTATTGGATAATCTCTCACATTATTTTAAACCCTCTTCAAAAGAGTATGCTTCATGGTCATTTACTTGGAAATCTTAATCAACTGAGTCCTATTTGTAACATGTAGGGATTCCAACTGTTGCTTGCTTTTGTTTTTCAAAAAGTTCATTATTTCAACTGTCTCCTCAGGCTTTTTTCCTATATCTTTTTCAAGTTTGCTTGTTTCAAATTTGGCTACTTTATATGTCTCTAATTCATATTGTACCACTGCACAATGGTCCCACTTATTTCTTACCAATTGAGTTATATTGTCCCATATATCCTGCTTGGTTCTCCTAATCAGTTGTTCTCATTCATTGTTGAAAGTAAGTGCGGTAATCTGACTCTTAATTTCTTCTCTCTAATTTTCTAACCCTATTATATCATCTTCCTTTTTATTGACCTTCCCTTCTAACACCAAAATCCTTTCATTATTTTGTTCAATATCACCTTCCAACTCTTTTTTTCTGGTGTCTTCACCCTTTGTCACTAGAGTTGGTTGTGGAGCAGGGATTTACTCTTCTATTAAGTCTATAAATTCTTTCTCTTGTGTATGCTGATCAGAATCCTTTGGTGCTTTCTCATTCCTCACTATGGGTTGATTGTCATCTTGAATCATGGGATACATTGCTTTATCCTCCTGAGTCATGGTGGACATTGGTTTGTCTTCTTGAGTCTGATTAAGAGAAAATGTTTCTTTCTGCAACTTCAATGCTGTGACCTGCATGTCAAGTTACATTAGAGAAATTTTGAGGTCTAAAATGGGCCTCCTAAGGAAAATTATAAAATAATAGTGGAAATAATAAAATAATATTAGCATATCTCATCAAATTTTGGAGGAAAAAAAGAAAAAAACTACTTCTTCAAATTGTATTTTTAACTTATCTCCCTATATATTCACTTAAATTTCGATCCGGAGTAGTTGTTGGATGGGGAATTCAATTACGCATCCAAGGAGTACCCACTTGACATACTTTTGATGGACCCATCTTCCCCAAAAACAAGAAATACTTGAAAAACATGATGATGACATTCACGTTTTTTCAAGTATTTATTGTTTTTGGGGCAGCGGGGTCCATCAAAAGTATGTCGAGTGGGTACTCCTTGGATGTGGAATTTAATTCCCCATCCAACGACTGCTCCAAATTGAAATATGAGTGAATATATAGGGAGATAAGTTGAAAATATGAGTTGAAGAAGTAGTTTTTTTACTTTGACCATTTTACCATTTTACTCTTTTACCCAAAAAATGGTGATTCATCCCCCATGGTTGACATCATCACCTTGAATTCTATTGGTTGATTTTTACAGTACATTTACTTTGTTTTGAGGCCCATTTTTGACCTCAAAATTTCTCTAATGTTTGTTCAACCTATCTCTTTCTTAAACCAAACCTTTATAGTGTATCATGGAAGCATATAACTGTTGGTTCTCTTTTTGAGCTTCCAATAGCCTAGGGGTTTGAACAGGCTTTGGGACAAGGATCTTTATCCATTGCTTCAACTGAGCAATTTCATTATCCTTATGCTAGACTAGTGACTTGATTTGAAAGCTATCCTTTGGGTCTACTCCTAGATCCAACACTATGTTTTCTAGATCTATTATGGTAACCATTTTATCCTTAACTAACACCTTTTAAGCTCCACAATTCCTCAAACTTCTTCAAGGATTTTCTCAACCTTTTATCCTCTTTAACATATTTAACGATTTCCGGGATACCATATCACTTGTCTACTTATAGAAATCCATCTTATCCATTTTTCCAAATTCTTTAAATTTAACCACATGTTCCTCAGCTCTGCATTTAGATAATGATGAGGGCATTGACACCCTAGTCTCTAGCACAAAAAACCTTAATTCACCAGTTTGCAAATATTCCACTGTAACCAATCTTTTCCTTGGAGATAATATTTGTTGCATTGTGTCATTGATGGCCTTTACTCCCCTCTCTCTGATGCTTCTATATTCCTTATGCAGATCTATATTCTTTTGCATAGTACTGGGTGATGGGGAAGATTGTTCTCCTCGAGGAACAATGAAATCTAATGAAGGATATTCAGTAAAATTCACTGTAGTCTCTCCTATGCTAATAGATGGTGGCCGTAGTGCTTCTGTCAACTCTGTAGACAGTTGGTTTTCCTCCTCCCTTTCCTCTGTTTCCACTTTGGATTTATTTTGGGGAGGACCCTGGCTTGAATAATCTATTTCCATGTTTATATTTCCCTCTTTAGTCCCTCTCTTCTGGTCGACTTGCTGCTTTGATAGGCTCTACTCTTCTGAGCTCTTCATGGCTTCTTGAACTTCTTCCCAAGTTTCCTGGTTTGCTATTCTTTTCCAAAATGGATTGGGGGAGCATATATAGGCTGAGTTCTTATTAGATATCCTATTGTTTTATATGATTTGATGGGGGTCATATGATACTGACTCATAGTTCTCCAAGTTTAATTGAGAGAGGAATCCCTTCATATATGTAAGGTATTCAAGATTTTTACTTAGAAAGGCCCTACTTCCTTTGGAAGCAGAAAAATATTTTTCCTTTTAAAGCATCCAAAGTGCATGTTATCAGAATTAAACCTCTACCTTACATATTGCATAGCAAAAATCCTTGGAGTTAAGAAGGTGGGGATCCTGTAAGGATTCTCTTCAAAAACATATACCCTGATCATTGTAAAGTCTTAAAAAATGAGCCAGTCCCCAAACATCATGTTAGGTGAAAATTGCAAGTGCTTCTTAAGTGCAGGGAGCATCCTAGGGAGTGGAGCTCCATAGATAATACAATATGCAATACTCGTTACTTTGTTGGAGAAATCTTTGTAATTTGAGTTGTGATCCTTTCTCATCTATATTATAGACAACTCTAGACTTCTGGGCGTCCATGATTAATATTTAGGGCTCTGAATAATTAGAAGAACACCACGCTACAAACTCAGGGACAGAGAACACCTGGTCTAGGAAAAATAAAATGAAGGACGACTTAAAGACGCCATGTATATCTAGTCCTTGGCCATGCAAGGCTTCCAACCTCCTTTTGATTTCTGGGACTAGGATCCGCATGCCTGTATCAAATATGTTGGCATCCCTGTCTTCCAGGGAAACCTTAACCCTAGAAATGGTAGAAGCTTCTTCTTCCCCCATATTACAATGTAAAAGAATTAGATATTTTAGAAAAAATGGCGATTACAAACCCTACCTGTCACCTCGAAAGTTCTGCATGCACCTTGTCGAAGGTTGCATCGCCTTCGTCATCTGCCACACGCCGAGAGACTTCCTGACTTCGACAGGTTTTGGAAACAAATGTCAACCTTCGCGGGCACTTCTTATATATAACCATATTTCCATAACCCCCGGTCTCTTTGGGCTACCGTCCTTTGATCTCATCCGTCTGAACTCTCACGTGTTTACTTTCCCTCGTCAGATTTGACTACCCTTTTACCTGTTGATTTGACAACCTACCCATATCCACCGTTGGATCCTCACCGCTAATCCTCATCTAGGCCATTAATCTCATTTGCATGCATCTACAGGGTAGCATCACATGTACCCAAAAAGGCTTTTCCTCTATCATCTTCGCTCTATGTGACAAGCTGTGGAGTTGACACCTGTCTAGTGGGACCCAGAGCATCGCATCTGGCCTATCGCTATCCCTCGTGCTACTTCTTGGTGCGACGGTGTATAAAAACCATATGTTTCTTCTCATATGTATATCCATGGTGAGTCCCCATACTTGACTTAGGTTTCAGATCTTTCATCTGCTAGTGGGGTCCCCCTTATTATACTCTATGTGTTTCTGGCCCCCACCAGCTGTTGATCTGGCTCTTCTTTCCGCCTAAGCCGTAGATCTTTGTATCTGTCCTTACCATCGCATGCGCCTAAATATGGCATCACCCACTGCTCCTTAATCTTTGCGATGTGCTCCTAGGCTGACACCTATCTGGTGAGACCCGACTCATCGCCTCAACTTACTCATTATTCTCCTTGCAACTTGGCCATGCGACGATCCGTTAAAAACCGTAGATCTTGCTCCCGCGTTTGATCAACGATGTCGATCTGCATGACACTTAGTATTTCATAAAATTTCCCTTGAACTATAGGTTTGGGGTATTCTCTGCTTGCTTTTAACCATTTTATTTTCCTATTAATACTCAGACTTTAACATTAGCCCCCTTTTATTGCATTGGGCCCCTCCTAGATCATTCTGTCGCATGTCTTAGCACCTGGCCACTATCGATGGGAATCACTTCAAGCTTGTTCCTCAGGTAGCTGTCCGACCTTTCATCTTTCATGTACAAGTCTATAAGCTGTAAAAGAGCAAAAATATATAGGTGCTAACATCTGGCTCTAATCGGGGATGCTATCCTCCCAGTGAGGTAGCAAAGAACTCCATAGACTAAGTGCTTGATCCATTGGGCGAGTTCTGTAAACCCTAGATTGAAAAAAGTTCTCTAGAAAGTGAGACTGTGTCTGTTTTCTTATCTCGACTGAAAATTTAGACATGAAACATGGTTCCCCCTTCCAGATCTTTGGGCCTTCACTTTGGGCTTCAAGTCCTTCTCGTTTCGTTGTTAAAAACCCTAAAATAAATGAGAAAAAATGAAAATACATATATACAGGCTATGGTACATGGATTACCTGCTTTCTCTTAGGACAGGTAGTGCTTCAAATACCTTCCATTGACTAGACCTCCCGACCAGGCGGACTCATCTCGGTATTCCAGGATAAAATATTTTTCTCCTCGATTTGCTACAACAATATAGGGTCCCATCCACATGTGGTCGAATTTCCCATGTTTATCTTCCCTCGGAGCGTCCCACTTCAGGACCAGGTCATTTATCTAAAATTTATCTTCTTTTTCTTTTCTTTCAAAGGCATTCTTTATCTTTTCTTGGTGCCCCTGTACTTTGTCATAGGTGCTACTTCTTAACTCATTCAGTTCGACTAGCTGGTTTACCCTTCGCTGCATGTGGTTTGGTTCTTCTTCCATCCCCTGCAGCAACCTCATAACTGGCAATCCCAAAGAAACTGGAAAAACCACCTCAACTCCATACACCAGTTGGAAAGGCAACATCTTGATGGCCCTCTTTGTACTTATTCTATCAGCCCACAGAGCATATTTCAATTTTGTGTGCCATGCTCTCTTATTGTCTTCTAACAACTTCTTTATGATTCTTACTAGACTTTTGTTGGATGATTCTGCTAGTCCATTTCCCTGAGGGCAGTATGCTGTTGAATGATTCAGATTGATATGGTATTTTTGGCAAAAATTTATCATTTTCTTAGAACAAAATGTTGGTGCGTTATATGTCACTATTCTTTTGGGACACCCAAACCTTGACAGGATATTGTCTTCCAGGAAATCCATGATAACGCCTTCGATTGCTCTCCTAGTTGGTATGGATTCTATCCACTTAGTGAAATAGTCAGTGGCTATCAATATCCATCTGTGCTACCCTAAGGAGTGAGGGTTTATTTCTCCAATGAAGTCTAAACCCCACTGCTGGAAGGGTGCTTCTACTATGACAGGGTGAAGGGGTAGTGAAACGACCTTTCTTTTTCCTTCAAAAATATGGCATTGGTGACAACAACCGTTTCTTTGTGTACATCTAAAAACATGGTAGGACAGTAGAAACCAGCTCTCGGGATCTTGTTTATTGTCACTTTCCATGAATGGTGACCACCACAATCACCCTTGTGAAACTCCTCCTTTGTGTGTTTAGCCTCTTCCTCAAGTAAAAAATTTAGCAGCACACCTCCCGGGTCCTTCCAATATAGGACTTGATTCATAATGCAATACTTCTCAACTTTTAGTTTCACTGCTCTAGCCCTACTTTTGCTCAATCCCAGTGGGGCTTGTAAGTTTTGTAACACATACACAATGTCAACATACCAAGAGGATGCAAAGAATTATGGTCTCACTTGCACTCCCACATCCAGCTGATTTGAATATCCTTGTAGGAAGTTCAATTGCAGAGAATCACAGTTGGCCTTGGTCATTAATTTTGCTAACCCTTTCCCTTTCACCAATTTGGTGGGCTTTATCTCCAGATCATACTCCAGCAATACAACAATCCATTCAACTCTTCTTCCTTCAGGGTCTGCTTGGGTGAGGATACCTTTCACAGCAATGTTTGGGACATGAGCAATGATGTGTGAATGGAGGATGTACACCCTGAAATCTTTTAGTGACTTGATCAAGGCATAAGCTTGCTTTTCCATGATATTGTATCTCAATTCTGCATCTCTAAGTACCCTGCTGAAGAAAGCAATTGCCTGTTTTGCATTCTAGGCATTTCTCTGTAATAGCACCCCTGCCACGGTGTGCTCAGAAGCATAGGAAAAAATCAAAAAATCTTTACAAAAATCTGGACTGGCTAATACTGGGGCTTCGGTGATAGCATTCTTAATCCTGTTAAACAAATATTTTGCTTCCGCAGTCCACTTAACCTGATTTTCCTTTCTTAACATATTTGTAATATTCATCATGATTTCGAAAAAACTGGGAATGAATCTTCTCAGAAAGCCCACTTTCCCAATGAAAGACTGCACCTCTTTAGACTGCACCTCTTTTTTGTTCCTTAGCTCTCCAACTTTTTGAATAGCACTAACCCTTTCAGGATCGATCTTGATACCTCCCTTAGAAATGATATGACCCAAGAGTTTAGCTTCTTCTAATGCAAAGTGTGATTTCTTAGGATTAAGAGAGATACCGTATTTTATACATTTCTTAAAAACTTGTTCCAAATGCTTTAGGTGCTCTTCATCATATTTTGAGTACACAGTAATGTCGTCCATGTATACAACCATGAACTTATCTTTTTCTTCAGCGAATGCTATGTCCATTTCCCGCTGGAAAGTAGCTCCTGCATTCATCATCCCAAAGGGCATCTTAGCATACATGAAAGTACCCCAAGGGGTGGTGAAAGTAGTCTTCTCTTGATCTTCAGGACAGACCTTGATTTGATTGTACCCATAGAAACCATCCATAGTAGAGATCCTTTCCGCCCCTACTACCTTTTGTAAGATATGCTCCATTTTGGGTAGGGGGTAATTGTACTTTAGTGAAGCACTGTTTAGGTTCCTGAAATCTATATAGATTCTAATTTCACCATTCTTCTTCCTTACGGGAACTAGGTTTTCTATCCATTGAGAGAATCTCAATGTGACAATGATTTTTGCATTAAATAATATTCTAATCTCTTTTTTTATCACAAGCACCAGCTTAGGGTTTATCCTCCTCAACTTTTGCTTGAACGATTTCTCCCCTAATCTGATTGGAGTAGAATGTTTTATTATTGAGGTATCATATTCCTTTAGTTCTTCATAACTCCATGCAAATGTAGCAGCATATTTCTTCATCAACTCTACATATCGCTCTTTCCTTTCAGCGGGAAACTTCTTAGACAAGTTTACCAGCCGAGGCTCTTCTTTAGTGCAGAGGTTTTGGTCTTCTACTGCCTCTTTGGGGGGTTCAAATTTCACTTCTTTTGCCACATCATTTTGGTCAAACAACCTCTCCAAGGGTATCAATCCTTTGGGGATATAATTAGTTTTCAATTGAACGATATCTTTTCCACCCAACATGTTTTTCCATTGTTTGTTTTCTCTATCTTCTCCCTCTGATTTCCCTTGGTCTATCAGTCTTTCTATGTTCTCATTTTCAGTATCAATTTGAACATTAGCAAACTCGTCAGACAATTCCAAAAATATTTTAATTTGTAAATCATCTTCAAATACTTGCCAATATTTAGAATTGTCTGGAATAGATGGCCTATTCACCACTTCTACCTTGTATTTTTCCCGAGAGAAAATATGAGTTTTAAAACCACCGGCAGTGGTGGACAAAGAGTCTGCCACCCGATTTTTAAATCTCAGGATCACCCAGATCTTGTGTTCGGTGAAGAAGTTCCCAAACTTCATTCCTATAGGCCCTCATCCTCGGGTGTTTTTCCTGATAACTATCATTTACTTGATTAACCACCAATTCTGAATCTCCAAAAATGTGTATCCATCTTGTACCCAAATCCTTCAAAGCTCTCAGCCCTAAGAGTAGAGCTTTATATTCAGCCACATTATTAGAACACTCGAAAGTTAGCTTGTATGATAAAGCTCTGGACTCTTGATCGGGAGGTATAATCCAGACTCCGACACCAGCGCCATTTTCGCTCAGTGATCCCTCAAAGTACATCTTCCACAGTCCTTCTTCATTTTTCTGCCTCTCTGAAGCTTCATTCCTTGCTGCAAACTCCTTGTCTTCCGCGACTTCGTGGAAAAATGGGGGTACAGGATCAGTATGTGGACCATCATTCAAAAAATAGAGGAACCTATGTCTGTATCTACAACAAATATAGGGTGATTTTCAGGTTTGTCGTCACTGCTGACCACATAAGCCATTCTTTTATCTATGTATAGATTCCTATTGCTTCCAAAAGGTGGTATAGTGGCGTAGGATAAGTCCATCTGCATGGTCCCTTTCAACTTTTTTACCCAGGATCTTGATAACATCATCGCAAACTTAGCAGGAAAATCAGCCACTGCTATGTCCATCATGATGCTCTTTGCAGGGATCTGGGAAAGGGTTACTACCACATCTTTAATTAGACCTCGACATGGTACCTTTTTGGAATCAAAATAATATAGGTCTTTGTAGGGTCTGGTGACTTCTAATCCCAACTGGTCCACCAATGACTTTGGCATCAAGTTGTGTGAAGCTCCATAATCTATCAGGGCATTGTGTAATAACTTATAATGGATATTCAAACTCAAATAAAAGGGAGGGACTTCTTCATCATCTGGATCTTCCAGCTTGGAACCAAAGATTATAGTGGGGGCATCATCAGTCACTTCCAACATGTCCTGCGTACTTTCTGCCTGCCCATTTACCAGGCTATTGATCTCTTTCCTATACTCATTGTTTCTTAACAACTCCTTTAAGGGGATAGAGATCTTTACCTTAGACAGTTCAGCCTTCAAGCTAAATTTCAAAGCTGGATTCCCTACTTTAGTGAGTCCTGGCTACATGCCTTCATTAGAGTGTTGTTCCTTATCTTCCGAGGTTTTCTGTGTAGCAACCTCTGGCTGTTTTTCCTTTAATTTCTCCATATTCGGCTGAGTTTTGGAGGGCTGAATATGGGTGACCTTCCCTTCACTAATCAATATCTCTCTGCTCCTTAACTTCATCTTCCTTTGAATATCATCTACAACATTCATGTAACCCATTTGGTACTTCTCATAATCAAATTCAGCAACCTTACTAGCATTCCCCATGTTAAAAAAGTCATGTTCCCTTTGGGTTAAGTGTACTTCATGGTCTAGGGTATCAAAGAGATGGATTTGGTCTCCAACCGGATCCTCAGATCCTTCCTCATCCACCAAATTTTCAGGGAAAGGAGGCCTCATCTGGTGGTCTTCGTGATTTCTTGGATTTCTTGGAGGGGGTGGCCTTCTAAAGTTAGCATTTCTTATCTGATTTTCGGGTTGTTCCCTAGCAGGAGGTTTATTTTCCATGGCTAACCTATCCATAAGATTTTCCATGGTTTTCATCATAGTATCAAACTTGGCATCATTAGAAGAGGAGGTAGGGGTTTGATTTTCTTTCTTCTTTTTATCTACTTCAGTTTTCCCCTTTATCTTTCCTGAAGCCATCATATTGGCTTCCACCTCTATAGCATCTTTCAGCATAGCAGGTAGGGTGGAAGATTTCCTCTCCCTTAATGTGCATGAGAAGTCTCCATCAAAGGCATCTGCATAGTGGAGCTTTGCAGCGCCTACCGAGGGTTGTAGGTCATCTGGAATAGAATTATAGGGTTTCATGAACCTGGTGGAAAACTCATGGACTGATTCAAAACCTCCTTTCTTTAGGTGGTTATACTAGGACAAGACTAGGGCAGGGCTCCCTATCGTTTCCCATCTCTCTAAGAACAAAGTCTTAAAGGCTGCAAAATCATTTATAGAAGCATTCGGCAACTGTCTGAACCACTTCTTGGGTTCTCCAAACAGACTTTGAGCAAATAACCTCATCTTGGCATCATCATGATCTACTTACTCCAAATCAATAAAATCTTCAAATTTGTCTACATGTTTCTTAGTATAAAAACCCCCTTCTCCATCATAAGAGACAATTCTCTAGGCGTAGTTTTGAGGGAGGTCATGTAAAGCGGCTGGCAGGGCCAATGGTGTGAATCTAGAAGCCATGGGTCTAGGTGGATTCTGAGCTTGGAGATGAATATTCTGGGCAGAATTACCTGCAGGAATTGTGGTATGGGATTGAGGGATCTGTGAAACGGCTGTAGCTCATTTTTCTTTGATAATATTTTGTAACTGAAGCCAGACAGGATCTAACAAATAGGATTCAGGGGCATTCAGACCTTCTTCACCCAAATTTAGATAAGATTCAGATCTTGATCTTGCCAAAGGTTTCCCGATATCTATCTCTATATCCAATTCTTGTAAAACAGGTAACTCTTCTTTAGACCCAATTCTTTTAAGGTTGGAAGTATTAGCCTTGTCCTTTCCGATCTTATGTCTAAGTATTATTTCTGGATTTTCCACACTTAACAAAATTTTGGAAACAGGATTACCTCTCGTATGGCTCCTTCTTAAGGCCAAGATGCCTATCTTGAGATATCTTTAAAAATGAACATGGCACATCGATCTTCCCTGGTGGATTCTTTCTTGAATGTGGATCTTTACGAGTGGAGTCGCTAGGGAAAAATTGCACAACCCTCTAGAAATTTGGAAATCTTTGTTCGCCCGCAGGGATCTCTCTTTTCGTCGAATCTTTAGAATTCTTTGTCATTCTTCCAAGGATAATAAAACAATCACATTCCTCGGCAATGGCGCCAATTTGTTAACACCCAAAATGACCCCCTAGGTTGTGGGAGAGGGAAAACTAGGGTAACCACTAACCAATATTTAGACTTAAGCTATTGACCCAACTTAGTCTGAGAGGGCTCTCTCTATAAACTCACAAAATACTGGAAATCATCAAGATTGTCAATAATGAAGAAACAAACCAGCATTCGTCATTGAAGATATTCAATTACAACAATACAAAAGATCATATTTCTGTTGGAAACAAAATGGTTTAAATGTAGATTGGCTGAAACATATGAATCTTATTTGGGCAATGGAGTCACATTCAAACAAACTCTGAAAACTCATTCACAAATGCTTCACAAATGCATTTACATAGGGGCGAGATAATACACAGCTCGTAGTCAAATTGATTTTTATTGGAAGAGTAGAAGAAAAAGAGATAATACATTGGCACAAGGCATATAATAATGAATCCTACATCAATTTTAGCAAAACAGTGATGGTGGAATACTTGGAAAAAGATAAGTAGAGCATAATTTCTATGAATTCTACTTAGCTATCACACTGTACAAAGTATGAAAGAATGTTACAGACTGGAATTAACAATGAGATACACAATTCACATGGTAAAAGAAGGAACAGACTACAAGACTAGTTACATAAGAATCCCTGAGAAACATTGGCTCAGCTCTGCAAGTCTTTATTCAAAATATAGCTCAAAATGTCTTAGAAAACAATACACAAAAATTCCCATAAAAGTTTTCGACACTATTTCATTTCATTACACCGCATATATAGATGCTAGGAGTCCTCTTGATCGACTCATCCAAAACTAAAAACAGTTATTGGAGTGACACCTCATTCAGGTTGTTTTGCCACTATCACTATAGAAACAAAAACGGGTAGAAACGGCCTAACTGATTTCTTACAACCCATTGGTATTTTTACTAGGTAACATTTGATTCAAGAAAAAAGTAAAAAAAGTAAAGTAATAGTTCCAGCTGGCTACTCATATAGCCGCCTCAAAGAATATTACAAATTATCAAAAATAGGAAAGTCTTGTAAGAAGTCTCTGATTCCAAGCAAACATCAACAACTATAAAAAGACAAGTATCACCGAGGCCGATGTAGAAAGTACAGCAATTTGCTATATTTTTCTATGTTGGCCCATTGATCTGCAGGTGGGAGGTCATAGTCCACCATTTCTTTCACCATAACTTGTATTTCAATGTGCTTAGTGTAGAAGAACGGAGGAAGCCTTTCAACAATGGCGATTGATCTGTTCAAGATTTCAAAGTCCTCTTCGACCTTTTCCATCAAGGTTTTGCCTATAAGCAGCTGGTTCAGGCGTTTGAAATCCGTGTGATCCATCCTCATCGTCCACAGTAGGTTTTTATAAGCGTTGTGAGGGATTAGTTCTTGGTTATCATTCCAAAAAGAAGGTAACCCAATTTCAACCAGCTTATCAAACTGCCCTTTGAACTCTGCCACTTGACTCTTCATCTCCTCGACTTTGGCCTCTACACTCTCAACCTGAGTATATTTCCCCAAGATCTTTCAGGACACAACAAGTGTAGTAATCCGGTTCCCAATATTTAACTTCATCCTTTCCTGTTCTGGTAGACCATTAAGGAAAGTGATGGCATTTAATGTAGTTTCCTTGGGTCTTTGGGTTAAGCTCTCCCTAGAAAATTCACAACCTACAATAGCATCACTAATGGTTTTCTCTTTTATCCTTATAAACTCAAGGTAGGGTCTAAAGTTCTCAGCTTCCTTATTGATCCTATCCCATACCAAGTGTTTACATCCCTGCAAAGCCACCTGCTTGGTAACCTGATGAGTGAGCTTTTTATTCATCTCAATCAATTCCTTGTGCTTCTTTTGGAGGACCTTCAGATATTCTTCCTTTTTACTACTCTCTTCTTTCAACCTGTGAGCTTTTTCTTTCAGCTCCTTGATTTCCACATCTTTCAGGCTAATGTGAGACATAGCCTATACCAGACTGTCGGTACCATTGCTTTCCCCATTTTGGTTCGAATTGGTAGGCCACATGTCCAAATTGGACAAGTTAGTTTTCAAGTCATCAAACTGTTTTTCTAAGTTTATCATCTCTTTTTCCAGCTATCTTCCTTCTCTGCAAACAAGTCTTCTTTTTGCTTTGTGAATTCCGTCTCTTCGGGAGCTTCGATCAACCGGATATTTGGAACTTTCTCCTTCTTCTGTAGCTTCTGAATCAGCTTGTCTTTTTCTGCTAACATCTTTCTCATGCTTTTTCCTTCGCCGTCACTTATGACTAGGTCAGATTGTACCTTTTTGACCTGCTGTTGAAGTGCTCGGTTTTCAATTTTCTCGAGCTTCAATTGGTTTTCCAGTTTTTTCACAATAACCAGCAAGTTATCACTTTTCAAGGCTGCTCTCACAAAATCATCATACACAAGGTCAGTAACTTGTTTGTGAAACTGGATTTTGTCTGGTACTGGTATCTTTTCCCAATTGATCCTTGTTTTGGTCACTCCATCTTCCATTACCATTGTCAAGTTTAAGGCGTTGTCATGCATACCTCTGCTGGTCATGAGGGAAGTCTTAGACAGACCTCTGGCCATAGGCATTGAATCAAACAACCTCTGGGCCGAGGCCCACTTGTTTTAATCGTATTGTTTACAGAGGTCATACTTGGACCAAAATTTCTTACCAACATCTCCTTCTTGAACATCTTGAAACTTGTATTCTACCACCTAGATCTCAGGAGCCGAGGACCCCTCATCATCTTCCCTTTCAATATCCATTTGGACAGTCCATTCCTCTTGGGGTGTGGCGAAAACCAGCTCCTCTTTAGTTTGGGAAGCAATTGATTCGACTTAAATAGCTGCAACAACTAACTCATCATGTATCTCTAATTTGGGCCGCTTGTCTCCATTACCTTCCTCGGTATCCATCTCCCCGACTTCATCTAAGTTTCTTTTCTGGCCCACTTCCACGGTGTCTGACACTTGATCTAAATCCATTATTAAATCAGATAACATAATACCTCCTCCCTGCGTATCCATGGCTTCCTCCGCCTCGAGTTCCCACCTCAACAAATTTCTCCCCTTCAGTACCCCTTTTGTTTTTGTATGCTCAAAAGCACTAAGGTTACATTCTTTCCTTCTCTTGGAAATAATATGCAGGGGGTCGTATTTGATGGGTACATCCTTCCTGAACCGGAGTGGCTTCAATAATTCTTCCACCTTGGACATAGCCTCTTTATTCTTGATGATGAAAGGGCCTACCTTCCAGGGGTATTTCACGTCCGTGGTCTTCTTGTGCTTTAGGAATTGCACCTCTTCCAGGGTCAACTTCTGTCTGATAAATTTCAGTGCGAAGATCCGCAGTATTAGAAAAGTGGGTAGAACATATGGTTCCTGCACAAAACCATACAACCTAATGATTCTAGCCTCTTTCAACAAAAATCAGTCACCGTCGGCCAGTTCATCCTTTAACTGCATCATTACTTTCATTTCAGGCAACACTCTTGGCAATTCTTCCCCAAAGATAATTTTATAGACCAGGGGCAAAACATAGTTCAAATAATTGAAAGCATTGTCTACCAACACATCTGCTTCAAGCAGTGAGGAGAAGTGTGGACTTTCGGCACTGCTGTATAGAATCATTTTCATTAGCTGCGTTTGATACCTAAAAAACCTAGTGTTTGGGAAACTGCTCAATTGCACATGTAATTTTTCCGCCAAAAATTCATCAAATCTAAAAGATGGGATGAGTCCACTTTCGGACCTATCCAAACTGATGCTAATTCTAAAGAGTAAGCTTAATTGGACCTCAATTACCCATGAGTCACTATCCAACCCTAAAAACTGAGCTAACAAAGAAAGAACCAACTGGGAACTGTCATTAAAAAGGATGACATTTAGGGTTCTTCAAAGATTTCAAAGTTGGGCTTCAAGCAAGTGGCTAAGAAAGCTTGACGGATTTCTGGGTTGATTTGACGATACAAAGAAACTACAGACTCCTTGGAAAAACCCTCCAACTCTTGGTATTGAGACTCGGGAACCAAAAAGGAATTTCTATCAGTAGATGCATCTATATTATAGACAACTCTAGACTTCTGGGCATCCATGATTAATCTTTGGGGCTCTGAATAATTAGAAGAACACCACGCTATAAACTCAGGGACAGAAAACACCTGGTTAAGGCAAAAGAAAATGAATGAGGACTTAAAGATGCCATGTATATCCAGTCCTTGGCCATGCAAGGCTTCTAACCTCCTTTTGATTTCTGGGACTGGGAGCTGCATGCCTGTATGAAATACGTCGGCATCCCTTTCTTCAAGGGAAACCTTAACCCTAGAACTGGTAGAAGCTTCTCCTTCCCCCATCTTACACTGTAAAATACTTAGATATTTTAGAAAAAATGGTGGTTACAAACCCTACCTATCACCTCAGAACTTCTGCATGCACCCTGTCGAAGGTTGTGTAACCTTCGTCGTCTGCCACACGCCGAGAGACTTCTTGACTTCGACAGGTTTTGGAAACAAATGTCAACCTTCGCGGGCACTTCTTATATATATAACCGTATTTCCATAACCCCCGGTCTCTTTGGGCTGCTGTCCTTTGATCTCAGCCGTCTGAACTCTCACGTGTTTACTTTCCCTCGTCATATATGACTGACATTTTACCTGCTGATTTGACAACCTACCCATCTCCAGCGTCGGATCCTCACCACTAATCCTAATCTCGGCTGTTAATCTCATTTGCATGCATCTACAGGGTAGCATCGCATGCACCCAAAAAGGATTTTCCTCTATCATCTTTGCTCTATGTGACAAGCTGTGGAGCTGACACCTATCCAGCAAAACCCAGACCATCGCATCTAGCCTGCTGCTATCCCTTGTGCTACTTCTTGGTGCGATGGTGTATAAAAACCGTTCGCTTCTTCTCAAACGTATATCCATGGTGAGTCCCCATACTCGACTTAGCTATCAGATCCTTCGTCTGCTAGGGGGTCCTGTAGCTAGGGTTTTCACCCTATTTTGTGCAAATGAGCACCTACTAAGGAGAGTGGACTCCTTAGTAGCAGTTCAATAAACAATAAATTAAAATGCTAAAACAATATAAATTCTAAACTAGCATGAGCATTAAGAAACATAACAAAACATGGAATACAAATGGTTTTCTTTTGTATTAAAATTTTACCTCAAGTGTAGAGGTTGGTGAAGTCCTTGCAATGGTCCAAGAGGGTTGCTCCAAACTCCAACTTTGCTCCTTCTCTTTCTCTAATGGTGGAAATGGGCCAAAAGGGGCACTCAATGGTGAAAGTAGCTCAAGGGTGAGCTAGGGTTTCAAGAGTGATTTTGGTAGAGTAAGGGTGTACTTGATTGTGGATATGAAATGAGGGGTCTCCATCACCTATTTATAGGTTTTTAGTGGTGGAGTGCTTGCCCATGGTTTTGGGAACCATATGGTTTAGGTCAGCTGTATATGGTTTTTTCCTCCTTTTTCCTCTTTTTCCTCCTTTTTTTATATTTTTTATTCCCTTTTTAGAGGTTTTTGCTATTTTGGAGGAATTTTGGATAATTTTGGGGGAAAAGGGGTTTTTAGCCTTTTTGAGGCTTTTTTGATGGTTTTGTGGCCTTTTGGAGGTTGTTTAGGCCTTTTGGAGGCTTTTTAATGGGATTTTAGGGTTCTGAAGGTAAATATGGTAGGAAATATGGACAAATGAGTCATGTAATGGGTAGATGAGGTAGCAAGCACTTTTTGGGTGTTAACAGATTGCCCCCTGATGTGTGAGGGCAGGAGCTCATCGTATGGTCGATAGACATCATAAGTCTTGTATGGTTTTCCTGGGGTGTGGAGAAGAGAAGAAACAAACTGGAGCCCGGAACAACGGTCCCGAACAAACTGCAAAAACTAAAAGTACATAACCTCAATAATGGATGAGGAATAATCTGATCATATGGATGAGGCGGGCATTTCGATGCTCGTATCAAGATATAGAACAATAATAACAATGGGGTCCAAAATATGGGGACCTGACATATACATGGCCTCAAATAATGAATGAGGAAGAATCTCAATATATGGACGAGGCGGGCATACCCATGCTCGTATCAAGATACATAAAAAATAACTGGGAGGCCCGACAAGGGGGACCTGTAGGATACATAGAGAACAACTATGTACATCATAAGGGTCCAGAGGGGACACCAAACTGGGACATACTACTTGGATGACCATGTCAAAGCTGAAGAATTGATACACTGGAATAACAACAGTGCTGCTGAGTGTGGTACCAGAGGAACTGATGAGCTACTGGATCATAGTGACGGGGAGTCATACTCTCAATGGTACACTGGACTGGAACTGAACTTGGTACTCTAGGAAGCATATAACTGGATGGCTTCCGAATACAATCACCAACGCAACATGGACATGCACGGGAACAATTAACTGGGCATTCCAAAGTGACTCACCAATGTGCTAGAGTCGGGGGAGATCCGGGGTCTTCAACCAGTAACTGAAGGGATATAAACCCTGCGCGATTCTCAACGATGCGACCAAGGTGTTGAAGTCGAGCATGTGAGAAACAACCACTTGGAGAGGTAATGATGAATCCTCTCAAAATGGTCCGTAGGCACTCACCACAGATGGTGATGGGTACAAGGCGCAGGGACCTCTGGGTCTATCCTCTGGAATAGAGGGGCTGTTGTCGACAGAGGGAGACCTGCAATTATCAAGGCAATAATGGTTCCTTGACAAGAGCACGAGGTGGAGGACCGAAGTGTGAGAGTACTGATGGTAGGACTGACATACTGTGGGGGATAACTGGGAAAGCAGAGTGGGTGGACTCAAACTTTCTTTGTTCAGAGTATGATGGCAGGGGATGAGCGAGAAGCATATGAAACTGACTGGAGGGAAAGGGATCATAGCTGTAATGGATCAAGGATAGTGACTGGGATGAGTGAGACTCAAGCCCGGGTAAAAAGGCAGGAGACTGCAGAATACTCTGAACAAAGGTAACCTGATTGGGGGTGCTGTCAAGATGATCGATCATAGTGCCAGGAGGCACGGGGGGACTTCTTCATGGGTTAAGGAACTAGAAGTGTGTGTAAAATGGTACTGTCGTGTGGATTTATACGAGCCCAAGACAGTTCATGCTGATGATTGCTTTCAATTTTAAGGAGTCTAAAAGCGATAAGAAGACTCTGAAATAATGGAATGGTACTGTCGTGTGGATTTGTACGAGCCCAGGATAGTTCATGCTCGTGGTTGCTTTCACTTTTAGAGAGTCTGAAAGCGGTAAGAAGACTCCAGGGGGTTTCTTTTTTGTGTGTTAGTCTCCAAGGCCCAAAGAAGCATAAAAGGATGCAATGAAGAACTCTTCTAGCCGGTGTGACTAGAGTATTCCTTTTTCGTAATTAGTCTACCAGGTCCGGAAAAGGGGTAAACTTATACCAGATAGACGCCCTTTCAGGTACTTTAACGAGCATGAAAGGAGGCAAGATTTCTCGGCGATCTTTTCATTTTTTTAGGAGTCAGAAAAGAGCTTAACAAAAACTTCCTAAGTGCCTTTTTCATAAAGGACTTGTCCGGCCCGAAAAAGTGATAAAATTATACCGAACAAAAGGAATGGCCAGGCAAGGAGGAAGTGCTCAATCAAGGAACATTAATGATGACCAAGAAGGAGGGTGGGGGGGAACACTGATGGGCCTCCTTGCGGGATAATGAATGGTGGAAAAATAACGAAATAGTTGCAATATGACAGGAGTGAATGGCTCATGTAAAAATGTGGAACAATCCGATGGCGGCCGATGTGGC
Organism: Larix kaempferi; assembly: GCA_027924585.1. NCBI lineage: Eukaryota > Viridiplantae > Streptophyta > Pinopsida > Pinales > Pinaceae > Larix > Larix kaempferi. Next base: position 3,335,849 of record BSBM01000619.1, read on the forward strand.
GTGCAAACCGAGGCAGCAAGGTGTCGGGACATAATGTTGAAACTGTACCAAGTGAGAGCGAGAAATGATCTCAAGCAGCATCACGAGCTCGGAAAAATGAATCCTGTAAGTTTTTAAACCTTAACAGTGAAGTACAAACATATATCGATTCTTAAGCATTTACAGACAATACACAATGGCACACACATTACACAGAGATTTTCACCTGGAAACCCTTAACCGGGAAAAACCAGCAAAAACTTAGAGCCGCATAGCTCCTTTTTCATTATATGTTTATTTTACATGTACAATACAATAAATGGTATTCTGCAGCATCTAAAAACCCTAATTCGTTTACCCGAATTAGGTTACAACCCTAATTCCTTTTACCGGAATTAGATAGAGTACAATGGGTCGAAAATCGCGAAAAAGCAAAAAGCAACCCAAAAAAAAATTGCGCTCCGCGCGGACTCCGGGGGCCTAACGGCCCCCTCCGTGTCGTTTCGGAACCTAACGGTCCGAAACGAAGGGGGTGGGCCCTGTCGGGCTACCCCCCCCCTCTAAACCCCCCCCCTCCGGACGCGCCCGGCGCAGGCGAATCGAAGGTGCCGTAGGGATCGTGTTGTACACGCAGCGACCATGTGAAGAGATATAACATACCCAACAAATCCGACGATATAAAAAGTGTCAAAAATGGATAACGGCTGATGTGGCACGCAAACCGAGGTGATGAGAGGTGTTTTTGGAAAAATACCCAAAAAATATGGGTGTGAGAGCGAGAAATGATCTCAAGCATCATCACGGGTGTGGAAAAATGAATCCGATGATATAAAATATACCAAAAATGGAGAGTAATCGAAGTGGCACGCAAATCGAGGAAACGAGTGGTGTCTAAAAAATGCTAAAAAATTGATGTGGAAAAAATAAGAAAACAAGAGGACCATTATGACAGTTGCGTCGTGCTGATTCTGATGGTGGAAACGGTTCGAAAAATGGACTCCGTATGGGTTCAGAATGGCCAAAACAAGAAAAAGTCAATGGACTATAAATAGTGAGTGGGTCCAACATGACAAGTGTCATTTGTACTATTTGACTTTGGCTAGTGATCAGAGTGGACTAGAGCTGAGGTGGCATTTCTGGACGATCCGACCGGCCGTTTTCAGATCCGGGAGTTACAAGTATTCCGTCAAACTCATACTTGCATTTTCTTTGGGTTCGAGGTAGGGGATGGGTCATAGGGGTTTTTATTGTATGGTCCACGTGGCTGGACCGCGGGTTTGTGGTGTGGAACCACGGTGAGGGACCACGGGTTACATGATGGATTACGCGGCTGGGGACCGTGGGGTTTGGGTCGGAACACACGGTTTGGGAGCATGTGTTCCGAGGCTGGACACGCGGTTTGATACCGCGTGTTCGGCCCCGACAGGCATGGTTTTGGACCGCGACTGTAGCCCAGATAGTCGCGGTCGGAAACTGCAGCAAGGGGCCCTAAAGATGCGATTGGGATCGAGCTGTTAGGGTTCCCCCGGGGGGGGGGGGTGGGGTTGGCAAGGTTACTTCCTTTTTTGACATGAGTCTGATGAGTTTGCCTTGCGTGTTTGACAGGATGCCGCTGGTGCTGTGGAGAGAGCGGGAGGTCCCAGATGAGATAGTGACTGTCATCCGGGAGGATCGTCATGTGCATTCGGTGCTGGGATTGTGTGGACTACTAAATTTTGCGTAGGTACCTATGATGCGGTCAACAACGTTGCTGTTGAACCGGCTAGTGAGTTTCTGGGAGCCGGATATTCAGGCGTTCAGGGTGGAGGGTGAGAGGGTGGACCTCACCCTGGAAGATGTATACTTCTTGAAGGGGTTGGCCTATCTGGGTAGGGTGGCGGATACGCAGCCACGAGTATCCGCTGATGTAGATATGGAGGATATGCTAGAGCGGTACTGTGTGCCAGAGGCGAGGGTGCATAGGAATGCACTCCGGGTGGTGGACCTATAGGATCGATCAGTACAGGCCATTGCGGCATGTGTGGTTCGTGTGTTGGGTTCCCAGTCACCGGAGAAGGTCTCCGGGGGCCAGATGCAGCTAGTGGAGCGTGTACTGGATGGTGTTTACTATGCGTGGGGCCAGATGTTCCTCACCTGTGTGTAGCGGCAGCTGACATCGGTGAAGGAATCGGGCAAGGGAATCTGCTATGGATCCTTTCTATGTGCGTTCTTTATGGAGTGGGTACCAACATTGCGGCTGCGGGTTCCAATCAGGGCAGGGGGGCTGAGGGAGCCATGCATGGTGCGGTGGGGGGAGATGATGCGTCGCCAGGGTGGCAGTGAGGTTGGTAGATACTTCACACAGAAGTTGTACCTACAGTGGCTATAGATACCATTGACACTAGATGATTTTCCATATAGAGATATGGATTATACCGGGGATCCAGAGGCACCACGGGCGCCAGAACAGGTATGAGGACCAGATGGTACGTATTAATTTTACTTGCATATTATGGATGTCAAGTTTTATATATGATAGTATTTTGATATACTATTGCTGACTGATGGGTGATCTACAGATGTTGGCCCGAGACCACCACCAGGGCATGTAGCGCGTAGAGGGCATGTGGCGGTACCAGCCTTACCAGACCGAGGAGAGGTGCATTGGCGGGACACAGAGGGGACTTTGGAGTCCATGCTGATGTTGCTAGATCGGTTGCTGGTGGGAGTGATCGATGACGGGTGGCGGGACGTGGATCCAGAGGTGATCCAGGACTATCTGAGGGCACCATAGGATTTTCGGTCGATCGCTATCTGGGTGGCCATCTTAGCGGATAGGGGACGGGCACATGAGCCCGCAGGGGATGAGGAGTTACCGGAGGAGGAGCGAGGGGAGGACTCAGAGGCAGCGGATGCAGGCAGTGATGTAGGGTATGATTCTCATTAGGGAGTGCAGGGGACTCCCCCCCATTTTGTAGCTAGGGCATGTATTCTATGAGGCCTTAGGGATGTATAGATATTTTTGTATAGCTGAGTATAGGGGTACTCAAGACATGTTTAGCAGATGGACATGTATTTTTTTATATATATATATGCACATGGATGCACCTTTTTTGCGATGATGATTTTGGTGTACGCACGTGGATGCGCTTATGGTTTGTTATATGTTTGTACTGCATGTGGAGGCAAGTAGTATAGGATGTTGGGCACATGGATGCCCCTTATGTAGGTTATGTGATGGATGCAACATTATGTATGTAGGATTAGGCACATGGATGCCCCTGTATATGGATGTGTTTTTATTTTTATTGCACATGGATGCAAATGTTTATGGGATGATAGGCACGTGGATGCCCCTTGCAATCTTTTTGGGTTTTTATATATTTTTATGAGATGTTATGGGATGATGATGCATGATGGAGGTTTTACATGGTGTGATTGATGTGCCAATCTAGGATTTTGTTATCCATTTGATCTGCGACACTATTTTGAGCTCTTGGGACATGGGTGAATGTTATGGATTCAAACTGTCGGCTGAGTTGTTTTGTGCGCAGGAATTTTCTAAAGAGGAAGGGATCACGCACCTGGTAGCAGTTGTTGAGCTGGGAGACAAGTAGCTGGGAGTCAAGGAACACATGAAGGTGACATATGCCCATATGGAGGGCAGCAGTCAGGGGACCGGTCACAGCATCATACTCTACCTGGTTATTGGTAGCAGCGCCTATACAGATTCCGTCAAGGTGAATCATTTCATGTGAAGGAGAATATAAGACCCATGCTGCAGAAGCCAGATTAGGAGACCAACGACTTGCTCCATCGGCGAAGCCAATGTAATGAGGTGGAAGATGGTCCATCTGTGGTCATGCAAAAATGATGAATGTGAGAGTGTGGTAAAAAAAGTGAAAAAAAAGAGAGAAAACTGTACAATACGGACCAATGGGGCCGCGAGATATTTAGAGATAAAAGCGTTTAAGATACAACCCATTACGAGGGTTGCGCAAAGGGCGACCTTCTGAGTCAGTTAAAATGTATGCCCCATTGCCGAGGCAGGTCTGCATGATGTAAGGGCCTTGCCACATAGATTCAGACTTTCCTTTACCGGTTTTGTCGTGGGCTTGGTCATAGGCGAGGACGAGGTCCCCTTCATGGAAAGTTCGAGGGTGTACATGTTTGTCGTAACTATATTTGGAGCGGTTCTTGGCGGCTTCAATGGTCTGGAGAGTGGCACAACGGTCTTCATCAGCTTGTTCGAGGGATAACAGACATTGCTCAAGTGGGGAGGTATCTGGGAGAAGCTCGACGACGATATGTAAGGCAGGTATCTGACACTCGATGGGGAGGACAGACTCTACACCATGAACAAAATGAAACGGGGTAAAACCAGTGGCGGTCTTGGTAGAGGTACGGTAAGCCCATAAGGCAGGGAACAACATGTGGTGCCAATTGGACTTATGCCGGTCAACAGTGCGTTGAAGGATGGTTTTAAGAATCTTGTTAATGGACTCTACTTGACCATTCCCTTGGGGGTAGTAAGCAGAAAAGTACTGATGTTCGAACTTGAGAAGGGTGGATAACTCACGCCAAACAGAATCTTCGAAGTGTGAACCATGGTCTGAGACCAACTGTTTGGGAACCCCGAATCGAGTGATAACGTGGTTAAAAAAGAAACGGGAAGCAATGTCAGTGGTACAATTGAAAGTGGGCATGGCTTCGGCTCATTTGGTGAAGTAATCGACGGCGACAATGATGTATTTATGGCCATTGGCAGATGGGGGTTTACACTCCATGAAGTCGATGGCCCACTTACAAAAGGGACCAATGGTGACGACTGGGTGTAACGGAGCAGGTGGTGTCCAGGCCTTGGGGGAAAAAAGTTGGCAATTATAGCAATGTTTGACCGCTGTGATGCAGTCGGTAAAGAGTGTGGGCCAGAAATATCCGGCGCGGATGACCTTTTGGGCGGTGGCCATTCCAGAGAAATGTCCGCCGCAGGCACCGCTATGGCATTCATTGAGGACGTGTTCAGCTTCCTCGTGTGTAAGGCAATGACGGAGGATCGTGTCAACCCCTCGCCGGTAAAGGACATCGCCTACGAGGAGATATCAAGAGGCCTGGTGATGGATACGACGGCGTCCATCACGACGAACGTTAGGTCTAAAATTTTGTGTACGAAGGTATAACAAAATATCACCATACCAAGGGTCATCAGACGAGATGGTGAACAAGTGATTTTCGGGTAACTTGTTGGAGATCTGGGGGGACGATAGAAGGGATGGGAGATCGGTGATGAGCTGGGCAAGCGCGAGGGCTTTGATGCTCTTAGGAGTTCTGAAAGTGAGGTCATATTCATGGAGGATAATGACCCATTTAGCAACACGACCTTGCAGGAGCCGCCAGTTTAGGAGATAGACCATGGGGTTGGAGTCGGCGACGACTGTGGTATGACTAAGTAAAATGTAGTGTCGTAATTTTTGGACAGAAAAGACCACCGCTAGGGCTAGTCTCTCCTTGTGTAGGTAACGTAGGGGTGGGCCAGACAAGTTCTGGCTGACGTAATAAATGACATGCTCTTGGTGAGAGGCATCTTCTTGAACCAAGACTCCGGACATGACATGTTAGGATACCGATACGTAAAGGATGAAGTCCTGAGAGAAATCCGGAGGGGAGATCAAGGGGGCTTGTGTGAGAGCTTTCTTGAGGGCTTCGAATGCAACTTCTGCTTGCTCATCCCAAACAAAGGGTATGTGGGTATGAAGCAGGCGTAAGAAACCATGAACTTTGGTGGCGTAATCAGGAACGAAGCGACGAAGGAAATTGGACCGCCCCTGCAGACTCTGGAGCTGCCGAAGCATGCAAAGAGAGGGAAGGTCTAAGATGGCTTGGACTTTCAGGGGATCAACAGTAATTCCTTTCTGGGAAACAATGAAACCCAACAACCGGCCTACCGGAACGCAAAAGACACACTTGTGTGGGTTCAAGTAGATTTGATATTTGTGACAATGCAGAAAAACTTGCCGGAGGTCGTTAAGGTGGTCGGATCGTTTCCGGAAACGAGCTGTAAGGTCATCAAGATAGACTAACAGGATATGGACCAAGTCATGAAAACAATAGGTCATGGCTCACTGGAAGGTGGCACCAGCATTTTTAAGGCCAAAAGGCATGACGCGGTAGGCGAAGGTGCCCCATGGGGTAGTAAAGGCAGTCTTGTACTGATCCTCCTTACGGATTTGAATTTGATTGTATCCATAAAAACCATCCATGAAAGATAGGACTTCACGTCCCACACATGCATCGATGAGTTGATCAATAAATGGCGTGGGGAAGTTGTCTTTGGGACAGGAACGGTTTAAATCGTGGAAGTCAGTACATACTCGAATGGTGCCCTGCTTTTTGTTAATGGGAACGGGGTTTGAAACCCAGGTGGTATAAGCAATAGGATAAATGAATCCTGTTGTGCGAAGTTTTTCAACCTCTGCTTTAATAGCAGGGAGTTTTGAAGGATGAATGGGGCGCTATTTCTGACGAACGGGGGGTACATCAGGCCAGGTGTCAATGTGGTGCTCTATAATGGCGGGGTCAAGACCGGGCATTTCGGTATAGGACCAGGCAAAGACATTGCGGAATTCTTGGAAGAGTAGTTTGTATGCTCCAATCTCATGCTCACTGCAGGAGGCTCCTAAGGTAATGATTTCAAGAGCAGCAGGTGGGTCAGAGATATCGATGTGGATGACGGGTGAGATGTTGGCCATGTTTCCTTCTTCAAAGGCCTCAGGAGCAGGAATAGGATCCTTAAACTAGTCAACTTTAGTAGGAAGGAAATCTTTGGACTCAACCACGAATTGGGTAGCAGTGGTAGAGGAGGATTCTTCTGGGAGGAAATAGGAACGATGGTGCATGTCGTCCCAGGGATAATCCGGGGCAGTGAGAGCCTCTAGAATATCCTCATCATTGTGGAAAGTTTGAGTTGTCCAATCAGTTGACAAAGGAGTGGTAGTCGAAGAGATCATATAAATGGTATTAATCTCTCAGGATGGGGATGATACCGGGGGGTGGATCTCCTCAATTGTGGAGGGTGCCGTCTCAAGGTCCAAATTATTCATTTCGTAGAGAGTTGCTCCGTAATCTGGGAGATTGGGACAGTGATGTGAGTAGTGGCCGTAAATACCGCAATGGCACAAGGGTGGTTGGTACGCAGTGATTTATCACGAGGCTTAGGGGTTGGATCGAGTTCGACAACCGGGATGTTGGGGTCATCGTCAAGCATTTGCATGTGTTCCTGTAAGACAAGTAATTGCGGACATTGATGAGTCGGATGGCCTAACTCATCACACAACGAGCATTTGGGGGGAGCACGAAACACGGGAGGGGGTTTAACTGTATTGGGAGGGGGGACAGCAGTGTATGGTGTTGGGCCTCTGCCCCCAGTGGGCTTGATAAGAGGAGGGGGATTCACAGATGACGAAGGGGTAGCGACCCTGGGAGGTGGTTGACTAGTAGTGACAATGGGTTGCACCGGTTGGAGGACGACATTTGGTGTCGGCGGGGGAACGGGAGGCAAAAGATACCACATGGGTAATCCCAAGGTTAACCCAGGGAGGCTGAGGGTAGCCATAACCGGGGCGCTTACTACTCCCGAGGGAGGGATTAGGAAGGGGATTGTGTGGATGGGTGTAACACCAATGTGACTAGGTACCAATGGTGGTTTAGGTAACAAGGGCAGTTGATTTTTGGGTGTTTGTGTATTGTGGGAAAGAGTACAAAGGTCAGAGACGTCGATCGCAGGTGACGGGGGTGGAATGGATTGAAATGTGGATGTCATCGGCGGATTTGAGTAAACTCCAGCTCCCACGGAGGAAACAAATGAGGTAGCGGTACCACTAACAGGTTGTTCGACCATGGGGAGAACATTTTCGGGTGTAGTGGGGACATTTGGATCGTAGTAGGTGAGTTGGTTGACCTTGACCACGTGTCTATCATGGGGGAACATCATGGTATGAAAAACAGAGGAGGCAACCGCCCGCATGGCATACATGTAGTTGTGGCCAAGTAAGAGGTTATAATCAAGTTGGGCATTGATGACCTCTATGTCAATGAGAACGGTTTTACCAGCCAGCTGGACGGGGACGTTAGCTAATAGGCCTTAGGGTTCAGCCGAACGACCGTCATAGGCTCGCAACGCAGTGGTGGACTGCTGGAGAGTAGGGGATCCCAACTTCTGCCAAATGAATGTGGACATAACGCATGTAGAGGCACCTTCATCGATAATGCACCGATGGATGACAAGATTCCGAACGGAAACAGAAACTTGGAATGCTAAAGTGGAAGGAAGGCGTGGTTCGGACTGGTCCAAATCGAATGCCATCAGTTGTGAATCATTTGGATCAATAGTGCCAATGGAGGAAAGCAAAGTCTTGCACTGTGAAGGACAGTTTTTCAAGACTTCTAACGCAGACATGGTTGCGGGAGATTGGGCTAAGTCATCTACAATGTTGTAATTTGATGCAGCGCGAGCATTGGGGTTATTGTTGATACGATGAAGTGGGAAACAAGGTGCTTTGGCGGTGCATCAAGTGGAGCCGGAGGTATACGTAACGTTTGATCAGTGGGATGAGTGTTAGTGTTTTTGTCGACGGGAGGGGCTTCAGGGGTGGAGCCGTATTGGTTCTGACAGGTTTGGAGGTTGACATCAGCAGACGACATCATCAATAAGTGGTGAGTACTTGAGTCGAACATGGGTTGATCAGGAGCAGCATAAGTGACCTATTGTTGTGGTGGCATGTTTCCCTGAGGAGGAGCCAATGGATGAGTGTTCACTACGCCTTGAGTTGGTAAGGGGTTTTGCAGTACCAAAGGTGGCTGCTGAGGGGGTGGGGGGTTGGGTGGCGCTTGAGGAGCTGCATGCCCTTGGCGATGGGCATCATCAACCTAGAGTTTCTGAGGTCGCTCTAAATGTGGGAAAGCATGTGTGTAGTGACGATAGAACCTGCAAATAGAACAAGGATGGTTTGTTCACAGATTAGGGTTTTTGGCCTGCTTGGGTGGCCGATCAGGGTTTTGATTGGAAGGTGTCGCGTTATTGTTGTCTGGGGTTTTAGGAGGTTGACCACCTTGATCTGGAGGAGGGTTGTTCCCACGGTTATGGCCTTTGCCATGGTTTTGCTGGCCCTGTTGGCGCTGGTTATTTTGGTTCTGTTGCGGATTCTATTGGGCGTAAACCTGCCCTTGTGCAGCAGGTGGGTTCTGGGGTTGGGAAGGTGTGGGAGCAGGCTGCGGTGGATAATAAGTAGGTGGAGGCTGCGCAGCTGCTGAACCTTGTGGGGGTTGCCGATACATCTGCGGAGCGGGCTGTGGTGTTACCGCAGGGGCTGCCTGTGGCGGGTAATAAGCAGGTTGGGCTTGCGAGGACACAGGAGCTGAGGTAGCCTGTGGATAGTAATACGGCTGAGGTGCGACCGGGGGAGCATAAGCGGGGGACGCGTGCCCAAAGCACTGAGGTGGGCATGAGGGTCCGTGAGAATGGTGGTGATGTATCACAGGAGCATACAAATTGGTTGCTCTAGATTGAGATGTAGCTCGCAAAAGGTCGGGGCCAGGGCTAGGACGTGCTATGGAAAAGGGTTGGGGATGCAAGGTAACACGGCCAATGATGCCGTCTGCAGCATGGGATGCCCTCGATGCATCGTGTTGGGAGGAATCACCGCGAGGGGAGTCAGGTATGATGGTATAGAGATAACCCGACTGGGCATATATGAGGTCAAATTGTTGGGCTTTGAGGATGGCCTCTTCTTCAAACTGGGGTCGTTCGGATGCCACATCCTTAGCAATGATAGGAAGGAGGGATTTTAGGAACCAATCTAAGAAGATACGGTCGTCTAACTTGATTTTGCAGAGGCTGCGACGTCGACGCCACTCATGAATGTGGTTAGTGATGTGGGTAGCCGTGTTCTGTCTGCAAGACAATAGGATCTCAGCTCCCACGTCATAGTGGACAGGTAACTGAAAGAACTGCAGGAAGGTCGAGGCAAGGGAAGTAAAGGTGGCATGGGTCCCATGGGGCTTCTTGATAGACCACTTAGTTGCAGAGCAAGTGAAGGTGTGCTATAACAGATGGAGGCAGACAGAGTCATCCACTATGGAGTTGGAGGAACACCATAGATGGAAGGACATAATATGGTTCTGGGTGTCCTCACCTGTCTTTCCCTCAAACTTAGGGATGTCAGAGGGGAGCTTGGTGGACATGTGAGGCCACGCAGGGTCGTGTCTGATAGGATCATTAGTCATTCTAGCTAGGTCAAGAAGGTTGAGGCTAGCCATGAATGGAAAACTAGTAGAAGGATGTGACATACTAGTGCGTTGGACCATGTTGGGGCCAATGCCCCGAAGTGTAGGGGCAGGGTTTGGGAGGTTTCCCCCAAGTGTAGGGACGAACGTGGTATGGGACGGTACTATACCACCAAGAGTAGTGTGAGTCACTGATGGAGTGGGAATAGGTATTCCAACTACTGGAATGGGTGCAGTGATCGGAGTGGTAGAGGTGGGCCCCATCGAGGGCATACCCAAAGCAGGTGTGGTCGCTAGTCTGGTGGTGGATGCTCCACCAATGGTCCCTATAAAGAAAGGGGTGGAAGTCACGCCAGCCATGGGGCTGGTTGGTGCAGTGTAAATGGGGTTCTCGGACTCTGCCTCATAATCAGAGGTAAAATAGGGGGCGTCTCGCTCGGGCGACGGAGATCGATGCCGTTGACGAGTGGAGTCAAGTGACAAGGCTCGAGATCTATGATGAGTGGTATCAAGTGATGAAGATCTATGTCTATGACGGGTGGTGCCAAGTGAACCGTGCTGCGGGGACTCACCTCGGAGGCGCTGAGAATGTCTCGGGGACTCAATCGTGACAAATGGTGTCAAATATCTGGGGGTTGTGTTGAGTGAAAAACATCTCAAAAACCTTAATGCAATCGAGTTTGCAGAAGGAGAGCTCAAAAAATATGGCACTCAGGCCAACAACCAACTCAAAACACTTACCCTAACAGCTGTGCTACAATAAGTGGAGTATCAACAGAAATGGTCAAAATACCAACAAGCAGCAGGTTTCCTAAAAAATAAAAATAGTGGACTCACTAGACCAAAAGGAGGTAAGGGAGCATGCAAACACCTAACTAAATAGTATTCTGACTCAAGTAGACATATCCTCTGCAAGGTGATGAAATCCAAGTCAGACAATATGGATAGTAGAGCCAAGTGGCTAAAGATATCCCCCTACCGGGAGGGACACCGGGTAGTCAATCCTAGAATAAAGGCAACTAAGATACCCCGTTCATGACATGTCCAGAAAAGGTGAATCTGCCGTTTGGTCCTTTTACCGCAGTATCCCCATATAGGGATGCCCCGAAAACTGCGAAAGGTAGCCTTCGGTTACTGAATGGATTGCGGTATTCCACTCAGGCCTCTGGAACCAGTCTGGCGACTTCAACCCTCCTAGGGGAGAGGCCCTTTGATAAACTGGTTGTGACCGTGCCAAAAAATACTAGGGGATTTTGGTTCCCTAATGGACAACAACTATGTCTCAAGTGTAAGCAACCGAGGGGTGTTATTTGGATGCCTATCCCCCTGATCCTACCTAACTACAAAAATTCTTATGTGTTCCCCAAGTGGGGTTAGAGTGTTGGTTGTGTTAAGTAGTTTTTTAAGCATCACTTGAATTAGGTGATAGAGTGTGTGCGTGTGAGGTGATGAACCCAAATAAAAGTGCCACAAGGGGGGCAACTTTCTAACAGAATGTAAACTTTTAAATGCAAAATTTTCTCTTTTTCAAGTAAAATGCTGAAATTTTAAAAAACGATTATGTAAATGGAACAGAACTAAAACTGCAGAAAAGGTTGTAAGGAAGTATGGCTGCAGGTAGGACAGATGGCTGTGCAGGTGCATAAAATAGTGCAGCAAAGTGCTGGGTTCAAAACAGGGAAAAAAGTGCAGAAAGCAGACCATGGGTCTGTGGCAAATAGCGGCAGTCGGACCGCGAGAAACAAAGCAACAGTCGCAGACAGGTTGCGGGTTTTTGGCCGAAAGAGGCAGTCGAACCGCACGAAACAGGTAAAAAGCCGCAGGAGGGTTGCAGGAAAAGGGTCGACATACGTAGTCGGGTTGCAGCAAAAGGGCTGAAAGCCGCAGTCGGGACGCGGGAAAAGGGCCGACAGACGTAGGCGGGTTGCAGAGAACTGGCTGAAAGCCGTAGGAGGGACGCCGAAATTTTTTTAATAGCCGCAGTCGGATCGCAACAAACAAGCTAATTAGCCGCAGTCGGATCACAGGTAACAGACTTGAATCCGCCAGCAGGTCACCGGAAACAGTCTGAGAGCCGCAGTTGGGTCGCATGTAAATGCCTGAAAGACGCGGTCGGAACGCAACTGCGGGGGTAAAAGATGCGGTTTATGGCAGCCGAAAGGGACAGTTGAAAGGAAAAGACAGGAAAATATTTAAAAACGATAACGAGAAATTCAAACCAAGGGGAGTCGCCAAAATTGTAGCTAGGGTTTTCACCCTAGCTTGTGCAAATGAGCACCTACTAAGGAGAGTGGACTCCTTAGTAGCAGTTCAATAAACAATAAATTAAAATGCTAAAACAATATAAATTCTAAACTAGCATGAGCATTAAGAAACATAACAAAACATGGAATACAAATGGTTTTCTTTTGTATTAAAATTTTACCTCAAGTGTAGAGGTTGGTGAAGTCCTTGCAATGGTCCAAGAGGGTTGCTCCAAACTCCAACTTTGCTCCTTCTCTTTCTCCAATGGTGGAAATGGGCCAAAAGGGGCACTAAATGGTGAAAGTAGCTCAAGGGTGAGCTAGGGTTTCAAGAGTGATTTTGGCAGAGTAAGGGTGTAGTTGATTGTGGATATGAAATGAGGGGTCTCCATCACCTATTTATAGGTTTTTAGTGGTGGAGTGCTAGCCCATGGTTTTGGAAACCATATGGTTTAGGTCAGCTGTATAGGGTTTTTTCCTCCTTTTTTAATATTTTTTATTCCCTTTTTAGAGGGTTTTTGCTATTTTGGAGGAATTTTGGATAATTTTTGGGGGAAAGGGGGTTTTTTAGCCTTTTTTAGGCTTTTTTGATGGTTTTGTGGCCTTTTGGAGGCTTTTTAACAGAATTTTAGGGTTTTGAAGGTAAATATGGTAGGAAATATGGACAAATGAGTCATGTAATGGGTAGATGAGGTAGTGAGCACTTTTTGGGTGTTAACAGATAGCTAGGGTTTTCACCCTAGTTTGTGCAAATGAGCACCTACTAAGGAGAGTGGAATCCTTAGTAGCAATTCAATAAACAGTAAATTAAAATGCTAAAACAATATAAATTCTAAACTAGCATGAGCATTAAGAAACATAACAAAACATAGAATACAAATGGTTTTCTTTTGCATTAAAATTTTACCTCAAGTGTAGAGGTTGGTGAAGTCCTTGCAATGGTCCAAGAGGGTTGCTCCAAACTCCAACTTTGCTCCTTCTCTTTCTCCAATGGTGTAAATGGGCCAAAAGGGGCACTCAATGGTGAAAGTAGCTCAAGGGTGAGCTAGGGTTTCAAGAGTGATTTTGGCAGAGTAAGGGTGTAGTTGATTGTGGATATGAAATGAGGGGTCTCCATCACCTATTTATAGGTTTTTAGTGGTGGAGTGTTGGCCCATGGTTTTGGGAACCATATGGTTTAGGTCAGCTGTATAGGGTTTTTCCTCCTTTTTCCTCTTTTTCCTCCTTTTTTTATATTTTTTATTCCCTTTTTAGAGGGTTTTTGCTATTTTGGAGGAATTTTGGATAATTTTTTGGGGAAAAGGGGTTTTTTAGCCTTTTTGAGGCGTTTTTGATGGTTTTGTGGTCTTTTGGAGGCTTTTTAGGCCTTTTGGAGGCTTTTTAATGGGATTTTAGGGTTCTGAAGGTAAATATGGTAGGAAATATGGACAAATGAGTCATGTAATGGGTAGATGAGGTAGTGAGCACTTTTTGGGTGTTAACAGGTCCCCCTTGTTATACTCTATGCATTTTCGGCCCCCACCAGCCATTGATTTGGCTCTTCTTTCCGCCCAAGCCATAGATCTTTGTATCTATCCTTACCATCGCATGCGCCTAAATATGGCATCACCCACTGCTCCTTACTCTTTGCGATGTGCTCCTAGGATGACACCTGTCTGGAGAGACCCGACTCATCGCCTCCACTTACTCATTCTTCTCCTCGCAACTTGGCCATGCGATGGTCTGTTAAAAACCATAGATCTTGCTCCTGCTTTTGATCAATGGTGTCGATCTGCACGATAGTTAGTCTTTCATAAAATTTCCCATGGACTCTAGGTTTGGGGTATTCTCCGCTTGCTTTTAACCATTTGCTTTGCCTATTAATACTCAGCCTTTAACATTAGCCCCTTTTTATTGCATTGGGCCCCTCCTAGATCATTCTGTCGCATGTCGTAGCACTTGGCCACTATCGATGGGAATCACTTCAAGCTTGTTCCTCAGGTAGCTGTCTGACCTTTCATCTTTCATGTACAAGTCTATAAGGTATAAAAGAGCAAAAATATATAGGTGCTAACAAGGGGATTGCACGAACCTTCACCTACTTCATGGCTATCACTTATACTATAGCGCACATAGGGACTGCGCACTTCGAAATGACCACTCAAAAAATAGGACAACGCAACTTGAGGCTGCGCTACTTCCTTATATTCACACACCTTACAGGTTTCGCTGACTTAGTGTTATTAGGCATTCAACATATTAGACTGTGCACTTTGCAAACTCATACAACATGGAGAAATACAATGCAACCGCGCACTTCCAGTTCTCTGCTTTCGGGAATCACACTTACACAGACTTTGCTGACATAGTGTTACCCAAATAAATCATGCATTCATCACATCCAGACTTACTTGCACATTCAACATTCATGCGTATATGTTTGACACTTGACATATTATTCTCATCACTCATCCATGTGGAAAATACATATAAAAGTGAAGATACACACATCTATAAGCATGAAATTAACCATAACAAACACAAACACACAGATTCAAACACATAACACAATATTTACATTGTTCACCCCTAGGATGGGAGCTACGTCCACATGAACTGTTGATTATATTAATGGGAAGGGGTCAACAGTTCCATCCTGCACACTCAGCTGTAGGCTCTTCTCTCTACAATAGGTCTCTACGCACACAGTTGTAGAGCCTCTTTCTCTCTTCAGTGGGTCTCTGTGCAAACAGCTATAGAGCCTCTTTACAATTTTTAGTCTCGCAACAGAGATCAACAACTTAGAGATCAATTATCAACTAGATATTTCCCAAAAATCAAGCCTTTCCCTTACAAAAATGTCCCTTTTATAGATTGTGCAGTTAGATCACATCTTAACAATGCATTTGGGCCAAAAACCCTAGAGTAACAAAAAATGGTGCAGTTACCCCACCAACCCGGCCTGTCGTAGTCGATAGATGCTCCACTCGCCTCTGGCCACTCTGCTAGACCACTCCTGGCTCTGACGTCCTTTTGACAGCTGCAGTCCTCCCGGAACGGCTCTAACTATGTAGTGGTGTGTCTCTTTCTGCCCCTTTGGCCTTCTTGTCACTGTCGACCTGTGGCTTTGCTTCTAATGGCTT
Organism: Larix kaempferi; assembly: GCA_027924585.1. NCBI lineage: Eukaryota > Viridiplantae > Streptophyta > Pinopsida > Pinales > Pinaceae > Larix > Larix kaempferi. The sequence goes on from BSBM01000619.1 coordinate 3,351,453, forward strand.
CTACCACTCTAACTTCTAGGTCTCTTTCAACTGCTTCCACACCGCTCCTTACCCAACTCTCAGGAATCATGGAGTCACTTACCCAAAACAAGTTGCTTTCATCTGCTCGACTACTTCCTTTACTTATACTCTTTTTCCCAAAATGTCTGCTGCACTGGCACTGTGCATCATCAAAACTATGTTGTGCTCAGGTTTCTCATCCCCAACTGCGCCACTTGGACTTCGCAATTCGAACTGCGCCATTGCAAAAGCTATGCAACTTGAACTTCACAGTTTGAATTGCACTTCTACCAAAACTGTACTTCATCAAAATTGTCCCAAATTGGGCCATGCCCAAGAAAATTCTCATATATCATGAAGAGAACTAGGGAACGACCATGAGACTCAAGTATTTCTGATAAAACAATAAAGGAAAGGGAACATAGGCGGTAAAAAAGAGTGCCATGACTTGCCTAAGATTTCATTTTGCTGCGATATCAGGTATGGTTTAGCCTATATATAGTGAGTGGATAAGGAATTGGTGAAATGACTGGGATGGGACGGATGGGGAACAGTAATTATCATAGTATGGTGGGATGGTGTTCATAGATATCATCTGTACCGACTATAGATTTTGCTGGAGTAATTGTACAATTATATAGAAGTTCGTGACATTATGTCTTGTCATGAAATTTGACCTCACCAAGGACTTCACTTCGACGGGCATTTACTTCGGATAGTGAACTTCACTTTGACACGCTTTTACTTCGACAAGTAAGCTTTACTTCAATGAGCATTTACTTCATGGAATCTTTACTTTGCAGAACACTTTACTTCGCAGACCTGTTAAATTTTTCGAAGCGGAAATTTTTACTTCACGGAACATTTTACTTAGTGAATTGGTGATTTGACCGGGGTGGGACAGATGGGGAATGATAATTATCACAGTATGGCGGGATGGTGGTCATAGATATCATCTGTAGCAACTGTAGATTTTGTTATTGACAAGACATAATGTCGATTGAAGCATGATGACATTATTTTCTTCACACGTGTGTTACAAGCCATCATTTACCATTAACACCGTTAGGATCACCGCCATGCCAACATACAAACCATTTTCAAGGAATTGATTGGACTGATACATGTACGATTACTCCAACAAAATATTTAGTCGCTGCAAATGATATCTATGACCACCATCCCGCCATAATTTGATAATTATCATTCCCCATCCTAGACACTCCATCAAATCACTGGCCACTCACTATATGTAGGATAACCATACCACATATCAGAGCGAATTGAAATCTTTGGGAAAGCCATGGCATTTTTCTTTACTACCTCTATTCTATGTCCTTTGTTGTTTTATCATAAATGCTTGATTCATATGGTCGCTCCCCAATTCTCCTCGTGATATATGAGCATTTCGACATCCGCTCCCCATAAAATCCTCATGACACCATGGTATATGGGAATTTCGACCACTCTCGAAGTCGCAATACATGGATTTTTCGTTATGTTCCTTTGCACCAATCACGTTTCCGTTAATATTCTTTCTGTCACTCTTGTTTCAATAACCGATTGGTATGCAAGCCACTGTTTTGGAAGCTTTCTTCTCTAACAAAACATGCACTGCTGCGGTCGTCAATGATAAGCTTGCAACATTCGTAGAATGTTGTTTTAGTACCAGACCATGTTGTTAGCTTCTTCTGCCTACATGGACATGTTTCTAGACATGACGATCCATTTCTAGATAAGGGAGGCATTGTATTGTATTGTACTTGGTCCTGAGTAATAGAAGACTTCTTGACTCTCCTATCATTACTTATCTTGTGTTCCTATCTATATACTTTCTTGTTTATTGTATACCATCTATCATTGTTATCTATATACTTGCTTGTTTTTAGACTTTTTTGTGCTTGAAGTATGAAAATTTTGGCGTTGCAATTATTTGATGGATAATTCCTGTTATAGGACTATGTAATCAATGAAATCCCTTTGAGGGGCATTAAAATATTCAAATTTTTTGTGTTCTTTCTTTTCAAAAAGTTCTCAGAATTTTATGTGTTCTTTTTTCAAACATACATATTATAGAATCAAATAAAAGAGGAATCACAACATTACAATTAACAGAATATAAAATAATATTTCACTACATTTAGGAAAGCAAATCACAAGCTAAGTTAGAACATATAAAAAATGTTTCTCCCGACTTCTGTTTTCTGATAAGAAGGATCGGTCGTCCCTTCGTTTAGTATATAATTGTGAACACCTATATCCAACAATTCCATATATATAGAATGGAGAAAAAAGAAGGATCGACCGACCCTTCTTGCAGTCTAGAACTATTATGAAAATAATACTAGGAAGAAGAAGGGTCGGTCACCCCTTCATTTATGAGGGAATTGTAAAAATATTCAACCTACACAGGCTTGGATGGAAATTAATGTATATCCAAAATGGTGAACACTGGAATATTACTGAGCACAAGAAGGATCAACCGACCCTTCTTGCAGTTTAGAACTATTATGAAAAGAATACTAGGAAGAAGAAGGGTCAACTGCTCTTTCATTTATGAGGGAATTCCACAAATATTCAACTTACGAAGGATAGGCCGTCAATTCATGTATTTCCAAAATGGTGAAAACTGGAAGAATACAGAGCACAATAAGGGTTGGTCAACCCTTCATTTATGAGAGAAATGTAAAAATATTTAATCTACGAAGGCTAAGCTGACAATTCCCGCTTTCCAAATTCCGTTGTAAATAGTAGGGAGGATAATTGGATGATTACAGCACACGATACAAATCTCTATTAGTGTTAAGTGTTGTTGCACATTGTACACCATGCAATTATCACCAACCCACATCCACATTGGAGGAATCACTTATTTGTTTCCAAAAAGCGCAATCCTGATCCTGATGGACCCAAAAAAAATATGTCGAGAAAAACAAAAAGAGAAGAGAAAAGAAAAATTGAAGCAGGAACACTACGAATATCAGGAGTCTGTCGAGGACATGTGGAAACAAATTTAAAAGAATGATAAGTTTTAGGACTTGTTGTCGCCTAGTAGAAGTGTGAACTGGTCAAATCGCGCAATAAATGCAGCATTTAAGACGCAGCGGATGACTGAGCAAATAAAAGAAAACATAATAAATGACTGATTAAGACACCATTTATGACCAATGAGTGCACATCATTCGGGAAATCGACATAGGATTTGACAATCATCTTCTGAGATTGACTCAATGGATGAAGAGCGGGAGATTGAAGGTTATAAAAACATACCAAAGCTAACAATTCGACCCATTTTGCATTTCGAAAGTTGTAGTAGACGCGTTAGAATAAAATTTAAGCAAAAGAGCAAATCGAGAAGTTATGATGGTGCAAGTGATCTCCAGCAAGAGTACACAAGAGGCACCAGTAGCGTGGGTGCCAATCACTGAAGACCAACCATCTGTATCAACGCATTCATATAGAAAGAAACGAAGAGCAAGTTGACCAGCACTGCCAGCTAGGAAAACTAAGATGACTTGTAGCTCGTCACAGACCATAGTGGAAGAATGAGGAGCGGACACATTGATCGATGCGGAGGAAGAGACACCAGCAAGAGGAATACAAACAAGGTTCTATGGTCGAAGATATACCGGACTATGTACAACCACACACATGGGGAATACCAGCAATAACATTGGGAAAGAATGCTAAATACACCATCAAGTAGCCAACCATACCAAAGGGTGTCCACGTCACGGGAAACATAGTGTAGCAACTACAAAAGCTGCAGTATAGCGATCATGATGTATTAGCATACCCAGAATGTAAGGATACACATGCCGATGTACCGCATGGAGACAGAGGCCTGATCATAAGAGAGAAAGTGTAGTGGGCATTGGGGTTGAAGAAATCAAGACTCCTGAACATCATTCACATACCACATTTCAGGAGATCCACGAAAGCAAATCCATGTGTGAAGCAGCTGCTGGCCAGCTTTCATGACAAATATCTATGGCTGCATGCAAAAATTCCAGTAAAGGTAGACCTCATCTCGTGGACCATAGGATTACCCAAGGAAGGGGTAGATCCTTCATAGTATTTACAGGGAAAGGATAAGGAATAGAATCTTGTCATGAAGATAAAGACAAAATATGGGGTGGAGAAGAACACCAGGGGATACCTGATCGATACAATCAACGATTAGTCCGTTAGAGTTGGCACAAAGTTGCTGGCAATCAAAATCGTGTGGAAGAACTAACCAAACCAATGCACATCGGGAATGATTTCATCTGCAGAACAGTGTGCCACAAGAGTTGAGATGAATTGGTCATTGTTTCTGTTGAATGAGTTGATGGAAGATGCATTCGCAGCACTAGATAAAGGAAATCCATTTACCCATTCATGGCTTCTAATAATAATTGTGTTGGTCAGATGGAGGGAGCCATCGCACTATCAAGGAATGAACATGGAGAAAGCAAAAATATGTTAGGTAGCAAGGTACTAGAACCTATGGAAAACAACTAATAAAGAACGACAAAGAAATAACAATATTTCATTCTTTCTGTATTTAGAAACTCTGAAAATAGATGCAGAAGTGACTCCGCGATTGACCGAAGATGTGGTTAATAAGTATCGAAGAGTTGCAAAGTTGTCATTAGGACCTCAGGTGATATCCATTCTGGCGCATGCAAACCCATAAAAGCAGTGCTTGCCAACGCAGTATAAGTTGACCGACGCAGAACTAGATGCTATAATAGAAGAATGACCTGAAGAGTGGAAAGTTGTGGTACCAGAAGACAAGTTCTCAGACCTAGAGGATGCACAAAAAAAAGATGGGCCAAAGGCTCCAAAAGAGATAAAAGACTCAGAAGATGAAGGGATGATGCGGAAGAAGGTGGAGTTGTGGATGAGCACTCGCACACCGCCACTCATGACAGAGTGACATTAGAGACCCCAACAAAATCAGATCTATAGACGTAGCGCGAGGAAGGAAGAACAAAATTCATGTTTGAAAGAGGGGATGGGAGCATACCTGTCGGCCTCCCCAAAGAGAAAATGAACAAATTGTTGGAAAAAAACACATCTGTGGTGGAGGAAACCCGTGCAAACATCAGGCATCATGCGACTGGTTACTTTCATCAGGTATCACAGTTGTTATATAAATTAATCAGTGCAATAGTATAAACAAGGGTGCTGCAAGGAGAAGTGGATCCAAGCACATCAATGGCAAGGGTTGAGGTGGACATCGACACATAGGAGAGGTTAGTACAAGTCTTATCGAATCCTTTTGTCCAACTGGTGAAAAATTCTCATTGTAGTCAAGGCCATGGACTTGGGAGAAGACCTTTTCCACAATCCTTGCCTTATATTTCACATCGGCACCATTGGATGCAGATTTGGTCTTGAAGATCCACTTACACCTTACCAATTTTCTGCCTGGGGGAGCTTGACTAGCTCCCAAGTATCATTATTTTGCAGTGAATGAAAATCCACATCCATGGAAGCCTTCCATATTAGGTCATGTGAGGATTCCTCATATGTCCAAGGATCAGAATCAACTTTCAAAAAAAAATTCTCAGATAGATAAGGATCATTCACATTGAGAGCACTCTCAAATTGTGATCTAGTCCTCCTAGGATCCTGAGGATTTCCAACAATTTCACCAGATTCTTGAAGAGTCTTAGCAGCCCTCTTAGGCCTTGTAGGCAAACTTGGATCTGCAATAAGATGATATTCATCATAAAAAATTTCAGAATCAGAAAAATCAAGAGAAGCATCACTTACATTCTCAGGTGGTGGTGTAGAGGGTTCTCCGATTTCAACAGATTGCAAGGCTCTTCTTCAAATTGAACACTCTTCTCAATGAAGGATTTTTGAGAGGTCATGATCACCAACTTATAGCTCTTACAGTATTTTGAATATCCAACAAAAATACATGGTTGGATTTGGGGCTGCATGGCCCTCCTCTTCTCAAGTGGAATTCTGGCCCAAGCCTTTGAGCTAAAAATCGTGAAATGATAAACATCAGGTTTGTGCCCAGTCCAAGATTCAAAAGAAGTGGTTCCTTTTAATGCTTTGTGAGGCACTCTATTTTGTATGTAGGCTACACAATTTATTTCTTCAGCCCAAAGTCTTGGAGACAAGGACTTGGACTCAAGCATGCATGTGGCCATCTCTTTGAGAGATCTGTTCTTTCTCTCAACAACACCATTTTACTGAGGCGTGTAGGGAACATTGTGTTGCATATGTATGCCACAAGAGGAACACAATTGTTGGAAATCAGATTTGATATATTCCCCACCATGATCAGATCTAAGGATGTTGATATGTCTACCATACTGGTTCTCAACTGAGGCTTTGAAGAGCTTGAACAAATTGAACACTTCTGAATTTAAGTTGAGGAAGAAGATCCAACAATATCTTGAAAAGTCATCTATGAAGGTCAGGATGTATTTGGCATGGTTCAAGGAATCATGGGGGAATGTACTTGATATGTCACTATGGATAAGCTCAAGGGATGTTGAGGTTCGCTCAGTTTTGGCTCTTTCAAACTTATGCTCAGGGTGTTTTCCTAGTATGCAGCTTTGACAGACTCCTTTAGAAAACTTGATATTGGGAATCCCTATGACCATCCTTCTCATGTAGTTGAGAAAGATATTTATAATTCAGATGACCAAATATCTCATGCCACAACTTGATTGATTCATTGGCATGAGTAATTAGAGCAGAAGGTGATATGAAAGGTGGCACAAAATGATAGAATCTATACAAAATTTAGCTATGGTCAGCAATACCTAGGGAAACAATTCATCCTGTTGACATCTCACAGATTTCAACAGCATAAGGTGTGAAGATCACCCTTTTGGGAGACCTAGTGTGAGTCATCTGGTAAACTGACAAGAGGTTTGTAGCAAGTCCTGGAACATACAACACATTAGTGAATGAACCAAAATCTAGATCAATATTGCATTTCCCTTTGTAAGAAGTTTTAGAATCATCACCCAACACTATGGTTGGACCACTAAAATAGTCAAGGGAGGAAAAGATCTCCCTTGTAGACACCATATTCCTTGAAGCTCCAAAATCTATGATAAAAGAGGTAGCCTTGGTTGTGCTTTCCATCAAAGCATGCACTTGCTCCTTGTCTTCAGAATAATGTCCTCCTTCCTTCCTTCTTGCACTCTCGGGAAGAGGGATATTTTATTTCTCAAGGAGATGAGCCATTTGATTAATGGTATTATTCATGCATGATATCTCAGGATGAAATCCCCTATTGAAATAGGTGCACTTATCCTTCTCTTGCTTCTTATTTGGATTCTTTTTTAAGTTTGAGGAGCCTTCATGAACTTTTTGTTTGTCTTTCTCCTGATCAGTGGGCTTCTTGAAATTTCCCTTCTTCTTTCCTTTCGAATTCTCTGAATCTCCAGCAGAAAAACAATGATATTTTGATGGATTTTTTATTTCTCCCATCAAGACCAAATTTTCTTGTTCTTATGTAAGAGATTCCATGAATTTTGACAAAGTAAGACTCTTCCAGTTTCGAACTACCTTTCTTGTAGCATGAAAGGTCAAAACAAACACTGAGTAATCTGGGCCAAGCTTGGAGAGGATGGACAAGATCAATTGATCATATTTTTTTATCAATTCCACATTGATTCAATTCAATAACAAGTGACTTGAACTTTGGGAATAATTCTTGAAGGTTCTCAAAATTATTTGGACTCAGTGAAACTAGTTCATTATCCCGTTGGTGGCCTCTCAATTCATCTGTCCTTCCAAACAACCCTTGGAGCTTCTCCCAAACTTCACTTGGAGTGGTAAGACCATCTATATGGAATAGAACATCCCTGGAGGTGTTGAGACACAAGATACCACATGCTTCATCTCTTCTGTTGTGCCACTTTTCCTTCTCAATTGCTGAGGTAGGCTCAGTTTCAGTTACCATAGTCACTCTGTAGAGGCCTTTTCTCCTCAACCGGATCTCCATTTGCTCCTTCCAGACAAAATAATTGAATGGAGTGAGTATTATATGATGTTACTAATCCATGGTAGCTCTAAAATAGACTTTGGAGTGGTTTGGAAGCGCCCCTAGATGCTCAGTTGCGCCCCCAGGGTGACTGAATGCACGATTTGGATGACTGAATGCACCCTTCTTAAGACTGGTTGGATACTGCAGGAAAATAGATGGAGAAAATAATATCTTGATAGCTTTGATACCATGTGAAAATATTGTTCACATCAATATCTTTCCAAGCAATTGCAAACTCTCACAAATTGTCTCACAAAACTAGTCAAGAACACTAAAAATCAGTCAAGTATATGATGCAATCAGAATATCTTTATTGAATAAATTTACATCATCCAACCTTGGGAATTTTAATATCTGCATATATATATATATATATATATATATATATATATATATATATATATATATATATATATATATTTGAAGGCTAAATATTCCATTCGAAAACCTCACAAAAACAGGCTTACTAATTCTATGAAAACCCCCCTAGGTGGAAAGAGTGCTTTCCAAGTCACCTCTAAAGCTAACGAATTGGTGAAGTAGTGATTAGATGGTGATGTATGATGGAAAATCATCCTAAATACATAAATTGGAGTTAGAAAACATCACGGAGGATGAGTTGGCCAAAAAACAGTTGAGGCTAGTCAACTAGCTTTCACCTTTTACCAAAAAGTAGTAAAAAATAGTAAAAAGCTGTAAGGTGCCTTTCTATTCCATATTTGGATAAAATATTCAAGAATCAGATCACATCTTATCAATAATCTCATAAATTCTCCCAAGTGACTCTAGGCTGATTTTGTTCCACACAAAGGAGACTTGTGGTCCATGCAATGGGTAATTTGGCCAACTACCTAGTCTAGAACCTAGGAATTAATAAAAAATGACCAATTAATGCTAGCTAATTGTTAAATGACATGGATGGGTTTTTAAATAATACAACATGCCTCAAAGTAGAGGTATTTCCAATGTTGATCCCTTGTTGCAAAAATTGCATTGTCTCAATGTGTATGGGTTTTTGCTCATGGAGCTTGAGCTTGAGAAGGTTTTGTTAGGCTTTTTCATCTGCGACATTTAAGACCCTACTATCCATCCTCAGTGCTCTAAATATCCTAATCACATCCACATCTAAATTTTATGGTATTCTTGCTGTGGTTCATAGGTGTTGATTAGGGCATCTAAACCTGAAAAGAGGTGTTTTACACCTAAATCCCAACATTTCCCCTCTTCTAATGATATGATTGTGCTAAAAGGGTTTATTTATGGATTAAGAAACCTGCTCTCTCCTAACCATTTTAGAACTCAAAGCCCATTTCTAGTGAATAAAACTTACTCATGTCACTCATACGCCACTTGAATTATATAGAACATGGAGCATGTATATACAAATTATGCATGGTGTGGGCCTGCAACACATTATCATTCATGGAATTTTTATTTTTATTTTTTTTAATTTTTTTTTTTATTTTTTTTTTTTTTTTTTTTTTTTTTTTTTTTTTTTTTTTTTTTTTTTTTTTTTAATTTTTTTTTTTGTTCATGTCATCCATATACCTCTAGTAGGTGAGAGATATCATTAATAGGTATCATTCATTTTTATGAGGTCTCATTCAAGGATATGGAGAGAAAGAAGGTTCAAGGATATCAACCTTATCATGGTGCCCATAGAGCCCTTGGAGGTGATTAATAACCAACATAAGTGGATAAATTTAACTATACATCTTCTCATATTAACATTTTTCTTATAGTACTCCTTGACTATTTGAAATGTGATAATATTGGAAGTTGATTGCAAGGAAAACTAACAATTTAAGGGTCTATTTTTAACCCCTTGTAACAAAAATCCTAGGATGTATTATTGAGCACATTAAATCCACATTGAAGAGGTTTGGTGCATGACTATGCAAAGGAATAATTCTCTGCAACACACACATGTTTATATTGAAAGAAACGTGTACGTGTCACATTTAAATACAAAAACCCTAAATCCTACCCCTATCTCTCCTCCCAAACCCCCTAATTCCTACCCCTCTCTCTCTCCCCCAACCCCCTAACACCCACCATACTCATCTCCCTACCTCTTACATCCATACTCATCCCCTACTTCTCACCCCTTCTAATCCCCCCCACCTATAAATCACCCTTTTCCTCCTCCTCCTCCTCTCTCTCTCTCTCCCTCTCTTGGCTAACCATTACTAATGGAATCTCTCACTCTATCTCCACTACTCCTCTACCTATACCTAACCACCACCCCCTCTCTCTCTCCCCCAAATCCATAACAACCCTCGCTCTCTCCCCCAACTCCTTGAGACCCCTCTAGCGGCTATCCCCTTTATCTTCCCCAACTACCTGATACCCCCTTCTCTCTCTTACACGCACACACTCACTACCTGTAATCCCCTCCCTCTCTCCCTAACCCCCCTCCTACTATCCCTACCCATAATAACCCCCTCTGCCCCCCATCTCTCTCTCTCTCTCTCTCTCTCTCTCTCTCTCTCTCTCTCTTGTGAATACATCAAAATGGGTAACACTTTATGGCCAAAAATGATGGTGAAAATTCATTTTTTTTACTCATTTATTAAATCGAAGCCCTTGAAGCTCATATATTCCTTTGGAATTCTGACATGCAATAAAAAAACAAATTGTAGAGAATTATGTTGTCTTTCCACTTATCTATTTTTAAATAATCATGTTATTGGATATGTTAAAATTGCATTTAATGATAGGTTTTTTCTTTTAAATTTCAATAAAATTTAACAAGTGGCTTGTGTGCACGTAAAATAATTTAGTGATAAATGCATAGTTTTGTAAAAAGTATGTATGAACATAATATACACAAAATTCACTGGTGCACACATATTTTTTTAATTTATGTTGGGAAATTATATTTTTCTTAATTTTTGACATGGATAGTTGAAAGTTCTAATCCCATTTCGTAGACATATATGCAGATAAAAAAATTACTAGTTACAAAAATCGAAAAACAAAAATTACCCTTTTGAATAAGACACGTTGATCTCGGCATATATTATATGTTTTGAAATTTTTTAGTTCTGTACTTTTTATGCTGTTGATTTTTCTTTGTGTTGATTTGAAGTTGTGGACATGGTTTTGTAAGTGTAAGTTTGAAAAGAATATATCTATACATATATATATGAACTCACAAAACCATAAATTATATGCCAATAAATAGACGATTCATTGACAAATTCATCAGTACGAAGTTCGCCACCTAATGTGCATCCCAATACAAGGTTTAGGCTGGACAAAGAGGCCAATAAAATTTAATTTGTGAAAAGGGGTCTAAAATCATGTTTTAAAGCCCTTGATTGAGCTATTAGCTCGATCAAGGTTTTTATATCCCTTGATATAGGTTTTGTGCACATTTTGAAACACCTAGATTGAGGGTTTATGTGCCGTTAGTGGAAGCTCAAATCAGATATTAGCTTGGTCAAGCTAATAGCTCGATCTAGATTTTGAAAACCTCGATCGAGATTATGAAAACCTCGATTGAGCTTCTGAAAACCTTGATTGAGAATTTAAAATATCTTGATTGATCATTTCAAAAATATTGATCGAGCATCTTAGTTCGATCAATGACACATTCCCCCTATCGATAAACCTACAATTTCTAATGTGCATTTAATCTGTTTCTCTCTCTATCCCTCAACCCATTCCCTCTCTCTCTCTCAACCCTTCTCCCTCACTCTCTCTCTCTCTCTCTCTCTCAACCCCCCCTCTCTCTCAAACACACTCTCAGTACTCTTAACCCCCTCTCTCTACCTAGCCCCCCTCCTACTATCCCTACCCATAAGCACCCCTTTCTCCCCCACCCTCTCTCTCTCTATCCCTACTCATAACCCTACAATTTCTTATGTGCATTTAATCTCTCTCTCTCTCTAGTCCTTATCTCTCTATCTATCTCTCAATCCCCCCATATCTATCTCAATCCCTAACCACCCCTTCTATTTCTCAACCCCTACGCACATCATCTATTTCTCTCTTCAACCTCCTTCTCTATTCCTCTCCACCCAATCCCCTTCTCTACCTCTCTCCATAACCACCCCCTCTATCCAAACACTACAACATTTTGACCCAAAATCCGACGGTTGTATAGTCGGATTTTTGACATTTCCCTGTCGCATGTACGACACTATGTTTTTTTTTAGGTGTCGCTGGATTTGCGTCTGTTATCCGACACCGCTCCAAGCCGTCAGTTCAGCGACGGTCAATCATACCGTCGGTTAACCGACGCCTCAGAGAGGTGTCGGTTAACCGACACAAATCAAGCGATGCCTAGAACAATTTAAAAAAACAAACCGACGGCTTCTTATCGTTGATCAAATGCTCCAAGGCATCGGTTAACCGATGGCCTGTAGATGTTATAGGTGTCGGTTAACCGACAGTCCGTAGATGTTCTAGGTGTTGGTTAATCGTCAGTCTATAGATGTTCTAGGTGTCGGTTAACCAACAGTCACTAGATGTTCTAGGGGTCAGTTAACCGACAGTCTGTAGATGTTCTAGGTGTTGGTTAACCGACAATGTGCCAGGTGTCGGTTAACCGACAGGCTGTAAACGTTTTTTTTTTTAAAATAGCGGAGTGGATAATACATCTATCATGAAGGTTAAAGAAAGTTCATTTTCCGCTGAGATGTGACGGGTGCTACGTGGTTGTCGCTGAGTGGAAGCGGAAAATGGATACCCGTACAGAAATGTACGATATCCTATTTTCCGCTGCGGTCTAGCTTAACATGTTAACTCACAGGTCTAGGGTATTAATTTTTTAAGTAATCTGGCTGCAGGGGCTAGGTTTCACAGGATCCAACGGACAAAGGAGTGCCAGGTGCTATAGCTCTCTGATATGCATGCGGGGTCCAACAATAGTACTTAGCCCAATCTATCGGGGCACTAACTAAGGAGGCTCCACCGTACATGTTACCGTCAAAGACCACTGAAAGACTGTTTCTGCCATTTCTGCTCGGAGATCAAGGTTTGATTGGTTCGGCTGCTACAGATACCAGATATACTATCAACATTTCAACTGTGAGTAACTACAGTCAGCCCTTACCCTCAAGTACACAATTTCAGAGTATTCCTCTGTTGAATTACCTGCTTTCACCATGTTTACCACTGTAAAAACCTTAGATTCCTCCGAAGACCTGATTTCTGACCGTTTCTGGGATGTATATGACCCAATTTCAAAACCCTTTGATATCATTACCAATCACAATGACCTCAGTACTGCTTCCCTTGACAATTCCGAGTTCCATACCAAATTGTACAGTACTTTGATCCCTTCTACGTCATTGTATCCTTTACCTAGTTGCCCGGAATTTGTATCCTTATGTGCTGAAAATTTTTCAACCTCAAAGGGAGTAATTATGAATTACCAGGATGACCAAATTATCTGCAAAGTAGACCCTCAAACCCTTAGGGAAACCCTGAAATATTCTGCTGAGTTCGTTTCAACTTCTATCTCTTTTAATGAGGCTGAAATATCCCAGATTTACAAGAAAGTTTCTAGTGAGGATAAAGAACGAATGTATCAGAAGGTTTTGTTGAAACCAGTGGAGAACCTGTTTGTTCCTTTTTCATCTAAACTTTGTTTACCAGTTATTGCTGTTGTTGTAACCCTATTAAGTCAAATTTTAGGGTCAGACACTAGTTCGGAGGTAACTGAAGCAATGTTAGGAATTTTCCTATACCTAGATAGACCTGGAACAGCACCCCTTAGGTTTGATGAATATTTTGCCAAAGAAATGTGTTTTCAGTTGTCCAATTTCTCCAAAATCTATCATTTCAGGTATTAGGCATACTTATATGCTTTGATAATTCATGCTAAGTTAGGAGCACTAGCCATTACAAACTCAGAAACCTTCAAGAAATGGCCTCCTTCATCACCATTTTACCATGCCTGGTCTTATGCCAAATTCATGGATTTGATCATACTTAATATGTTCAGAGTGTTTAATCCAGAGATCAGCAGAATTTCAAATGACTTGAAAGAAATCCTAAACCCTGATTTGATTGGAGATTGGTTCCTGGCAAAAAACTTCTCCCTTGTCAGAGTCTTTGGATTCACTGGATCACCATATGTGTTGCCTATATTTTTAACTACCAGTGTATTTGCTTTAGAGGTAATGAGGCAAAGGATCTCTGCAGATAAAGAACATTTCACTGCCCCATTATTGAAAAGGAGTTCATGGATAAAATATCCTATGACTGTGGGAAATTTCATTTTAAAGAAGGAAGCAACATTGCCCATTGATGAAGAAGTTCTGAAGCAGCTTGATTTCCCTCAAGTACCACCTGTAAAATATGACCCTAAACATGTTATTTCACAAAGGAGATAGGAGTATGGAAGAGGTATATTTCAGCACAGTCAGGCTGAAACTTGGATGGGAGAGGCCAATTCTCTTATATATGATCAGATCTGGATCAGTGAGCCTTTAAAGGAGATTGTAGAGGCTAGAGATCATATAGATTTTTCACAGTCAAATACTGCATAGGGAAAAGTGGAGCAGATATCTACCAAGAAAAGGTCAGAACCAGAGGCCACAGAGATGGATACAAAGGAACCTGACACATCTAAAAAGCAGAAAACTACCATGGGTACAGAGATCATTGATGTTGATATGATAAGGGAGCTAGTTATCACCCCTACTATTATTCAAGAAGAAGTATCACAGACCAGAGTTGAAAATACTACTGCAAAACCTAAAGAAAGCAGTAAACTACCCCCTGTACCGATTGTGCAATACAAGAAATATAGCTATGCTGCAGCTGCTGAAGGTCAATTTCAAAACAAGCAGAGTCTCCTCAAACATTACATTGATCAGAGAAATGAGTCTGTGATGCAAGAGCAAAAAAAATTGAATCAACTCAAACAAAAATCTGATATGAAGACAACATTGATGGCAGTGAGGGATTCAACAACTGGATCTTTAAGTTTGGCCATCACTGATGATGAAAATGCTTCTGAGATTCGTTTAGAAATGGATAAATTACCAACTCCTGACAATATTTGGTTCCAAAAACAAGCCAGTGAAGTCCTTTATGCTGACTTGACTAGGGAGACCTTAGCACATAAGAATGCAGTGCAGAAAATAAAAAAAATTGGAAGCTCACCTGAAGCAGGAGAAAGTTGCAAACAAAGTATGGTCTACACAGGTGGCTTATTTACAAACTGAGCTAGCTTCATATAAAGAGTTCCCACCTGCACAAGGAGCAGAAACCCAGCCAACAGTCAAATTCAAAACTGTTAAGACAGTTAGAAGGAGGGATAAAACTGTAAATGTTAATGTTGATACTACACCTTCACCTAATTTGGTTAAGTTGCATGAAGAGATAGCTGGTTTGAATGCAAAGGTTGTGGAAGATAATGCCAAAATTCTAGTTTTTCAGGAGTAGAAAGAGGCATTAGAGAAAGAGAAAGGTAAATTGCTTCAAGAAATTGAAGAATTGAAATCAAACAGGGGAACTAGTCCTTTGTCACTAATTGACCAGATCATACATGACATTGCAAATACATCTGTACATGAAGCTGAAATTGAGAATTTCAAGGAGAAGGTTTCAGACTTACAGGACACAATTTCTGAACTTAAACTGCAGATTGAAGAGATTAAAGCTCAGGATCCTAGAGAGCAGGAAATCATCAAGCTCAAAGAAGAAAATGATAAACTGAAAGATAAGATTTATAAGTTGAAAGAGAAAACCAAGGAAGTTCTGCCACTGGAAGGTGCAAAGCATTTGCTTTGGGATGAATTGATAGCAGATATCAATGCTTTCAGGCCTCAATTGATGATTGTGGAGGATCATGTGAAGGCATTGTGAGTGGCATCCAACAAATGTAAATTAGCTGAGGAAAAGTTAATTAACAGAACTCAAGAGGTAGCTCAAAACGCAATTATTTTCCTCAGTAAAGCTCTTGCTTCTGAGTTACAGGTTTTAAAGGTGAGTAACAGAATTGTTCTGTTAGTAGATGCCA
This sequence comes from Larix kaempferi, assembly GCA_027924585.1. NCBI lineage: Eukaryota > Viridiplantae > Streptophyta > Pinopsida > Pinales > Pinaceae > Larix > Larix kaempferi. The sequence continues at coordinate 3,367,442 of BSBM01000619.1, forward strand.
GGAGGGTGTTGCAGAAATATACTCTGTTGAATTCAGTCAGAGGAAAGATGTCCCATATTAAAAAGCAAGTGCAGGAGTTCAAGCAAGCCTTTTTACCATTGATTGGTTATGGTTTACCATCCTTTTGGGATGATGAGAATATGCCAATAGCATGGCCTGAATATAAAGAAATGTTTATTAAAGACAGATCAGACCATAGCAAATTTAATGATATGGTAAAAGGACTTAAAGGCATGGTGGTAGTAAGCAAAATGAGGCAGGACTTCGAACTTCCATTACTTTTCAGGGAGGTTAAATCTAAATTGCCTGTCTTTATAGAAGGTCTTTTAATAGAGCTTGATGTGCTGATGGAAGAATTATCTGATGCTTCTGTTCCAAAGGATGATGCTTGGAATGAAGTATTCAGGGTGGGAGCACAAGTTCTTATACCAAGTTTAGGTCCAGGAAGTGCCAGTTAGATGTCCGTGAAGCATAAGTAAGTCAAGGTTGTCATATATTTGATACTATTGCTAAGAACTATAAAGTTTAGATCCTGTAGAAGAAGTTTTAGGGAGTCCATGATGCTAGCTTGCTATCTGCAGTTACTACAATAAGCAACAGTCACACAGATACTTTATTTACAGTTGTTTTGGAAATATTCAGAGGAAGATGACAAGTTAATCAATCGAGCCTAAAATCAAGCGAGCCTGTTCAGACAGTATGCGCCTTTGAAGGCTAAAATTATCAGAAAACATCAATGATATCTCTTTCCATCCTGGAAATGAATAGGATATTGTTGATCCTAAAAGGATTATCGACCTCATAAATATTCATACAGCTGTCATTTCTTTTTGTAGAGTTGGTTATGTAATAAATGGTCACTATGCCATCTGTTTTAGAAGATAGGATTTAAGCTATTTTGCTGGGACATGATCCCCACATATGTAACTATTTCCTAGTTTTTTGCATCTCTCCTTTGAATAGATTAACTACAAATAGACCCTACTTCGATAGGGAGAGGGTTGGTCTTTGGTCGAAGAAATTCATATTGTAAAGAAGAAAAGACTCGTGTATCTGGGATTTTGTGAACTTCAATGAAAGAACAGACATACAGGTTTTCTCATGTTTAAGATTCCTTCCAAGTTTTGTTGCAGAATGTCTTCTATGTGAAATTCATTCATCTGTGTTATTTCCTCTTCTTTACTGTTAATTTAAATCTTTGGAATTCATGTTTCCATGCTCCACAGTATTTACAGTAAATACCATTGAAAGATAAACTGTAATAGAATTCATCGTTGGTGTTCTGGTGCTCTATTATAATTTACTTTTCCCTGTCTTTCATAAGTCTTTTCTGTTTATTTAAGGAATTCATAGACACATGCTCCTAAAAATAAACAATCACTTCTCTACCTTCTGCTATCACCTTTAAAGTTTAATGATCTGTGCCAAATGCATGCAAAAGGCCTTAAACCTCTGTGACATGGTTTACTCTTTCGTTTGATTTAAGCCTCAATCCTTGACTCCATTGCCCAATGTTCTTTACTCTTGAACTTTCCCAACACCTTGATCACCATTGAAAACACTTGTTACCTTGAGAATCTGGCCTTGTTTCTCCTATTCCTTGATACATTCATCATACAGTGACAAAGAGAGAGCCCTCTCTGGTTGGCTGAGTCAGACAGTCATCCTAAAGATTGGTTGTAGGTTACCTTTGGGTTTCTTGAACACAGCCTCAAGAAATTACGGAGTGATAACAACACCCATGAATTTGAGAAGAGGAAGGGGGGGCATCTCATTTCAATCCCTTTAAACTTTGTGGGACAAATGAAGAATGATGTTCAAACAAACATGAAGAATAAGAAATTCTTACTTTGATCCCATTCCAATTGGATGTCCAGATGGTATAATCCCAATTGCAAACATGAGAAGTTGTTGGAACTTCCCTCAAATACCTTGAAAATACACTTTTGTTACAGCTATAACTAGGAGAATATCAACAGCAGAGGTCAGGAACAACAGAGTTCTACACGCATAGCAATTGCAAGAGGAAGCATACTACACATATAGTACACATGTCATCCATTCATACCATCCCTTACATACATAACTACATATGACAGAATATTCAAAAGCAGGTCTCAGCTATGCATAAGTCAGTGTTATGGGCAATTTCAATCAAAGCCACCACATATATTAAATTATTAATTTAAAAATAGGACAAAAATACAAGACTTACCGTATTGTATTTCTCAATCATCACAAGTCCTCACTGGGTTTGTTGACAACATGACCTTGTGCTGGTTAATAGGATATTCTAGGGTCTTCTATACCTTGGGACAGATGAAATGGTTTAAAGAATGACAAATCACCATTATTGAGATTTGCAAGCTCCACATTATGAACGTCTAATGACAACCCACTAATCATATTAGCAAACCAATTCTAGATTATCAATGTGAGAACTACCATGAAATTTACCTTAGGAACTTCGTTAGTTGCAACACACTAAGACTATATAAAACCTCAATACCTATGCTACAGGCCTGCTGTTCATCCACTGGATTTCATCTATTTCTTGGGAATGATTTACTGAACCCTTCTTTTCTACTTCACATTGAAAAATCAATAGAAAACCTAAATTAAATTGAAGGATGGGTACCTCTTCATATTTGTGGATTTGGAGCCGGATGTAGAGTTTGCAAAAGATGTTGAGGTATTGATGCACATAATGGATTCCAATGATCCTCATCCTGAGACTTTGAAGATCTTCCAAACCAGAAAGCTCTAGCCCATCAAGATTCTCACTCTGCAGTATAAAGAAAATGCATGTCTATAGTTAGCTAGAAGAAAGAAACAACGTATCTGGTCATAAGAAAGAAACATTGTAATAATGCATGCATTTTACCTTATTGATCTCCTCTCTGTTTCGAGAATAGTTTAATATTCTCTACTAAACAAGGCCAACAATGTGAAGGTGGAAGCTCATATGGCCCCTCCCCCCCCTCACATCACTCTCAATTCCCCATACCCAATGCACGTGCTTGGAAATAAATGATCTTTTGTGCGAACATCGTGAGTTTCTTGTCTTAAAGGAATTACGTGCATTCGATCATTAATTAGTTTATAGCATTCATTAATTAACTCATTCATTCATTCGTACATAGAAAAAAAAAATAGTTGAAGACATTACTCCATAATATCAAAAATAATATCCGAGGACAATGCATAAAACAATAATGTAATAGTGTACTTATTACAATCACTACTTTTTTTGACGCTTTTTTCTCTCCACAAATTCTCTAAGTGTGACATCCTCTTCTACCAATTGTTTTTTGTTTCCTATTCCCTCTGTAGCTTCCTGTGATCGTGTTTGTCGACGGGTCGTGTGCTCACGACGTGTATGCGGCTGCTGTAAGGTGCCAGGATGTACTGGAAAAATGAAGAAATATTAATTGCTTGACGTGTTTTTACTATTATAATCATTGTAAGTCCTTCATTAAGAAAAAAACATTAGAGCGGTGCTTTGTACCTGGCAACTCATGGGTGACATGAATTTCCTGCATTTGATCTTCTGCTGCTGCCTCAAGTTGCACATGAAGACCCTCTGCATTAAAACATCAACACTTACAACAATATAGTATTTGCAATTTAATATTTGAGACTTTAATCGATGCTAGTTTTTTTTTAACACTGGCATATTTATTACCTGGATTTTGATCAACATGAACTTCAATATCTCTTTCTCCTCCATCCTCTACATTTTCTCTACTTTTGTTGTGCGTCTTAACACAAAGAGACTCAATATTTTATGTACTAGTTTATTAATGAATATAGAACACAATGAATCAAGCTTAAATAGAATTTGTTTATTGTAGTTACCTGTTCGCAGGATGGATCACTGGAAGAATTTGCTTGGCTACCACGGTTGCTTGTTCGATGTTCAACAACACCTGAAAACCCGTGTTGGTAGCCGATCCTCATGTCTTCCTCCGTTGGCAAATTGTGGAATCTTTGAGCCTGCAATTTTCAATTAGATCATCATTGTTGTTGTTATATCATCATGAAAACAATTTTAAATGCAATCTATAATTTCTATACAATAAAATAATTATTGATCATACTTACGATTCGTGCTTGCAGGTTGGAATATCCACCAGGGCCAAGCTTGTGTTGCCCATGTTTTTCTATTCTTGCCTGGGTGGCCTTCAACGTATCTGGTAGCCTATAAAATTATTTTTAAATACATTAGACATTGCAAAAAAATGGAAAATAAAGTGTAATAAACATATAATTGCATTGCTGAAAGTATTGCATACCTTCTAGCTGACTCGGGTACTGGCTTGCCCATTATTTTCGCAGCTTTCTCCCTTGCATCATCCAGCAAGCCTTTCCACTCCGTTGTTGGAATCATCGGAGGGCGCTCATACTTTGGATTATCTGCTAAGTTGTTCCGATATTGCTCCCGTACATAATGTAAATGTTGGCCAGCTTTTTTGAGAACCTTTTTTTGGTTGAAGGTTTCGGCACCAAAAAACCCAACCAAGCGAGCAATAAGCTCATCTTTCAAAACTTTACTCTGCCGGTTTCACCATGTGTGGACTACAAAAACGAGTATGTGTTAATTAGTGTAAAAAGAATGATGCATAATTACATTCCAATAAAATTATAATATATAGTTAAAACATTTTGTAAATAGTACCTGGAACCTTCTCCATCTTGTAGGGAATGAGATCTTTGTCCACCAAAAAAGTAGTCTCAAATGTTCCCGTGCTAGTGACACGGAAAGATCTAGGAAATGCTGGGATGACAACATCAAAGTCATGCTCTTCTCCATGTACTGGCCCCTGATCCTCATCGGCACTATCATGTTCCGTCTGGGGTGTCTCATTTTGTGTTTCCGACTGGCCAGACGGCAACGATACATGATCAGTGGCGAAGGGGGTGTCATGCTCAATGGTACCAGCATGCCTCTCACCGGGGAAAAAATATTCCTGTAGAAACAAATAATATTTTAGCTACTCATATACGAATAGGAAAAAAAATTGCATTTGGAATAGACTTATAATGAAAGAGTTTGCAGCTTACATCCAAGCACTTTACTTTAAGCAACACACGATCTATCTTTGCTTGAGTCTCATCCTCCGTCATTTGCGTATTCGATATAAGCAGATTGACGACCTCCTATTTTAATTTTGTTTTTTCTTTTTGAATTGCATCCCGGATATTCTTTGAATTCTTGAGGTCAACATCATCAAGAATGTGCCCCAAATCCATATCCTTTGGATCCATCTATAGATAAGTATCATCCGTCATAAAAATAGAAAACATTAATATCAATTTGAAATCATTGATATAATTAGATAACATAAATATGTATAAATATAGTTTCTAAAATTCACAACGTGCTATATACCTGCTCATGACCCGATGAGCGTGGCATGCTAACATCTGTCGACATATCATCTGTCATGGGGCTCCTACCTCGACCCTCAGCCTACAAACAAAATATTGGCCACGTTGATATCATAATTAAACAAATGTACTTTCTAAAGAAGCAGGTAAGTAAAAATGTGGTATATATACTTGTTGCCTATAGGGGGGTGTCGGCCTCCCAGGCTCCATTGGGGACTTGCCCCGATCAGCTGACTGCAAAAAAGTAATTAAAAACATTAATTTTGAACTAAAACCAATACACGGGGAAAATCAGGGGCGGGGGGTGTTGAGATATCTTGGCTAATATTCACTTGTGGCCATGTGCCAAACCACTAGGTGGGTAATTGAGGCCCTTAATGGGTGGACCTGTGGGTGGTTGTGGATTGTAATCATCTCATTCAATTGAATTATTCATCAGCCCAAGGGCATCCTATCTATTGCACACTCTCTTGAAGTATTTATATGTGTTTATGGTGTTAAGCTAGTAATTTGTTCCTTCAAATTTTGTTTGATTTGCATTTTATTTTAAGTTATTTATTTGCACTGTTTTGATTTCTCCCTCTTTTAGGAAATTTTCTTTAGTTTTTATATGAAATTTTGGGCTTGCTTGTGAAATTTTCAAGTTTTAAACTTTAGGTTTGTTTTTGTTAAAGGGTTTAAAAGTCACCATATCAAATAATGGGTTCATAAACCATACTCTAAGTATAGTCATGTATAATCATCACTCTGACAGCTTTAGAACTCTATGCAAAATGACAAAAAGCTGTGAAAAAGCACCAAAACATTGTTAAAATTATTCTTGTAGCGATGGAGCTCAAAATCACCAAAGGCGTGCTACAAGAATATCGCGACTCCAAAATTCCTCCAATTTTTTAGCAAATTTTGGCACGTTTGGAATGATGAATGACTAATTACATGTTTTAGAGAATTCGTTACGTGCTGATGCATGAAACATTATGATTCCAAGTGGTTACACATTGTGAGGAAATCGTGCTCATCATGAGCCCAGATGTAATTCCTTTTGACAGGTAGCAGTATGGTTTGAGGTAAATGTGGGATGAGTTTGTCATTTACAGGCACATTCAAAGACGAAGGACTTAGTGGAGTATCCATAACCACTAAAAAACCAGACATTGTCGCTGCTGAACAAAGGAGAGGTTTTGATGGCTTCACAGGAAGTTAAGGCTTCCTAATTTCGTTACTAGCAGTTAAATTGAACGTTGGAGGACCTCTGTACATCCAAGGTGACTCATTTGACAACTCAAGTCATGATTTTAAATAACTGCAGTTGAGCAATTTAAAGGTATTTCCTGAAAAGCCAATATAACTGCAGATTTGGGTTTTTTTTCGTTGAGGCTTACTCTGTCAAAATTGATCAAAGGAAAGGTTAAATTGTGTTTTTAAATGCAATTTCGGCCAGAGAAATAGTTATTTCTGATGCTCTGAGATGCTAGGCTGAGCGAGGGTTGAAGATAGCAGTTTTTTTTTATGAAATATGACCTTGTGAAAGCTAAGGTTGTAGTGATGTGAGGAACCTATACATTTGACAGTATTTTCAACCTCCTAAATTGATCTTCTGCTTGAAAACAATACAAAAGGATACCGAATATTTGAAGTTGCGGGGAGAGCTAGTGTGCTAGGTATTGGAGCTTACTGTTTTTGGAACCAGATAGAGGCAGCGAGGAGCTAAAGACTTGAGAATCATTTTGATACTAAGATTCCTGAGAGCTAAATTGGATTAAATTTAAGAATCCTATAAGTTATTCAGTTTTCAGTAATTGAAAAAGAATGGGCAGGAGTGGTAAGATAAACATAGCCGAACCTACTGATGTAGGATGGATTGAAAAACTCCCTGGGTGTGTTGAGCTGTTTCAACAAGCTGGTTGGATGGACTTTTTCAAGAAGATAGATGGGTATAATGCAGAAGTGTCCTGTAAGTTTGCTCAAGGTTTTTAAAATGACATGGTGATATTTGATACTCTTAAATTCAGGCTGACAGTAAAGTTGATTTCAGAAGCTACAGGGATTAAGAATGAGGGTGAACCACGGTTTAAGAAACTGCCTTTTGACTTTGATCCACAAAGATATATTTTACCAAATGTCACCCCTGATTGGAATAAAGGCGTCCTTATTCAAAATTTCAGAAAGGAATGGGTTGAGCCAATCAGAATACTGCAGAGCTATATTACTTGCGAGGGCAGATATGCTTATGTATATAAGTACCACTTCAGATTCCTTCAGCACATGGTGGGGGTGTCCAAGATGAACCTGCCATTCTTCTTTTTGAAAAGTTTGCAGAAGATGTCCAACAAGTTGAAAGGGCAGATACACCATTCTTCTCAGTCTATCTTTCACCATGGGCTAATTAAGTTGATTATTAGCACTGTTTTGCAGCATGAAGGGAAGACCTGGGACTTTTTCATCTTTTGGTCTAACTTTCAAACCAAAAAAGAAGATCAGAAACCTAAGAGGCAAGCAGACAAGGGTAAGGTTTTGATGAGAAAATTAGTTCAGAAGTCTAAACTTGAAGATAAGGAAGAGGTTAAATTTGAGGAAGCATCAGAGCATGTGGAGGAAGATAATAAACCAAAACTGTTCTCATCCAGTCTTAAAGGTAAGTACTCACTGTTTGTAGATGAGAAAGAGCAACCTGAATAGTATTTGGCACCTGCAGAGGATTCTCATGAAGTGAAAGCTGCTGATATAAGAGAGGTTGTTGTACCTAAGGAGGAGATTCAAACTCAACAGAGAAGCCCTATCACCATTCTATCAGATGACGAGGGATATTTATTGGAGGAAGAGCAGCCCATCTCCAAAACAGAAGTCAAGGTTGAAACAGGAAAAGAAATCCCTACTTCAGACAGGAAAACAACAAAACCTAACAGAAAAAGAAATAAACTTGAAGTAGTAGAGTTGGCTGCTATCCAGCATCAAGGAAAGGAAATGAAAATGATGGGAGAAGCAAAATCACATTGGAGGCCTAAAACCAGGTCAAAGAACAAGCTAAGACTGAACATGAAGAAATTGCTCAATCCCAGATTAAATACAAATGAAGTTACTGTCCTAGATGAGGATTCCATGGATGATAAACGAGAATTAGACAAAAGGCAGCCACAATCAAAAGAAGAAACTCCTTTAGTTGAAGCAACAGGTGAGGAAAATCCTAGCATTGAAGATACCCCTGCAGACATGTTAATTGAAGAGGCTGAAATCTTCAAAAAACTTGATATACCTTGGAGACCTGATGAGGAACAAGATCCTACAATAGACAAACTATTTGACTCTGACAGAGAGAATTTGCAGAAAATTGTTAAGCAGTACAAACATCAGATGAGTTACATGCAAGAGGTCAATGATGGATTAATGATGGCTAACAGAAGGTTGAGAGAAGACCTACTGGATGTAAATGACCATTTTCAGGAATTGATAGCAGAAGCAAAGGAAGCACTAAAGAGAAAAAGAACTACTGACATGCATTGCACAGAATTGGAGAAGACAGTCCAGAACCTGCAGCAGAGAAACGAGGAGCTCATCAAGAAGATAAATGACATGGAGCAGGAGCAGAAGAAAGCTAAGAAGAAAGATCAAGCATCAGATGGTATCGCTCTGCTGGTTGAAGCAACAAAAGATGGATAAGTTAGTTGTTCATTTAGTTAGTGGTCACTAGTTGATAAACACATGTGTTAGTGATTTACTATTTTTAGCATATTTTGTAATTTTGTAATATTGTACATTTCACTTTACCTCATCGAATAGGTGGAAGGCAGTTAGGGTTAAATCCCTAACTAATTTTGTAAAGATTAGTATTTAGAGAGGTTAGAAAGTCATGGAGAGGGTTCGATTTTTGGGAGCTTTCAGGAGGTCTTCAAACTCAGTTGGTTTTCAGACTTGTTCATGAGTTAAGTACAAAACTCTTGTATGTAGTTGATGATGAAATTATGAGATATATGTGACTTTTACCCTTCAGTTTTCTGTGTTGGATTCATTTTTCAGCTTGTCTAGTTGCTTAATCGATATATTCCTTTACTGGTATATGTTTATATGCTGGTAATTTTTGTCATTTATGTATGAACCTCAATACTGTTTCTGTTGGATCTTGTTAGATATATTATGCATCTTTATCTTCTTTTGTTTATGATTCAGTAGTTATTTTGCTCATGAATGCATTCCCTGTGTGTTCCCAAAGTTCACAACCAAAAACACATTACAGAAACCTTTAAACTTTGTTTTCTTTATTGAATTTTGTTTGAGATTGTGTTGGCTTGTTTCTCTGGCCTTAGAAACAATTTGTGGCACAAACATATGGTATGTGATACATCTATCTTGTGTTTATCTTATTGGGATAGGGTATTTATTGAATTAATCACAGATCCTCTATCTCATGATTTCTAACACAACTTTGCTGCACTAGTCACAAAGTCCTTAGAGATCATTTTGGAAGGATGTGATGGCATCGGTATAGGGTGACATAAGTGATGCAGGAGCATAGGCTCATGAAAAAGAAGTCACCCATGAATTCATCAAGGTCAAGAGAATTCAAAGAGACCTAGGGTCTCACATTTGTGTAAATTGTTATTTTTGTGAAAAATTTGAATAATGGTCAAGGATTCTAGATCCTTTCCACTTGTAAAAGATAAGATAGGGTTTGTTAATTGTTAGTGAGTCAATGATGACTCGTAGGGGTCAGTTGAGGTTATTAAGGACTCTGTTCCTTAATCATAGGATCTGGAAACAGAAATCCATTGTAAATAAATGCAGTCTTTAGTATTTTGAATAGGTAGCTTAGCCTAGATGAAGGTTAGCTCACAGAGCTCGAGAAGAGAGAGCAGGGTGTAGATTGTGATTGATTACATACAGTGAAATGTAATAAAATGATGGAGAATCATTAAATTTCCTCTCTACTATGTAAAATATCGGTATATATGATTCATCTCATCTGTATATGTTGTGATATTTCTATTATCATTGGTTGGATACATATGATTCATCAATTTCATCTGAAAGCAACGAGTTTAAGGAATAGTGAAATGAAGTGTGAATTATTGGAAACGTTACAGTGTATATCCTAGGGTAAAATACAGTCTATATATATGTTAACATTCTATTCAGCCATGTGGGATTTGATTAGCCTTATATTTCGAGTATACATCTGATTCATTAAGGGAAACAACGATTCCATGGAATATTGTAATGGTTTGTGAGTCATCATAATTGTCACAGTGCAGAAGCCCTAGCTCACATGTACAGTCTATAAGTGGCGCTCATATGTATAACATTTGGGGATCAACGATCGAGAACAGAGCAGAGATTGATGAGCTAAGTAATGGATGGTTCTGATCACATAGGAGATTAATGATCAGGATGAGAGCGGAGTTGTGAAGTCAGAAATCAACGATCACGATCACAGCGGAAAGTGACGGTTCAAAGATCGAGGCAAAGTGGAGTTTTTCGCTGAGAGATACGTGTCGTGCATTGGGTGGAAGCGGAAAATGAAAATAAGGTACAATTGGTACGATAAGTGATTTTTCGTTGGGGCTTAGGTCATGATGAATGGTCATGTGGCGTTTAACCTTTGAGTGTAAAGTAAATTCCGTTGAGGGCTAAGCAAAAGGTAAAGTGTTTAATTCGCTGGACAAGAGGGCTATTGGCGTGTGGTTGTTGTTGTTTCCAGAGAAAGGTAAAAGCAAGTTTAGTTCAACCGGAGTCGAGCGAATCCTTGGCATTTTCCTGTCGCAAGGAGGCGAGCGTAGACACTTAAGTTATCCCGACTCGAGTTAACGATTGGCCATGTCTCCATCTGTTTGAGTTGTAATTATAGAATATGTCTAGGGTATAGTTTCGGCATGTGGATATAATGATTATCATTCATGTCCTAGTCCATTTATAGGGTTAAAGGGTAACCCACCACGTGCAGGTCTGTAGCGGCAGGCTGAAAGGGAACTGAATATAGTGAACTTCCAATGTAGAAATAAAATAAAGCATATGGCTAACTGCAGCTGTCTCATAGGGAAAGGGGTACAAGGCATGAAAGAGTATAGAGAAGTCTTGCTCAATTTTGATAGAATTGCCAAGTATAGTGACAATTATCTTTTTTTAGTTCTGTCACAGAGTTAATTGGAAACTAAGAAAAACTAAGAGAAGTGTAATGCCCATATTTTGATTCGGCATATTTATTAGTTAGACACACCATACTTTATTTCTTATATATTCTGTTGAACTCAGCTCGACTGAGTAAACTATATTGGACCTCGTTATATGATGTTACTCTGTTTTATGATTTCACCATGATTATGATGTTACTATGTTATGCGATTATGATGTCATGATTATCATATGATTTCCTTATTTTACGATTGCAGTATATGTTTATATGTTTTCCTTAATGAAATGTGAAATATATGATTCGGTACGTGGATACCATCTTCTTATATGAATTGCTGAAATGTTATATGTCATACGCATCTATGATGAGCTAAAAGGTTACATGAAATAAAATAATAACATGGATCAATTGGCGATCAATGGAAAATGCTTTCTATAAATTGTATTTTGCAAAACACTAACCTACAGGACACAGGGGCTATGGGATAGCCAGTTACTTGATCTGATATATATTGGAAAGGAAAAACATGTTCATACAGCAAACCTTAGCAGCCAAAATGAGGATACGATAACACAAACTGATAATCCCGATAGCAGCAAGTATGAGTTGATAAGGGCGTAGGCCCAGTATGTTGAGAGGGATGGATGTGTTTCCCACCCTATGGTTCCATGAGACCTGAGGTCGTGGGAGGGTCGTGCTGAGACACGCTCCCCATGTTGTTGTGATGACGATGGTCGGATGCCTGCTAGGGGAGGATAGGTCCGTTGTTCAGCCGACGCTATCGCTCTCAAGTTCTATGTGGTCAGATCGGTGAGTCCGACATCCACTATTGTACTAGCAGAGGGAGGATAGGGAGGATGCTGGACGTAGGTTATGATGGGAGGATGTGTTAGTTAGTACTGTTGGGGGTTTAGTATTCCTTGATTCCGAGTTAGTGGAAGTAGGCACCCTTCCTGCACTTGATTGATTAAACTAATATAAACATAAAGACAATGATGTTAAATCGTAAAGGGTTAACTGTTAAATAACCGAGGATGTTAAAGTAATTATACTATATATTATGCTTGCTCTTCTACATGGGGGTAGATACTATTATTAGTTAGAAAGTATGCATAGGCGGAATGGGGTCTGTTTATAGTACATATCCGACATGTGCATACACTGGCCATGCATGCACACATTGTACGTGTACAATATTACTGGTGTATAACATACTTGTCATGCTTGAATAGTAGTATAAATGTCATAGATAACTCAGTTAAGGATACATCAATCAACTTAGGTAATGAATGGTTAGGATGTCAATGTGTAAATAAGTGAATTAGTAATTATATGAAAACATTGTAATAATAAACTAAGACAAGTGTCGTCAGTTAACATTGTCATAGGAGAACTGTTGTGAATAGGGTAATGATAGTGTCTAATTAATTAGTAAAATTGTTTAAGCCCTCACAAGTGCTTTGTTTATAAGAACAAGGATGCTATGTTGATGATAGGGCACTCATGTGATAAACAAATAATTAAGAATACTATGATTGATTCACCTTTTATTATTGTTAAAGGGTGATTTAATTATTATTATTAATTAATAAATGGGGATCTAATTGTTATTATTACTTAATTAATAATATTCCAGCAACATTTATATCCCTATCGTAACAAATGCAATATAAGTAAGATCTAAAATATTGATTTATAAATTAATATTGTGTGATTATTTCCATTTCAAAAGTTAGCCATAATAGGATAATCCTTTTTGGAATGAACGTGATGTGATGGAAAATGGTTATTTAATTATTCAATGTTAATCTTGGAATTTAAACCTCAAGCTAAGTGGACTCGACGGATAAGGTGGACCATTAAGACACATCATGTCCAAGTTGAAAAGGGGCAACTAATTATATAATATTTTATTAAAAACCTTAATAACAATAAATACAAGGTTTAGTGAAAAGACTTGTAATTAATAGACCTTGTCCTGAATGGATAACATTTGGGTGATAATTCCCACCGTAATAAATAATTACGACCGTCAATCCAAAACCAAATGAATTTTTCCATGAGAGTAATTAATTATACATTTTTATAATGAGACGTGGATGAATGAACTAGGGAAAGGAGTAAAGGTTTGAGGGGCTCGAGAGGGGGAGTTTGGGGTGGTGGAGTAAGCCCAAGGTATTCTCGAGGATGGACATGTATATAGAGGGGGAGGTTTTGGGGGTTTGGAGGAGGAAAGAAGTTGGAAGAACAGAAAGTTTGGAGAACAGAAAGGTTTGGAGAACAGAAGGAACACTGCTCTCGGGATTATCAGATTGTGGGCTCGGGGGCTTGGAAATCCTTTGATTTCCAAGGGCCAGCAAGATAATAGCTGGTCGGTAGGGTGGACACTTCATTTTGGTTGCCTAAGAGGTTATACAACCTGCTACAACTTACGGTTAGCATTAGCATCAGGTAATTTTCTTGATTATTTATTTTATTAAATTATTATGTGGAAACGAACTCTGAAACCTGCTTATACCTTCTTCCTGATTTATGATTTATTACTATGAACATATTCTTATGCAAAAACTACAAGTTGTTGAAGGAAAATATTGATATATTAGTTATTCTATTAAATGCGAATGTATGATTATTGGAGACAACACAGTATGCTAAACATCATTTAAAAACGTAGAATTTTCTTCAAAAATTTACTCACACATACCTGAATGAATTACTACATGGGAAATTAACTTAGAAATTTACTTAGTGCTCTGCTGTAAAAACCAGAGCACTACAAGAAGAATGGTAAAGGACTGTATTAAGTGAATATTCCAGTACAGAAAATTTGGGAATCAAGGGTCTGCTTAGGTATTGCAAGTGGTGCCTGCATCAATAATCCAAGTTTCTAGTTGGAGGACTTGGACCGACTACAGAATGAACATTTATAGATGTAATGCCCCACACAGTGTGCATATCAGGCAAATGAAGCTATGGATGAGAATGTCACTTACTGAAGACATTTGGAATGGAATGGTAGCTCTAAATCAAGATGGCTAAATGGACTGAGCTTCAAATCGAAATGGCTGAATCGACTGAGCTTCAAATCGAAATGGAGGACTGAGCTTCAAATCGAAATGGCGGACTGAATCTTATCCAAATCAAAATGGCGGACTGCTCCAAATCGATGAAATGGCGGACTGCTCCAAATCGAAACGGCGAACTGCTCCTGCTACCTACTTTGCTTCTTAAACCCCTACCCAAGCTCTAGCCACCTCTATTCTACCTATTAAAGCTCAACATATTGCATCACATCTGGTACTGGTATTGCGTAAACAAGGGAGGAAAAGGAACGAATGCTATGTGGGTTTAAAACCTATAGCTCTGCTACTGTTTGCACGGGACTGTTTAAACCCTATAGCTCTGCTACTGTTGGCGTGGGTTTAAAAACTTTTATGTTTTAAAATATGCAAAAGAGTAGAATTTTGGCAGGTAGCATATGGTTGTAACCATAATTTAAAAACAACATTTGTTATGCCAAAATGAATAAGGCGGATGAGTCGAACCCGTGACCTATCGTCCCACTAAGTCTTATCCTAGCATGATACATTAATGCTATTTCATGTATTTAAGCAAACTAGTAAAAGCATTACTCTACAATATTATACTTTACCTGCCTTCCATCTCTTAGATCATGTCTAATAACAAACGAACAACCCTGTATACCAGGAAATTCTGAGTAAAATACCTTAACGAGCTTCTCTTTGTTTCAAGAATATCTTAATATTCTCTACTCAACAGGGACAACCACATGAAGGTGGAAGCTCATCTGCCCCCCCCCCCCTCACATCACTTGGAATGATGTTCAATGCACTTCATGATCATCTTCTCCATCCAAGTCTGCATCTGTATCATATGATCCAGATTCAACATTATAAGGATTAGAGGCAGCTATATCATCATCATCGTCGCTGTAATTAATTTCAATAAATTGATCATGATCGTCAATATCATCTTCATCATGAACATTGTCTCTAACATCATCTTCTTCAACTAACTCTTCAACATCTTCCTGCGTAACATTATGATCATCAACATCCAACTCATGTTGATCCTCTACATGATCACCTTCTTCTTCAACACCCTCTTCAGCTTCCTCTACAATATTATACTTTACCGGCCTTCCTCTTGGATCATGTCTAATAACAAACGACCAACCCTGTCTACCAGGAACTTCTGAGTAAAATACCTGTTCACATTGACTTGGAAAAACATAGGGCTATGACGTTCGTGACTCAAGCGACCTTGTATTGACCATGTTAAATCCATTAGCATGTTCAATAACAGTTCTATCGGGATCAAATCGATTCAATCGTAGCCTGTACCATTTCACAACAAAAAGAATTATTTTGAATGATTTAAAGTCACAGTCAATGATATCTTCCAAATATCCATAATATCAATTTTCTGACAATTCTGGACGTCTGTCGCTTCTAGATGAAACATTAGTGACCTCAAAGACTGCACTTATCCCAGAATCACATGTTTTCCTTGTGTCATCCAACTTTTTAATGCGATATTTATGACCGTTGCACCACATAGCCTTGTGGTGTTTTACCTGCAATTGATAATGAACTAGTAAGTATTTTATGTTCTTAAAGTATGCAAATAAAATGAAATTAATCAAGATGAACATGAATATCGATGTAATTGAAAATATTATGGCTTATATATTTATAATATCATGCTTACCTGTTTATCTTTTAAACCATATGCTAAATCGATTTCCCTTTCTGTTAGATTGACATCTCCATTGCGATGTGCTTCTTTAACCAATGAAGCCACACCTTCCCATGATAGTCCTCGATCAGATTGATTACATCGTTCAATCCATACCTTCATCCAATCAAGATTGTTTGTGACGTACAAATGTAGTGCATCCCACTCGCGACCAACTGCATGAAAATAAAATTACATAAATCAACTCAAAAATTTATAATTACTTAACGCAGTGTAACATTATAAATATTAATGATGCATATCATTAATGAATATTAAAAAGGAAATAATTATGTACGATACTATTAAAATGTATTAACATTATTAATCTATAACACCATTTAATAATTACCTTTGACCTTCCTCAATTTACCTTTCCCCATCAGGTACTCTCCTTCTAATTTCTTAGTGGAATTTGGATCACCAATGCATCGATCTAATTCGGTCTTAATAGACCCCAACCCTGGAAGATATTCAACAATATACACCATGGCCTGAAATACCATATATCCCTCCACCATAGAACCCTCTGGACATGCTCTTTGTCTAACTAAAGCCTTCATAAATTTCAAGTGCCTCTCAACCATCCACATGGACCTTACATGTATAGGTCCACACAATTCAATCTCCTCAACTTGGTGTATGAGGTAGTGTTCTTGTGCATTAAAAAATTCTGAAGGTAGAAATCTCTGCATTTGACACATTAAACGAGGAATTTCTCTCTTCCAATACTTTATACCTTTTTTGTGGATTTATTTCGATGACAACCATCTACATGTAAAGCAAGAAAATAATGATATCATTTAACGACGAAAATTTAAGATTGTAGTACGTCAAATCTACATGATTGACTAAAACAAATGTCAATTCATATAAGTTATACAACGAATTAAACAAATTACATGATGATGCATGAAAAATATTGTTTCTAATTACCTCATGTATTTTCCAAGATCATATATGACCTGTTTGACATTATTGTCAAAGTTGTCTGGGAGAGATACAGGTAGAACATACTGTAACAATGAACACGTCTCATTAATATATTTTTCAAGATTAAGAAAAGAAGTAAACAAAAAACATGCAGTATTGTAATATACCAATATATATACCAAAAATATAATTACATTAATGAAGATATGCCAATCATGCATTTTTACCCCACCAAAATCACCTTTCCTTGTTAAGATATTCTTTATGTTCGAACAAAATCCTGTGGGAAATTTCATTTTTTGTATCACTTCTTTTACTGCATTGCTTTGTTGCTCAGTCAATAACCATGTAAGTGACCTTATATTAATTTGGTCTCCATCGTTGTTTAAATGTTCAATGATATCTTTCATTGCATGATTGGATTCATGAATGTCACTGCAAATTTTGACAATTTTTTCTTTGTCACTCCTTCTGTCTAATATTCGCCATAGTGTTTCAGTTACATTCTTTCCGATATGCATTGTATCAAACAAATGAACAACTAGTAAGTGCTCATAGTAAGGCAACCTACTAAATTGTTTCGGATAAATTTTCATTCCTCGTGGAAGCCCATTTACACCTTCATGATGTTCATGTAGACCATTAGTAATCAATATATAAGTTAAAGAGATTAAAATGTAGTATATTACAGTAAAAAAAATTAATACAATCCAAAATAAAACATTAAAAACATATAAGAGATGATCAATACGAATATATAAGATAGACAAATTGAATCATACCTTGACGATTTCTATTATATTGAAACTTCCATATGTGAGGTGTCATTCTCTGTGGTTTTAATGCGGTCTCCTCTTTCCCATTAAAAAGATGTTTTTCGGTAGTTCGATACCTATAATTCTTAGAGAGGAAGTGCCTATACTCGTCAAACACTACCTTTGACAAACTCTTTGAATGACGAGATTTCATCTTGGGACCACAAACTGGACATGCAAATTTTCCCTTTGTTTGAAGACCACAAAAATGTGTTAGCCCTGGAGCATCGTGAATTGTCCAGGCAAGCATTGCATGGAATTGAAATTCCCTTTGCCCTACTGGTCTAGAGACATCATACATAGTGACACCATTCCATAGCTTAAGTAGTTCATCAACAAGAGGCTCGATATATACATTCATATCTTTAACTTGGAACTTACCTAAAAGAAAACAACAAATACAATACATATAAGTAAATGAAAAATATATATGACATGAATATGCAACAATATTGATCTTCATGACAAATTAAATACTAATGCATTAAAAAAACATTGTTCTAAAGTACAAATTATACCTGGAACAATCATTGCCAACATTATATGCTCCCTCTTTATTGACATCCATGGAGGAATGTTATTGTTGATAACAAAAACAGGTTAGACCGAGTTAGTAGATCTCATCTCTGCATGTGGATTGACACCATCCGCTGCCAAAGAAAGTCTAGCATTACGAGTTTCTTCTTTAAAGTGTGGCCATTTTTCCTCCATGTCTGTAAATGCAAAACCATCTGCAGGCATTCGCAAAATATCATCTCCACTTCTATTCCGTGCGTGGTAATCCATAAATTGCGCTATGTTTTTGCACCTAAACAGTCGTTGCAAGCGTGGAATAATGGGAATATAACGAAGAACCTTACGAGACACCTTTTTGGTTACTTGATCTGTTCGGTATCTACTGCTATGACATATAGGGCATTCTGTTGCAAGCTCATACTGATTATAATATAAAATATGATCATTAGGACATGCATCAATTGCTTGATACTCCATTCCAACATATTTCATGATGGAAGTTAAATCTCGATATGTGCGAGGTAATTTATTTGATGTCGGTAACAAATATTCACCTATCAAGCTGTTACAACAAATTTAAAAAAAATGGTTGATATAAATATTTGAAGAGCATGATATTAACGACAACAAATACATCCTTATTTTTTGGAGTATATTATAAGATCAAAGTGGTTTTGATTGAAAGGTGTGACATAGTTTTGGAGTATATGCACTAAAGTTGAGATCCGACGGATCACATATAATCACATGCGTACCTTAACACCAGCGTGATGGATGTGTTTGAAAAACCATTCATAACCTTCAAGTTCATTATCAGCAACACATCAGAGAGAAAACTTATGCGGGAGCCTTCAAAAAGCGGTTCCGTCACCTTCTCAAGTGTAGGTAAATCATTAATATCTTCAAAGTCATCAATTGGCTGTGCATGATGTTGATCATCATCATCCATTCTAACATTAAATGCATCATTGATTAATGTATTTGCACCATCATCCTCAATTATGTTATCATCATGATCATCGTTTAATTCCATATGATCATCATTAACTTGATCATGATCAGTATTCGAAGGACCTGCATATTGTTCTTTCTGCGCTAGTTGTTCCGCAATTACCACATTCTCCATGTTCGAAACAGCCCTAGGAGGCCCTTGCTTTATAATTACAATTAAAACATCAAACAAAGAACGTTAGTCATGTCGATTAATAAGTAACAAAAATAAAAATGATACAATATACAATTACAAAAACTCTCAATATAAAGACCGTGTTAAGTCATGAACTTGTTTCCTTCGATTTTATATTTTGATTGTGATTTTGATTTTAATTTTGCTCGTTTGCTAAATTTTTCTCATTTTGCTTCCTTTAGGAAATTTTTGATTTTCAAATGAAATTTTTAATTTTTTGCTTGCTTTTTGCTTCTATTTCAAAAAGTGGCGTACCCGTACCCGTACCTGTACCCGTCCCAGTACCCAAGTACCCTGGCAACTTAGCCTAAAACCTACTTTTACTTTATTGTATTTTTGAGATTGTGTTGGCTTGTTTCTTTGTGTCCTGGAAACAATTTCTGGCACAAACAGACCGCATGATATTTAATGAATTATGACTTACCAATGGATGATATTCATGCCCCCCCTCAACATGTCCATGTTCCCTACAATTTTTTTTAGCTGTTGAGATCAATAAACTTCTCTTATTAAAGCCCCTACATCGATTGCAAGGACAATAACATTTTCCATCACCCCTTCTTTCCACTCCATCCCACAACCTAGCAAGCAATTCTCAATTTTGTTCTAGATGATCTTGATGACCTGTAACATTATTGTTATGTGGCATTTTATTACTCAAACCCTAAGAACAAAGTACGAGCAAACCCTAACTCAAGACAAGACCAAGTATATAATGAGTCTTCTTTTCCACAATGGTTAAAACCAAATCCACATGAGTAAACCCTAACTCAAGACAAGACCAAGTATATGATGAGTCCTCTTTTCCACAATGGTTAAAACCAAATCGACATGAGTAAACCCTAAGTACTCAAGACAAGACCAAGTATATGATGAATCTTCTTTTCCACAAGAGTCAAAGCCAAATCCACAAGAGCAAACCCTAAGTGAGGGTAAACCCTAACTCAAAACAAAACCAAGTATATGATGAATCTTCTTTTTCACAAGAGTCAAAGCCAAATCCACAAGAGAAAACCCTAACTAGTGAGGGTAAACCCTAACACAAGAGGACAAACTTTCTCCAAGAAAGATTTACCAATGATAAACCAATTAGAAATTAACCAAGAGATACTTCAAGAGAGAAGTCACCAAAGAGCAAGACCAAAATCCGAGACCAAGTGGGAAGATCCCCACAAAGGCACAAGGCCAAAAACCAAACCCTAAACCAAGAAATTAACCAAGATATACTTCAAGAGAGAAGTCAAAAAAAGAGCAAGACCAAATTCCAAGACCAAGTGGGAAGATCCCCACAAAGGCACAAGGCCAAAAACCAAACCCTAAACCAAGAAATTAACCAAGAGATACTTCAAGAGAGAAGTCACCAAAGAGCAAGACCAAATTCCAAGACCAAGTGGGAAGATCCCCACAAAAGCACAAGGCCAAAAACCAAACCCTAATACTCCTTAGGAATTTCGCATTTCTTGTCCAAGAGATTTGTGCGAGAGTGAGTGTGTGAGATTATGAACCTAGGCCTACATCTCTATTTATATGAGTGTTTGCAAATAATGGCCACAAGCGTCGAATATGCGACGGCGCGTTTAGGACGCGTGGAGTTAAACGACGTCTCTTTTAGTACACGTCGGCTATGCGACGGCTATACATATTTCATATATCTGACCTATTAAACGTGCTCTCTTAACCGTCGCTTAACCGACATGTACTAAAAGAGATGTCGCTTAACCGGCGTTTACTAAACGCGCCGTCGCATAGCCAACGCTTGTTGCCACATTTAAAAAAAAAATTGTACACTTGTGTTTTTTGGTAAGTTTTTAAAGATAAATCCACGCGCCGTCGGATTTTTCCGTCAAATTTTGGGTCAAAATGTAGTAGTGAAACACACCTTTAACAATGGACACTGTACTTTAATCACAACCAAAAACTTTGTGAAATGATTGAAATTTTGTTGAGTCACCAAATTTCCTTCCTTTTTATCATCTTTTCACACATTTCCCTTCACTTTTAACCATTTTACGCCTTCTCATAAACATGCATTAAGACCATTTCAATGTTTATATGGGGGATTAGACTTATTGTATTCCAACACATTTGTTGTAGCATTTTTAGAGAATTTATGATTAAATTTTTGAAAACTAACATGTTTTTGCTTAACATTGAAAGTTGCATGAGTTTTTTGTTGTGTACAGACATATTTGAATATTTCAACACAATCAAATTTTAGCACTCATCCTCAAATTCGAATTTCCTCTTCAACCTTTGACTATTTCGAATGATCACTTAACCATATTTGATGGAAAAGAATCCTGGAAGTTTTCTTGTTAAATATCTTATAGATTTGTGAGAGGATCTGTAGAGATAATTATTCTCTAATTATTAGAAAATGGTTGAACCATATGAGATAAAAGTGGATTTAAATTTATTAGTTTCTCATTTCATTCTCAAAGCAAATTATGTAGAAATAAGAGTGCATTATCCATTCCAAAGGGGAGGACTCTTGGATCATGTGTCCAAATTATCATGGAAGAGAGTAAATCCTTTTGATATTTATTTTCATGTACTTTCTCTTTCTTTAGTTTTATAAATAGTATGTTAGTTTGGTTTATTTATGTTATAGATTAGTAGCAGAATTTTGTATTACAAAAGCAAGGGCCCACAACTGGAGAATAGAGTATTTCTTAATGTAGAATGTATTTTAGTTCCATTTATTTATTTTCGCAAGTATGATTTATTTTCCGGAAAGTGTGTTTACATGTATGCAAGTGTTCTTTGATTGATGAACCATGGAGTGTTTATTTCATTAAATTAGAAAAAATATCCATATTTGATCATAACCTAAATAGGTAAATCCATATAATTTAGAAATGAAGTCTGCATGACAACAAAGTGATCATTAATCACAAGATAGTTGTTGTGACCTACATTATTACAATTACTAGTTATAAGGATTAATTTATATAATATCTCACTAGTATCAAGAAGTATTATTTCTACTCATGCTTTCATGTATGCATTTCATTCCATTTATCTTCATTCATTGAATTATGCTCTATATAGAAAAAAATGAGCATTATTGTAGAAAGGTTTAATTTTTAAGATATGAACACTTAACTGCAACTTGAATTAAAACACTTATGGATATAGTAAGTATACTTCTATGATGATTTTGTCGTTTGATTTTAGAGTAGAAATGATCTAATCTTGCACATATAGTGCATGCATTTCACAAGTCTACAAATATTTAATGATAATTAAAATGTAACATGAATTAAATCATATGATTTGTCTAACACTTTTCCAAATAAATCTTTCTAATCCCCCATCTCCCTCCCTCCCTACTCTCCCCCTTATCTATCTATCTTTCCCCTAATGATACCTAACTCTAATACCATCTCTCTCTATTGACCCACCCCATTTTCTCTCTCTCTAACCCTTCTTTGTATCTTTCTCTCTCCCTAACCCTTGTCTCGCTTACCCTAAACCTTAACCCCCTTCTCTCTTTCTCTCACTCTCACCACCCCTAACCTTCCCTCTCTCTACCTATCCACCCTCTTATCCTCCCTTCCCATAACCACCCCATTCAACTCTCTGTGTCCCTCTATCCTACTCTCCTCCTGCATAACCTCCTCTCTCTCTCTCTCTCTCTTAATCCCCCTCCCCTTACCACTTACCACTCCCACGTCTCTCTCTCTCTCTCTCTCTCTCTCTCTCTCTCTCTCTCTCTCTCCCCTATATCCCCCATTATCTTTAATTCCCACCTCTCTTTATACCCCCCAATACCTAACACCCCCCCTTCTCTCTCTCACACCCCCCTACTCCTCCCCTTACCTTTAACCCCCATACGCCTCTCTCTCTCTCTGACCCATACTAAGCCCCTATCTCACACTCTCTCCCCCATACTCCTACACCTATAGATAAATAAAAACCCTATATCTATCACACTCTCACTACCCCTAATCCCCCCCTATAATGTAGCAACTAGGACTGATGATACACTAACTAACTCTCCTACAAGACTCAAGGAAAAACAATGAACTCTAGTGACTAGTTTGACTATAGGAAGGAAAAATAAAAGCACCCTGGAAGGGATCAAGATCATTCCAGCTGATAGAACCTTTTAAAAATGTACTCATACCATTAATTTTTTTAACATTAGCAATGCTGAACTCTACTCAAAGGCCTATGGGCACCCTAGCATATGCAAACTATAACTTCAACTAAGCATTGAATTGAACCAATGGTGAGGTATTTTGACTTGGGTAGGATAAATAACATTAAATAAAAGTCAATTAACACCCTATGGCCACTCCAAAAAGTTTGGGAAGGTTCTGATGAGGTCACACAAACATACAAGAAAAAATGCCTTCTAGGATTGCACAACTAGGCCAAATTCAGGAATTCCCAAACAGTCAGAGAGGATCACAAATTTATTATTTTAATATCTGAATGTGTCATTCATCATCTTAATTAAATCATAAATATAAAGCACTTCATTTGGTATGATATTCATTTGTTTACAAACAAGTTTTGGAAACTAGCTCATTTTCATTGGAATCTAGACTAGGTACAAGAAGAGGTATTGGAATCAGATTTATATTCATTAAAAATTCAAATTGACATTATAGGTCCATTAATACAGTCATATCAGCCATTAGTATCTAAGTTACACATCATATAGTTCTCAGGAAAGAGATAAACCAAGAACAAGTTATTCCATCAAGAAAGACTAGGAAAATACTCATAGATCTGCATGGATAGCTATCAAATCTTTATCATAGGATCGTACTCCAGTGTTTTAGACTTCAGGAACTGCAATAATATCATTTAATTTGTCTTAATAACATCATCCTCTCACATGAATTAGAGGCACATCTCCTAGCTTGTACTAGGGGAACACCTCCCAACTCATAGAGCCATAGTTGCACTCAATCCAATTCTCCAACTGTCAAAAATGTGATATTGGTACCCTCTCCTTATTTTATAGATGGAAGATGAATTGAGGAGAAAGAATCCTAGGATAATGCGCCCTCATGTATGGATAAGGAAATATTTCTTTCATCGTTTTCTCCTTTTTTTATTTCCTTTCTGCTTTTACCTTTCTGCTTTTACCTTTTCTTCTTTACCTTTTCTATCCTCCTTTGCGCTTGCTTTCTTTTTCTTACTTTTTTTCCTTATCCTGCTTTTCTGTATTTATCCTTCTTTCTTATTTTGTGTTTCTTTCTACTTTATGCTGCTTTTCCTGAGTTGTGATGCCTTTCTTCTTTGTACCATCTTTTCTTCCTTTTTCCTGATTTTCTAGATTTTGATACTTTCATTTTTATTTTCTTGCAAGCCACCTATTTGGTCAACCTTATCCCCTAAGGTGAACTTGTGGGGCATTATCCACTTTATTTAAACATAAAAATAACTATTTGATAAAAAAATAATTAATATTAAGTGCATATCAAACTTTAGGAAAAATAAGCCACACCTCCTAATTAATTAAAGGTCTAACCATTCAAAATTAGCACCAAGTAAATGAAGTTTTTCTCTTCAACCCAAGGGATTTATTGGGTTAGAAACTCAATCTAGTAGCCATCAATGAGGGGACATGTAAATACTCCCCTCCCAATATTGATTTTCCTCAATAAATTTCATGCTGAGATGTTGTAAGCTGTGTTCTCCTTCTGAAGTAGCATCCTCTCTAGGAATTCCTTCCCATTGCACCAAGAATTCCTTAATGATTATGCTTCTTAGATTCTTCTCTCAGACCTCCAATATATTCTCCAGAACCAAAACCAAATGTCCTTGATCATCAAGGGGAGGAAATTATTTTGAAACCTTAACTTGTTTCCCTATTTCCTTCCTCAAACAAGATAGATGGAAAACATTGTGAATCCTACTACCTGGAGGAAATTATAGCTCATAAGCTACTTCACCGGTCTTCCTTAGGAATTGCTAGGGACCATAGAATATTGGCTGCAACTTTTCATCCCCTTTAGAATTAAATAAGGATTTTATATAGGGAGGTAACCTCAAATATACCATATCTCCTACTTAGAAGGTTCTCTCTACTCTCTCCTTGTTTGTATTCACCTTTTGTCTATTCTGTGCTACTGGCAAGTTGTCCTTGAGAGTTCTGAGTATGTATTGAATATATTGGAGCCATTAATTTCCTTATGTGTCTTGAAACAACCAAATATTAGTTCATCAACTGTAATTTCATCATATCCATATAAGGCCTTAAATGGTGACATTCCAATTAAAAGATGAAAAGTAATATTGTAACAAAACTCTCCCAAATGGAGCCAAGTAGTCCATCAATTTTGCTGACTAATAACATAGTTTCTTAGGTATCCTTCCAACCATTGTTTCACTCTCTCTTTTTGGCCATTAGTCTATGGATGGTAGCTTGTACTCGTGTCCAATATTTTCCCCACTAACTTGAAAAATTCTTTCCAAAAATTACTAGTGAACTTGTTATCTCTATCACTGATGATGGACTTGGGCATGGCATGAAGTTTGAAGAATTATTTGATGAAAATTTCAGCCACAACTTCGATGGCTGAAATATTAGTTTTGACAGAAAATAATTGTGCACATTTAGTCAATCTATCTACCAAAAAATAATATTGTCTTTACCTTGGATTTTGGGGATCCCAGTGATGAAATCCATCGATACACTTTCCCATTTCTATTCAGGAATAAGGAGTGGTTGTAAGAGTTCAGATGGATGAGTATGATCTACTTTGTTTTGTTGACATGCAACACATGATATAACATACTCCACCACTTTCTTCTTCAGGCATTTCTAAGAGAATATTTCCTTCGCTTTCATGTATGTCTTCACAAACCTCGGATGTCTTGCTAGGGGCGCATCGTGAGAAACCTCTAGGATATTCTTCTTTAGTGCAGATTCTGGAACCAAAAAGATCTTATACTTATGATATATGATATCATTGATAATATTTTAAGTATCATAATGAATTATTCCATTTAATAAATCACAAGCAAATTGATTCTTTGCATACTCGAGTCCTAGCTCTGCTTTCCAATCATCATGAAGCTTCATCAATGCAAAGGTTGGTTTTGTAGAAAGTTCATCAGCTACAGTGTTCATCTTACCCTTCTTTTATTCAATGTCAAATTCAAATTCTTGGACCTTTCTTACCCACTTTTGTTTCCTATCATTCAACTCCTTTTTGGCTAGGAAGTCACTCAAACTGTTATGATCAATCTTGATGATGAACTTACCACCCACAAGATATTGTCTGAAATTTCCTAGTGCACGCATGATGGCTAGCATCTCCTTAGCATAAATTGAATATAGCCTCTCATGGTGCTTCAAATTCCTACTTTCAAAGGCTAGGGGATGCTTGTTTTGCATCAAGGTCGCTCCAATCGCATTCCTTTAAGCATCACATTCAAGAACAAAAGGTTGAGAGAAATATGGAAGTGCAAGAACAAGAAAACTACTCATTACCTCCTTAATATTATTGAATGATTGTTCATCCTCTTTTGACCAATTCAAGGCTCCCTTATTAGTAAGGTCTGCCAATGGATATGTCAACTTTGAAAATCCTTTGACAAACTTTCGGTAGTAAGTCCATATCCCAATAAACCCTCTCAATTTAGTGAGACTTTTAGGACTTGGCCAATCCAAAATGGTTTGGATCTTCTCCATGTGAACCTTAATTCCTTTCCCAATCACATGACCAAGATACAAAATATCATTCATTCCAAACTTGCACTTGGATAGTTTTGCATAGAAAGACTCATCTGCCAAGATTGTTAGTACAACATCCAAATAGTGCAAATGCTCCTCCCAAGTTATACTATTGATTAAGATATAATCAAAGAAAAAAAGAACAAACTTACAGAGCTTCCTACTAAACACTTTGTTCATGCAATATTGGAAAGTTGCAGGTGCATTAGTTAGGCCAAAAGGCACAACTAGGAACTCAAAGTGCCAACAATGACACCGAAAAGTTGTCTTCTGAATGTCCTCCTCCTGCATATTGATTTGATGGTAACCAAAGTGAAGGTTAATATCTGAAAATTATTTGGCTCCATGTATTTCATCCATCATATCATCAATCCTTGGGATTGGATAGCTGTTCTTGATAGTCATCTTGTTGAGAGATCTATAGTCTATGCACATGCGCATGGTCCCATCTTTCTTTTCGACGAGGACTACAGATGATGCAAAAGGACATGAGCTTGGTCTAATGAACCCCAAGTCAAGCAGTTCCTTGATGGTTCTCTCTATCTCATCCTTGAATCCTCTTGGGTGCTTGTAAGGATGGACTTTGATAGGTGATGTTCCTATCTCCAACTAAATTCTATGCTCCACTTCTCTATCAGGTGGCCTACCACGAGGAAGGTCCCCAAATACCCTCTTATGATTTTGGAGCAATTTCTAAATGTCTTCTGGATATTGTGCTACTTCTAAAGAGGTGCTTTTAGTAGTGATTAGGCATTCTGCAGCCCACTCAGTAGGGACCTCATACTAAGTGCACTCATCACTTGTTTTGGGTAGGTGTTGATTCCTCTCAACACTATCTCCTTTCCACCTTCACCTTGTAAAGTCATCTCAAGAATTTGGCAGCCTATTGTGTTCTTCCCAATGGAATACAACCATTGTAATCCCAAAACCAGGTTAGTATCAACCACATTCACAACATAAAATATATCTGTAATAGTGTGATATCCTATAGTAATTTGCAATTTAGGAATCCACCTATAACAATACATAGAATGGTAACCTAGAATGACAATAGTGAAGCATCCAAATTTCTCATTAGGTAGCTTCATTCTTTCAACCAAATATCAATCAATGAAGTTATGTGTTGCTCCTGCATCCACTAACACAGTGACTGATTTCCCTTGAACCACTCCTTTGAATTTGAGAGAGTGGAAGTGAGGCACTACTAACAATACTGTAATTTTTCTCACCTCGGGGGTATGTTCTTCTTTGGCATTCTTATAGGCCACTTCAACATCTATTGGGGCCTCTTCTTCTTCTTCCTCCTCAGCTTCTCTCTCTGAATAAACTTCAATAAAGTGTGATTTTTGTTGGTGTCCATTTTGTCACCATTTTCGAATATTAAATACACTTTGATCGGCATTAGTTTCACCAATTTTGATGTAATCAGTAATTCTCTTTGCCATTCAGACCATCAAATGGAGCAGGTATGCGTTTATTTACACATCATATGAATTTTGAGTAAAAATTGTTATATTATGGTTTATTGATATTTATTTGTCCTATTTAGTAACTACATTTTGTTTTGAAAGTTCTGACTCTCAAAACGAGTCGTTATTTGGATGCATCTTGGAGTGCAAATGACCAATCGCATTCAGCTCATCATTCAGCCCCGCATTCAACCCGCGAAATCGATGGTTGAGATATGATCGGGCCATTAGAGAGTAAACCGCCACATGGATTTTGTTTGGGACGTGGCCCTAATAGTACGTGAGTTTATTTTCTAGAAGATCCTTTCTCTTGCGTTCCTAGCTCGACACCACATTCATCTCTTCCCACATCAAGAGAGCATTGATGCTTCAACAACTATGTGAAGGATCAACGCCGTGGAATTTGGAACAAGCTCTATGTGTTGTCATGAACTTTATGAGGTCGTTATTTGGATACAAGATGTCACAAAATGATTAAGCAGATTCATCCCTTGGCTTATGCGTGTCACGAGTTATTAAATAGATCCGTTTTTGGGCATTGAAGATAGTCTGTTATTAAGCAGTCGACCACTAAAGGGTCGACTGGCTTTCTTCATTATAATGCTGTATAAATAGACGTCCCTGTAGTATAGACAAGTTAGTCATTAGTTAGTCAGCCTTTTCATCTTTAGACTTGCCTATCTTTTCAGCTGCAAATGGATACCAAAGCACTGTAACTCTATCTTTTATTAATACAATTATGTCCCAGTTTTATGGAAATTTATCAGCATGCATGTTGATTGACTGATTAAGGCTCAGCCTCTGTTTGCTGATACGGGCCCCTCAATGACCAGTCGTTTTTATCAGTGTATATAAATTGTCTTTGTCTATTGTAGATAAACCATGTTATTATTTCATTTATGTATCTACTTTGTATATGATGTTGTTGTTCTATGATATAAAATGATGCTGTGTTGTTTATGTAAATGATGCTTCTATTTATGTTATGTATATTTTGCTGTTGTTTATATCAATGTTTCTAGAAGTTAAAAGGTGATTGGCCACACTTAGTTTCATTCAAGCTTTCTTTATAAAGTAGGTCACACTTAGGTTCATTTAAGCTTGCTTTATAGAATAGGCCATGCTCAGGTTCATTGCATGTGCTTCAGTAGTTTAGATTTCATTTAGTTCATTTAGTTGCTTAATTAGTTTTATTTAAAAGACTCAGTTTTCCTAGTTGACTTAGAATCTAGTTAGTTTCTCCTCTTAGATTTGTCCTTAGACTAAAGTTCTGTAGTTTCTCTCCTGTAGCATAAGATTAGCTTAAGTTACATCTCAATCTCATAGAAATAGTTAGTTTTCTAGATTATGCTTAATCATAGATAGCCTTTTCTTATTCCCAGCTCTTAACTAGCTCACCCATTGCTTTCCCTGCACTATAGGATCATATGCATCAACCAGCTAGTAGATAAGATCATCCCATATTCTATTCCCTTTAGTTTAAGTTGTTTTCCTCCATTTGGACTGTCATTCAGACAGTCATTCGGATCGGCATTCGGACTTCAATGCTTCTTTCATCATTTTTCTTAATTAGAATCGGGTTTCTTAGGTTTTTCAAATTGTAATCTCTTTCAACATTTCTTTTAACAGTCATTAAAATTTTGTTATGTTTTGTATGAAGTTTTAATTAAGTTGTGTTATCATCTTTAGTTGTCATTTTCTCTTCCCTTAAAACTTGCTTTAGTTGTTTACAAGTTATCTTTTCCTTATTTTCGATTTATCAATACTTTATGGTTATAGCATTCATTAGTTTCATTTCCAATATAGTTTATTGTATGTTAATAATATCAATATTAGGTTAGGTTTAGTAATTTCATTCTCCAATCATCTCAGTCTTGAATTATTCTTCTCATGCTAATAATGGATTCATGGAATAAGATTTAGTTCAAAAGTACAATATCTTTATCAAGTTTTCTACTTGTTTCTGAATTAAACATCTTTGTCAAGTTTTCTACTTGCTTCTAGATTTCTTCAGCTCAAGTCGTTCATTTATAAATAGGAGATAGATCAGCATGTTTAAAGTTAATTGTAGTTGGATAATTTTTATCTTGAATTTATTTGTAGAGGTTAAATTAGATTTAATTCTTTTTCTTTTTCTTTTTTCTGGTTACCTTTGAAAGCCACTTCGATACATTTGCTCCTATTCCCATCACATTTGGTACATTTCCTTAGGATTCCCAAGGAGAATGGAATTAGATGCTCTAGTAGTTTTGAATAGTTGTTGAAATCATTAATAGTTTATAATCTGCTTTAACTTAGTTTCCTGTTCACATGAATGAGTTATCCCATAGGTAGGTCTTTACTTCCTTCTAATTCTTAGATTAGAATTTGAGAATTGCTTAAGTAGTTTGCATTCTGACAAAGAGTAGTTTGTTCTTGTCTTCCCTATTGTTTAAACAGAGAATAGAGTAGTATTGTTTGACATTACTCTGATCTGGTATTTTAGATAGGTTCAGTTAGTTTCTTTGTTGTCTTCCTGAAGTTTGACTCAGTTTTTCATTTTGAAAGATCTTTCGATCTTTTCTCTATTTTATCTCTTAAGGTCTGACAAGCCAAAGTTTAGGTATCATTCTACCTTAGCATATACTTTTCCTCAACTCTAATATTATCAATCCCGATCGATAACTAAATATTAGGTGTTTTCTTGAGATAGCTCACACACCCAACAATTTTCCCTTATCACATCTGTGTCCTTGAACCCATGGTTTGTGAAAGGTGAAACACAAATTCCTTCTTATCAATTCATCTCCATATTTGAATTAATTTTTGTTCTTGAATTTTCCAAAAGGACTCTTCATGGGTGGCCTTTGATTCTTGAATTGAGTAGGAACAACAGTTTTAGGAGGAAATCTTGTCCCCGGAATAGAGCCTTGCAAATCTCTTGTTCTACTCAATGCATCTTGAAAGCTAGAGGGTATGTAGGCCTTCACCAAACCTTTCAAAGGTTCTACTAATCCTTCAATGAACAATAGGATCAATTAATATTTTGAGATATCAGTGACCATCACAGCTAATTTTTGAAACTCATAGTTGTAGTCTTCAGCAATGCTAGTCTGCTTCACATGCACTAGCTCTTTGAAGGTGATTTTAGGATATCTTATTTCAAACCTTTCATCCAATATTCTTGTGAACTCATCATAAGTGGTCACTTGATCATGTACAATTATTTTCGAGACATGAAAACACCAATAATTGGATTCACCATCTAAGTGTAGAGTATCCAAATTGATAACATCTCTCTCAACCATTGGATTCAACTGAAACTATGTATCTATCTTTTGAATCCAAGAGCTAGCAGTGCAGTTTTGTGATCCATCAAAGTAAGGAAAATAAATCTTACCAATAGCATTTCTTAACTCATAATTCGGATTTGGCATCTGGATGATTCCTCTTGAATTGGTATTTTAATGAAGATCACATAAATATCTAAATGGAAAGGTTCTTCTACATTATTCATTCAATGTAATGTACTCAACATATTTTTCTTCCCATGAAGCAAGACCTTCATTTTGAACCTCAGGTTCCTCCCTTTTCTCTTCAGTAAATTTTGGCATAGTGGGC
Source organism: Larix kaempferi (assembly GCA_027924585.1). Classification (NCBI taxonomy): domain Eukaryota; kingdom Viridiplantae; phylum Streptophyta; class Pinopsida; order Pinales; family Pinaceae; genus Larix; species Larix kaempferi. The sequence continues at coordinate 3,399,933 of BSBM01000619.1, forward strand.
CTTGATTTGGGATGAGACTCCATCTTTCACTCATCAGGGCTATTGTGAGCCCCGATTCTTGAAAAAATAGAACCACCATTGATCTTCCTTTCACCATGTGGGGAACCATTGTTGCTCCATTGTCCATTCTTGTTTCCTTGCTGCTGAGCCAATAATTCTCTAGTATCTTTTCCAGATTGGAAAGTTGTTGGATATGTCCTGTAAATGTTTCATCACACTTTTCACAAAGAGTTTGAACTCATATTTCTCTTCATTGTGAGACATCTCTGATTCTCCCTATAACTTGCCTTCAGTATAATTGACTTCTTCTCCCTCTTCTTCCTCTGTGAGAGGATCTTTATTCTTGGAATCCGAATGTATTTTAGGACTCATAGAAATATGATAAGAGTGGGTTCATAGAACCATGTTATGATACCACTATAATGTACCAACCAGGACTAATGATACACTAACTAACTCTCCCACAAGACTCAATGAAAAACAATGAACTCTGGTGACTAGTTTGACTGTAGGAAGGAAAAATCAAAGGACCATGGAGGGAATGAGGATCATGCTAGCTGATAGAAAATTTTCATAATGTACTCGGAGCATTAATGTTTCAAACATTATCCAGAATGAATTCTAATCCAAGGCTCTTGGGAACCCTAGCATATGAAAACTAGAACTTCAACTAAGCATTGAATGAGAACCAATGGTCAGGTATTTTGACTTAGGGAGGATAAATAAAATTAAATAACAATCAATTACCATCCTAGGTTTTCTCCAGCAATTTTGGGATGGTTCCGAGGAGGTCTCACAAACATACAAAACAAATTTCCTTCTAGGATTGTACATTAACTAAGCCAAATTAAGGAATTCCCAAATGTGATGCACCTGTAACAATTAATTAATAAAAATATGCGAAATAGCAGAAATGACAGAACTCAGAATCACTTTTATATTGATCACAGGCCACTTTGAGGGGGCAACCTCCTATGAGCAAGCTCAATACAAATAACTTCACGGTGCCTTCATAGGCCTCAACACACACTTATATACTAAGTCTAGGCACCAATACCATGGGTCAATACTATGTGTCAATACAAACCATGGACTAACTCTAGGCGCCAATACTATGAGTCAAAACCATGCGACATATAATACTATGGGACAACTTACAAAGCATATGCGTCCAATACTATGGGTCAATACTATGGGCTAATATAAACTATGGATCAACAAATACTACGGGATGACTTACAAAGCATATGCGTCCAACAATAATATACTAACAAAGTAAAGACATGGGTTCCTAACATCCCCTCTCCCTTAGAAAAAGCTTTGTCCTCAAAGCTTTATATGTGGAAATTGATGCAGAATCTGAAGGAGTGGGTCCCCTGTAGCATCCTCAGGTTACATTCTGAGCCACTGGTGCCTTTGGAGTTTCAGGGAGGATTGCATGGAAGGCTGTAGACGAAGAAGAACCATATCAACGATGTGAAAAGTGCGCTCAGAACAGTGTTGATTGGCTTGTTGTTTCAGTCGAATTCTTGCCATGTGAAAATTGTCCTGCAGAATGAGAAGAAGTTGATCACGATTTCGAAGAATTGAGTCAATTGCCTGAATTGGGGAGCTGCTGAGGGTGTATGGAAGAAGAAATGGTGGTGCATGTACAAATACTGCTTCATATGGTGTCCTTTGAGATGTGGTACTATACCAATGGAGCGCTTCTAGAAAATCCATAGAAATAGTTGTCCAAATCTATGGAGGGATGGGTAAGGGTTCGAGCAATCCTGAAAGGAGGGTCATTTCACCCTTGTTGACTTGGAAAGTATCACATTCAACCACCATCCGTTGAATTTTCCTTTTGAGTCCCTTCCAAAAGAAGTTACATTGTTCCTGGTCATACGTTTTGAGGAACCCAGAGTGCCCTACTGATGAAGAAGCATGGAGTTCATAGAAGAGATAGCCCCATTGAACAGATTGCAACCAATTTGGAACAAGCAGAGAAATAGCTGTAAGAGAAACTGGGTCATCAAATGTGCGAGGAGGAGCATCTTCCACCATATTGTCCTTACCCTTCTAGTAAGTGGTCGCATAGTCATAACCCATGAGTTGGATAACCCATTTCAGTTGTGTTGGGGAGGAGACCCGTTGTTCCAGGAAAGTTTCTAGACTTTGGAGATCAGTCTTGATGCAGAAATAATTCCCCAATAGGGATGGATGCCACTTCTGGACTATATGCAAAATAGTCATCATTTCCTGCTGAGAGGTAGATGCGGCTAAATTCTTACCGGAAAGGTCTCTTGAAGGAAACAAGCTCATTGGTTCAACAAAGACACCTGCATATCTATACAAGGAAGTAGTGGAGATTATTGATGGGTGCATCTGAATGGAATGGAGCTGAGCGATGACACCATGTGAATTCTTCTTAAGTATTTTTTCCAGGCGATGTGAACTGATGATGCAGAGAGACCCTGGTTGTAAGCCCATAAATTTGTGTTGTGCCCCATTGACTTAAAACTGCATCCAAAGTTCAGCAAAATCCCATAAGATGGGGCCAAGTGTGCATAACTATTAAACGCCCAAAACCACATCACATCCGCCTAAGGACAAGGAAAACATGTGAGAGCGCAGGTTATAATCTTCCATAGAGATACGCACATTGTGACACTTCCCCTTGCAAGGTAAGGTGCCCCCATTGGCAACCATGACTTCAAAGTTGGAGCAAGGATGGACAAAACAATCATCCTGTTTAGCAATCCGAGGATCAATGAAGTTATGAGTGCTACCATAATCAATGAGTATGGTAAGAGGGAGCTTCTTGAAGTATCCCCTGACTCGCATTGTTTATGGGGTGGTGACATCGGTTACAGCATGGAGAGAGATCTCGGGTGGGTCGTCCTGAGATGGGGTGTCAACAGGCGGGTGTTGAATGTCGACCTGATCATCTACTGTATCTGGAGCTTCTTCATCAAGTTTTGAGGTAGGCGGAGAATCCACATCCAAGAGATAGAGATTTTGTTGAACACATCTATGTCCCTGAGTGAAGTTCTAATCACAATTATAACAAAGCCCTTTTTCTCGGCGTGCCTGCATCTCTGTTTCAGATAATTACTTGATAGGAGTTGGTTGAGGAGCAGGCGTGATGGGAGGTCATTGGGAACCCATATTTCTGAAGGGAACAAAGGTGGGGTTGGACCATTGTTGAGCTACGATCTTGTCCTCATCCAGCTTAGCCAACCCTAGGACTTCCATCATTGTGTTGGGACAAAACATTATGACCTCTGAGCGGATTTCATCCTTGAGACCACTGATAAAACAACTCTTGTAGAATTCATCGGACAATCCTTCTGTGTGATTGGCTAGTTTCTCAAATTTTGTTTGATACTCTCTCACTGTGCCAGTTTGGTGAAGTATAGTGAGTGCTCCTGTGAATTCGTCAAAAGAACTAGGACCAAATCGTGACAAAAGGAGTTGGAAAAAATTTGTCCAGTTTGGCTCAGGATGAGCTTGGATGTACCAACGGTACCATTGAAGGGATTCCTGTTCCAAATGAAAGGATGCAAGTGGAACTTTCTGAACATCAAAAGTATTATGCAGACTGAAATATTGTTCTGCTCGGTATATCCATCCAGTCGGATCAGTACCATTGAAGCAAGGAAAATCAAGCTTCGGCCCACGAAAATTGCTGGAAGAAGAGAACCCGATGGCTGCAAAAGATTCTGGCTGTCGAGTATTGTTCATGGTTGAATGCTGAAGATGGAGCTTGAGAAAATTTTCATCCAGATCTTGGAGTTTGGTTTGGATGGTTGCAAGTGCATCCTCCATGGTTTTTGCTCCTGCACGGGTGACAACCATAACCAGGAGTTTTTTTTTTTTTTTGGTTGACTGGGTAGGAAAACAAAAACAGAAACTGCTTCAGTAAAGGAAAATCTCGACTTGGAAAAAATATGAAGGGTAATTGGGGTTTGACGAGGTTTTGGACACTATCGAATAAACAGGGAAGCAAAAATGAGGATTTCAGAAGCGAGGTGAAAGAATGGGAAAATTTGGCAGAGGGGGACAAAGAAGCAGAATTCAGAAAGGAACTCTGTGGTAAAATTTAAAGGTGATTGGGTGAAATCTGAGGAAGTTATGGCAAACCCTAAAAATAGACAAATGTGGGATTTTAGCTTTGGGAAGGGGATTTGGGGATAGGGTCCTCAGGAATGAAATATGCAGAATGACAGGGGTTCCTTGAAAATTTCAATGGAAACAGAGTGAAAACACGGGAGATATGGAGAAAAAACTGGGTTTTTTTTTTTTTCCAGGATGGAGCGGCTACGACTCGGAAGGGATCTGGAATAGATAAATCTGCAATGGCACAGAAGGGATTGAAAATGAGTGGATCTAAAACAGCAACTGGATCTGGAACAACTTTCAGAATAGATTTGAAACGGCTGGATCTGGAGCGGGAGTGATCGGCAACAGTTCAGCTGAAAATAGATATGGACCCCATGTATGTGCGACTTCCTATAGGTTCAGGGGATTCACTCGGCCACCAATGTTGTCTGACAACTTGCGTATTGGGGCAGTACCCCTCACTCCACGGCTCAGGTAAAACTGATAACCGCTTTGCCACAAACGACAGCTCTTGGCTTACCTCATGGGTGGGAACTAGTCAATCAGGTAGGGGTCGTTGCCCTTTTTGCTGGCAAGTCCTCTCAATGGGCCAGCTACTTTGGGGTTCCTGTGGTACTCCTCACAATGAGTTTTAGGGATTATGCCCAAGTACTTCCCATAGTTAAGTGGATAGGGATTATTCCCAAATCCGAAGCTGCAACAGATGCGAAAAAAAATTTGGCAGAAATTCCACCCAACGAGCCCAAGAAAGTGCTCTGATACCAGATGTGATGCACCTGCAACAATTAATTAATAAAAATATGCGAAATAGCAGAAATGACAGAACTCAGAATCACTTTTATATTGATCATAGGCCACTTCGAGGGGGAAACCTCCTATGAGCAAGCTCAATACAAATAACTTCACGGTTCCTTCATAGGCCTCAACACACACTTATATACTAAGTCTAGGCACCAATACCATGGGTCAATACTATGTGTCAATACAAACCATGGGCTAAGTCTAGGTGCCAATACTATGAGTCAAAACCATGGGACATATAATACTATGGGACGACTTACAAAGCATATGCGTCCAATACTATGGGTCAATACTATGGGCTAATATAAACTATGGATCAACAAATACTACGGGACGACTTACAAAGCATATGCGTCCAACAACAATATACTAACAAAGTAAAGACATGGGTTCCTAAAACCAAACCATTAGAGAGGCTCACAAATTTCTGATTTTAATTTTGGAATGATTCATTTTGCATATTAAATAACATCATAAATATAAATCACTTCATTTGGGATGATATTCATTCATTCACAAAACAAGTTCTGGAAACTACCTCATTTTCATTGAAATCTAAACTAGGTGCAAGAAGATATATTGAAATCAGATTTGTATTCAGTAAAAATTCATAATTAACATAAAAGGTCCATTATTATAGTGATATAAGCCATCATTAGCTGAGTTATGCATCAGATAGTTCTCAAGAAAGAGATACATCAAGAAAGACTAGGAAAATATACTACAACAAAATAGCCCTTTAGGGGCGGTTTTGTCTTGCGGGGGTCTTGGTAAAACTGCCCCTAAAATTCATGGAAATTGGACTTTTGGAGGCAGTTTTTTTAAAACCGCCCCCCAAAAGTCCTGAAATTGGACTTTTGGGGGCGGTTTTGGGAACCCCCCCCCAAAAATCCCAATTCTCATAACTTTTGGGGGCAGTTTATCAAAACCCCCCCTAAAAGTCATGAGAATTGAACGTTTGGAGGCGGTTTTTTTGGAACCCCCCCTTAAAAGTCCTAAAATTTGACTTTTTGGGGCGGTTTTGGCAAAACCCCCCTTAAAAGCCCAATTCTCATAACTTTTGGGGGCGGTTTGTCAAAACCCCCCCTAAAAGTCATGAGAATTGAACTTTTGGAGGCGATTTTTTTTGGAACCCCCCTTAAAAGTCATGAGAATTGAAATTTTGGAGGTGTTTGTTTGAAACCCCCGCCTAAAAGCCCAATTCTCATAACTTTTGGTGGCGGTTTGTCAAAACCCCCCCTAAAAGTCATGAGAATTGAACTTTGGGAGGCAGTTTTTTTGGAACCCCCCCTTAAAACTCATGATTGAATTGAACTCTTGAGTGAGGATTAACGCCTTGCATCATCACATAATCTCTAAATAGTGAATCTAATTTCAACTACAAGTGGGATATGTTGGTAATTTTTATATCTGTAACACCAAAAATGAAAATTTTCCTGCCAATTTCAACATGCTAGTAATTCTCATTCTGCCATTACCCTTTCTTCTCATTGTTTTCCCCCTTTTTGTGAAGGGTGACTCAAGTGGATTCCAATGGACGACAATGGCAACAAGAGAGAATAACATAACACATACATGCCCATATCCAAGGCCTAGAATATATTTTAAACTAATGAGTTGAGTGAATTCAAGATGCACTTACAATAATTATTAGACAAAGCGTTCATATGACCAAGTGCATCACCTTGGATAGAACACATATTGGTAGTCAATAACAAGGATGGAGACTTTTGGATGTGCATTGGTAATTCAATGTTAAATAAGGTGACAATTAATTAAGAACAAGTACCTCCTACCCAAATAGATGATCCTCTTTATTAACTTAGATGGGAAAAAGTTTTTTCAAAGTTGGACTCAAGTTTTGGGTATCATCATATGAGAGAAAAGACTTGTGGTCTGCATTATTTAAGATGTGCCACCACCTGTTGCCTTGTTGTAGACACATGCCGCCTTGCTGTAGACACATGTTAGTGCATACTAGTACCGACTCAATTAACTGCGTGAAGAATGAGCTCTCCACCATCGTCATCGGTGCCTATGATTGGTGACGGTCAAGGAAGAACTTTAGGTTAAACATGTTCGACAATGGCATGGTTTTGAAATTTACATGTATTGTTCCCGAGGAGTTGTTGTTAACACGAAGCTTTAGACCTAGTCTAATAAAATATGAGGAGACAGAATTTTAAAGTTAACCAAAATTTAAATACATTGGTTGGGTCGATTCTATATTCAACTTCATCAGTTGCCATGTGTGCCTTAAAACAGTGAGTGGAGGTTTCTTGCACCAAAATACCGATTCCACTTTGATCCTTATTTGTTGCGCCATCGAAGAATCCCATGGGTGAATTACCAAATAAAATTGGTCGATTTATCAAAAATTTTACTTTGTCCGCACCTAGACCTATGACGAATTATGTTGATGCTTTAATAATCCTTCTCCCAACCTCCTCTAGGTTCTGTCTGTAGCCTTAAAAAAGAATGGCATTCATTAAAATCCATAAGCCCCATGTGACAATAAAGGGAATTGATTTTACCTTGGGATTTGTTAAAAACCAGAGCTTTAAATTTTCTTAAAGGGGCTGCAGATGCCAATTATTTTTTACTTGAAGAATGTTACAAAACAAAGTCCAAAGCTCTTGATCAGTAATGTTGCAATCTATTGCAAGATGTTGTATGGTCTCCTCACTACTCAAACATAATGGATAGGTTGAAGGTCCAATTCCACCCCTTTCTCTATAAATCTCCCCTGTTAAGACTTTATTTCGTAAGCATAACCACATAAATAGAATTGATTTTGGAGGAGCTTTGATTTTCCATATCATTGTATACCACCACTTCAAATCATCATTCTCATAAATATATATAAATTCATTATAGGCCTCTTTTACTGTCTGCACAATCCCTTCTATTTTGTTCCAAGTCCAAGCCAACCTATCTGGTTCTGTAGATAGAGTGATCCCATTTTGGTAAATTCCCTATATGTATGTGTTCCATTCACTGGCTAGAGTTCCTGTGAGTCCGAGATCTTATGCAGAGAGCCAAATACTAGAACCTGTCAAGTTGGAGATATTTGTCTTATGTATATATGCAAGATAATAAAGGCTCTGACTATGTAGGTGCGGTAGCATTTCTTCTGATAGTATAAAGCTAGATCCTCCACCCAGAAAGGATCCAAGCCTAAAAGAACTCTCATACCTGTACCAACCTTCCAAGCAATCCACCGCTTAACCACAAGTAGTGTAGTCAATATATTTTTCCAGATAATGGAGGCTATTGGGAAAGCAAAGTGTTTCTTTGACCTCAACCATGATACAACATCAACTCCTTTCAAATATTTCCTTCTCATAGTGACACTCAAAATACCATCATGAAAAAGTGCCCTCCACAATGATTTGGTAGCTAGCTAGGGCCTTGTTAAAGAGATTGAGATCTCTTATTCCCCAACCTCCCTTATTTTTTGGATTTGCTATTAGACTCCATCTTGCCAAATTGTAACCCCCCTGAAAGTCCAACTGGTTGTCGCAACATAGTTCCATGCATGTCGGACAAACTTTTAGAAAAAAATCTTTAGCTCTAACATGATCCAGCATAGTCTCTTGAAGAAACAAAACATTAGGTTTAATTGTCGACAAAAGCTCCTTGAGGGCTATTATCTTGGACTAGGCACCTACAATCCCCCTAATGTTAAGAGAGATAAAGACTAGCAGTAAGGAACCCTCATATTAGGGTTCAATGCTCTAAGCTTCCCAGAAGGAGAAGGAACAGAAATAGGGTAATTTAAAGAAACCATTATGGGGTATGTTTCCAACCATCCCTCAATGACCCGCATGTCTTTTTTCCTGTTAGTGGATTTGTTTTTAGGATTCTTCCTGATGGTGACATTTGCAATATCCACAAGGCCAGCTTCGTCTACAAAGGAGTTATAGGTCTGAAGAGGCGCTTTATTAATAAGAACTTCTTTGTATGAGGGTTTCAAGGGTTTGGTAAACAAATTTGTATCCAATGAAGGGGGGGAAGCCAAGGTGCATTCACTGTGTAAATAAGGGGTAGTGTGAGGTCCTTGAGGAGAGGTCTCAGTCAAAATAGGGATTTTGGTATTTGTAACAACCAAGAGTTCTGTCGATGAGGGGGAAATCAAAAGAGGGTTTTATGAGATGACATGGTTCAAATGAGAAGTAAAGGGATGGGAATTGTTAAAATTTTACAAGAAAATTTCCCAGAAACCCTCAAAAATATCGATCAACCACTCCTCATTACTACTTAGCAAAAGAATGTCTTATTCAGTTAAAGAAGTACTAAAGAAATTTGGAAAGAAAATCTTTAACTTACCAATGAAAGATTTAGTAGAGGGGAATTGACTGGGCACCTCCATCTGAGCATTTTGTGTCCTCCCATTTAAGTCTTATTCTCCTTCTTCTGAAACCAACTCCAATGACTAAGCCTCTCCAACCACTGAAGGACAAATTGTTTTTATATGGCCAGTGGATCTTCATACATGACACCGAAAGGGTTCTCTCCAATACTCTAGGGTTTGAATGAATTAAGGACCCTTTTTCAGTGACAATCTCAACTTCTTCTGGCAGTCCTAGGTCCATGTTCAAATCCACTAAAATCCAGGCCATGTGTTTGTTATTCCACCTTAAGTCCCTTTAATCAAAGAAAAAAAATATGCCAACAACATCTCCTATCCCTCTCAAAACCGCTAGATCCCAATATTCAATGGGGAGGTCGGGCATTAGTATCGATAAGCATCTCTTTTGGAAGAACACTATAAAAGGGTTGAAATTACCCGGAGACCAACGCTTAACCATAAGCACCCCTCTATCTATAATCCAGGTTTTTTCTGCAACTTTTTCCAAATCCTCCACTGACAAGAAGTGGAAATTAATCCAATAGTTGGACAGTAAATTGAACCACGGCCAGTAGCCCAAAACTTGTTTCCATTCAGTGGAAATCCAATTTTTTAGTCATAGCCTTTGTCACCCGTAGGTAAAACAATTTACCCACCAACGCCTTCATAACAATGCTCATCATTCTATCCATTGCAACGTCTTTGTCGAGGACAAAAGAGGGTTGAGTTTGTCTTACCTTCAGAAACTTATTGATCTTCCTCTTCTCCTGAGAAGCTGAGCCAGTATGGTTCCTTGAAGAGAATGCTTTATGAGCTCTCTTAGCATCTGAAAAACTAGGATGAGGCTCCACTAGAGGCAAGTTTTTGAGAGCGCTCCCTCTTGTTTCCAAAACCTTCTCTGCTTCCTTCACGTCTAAACCCGTGCCTTCTGAAGGGATACTAGGGTTTTTGCTTATCTTTCAGACAACTAACCCCTCGCCACTTGTACTGCCATCTAAAATCTGCGCTGACAGTTCATTTGGATGATGTGGTGGTCCTACTTCAGCAAATCTGTCTAGATCTAAAAGGATTGAGGGCCCACACGTTTGGAATATTCTATTCTTGTACTCCTCATACGAAATGAAGATCCCTTCCTCTGCCCAAAGGGCGTCCTCCGCCTTCCATTCCACGTCTAACAAATACTCCATTCTTCCACATATGCATAGCTAAATGGAGAAAGTCTTCATGCACTTCTAAAGCACTAGAAAATGCCAGAAAAACCCTGAAGGGACCCGAAAAGCTTTTGTATTGGACGCATCCTCCATCGCTCCACTCAATTCTAAAGTGGAATCATAATTATTTTCTTAAACAATGTATTTAATAATTTACTGAATTTAGTAGCTTTTTTGCCAATCCATATAAATGTATTTTAATATGTGATGTGCCTAGCCTTGTCCTAACTGTCTAATTAACTTTTTCATCATGGGAATGAAATCAAAATCAAAATGATGTGCCTAGCCTTGTCCTAAATGTCTAATTAATTACTTTTTCATCATGGGAATGAAATCAAAATCCAAATCATGTTTAGGAATCTCGCACCATCATTTGGAATAGTGGTTCCCACCACTCCATTTTGTGATATTTTTCTAAGAAATTGGTTCAATCCCGCGCTATTTGGACAGAATAGTTCTATGAGCACTTGGTCATCTCGATTTGGACAGACTGGTTCTATGAGCACTTGTTCTATGAGCGATTTGGACAAACTGGTTACTGGTTTGCGATATGCACAGACTGGTTACTAGTTCACGATTTGGATAGACTGGTTACTCATTCACGATTTGAATAGACTAGACAGACTGGTTCCCGAGCACTTGGTCAGACTGGTTCTATACGAGCCATTTCAATATAGAGAGGTAGTGAAAATAGATCCTGATTTCTTCTTCTTTTGTTCTCGTTAGACCGCCTCACCTCCAATACGTGAGAGCTAGTGCATCTTCTCCAGCTCTTAGAAAAAAAGTTTTATCTCTATTTATTTCTTTTTTAGTGAATGCAATAATAGCACTAGGAATCATCCTATTTATTTCTTAGAAAAAGATTTTTATCTCTATTTATTTCTTTTTGTAGTGTCATTCATCCATCACACTCTCTGTATGAGCACTTGGTATCCTTCATTTATCGCACTAGACACAACAAAATGCATCGTTCAGATCTGGGACTGGCATTACCATAGACGCCAGCACTGGGGCCGACTCTCAAAGCAGGGGATCCATTCAATTGGCGTGGTAATTGAAGAACCTTGAAAGGGCAAGGTACATCCTCAAATTTTTGTGCATTCTTGTTTATTGTAATCTAGTTTTAATGATAAATGCCTTGTTGATATTTTCCTGTGGTGTTTCCTTTCTCTAGTCATGCTTCCCCTTCTTTTACACATCTCATATATTAAAATTAGTCACAGCAGATCTAATGAACAAGTAAATCAATCACAACAGATGAACATAGAAAATATGGTGTAAAACTGTGCAAAACATGCATCAGTGCTCAATATCCCAGTAAAGGTGAATAATTACAATAGAATATAGTAGTAATGACTGAGCAATTCGAATTGCCTAAGGAGTTCATTCGAATCACTGAATGGAGTTGCTTGACTCCAACTAGGAGTCCTCATCATCAATTAGTAGTGGTCATCAATGCACAAGAACCAGTCATCCAGGTGTCAATCTGAGTCTAACTGAGTGTAACTGAAGTGTGTAGCACTAATATAGGGAAGTGGGCTTAGTGGAGGGTGCATGGGAGACTAACTGAAGTCAGAACAAGTCATCTAGTCAATCTGGAGGTACAACGGAAGTGAAACAGTCAGTCGGGAGTGAAACTAGCCTCAAATCAGGGAGAATCGGAGCTAACTGAGTGTAACTGAAGTGGAACTGCAGTGGTAGGTGAAGAAGTGCGCCCTTCTATGGTAGTAGGTGAGAAGTGGGCGCCTTCCTGGCTAGGAGGGCTAAAAATTTGAAGTAAGTGGCTCCCAAGTGCTAGAATAAGGTGGTTAAGGTGCTGGAGGCATCAACCTAGTGACTGGGATGCATGCAAAGTGCATGCAAACCCTAGAATTTGCATGCAAACCCTAATTACATGCAAGATCCTGAAAAAGATGATGTGGATATCCGAACACACCCCCTCAAGCTAGACTATGATGTGCAAAAGAAAATAATGTGGGGACCTGGTAACTAAGACCAAAGGTCACCCCAATACAATAATCCAAAAAATGCTGAAAATAAACTAAGTGAGGAAAGAGGGAAAACCCAGTGGGAAGAAAGGCACCCCTCAAGCTAAAGCATAATAATGGATCAATCTGTCTCCACCATGATGGAACTCACCCCCAACAGTGAACGGAGGGAAGAGAACTTCTTCTCAGTGAAGCTCTTGGTGAAGATGTCTGCAATTTGCTCATCAGTAGGGCAATATTGCAGAATGATGGTGCGATCATGCACCAACTGTCGAATGTAATGCATATGAATCTCAATGTGTTTGGTCCTCTGCCGCTGAATTGGATTTGTGGATATTTTGATAGCACTTTTATTGTCACAAAATAGGACAGTCGAAGTAGTGCCACCAAAACCAAACTCGGAAAGAATACCCTGCAACCAAACTGCCTGAATGTAGGCATTGATTGCCCCTCGATACTCTGCCTCTGCTGAAGAAAGTGCAATGGATGCTTGCTTTTTGCTGGACCAGCAAATAGCACCATGACCAATCATGAAAACATAACCAGAAGTGGACTTCCGATCAATGCTATCACCTGCCCAAACTGAATCAGTAAAACCAATGAAATCAAGCTCAGAATCTATAGCATAATGTATGCCAAACTGTCTCGTACCTTGCACATACTGCAAGATCAGCTTGGCTACTCTCCAATGAAGCTCATGTGGCTGTTGCATATACCTTGACATGGCACTCATGGCATATGAAATATCAGGCCTTGAGTGTGTCAAATAAAGTAGTGAACCAATCAACTGTCGATACATACTGCAATCTGCAAGCGGTGTAGAATCTCCCTCCTCAAGACTGATTCCTGAGAGGAATGGGAATGGGGATGCCTTACATTTAGCCATATTAAAATTCAATAACAGGTTGGAAGCATATTTTTGCTGAGATATAGTGATCCCATCAAAATTTTGAGCTATCTCCAAGCCCAAAAAGTGACTCAGCAAGCCCAAATCGCTCATGTCAAAAGCTAGATTTAAGGCAGTTTTTAGCTTGTTTATTGAAGTAAGAGTGCTACCAGTAATGAGAAGATCATCAAAATAAAGTACAATAACCAACAAATTACCTTTAACTCACTGAATATACACATTCGGATCAGATTTGCATCTTTGGAAATTCTGAGAAAGAAGGAAGGAGTCCATCTTTGCGTACCAAGCTCTTGGGGCCTGTTTTAACCCGTACAAAGATTTCTTCAATCTGCAAACTAATGATGGATCTGATGTATAGCTCTCTGGATGCTGCATATATACCTCTTCAGCAAGGTCTCCATGTAGAAATGCACTCTTCACATCCATGTGGTGCACTTCCCAGTGCTTGGATGCGGAAATAGCCAAAACAAGGCGGATGGAATCCATCTTTGCAACCGGTGCAAAAGTCTCAATGTAGTCCACTCCTTGGACTTGGGAGAAACCTTTTTCCACCAAACTTTCTTTGTATTTTCTGATAGAGCCATCAGCAACAACTTTCATGTGGTAGACCCATTTACACTTCACTAATTTTCTTGCAGGTGGAAGAGAAACTAGCTCCCATGTGTTGTTCTTTTGAAGAGAACTGTACTCTTCATCCATGGCACTTTTCCATCTCGGATCTCGGTGGGAAGAATAGTATGATGTGGGATCTAAACCAGCCATAAAATAACAAATCTCAAGAAGTAATGGATCAGCAATAGAAAGAGCCATACCTGCTCTTTGAAAGTTTGCTCTTGTTTGTCTCGGATCAGCAGGATTTCCAAGGTTCGAACCAGCAGATTGAAGAGTGTTTTGGGCCCACTTTGGTAACTGAGGAGGATCATAATGGTTGGACTCCAAACCTAATATGTCATGATCATCATATGCTGCTACAATATCAGAAATATCAGAACTCATACCTTCATTATAGCTGCACGGATCTTCTTCTGGTGAAGGCGGTGAATCGACAGTCTCTTCCTCGACTAGTTGCAATTCTTGAAGCGGTTCTTCAAATTGCACACTGCGCTCTATGAATATATTTTTAGATGTGATATCCATGAGTTTATATGATTTTGATTCTTCCCCATATCCTATCAGTATGCACTCAATACTTTGTGGATCCAAAGCTCGTCTCTTCTTGGAAGGAATTCTAGCCCATGCAGTAGAGCCAAAAACTCTCAAATTTGACACATTCAGTTTGTGACCAAAGAATGCTTCGAAAGGAGTTATACCTTTCACGGATGAATGTGGAACACGGTTCTATATGTATGCAGCAACATTGATTGCTTGAGCCCAAATATTTGCAGCCAAACTTTTTGATTCAATCATGCATGTAGCCATCTCTTTCAGTGACCGTTTTTTCCTTTCCGCTACACCGTTCTGCTAGGGTGTGTCGGGAACTGTATGTTGGATCTGAATTCTGCTTTGGGCACAAATTTTCAGCAACTCAGACTTAATATATTCTCCACCGTTATCAGATCTAAGAGATTTGATCTTGCTCTCAGTGGCTGTCTCAACAGAAGCCTTAAAATCCTTGAATTTTCCAAGCACTTCTGACTTGTTTTTGAGAAAGAATACCCATGTAAAGCGGGAAAAATCATCAATAAATGTCAAAACATACCTTGAACCATTTAATTACATATGGGGCAATGGACCACTAATATCAGAATGGATCAACCCCAAAACTGTAGAAGCTCTGCTAGCTTTGCCACGGTCGAATTTGTGCTCGGGGTGCTTCCCAATGATGCAACCAGTGCATATTCCCTTCGAGGAACGGAGTTGTGGAAGACCATCTACCATGGATTTGTTTGATAACAGCAACAAATACTTATAATTAATATGTCCAAATATTTCATTCCAAAACCTACTAACCTCATTACCATGTGTGCGAAGAGCAGTGGGCTTTGCAAGCAGAATAAAGTGTGAAAACTCATAGCATTTTGCAGTGTGGTTTGCCTTTCCGACTGCAACAAGTCTTCCACTTTTGATATCAGAAATTTCAACTGTATTAGGGCTGAATGTAACTTGCTTAGGTTCACCAGTGTGTGTCATTTGATACACAGAAAGAAGATTTGAAGCCAAGGAAGGCACATAGAGAACATTCTGAAAGCTTCCATGATCTACATGAATCGTACCTTTTCCCTTTGAAGAAATTTTTGAGTCATCTCCCAAATGGATGGGGATGGAGCTGTTTGGATCAAATGAAGAAAAAGAATCAATATTTGCAGCCATATGATTCAATGCACCCGAATCTATCAAGAGTGTAGTGGGCTTCGAAACCGTTTCCATGAGTGCTTGTCCTCTTTCATGATCATCATTCCTATCCTTCTTCCTTGCACTGTCAGGAAGAGTTATGTTGTTCTTTTCCAAAAGGAGGGCCATTTGATCTATAGTCTTCTTCATACATGAACTTTCGGGATGAAAGCCACGGTTACAATAAGTACATTTAGATTTTTGGTTACCTTCTTTGCCCTTTTGCTTGAACTTTGAACTGGATGGTGCATCCGTCTATTTGCCTTTCTCTCCTTGCTTGTGAGGCTCGAATTTGGGCTTCTCCTTCTTTTGCTTTCCTTTTCCATTCAAGATCTTGGGTCCTTGAACATATAGGGCTGACTCTTTGGAGCTTATGGACCCCATTTGAATCAACTTGTCATGCTCTTTTGTGACGGACTCAATGAAGGAATTCAAGGTAGGCATCTTCCAATTCGGGGTAGTTAGCCGACCAGAATTGAAAGTAGAGACAAATACCGAATAATCTTTACCAAGCTTGTTGAGAATGGAGAGGATCAATTGTTTATCCTCTTTGATAACTCCATTGTTCTTCAACTACAAGTTCAAGTTCTTGAATTTTGTGAAGAATTCATTAATGGTCTCGAAATTCTCAAGACTAAGGGAAATCAATTCATTCTCTAATTGAAAGGCCCTAAGCTCGTCCTGCTTGCCAAATAGTGTTTCAAGTTGCTCCCATATAGCTTTTGGAGTCTTCAATCCGCTGAGATGGAAGTGAAGATCTTTGGAGATGGAGAGACAAAGAAGACCATAAGCTTCATCAAGCTTGTTGTAGTGTTTGGTTCTATCTGACAGATTATTTGGCTCCAATTCAACACCAAGAGTGACTCGGTAGTAACCTTTTGAACGTAATATGATCTCCATATCATCTTTCCAATCAAAATAATTGAATGGGGTGAGGATAGGCTTTGAAGAAGAGTATTCCATTGCTAGGAGCGAGTGCACACTGATGTAGAGGAGCTTGCAAGGGCAGTGTAGCGAGTGCAAATGATGGAGACAATAACCTGCAAATCACAATAAACCAAGAACAATGAGGTCGAACAATCCACCCTTTTAGAGTTGCATCACACCTGGGATTGGAGATCAAACAATGTTGAATGGGTCCAATGTATCAGATCCAGGAATTATGTGGAAACTCAAGCTTCTGGAGTGGTATTGGATGTATTTTCAAGCTTTGCATGCACAAGAGCGAATGCCCTTGAGATATTTCATGCCAAAACTTTTTGCAATTTTTGAGCAATTCACTCAAATCTTCTTGTAGAACCACCTGTAGAAAAGAGATCTTGTCCCTGCAATGGCTCTGATACCATGTAAAATTAGTCACAATAGATCTAATGAACAAGTAAATCAATCACAACAAATGAACATAGAAAATATGGTGTAAAACTGTGCAAAACATGCATCAGTGCTCAATATCCCAATAAAGATGAATAATTACAATAGAATACAGTAGTAATGACTGAGCAATTCGAATTTCCTAAGGAGTTCATTCGAATCACTGAATGGATTAGCTTGACTCCAACTAGGAGTCCTCATCATCAATCAATATTGGTCATCAATGCATAAGAACCATTCATCCAAGTGTCAATCTGAGTCTAACTGAGTGTAACTGAAGTGTGTAGCACTGATATAGGGAAGTGGGCTTAGTGGAGGGTGCATGGGAGACTAACTGAAGTCAGAACAAGTCATCTAGTCAATATGGAGGTCCAACGGAAGTGAAACAGTCAGTTGGGAGTGAAACTAGCCTCAAATCAGGGAGAATCAGAGCTAACTGAGTGTAACTGAAGTGGAACTGCAGTGGTAGGTGAAGAAGTGCGCCCTTATCTGGCAGTAGGTGAGAAGTGGGCGCTTTCCTGTCTAGGAGGGATAAAACTCTGAAGTAAGTGGCTCCCAGGTGCTAGAATAAGGTGGCTAAGGTGCTGGAGGCATCAACCTAGTGACTGGGATGCATGCAAAGTGCATGCAAACCCTAATTGCATGCAAGATCCTGAAAAAGATGATGTGGATATCCAAACAATATATTCTATCACTTCTCATAACAATACTTATCCTTTCTAATGGTCATCCAAAGTATGAGGTCCATGAATCCAACCACCCTAATTCGAATGAACTCTTTAAAGGCCAGAACAACCATCGTTTGACATTAACACTTCAACCATATGCAGTCCTTTGTGGATTCCATCCCTAGGTGGGGCAATAAGTCCACTAGGAAAAGGAAACTAATTTATGAAAATCAGGTCATTTACCCAACCCAACTACTATTAGGGTTAACCATAGCTTTGAACCATATAAATCTTCAGGAAATATTTTGACTAGACAAGCCATGGCTCTCCTTACCATTTCTCTACAAACACTAGGAATATACCCTTTCTTCAATAAATAGTCCCTCAATCATACTTGAAGGCCTTTCATTTCTTTGCTTAATAGTCCTTCAAGAACCTTCATCCCTCTTTGTGTTCTATGTGTGTGCAAAAGGGGTCCAATCTGTTGTTTGCCTTCATGATCAACTCAGTATACCCATCTCTTTGCTCTTGAGCATTCATTGAGGAACATTCTATAGGGATTGCAGGTAGGTTCCTACCACCCTGGCCTATATGATCTTTTGCACCCTTCCCTTTCTCTTCTTATCTTCAATATCCACCCTTCTTTAGCTCTCTCTCGATACTCAAAGATCCGAATGAGGATGGTTTAGAATCTAGATGAATGGGAGAGCATAGTCTGGGAACACACAAATTGAGTCAACGGCTAAAACATGAATGAATGGATGAAAATGTGAATAGATGGCGATGAATGAATCATAATGAGAAAATAGAATGGTTAGTCCAAATCTTGCACGGAGAGAGTGCATGAAGATAGAGGTGGTTCAAATTCCCACAAGGTTCAAATTTGTATGGATATGGAGTCTCTTACACTCTTCATGGACTTGTACTCAACCCCCATGCTTTCATAACTATGGAAGGTGGACTTCTCCTCCAACCACCACCTACACGTAATGATTGTCAATAGATGTTTTTAACAAGGAAAATGGTGAAAATATGAAGGCTACGAGACTTAGGCATTTTAGCTTTGTTTCTCAACCTCTTGGTTTTTTCCATTCCTCTTCTCCTATAGTGGACTCATAGATCATCTCATGCCCTTAGCAACCAACCTTGGAGCTTTGAATTAATTTTGAAATCATATTTACACGACATTGAACATTTCATGGTTAATCTACCTCATGGTATATCAAAAGAATAGTTATAAAAAAAACATGCCTAGGGATTCACTAGTTGGGCCTTAGCTTTCAACTCTACATTTATATCCCATTATTATATCCAAATATTTGCAATGTGACCCAAAACATCAACTACCTTTCTGCATACATGTTTATTTCTCACTAATTTAGCAACAAATACAGACCAGACTCAACATCCAATGTTTTTGGCTTCTGAAACAATTTCTTCCTTTTTTGGCTTACATGATCATTTTTTCCATTGTTAAGTAGGCTAGATTTTATGTAGGTTGGAATTTATATTTGTTTGAAGAACCGCCACTAGTGATTTACAATGATTGAACTTTTCCAAGAATAAGCATTGTGTTTCTTTTAGAAGAGTTGAAGAACCCAATTCTTCATCGAGCTTGTATTGTTCGAAGTAGCCTAGGAACCCATTTTAAGAGGTATTAAATATTAGTATACTATTTAAAAGTTGGATTGGAATTGGGCTAGCAAGCTAATTGTAGCTGCACTGATGCAAAAAAAAAGATCTATAAAATTAGTTATGGCAATTCACACTGAACATCTGGAAAGTGGATTTTCTGTGTGTCTCCTAAGTTCTGTTTTACTAATAAATTCCTCATGTTGAGGCATATCATGAAAGAGTAAAATAGTATTAATTTTGGTTGTAAGGATGAAAGTTTGATTGGAATGGGGTTAACAAGTTAACTGTATTATTATATTGGTTAAAAGTTTAAGATGCAAGATCAATTTGGGAAACTGCTCAGACGACAAAAGTGACATATCGGCTTAGAGACTAAGACACTAAATCGAGGCAAAATATGGTTGTGTTATATGACATATATAACGTTGAGTGCTGCCATATCCAGTGCAAAATAAAGCCTCTTGACTTTACTAAGTGTACTAGTACCTTTTCAAATGAAAAGAATGACTTATTTTTACATGTCATCATTAAGCAAAGAAAGAGCATTGCTGATGAAACTTGCGGGGCTTGAAGGATAGTAAGCAAAGAAAGAGAACTTGCGGGGCTTGAAGGATAGTAAGCAAAGAAAGAGCATTGTTGATGAAACTTGCGGGGCTTGAAGGATCAGATTCTTAAAATAACTGAATTGAACTGTTGTTGTTATTTCATGATCATGATTTCCAATCGTTTCTTCTATTGGGTCGCACCAAATTGGTAAATTTGCAGGGTATAGGGCATCAATCTCGTGACCATTTTCTGCAGGTAAGTTCCGCTCAGATTTTCATAAAGGGATATTATGTTCTTTGTCGTGGGATATTCTGGAACCTGTTAATTCTCATGAGATTCCATCCTGTTTGTGCAGAGTATAATTGCATGTCTGGTGGTTTTGACATTAGGGTTTTTAATTTTTATTTGGAGGGAGTTTGTGTTGGGGTTAGGATGTCTTGACGAATCTGGAGGATGAGTTTTCTCAAGTCAGAAGTGGTACATTTTTAGCTTGCATTGGAGGGGGAAATAGGATGTCGAGGAGGCACAGTGTCACAGGCCTTGAGTGTTCAATGTCTAGATATTGAATGGTGGATTGGAGGTCTTAATTTATTTAGTAATTTCATATTTGGTTGAATAACCATTTTTAAAATGCAAAGGCCGGGAGGGGATCCTCCTCAGTTCAGGCACGAACCTCCAGTAGCGACCCGGTCCCTAGCAGTGCCTCCACCCCCGCCCGTGGGTTTCCAACCCGGACCGATGAACATGGGTTTTCTTTTTGCACCTTCTGCAATGCACAGTCGAGGCCGTATGAGGCCACCTCCTCGATTCCCAGGCGGGCAACAACGTCTCGGATTCGGACCGCCTCCTATCATTTCACATCCTTATGGTGGAAATGAATTACTTCCCGGGAAACCGATGCCAACTGCTCCACCTATTCACCTGATGTCTTCTCAATCTACTCCTGGACCAATGCCCCCGAGGCCTCCTCCTCCACCAGGATTGTCGCCTGGAGCAGGTCCACAAGTGGCACCATTAGGGACGCCATCACCTAGGCTGGCTCCAGGAGCTCTGTCTCCAGGAGCTTTGCATCCGGTAGCTCCTTCTTTAAATTCATCTTCAACTGAATTCGGTCCTTTGGTAAATTCTTCTTCACCCATTCCGGCCTCTCCACAAGGCTCTCAGGGGCATCTGCTGGCAACTGCTTTGCCTCCACCTCCGCAGAAGCCAATAGACGCTGAATTGGTCCAGAACATTGAAATTTTATCACAATTTGTTGCTAAGAATGGACCTGTATTTGAGAATATGGCTCGAGAAAAGGAGGCAGAAAATTCAAAGTTTCATTTCCTTTTGGCGGAGAACCTGGAAGCGACGCTGTAATTGGGCATGACTATTTGCACTGGTTCAAGATGAAGTACCAGATAGAACAAAGCATGAGCAGGCAAGGAGAGGGAATGAGCCTGTTTCCAGCTCCATTATTACCTTCTGATTCCAAATAGTAGGAGGAGTACCCACAGGTCCAAGAGTTGCAACAGGAGGATTTCCCACAGGTCCAAAAGTTGCCTCTGGAGTGTCTTCAACATTTTATATTGTTTCAGACATGGAGATGAACATGGACATGGAAGGTGAAGTTTTGGGTAACTAACTCTCATACATTCCTGGTTATTAATATATAATTGTGCCCATTTATTAAATAGTAGTTTAATGAGCTGTTATAGTTTTCAGCCAGTGTGTTTTCTGCTTTGTAAGTTGTTTGTATTTACTCCAATACTTTTAAGTTAGGTTAAGCCAATTTTATTCAGTTTCATATTTAAAATTAAGTGAACATCAATGTATGGTCTTTAGGATGATTATTAATGGTGTGAGTGGAAAGTACCAAATTGTTGTTAATCAGAATTTATAAGTCATTTTCATTGGACAAGGTAGAAAAATAGAGGCAACAAGAATTATTTTATCGAAAGGTAACATTTGTGTCCTTGCTTCTCCATCATATTGATTAAGCTGTATTCTATCCTTACTGATTTAAATAAAGAATGGGGCCGAATGAAAATTTCAACTAAAATTGAAGGTAAGGAAACTGAAAAAAAGGTTTCTTGGATCTGGGTTTAACAATATGAAATAAGGATGATGTCTTAGTTTCTATAGTTGGTAATATGAGAAAACTGAAAAAAAGGTTTCTTGCTCTGGGTTTAACTATATGAAATAGTGCTGATGTTTTAGTTTCTGTTGTCATTTTTTACTGCCACTGTATGTTATTCTTCCACTAGATTTTGCTATTTAAAACAATGCTAGTTTTAAGGACATTCCATCCTGCTTATTGTGGTTCCTATTGTATTTAGTCCATAACTATGTCCCATGTGTAAGGAAAAATAAAGACCATGATACATAATTAGGGTCTTTTTTTGCTTAGTTTTTTTTTATGTTTGCCCACACTTTTTGCTAGTTGCATTTGTGTTTCCTTGCATGCATTCTATAACGTTAATAATTTTTGGTTGTGGTTGTCATTTATATTTTATGGTCTTGTTATTTTTTATTTTTTTCCCACCCAAGGCAAATTATAAGTCTTATACACATCCTTCACTCAATGTTGTCACCATTTTACCCAAGTTGTCTGGTGATCAGTCACATAACTCCGCAAATAGCCTTCAATCCAGTTGTTCACAATTTATGTTTATCCATTGGTCTTGGGATTCTAAATGGTACTTGGAGTTCATTGTGTCCCTGTAAATCTGAATAGATCCTACCAACATGCACTCATGAAACATGCATCTCTGTCACTGATAATGGTGCGGGGTACCCCATTAAGTTAAAAAACCTTCCTAAAAAAGAACTATGCCACTTGTGGTACCCTGAACTCACTAGGAATGGAGAAGAAATGTGCAAATTTTGTTAATATATCTACTACCACAAAAATGCAACTATTTCCTCCCACTCTAGGCAAACCTGTAATGAAGTCTATGGACATTGAATCCACTTTTTTTGTGGAATGGGAAGAGGCTGAAGCAATCTTGCTGGATGTGCAGTCTCATGCTTCATCCCTTTACAAATTTCACATTATCGTACATACTGAATTACATATCCCTTAATACCCTTCCATGCATATTTACTCTGTACCTGTTTCTAAATTTTGAAGAATCGCATATGTCCAGCTAATGGAGAATCATGGAAGGCTGCAATTCTTTTTGTTTTTAGTTTTAACCCCCGGTACCATATAGATTATGTCTTTATCAAGAATGATTCCTTGTTTCACTTGGTACCTCTCGTCCTTGTTTGAAATCACAATACTATCTTCAAGCAACCCTGTAGCATAAGTATCTTTGGCATATTCATCCATCAACTCCTCCCTCCAATAAACTTATACTGAAGAGATAGCCCCTAACTCAGGTCTCCTGGATAGTGCATCAACAACTCTATTATTTTTTCCTTTGACATACTTAATATCAAAGTAATATGCTTGTAATTTGCTCCTTTTGCCTTTTTGACCCCAAGCCTCGAAGAACCCATATTGCCTATGTAGGCACCATCAAACTTTAATTCCTCATGTGTTGCATTTTAATAGTAGTGATCAAAGCCACCCATTGTTTATATACATTCCTAATAAATATTGTTGGCTAATTTTGTTATACGTCATTTTTTATTAGTCTTGTCATGCATATGAACTCTCTATCTTTAGATGCCCCTACCTCATTGCAAGTTGGAAAATTATACAATCATGGCCTACTTTCATCTACAGTTAATTAGATCTAAACATAAATAATCAAGGCTTTACAACTAGTTTTATTCTCTGTTTTCTTTACGTTACTCTACTGATGCAATAGGAATAGGTGAACCCATTCTTGTTGAAATAGTTGTAGACATCGAGTCCTAGACATACACTCCTTGTTGCGTGTAATTTCATTGTGGTTTTTTATACTTGTAGTAAACCTTGGGTGTTCCTTCTCATTGGAACAACTGGGAAAGAGGCAATCATAAGTAACCTTGCAATGTAGACCAAATGACAAATGGATATCTCCAAAGATTTTAAAAAAAATTGCATGCAATGAATAAAAAAAATTTGCATGCATGTGCTAAAAAACCCTTATATGATTGTAAATATATTGGATGAAGAACATTGCTTCTTCTACAATTTCAGTTCGGATTAGTGAATATTTGACTTCAATGCATCAAATAGAAAACAATGACTTGACCAAGCTAGATGCCACTACTGAATTTGATGTTGACACTAGGTCACATAAGCGAAAATACAAAAAGGAAAAATGGTAGGCATTGATTTATCTTCAGCATGAAAGGATTGAAGGGTTACAATCAGATTAAATTTTCTAGGGTTAAGTACCTTTTGACCTCTGTCAAGTAGAGAACATGTTGTTAACTTGTATAGTAAATGATGGACATTGACTCTATATAAATGTCAAGTTCCATAAAACACATCTAAGTTGTTCTTTTTGTGCATGTGAGCACAAAACAAAGTGCATTTTCCAAAGTTCAAGAGCATTCTAGATAGGGATAAGTCCAGTTTCTTTTGGGGGATGCCCAAGGAGAATGCTTTCTTAAGTGGTTATCAATTACAAAGTCTTAGCAAAAAAGGGTAGTAAGGGTTACAAAGTCAATAATACATCCTTTGCAAAACATAGAAATTGTGTCAGCGATATACAAATGCATGTAAACTGGAAACCAGTGCAAGTTTTAACTTTTCTCTCACAGAGTATGAGTCAAGCCTTAATATTTTCCCTCACTAAGTTCAAACCGAATCAAAGTCTGATAACTGTTAGTTTATTGCCCTCAATATGTTCTCCACATCATTTCCTTTGATTGGCATCATTTCCTATTTTTTAGGGATTTCCTACTTTTTGGGGTTCTTTTACTTTTATTTTGAGAGTGCAATTGGACTAATTATTGGTCATTGTTGTGTGTTATTATTAATAAGAGTGAAAGCGCCTCATTTATAGTTAGATTCCTCTTTTCTAGTGCACCTCACTCCTCTTGTATAGTGCTTCCTAACCAGAGAAAACAAATCTCAGATTCGGTCAATGCTTGATGGCTGTTGGTGATTTTTTAGAATGGTTATCTCTAACTGGAGTGCCCTTTCTAGAATGGTCAAGTTGTCAGTTTAGAAGAGTTAATAGTGAGTTTTAAATTCTTATTTATAGGTTAATTTGTCTGTATCCTCCATGTGTCTGCTTGAGAGGAGAATTGGGAGAGTTAGAGAGCAAGATAACTCAAAACCTCCATGTGTCTGCTTGAGCGGGGTATCCAAACATATCTTAGGCACAAGACGAGACTCTAGCATGCCAAATCAAAAAGCAATTTTGTTTTTAATACCCGAACGAATTTTTAGCTCTTTGCCACAACATTCGTGTGTTTTTTCAACAAAAGTAATAATGACCTCATAGAATTATAGGGTACATGGGTTAGTGGTGCAGGCCAGAAACTCAACTAATGCATAAGTCGTGCAACTATTCATCTATCAGTTGAGCCACTTGAGCTGTCATTTTTAGCACCTAGATTTTCTTGTGCAGATGGAGGGTTAAGATGCACATATATTGCATCATGCTAGTTCGATCATAGGTGCATCCATGTCTTCACGATGATCAAAGATTGCTAAAGTGATCAAATCTTGCTATAGAGTAAGTTTCACTAAATTCAGAGAAATTGCTAAACTATTTTGAGCAGTCTACGTTTTCGTAGGAGTCAAAGTT
This sequence comes from Larix kaempferi, assembly GCA_027924585.1. Lineage (NCBI taxonomy): Eukaryota > Viridiplantae > Streptophyta > Pinopsida > Pinales > Pinaceae > Larix > Larix kaempferi. The sequence continues at coordinate 3,425,521 of BSBM01000619.1, forward strand.
CCAAGGCCCACATGTAAAGTTGTGTTGATGCCTCGGATATCGTAGCATCAATCAGAAATGGATTCTCTCCAAGAGATGATCCCAATTAGACTATCTCCCGTTTGGTATAGGGAATCCGTCCGGTTAACGGTTCCGGCAACCGTGGGTTTGGAGTTTAATTCCGATTCTACCGGTTATGGCCCGATCCACCTTTTTTTTGGATTTTATGTTTTAATGAAATGCAAGTGCCTAATTTATATCTGATCTAAATGCAAAAATAAAACAGATCTAATGCTAAAACTGAAGTAAATCTACCTATCCTTGCAAGGAACACATTAAGGATGAGCAATGAGCTGTAACATATATCATAAAGAAAGAACAGATAGCCATTGATTCTTACAGGTAACACTACAGCAAGATAAAATATCTTTAGAAGATAGCTTCTAATTTAATATAAAACGCATCTATTGCTCATGAAACAGAGAAGCAAAATTATTTAATCTAAATGGAAAGTATGAAGAAACAGATCTACATGTAAACAAACTGAAATAACTCTAAAGATCCCTGCAAGGAGCAAATTTAAAGGCATGAACAATGAGCTATGTGAGTTATCTTGAAGAAAGAACATTTAGCCATTTAATCTAAAAGAGAACTCTACAGCAAAGATAAAGATATCAGCAGATAGCTCCTGATTTAATATGAAACACATTCGCTGTCCATGAAATGGAGAAATCGTTTACACAGAAAGAAGCAAAATCATTCATTGCAAAGAAATAGTTCAAATAACAAGAAGGATCTCACATTACAGGATGGAAATCACCAGAACAGTCCAATACACATCCATCTTTCATTCCCATGCAAAACATCCATCTCCTTGGCTTTTATTAGAAAAATCGATTTCTTACATAACCAATACAAGATAGCTCGTATGGGTTTCAAAATTTCATTCCCTGCCAAAAGTCCTTCTCTATTCTTCCTAGCTTCTATTTATAATTACAAATCTGCCCTTTGGGCTGCCACCTAGCACCTTCCACTTGTCATCTACAGAAAATTCTCTCCTATAATAGACAAAAAATGTGATTCCCTTTCTTTTACAGAAATTATTTAAAAAAAAATAGGGACAGCTGTCCCATAGTTTCTACGCTTTACACATTTGAGAGTCAAATACAAAAAAAAAAAAAAATGCTTTGAAATCAGCGATTTCACTCCTGTGCGTGAGCTTCTGCTGGCAGAGGATCTCCCAAGTCAATTGATGCTGCTGATGCTTCCTGGGAAGAGACACTCGAACCAATTGTTGCTGCTGCTTCTACTTGGGAAGAAGGGATTGAGCTTACTGTTGTTGCTGGAGTGGCCGCTGGGAGAGAAGATTCTGGATTTGCTGTTGCTCCTGCTACTGTTGCAGCTTTCTTCTCCTCCTCCGTTATGTAGCTATACCACATACCTATGTCCCTTACGACTATGTTTGCTGCAGTAAGGAACAAGATTTTCTGACAAGTCACATTCTTCCCAAGCTCTGCTCCAATGCTTTGAACTTCTACTACTGGAGCTTGATGCACTTCCTTCAGCAGATGGTTGTGGAGTGATGACAATCCAATATAATGTTGGAGGTCATCAATAGCCAGGACATCAATCCTCTTCACATACTCCGTTTGAACGCCTAGTTCTTCCTTTAGTTGAGACAAACGTTTCTCCTTTTCCAGAAAGTCCTCCAGGGTATGAGGGAAGCTCAATTTGCATTTGTCATGCACCCCTTGGAGCCTTTGGTACAGACTGTTAAATTTATCTGTTGTTCTTTACACTGGCTGTCAGCTTACTGGCACAGTTCCTGCCAAAATCCAACAGGGCTATGTCCTCATTAAAACCGTCCATGGATTTAAATGGGAGATGCGTAGGGAAACCCCCCTTTCCTTCTCTCCATGCCATCTAACTTATGATATTTGCCTTGACACGGGTATTATTAGCTTTGAGCCTATGGGCCTCCGAATTAATTTCTTTTAACCTGACTACCATGGCCTTGAGCTTGCAAACCTCATTAGTGATTAGCTCCTGAGTGTCATGCACTTGCTTCAGGATGCTGCAGCACAGCTCATGGAAGGGAGACATGTCCATCGTTTTGCTCTCAGCTTGCTCTAACCGCTCATCTAATGCCCACTTGTCTGCTTCTAGTTGGGATGCTTTATCTTCCACTCCGTTCTTCTCTGCTTCCAAAATCATCATTTGGAGTGTTAGTTGGTCCTTTTCCTCCTCCAGCTGGTTATATTTTCCTGACAGCTCCTTATGCTCGGCGTATAGGCAATTATACTTGTTCACCACAAGATCCCTTTGGGCCTGCTCATTAGCCACCGTCTGTTGTAGCATACGAGCTCTCTTCTTTGTCAATACATTTTCTCTGAGTATAACACCCACATTGTCCAGTGATGCTTTTGTTGTTTCTACAGCTACGGATGCCATAGCAAAGGGATCTTGATCTGTATTCTGCATTCCAGTGACCTCTTGGTGGGTAACGATGTCTTCATGGAAGGGACTTTTGATCCTCTCTTCTGATTTGAGGACCATCGCTTTCCTTTTCTTGTCATAGACAAACTCATTCCACCTGGACACCGTATGTTTTCCCGATGGAGTGTACGGGACAATTGGGCGGTCCATGATGTCTATGTCTTCTTCAGCCGGTGGGGTCCAGACTTCCTGAGCTAGATCTACTCTCGTATTTTGAGTACCGGAGCCACCTGCTTGAGATGCGTCTATTTCCATGTCTTGGACACCGGACCCACTTGCTTGGGCATCTTCCCCTGCTTTCAGCTCTTCTTCCGCTTTCCTTTCTGTCTCAGCATCCTATCCTCCTTCAACTCCTTCAACTTGTGGCTAACCTTCATCTCCTTTCCGTAGCCTTTCATCCTCAGCCTCTTTCTGTTGCTGGGCTTCCTCAGCCTCTTTCTGTAGCCTTTCATTTTCGGCTTCTTGTTGCATTCTTGTCGCTTCAGCTTCCTGCTGCAACCTAGCTTCCTCAGCCTCCTGGAGTAACCTTGCTTCTTCTCTTAATCTGAGCTCTTCCTGAGCTCGGGCATCATCAGCTTCTTTCTCCTTCTGCTGGCTGGTCTTCTGGATCTTGGTGGAGCTAGAACTTGCTCCGCTGCCTTGGCGAAAGGTTCGCAGCTCAGCCATGTTGCTGATGCCCCTGAATACCTCTTCCTTGGCATCGGGATAGTGAGAGTACTCAAAATGAGCATATATTTCCTTACAGTGCTCGGCCACTCTTCCCTTCCTGTCATTCCTGTGGAAGATCAATTCACCAAAGTGGAAAGCTTTCAGCTCCTGCACAAACTCTTCGGCTGAGGCAACCCCCGAGAACTTGTAAGCACCTATGCAGAAAGGTAAAGGGGGAAAGGAAGCCTTATGTTGCTTGTGGAGCATTGCCCCAATTCCATCCAGGAAGATTTGTCTTACTGCTTCCTTAAGGACTACATAATCTGTGGCATACTGCGGTAAAATGTATGGGGGCTTAGTCCCTCCAAACATTCTGAGGTAGGTGCCTTGCTCTGAAAAGTAAAAATCCCCGTAATTCTCAAGGACTTCCACAGCATTCTCTGATAGGCAGTTGGGCTCCTCCTTGAATAACTTCTCATATAAGGGCATGATGAACCCCTCACATATGAGTTTGTAGCTAGGTTTGTAGTTCTGGGCCCACATCATCTTGAAAGTGGTGTAAGCCGGGGTGGTGGCCTTATCCCATGTACAACCCAATTTGGGGAAGTCTATCTTGGCCAAAACACAATCAATCAGATATGAGGACATGAAAAATTCTGCCTTCTTCAAGGCTAGTCCTTCTCTTGCAGCAACTATCATTGAGGCCAAACTATCTGACAGGAGAGTGGCCCAGTCAAACACAGTTCCTTGAAACACCACGAAGTGAATAATAGGGACCCACTGAATCTTATACACGGTGCCATCGGGCATGCCGAAGATTCTGCACAGCATCAGGGCAATCAATCTGAAAGGAGCTTTCAGATTTTGTACGTCATATTCGTCGTTTCCTTTCTTTCTCAAATGCTTGCCTGCTACTAGTAGCTTTTTGGCCATCTCAACGTTATTCATTTTTCCCAACCATTCATCAGTCAGAGCTTGTTGGGAGTGGGGAAACTTATAGGCTGCGGCAATGTATGCTGGGTGGAATGAGGCAATGGCTACTTTGCCGCTATCATTTATCACTCTTCCTTCCGCATCGGCATGTTGGATTATCCATCCGATTACTTCAGCACAGGGGAATAGCTCAGGGCGGGTAGCAGCTCTAGTTATGCCTGAAGCTTTGATATTCAGAAAAATCGGCCCCTCCTCTAACAACATGTCCGGGACATCCTGGTCTCGGATCATCCTGTAAATGTCACCCCAGCGGATTTCTGGAGGAACACCGGTGGTGCACGTAGTATCCTGGAGTGAGGTCTCAGTTTTAAGTGGTGCAGGATTTTTTTCTGTCATCTTAGCCTTCTTCTTCCCACCTTTTGGAATTTTGACTTACCCCTGATAGCAACCAAATATAAGCCATTACAAAATTGAGTAACATACATTACAAAATTGAGTAACATACTGTGAGATCTCAAGAGCATCACCATTCTGACATGTCACTGAGATAAATGCAATGTGAAGCTGTATGTTTAGGAAGCAAAAATACACCATTTCAAACAAGAATTATAGTTTTAGTCATCCCAATTCTTTTAAAGGGGCAAGTTTGGAATGCTCCTGCGAGGGTAAGCCTGTTGCGGAAGCAACCTGCTTTCGATCTAGCTCTGGGAGAAATGGTGATCCTCATTAGTGTGTTTTTAAATGGCTAATGGCGGGGAGGTTCGGGGTGACATAACTCTAATACGAGATCAGGGAGGTTCTTCCGCGTTGACACACAGGCGAGGGCTTTCATCCCAACGGCTATTGTTATTCATAACAATTGACGGGGCGTCCTACGACTGGTTTGATCAGGGACGATGGCGCCTGTCTCAAGTTTTAAATTGGGTAGTGGCTATGCCGGGACTGAGGCTTATGAAAAAGCCCAGGTGACTACGGTTTTAGCTTTCGGCTGGGGACACGAAAAGTTCACGGGGCCTCGGTGACTTCGAACGCGAAGAACAGCGACATATGCGGCTAGGGTAGGAGCTTAGAACAATCCACCCGTCAGAGTTGACGTTCAAAACATTTTGACATTTCTATGTTTTGTATGACAGAAACAACAAAAAAAATGAAATTTCGACGGTAACTTGACGGGCGAAGTACCTGTGACAAGCATTTTGCCCGTCAAAATCTAACCTAGACCAATCATCTTCAAACAAGGACAATCCAATAGTAATCTAACGCATAGGAAAGGCAAATTTAATGGTTAAAATTCCTACCTGACACCGTGAAGACAACTGAATGAGGTGGCCGTGAACGTGGACAAGTAGGCTGAGCTGGAGCGGTTGCGCAGCGTCCAACAAATATTCCAATCGAGAAATAACAACATGTTTGGCTTGAGCCCCCACCGTCTATTTAAATAGACCGGGCACGTGCGAATTTAATGTGGTGGTTGGCGAAATTAAACGCGGTTTAAATATCGGTACGTCGGCGTCAAATCAAATTTTCTCGATTCTCGCGCTACCGCCTCCTGCAGGACAAACCTGCGAACCTCATCCGCCGTTGCGGAAGGATATAGTGAAAGTTTCCGCCGTTTCGGGGCGCATCGTGAAAGGAAAACTCAAAGCGTTCCGCAAAAGACTCCCGCGTCGCGGACGGATAACGCGGAGGCTTCCGTCGTTTCAGGAGTTACTCGCGAATGGTTCCCGCAAAAGGTTTCGCGTCACGAAAGGGAAAGCCAAGGCGTTCCACAAAGGTTTTAAATCCTTCGAAAGGATAATGCGGAAGCTTCCGCTGTTTCGGGAGTTACTTGCCAATAGCTTCCGTAATTCAAAAATTTTCTAAGTCTCGCGGGGTTTCGGGAGGATATGGTGAAAGCTTCCGCAATAGACTTCCGTTGTTCGGCGTTTCGGAAATCTTTTGTGAAGGTTTCCGCAACTGCGGGAGAAAAAATCAAAGGTTTCCGCAAATTTTCAAAGAAAGATCCTAAGTTCTCTTCTGAGTTTCGGGAGGATTTTACGAAAAGCACCCTTCGTTTCGGGAGAGATAATTCAAACACTTCCGCGATGTTTCCATAACAATTTCTTAATACCTTTCGAGTGGTTTGTGCAATTGGGCTTCCACAACTGCGGGAAGATATCCTGAAAGGCTCCGAAGTGTCGAGAGACTTTCCCAAAAAAATTCCGCAACGACGAGAGGGAAATCTAAGCTTCTCCGGAGTGTTTATGTGAACGGTTCCCTCCGTTTCGGGAGCAAACGCTGAATGGTTCCGCGGAGCTTCCTTCTTACGCTCCGCGACTTCTAAAAAAGCTTCTAAGTCCTTCTTTTTCGAAAGGTTTAAACACAGGCTTCCGCCCCTATGCTGAAAACTCAAAAGAAACACAACTGCGGGAAGATAGTTTGAAAGGTTCCGCAAATTTTTGGGAAAATTTTCTAAGTTCCGTTTCGGAAGGCTTAAACAAAGGCTTCCGCCTTTCGGGAGGAAAACCTGAAACCCTTCGCGTTTGCGGAAGATTTGAATGAAGAACTCCGCCGTTTCGGGAAGGATTGTCCAATGGCTTCTTCAACTTTCCAACGAAATTTTCTAAGTCTTCTTTCGGGAGTGTTTTACAAAGGCTTCCGCCACTGCGGGGCTTTATCAAATCGTTATGCAACTTTTCAGGAAGATTTCATAGAAAAGATTTCTGTTGAGAAACAAGATTTTCTGGCAGCCTTGGAGTGGTTCATGACAAGATTTTCTGTTGAAAAACAAAGATAATAGCTGGGATGGCTTCTTAAGGCAAACTTTCTGCAAAAAATGAAAGGAGGGGCCCCAATATGTTGAAAATTTTGGGGGGGATGTTGCTGCAACAACAAGATGTTTTTACATCTTCTTGGTCCTCATGAGCTCACGATGCTGATGAGCCCATTTTGGGTGACATGTAAGTACTTTCACAACACTATGATTTTTAGTAGTTTGTGTTTTAGGGATTGCATAACGTTTCTAAGCACATATTTGGATTCATTGCAAAAGAGGAATTCTAATAGGACTTCTTTCATTGACATGCAATATATTTCTATATCTTGCAGTATATACTTTTAGATATGACTCATTATCTTCATTTCATCCTTTCCAACTTTTTCTACTTTTATGGAGCTAGATTACTTTTTGGGTCATGTGTATATTTAGTAGGTATAGGCTGTGAAGTCAAGATTCCAAGTATGCAATGGTGGAGTGGTTTCTAGGATTCCAGTGGATGAAATATGATGAGTCAAATCTAACATTGAGTAGGTGAATTGTTCTCTGTGTGACACATGGAAACTAGTTGGAGAGTTTTCTATTTATATGAGATTCCAAAATTGCATTATGCTAAAACCCTAAATTTCTTTCCAAAACCCTAATTTGAATTGCTATGTTTAGTTGTCATTTTTTCTTAGTTTGAATTTCCAAAACCTTATTTCGAGTTTCCTAATTTTGAAATAGCCAAAATCCTACTCCACTATGTTTCTTTGTCTACTAAGTGTGTTAATTCTGCCGAAACCAAAAAGGCCTGAAAGCAATATTCCTGATGCTAACTTGGTCAAGCAAAAAAGCTAAGTTGACTACCTTCATATTTACTATTTAGCAGTCTTCCCGATCCTAACAAGATTTTAAAGCTTAATCATGCTATATCCAATCCTTCCATGCAATTTAATTTTCCTTGGCTAAAACTTCCATGAAATATATTTTGGAGAAAGCTAATTCTTAAATGGAGATTTGTTGGAAGGTTTAGCTTAGGAGTGATTTACCTTTTGTAGATCTACATGAAATTTCCAATTTAAGGTTGAGTAAAGGACATGTATGGTGAGTTTCCAGCAGTTTAGGTGTATATTTGGAGATTTATCAAAGAAGAAATGCTATAATGATTCTTTTCTAATAGTACGGAGTGAGATAACTATTGTTTCATCTTTAATGAATGCATTGTCGAAGGTTTTCTCTGGTAGGTGTCATCTAATTTAGTGTTTCTAGCAACTTAATACAAAAATTTAGTATGGAGGTCAATATGTTATACAGGTTGTCATTTATACATGGAAAATGAAGCAGCTACAGAATGAGACTAGTAGATTGGAGTAATAGAAATCATTCAAGGGCATATTTAACTACAAGAGATTGCTCAAATTCAGGGCTGAGACTACTCATTCTATAGGAAATTCAAAGTATTCATGTGAAAGGAAAGTTCTATTGGTAGTAGGTTCCTCAAATAGGGATGGTCTCGAATCAAACTCTATAGGTTTTTTAGATGAATCAATTCTTTTGGACTTTGTATCCTCCATGCACCATGTATGTGCTGTGGATTTGCATAATGATTGTTTGAGGACCATCTCTTCCTAAAATGAATTTGGAAAGACAGTAAGGCAACAGAGAAAAACTAACTCGCCAACCTTGAATGAGCTATTTGTGATGAGATAAAGGATGGTAGGCTTGGTTAGGTGCAATATTTATTGGGCTGATTACCTCTAAAATTTCCATGCTTATCCATTAAAGCTCTTCCATGCATGTCAGAATTTTGGAAGTTATCTTATTTGAGGAATATGATTTGTTGCCTTTATTTCCCATTGAAAGCATACATGCATGCAACTTGCTTTCCCTTAAGGATCTAGAGCATGCAAATTGTTGTTTTGGGTGAAATCGCGCTAAATAAACAACAACGACAATATCAATTTTTGTTTTGAAGGAAGAATTAATTGTTTTTTAAGGATAACATGAATAAACAACAAGGGGTGGGTAGTATTGGGTAGTATTATTCCCAAATGCATGTTGAGGTGATTTATTCTTAGAAAGTAATATTGTCAAGAAAACTAATAAACAATTATTTTCCACAAAAGGGTCATCCAAAGTTCAAACAACAAGTCAACCCATAGATTGCATGAATGTAGAATTTGTATTTTTAATATGTTCTATTTCCTCTTTCCACACAGTTAGGGATTCTATATCTACAAGGGAAGAAGAAAATTTGATTTACTAGAATTCAATAAATTTGATATATTAATTTTCCAATACACAGCCCATAAAAAACAAGAACCAGAATTTCTTAGCAACTATACAACATTTCCCTTTCGTTTTGTTTTCATGTTTAACTATATGCCATGGTTGTTTGCAAAACATAAAATTCCTAATTACCACACAAAACATAATAAAACTCTTAACAATGTGCCCCTGAAAAAATTGTGTATGTTCTCATGACAGTGAGGAGATTAGTGTGATTAAAAAGGTATTTGGTTAGTCCACAACCTCCTTTACCCAATCAGTTTTACCTATGTCCTTCAGCACCAAATCTACGCAGTGTGTAGCACAAGATGTTCAAAAAATGGTGGGGTACCTAATCATAAATAGTGTACCAGAGGCCATACAATTAGTTGCTTTATTGGTGATGATCTGTACAATATGTTCACCCAGCCTGTGATCAAACTCATCCATCAAATCACAAAGCATTTGAGCAGTGTTGATTCTGTCCGAGGCATCAACAAATTTAAGGAACACTATTAGGGTCCCATTCCTGGTATTTGTCCAACCATCATTCATGACTATGAAACCTTTCTCTGCTCCAGTAGTTACGATACTCTGCAAGCACAAGGTTGACATATTCAACACTCTCGGCTAGAAAATCAGTGTTGAGGCTCTCACATGTAGGGGATTTGAATCCTAGATCCACAATAGCAACAACTCCAATCATATCCTGCCAATAAAGGCTCCTAGCTCAGTTGAATGGAATGTCTAAGTAATTCCAAAAAATGGCAATGGACTTCCTTTCCTGTGTATGTACATTCTTTTTCCAACCCCTGCTCCTTGAGCTAGGTTTGTTATGTGTGGGGCACAAAAAGTGTTTATATTTCCACCTCATGGATGAGATTTGTAGGAACCAAGGAATAGGAAGCATAGGCATTTGGGTTTGGACATGACTTTGAGACTGTGGTAGTGAAACTTGGGTTTGGCATGCTGGATTCTACAGATAGGGACAACAAGGAGGTGTTAGAACAAGTTTGCCGAGTTGCAATCACTATCAATTCTTTGTTTATTTGTGCTTTCTTGACTATAAGTGCCAAACTTGCTTTATGTTTAACCTCTTGGGGGACAGCAAGACAGGGATTAATGCCATGCCTGGGAATTTGAGCCAGGTGGTATTTGAATCTGTCTATGCCATGACTACAATTAGTTTTTCCAAAATTTACAGAACAACTACAGTATTTCCAGGAATCTTGTCACAATAAGCCCATGCAAAATTCTTCTACTTAGAATTTTCAAGGCCTTGGCTGTGATTTTTGTTGTTGTCGGGGTTTATGGCAATTAAGGGTTCATGGTTTGCTACTGTTTGGAATTTGTCAATTGTTTTTTTCTCCAATTTGGTTGTTATATACACTAACAGCCTTCAAATGCTTGATCAAATGTTTCCTAGTTAAAATTTTCCCATGAGAAGAAAGGAAAAATACGTCTCTTAGGGAAAATCCATTTAGTCAAATTTCATTCTACTTGATGCCAATTGGAATATGAGGACAATCCCTGTCAAGAAGTTTGAGATATCACTCTTTGACAGAGTATCTTCCAGATTTAGAGCCCTATATTACAAATATTTTGTTACTTTTAATATAGGAGCTTACCCTGCCAAGATACCAATGAGCTAGAACAACGGGGGGTCAAGGAATTGGGGATCAGAATAGGGGAATGCCATTTCTCTGGATAAAAGGGGGGTCAAGGCATTGGGGATCAGAATAGGGGGATGCCATTTCTCTTAGATGGGGATCAAATATTGATCAATAAGAGATGTCTTCTGAGGTAGAGATTTTATTGCTTAAACACCATTGCTTGAGGGGTGCAAGGTCTCAATATAAATTTTAGAGGGGGGCTCAGAGGATAGAATCCTCTCAGATGCTGACTGTAAGACTCCTTAGGAATCAAATAGATTTATCCTTTGACTAAGGATGAATTTCAATATTTGTGAACCAAACAGGGAATGGATATCTTTGAATAAGAATTTCCTTCATGCTCCAAGGTATTACCTTAAATGATGTGCTTCCACCAGGTCGAATCCCCACTGAGCAGATTCCACAATATCCTGGCTCCCATTCCAACGTGTTTGAGCTTGGGCTTGTTGATACCCATTCCACCTAGGATGGGTGGGATTGACCCTTTCCATGATATCAAGGGAAATGCCCTTCCCCTCGACTGCTTTCCACCCTTCTAGAGGATTTTTTTAATCATCCTTCCCATTTTATTTAAGATATCAGTCGGGGCTGACAGGGTTGAGCACAGATAAAATGGGGAGGCTATAGAGGATTGATTTTATGAGAATTTTTATGGCCTGGGGATTCAACCATTCAGTGCTCGAGTCTACTCTTTTCCTTTTATGATTTTCAATCACAGGAAGCTAGTCAGTGGATCTTAGGTTTACCAGGGAAAGAAAGGTTCCCAGATAAGTAATGGATCTCCATTTTCTCTTAGCACAAAGCTCAATTTTTTTAGCTATTCTATAAAGGGTTATTTCATCACCATTCATGCCATAAATTTATATTTTCTGTTATTTAATTGACCCTTTGATGCATTCAAGTATTTAGAAATAGAAGGTTTAACTCTTCTAGCCGTAACAGTCTAAGCTCTGCCATGTAGAAGGGTGGTGCCATAAGCAAATTAGGAATGGCTCATAGGTTTGGTCCCCTAGACCAATTGGATACTCGGAAGCTTTCCATTGTTCTGTCTGCTTTTGGAGATCTTCCCAACATTTTGCCATAAGGATATATAAATAAGGGGAAAGTGGCAAGCCCTGCCTTAGCTCTTTAGTGCCATTGCAAAACCTCATGGGCCTTCCATTAACTAAGGGAGATACCCATTGAAAATAAATACATCCTTCTAACAAGGATACCCATTGAAAATAAATACATCCTTTTAACAAGGATATGAATTCTTCATCAGAATCAAATACTCCTGAAACTTTGAGAAAAAAAATTAATTCGCTTTGTCAAAGGTGTTTTCCATATGTAGCTTTAGGAACCATATTCCTCCTATTGAAAGCTTTTGCTGAGTGGATGGCTTCAGAAACCGCTCTGAGGTCAATGGCTTGAGGTTCCATGATATTATATCGATTAGGTTTTATATGAGACATTGCCAAGTGATATAGGCCTAAACCTTCATGAGGCAGATGTGTCAATCTCTATAGGGAACACTATGAGAAAAGTGAGTTAATCCCTCAATATAAAATATCGTATGAAAAGTGAGTTAATCCCTCAAAATACAAAGCATGGTATGCTTTGTATTTTGATCTCGTGCCTATAACCAAAGCAACTTAGTCCTTTGTCTCCAATATTCCTCCTCATTGTGATGGGTTCCGAAAAATTTGAGGCTGGCATTTTTCTCTTCTTCCACCAGGGCATTGGAATATCTAGCAGCATGAATCTGTTTTTGTATTCCTTGAAGGATTTTCTCATAATATTTACTCTCACCAGGATCCTGAACATTTGATTTCATCAATTCGTTAATATCTTTCCTAAGACTATATTTTTTGTTCCCGTAGGAAATCTCCAAAACCCTATAAACCCAGGGGGTAGAGCCAGGATGAAGAAACAGGTCTCTGAACTGATGATGCTTCAACAAGATTAAACTAAAGTTAAAGGGAAGGAGGCCATAATTTTTAGGCTTGTGATTTCCAGAGTGATAGGATTGTGATTGGATCCTATTGAAGGTATGACGTAGGAGACTAAATTGAGCCCATCATGAAAGACAGACTCTTGAATAAGAAACCTATCTAAATACTCAAATCCAGGACCATTTTTGCAATATTAGTCCATGTATTATTTCCTTTCCTAGTTATAATGTCTTGGAAACCAAACTGGAACACCAAATCTTCAACAATTTCTCTACAAGGGTCCTGTATCCTAGATCATCCCTTTTATCTTTGTTGTTAAGTATCAGGTTGAAATTGCCCATAATGATTCCATTGAAGAGGGGAGTGGAGGAAAGTAATTATGTTTCGAACATTGTTTTAGTTTTCTGGAGGATTATTAGGGGCATACACATGGAAAAATTGAAAGGACTGATTAGAAGAGACTACTTCACAATGTAGAGTTGTCCAATGATCAATCTTGACTTTACTCCTCACTTTGATAATAGAAGGGTCACAACAAATTGAAAGACCTCCAAGGAACCTTCTTGCTTGCTTATACATATTCAGCTACCTCTGTTGAGATATTGAGAAAAGTGTAAGTTTCACTTTCTTTCATGACCAACCTTATATTGTATCATTTATTATATTTAAGGCTCAAAGACCCTCTTGGGGAAAGTGACCTACACCTTGAGTTGTGTATATAGTAATATACTATATATACACCAACCATAGTCATCAAACTCAAAATCGGCAATAAATCAACAAGGATAATGCTTTCAAAAGGCTAAAGAGTGTATCAATTTTGATATTGTATCCTACACCCATATGCTAGTGAAAGTAAATTTTCTGTAAGCTTGTATTTGGTATAATACCCTTACATTGGTTTAATCAATGTTTTCCAATTTTTGTTAGTTTATAATATATATAGTTGTAATTTTAATTGCATATTAATGTCCTTTGGTCATTAGTTCTTTAATTTTTAATGTTCCTAGAAGTTCACAAGGTGTCACTTTCATAAGCTCATTACTTTGTAGTTCTTTTAATTCTTCATTTTTCTTTTCAATTTATAGTTCACACACGTTTATTCGGATTGTTTGTGGTTAATAAACTTGATTTATGGTTGATTGCTCAAATGTAGGCATGGAATTCAAGTTAAAGTTGATGACAATAGCAGGGAAAAGGTTGAAATTAACAATTTGGGATACAGGTATGTGGTCAACTTTTGAAATTGAAGCATGGGGATAAAAAGAAAAATGAAGCAATGCATTTTTTTGCATAATATTAGCTGCATGCTTCAACAAAAAAAAAAAAAAAAGAGAAAAACATTCCAACTATCCTTCCCCAATGAAGCCATGTATATATTTTGCAATAAGGGGTTGTCATTTATTTCTTTGTTGACTTTTATGCATGTATGCTTAATGTTTTTCATATTATAAAAGATAATTCATTTGCATCATAGTCTTTGTTTTGGAGTTTTGGAAGAGATTCCATTATGAGATAATCTCATGGTTTAATAATTCACCGTGAATATTTGCTAAGATATAGTATGTGGCATACATTATGATGACAAGAAGTATTTTATATTTGAGTGGCTTTATACAATTGAAATGCTTTCTTGCGGGTATTTTTGGGCCTTTTCCCAAAGCTTTGCGGACATTTCTGGGCCTTTTCCCAAAGCCTTGCAAGCATTTCTAGGCCTTACTAAATGAAGGTGAGTTCATTAACAATTTTATGATTTCTTGCATTTCATTTCATTTTCATTGGATTAGTATAATCTTGTAATGCTTTTATGGTTATGGTGTTTAGCAATTTTGAAGTATACCTTGTGGATCTAGTATATGATAAATGTTAATTATTTGTAAACGAGGGACTTATCCCAGTTTCTTTACCAACATAGATCCTATGTGAAATTACTTATGTAGATTTTTGTGGTTAGACATCTTTGGGGTCTCTTCAAATAGTTCCAAAAGTTAGAAGGAGCTCTAGGCTTATTATGGTAGATTTTTTTGCTTATCAATGTGTTTTGAAAAATAAATTGGATTTTAAGCATGGTTGTCTTTGGATATTATTGTCTTTTCTTAGAATTACAAATGATGCAATCTAGGCGTTCATATTCTCCTCTCCACAATTCTAAAAGGGTTCTAGCTCAATGGAAGAGCGCCTTCCTTACAAGGAGGAGGTTGGTGGTTCGATTCCTCCATGCCCTATTGATATTGCAATATTGGTATTTTTAATAAAATATATTTTATTATGATTTACTATGGCTATAGAGGGGGTTTCAAACCATCTTTGTATGTTGCTACGAGGGGGGTTCTAAACCGCCTTCATATGTCACTACGAGGGGGGTTCTAAGCCACCTTCATATGTCACTACGAGGGGGGTTCGAAATTGCCCTTGTATGTTACAACGAGGGGGGTTTCGAACCACCATTGTAGGTACCTATGAGGGGGGTTTGTAACCGCCCCCAAAGGTTTGTAATAAGGACTTTTAGGAGGGGTTCAGAACTGCCCCTATAGGAATCTACGAGGAGGGTTCCAAACCGCCCCTATAGGCTTCTACAAGGGGGGTTCAAAACCACCCCTATAAGCCTCTACAAAGGGGGTTCTAAACTGCCCCTATAGGCCTCTACAAGGGGGGTTCACAACCGCCCCTGTAGGCCTCTACGAGGGGGGTTTGAAACCGCCCCTATAGTCTTCTACGAGGGGGGTTCCAAACCACCCCTGTAGCTTTGTATGAGGGGGCTTATGAGGGGGGTTCACAACTGCCCTCATAGGTCTCTATGAAGGGGGTTCAAAACTGCCCCCGTAGGTCTATATGAAGGGGTCTACGAGGGGGGTTTAAAACCGCCTCCGTAGACCTCTACGAGGGGGGTCACAAACTGCCCCCAAAAGTCACTTTTGGGGGTGGTTCCAATCTCGTCAAAAACTGCCCTTAAAGGGAAAAACTTTTAACATTGGTGCCTTTAGGGGTGGTTTTTCCAAAAATGCCCCCAAAGCCAAAACGCCCCCCGTAGGTCACTTTTGGGGGCGGAAGACAACCCCCCCTAAAGGCCAAAAATGTAGTAGTCTTACTCATAGATTTGCATGGAGAGCTATCAAATATTTGTCATAGACTCCTAATACACTCGTTCAGACTTCAGTACCTACGATAATCTCATTGACAATGGATTAATACAATCATCCTCTCATAGGAATCATGGCCATAACTCCTAGCTTGGACTAGGGGAACACCTCCCAAGTCACTTATGCACAATTGCACTCAATCCAATTCTCCAACTTTCAAAAGATGTGATAGTGGTGCTCTCTCCTTCTTTTATAGATGGAAGAAGAATTGAGGAGCAAGTCTCTTAAGCTAATGCACCCGAATGGATGGATAAGGAAAGCTTGCTTTCATCCTTTTCTCCTTTTTTCTTTGCTTTCTGCTTGAACTTTTCTATCTTGCTTTGCTTTTCCTTGCTTTTTCTTATTGTTCGGCCTTATCCTGCTTTTGTGTTGCTTTCTGATTTATGTTGTTTTTCTTTAGTTGTGTTTCCTTTCTACTTTGTACCATATTTTCTTCCTTTTTCCTGATTTTCTAGCTTTGGATACTTTCATCTATCGTTTCTTGCAAGCCACCTCTTTGGCCAACCTTATCCCCTAAGGTGCACTTGTGGAGAATTATCCACTTTATTTCAATATAAAAATAACTATTTGATGAAAAATAATTAATATTAAGTGCTTATCAAACTTTAGGAAAAATAACCCACACCTCCTAATTAATTAAATGCATGAATTTTAAAAATTAACCCCAAATAAATGAAGTTTTTCTCCTCAACCCAAGGGATTTATTAGGTTATGAACTCAATCCAGTAGCCATCAATGAGGGGACATGACAACCCCCTCTCTCCCTAACCCTCCTCCTCCTATCCCTACCCATAACCATCCCCTCCACCCCTCTCTCTCTACTACTCACACTACCCCTGAACCCCTCTCTCTATATATATCCTAATCCCCCTCCCCGATCTCTCTCTCTCTCTCTGCCCCCACCCTACACCCCCCTTCTGTTTAACTACCATAATCCTCCTTAAACCATACCCTCCCCACCTTGATGTCTACGTCTTCGTCTCACCCAACCCCATCATCCCCTGTACCCCTAATCAGCCACACCCTCCACCCCCCAACCCCCAACTCTCTCTCTCTCTCTCTCTCAACTTACCCCTAAACCCCACCACTATATCTCTCTCCCACAACCTCCTCTCAACTTTTTTTCATAGTTTAAATACAATGTTATTCATATCATACTGTCTTAATGCTAAAAATAGTGTCTAACTCTCTCTCTCCCACACTCCTCCATGTACACCTAACACCAACCCCTCTATCTAACCCGAACCCCTAACACCCCCATCACTCTCTAACACTCTAACTACCCTTAACCCACCCTCTCTCCCCATAACCCCCTACTACTCTCCCTATCCATAACAACCCCCTCTTCCCCTCTCTTTCTACTACAACCCCTACCCCTAAACCTCTCTCCTAATCCCCTTCCCCATACCACTTACCAGGGTGAATACATAAAGATGGGTGTCTATTTCATGAGAATCGGGTGGGTGAGAATCATAGCAGAATCTATTCGGCCGAATAACAATATTTATTCAGCCGAATACAATAACTTATCCGGCCAAATAAATATTTTGGTTTGACCAAATAACCTAGAGCTGAATAAACATTAACAGTTCACCGTTAAAAGTAACGGTGACATTGAAGTGTGTGCAAGGAAGTGCCGACCGGGAAAATTTCCCAGCGTTTTTTTTTGTGTATTCGTCCGAATAATTATTCGGCCGAATAATGTTTCAGCTAAATCCTTATTCGGCCGAACAATTATTCGGCCGAATAATTGTTTGGTTGAATAATTGTTTGCCATATAAGGTCGATTGCGGCCTTGATTCTTTATTTTTCCCACGGGGGGTTCACTAGTAAGGCAATATCATATCACATTCATTCATATTGGGGGTCTGAATACTCCTAAAAATCTCATTAATATATTGCCCTGTATTAAGGGGTCAAGGGGGGTTTTTAATTTGACATAGTAATATAAATATTGGGGGTTGTTTTATTTGTGTGGGTTGAGGAATAACCTCCAAATCATGGGATGGATTCATACCTCCAAATAATGGGCTCAATTCATACACACCTAAAACTTAAGGACCCTCTATTTTTATTTGATATTGCTTATGATCCTAAGTTTTGCATAAATATGATAATAGTGTACCAATAATAATCTTGATGGAAGTTTCTTTGGATTACTGGCCTTGAAAAATCCTCAATTAATAGCTTATTTAGGATTGGTTTGAATTGATGTTATATTGTTTTTAATCTTTAAGTTTGAGCCTCTTATTAGGAAATTTCCTCTTGGTTTGTTATATCTTACTAATTTCTATACCATCAACTTCTTTTAAATAAATTTAGTTGGATCTGTAGTATTTCACCTACAGTCTTGTTGGCATCCTTTTGAAATTGTTCTTTAGAATTGAGTCAAGAATTTATCATTGTGTTTTAAAAAATATTCTCTCATTTTTTGAATGCCATCAATGGCCCATCGATGAATTTTAAAATATCTGTTGTTATAACCTATCAATATATTTTGAAAATGTTGTTTGCATGTTTTAAGAATATGTCGATGAATCCATGAGTGAAGTTTGATAATTTCTCTTGCCACGTCTTTAAAATTTCAATGATAGAACTATTGGTAGATTCTAAAACATGGTCCATGTTCCTATGGATCACACCAATATTCTATTGGTGGAATTTCGAATATTGTCCATGGTCACATCAAGGAGGATAAATAATGTGCACCCGCAACAGAGTAATAAATGTTATATGAACTGAGAAATATGCATTGGATCTAAATTGCATATATCCCAACACATATCTAAGGGTATATATCTCAACCAATAAGACATTTATTGCGATGATATGAGGTGTATATCGTATTCCCAAATAGAAAGACACATCTCACTTTCCAATATGTTTTGTGAATCTATCAAACCATAATTTTTCAAAACTCATTGATACTTTATCACATATTTCAAGAATTGATTGATTTTAATCTTTGAAACTTGTGGATAATCCATCAACGAGCTTCCTGAATTATTAGTCCATGTCAAAGGCAAAGACTATTGTTTTCACCTTTCTCAAATAATTTCTACGGTACACAAAATTTCTAAAATAGACTAGTACTCTTAACTTAACAATGATTTTGACTTATCATATCTTCCATTTTTTTTATAAAAATATATGTGAATGTTTATAATTCATTTAAAATTTATAGATTTATGTGTGAGTTAATTTTTTCATCCTTTCTTCTTCCACTAGAGACGAAAATCTTTTTGTAAAGATCTCGAAGCAACTTCTGCAAATGTATTTGACTTTTTGAAATTTTGATAATATTGTAACTATTATTGTTAACTCCACTTTGTGTTTTATTTTTGTGGGTTACTCTTTTTGTTGCTTAGCAAAGTTATTAGAAACGAGGTATGATTCTTGGAATAGCAATCAGTGTAATATTAGAATTTTGTGGCATTGAGATAACTAGGGCGATAGTATTTTGTTCTTTTACGTATAATGTTATTGATGTGACATCCAAAAGGTTAGTGTTGCCACTTGTTATGGATATGTATGCAATATTTCACATGTTCTCCATAATTGAGGTTGAGTTTGCTAATGTTAAAATTGAGTCAATCTTCTAACATTATATCTTTTCTTGTTCTATACGAGGCCAATTTCCAAAGTGTTTTTATTTTCTAGATAGAAGTCACATTGTAGCCTATGACACTGTTCAATATGCTTGAATATACATTTGGTTCCTTGTCAACTCCAAAGTTAAGAGATGTAGCTAATTGGGAGTTTCGGAGTTGAACAATTGTATTGTATTTTTTGTAGGCATTCTAGTAAAAGATCTAACTCTTCATTTTTTAGGTTGGGATTTATGTGGGTATTGAGATTCAATCAAACCTTGATCCACAACAACTAAGAAAAGTGATATAAATATTTCTTGGCTCACCAGAACCAAGAAAGTTAGACCAATATTTCTTGACTAATTATTTCTTTGAACTTTTTGTATTTTTCTTTAACATTTTCACATTTCCAGCTAGGAGTAGTTGTTAGATTGAGTTATATTTGACACATTCATAATTATAATTTCAATTCTTATATGCAAGGAATCCGTCATAATATTGTATTGGAACTGACATGATCATAGGTGAAAATATAAATCCTTATTTACATACCCTATTTGTTATCATTACCATGAAATGGTATCATATAAGTTTCACCATTTGTGTATCTTTATAACTATTGCATGCTTGAAACTTAACAATCGAGTTTTATCCCTCTTGTAAAGATAAAAAAAAACTAGATATGACCCAAGAAATGGTAGCTAAATGTTGTTAATTTCCTTGATTGCAAGAATAAATGTAGTGGAAGTGGAGGAAATTCATTGCATCTTGTGAATGACCCAAATCCAAGCTATGCACATGAACATATGATGTTATTGGAAAGTAAGAGAAATTTTTCTATGCTCATTTGGGTTCAAACATCAATGGTGTTTGTTTTTATAGGAAGTCCATCCACGAACGGGTTTCAATTTTGCATTTTTATGGAGTTTAATTTATTAATATTATAGAAAACATGATCTCTCTATGTCTATACTTGTATTTACATGATATAAAATTGGTAGATTGACATGCTGTGGTGTGAAACATCTACAATTCTCATATTTTCTAAGCATTGCACTGACTATTGGACTATTAGTCTTTTACATTCTTTATTACATTGATCTCTTGACTGGGTTTCCTTTTACACATTTTTCCTTCTCCGTTACTATTTCGTTGGGCCTTCCATTATCCAATGCTAGAAATTTATCAGTCACCCCTACAATTTTGGTGGGATCATTATTAGCATTATACTATTATTTTATTTAGCATCATGTTTTCTTATACTAAGATGCATAATGGCTCATGTTTGTTAAAACTTGATAATATGATATCAAGGGGGTATTAAAAATCAGTTGATAAAAATGGATACATATAATATCTGGTGAAATTAGGGGTTTTCGTAATTAGAAAGGTATATTGGGAGAGGGGTTCAACAATACAATTTTAGAAGACATTTTCCAATATTTAGTGAAATTAGGGATATTCTTTAATATCCTGTGAACGATCGTGCTATGTAACAAGTTCACTGAGTGAACCCCCCGTGATTTTTTCGCCGAACGATTTGTGGGGACTCTTTGCTATTGCGAAGCGACCCTACCTCTCGTTGTTGGGATCCCTACCTTGACCTCACATGCTGACTCTGCCGACTTGTTGGATGTGCTGACCTTCTTCGATGTCGTTGGGATTCTAATTTTTTTCATGCCACCCTTGCTTTCGACTCGCCGACTTTGCCGACTCTCCAATTCTCCCAGCCTACGACTCTTTCTGCCACCTTCTTGACGTGGGATGGTTCGTGGTGTTCGGCATGAACTTCTATAGCATCCACTTTGCGAGGTGAATTTTGGTTTTTGCCACGTTTTTTCAATTTACTTGCTTCAATTTTTTTTTGGTGTTCTAATCAGTGTTTTCATTGACAAGAGATCGGCGTTGCATTCCTTGTTCGGTTGCATTGCGCTTATTTGGAAGGTGTTCGACGTTCGACATTCGACATGAGATAACCTGCTCGATCCTGAGGTGATTTTGCTAATTTGTGTTTTAAACTTTGTGTAAATGCTGCAAGAGTGGTCGTGGAAGCTGTGTTTTAAATTTTGTGTTTTGTTCATGAATAGAGTTCATCTATGTTCATGTACATGTTGTTTTATTGGTTTGTATTAATTATTTTGGTAAATTAAGTCATCCTAGAGTAGTTATGAGCTAGTTAACTTATATTATGATAGATTGTATGCCTAATTAGGGCCTCCTAGATCTAATTTATGCCCAACTAGGTTTTTGTAATTGGTTATATACATATACATACATATATATATATATATATATATATTAATTTCCTTTCTCGGAATTCGAATTGTCTTATGTAACAACACTTAACTTGTTATTATTATGTAACAATATTTAACTTGTTATTCAATTAATGTGGAAATAGTTTGTACTTAAATATTTATATATTATATCATGAACAGAGTTCATCTCTATTCATTATATTTGTTAGTGCATTATATTTGTTTTTTTCTTTAGCAAAAAAAAATTATAAGGGTTACTTTTATTTGCAAGTACCAATTCATCAAGTTCTATTCTCATTTTATTAAAAATTTAAACCATAACATATGCACCATGTGATCCTTAAACGTGTTCTTTTTTTCCCTAATGAGGATCTCAAAACTTGCAAAACGCCTCTGTTCATGAACAGACAGAGTTCATGAACTCTGTCTATTCATGAACAAAGTTCATGAACTCTATTTGTTCATGAACAGAGTTCCAACAAATTATGAATTTGATCCTCTAGATCCAACATAAGTAGATCTAGTAGAGGCATAGCCCACATTAGCATAGGTTTATCCAGCAGAAGTAGGCTTTGCTCCTATCTAAGGTCTTTCACTACTGGGCTTTGCACCTATATCGGTATTTTATTGATTAATCCTTTAACACTTCCTCTCCACATCCCTAGGTACATTCTTAAAAAGGAATGCTAGAACACTAGGAGTAGTGCCAGATCGGATTGAATTTTATGAGGCAAGGGAACTGGGATTAGCTTCATCATACCTAACACCTTTTACCTCCCACCTGTGTACGTAGAGCCCCAATGTTTTGGATGGCCTTCCATCCCTAGAAAGGTAGGTTTAACCTAGCCATTTAATGTTTGGAGAAGAGAAAGAGACATCCCCGCACCCTTTGAAACAACCTTGATTTTACCTATTATGCTTTGGAAACAAACCTTACAGAAAGAAAGTTGTGATTCGCTCCTTATTTCCAAGAATCCTAGTATAAGTAGGATGGAAACCCCTATCGGAATCAGGTAGACCCTTTTCCATTCTTCTTCGGCTCCCTTTTTATCAAGTGGGTGCAGGGCTCCGGTCTTAGGAGTTCACTTTATTATAATTGATTATGCTAGGTGGTGACGCTGCTTCAGTATTGATGGAGTTTTCCCTAACTTTGTTTACCTATAAATCAAGTTCCTAAAGTATTTAGGATGTCATTAGCCAACTTATTTCCCTATTTAATTTTTGGGGTTAGCATATCTGTTCATGAAATCTGCTCGTGAAATCTGCTTATGAACTCTGTTCTAACAATTGAAAAGGAAGAAAGACCACACTGGCACACCTCTTTCTTCTTCACATTGACTTAGCCACTTTCAATTCACAAGCTGTAAAATAGCTATAAGTGTTTAGCAATACCAAACAAACTATTTGACCCCCATTAAATCTAATAAGTGAAAAGGAAGAAAGACCACATTGGCGCACCTGTTTCTTCTTCGCACTGACTTAGCCACTTTCAATTCACAAATTGTAAAATAGCTAATAAGTGTTGTCCCACCACAGGGTTGAACCTTATTAACACCACTAGACTAATATAGGAAATAAAAGTAATGTATAGAACTCCCTTTGACATGGGTGTTGTACCTCAAATGGTTGGATGGACAAAATTACAATTCACCATTCGTTTTAGCGAGTTTTGTTCTCCGTAGAACACCTTCTCCTATCTTCATTAGTAGTTAGCACAGATGCACCAAGTATTTTCTACCTTCGAGTTGGTCATCGAGAAATTTCATGTTGGACTTATGGACTTAGGTCATAGATGATTATAGTGCATAGAACACCTTCTCAAAACTTCATTAGTAAAGTTGTTGTTTCATAACTAAAGTTGTTCCATAAGTACAAATCATAGCAACACTTACAATCTTTATTTTGTCTTATATAACATAACATATTTCTCTAGGAGATTAGGTTAAATGTTTGGAATGTTAAAATATCAAAACATGTAGAATTTGAATATGTTATGAGTTGATAGTTGTGTAAATGTAGACATCATATCAAATGGAAAGAGAGGAGTCTTTGAGGAAAAAGCGTAGGAGGTCATCACGGTCATACGGAATTGGTCTCTTGACTGATAATCAAAGGTTGTCAGCTTCATATCGGGATTCAATCTTGTTGTATAGTTCACATTCATGTGATCACTAGCTAGGACAAAGGGGTACATATGATTCCCCCATATATTTTATGGGAGAACGTCGATCTTGACCTTTTGTTGGAATGAACATTTAAGTTTTAATACATGTATCAATTGTAATTTTGTGCGTATTCAAAAAGCTTGTACATGTTTACACACAACTCTGTTTGTCTTTGAAGTAGAGCAAGGTTCAAAAGATTCTTCTAGTTCTACACAGAGGGATAAAGGTCAAGCAAGGAGAACAGATGTTGAACCAAATGTGGGTGTAGAGAAAGGTTCGGAAGAGGCTTGTAATTCTACACAGAGGGATGAAGGTCGAGCGAGGACGACATATGTTGAACTAGATGTGGGTTGTACACCCGTAACAACTTATCCATCTGATTTACCTGAGGAGCTTCCATGGGAAAGTGGTGTTCAACAAACGACCCTTGAAAGCTATAGATCTCATTATGAAAGGTTGCAACATGATCTTTCTAGTTTGGATCTCCATCCAAAGAGAAAACAAAGTCTAGATATTGTTTTGCAGTCATTACAAAAATTCATTGAGGTATATGAGGATCTCACACCAATGACGGACAATTTGTTTGACTTGATGTAGAGGAGAAAGGTACAAGTGATGGGTCTAGACAAGTGGGCTATTGTAAAGGAGAGAGTGGCCAAAGAACATGCCAACTCAATGTTTAACTTTAAAGAAGGCCTAAAGCGAAAAATGTTGAAAGTGCAATATTTCAAGCATCCTGAACTTGCACATCTATTATATGATCGGTTCCTTGCAGCCTATGGTCGGTTTCCATGGAATGATGAGGTTCCTAATTATTTTTCTAGATTTTTTTATGCAGATTTTTTTTAAATATGAAGCCAGACTATACCGATACTCATTCTAGCTTTTATGGATTTGGAAAGGGGTGAATATACGATTGAAAAGGTGCTCTTAGAGATCCCACAACTCTTCGACCTCCAGCCCAGATATCTCTCCCATCTAGGCTTGTGACTTTAAAATCGTACATGGAGCCCACATCACAACTTGGGACAACTGCAAGGGATTCTGTTGCTGAAGGTTTAACGTCATCATTTGTAGGAGTTGATGTGGGATTGGTTTGAGAGAGGGCTCAAGCCACTATTCATCAAAAGTTTGTTTACAAAATGAATGATTACGTAGATGGAATGCGCATTGAATATATTAGGGCTTATGCTAAGGTTTGTTGCGATACAGCTTTGGATGTCCTATCCCATGACATATCGAGTATAAGAGAGTTTTGTTGTTTATGTACCTACAATCTATTTAATTGTTTTATTCTTTTTGAATTGAAATTTTTTCTACATTATATCTATGACATTATTTATTTTTTGATGTATAGTAATAAATATATTACGTACATTTTTATTGGTTGCAGTTTTCTAAAATGTTGAATGAACATAATTTTCAACTCTCCACTAGTGAAAATGGAGAAGAGCATCTTAGGGAGGTATATTTATTATTTACATATTTATATTTATGTTTGAAATATATTGTATGCTTTTTTTGAATTTTAATTTATCTATGTATCTTATTGTTAATGTGACTTATCCATGCAGGTTCATTTAGATTCCAACTTTTTTTATGATTTTCCATTTCTTGTGAGCTCATGATTTCAATTTTTTTGTTTTGGTTTTAAGTGAATTTCTTAATATTAGTTTATTTTGCTTGCACAATGTTTTATTTATTAACAAAATTTAAATTTTAGGGAACACGAGAACATATGGAAATTGGTGGTGAGGATATAGGTTCTTTGATGGACGTGGGCATTGGCACTGAGGTAATTTTGTTACTAATTGAACTATTCTTTTAAAAAAATATATATAAGTTTAATATTTTAATTTTTTGAACATAGTTTAAAATTGTTTAAATAATTTATGAGATTCATAATTTGCTTTTATACATGTTGCATGTTGGGTCTCTTCGAGGTAAAAGGAAGACCCCAGCGGAGGATAGTGGTGGACTTTGATTTAAAGAATGATTTTTATTGGTCTTTTTTTGTTTTCCCATACTACCATATTGCATATATCTGCATGTTGAAACATATATTGTAGTTGTTTTGGACATCCAGGAACTTTATTTTTGGATTATATATGTACATTGAACACACATGTTCAAGAACTTTTTTTTAGATTATATACATGTACATTTAACTTACATATTAGAATTGTATTTGCTTTGAATGATCTAACTTTTTTGGAGGGCTAATTACATAGCATACTTTGTGTGGTAAATGCTTAGAATATGATTTTGCATGATGTTCATGAATGTATGCATTATTAAATTTGTATGAACAAGTTACAATTTTCTTTCATAATGGTAGTCAATTTTATATATAGTATAATGTTCAATCTTGAAATGGTTTTAAAAGATATTAGTGTTGAATATGATTGTCATTGATGTCAAACAAGCTTAGTAATGACAAAGGAATAACCAAAGACTGATGGCAAGGCAAACAGAAGTGAAATTCAAAGGAACGTCAAAGGGAGTGATGACATGGCATGTATAATGATGTGGCATGTGTGAGGAGGATGGAAAGACACATGATAGTGTCCTAGTGCTATCATCAAGTCAGTGTTGCAATCTGACATCATTCTAGAAAAGAATGGCAAGTTGGTGAAACTTGGAAATTGGCCAAGTATGGAGAAATTAGTCAAAAGTTCTCTAAGAGGATGCCCACCATAATTCATGGTTTGAGGATAATGCCCACACCATCATACCAGGCTATAGGTTGTTGAAGTGGCTATCTAGTCATGGTATCAGTTTTCCTTAATCATTTTTTAGGAGAAAGATATAGGCCTTCCAAAACAGGGTTTCGCATCAGTGGAAGTAAAAGTGACTAAGTAGCCTCAAGAGGACGCGCGTCACAAATAATAGGTTGAGATAAATGGCCGCAACATATGTCCAGGTTGTAGCCTAGTGGTTTTTCTACCAATCCATGGTATCAGTTCTCCTATTGAGTGTTTGATGACATAGATATAAGTATGCCAAAGGTAAGGAAAATACTATTTTGCACATTAAAGAACAAAATAAAAAAATGGTTAAGTGTTGAAAAAGGGGCAAGGGTTAAGAATGCCCGCAAGGGAGCTTAGTTAAGCCCATAGGGGCTCATTTATGCCCATAGGGTCCAAAGATATACCCACAAAGGGGCTCAGAGATATGCCCCTAAGGGCTCACATACATGCTCGCAAGGGCTTAAAGGATAAGCCTGTAAAGACTTAGGGATATGCCCGTAGCATTTGACCATAGGGGATTTCCGCAGAAAGGGCTGGGAAGATGCCCTCATGCCCGGAAGGATGGATCCCAAGGGAGATGCCCACAAAAGGAAAATGATCTCAAGAAAGGAAAAAGGGGCAAGGCTTGTAAAATGTCCGAAGGGGCATAGGTTAAGTCACAAGGAATTATCTAAGGCTCACAAGGGCATGGAAGATGTCTGTAGGAGCTTAGCTAAGCTCTCAAGAGCTAGAATATGCCTGCAGGAGCTGGAAAAATGTATGCAGGGTCAGAGGATAAGCCACAGACACTTAGGTAAAGCCCACAAGGTCCTGGAAGATGCCCACAGGGGCTTAGATAAAGCTCACAGGAGCTTGGAGATTCCTGTAGGGGCTGGCTAGATGCCTGCAGGGGTTTGCATGCATGCACATAAAAGCGTTTATATATTGCCCACATAGAGAGAGCCTGCGTAGGAAGAGCTCGCAGACATGAAACAAAGAAATCCCACAGCCTGAGATGATTAAAGCCCTCAGGCTAAAAGGATGAAGCAAGAATGTCTTATTTAATTAATTAAGTAAATTTTTAAAACACGAAATTATAGATTAACGAATCACCTATCAGAGATATGAAGAGGGGTGATGGTGAAAGGCCATGAGCCTGTTATGAAACAAAGCAATGATTCAAGATAAAGAATATATATAATAGAAGATTGAAGTGGAAGAAGAGTGTCTTTTGTGTCTGTATTTCATGATGAAGATTTGAAGTAAAATAAAGACCAGAGAAGGTAAAAAGCAGAATAGAATGCTTCTGTTTTTTTTAGCATGAAGATCTGAGGAAGTGAGGGGCTAGATAAAGAAATAGAAGAACATAAGATGTATGTTGAAGTGTTTGTTGAAGATATGATGCAGTAAATAGGCCAATGAAGATCCTTGTAGCAGCAATACAGAGACCAAGAGAAGATAGCAGGAAACAGAGCTTGAAGAAGGTCTTAGAAGTTTAATAATATCAAATTAGGGTGGTAGGGTGGTGCTAGGGCAGGCTACATGTCTGCAAGTGGGTTGTAGCCTCCCTCCAGTGGTAGATGGAAAGTAAGGGTGTCGAAGGATCCCTCCATTAGCAGCTGATAAAACCAAGGGGTCGTAGCCTCCTTCAAGTAGTGGATGGAAAATAGGGTGTAGTAGCATCCTTGTTTGTAGTAGCAGGAAGAAACCAGGGTGTAGTTGTAGCTAGGGTTTTCACCCTAGCTTGTGCAAATGAGCACCTACTAAGGAGAAGGGACTCCTTAGTAGCAGTTCAGTAAAAACAGTAAATAAAAGACAGTACAGTAAAACATTAAACTACTCTAAGCATGTGCATAAAATAACAGAAAGATAATAAAAATGGGTTTTTGTATTGATTATACCTCCAATGTGAAGGTTGATGAAGCCTTTGCAGTAGTCCAAGAGGGTTGCTTCCAAGCTCCAGTGTTTTTTCTTTCTCTTTCTCCAAAGGGTTTTGGAAATGGGCCAAAGGGGCACTTAAGTCTGAAAGTAGCTCAAGGGTGAGCTAGGGTTTCAGGAGTGATTTTGGCAGAGTAAGGACATGGATGATTGTGGATGTGAAATGGGGGGCCTCCATCACCTATTTATAGGTTTTTTAATGGTGGAGTGTTGGCCCATGGTTTTGGGCACCATATGGTTTAGGTCAGCTGTATAGGGTTTTTGCTTCATTTTTTTCCTCTTTTTCCTCTTTTTTTGTATTTTTTATTTCCTTTTTGGAGGGTTTTTTCTATTTTGGGGAAAAATATGGGTTTTTTGGCCTTTTGGAGACTTTTTTAATGGTTTTTTTGGCCTTTTGGAAGCTTTTTAATGGGGTTTTGAGGTTTTGGAGGCAAATATGGTAGGAAATATGGACAAATGAGTCATGTAATGAGGGAGATGAGGCAGTGAGCCCTTTTTGAGTGTTAGGAGAAGGGACTCCTTAGTAGCAGTTTAGTAAAAAAAGTAAATAAAAGACAGTATAGTAAAACATTAAACTACTCTAAGCATGTGCACAAAATAACAGAAAGATAATAAAAATGGTTTTTTGTATTGATTATACCTCCAATGTGAAGGTTGATGAAGCCTTTGCAGCAATCCAAGAGGGTTGCTTCCAAGCTCCAGTGTTGTTCCTTTCTCTTTCTCCAAAGGGTTTTGGAAATGGGCCAAAGCAGCACTCAAGTGTGAAAGTAGCTCAAGGGTGAGCTAGGGTTTCAGGAGTGATTTTGGCAGAGTAAGGACATGGATGATTGTGGATGTGAAATGGGGGGCCTCCATCACCTATTTATAGGTTTTTTAGTGGTGGAGTGCTGGCCCATGGTTTTGGGCACCATATGGTTTAGGTTAGCTGTCTAGGGTTTTTGCTTCCTTTTTTCCTTCTTTTTCCTCTTTTTGTAATTTTTATTCCCTTTTTGGAGGGTTTTGTTATTTTGGAGGAATTTTGGATTATTTTGGGGAAAAAAGGGGTTTTTTTGGCCTTTTGGAGGCTTTTTTATTGTTTTTTTTGGCCTTTTGGAGGCTTTCTAATGGGTTTTTGAGGTTTTGGAGGCAAATATGGTAGGAAATATGGACAAATTAGTCATGTAATGAGTGAGATGAGGCAGTGTGCACTTTTTGAGTGTTAACAGATTGCCCCCTGATGTGTGAGGGCAGGAGCTCATCATATGGCCGATAGACATCATAAGTCTTTTATGGTTTTCCTGGGGTGTGGAGAGGAGAAGAAACGAACTAGAGCCCGGAACAACGGTCCCGAACGAACTGCAAAAATTGAAAGTACATGACCTCAATAATGAATGAGGAATAATCTGAACTTATGGACGAGACGGGCATTCCCATGCTCGTATCAAGATATAGAACAATAACAAGGGGGTCCAATAAATCGGGACTTGAAATATACATGGCCTCAAAGGAGGAAGAATCTCAAGATATGGACGAGGCGGGCATACCCATGCTCGTATGAAGATATATAAAACATAACAATGAGGCCCGAAAAGGGGGACCTGTAAGATACATAGAGAACCACTGTGTACATCATAAGAGCTCAGAGGGGACACAAATCTGGGACATACTACTGGGCTGACCATGTCTGAGTTGAAGAACTGTTACACTGGAATAACAATAGTACTGCTGAGTGTGGTACAATGAACTAGAACTGAACTGGGTACTCAAGGAAGCATATAACTGGATGGCTTCCGAATACAATCGCCAACGCAACCCATACATCCACGAGAACATAGAACTGGGCATTCCGAAGTGACTCACCAATGTGCTAGAGTCGGGGTAAATCCGGGGTCTTCGACCAATAACTGAAGGGATATATACCCTGCACGATTCTCAATGATGTGATCAAGGCGTTGAAGTCGAGCATGTGAGAAACAACCACTCGGAGAGGCAATGATGAATCCTCTCAAAATGGTCCGTAGGCACTCACCACAAATGGTAATGAGTCCAAGGCACAGGGACCTCTGGGTCTATCCTCTGGAATAGAGGGGCTGTCGTCGATAGAGGGAGACCTACAACTAGCAAGGCAATGATGTTTCCTTGATAGGAGCACGAGGTGGAGAACCGAAGTGTGAGAGTACTGATGGTAGGACTAACATACTATGGGGGATAACTGTATAAGTAGAGTCGGTGGACTCAAACTTCCTTTGTTCAGAGTATGACGATGGGGTATGATCGGACAACAGATGAAACTGACTAGTGGGAAAGGGATCATAGCTATAATAGATAAAGGATAGTGACTGGAATGAGTGATACTCAAGGTGGTGTAAGATGGCAGGAGTGTTAACACCCAAAAAGTGCTCACTACCTCATCTACCCATTACATGACTCATTTTTCCATATTTCCTACCATATTTGCCTCCAAAACCTTAAAAAACCCATTAAAAAGCCTCCAAAAGGCCAAAAAACCCCTTTTCCCCTCAAAATAATCCAAAATTCCTCCAAAATAGCAAAAACCCTCTAAAAAGGGGAATAAAAAATACAAAAAAGAGGAAAAAGAGGGAAAAAGGAAGCAAAAACCCTATACAGCTGACCTAAACCATATGGTGCCCAAAACCATGGGCCAGCACTCCACCACTAAAAACCTATAAATAGGTGATGGAGGCCCCTCATTTCATATCCACAGTCAACCACACCCTTACTCTGCCAAAATCACTCTTGAAACCCTAGCTCACTCTTGAGCTACTTTCACATTTGAGTGCCCCTTTGGCCCATTTCCAAACCCCTTTGGAGAAAGAGAAAGGAACAAAACTGGAGCATGGAAGCAACCCTCTTGGTCTACTGCAAAAGCTTCACCAACCTTCACATTGGATGTATAATCAATACAAAAACCCTTGTTATTATCTTGTCTTTTCTTTTTTATGCACATGCTTAGAGTAGTTACTATTTTACTGTACTGTCTTTCATTTTCTGAATTGCTACTAAGGAGTCCCTTCTCCTTAGTAGGTGCTCATTTGCATAAGCTAGGGTGAAAACCCTAGCTACAGTTTTGGCAACTCCACTTGTGTTCCTTTAAATTTCTGGTTATAATTTTAAAGTTTTAAACGTTTTTAATTTTCTGCAATAT
The DNA here is from genome assembly GCA_027924585.1 of Larix kaempferi. Lineage (NCBI taxonomy): Eukaryota > Viridiplantae > Streptophyta > Pinopsida > Pinales > Pinaceae > Larix > Larix kaempferi. The sequence continues at coordinate 3,457,154 of BSBM01000619.1, forward strand.
TTTTTTGTTTTTTTCTTTCGGCTATCCCTTTCGGCTGCCATCAACCGCGTCTTTTTCCCCCGCAGTTGCGTTCCGACTGCGTCTTTCAGACATTTACCTGTGATCCGACCGTGGCTCTCAGACTGTTTCCAGCAATCTACAGGTGGTTTTCAGTCTGTTACCTGTGATCTGACCGCGGCTATTAGTTTGTTTCGTGCGGTCTGACCGCGGCTATTAACCCATTTTTCCGCGGGCCGTATGCGGCTTCCAACCATTTTTCTACCACCTGCCTACGTCTTTCATCCTTTTTCCCGCATCCCGCTTGTGGCTTTCAGCCATTTTTCTGCAACCTGCCTGCGTCTTTCAGCCTTTTTTCCCGCGTCCCGCTTGCAGCTTTCAGCCATTTTTCTGCAACCCGCATGTGTCTTTTGGCCTTTTGCCTGCGTCTCGCATGCGGATTTCAGCCATTTTCCTGCAACCCGCCTCCGACTTTTGACCTTTTTCCCATGGTCTGACTGTGTCTTTCGGCCAAAATCCTGCAACCCGTCCGCGACTGTTGTGCTATTTCCTGCGGTCCGACCTCTCAGATTTGCCACAGACCCACGGTCTGTTTTCTACACTTTTTTCACTGTTCTGAACCCAGCACTTTGCTGCAATATTTTCTGCACCTGCACAACCATTTGTCCTATCTGCAGCCATACTTCCCTACAGCCTTTTTTCTGTAGTATTATTTATGTTCCATTTACAGAATATTTTTCAAAAAATTTCATCATTTTAATTGAAAAGAGAAAATTTTGCATTTCAAAGTTTAAATTCTGTATTGTTATTTTTAGTTAGAAAGTTTCCCACCCCGTGGCACTTTTACTTGGGTTCATCATCTCACACACACATACTCTGTCACCTAATTCAAGTGAGCCCTAAAATACTACTTAACACAACCAACATTCTAACCCCACTTGGGGAACACATAAGAATTTTTGTAGTTAGGAAGGATCGGGGGGATAGGCATCCAAATAACACCCCTTGGTTGCTTACACTTGAGACATAGTTGTTGTCCATTAGGGAACCAAAATCCCCTAGTATTTTTTGACATGGTGTAAAACCAATTTATCGGGAAGGCCTCTCCCCTAGGAGGGTTGAAGTCGCCAGACTGGTTCCGGAAGCCTGAGTGGAATACCACAATCCATTTAGTAACTGAAGGATACCTTTTGCAGTTCTCGGTGTATCACCCGTATGGGGATACAGCGGCGATAGAACCAAACGGCAGATTCACCCAACCGAACGTGTCATGAACGAGATATCTTAGTTGCTTTTCTTCTAGGATTGACTACCCGGTGTCCCTCCTGGTAGGGGGATATCTTTAGCCACTTGGCTCTACTATCCATATTGTCTGACTTGGATTTCATCACCTTGCAGAGGATATGTATAGTTGAGTTAGAATACTATTTAGCTAGGTGTTTGCATGCTCCCTTACCTCCTTTTGGTCTAGCGAGTCCACTATTTTTATTTTTTAGGAAACCTTCTGCTTGTTGGTATTCTGACCATTTTTGTTGATACTCCACTTATTGTAGCACAACTGTTACAGTAAGTGTTTTGAGTTGGTTGTTGGACTGAGTGCCATATTTTTTGAGCTCTCCTTCTGCACACTCAATTGCATTAGGGTTTTTGAGTTGTTTTTCACTCAACACAACCCCCAGATACTTGACACCATCTGTCACCATTGAGTCCCCGAGACATTCTCGACGCCTCCGGGGCTAACCCCCACAGCACGGTTCACTTGACATCACCCGTCATAGATGTAGATCTTCATCACTTGATACCACTCATCATAGATGTCGAGCCTTGTCACTTGACTCCACTCGTCAACGGAATAGAACTCCGTCATCCGATCTAGACACCCCTTATTTTACCTCTGATTCTGAGGCAGAGTCCGAGAACCCCACTTACACTGCACCAACTAGCCCCATGGCTAGCGTGACTTCCAACCCTTTCTTTGTAGGGACCATTGGTGGAGCATCCACCACCACACCAGCTACCACACCTGCTATGGGTATGCCCCGAATGGGGCCCACATCTACCATTATGATCACTATACCCATTCCAGTAGCTGGCATACCTATCCCCACTCCATTAGTGACTCACACTACCCTTGGCGGTGCAGGACCATCCCATACCACTTTCGTCCCTCCACTTGGGGGAAACATCCCAAACCCAGCCCCTCCACTTGGGGGCATTCGCCCCAACATGGTCACAGTCACTAGTATGTCACATCCTTCTACTAGTTTTCCATTCATGGCTAGTCTCAACCTTCCTGACCTAGCTAGACTGACTAACGATCCCATCAGACACGATCCTATGTGGCCTCACATGCCCACCAAGCTCCCCTCCGACATCCCTAAGTTTGAGGGCAAGGCAGTTGAAGACCCCCAGAACCATATTATGTTCTTCCATCTATGGTGTTCCTCCAACTCCATAGTGGATGACTCTGTCCGCCTCCGTCTGTTACAGCGCACCCTCACTAGCTCCGCAACTAAGTGGTACATTGAGCAACCCTATGGGACCCATGCCACCTTTACTTCCCTTGCCTCGATTTTCCTGCAGTTATTTCAGTTACCTGTCCGCTATGACGTGAGATTTGAGATCCTACTGTCTTGCAGACAGAACATGGCTACCCACATCACTAACCACATTCATGAGTGGCATCGACGCCGCAGCCTCTGCAAAATCAAGTTAGATGACCGTATCTTCTTAGATTGGTTTCTAAAATCCCTCCTTCCTGTCATCGCCAAGGATGTGACATCCGAACAACCCTAGTCCGAAGAAGAGGCCATCCTCAAAGCCCAACAATTTGACCTTATTTACGTCCAATCGGGTTATCTGTATTTCATCATACCTGACGCCCCTCACGGTGATTCCTCCCGACATGATGCGTCGAGGGCATCCCATGCCGCAGATGGCATCATTGGCCGGATTGCCTCGCATCCCCAACCCTTTTCCATAGCAAATCCTAGCCATGGCCCCCACCTTTCATGGGCTACATCTCAGTCCGGAGCAACCAATTCGTATGCTCCCATGGCACATCACTACCATTCCCATGGACCCTCATTTCCACCTCAGAGCTTTGGTCATGCATCCCCCTCTTACGCCCCCCCAGTCACACCTAATCCATAGTACCAAAAACAGGCTGCACCAGCTCCTGTGTCCTCTCAAGCCCAACGTGCTTATTACCCGCCACAGGCAGCCCCTGCGGCAAACCCACAACCCGTTCTGCATACGTATCTGCAACCCCCACAAGTTTCAGCATCTGCGCTGCCTCCACCTACTTATTATCCACCACAGCCTGCTCCCACACCTGCACAACCCCAGAACCCACCTGTTTCCCAAGGGCAAGTGTACGCCCAACATAATCCGCAACAGAACCAAAGTAACTAGTGCCAACAGGGCCAGCAAAACCATGGCAAAGGCCGTAACCGTGGGAACAACCCACCTCCAGACGAAGGTGGTCAACCTCCCAATCCCCCAAACAACAATAACACGGCACCTACCAACCAGAACCCTGATCGGCCACCCAAGCAGGCCAAAAATCCTAATTTGTGAATAAACCATCCCTGTTCTATTTGCGGGGTCTATGGCCACTACACACATGCTTTCCCACATTTGGAGCAAGCTCAGCAACTCTGGACTGATGATGCCCATCGCCAAGGGCATGCATCTCCTCAGGCACCGCCCAACCCCCCACCACCTGAACATCAACCCTTGGTGTTACAAAACCCCTTACCAACCCAAGGTGTAGTGAACACTTAGCCGTTGGCTCCCCCTCTAGGCAATGCGCCACCACAACAGCAAATCACTTATGTCGCTCATGATCAACCCATTATAGACTCAGGTGCCCACCAATTGTTAATGATGTCATCCGTCGATGTCAACCTCCAAGATTGTCGGAACCAATATGGCTCCACCCCTGAAGCCCCTCCCTCAGACAAAAACACTAGATGGCACCTCCAAAGCACCTCGCTTCCCACTTCGTCACATCAACAATAATCCCAATGCTCGTGCTGCGTCTAATTACAACATTGTAGATGACTTAGCCCAGTCTCCCGTAGCCATGTCTGCGTTAGAAGTCTTAAAAAACTATCCTTCACAGCGCAAGACTTTGCTCTCCGCCATTGTTGCTATTGACCCAAATGATTCACGACTGATGGCCTTCGATTTGGACCAGTCCGAACCACGCCTGCCTTCCACTTTAGTGTTCCAAGTTTCTATTTCTATTCGAAATCTTGTCATCCATCGGTGCATTATCGATGAAGGTGCCTCTACATGCGTTATGTCCACATTCGTTTCGCAGAAGTTGGGATCCCCTACTCTCCAGTAGTCCACCACCGCATTGCGAGCCTACGACGGCCGTTCATCTCAACCCCAAGGTCTCTTAGCTAATGTCCCCGTCCAGTTGGCTGGTAAAACAGTGCTCATTGAAATAGAGGTCATCAATGCCCAACTTGATTATAACCTCTTACTTGGTCGCAGCTACATGTATGCCATGCAGGAAATTGCCTCATCCATTTTTCGTACCATGATGTTCCCCCATGACGGACGCGTGGTCAAGGTCGATCAACTCACCTATTATGATCTCAATGCCCCTGCTGCACCCGAAAATGTTCTCCCCATGGTTGAACAACCTGTTTGTGGTGCGAATACCTCATTTTTTTCCTCCGTGGGACCCGGAGTTTACTCAGATACGTCGATGACCTCAACATTCCAATCCATTCCATCCCCATCACCCGCGACCGAAGTATCTGACCTATGTACCATTTCCCACAATACAAAAACACCCAACAATCAACCGCCCTTAATACCCAAACCACCATTGGTACCTAGTCACATTGGTGTTACACCCATCCACACAATCCCCTTCCTATTCCCTCCCTCGGGAGTAGTAAGCACCTCGGTTATGGCTACTCTTAGCCTCCCCGGGTTAACCTTAGGATTACCTGTGTGGTATATTTCGCCTCCCGTTCCCCCACTGACACCAAATGTCAACCTACAACCGGTGCCACCCATTGCCACTACTAGTCAACCATCTCCCGGTGTCACTACCCCTTCGTCATCTACGAATCCCCCCCCTCTTATCAAGCACACTGGGGGCAGAGGCCCACAACCATACCCTGCTGTAACCCCCGCCCAAAATAGTTAAACCCCCCCTGTGTTTCGTGCTCCTCCCAAATGCTCGTTGTGTGATGAGTTAGGCCATCCGACTCATCAATGTCCACAATTACCTGCATTATAGGAACACATGCAAATTCTTGACAATGACCCCAACATCTCGGTTGTCGAAATCGATCCAACCCCTAAGCCTCGTAATAAATCACTGCATACCAACCACCCTTGTGCCATATGCGGTATTTATGGCCATTACTCACATCACTATCCTTATCTCCCAGATTACAGAGCAGCTCTCTACGATTTGAATAATTTGGACCTTGAGACGGCACCCCCGACAATTGAGGAGATCCACCCTCCCGTATCACCCTCATCTGGAGAGATTAACACCATTTATATGATCTCTTCGACTACCACTCCCTCATCAACTGATTTGACAACTCAAAGTTTCCGCAGTGATGAGGAGATTCTAGAGGCTCTCACTGCCCTGGATTATCCCTGGGAAGACATGCACCATCGTTCCTATTTCCTCCCAGAAGAGTCCTCCTCCACCACATCCACCCAATTTGTGGTTGGGTCCAAAGATTTCCTTCCCACCAAAGTCGACTGGTTTAAGGATCCCATTCCCGCTTCTGATGCCTTTGAGGAAGGGAACATGGCCAACATCTCACCCACAATCCAAATTGATATCGCTGCCCCAGGATTTTCTCTTGAACTCATCGCTTTAGGAGCCTCCTGCAGTGAATATGAGATCGGAGCATACAAAAAACTTTTCGAAGAGTTCCGTGATGTCTTTGCCTGGTCCTCTACCGAAATGCCTGGTCTTGAACCTGCAATTATAGAGCCCCACATTGACACCCCTGGGATAGGGGGCATGATCAATCATTTTGAACCTTCCCCATCACATCTATCTCAGCACGCCAATGATCCCATTGTTCCAACCAACACATATGTGATCCACAATCACAAACCCCATGCACATAGCATGGGGGCAGGTCATTAACCCTGCTCACTTTTTCACATTTGTGATCTCAACCATTTTTTGAGATCACGTGTCACTTGTATATTGTATTTGATTTGATACGCCTAGTATTTCTCCCCCGCGGGCCATCATTTCTCCCCACAACTGCATCCTTCGCTTGGTGGGCTCACCTTTATTTGTAGCCATTTTTTAACCTAGTTCTTTCCTTTAACCATTCTGGAGTCCTTATGACCTCCGTTTTTCGCACCATTTACACTGCCGAATTCATATTTTCATGCCTGTGATGATGCGTGAGATCATTTCTCGCTCTCACCAAAAACTTTAGGGCATTTTTTTCATGCCCCTCGTCGCCTCGGTTTGCGTGCCACATCAGTCGTTATCCATATTAGCAGTATTTTATGTCGTCAGATTCATTTTTCTGTGCTCGTGATGATGCTTGAGATCATTTCTCGCTCTCACCAGGAGCAATATCAACATTGTGTCCCGACACCTTGTTGTAAAATTAGTCACAGCAGATCTAATGAACAAGTAAATCAATCACAACAGATGAACATAGAAAATATGGTGCAAAACTGTGCAAAACATGCAGCAGTGCTGAATATCCCAGAAAGGGTGAATGAATTACAATACAAACTGTCACAATGACTGAGCAATTCGAATTGCCTAAGGAGGTCATTCGAATCATTGAATGGAGTAGCTTGACTCCAACTAGGAGTCCTCATCAATCAATCGGTGGTGCTCATCAATGCACAACAACCAGTCATCCAGGTGTCAATCTGAGTCTAACTGAGTGTAATAAGTGTAACTGAAGTGTGTAGCACTGATTAAGGATCAGGAGGCTCAGTGGGGGCACATGGGAGGCTAACTGAAGTCAGAACAAGTCATCTAGTCAATCTGGAGGTCCAACGGAAGTGAAACAGTCAGTCGGGAGTGAAACTAGCCTCAAATCAGGGAGAATCGGAGCTAACTGAATGTAACTGAAGTGGAACTGCAGTGGTAGGTGAACAAGTGCGCCCTTCTCTGGAAGTAGGTGAGAAGTGGGCGCCTTTCAGCCTAGGAGGGCTAAAACTCTATGGTAGGTGGCTCCCGGGTGCTAGAATGAAGTGGATAAGGTGCTGGAGGCATCAAACTGGTGACTGGGATGCATGCAAGTGCATGCAGGTGCATGCAAACCCTAGATTCTGCATGCAAACCCTAATTGCATGCAAGATCCTGAAAAAGATGATGTGGATATCCTAACACCCCCCCTCAAGCTAGACTATGATGTGCCAACAAAAATAATGTGGCGCCCTAGTAACTAAGACCAAAGGTCACCCCAATACAATAATCCAAAAAATGTTGAAAATAAACTAAGTGAGGAAAGAGGGAAAACCCAGTGGGAAGAAAGCCCCCCCTCAAGCTAAAGCATAATAATGAATCAATCTGTCTCCACCATGATGGAACTCACCCCCAACAGTGAACGGAGGTAAGAGAACTTCTTCTCAGTGAAGCTCTTGGTGAAGATGTCTGCAATTTGCTCATCAGTAGGGCAATATTGCAGAATGATGGTGCGGTCATGCACCAGCTGTCGAATATAATGCATATGAATCTCAATGTGTTTGGTCCTCTGCCGTTGAACTGGATCTGTGGAGATCTTGATAGCACTTTGATTGTCACAAAATAGGACAGTCGAAGTAGTGCCACCAAAACCAAACTCGGAAAGAATACCCTGCAACCAAACTGCCTGAATGCAGGCATTGACTGCCCCTCGATACTCTGCCTCTGCTGAAGAAAGTGCAATGGCTACTTTCTTTTTGCTGGACCATCAAATAGCACCATGACCAATCATGAAAACATAACTGGAAGTGGACTTCCGATCAATGCTATCACCTGCCCAATCTGAATCAGTGAAACCAATGAAATCTAGCTCAGAATCTGCAGCATAATGTATGCCAAACTGTCTCGTACCTTGCACATAATGCAAGATCCGCTTGGCTGCTCGCCAATGAAGCTCATGTGGCTGCTGCATATATCTTGACATGGCACTCACGGCATATGAGATATCAGGCCGTGAGTGTGTCAAATAAAGTAGTGAACCAATCAACTGTCGATACATACTGCAATCTGCAAGCGGTGTGGAATCTCCCTCCTCAAGACTGATTCCTGAGAGGAATGGGAACGGGGCTGCCTTACATTCAGCCATATTAAAATTCAATAATAGGTCGGAAGCATATTTTTGCTGAGATATATTGATCCCATCAAAATTTTGAGCTATCTCCAAGCCCAAAAAATGACTCAGCAAGCCCAAATCGCTCATGTCAAAAGCTAGATTTAAGGCAGATTTTAGCTTTTTTATTGAAGTAAGTGTGCTACTAGTAATAAGCAAATCATCAACATAAAGTACAATAACCAACAAATTACCTTTAACTCGCTGAAGATACACATTCGGATCAGATTTGCATCTTTGGAAATTCTGAGAAAGAAGGAAGGAGTCCATCTTTGCGTATCAAGCTCTTGGGGCCTGTTTTAACCCGTACAAAGATTTCTTCAATCTACAAACCAATGATGGATCTGATGTATAACCCTCTGGCTGCTGCATATAGACCTCTTCAGCAAGGTCTCCATGTAAAAATGCACTCTTCACATCCATGTGGTGCACTTCCCAGTGCTTGGATGCGGCAATAGCTAAAACAAGGCGGATGGAATCCATCTTTGCAACCGGTGCAAAGGTCTCAGTGTATTCCACTCCTTGGACTTGGGAGAAACCTTTTGCCACCAACCTTGATTTATATTTGCTGATAGTTCCATCAGCAGCAACTTTAGTATGGTAGACCCATTTACACTTCACTAATTTTCTTCCAGGTGGAAGAGAAACTAGCTCCCATGTGTTGTTCTTTTGAAGAGAACTGTACTCTTCATCCATGGCACTTTTCCATCTCGGATATCGATGGGCTGAATGGTATGATATAGGATCTGAACCAGCCATCAAATAAAAAATCTCAGGAATAAATGGATCAGCAATAGAAAGAGCCATACCTGCTCTTTGAAAGTCTCCTCTTGTTCGTCTCGAATCAGCAGGATTTCCAAGATTCGAACCAGCAGAATGTAGAGTGTTTTGGGCCCACGTTGGTAACTGAGGAGGATCATAATGATCGGATTCCGAACCTGATATGTCATGATCATCATATGCTGCTACAATATCAGAAATATCAGAACTCATACCTTCATTATCGCTGCTCGGATCTTCTTCTGGTGAAGGCGGTGAATCGGCAGTCTTCTCCTTGACTAGTTGCAATTCTTGAAGCGGTTCTTCAAATTTCACACTGCGCTCTATGAATATCTTTTTAGATATGATATCCATGAGTTTATATGCTTTTGATTCTTCCCCATATCCTATCAATATGCACTCGATACTTTGTGGATCCAAAGCTCGTCTCTTCTCAGAAGGAATTCTAGCCCATGCAGTAGAGCCAAAAACTCTCAAATTTGACACATCCGGTTTGTGACCAAATAATGCTTCGAAAGGAGTCATACCTTTCACGGATGAATGTGGAACACGGTTCTGTATATATGCAGCAACATTGATTGCTTCAGCCCAAATATTTGCATCCAAACCTTTCGATTCAATCATGCATGTAGCCATCTCTTTCAGTGACCGATTTTTCCTTTCCGCTACACCGTTCTGCTGGGGTGTGTAGGGAACTGTATGTTGGATATTAATTCCGCTTTGGGCACAAAGTTGCAGCAAATCGGACTTGATATATTCCCCACCATTATCAGATCTAAGAGCTTTGATCTTGCTCTCAGTGGTGGTCTCAACAGAATCCTTAAAATCCTTGAATTTTCCAAGCACTTCTGACTTGTTTTTGAGAAAGAATACCCATCTAAAGCGGGAAAAATCGTCAATAAATGTCAAAACATACCTTGAACCATTTAATGACATATGGGGCAGCAGACCACTGATATCAGAATGGATCAATCCCAAAATAGTAGAAGCTCTGCTAGCTTTGCCGCGGTCGAATCTGTGCTCGGGGTGCTTCCCAATAATGCAACCAGTGCATATTCCCTTCGAGGAACGGAGTTGTGGAAGCCCATCTACCATGGATTTATTTGACAGCAGCAGCAAATACTTATAATTTAGGTGTCCAAATATTTCATGCCAAAGCCTACTAACCTCATTACCATGTGTGCGAAGAGCAGTGGGCTTTGCAAGCGGAATAAAGTGCGAAAACTCATAGCATTTTGCAGTGTGGTTTGCCTTTCCAACCGCAACTAGTCTTCCACTTTTGATATCAGAAATTTCAACTGTATTAGGGCTGAATGTAACTTGCTTTGGTTCACCAGTATGTGTCATTTGATACACAGAAAGGAGATTTGAAGCCAAGGAAGGCACATAGAGAACATTCTGGAAGCTTCCATGTTCTACATGAATCGTACCTTTGCCCTTTGAAGAAATTTTTGAGTCATCTCCCAAATGGATGGGGATGGAGCTGTTTGGATCGAATGAGGAAAAAGAATCAATATTTGCAGCCATATGATTTGATGCACCCGAATCTATCAAGAGAGTAGTGGGCTTCGAAACCGTTGCCATGAGTGCTTGTCCTCTTTCATGATCATCATTCCTATCCTTCTTCCTTGCACCGTCAGGAAGCGTTATGTTGTTCTTTTCCAAAAGGAGGGCCATTTGATCTATAGTCTTCTTCATACATGAACTTTCGGGATGAAAGCCACGGTTACAATAAGTACATTTATATTTTTGGTTACCTTCTTTGCCCTTTTGCTTGGATTTCGAACTGGATGGTGCATCCGTTTGCTTGCCTTTGTCTTTTTTCTTGTGAGGCTCGAATTTGGGCTTCTCCTTCTTTTGCTTTCCTTTACCATTCGAGATCTTGGGTCCTTGAACAAATAGGGATGAATCTTTGGAGCTTATGGACCCCATTTGAATCAACTTGTCATGCTCTTTTGTAACGGACTCAATGAAGGAATTCAAGGTAGGCATCTTCCAATTCGGGGTAGTTAGCCGACCGGAATTGAAAGTAGATACAAATACTGAATAATCTTTCCCAAGCTTGCTTAGAATGGAGAGGATCAACTGTTTATCCTCTTTGATAACACCACTGTTCTTCAATTGCAAGTTCAAGTTCTTGAATTTTGTGAAGAATTCATTGATGGTCTCAAAATTCTCAGGATTAAGGCCAATCAATTCATTCTCTAATTGAAAAGCCCTAAGCTCATCCTGCTTGCCGAATAGTGTTTCAAGTTGCTCCCATATAGCTTTTGGAGTCTTCAATCCGCTGAGATGGAAGTGAAGATCTTTGGAGATGGAGAGACAAAGAAGACCATAAGCTTCATCAAGCTTGTTGTAGTGTTTGGTTCTATCTGATAGATTGCTTGGCTCCAATTCAAGACCAATAGTGACTCGGTAGTAACCTTTTGAACGTAATATGATCTCCATATCATCTTTCCAATCAAAATAATTGAATGGGGTGAGGATAGGCTTTGAAGAAGAGTATTCCATTGCTAGGAGCGAGTCAACTGATGAAGAGGAAGCTTGCATGCACACTATAGCGAATGCAATTGCTGTAGGGAAGCTTGCATGCAAAATGGAGCGAGTGCAATTTGATGGAGACAATAAACCTGCAAATCACATAAAACCAAGAACTGTAAGGTCAAACAATCCACCCTTTGAGAGTTGCATCACACCTGGGATTGGATTTCAAGCAATGTTGAATGGGTCCAATGTATCAGATCCAGGAATTATGTGGTAACTCAAGCTTCTGGAGTGGTATTGGAATAATTTTCAATCTTTGCATGCACAGGAGCGAATGCCCTTGAGATATCTCATGCCAAACTTTTTGCAATTTTTAGAAATTCAGTCAAATCTTCTTGTGAAAACACCTATAGAAAGGAGATCTTGTCCCTGCAATGGCTCTGATACCATGTAAAATTAGTCACAGCAGATCTAATGAACAAGTAAATCAATCACAACAGATGAACATAGAAAATATGGTGCAAAACTGTGCAAAACATGCAGCAGTGTTGAATATCCCAGAAAGGGTGAATGAATTACAATACAAACTGTCACAATGACTGAGCAATTCGAATTGCCTAAGGAGGTCATTCGAATCACTGAATGGAGTAGCTTGACTCCAACTAGGAGTCCTCACCAATCAATCGGTGGTGCTCATCAATGCACAACAACCAGTCATCCAGGTGTCAATCTGAGTCTAACTGAGTGTAATAAGTGTAACTGAAGTGTGTAGCACTGATTAAGGATCAGGAGGCTCAGTGGGGGCGCATGGGAGGCTAACTGAAGTCAGAACAAGTCATCTAGTCAATCTGGAGGTCCAACAAAAGTGAAACAGTCAGTCGGGAGTGAAACTAGCCTCAAATCAGGGAGAATCGGAGCTAACTGAATGTAACTGAAGTGGAACTGCAGTGGTAGGTGAACAAGTGCGCCCTTCTCTGGCAGTAGGTGAGAAGTGGGCGCCTTTCAGCCTAGGAGGGATAAAACTCTGTGGTAGGTGGCTCCCGGGTGCTAGAATGAAGTGGATAAGGTGCTGGAGGCATCAAACTGGTGACTGGGATGCATGCAAGTGCATGCAGGTGCATGCAAACCCTAGATTCTGCATGCAAACCCTAATTGCATGCAAGATCCTGAAAAAGATGATGTGGATATCCGAACACTTGTCACCTCGGTTTGTGTGCCACATTGGCCGTAGCCCATTTTTGACACACTTTATATCATCGGATTCATTTTTTCAAGCCCGTGATGATGCTTGAGATCATTTCTCGCTCTCACCCTCATATGTTTCAGGTATTTTTTCTAAAATGTTCCCTCGTCACCTCGATTTGCGTGCCACATCATTCATTATCCATGTTTGACACTTTTTATATCGTCGGATTAATTTTTCCGCGCTCGTGATGATGCTTGAGATCATTTCTCGCTCTCACCTGGCGCAATTTCACCATTGTGTCCCGACACCTTGTTGCCTCAGTTTACGCGCCACATCGACCGCCATCGGATTATTCCTCATTTTTACATGAGCCATTCACTCCTTTCATACTGCAATTATTTCATTATTTTGCCACCATTCATTATCCCACAAGGAGGCTCACTAGTGTTCCCCCCTACCCTCGTTCTTGATCATCATCAATGTTCCTTGATTGAGCACTTCCTCCTTGCCTGACGATTCCTTTTGTTCGGTATAATTTTATCCCTTATTCGGGTCAGACAAGTCCTTTACAAAAAGGGCACTTAGGGAGTTTCTGTTAAGCTCTTTTCTGACTCTTAAAACAATGAACAGATCGCCGAGCAATCTTGCTTCCTTTCATGCTCGTTAAAGTACCTGAAAGGGCGTCTATCTGGTATAAGTTTAACCCTTTTTCCGGACCTAGTAGACTAATTATGAAAAATGAATACTCTAGTCACACCGACTAGAAGAGTTCTTCATTGCATCCTTTTATGCTTCTTCGGGCCTTGGAGAATAAAACATGAAAAAACAAGCCCCTGGAGTCTTCTTATCGCTTTTAGACTCTCTAAAATTGAAAGCAACCACGAGCATGCACTGTCCTAGGCTCATACAAATCCACACGACGGTACCATTCAATTATTTCAGAGTCTTCTTATCGCTTTCAAACTCCTTCAAATTGAAAGCAAGCACGAGCATGAACTGTCCTGGGCTCATATAAATCCACACGGCAGTACCATTTTAAACACACTTCTTCTAGTTCCTTAACCCATGAAGAAGTCCCCCTATGCCTCTTCGCACTATGATCGATCATCTCGGCAACACCCCCAGTAAGGTCGCCTTTGTTTAGAGTATTCTGCAGTCTCCTTCCATTTTACACCAACTTGAGTACCACTCACCCCAGTCACTATCCTTGATCCAATATAACTGTCATCCATTTCCCTCCAGTCATTTTCATATGTTTCCCGATCATCCCCCATCATCATACTCTGAACAAAGGAAGTTTGAGTCCACCCACTCTACTTGCCCAGTTATCCCCCACAGTATGTCAGTCCTACCATTAGTACTCTCACACTTTGGTTCTCCACCTCGCGCTCCTATCAAGGAAACATCATTGTCTTGCTAGTTGCAGGTCTCCCTCTGTCAATGACAGCCCCTCTATTCCAGAGGATAGACCCAGAGGTCCCTGCGCCTTGGACCCACCACCATCTGTGGTGAGTGCCTACAGACCATTTTAAGAGGAGTCATCATTGCCTATCCGAGTGGTTGTTTCTCACATGCTCGACTTCAACACCTTGATCACATCGTTGAGAATCGCACAGGGTTTATATCCCTTCAGTTATTGGTCGAAGACCCCGGATTTCCCCTGACTCTAGCACATTGGTGAGTCACTTCGGAACACCCAGTTATATGTTCCCGTGGATGTCCGGGTTGCGTTGGTGATTATATTCTGAAGCCATCCAGTTATATGCTTCCTTGAGTACCCAGTTCAGTTCTAGTTCAGTGTACCATTGAAGGTATGACTCCCCGTCACTATGATCCAGCAGCTCATCAGTTCCTCTGGTACCACACGCAGCAGCACTGTAGTTATTCTAGTGTACCATTTCTTCAGCTCTGACATGGTCAACCCAGCATTATGTACCAGATTTGTGTTCCCTCTGGACCCTTATGATGTACACAATGGTTCTCTATGTATCTTACAGGTCCCCCTTTTTCGGGCCTCACAGTTATTTTTATGTATCTTGATACGAGCATGGGTATGCCCGCCTCGTCCATATATTGAGATTCTTTCTCATTCATTATTTGAGGCCATGTATATTTCAATTCCCCATATTTTGGACCCCATTGTTATTATTGTTCTATATCTTGATACGAGCATGGGAATGCCCGCCTCGTCCATATGTTCAGATTATTCCTCATTCATTATTGAGGTCATGTACTTTCAGTTTTTGCAGTTTGTTCGGGACTGTTGTTCCAGACTCTAGTTCGTTTCTTCTCCTCTCCACACCCAAGGAAAACCATAAAAGACTTATGATGTCTATCGGCCATACGATGAGCTCCTGCCCTCACACATCAGGGGGCAATCTGTTAACACCCAAAAAGTGCTCACTGTCTCATCTACCCATTACATGACTCATTTGTCCATATTTCCTACCATATTTGCCTCCAAAGCCTTAAGAAACCCATTAAAAAGCCTCCAAAAGGCCAAAAAACCCCTTTTCCCTCCAAAATTCTTCTAAAATAGCAAAAACCCTCTAAAAAGGGGAATAAAAAATACAAAAAAGAGGAAAAAGAGGGAAAAAGGAAGCAAAAACCCAATACAGTTGACCTAAACCATATGGTGCCCAAAACCATGGGCCAACACTCCACCACTAAAAACCTATAAATAGGTGATGGAGGCCCCTCATTTCATATCCACAGTGAACCACACCCTTACTCTGCCAAAATCACTCTTGAAACCCTAGCTCACTCTTGAGCTACTTTCACATTTGAGTGCCCCTTTGGCCCATTTCCAAATCCCTTTGGAGAAAGAGAAAGGAAAAAAAATTAAGCTTGGAACCAACCCTCTTGGACTGCTGTAAAGGCTTCACCAACCTTCACATTGGAGGTATAATCAATACAAAAACCCTTGTTATTATCTTGTCTTTTCTATTTTATGCACATGCTTAGAGTAGTTACTATTTTAATGTATTGTCTTTCATTTTCTGAACTGCTACTAAGGAGTCCCTTCTCCTTAGTAGGTGCTCATTTGCACAAGCTAGGGTGAAAACCCTAGCTACAAGGAGACTACAGAATACTCTAAACAAAGGTGACCTGATTGGGGGTGCTACCGAGATGATCGATCCTAGTTCCGAGAGGCATGGGTCGACTTCTTCACGGGTTAAGGAACAAGAAGAAGTGTGTTCAAAATGGCACTGTAGTGTGGATTTATACGAGCCCAGGACAGTTCATGCTCGTGGTTGCTTTCAATTTTAAGGAGTCTGAAAGTGATAAGAAGACTCTGAAATAAGGGAATGGTACTGTCATGTGGATTTGTACGAGCCCAGGACAGTTCATGCTCGTGGTTGCTTTCAATTTTAGAGAGTCTGAAAGTGATAAGAAGACTCCAGGGGATTTCTTTTTCGTGTGTTAGTCTCCAAGGCCCGAAGAAGCATAAAAGGGTGCAATGAAGAACTCTTCTAGCCGGTGTGACTAGAGTATTCATTTTTCGTAATTAGTCTACCAGGTCCGGAAAAGGGTTAAACTTATCCAGATAGACGCCCTTTCAGGTACTTTAACGAGCATGAAAGGAAGCAAGATTGCTCAACAATCTTTTCAATGTTTTAGGAGTCAGAAAAGAGCTTAACATAAACTCCCTAAGTGCCTTTTACGTAAAGGACTTGTCCGGCCTGAAAAATGGATAAAATTATACCGAACAAAAGGAATGGTCAGGCAAGGAGGAAGTGCTCAATCAAGGAACATTGATGATGACCAAGAACGAGGGTAGGGGGGAACACTGTTGGGCCTCCTTGCGGGATAATGAATGGTGGCAAAAGAATGAAATAATTGCAGTATGAAAGGAGTGAATGGCTCATGTAAAAATGTGAAACAATCCAATGGTGGCCGATGTGGCATGCAAACCGAGGAAGCAAGGAGTCAGGACACAATGTTGAATTGTACCTGGTGAGAGCGAGAAATGATCTCAAGCATCATCATGAGCTCGTAAAAATGAATCCGGCGATATAAAAAGTGTCAAAAAATGGAGAACGACCGATGTGGCATGCAAACTAAGGCGACGGGGGGTGTTTTGGAAAAAATACCCAAAAAATATGGGGGTGAGAGTGAGAAATGATCTCAAGCCTCATCACGGGTTCAGAAAAATTGATCAGAGGATATAACATATATCAAAAACGGGCTACGGATGATGTGGCACACAAACTGAGGCAACAAGGTGTCGGGAGACAATGTTGGAACTGTATCGGGTGAGAGCAAGAAATGATCTCAAGCATCATCACGAGCATGAAAATATGAATCCGACAGTGCAAATGGTTCAAAAAATGGAGGTCATAAGGACTCCGGAATGGTCAAAGGAAATAACTAGGTTAAAAATGACTATAAATAAAGTTGAGTCCACCAAGCCAAGGATGTAGTGGTGGGGAGAAATGATGACCCGCGGGGGAAGAATACTAGGTGTATCGAATCAAATCATATATACAAGTGACATGTGACCTCAAAAATGGTTGAGATTACGCATGTGAAAAAATTAGCAGTGTTAATGACCTGTCCCCATGCTATGTGCAGGGGGTTTGTGATTGTGGATCACATATGTGTTGGTTTGAACAATGGGATCATTGAAACACTGAGATAGATGTGATGGGGAAGTTTCAAAATGGTTGATCATGCCCCCTATCCTAGGTTTGAGGTAATCTATTATGCCCCATAACTCAGAGGTGTCAATGTGGTGCTCGATGATAGAAGGGTCAAGACCAGGCATTTTGGTATAGGACCAAGCAAATACATCGCGGAATTCTTGGAAAAAAATTTTGTACTCCATTCTCGTACTCAGTGTAGGAGGCTCCTAACGTAATTAGTTCAGGGGCACCTCCTGGGGCAGAGATATCAATTTGGATTGTGGGTGAGATATTGGCCATGTTACCTTCCTCAAAAGCATAAGGAACGGGAATGGGATCCTTAAACCAATCGACTTTGGTGGGGAGGAAATCTTTGGAATCAATCACAAATTGGGTTGCTGTGGCGGAGGAGGACTCTTCTAGGAGGAAATAGGAATGATGGTGCATATCTTCCCAGGGGTAATCCGGGGCAGTGAGAGCCTCTAGAATCTCCTCATCATTGCGGAAACTTTGAGTTGTCAAATTGGTTGACGACGAAGTGGTAGTGGAAGAGATCATATAGATGGTATTAATCTCTTTGGATGAGGATGATACTGGGGGGTGGATCTCCTCAATTGTGGGGGGTGTCGTCTCAAGGTCCAAACTATTCATCTCATAGAGAGCTTCTCTGTAATCTGGGAGATCAGGATAGTGATGTGAGTAATGGCCGTAAATACTGCATATTGCACAAGGGTGGTTGGTACGTAGTGATTTATCACGAGGCTTAGGGGTCGGGTCGAGTTGGACAACCGGGATGTTAGGGTCGTCGTCAAGAATTTGCATGTGTTTCTGTAATGCAAGTAATTGTGGACATTGATGAGTCGGATGGCCTAACTCATCACACAACGAGCATTTATGAGGAGCATGAAACACGGGGTGTTTTTAACTATTTTGGGCAGGGGTACAGCAATGTATGGTTGTGGGCCTCTGCCCCTAGTGTGTTTGATAAGAGGGGTTGGATTCATACATGATGAAGGGGTAGTGACACCAGGAGGTGGTTGAATAGTAGTGGTGATAGGTTGCACCAGTTGTAGGATGACATTTGGTGTCAGCGGGGGAACGAGAGGCGAAATATACCACACAGGTAATCCTAAGGTTAACTCAGGGAGGCTGAGAGTAGCCATAACCGGGGCACTTACTACTCCTGAGGGAGGGAATAGGAAGGGGATTGTGTGGATGGGTGTAACACCAATATGACTAGGTACGAGTGGTGGTTTGGGTAACAAGGGCGGTTGATTGTTGGGTGTTTGTGTATTGTGGGAAAGGGTACATAGGTTAGATATTTTGGTCGTGGGTGACGGGGGTGGAATGGATTGGAATGTTGAGGTCATCGACGTATCTGAGTAAATTTCGGGTCCCACGGAGGAAACCAACGAGGTAGATGCACCACAAACAGGTTGTTCAACCATGGTGAGAACATTTTCGGGTGCAGCGGGGGCATTTGGATCGTAATAGGTGAGTTGATCGACTTTGACCACACGTCCGTCATGGGAGAACATCATGGTACGAAAAACAGATGAGGAAACTGCCCGCATGGCATACATGTAGTTGCGGCCAAGTAAGAGGTTATAATCAAGTTGGGCATTGATGACCTCTATGTCAATGAGCACGGTTTTTCCAGCCAATTGGACGGGGACATTAGCTAAGAGACCTTGGAGTTGAGCCGAACGACCGTCGTAGACTCGCAACGCAGTGGTGGACTGCCGGAGAGTAGGTGATCCCAAATTCTTCCAAATGAATGTGTTCATAACGCATATAGAGGCACCTTCATCGATAATGCACCAATGGATGACAAGATTCCGAATGAAAACAGAAACTTGGAACGCTAAAGTTGAAGGCAGGCATTGTTCGGATTGGTCCAAATTGAAGGCCATCAGTCGTGAATCATTTGGGTTAATAGCACCAATGGTGGATAGAAAATTCTTGCGCTATGAAGGATAATTTTTAAAGACTTCTAACGCAGACATGGCTGCGGGGGATTGGGCTAAGTCATCTACAATGTTGTAATTAGATGTAGCGCGATCATTGGGATTATTGTTGATGCGACGTAGTGGGAAGCGAGGTGCTTTGGAGGAACCATCTAGTGGAGCTGGAGGGATACGTAATGACTGATCAGTGGGATGAGAGTTAGTGTTTTTGTCGGCGGGAGGGGCTTCAGGGGTGGAGCCATATTGGTTCCGACGGGTTTGAAGGTTGACATCGATGGATGACATCATTAACAAGTGATGGGTACCTGAGTCTAACATGGGTTGATCAGGAGCGGCATAAGTGATTTGTTATTATGGTGGTGTGTTTCCTTGAGGGGGAGCCAACGGCTAAGTGTTCACTATGCCTTGGGTCGGTAAAGGGTTTTGTAGCACTAAGGATTGATGTTGAGATGGTGGGTGGTTGGGCAGTGCCTGAGGAGTCGCGTACCCTTGTCAGTGGGCATCATCGGTCCAGAGTTGCCGAGCTCGCTCCAAATGTGGGCAAGCGTGTGTGTAGTGGCCATAGACCCCGCAAATAGAACAGGGATGGTTTGTTCACAAATTAGGATCTTTGGCTTGTTTGGGCAGCCGATCAGGGTTCTGATTGGCAAGTGTCACGTTATTGTTGTTTGGGGGATTGGGAGGTTGACCGCCTTGGTCTGGAGGGGGGTGTTCCCACGGTTACGGCCTTTGCCACAGTTTTGCTGGCCCTATTGGCGCTGGTTATTATGGTTCTACTATGGATCTCCTTCATTTCTCTCGGACTGATGAGATTGATTGTAACATAGTCAATTTAGTTGCTAACATAGACCACAAAGAAACTAACTTAGTTGAATCTAAAGATACCTTTTGGACATTATACTTTGATGGTTCTAAAACTCTGGAAGGATCCGGAGCCGGTTGTGTTCTAATGGATCCAAAGAAGAACAAGTATTTTTTGTCTTGTAGATTAGAATTCGATTGTACTAATAATACCGCTGAATATGAAGCTTTGGTACATGGTTTAAAGAAGGCCATTGGCTTAAATGTTAAGTACCTGAAAGTTTTTGGTGACTCCGAGATAGTTGTCAGACAGGTAAGGGACACCATCCACTGCCTCTCACCGCACTTGAAAGGGTACCAGGCTGAGGTATGGGATTTAATCATGTATTTTGACGCTTTCAATATAAGATCAATTCCCAGATTGCAAAATGCTGCTGCTGATTTGTTAGCAACATCTGCTTCTAGATTGGTGCCGTCAAATAACAAATGCTCTATTGAATTGATTTTCAGGCCTTCCATTCCCGATAACATCACGAACTTCAGAGTATTCGATGACGATGAGCAAATTATCAGTTTCCTGACAAACGAAGACAGTTTTCAAGGAGCCGCAATAGATGAGGAAGAACATGATGCTGATTTGATGAAGAAGGAAGACGAGAAAGGAAATTTCATGCCAAAGGGGGTAAGGTCCCTCGAAATGCTTTTCGACCTTCAAAATAAGTTCAAAAGACCAGCTAATACCAAAACTAACAGCTCATCAATGCAACATGAGTTGGTCAATTTGGGTACCGAGGCAGAACCAAAATTTGTCAACCTTAGCAAATGTTGTTCACCAAGAGAAAGAGATAGGTTCATTAAGCTGTTTAAACAGTACAAGGATGTTTTTGCATGGACCTATGAAGATCTGAAAACGTATGACGTCCGCATCATCCAGCATGTTATACCAATGAAAGCGGGTGTCAAGCCTTTTCAGCAGCAGTTGAGGAGGATGCATCCCACTCTTGAACCGCTGATCCAAAAGGAATTAAAGAAGCTCCTGGACGCTAAGATAATCTTCAAAGTTTGGCATTCCGAATGGGTTGCAAACTTGGTTCCTGTGAGGAAGAAATCAGGAGAGATTAGGCTATGTGTAGACTTCAGAAATTTAAACAAAGCCTCAAATAAAGACAACTACCCCGTGCCTTCAATGGAGCATATCCTACAAATGGTGTCTGGATCTGAATTGTTTTCTCTCCTCGATGGTTTTTCTGGCTATAATCAAGTGTTAGTAGCCGAAGAAGATCGTCTCAAGACTACCTTCAGGACTAAGTGGGGAACTTTCGCTTACAGGAGAATGCCATTTGGTCTGATAAATGCTGGAGCTACATTCCAAAGGGCGATGGATATTGCCTTCCGAGGATTGGGAGGGCAATGTGTTGTTGTTTACTTAGATGATGTGACAGTCTTTTCGAAGAAAAGGGAAGATCATGTTGTTCATCTGAGGCACATCTTTGACCGTTGCCGGAAGTATGGTATTTCCTTGAATCCCAAGAAGAGCATGTTTGCTGTACCCGAAGGTAAGCTCTTGGGTCATGTCATCTCCAAAGGGGGAGTATCAATCGACCAAGAAAGAGTCCAAGCTATTAATAAGATCCCAATGCCTCACAACAAAAAATCTATGCAGTATTTTATGGGCACCATCAATTTTGTCCGCAGATTTGTTCCGGATTTTGCACAAATCGTTAAGCCGTTACAGCAGATGGTTAAACAAAGCGCACAATTCAAGTGGACAGATTTGGAGAAGGACGCATTTAGAGATATCAAAGCAGCTGTAGCTAAAGCTCCTTCCTTAAGAAGTCCAGATTTTGATAAAGATTTCATCTTGTATACCTTCGCTTCGGATGATTCTCTCGCAGCTGTACTCACGCAAAAGGTGGAGTTGGGGGACGAATACCCAATTTCGTTTATGAGCACTGGTCTGCAAGGGGCTGAGCTGAATTACCCCGTAGTTGACAAGCATGCCTACGCAGTCTTCAAAGAAGTCAAGCAGTTTAGGCCATACATTTTGAAAAACAGAACTAAGGTCATAGTTCCCCATCCAGCTGTTAGATCCCTGTTCGTTCAAAAGGAATTGGGAGAGAGGAGAGGAAACTGGGTCACAGCTCTGCAGGAGTATGATCTGGAATTTAAACCGGCTACAATCATCAAAGGACAAGGTCTATGCAAGTTACTGGCGGGAAAATCGACTGATGAAGAGCACCATTGGAGAAATGAAGCTGAGCTCAATTCGGTTGAGGTATGCCATATCTTTACAGCTCCCCAGTCATGGTATAGGGATCTAGTGCACTATTTACAGCAGGGATATCTACCCGAACACTGGAATTCTAAACAAAGAAGGGCACTCCGCTTGAAATCGGCACCCTATCAGATCATTGATGGGATTCTTTTTAGAAAGAATTATGATGGAGTCCTTCTTAGGTGTTTGGAAAAGGAGGATGCAAACAAAGTTGTCAAAGAATTGCATGATGGCCCCGAAGGTGGCCATTATTCAGGAGAGACGACAGCACACAAGATACTGAGAGCTGGTTATTACTGGCCCACTCTGTTTCGAGATGCCCACACATACGCACGAAACTGTGATGTATGTCAAAGAAGCGCTGGGAAGTTACCTAAGGCCGCAGGCCCATTACAGCCGGTCATCATCTCTGAGCCTTTTGAGCAATGGGGCATAGATGTTATCGGAGAAATAAATCCAAATTCTTCCTTACAACACCGATACATTCTGACGGCTACCGATTACTTCACCAGGTGGACGGAGGCCATCCCGTTGCGCAAGATCAATGAAGACGCAGTCATAAGCTTCCTGAAAGAGAACATCATAACCAGGTTTGGGGTTCCAATTTCCCTTGTCTTTGATAATGCTACTTATTTTTCGTCTTGCAAGATAAATGAATTTGTTTATGAATGGGGAATTAAGTTGCATTATTCAGCCAATTACTACCCTCAGGGAAACGGATTAGCTGAATCCTCAAACAAGAATCTGATTCGAATCCTTAAGAAAACTGTGATAGAAAACCAGAAAAGTTGGCATGTGGCTCTCCCAAACGCCTTATGGGCAGATAGAGTAACCCCGAAGAATGCTTTAGGTGTCTCCCCTTTCACTCTCGTCTATGGCAAGGAAGCCATACTTCCCCCAAACATCTTACTGCCATCTTTGCAATTGTCCCAAGCCTCTCGGGGTTCTGGTAGCCAAGCCTTACAATACAGGATAAACACCCTGCTTCGACTGGAAGAAGCCCGACACAAAGCTAAAGACCGGTTTCATCAACATCAGGACATAGTTAAGAGATGGTTCGATAAGAGGAAATCCGGCAAGAGGGACTTTGAAGTTGGGGATTTAGTCCTGAAATGGGACCATAATCACGAAGGCAAAGGAATGCATACGAAATTTCAACATCTATGGGTAGGCCCGTACCAAATTTCTGCAAAATTGGGCCCATCCACTTATAAATTGACTAATCTCGAGGGAGAGGAAGTAGCCCTTCCTCTCAATGGCCTCGCCCTGAAACAATATTTTGCATAGTCTCATCGAGACTTCCTGTACATAAATAAAATTGTCTTTTCGCTTTCGCTTTTAGCTGTTTTATTTTTCGGCCACTTTGTTTCCTTCTTTGTTATTTGAACTTTTCGATAGGTTTTGTTTTCTGAAGCCCCTTTTTTGTTGAGTTTCCCGTTGAAGATAGCTCTCTCAAAGAAAACTTGCAACCCATGAGTCCGGAACCCTGCTCAGTAAACCCGGTCTGCTGTGCTCTCGCTGAAATATTCAAAAAGGGGGAAGCCTACCCTGCTAGTCACACTAATCCTGTTCAATAGCAGAGACCCATGGCCATCTTCACTACTATCGTTGGGCTCCACCCACTCTCACACTTCAAAGGCATCTCAAGAAAGGTTACCTAAGTTGGACCCATGGAAAGTGGCACCTCTCGAGGACACGGGGTATTGAAATGACTCCATGCTGCTGATTTAAAAGCCAAAATGGCCTACATTCAAGAGTCTGTTTTCCAGAGATTCTCGCCTCAATTAAAGCATGGCTGAGACAAAAGAAAAAGGGACATGTAAAATCAAGAAGGCTGTCCAAAAGGCCCAGCTCAAAATGGGCTCCTCTCCGTCCGTGAAGTTTGAACAAATCAATAAAACCTCTAACTCACACAAAAGGACATTATGGATTGAGGAGCCCAAATCAATGATCTGTCCAAAAGAAAATATCCCTGGAAGGCTCAAACAGCTAAGCTGTCCAAAGTACAAGCATCCCAAAGGATGCCAGCCGCATGGGAATGAGGAACAAGAACAATAGTGTCCATGAGAAAGTGTTGCAAATCCTGTGGAGTCCGGCAGTAGTGACCATTTGAGGGATGACCCTCTTAAAATGAATCTCATATGCTGGCCCTCTGAGAGTGGTGAAGATATCTCGGTCGAAGCTCCCCTTTCCCCAATGGCTAGCAGGAAAAGTGCTCCTTTCCCCGCATGAGTCTAAAATGATCAGCTGAGTAGTGCACCCGAGACGGATGTTTTAATGAGGTTCCGGACCATGTAGGGTATTTTTTCAGAGATCTGTGTTCGCCAGCGACTCGCCATTGTTGTTGCAGCAACACCCCTCCCCAAAATTTTGTACATGTTGGGGGCCCCTCCTTTATTTTTTGTAGAAATTTTGCTTGAGAAGCCATCCCAGCCGTCAGCTCTGTTTTCAACATAAATTTCTGCTTCCCTGCTGAACAGCTTGCCGTCAATCCTTCCATGATTTCCCCAATGAGCCAAAAGATAACTTAGTTTTTTCCCAAACGTTTTGGAATAATTCGGACATTGTCCCGAAGCGGCGGAAGTCAAGCGTCCAACCTTCCGAAAGGAGGACTTAGATTCTCTTTGCCAAAATCAGCGAAAGCCATTGGGCAAGACCACCCGAAACGGCGGAAGCTTTCGCTCAAGCCTTCCGCAACCGCGGAGAAATTCGAGTTGTTCTCCCGAAACGGCGAGGAATTCAACAAAGCCACCCGAAACGGCGGAAGCCAACGTGTTTTACCTCTCCGGAAAAGGACTCTGATTATGGCCATAAGCTGCGGAAACCGTTGGTGAAACCTTGCCGAAACGGCGGAACGATTCAGCTCTGTCTCCCGAAACGGCGGAAGCCATTCGGTTAAACTTGCCGAAATAACACGAAGGGATTCATCAACTTCTTCCGAAGTAAAAGACTTGGAAATTTTTTTCGATCATTGCTTCTGCGGAACGGCTTAGCCCCCGAAACGGCGAAGCCTTTCACTCAAACCTTCCGCGACCGCGGAAAGGTTCCGGCTTTCCTTCCGAAATGGCGGGACACATTCGCCTTAGTCTCCCGGAAAACACTTAGAACATATTACAACCGTCCGCGGAGAAATTGGAGTTCCCTTCCCGAAACGGCGGGGGAATTCACTAAAACGTTCCGAAACGGCGGAAGCCATTCGGATAAGTCTGGCGGGGGAATTCAATAAAGCGTCCCGAAACGGCGGAAACCATTCGGATAAGTCCCGCGCAGGAATTCACGATTTCCTCCCGAAGTATGAAAGAACTTAGAATTTTTCGGAGAGCTTCGGCGAAAGCCTTCAAGCCTTTTGCTCCCGAAACCGCGGGAGCCTTCATGAAACCTTTCCGAAACAACGGAAGCCATCTCCGTAAAGTCCCGCGGAGGAATTCACAATTGCCTTCCGAAACCATGAGAAAGACTTAGAATTTTCTCAAGAAGCTGTCGCGGAGGCCTTCAGCCTTTGCTCCCGAAACGCGGAAGCCTTCGGGCTACCCTTCCGAAACAGCGGAAGCCAATCGCTTAACTCGCTCGGCAAAAGGATTCCGAAACGACCCCGGGTGAATATGCGGGAAGTTTAAGTTTTGCTTCCGAAACGGCGGAAGCCATTCACGGAAGCCTTCCGAAACTAGCGGGAGCCTTCGCCAAACCTTCCCGAAAAAATCAACGAGACTTTGAAATTTTGAATCCTTCCGCAATGGCGGATACATTTCGCGAACTAGCCCCGCGAATGGCGGTCGCACGGAAACCGAGGTGCTTTAACGTGACCGCTACGCGCGGCGATTTTAAACCCCGTTTTAACCACGCCACCTACCGAATTAAAGGCTCACACGTGCCCATTCTTTATAAAATACGGTGGGGGGCTCGACCAATACACCATTGTTTTGAACCGGCCAGCGACGTGCGATACCGTGCAAATCGCTCCAGCTCACCTCGCGCATCCGTGCTCGCAGCCACCTTGCTCAAGCAATCCCCACGGTGCCAGGTAGGATCTTAACCTTGATTTTCACTACTGAGTTGTCCTTTCGGGGAAAACATTAAGTTTTAGCGGGATTGTGACGGGAAAAACACCCGTCAAGGGCTATGTTTTGCCCGTCAGGTACAGTGAACGGAGTTTTCATTTTACAAAATCGTCATAGGCCTTCGTGAAAACGTTATATTTTATTTCAATAGTGGTGGGTGCGGGCGGTTAACCATGCCCTGTTTTGTTTTTAAACCCCGGGCCGCGCCCCTCGTCGTGGGTTAAGTTGTCGAAACCCTATGGGCTTTCCATGTCCCGGGCCGTTAACTCGGGCTTAAAACCCTGGGCCCTTTCCATAAGCCCCAGCCCCTACACGCGAGCCGAAACCCGTAAGCGTTTAAGCCACGAGAGCCGAAACCTGAAGCCATGGCCGCCCTAGCACTCCCCGTCAGCATTTTCCCGGCGCCGTCACCTTCGCTCAGACTAAAAGTACCCCGTAGTGACTCGGCGAGTGGCCGCGCGTGACGATAGCATCCATATCCCTCACCGAGTCAACCCGCGTCTCCCCGCCATCAACCTCTCCAACCGCAGTTATAACGAAAGACATCTCCTTCCGCGAGGCGGAACCGGAAGCCAATTGCTTCCGTGAATCGCCTATCGGTCCGAAAACCAATAGCTTCCGCAACATAGCTTATCCCATACTCATCTTTCAGAGCTGCAAATGTCCAATTTGAGTCTTGTGTTGAAATAATGTTTTGCTTCCTAAATATTTTGCTTCATTGACTTATCTCATTGATATTAAAACGATGTTGCTCTCTGCTAAAACCTTACAGCCTGTTGCTCAAATGATGACTTTGATGTGGATGTTATCAGGAATAAATCAAGATGCCGAAAACCGGTAAGAAGAAGGCGAGGATGACAGAAAAGAAGCCTGCCCCTCCCAAGATGGAAACCTCGCTCCAGGACACCAAGTGCACCACTGGTGTCCCTCCAGAAATCAGATGGGATGACATATACAGAATGATCAGGGACCAAGAGATCCCAGATATGTTGTTGGAGGAGGCACCGATCTATCAAAATATCAGAGCCTCAGGCATAACTAGAGCCGCTACCCGCCCTGAGCTGTTCCCCTGTGCTTAAGTGATCGGGTGGATACTCCAACATGCAGATGCTGATGGGAGAGTGATAAATGACAGCAAGAAAGTGGCTATTGCTTCGTTTCAACCCGCGTATGTTGCGGCGGCCTACAGATTTCCCCGTGTCCAACAAGCTCTGACTGACGAGTGGTTGGGCCAAATGGATAACGTCGAGATGGCCAAGAAGCTATTAAGGGGAGGGAAGCACTTGAGAAAGAAGGGAAATGATGAATATGACGTGCAGAACCTGAGGGCCCCTTTCAGATTGATCGCTTTAATGCTATGCAGAATATTCGGCATGCCCGATGGCACAGTATATAAGATTCAGTGGGTCCCTATTATTCACTATGTGGCATTTCAGGGAACAGTGTTTGACTGGGCCACTATCTTGTCAGATAGTCTGGCCTCAATGATAAGTGCTGCTAAACCCGGGCTGGCCATGAAGAAGGCTGAATTCTTCATGTCTTCATACCTAATAGATTGTATCTTGGCCAAGATAGAGTTCCCCGGATTGGGGTGTACATGGGATAGGGCCACAGCCCCGGTCTACATCGCATTCAAGATGTTGTGGGCTCAGAATTACAAGCCCAGCTACAAACTCATCTGTGAGGGGTTCATCATGCCCCTGTACGAGAAAATGTTCAAGGAAGAACCAAGTTGCCTGTCACAAAACGCTTTGGAAGTCCTTGAGGATTATGGGGACTTCTACTTTTCAGAACAAGGTACCTACTTGAGAATGTTCGGAGGGACTAAGCCCCCATACATATTGCCGCAGTATGCCACAGACTATGTGGTGCTCAAGGAAGCAGTAAGACAACTCTTCTTGGATGGGATCGGAGCATTCCTCCACAAGCTACACAAGGCTTCCTTTCCCCCCCTACCTTTCTGCATAGGTGCTTACAAGTTTTCTGGAGTGGCCTCTGCCGACGAATTTGTTCAAGAGTTGAAGGCCTTCCATTTCGGTGAGGTCATCTTCCACAGGAACGACAGAAAGGGTAAAGTGGCCGAGCATTGCAAGGGGAACTATGCTAACTTCGAATACTCCCACTACCCCGATGCCGAGGAGGAGGCATTCAGAGGCATCAGCAACATGACTGAGCTACGGATCTGTCGCCAAAGTGTTGGAGCGAGCTCTAGCTCAACCAAAGCCCAGAAGACCATCCAGCAAAAGGAGAGAGAAGCCAAGGATGCCCGAGCTCAGGAAGAGCTCAGATTAAGAGAAGAGGCAAGGTTACAAAAGGAAGCCGAGGAAGCGAGAAAGCAACAAGACGCTGAAAGTGAAAGACTGCGGAAGGAGGTTGAAGAAGCCCAAAAGCAGAAGGAAGCAGAGACTGAGCGAGCTGAAGCAAGGAAGAAGGCGGAGGAAGAATTAAAGACAAGGGAAAATACCGAGGCAGGTGGGTCCGGTGTGCAAGACATGGAGATAGACACCTCTCAAGTAGGTGGCTTTGGTACCCAAAAGGAAGGAACAGACCCTGCTCAGGAAGTCCTGACCCCACCTATGGAAGAAGACATAGACATCATAAACCGACCAATTGTACCGTACACTCCATCTGGGAAACGTACGGTGTCCAAATGGAATGAGTTTGTCTATGACAAGAAAAGGAAAACAATGGTCTTCCAATCAGAAGAGAGGATTAAAAGTCCCTTCCATGATGACATAGTTACTCGCCGAGAGGTCGCTGTCATGCAAAACACAGACGCAGATCCCATCGCCATGGCATCCGCAGCTATAGCAACAGCACAGGCATCATTTGCCAATGTAGGGGTTATAGTCAAAGAAAATATATTGACAAAGAAGAGAGCACGTACCCTGCAACAAAATGTGGCTAATGAGCAAGCCCAAAGAGACCTGGCAGTGAACAAATACAATTGCTTGTACGCTGAGCATAAGGAGTTGGCAAATAAGTACAGCTACCTGGAGGAGGAAAAGGACCAGCTAGCACTCCAAATAATGATTGCAGAAGCGGAGAAGAGTGGAGCAGAAGAAAAGGCTTCCCAGCTAGAAGCAGACAAGCAGGCATTAGCTGAGCGTTTAGAGCAAGCGGAAAGCAGAACCTTGGACATGTCCCCCTTCCACGAGCTGTCATGCAATATCCTACAGCAAGTGTATGGTTCTCAAGAGCTAATCACTGATGAGGTATGCAAACTCAAGGCCATGACGATTAGGCTAAAGGAGGTTAATGCGGAAGCCCACAGGCTCAAAGCTAAGAATACCCGTGTCAAAGCAAATGTCATAAGTCAGATGGCATGGAGGGAAGGGAAAGGAGGTTTCCCCCCGCATCTTCCTTTTAAGGCCGTGGAAGATTTTAATGAAGATATAGCCTTGTTGGAGTTTGGTAGGAACTGTGCCAATAAGCTAATGGCCAGTGTGCAGAGGACAACAGATAGAATCAACAACCTATACCAAAAGCTCAAAGGAGTTCATGACAACTGCACATTGAGTTTCCCTCAGACCCTAGAAGGCTTCCCGGAAAAGGAGTAGCGGTTGTCTCAACTAAAAGAAGAGCTAGGCGTCCAGATGGATTATGTGAAAAGCATTGATGTCCTGGCCATGGATGATCTCCAACATTACATCGGTTCATCAACACTGCACAATCATCTGTTGAAGGAAACATATCAAGTTGCTGAAGCAGAAGTACAAAGCATTAAAATAGAACTCGGGAAGAATGTAACTTCTCAGAAAATCCTGTTTCCTGCTGCAGCAAACATAATCATAAGGGACACAGGTGTGTGGCACAGCTACATAGAAGAGGAGGTCAGGAAAGCTGCAGCAGCAGCAGGAACATCAGTGGATCCGGCAGCCTCTCTCCCGGCAGCCTCTTCCCCAGCAATGACAGAAAATCCGGCCAGTTCAATTCCCCCTTCCCAATCAGGAGCAGCATCAACAGGGGATTCAAGGGCCTCTGCCCAGGAAGCACCAGTGACAATCAACTTGGGCGACCCTTTGCCAGCAGAAGCTCACGCACAGCAATGAAGGAGATGAATTCAGTGAGCCACTCTCTTCAGCCCGACACGTGCCAGCAGGGAACGTTTTGATTTTAGCAATTTTTCTGTTATGTATATTGGAATATGTAAGGCGTAAGCCGTGGGACAGCTGTCCCTGATTTTGTCAAAAAAAAAAAATTGTAAATGAAGCGGCCATTTTTGGGGGTCGAATATAGTGGAAATTCCTGTAAATGACAGGTGGGGAATGCTAGGTGTCAGCCCAGAGAGCAAATTTGTAACTATAAATAGGAGCTAGGAAAGATTAGAAAGGACTTTTGGCAGGGAATGAAAATTTTGGGCAAATGATATGAGCTATCTTGTATCGGCTCTGTAAATTGAATTTTTCTAATAGAAGCCATGGGAGATGGACGTTTTGCTTGGAATGTTGAGTTGCTTTGTGTTGGACTATTCTAATGACTGCAATTCTGCAATGTGAGATCATTCTTGACTTCTGAATTATTTCTTTGCATTAATGATTTTTGCTCTCATCTATGCATGCGTTCTCTCTATTTTGTGAACAATGAAATGTATTGCAGTGAATTTCTCTGCCTAGATCGAATAGCTAACTGTTCTTTCTTCCGGGTAATCCATGTGGCTGATTGTTCATGACTTTAATTTGCTCCTTGCAGGGATCTTTGAGTTTAATTTCAGTTTTCTTACGTTTAGATCTGTTTCTTTGTTTTGTTACATAGATTAGATAATTTTGCTTTCTTCTGTTTATGAGCAATAGATGCGTTCTTTATCCTTTCGTTTCCCTCTGTTGTATGAGCAATAGGTGCGTCCCATGCTGATTGAGAAGCTACCTTCTCAAGATCTTCATATCGCTGTAGCTTTCATCGTGAGAAATAATAGCTATCTGTTCTTTGATTACGATAACTGTTACAGCTGATTGCTCCCCTTAAGCGTGTTCCCCTGCAGGGATAGATAGATGTGTTCCTGTTTCTAGATTTAGATCTGTTTCAGTTGCATTTAGATTAAGTATAATTTAGGCATGTGCATCTCATTTAAAACACATAAAACCCAAAAGAAAGGTGGATCGGGCCATAACCGGTAAAATCGGATTTAAAGTCCAAAAAACACGGTTGCCGGAACCGCTAACCGGACGGATTCCCTACACCAAACGGGAGATAGTCTAATTGGGACCGTCTCTCGGGGAGAATCCCTTTCTGATTGATGCTACGATATCCGAGGCATCAACAGTTTTTGGCGCTAGAAGGAGGGCCTGAAGTGCATGGCTGATAGAGGAAAATCTTCCACGCTCATAAATAACACTGAAAACCCGCTTGAAGAAAACTTTTCAAACAGCCCAGATCTTGGATTAACAGACCAAGAACGCCTCATTTCTGACCCTGAGACTCGGGAAGCTTTGTACGCTGTTCCTTTCGCAGACATAGAGGACTTGAGAAGACATACTAGATCTTACGTTAGACAGCTAGGTGGTTTAAACACTGTCAACTTCCTCCCTAAGAAAACTACACCCAGAAAGGAGCCGCAATACACCCGTGATTCAATCCTCGTTCAAAGTTTTGAAGAACTGGTAAATATGACGTTGGAAGAAGTCTCCGGCACTCTTAACAAGACAGACCAAGAAAATCCCGAAGAAGTTACCACTCCCAAAAGTACTCCACAAGATTCACCCTGCAATTCTCCACCAGGGTCTCCACGTCCAAACCCAAACATGGATGTACCTGCTTGGAGAGCAAGGGGAGCGCTGAACCTAGCTGGACCATTCCATAATCTCCCTAAAAACCCAGAAAAGGTCTTGCCTAAGTACGATCCAGGGAAAGCCATTTCGGCGGAGGATCACCTCAAGAGTTTTTACTTAGCTCTGAACCTTTTGAATGTACAACATGAAGACGTAGTCTGCAGGTTGTTTCCGTACACATTCGAGCCTAAGGTATCATCTTGGTACTTTAGCCTTCAACCCAGCTCAATCTCTAGTTGGGACGATTTCGAAAAATGTTTCCTTAAGAAGTATGGGAACCAAAAGACTGTCGCCACGCTTATGAAAGAACTCCTATCCATGAGAATGGAGAAGAAGGAAAAGGTTCAAGACTTTAATCAAAGATTCACAACGCTGTTAAATAACTTTAGTGAAACTAACAAACCCACAGAAGAGTCTTTGATTGAATACTACACAACAGCTCTTGAGGGTCCAATCGCAATGTTTGTAAAGCGATCCAAGAAAACGACCCTGATAGAGAATTTTGAGGAAGCTCGAAAGGTAGAGGAGGAGGCTGATAGCATAGCTAAACATGCCTTAGATATGGAAACAAAACCAGCAGCTAGCAAGAAACCTTTGCTCCTCACGAGAGGCAAAGAAGAGCCATCTACGGATATGGAAAATGTAGTTAAGATGATGCAGAAGTTATCTAACAAAATCGTAGATCTTGAGAAAGACAAGGCTGCTAGTACATCTAGGAAACCTTTCAAGCCATTCTATAAAAGAAGGGAAGACGGGGAACAGTCTCACCCACCAATGAACACTGCCCCTGTTCTAAATTTGAATGAGATTGGGATGGAGAATTTCTGCACCTTTCACCAAGAACCACACTCGGAGAAGAGCTGCCCTCAATGGATCAATTCCATGAGCTTGGTCATGAACCAAATGTTAGATTCTCAGATCCCGGACCAGGATGATCCTCCAGAAGAGTCAAGCCCTGAGTTACAGGAACCAACCCCGGACACTACTATGGTGTTGTGGGATTGGGTACCTATGACTGAATTAGTAGAAGAAGATCATGTAGATAGCTCTCCCTCTACCATAAATGTTGCCACTCGCAGCAAGGGCCCAATTGCGGATCCTGTACCAGTCACCAGTCCCCATAAGCCTAAAATTTCGAAAGATCCGCCTAGGAGGCATATACCAATCATCCCACCACAGCCCAAAGTAAACCAAACAGCTGCCAAACAGCCAAGCGCTGACAACACAGTTCAGCCACCTAAAGAAATCGTGAACAAAACAGATCAGTCCATTCGAATTGGGAATGAGTCCGATATAGGGTATGATATTATTGAAGATATCAAGAAAGTTAAAGCGAACGTATCAATATTTGACATGTGTAGCTTGCCCCATCAACGAGACAAACTACTGCATGTTTTACAACCAAAACCCAGCGCTACATTAACAGATTCTCAAGACAACCCTGAAATTAACGAGGCTAGCATAGGAGGGAAGTCCAAGTCCCAAACATTGCCATTTCTGCTGACATTCGAAATTTTTAATCACAATGTTCATAACTGTCTGGTAGACTCTGGATCTTCTTCAAACGTTATGCCACTTTCAATTTGTAAGAAAATTAATGGACAGCCCATACCATCTCCAGCTCAAATCATACAATTAGACAGGACTGCTGTCAAGGTTATAGGGGAGATGAAAGATGTTTTAGTTAGACTGTCAGCCGACCCTAGAGTCTGTCAATTTATTGACATAATGGTGGTCGATATCCCTGAAGCTTATGGGCTGATTTTGAGTAGGGATTGGTCTACCAAGTTGAGTGGCTACTTTGCTACCGATTGGTCTCATCTATGGCTGCCTTATCAGAACAGGCAGAATCAGATTAAAATTCTTAGGGAACCTCATATGAAACAAAACGTAACCCAGCTAGAAGAAAAGAATGAAGCCGTAGCTTTCTCTTCCTCGGTCCTGGGAAATTACTTCTTAGAAATGGATCCGGGCAACTATCAATCTGAAACCTTTTGCCATGAATCAGACAAACAATCCGATCTCCTTCATTTCTCTCGGACTGATGAGATTGATTGTAACATAGTCAATTTAGTTGCTAACATAGACCACAAAGAAACTAACTTAGTTGAATCTAAAGATACCTTTTGGACATTATACTTTGATGGTTCTAAAACTCTGGAAGGATCCGGAGCCGGTTGTGTTCTAATGGATCCAAAGAAGAACAAGTATTTTTTGTCTTGTAGATTAGAATTCGATTGTACTAATAATACCGCTGAATATGAAGCTTTGGTACATGGTTTAAAGAAGGCCATTGGCTTAAATGTTAAGTACCTGAAAGTTTTTGGTGACTCCGAGATAGTTGTCAGACAGGTAAGGGACACCATCCACTGCCTCTCACCGCACTTGAAAGGGTACCAGGCTGAGGTATGGGATTTAATCATGTATTTTGACGCTTTCAATATAAGATCAATTCCCAGATTGCAAAATGCTGCTGCTGATTTGTTAGCAACATCTGCTTCTAGATTGGTGCCGTCAAATAACAAATGCTCTATTGAATTGATTTTCAGGCCTTCCATTCCCGATAACATCACGAACTTCAGAGTATTCGATGACGATGAGCAAATTATCAGTTTCCTGACAAACGAAGACAGTTTTCAAGGAGCCGCAATAGATGAGGAAGAACATGATGCTGATTTGATGAAGAAGGAAGACGAGAAAGGAAATTTCATGCCAAAGGGGGTAAGGTCCCTCGAAATGCTTTTCGACCTTCAAAATAAGTTCAAAAGACCAGCTAATACCAAAACTAACAGCTCATCAATGCAACATGAGTTGGTCAATTTGGGTACCGAGGCAGAACCAAAATTTGTCAACCTTGGCAAATGTTGTTCACCAAGAGAAAGAGATAGGTTCATTAAGCTGTTTAAACAGTACAAGGATGTTTTTGCATGGACCTATGAAGATCTGAAAACGTATGACGTCCGCATCATCCAGCATGTTATACCAATGAAAGCGGGTGTCAAGCCTTTTCAGCAGCAGTTGAGGAGGATGCATCCCACTCTTGAACCGCTGATCCAAAAGGAATTAAAGAAGCTCCTGGACGCTAAGATAATCTTCAAAGTTCGGCATTCCGAATGGGTTGCAAACTTGGTTCCCGTGAGGAAGAAATCAGGAGAGATTAGGCTATGTGTAGACTTCAGAAATTTAAACAAAGCCTCAAATAAAGACAACTACCCCGTGCCTTCAATGGAGCATATCCTACAAATGGTGTCTGGATCTGAATTGTTTTCTCTCCTCGATGGTTTTTCTGGCTATAATCAAGTGTTAGTAGCCGAAGAAGATCGTCTCAAGACTACCTTCAGGACTAAGTGGGGAACTTTCGCTTACAGGAGAATGCCATTTGGTCTGATAAATGCTGGAGCTACATTCCAAAGGGCGATGGATATTGCCTTCCGAGGATTGGGAGGGCAATGTGTTGTTGTTTACTTAGATGATGTGACAGTCTTTTCGAAGAAAAGGGAAGATCATGTTGTTCATCTGAGGCACATCTTTGACCGTTGCCGGAAGTATGGTATTTCCTTGAATCCCAAGAAGAGCGTGTTTGCTGTACCCGAAGGTAAGCTCTTGGGTCATGTCATCTCCAAAGGGGGAGTATCAATCGACCAAGAAAGAGTCCAAGCTATTAATAAGATCCCAATGCCTCACAACAAAAAATCTATGCAGTCTTTTATGGGCACCATCAATTTTGTCCGCAGATTTGTTCCGGATTTTGCACAAATCGTTAAGCCGTTACAGCAGATGGTTAAACAAAGCGCACAATTCAAGTGGACAGATTTGGAGAAGGACGCATTTAGAGATATCAAAGCAGCTGTAGCTAAAGCTCCTTCCTTAAGAAGTCCAGATTTTGATAAAGATTTCATCTTGTATACCTTCGCTTCGGATGATTCTCTCGCAGCTGTACTCACGCAAAAGGTGGAGTTGGGGGACGAATACCCAATTTCGTTTATGAGCACTGGTCTGCAAGGGGCTGAGCTGAATTACCCCGTAGTTGACAAGCATGCCTACGCAGTCTTCAAAGAAGTCAAGCAGTTTAGGCCATACATTTTGAAAAACAGAACTAAGGTCATAGTTCCCCATCCAGCTGTTAGATCCCTGTTCGTTCAAAAGGAATTGGGAGAGAGGAGAGGAAACTGGGTCACAGCTCTGCAGGAGTATGATCTGGAATTTAAACCGGCTACAATCATCAAAGGACAAGGTCTATGCAAGTTACTGGCGGGAAACTCGACTGATGAAGAGCACCATTGGAGAAATGAAGCTGAGCTCAATTCGGTTGAGGTATGCCATATCTTTACAGCTCCCCGGTCATGGTATAGGGATCTAGTGCACTATTTACAGCAGGGATATCTACCCGAACACTGGAATTCTAAACAAAGAAGGGCACTCCGCTTGAAATCGGCACCCTATCAGATCATTGATGGGATTCTTTTTAGAAAGAATTATGATGGAGTCCTTCTTAGGTGTTTGGAAAAGGAGGATGCAAACAAAGTTGTCAAAGAATTGCATGATGGCCCCGAAGGTGGCCATTATTCAGGAGAGACGACAGCACACAAGATACTGAGAGCTGGTTATTACTGGCCCACTCTGTTTCGAGATGCCCACACATACGCACGAAACTGTGATGTATGTCAAAGAAGCGCTGGGAAGTTACCTAAGGCCGCAGGCCCATTACAGCCGGTCATCATCTCTGAGCCTTTTGAGCAATGGGGCATAGATGTTATCGGAGAAATAAATCCAAATTCTTCCTTACAACACCGATACATTCTGACGGCTACCGATTACTTCACCAGGTGGACGGAGGCCATCCCGTTGCGCAAGATCAATGAAGACGCAGTCATAAGCTTCCTGAAAGAGAACATCATAACCAGGTTTGGGGTTCCAATTTCCCTTGTCTTTGATAATGCTACTTATTTTTCGTCTTGCAAGATAAATGAATTTGTTTATGAATGGGGAATTAAGTTGCATTATTCAGCCAATTACTACCCTCAGGGAAACGGATTAGCTGAATCCTCAAACAAGAATCTGATTCGAATCCTTAAGAAAACTGTGATAGAAAACCAGAAAAGTTGGCATGTGGCTCTCCCAAACGCCTTATGGGCAGATAGAGTAACCCCGAAGAATGCTTTAGGTGTCTCCCCTTTCACTCTCGTCTATGGCAAGGAAGCCATACTTCCCCCAAACATCTTACTGCCATCTTTGCAATTGTCCCAAGCCTCTCGGGGTTCTGGTAGCCAAGCCTTACAATACAGGATAAACACCCTGCTTCGACTGGAAGAAGCCCGACACAAAGCTAAAGACCGGTTTCATCAACATCAGGACATAGTTAAGAGATGGTTCGATAAGAGGAAATCCGGCAAGAGGGACTTTGAAGTTGGGGATTTAGTCCTGAAATGGGACCATAATCACGAAGGCAAAGGAATGCATACGAAATTTCAACATCTATGGGTAGGCCCGTACCAAATTTCTGCAAAATTGGGCCCATCCACTTATAAATTGACTAATCTCGAGGGAGAGGAAGTAGCCCTTCCTCTCAATGGCCTCGCCCTGAAACAATATTTTGCATAGTCTCATCGAGACTTCCTGTACATAAATAAAATTGTCTTTTCGCTTTCGCTTTTAGCTGTTTTATTTTTCGGCCACTTTGTTTCCTTCTTTGTTATTTGAACTTTTCGATAGGTTTTGTTTTCTGAAGCCCCTTTTTTGTTGAGTTTCCCGTTGAAGATAGCTCTCTCAAAGAAAACTTGCAACCCATGAGTCTGGAACCCTGCTCAGTAAACCCGGTCTGCTGTGCTCTCGCTGAAATATTCAAAAAGGGGGAAGCCTACCCTGCTAGTCACACTAATCCTGTTCAATAGCAGAGACCCATGGCCATCTTCACTACTATCGTTGGGCTCCACCCACTCTCACACTTCAAAGGCATCTCAAGAAAGGTTACCTAAGTTGGACCCATGGAAAGTGGCACCTCTCGAGGACACGGGGTATTGAAATGACTCCATGCTGCTGATTTAAAAGCCAAAATGGCCTACATTCAAGAGTCTGTTTTCCAGAGATTCTCGCCTCAATTAAAGCATGGCTGAGACAAAAGCAAAAGGGACATGTAAAATCAAGAAGGCTGTCCAAAAGGCCCAGCTCAAAATGGGCTCCTCTCCGTCCGTGAAGTTTGAACAAATCAATAAAACCTCTAACTCACACAAAAGGACATTATGGATTGAGGAGCCCAAATCAATGATCTGTCCAAAAGAAAATATCCCTGGAAGGCTCAAACAGCTAAGCTGTCCAAAGTACAAGCATCCCAAAGGATGCCAGCCGCATGGGAATGAGGAACAAGAACAATAGTGTCCATGAGAAAGTGTTGCAAATCCTGTGGAGTCCGGCAGTAGTGACCATTTGAGGGATGACCCTCTTAAAATGAATCTCATATGCTGGCCCTCTGAGAGTGGTGAAGATATCTCGGTCGAAGCTCCCCTTTCCCCAATGGCTAGCAGGAAAAGTGCTCCTTTCCCCACATGAGTCTAAAATGCTCAGCTGAGTAGTGCACCCGAGACGGATGTTTTAATGAGGTTCCGGACCATGTAGGGTATTTTTTCAGAGATCTGTGTTCGCCAGCGACTCGCCATTGTTGTTGCAGCAACACCCCTCCCCAAAATTTTGTACATGTTGGGGCCCCTCCTTTATTTTTTGTAGAAATTTTGCTTGAGAAGCCATCCCAGCCGTCAGCTCTGTTTTCAACATAAATTTCTGCTTCCCTGCTGAACAGCTTGCCGTCAATCCTTCCATGATTTCCCCAATGAGCCAAAACATAACTTAGTTTTTTTCCAAACGTTTTGGAATAATTCGGACATTGTCCCGAAGCGGCGGAAGTCAAGCGTCCAACCTTCCGAAAGGTGGACTTAGATTCTCTTTGCCAAAATCAGCGAAAGCCATTGGGCAAGACCACCCGAAACGGCGGAAGCTTTCGCTCAAGCCTTCCGCAACCGCGGATAAATTCGAGTTGTTCTCCCGAAACGGCGAGGAATTCAACAAAGCCACCCGAAACGGCGGAAGCCAACGTGTTTTACCTCTCCGGAAAAGGACTCTGATTATGGCCATAAGCTGCGGAAACCGTTGGTGAAACCTTGCCGAAACGGCGGAACGATTCAGCTCTGTCTCCCGAAACGGCGGAAGCCATTCGGTTAAACTTGCCGAAATAACACGAAGGGATTCATCAACTTCTTCCGAAGTAAAAGACTTGGAAATTTTTTTCGATCGTTGCTTCTGCGGAACGGCTTAGCCCCCGAAACGGCGAAGCCTTTCACTCAAACCTTCCGCGACCGCGGAAAGGTTCCGGCTTTCCTTCCGAAATGGCGGGACACATTCGCCTTAGTCTCCCGGAAAACACTTAGAACATATTACAACCGTCCGCGGAGAAATTGGAGTTCCCTTCCCGAAACGGCGGGGGAATTCACTAAAACGTTCCGAAACGGCGGAAGCCATTCGGATAAGTCCGGCGGGGGAATTCAATAAAGCGTCCCGAAACGGAGGAAACCATTCGGATAAGTCCCGCGCAGGAATTCACGATTTCCTCTCGAAGTATGAAAGAACTTAGAATTTTTCGGAGAGCTTCGGCGAAAGCCTTCAAGCCTTTTGCTCCCGAAACCGCGGGAGCCTTCATGAAACCTTTCCGAAACAACGGAAGCCATCTCCGTAAAGTCCCGCGGAGGAATTCACAATTGCCTTCCGAAACCATGAGAAAGACTTAGAATTTTCTCAAGAAGCTGTCGCGGAGGCCTTCAGCCTTTGCTCCCGAAACGCGGAAGCCTTCGGGCTACCCTTCCGAAACAGCGGAAGCCAATCGCTTAACTCGCTCGGCAAAAGGATTCCGAAACGACCCCGGGTGAATATGCGGGAAGTTTAAGTTTTGCTTCCGAAACGGCGGAAGCCATTCACGGAAGCCTTCCGAAACTAGCGGGAGCCTTCGCCAAACCTTCCCGAAAAAATCAACGAGACTTTGAAATTTTGAATCCTTCCGCAATGGCGGATACATTTCGCGAACTAGCCCTGCGAATGGCGGTCGCACGGAAACCGAGGTGCTTTAACGTGACCGCTACGCGCGGCGATTTTAAACCCCGTTTTAACCACGCCACCTACCGAATTAAAGGCTCACACGTGCCCATTCTTTATAAAATACGGTGGGGGGCTCGACCAATACACCATTGTTTTCAACCGGCCAGCGACGTGCGATACCGTGCAAATCGCTCCAGCTCACCTCGCGCATCCGTGCTCACAGCCACCTTGCTCAAGCAATCCCCACGGTGCCAGGTAGGATCTTAACCTTGATTTTCACTACTGAGTTGTCCTTTCGGGGAAAACATTGGGTTTTAGCGGGATTGTGACGGGAAAAACACCCATCAAGGGCTATGTTTTGCCCGTCAGGTACAGTGAACGGAGTTTTCATTTTACAAAATCGTCATAGGCCTTCGTGAAAACGTTATATTTTATTTCAATAGTGGTGGGTGCGGGCGGTTAACCATGCCCTGTTTTGTTTTTAAACCCCGTGCCGCGCCCCTCGTCGTGGGTTAAGTTGTCGAAACCCTATGGGCTTTCCATGTCCCGGGCCGTTAACTCGGGCTTAAAACCCTGGGCCCTTTCCATAAGCCCCAGCCCCTACACGCGAGCCGAAACCCGTAAGCGTTTAAGCCACGAGAGCCGAAACCTGAAGCCATGGCCGCCCTAGCACTCCCCGTCAGCATTTCCCCGGCGCCGTCACCTTCGCTCAGACTAAAAGTACCCCGTAGTGACTCGGCGAGTGGCCGCGCGTGACGATAGCATCCATAGCCCTCACCGAGTCAACCCGCGTCTCCCCGCCATCAACCTCTCCAACCGCAGTTATAACGAAAGACATCTCCTTCCGCGAGGCGGAACCGGAAGCCAATTGCTTCCGTCAATCGCCTATCGGTCCGAAAACCAATAGCTTCCGCAACATAGCTTATCCCATACTCGTCTTTCAGAGCTGCAAATGTCCAATTTGAGTCTTGTGTTGAAATAATGTTTTGCTTCCTAAATATTTTGCTTCATTGACTTATCTCATTGATATTAAAACGATGTTGCTCTCTGCTAAAACCTTACAGCCTGTTGCTCAAATGATGACTTTGATGTGGATGTTATCAGGAATAAATCAAGATGCCGAAAACCGGTAAGAAGAAGGCGAGGATGACAGAAAAGAAGCCTGCCCCTCCCAAGATGGAAACCTCGCTCCAGTACACCAAGTGCACCACTGGTGTCCCTCCAGAAATCAGATGGGATGACATATACAGAATGATCAGGGACCAAGAGATCCCAGATATGTTGCGGGAGGAGGCACCGATCTATCAAAATATCAGAGCCTCAGGAATAACTAGAGCCGCTACCCGCCCTGAGCTGTTCCCCTGTGCTTAAGTGATCGGGTGGATACTCCAACATGCAGATGCTGATGGGAGAGTGATAAATGACAGCAAGAAAGTGGCTATTGCTTCGTTTCAACCCGCGTATGTTGCGGCGGCCTACAGATTTCCCCGTGTCCAACAAGCTCTGACTGACGAGTGGTTGGGCCAAATGGATAACGTCGAGATGGCCAAGAAGCTATTAAGGGTTGGGAAGCACTTGAGAAAGAAGGGAAATGATGAATATGACATGCAGAACCTGAGG
Organism: Larix kaempferi; assembly: GCA_027924585.1. Lineage (NCBI taxonomy): Eukaryota > Viridiplantae > Streptophyta > Pinopsida > Pinales > Pinaceae > Larix > Larix kaempferi. Next base: position 3,499,121 of record BSBM01000619.1, read on the forward strand.
GCCCCTTTCAGATTGATCGCTTTAATGCTATGCAGAATATTCGGCATGCCCGATGGCACAGTATATAAGATTCAGTGGGTCCCTATTATTCACTATGTGGCATTTCAGGGAACAGTGTTTGACTGGGCCACTATCTTGTCAGATAGTCTGGCCTCAATGATAAGTGCTGCTAAACCCAGGCTGGCCATGAAGAAGGCTGAATTCTTCATGTCTTCATACCTAATAGATTGTATCTTGGCCAAGATAGAGTTCCCCGGATTGGGGTGTACATGGGATAGGGCCACAGCCCCGGTCTACATCGCATTCAAGATGTTGTGGGCTCAGAATTCCAATCCCAGCTACAAACTCATCTGTGAGGGGTTCATCATGCCCCTATACGAGAAAATGTTCAAGGAAGAACCAAGTTGCCTGTCACAAAACGCTTTGGAAGTCCTTGAGGATTATGGGGACTTCTACTTTTCAGAACAAGGTACCTACTTGAGAATGTTCGGAGGGACTAAGCCCCCATACATATTGCCGCAGTATGCCACAGACTATGTGGTGCTCAAGGAAGCAGTAAGACAACTCTTCTTGGATGGGATCGGAGCATTCCTCCACAAGCTACACAAGGCTTCCTTTCCCCCCCTACCTTTCTGCATAGGTGCTTACAAGTTTTCTGGAGTGGCCTCTGCCGACGAATTTGTTCAAGAGTTGAAGGCCTTCCATTTCGGTGAGGTCATCTTCCACAGGAACGACAGAAAGGGTAAAGTGGCCGAGCATTGCAAGGGGAACTATGCTAACTTCGAATACTCCCACTACCCCGATGCCGAGGAGGAGGCAATCAGAGGCATCGGCAACATGAATGAGCTACGGATCTGTCGCCAAAGTGCTGGAGCGAGCTCTAGCTCAACCAAAGCCCAGAAGACCATCCAGCAAAAGGAGAGAGAAGCCAAGGATGCTCGAGCTCAGGAAGAGCTCAGATTAAGAGAAGAGGCAAGGTTACAAAAGGAAGCCGAGGAAGCTAGAAAGCAACAAGACGCTGAAAGTGAAAGACTGCGGAAGGAGGCTGAAGAAGCCCAAAAGCAGAAGGAAGCAGAGACTGAGCGAGCTGAAGCAAGGAAGAAGGCGGAGGAATAATTAAAGACAAGGGAAAATACCGAGGCAGGTGGGTCCGGTGTGCAAGACATGGAGATAGACACCTCTCAAGCAGGTGGCTTTGGTACCCAAAAGGAAGGAACAGACCCTGCTCAGGAAGTCCGGACCCCACCTATGGAAGAAGACATAGACATCATAAACCGACCAATTGTACCGTACACTCCATCTGGGAAACGTACGGTGTCCAAATGGAATGAGTTTGTCTATGACAAGAAAAGGAAAACAATGGTCTTCCAATCAGAAGAGAGGATTAAAAGTCCCTTCCATGATGACATAGTTACTCGCCGAGAGGTCGCTGTCATGCAAAACACAGACGCAGATCCCATCGCCATGGCATCCGCAGCTATAGCAACAGCACAGGCATCATTTGCCAATGTAGGGGTTATAGTCAAAGAAAATATATTGACAAAGAAGAGAGCACGTACCCTGCAACAAAATGTGGCTAATGAGCAAGCCCAAAGAGACCTGGCAGTGAACAAATACAATTGCTTGTACGCTGAGCATAAGGAGTTGGCAAATAAGTACAGCTACCTGGAGGAGGAAAAGGACCAGCTAGCACTCCAAATAATGATTGCAGAAGCGGAGAAGAGTGGAGCAGAAGAAAAGGCTTCCCAGCTAGAAGCAGACAAGCAGGCATTAGCTGAGCGTTTAGAGCAAGCGGAAAGCAGAACCTTGGACATGTCCCCCTTCCACGAGCTGTCATGCAATATCCTACAGCAAGTGTATGGCTCTCAAGAGCTAATCACTGATGAGGTATGCAAACTCAAGGCCATGACGGTTAGGCTAAAGGAGGTTAATGCGGAAGCCCACAGGCTCAAAGCTAAGAATACCCGTGTCAAAGCAAATGTCATAAGTCAGATGGCATGGAGGGAAGGGAAAGGAGGTTTCCCCCCGCATCTTCCTTTTAAGGCCGTGGAAGATTTTAATGAAGATATAGCCTTGTTGGAGTTTGGTAGGAACTGTGCCAATAAGCTAATGGCCAGTGTGCAGAGGACAACAGATAGAATCAACAACCTATACCAAAAGCTCAAAGGAGTTCATGACAACTGCACATTGAGTTTCCCTCAGACCCTAGAAGGCTTCCCGGAAAAGGAGCAGCGGTTGTCTCAACTAAAAGAAGAGCTAGGCGTCCAGATGGATTATGTGAAAAGCATTGATGTCCTGGCCATGGATGATCTCCAACATTACATCGGTTCATCAACACTGCACAATCATCTGTTGAAGGAAACATATCAAGTTGCTGAAGCAGAAGTACAAAGCATTAAAATAGAACTCGGGAAGAATGTAACTTCTCAGAAAATCCTGTTTCCTGCTGCAGCAAACATAATCATAAGGGACACAGGTGTGTGGCACAGCTACATAGAAGAGGAGGTCAGGAAAGCTGCAGCAGCAGCAGGAACATCAGTGGATCCGGCAGCCTCTCTCCCGGCAGCCTCTTCCCCAGCAATGACAGAAAAGCCGGCCAGTTCAATTCCCCCTTCCCAATCAGGAGCAGCATCAACAGGGGATTCAAGGACCTCTGCCCAGGCAGCACCAGTGACAATCAACTTGGGCGACCCTTTGCCAGCAGAAGCTCACGCACAGCAATGAAGGAGATGAATTCAGTGAGCCACTCTCTTCAGCCCGACACGTGCCCAGCAGGGAACGTTTTGATTTTAGCAATTTTTCTGTTATGTATATTGGAATATGTAAGGCGTAAGCCGTGGGACAGCTGTCCCTGATTTTGTCAAAAAAAAAAAATTGTAAATGAAGCGGCCATTTTTGGGGGTCGAATATAGTGGAAATTCCTGTAAATGACAGGTGGGGAATGCTAGGTGTCAGCCCAGAGAGCAAATTTGTAACTATAAATAGGAGCTAGGAAAGATTAGAAAGGACTTTTGGCAGGGAATGAAAATTTTGGGCAAATGATATGAGCTATCTTGTATCGGCTCTGTAAATTGAATTTTTCTAATAGAAGCCATGGGAGATGGACGTTTTGCTTGGAATGTTGAGTTGCTTTGTGTTGGACTATTCTAATGACTGCAATTCTGCAATGTGAGATCATTCTTGACTTCTGAATTATTTCTTTGCATTAATGATTTTTGCTCTCATCTATGCATGCGTTCTCTCTATTTTGTGAACAATGAAATGTATTGCAGTGAATTTCTCTGCCTAGATCGAATAGCTAACTGTTCTTTCTTTCGGGTAATCCATGTGGCTCATTGTTCATGACTTTAATTTTCTCCTTGCAGGGATCTTTGAGTTTAATTTCAGTTTTCTTACGTTTAGATCTGTTTCTTTGTTTTGTTACATAGATTAGATAATTTTGCTTTCTTCTGTTTATGAGCAATAGATGCGTTCTTTATCCTTTCGTTTCCCTCTGTTGTATGAGCAATAGGTGCGTCCCATGCTGATTGAGAAGCTACCTTCTCAAGATCTTCATATCGCTGTAGCTTTCATCGTGAGAAATAATAGCTATCTGTTCTTTGATTACGATAACTGTTACAGCTGATTGCTCCCCTTAAGCGTGTTCCCCTGCAGGGATAGATAGATGTGTTCCTGTTTCTAGATTTAGATCTGTTTCAGTTGCATTTAGATTAAGTATAATTTAGGCATGTGCATCTCATTTAAAACACATAAAACCCAAAAGAAAGGTGGATTGGGCCATAACCGGTAAAATCGGATTTAAAGTCCAAAAAACACGGTTGCTGGAACCGCTAACCGGACGGATTCCCTACACCAAACGGGAGATAGTCTAATTGGGACCGTCTCTCGGGGAGAATCCCTTTCTGATTGATGCTACGATATCCGAGGCATCAACAGGCCAATGATGCCATCTGCGGCATGGGGTGCCCCTGGTGCATCATGTCGGGAGGAATCGTCGCGTGGGGAGTCAGGTATGATGGAATATAGATAAACCGACTGGGCGTAAATAAGGTCAAATTGCTGGGCTTTGAGGATGGCCTCTTCTTCAGACTAGGGTCATTCGGATGCCACATCCTTGGCAATGACAGGAAGGAGGGATTTTAGAAACCAATCTAAGAAGATACGGTCGTCTAACTTGATTTTGCAGAGGCTGTGGCGTCAACGCCACTCATGAATGTGGTCAGTGATGTGGGTAGCCATGTTCTATCTGCAAGACAAAAGGATCTCAACTCCTGCATCATAGTGGACAGGTAACTGAAAGAACTGCAGGAAAGTCGAGGCAAGGGAAGTAAAGGTGGCATAGGTCCCATGGGGCTGCTCAATGTACCACTTAGCTACAGAGCCAGTGAAGGTGCGCTGTAACAGACGGAAGTGGATAGAGTCATCCACTATGGAGTTGGAGGAACACCATAGATGGAAGGACATAATATGGTTCTAGGGGTCCTCACCTGCCTTGCCCTCAAACTTAGGGATGTTGGAGGGAATCTTGGTGGGCATATGGGGCCACGCAGGGTCATGTCTGATGGGATTGTTAGTTAGTCTAGCTAAGTCAGGAAGGTTGAGACTAGCCATGAATGGAAAACTAGTAGAAGGATGTGACATACTAGTGGTTGTGACCATGTTGGGGCCAATGCCTCTGAGTGGAGGGGCTGGGTTTGGGATTTTTCCCCCAGGTGGGGGCACGAATGTGGTATGGGATGGTCCTGCACCGCCAAGGGTAGTGTGAGTCATTGATGGAGTGGGGATGGGTATGCTAGATACTGGAATGGGTACAGTGATCGGAATGGTAGATGTGGGCCCCATCGAGGGCATACCGAAAGCAGGTGTGGTAGCTAGTGTGGTGGTGGATGCTCCACCAATGGTCCCTACAAAGAAAGGGTTGGATGTCATGCCAGCCATGGGGCTGGTTGGTGCAGTGTAAGTGGGGTTCTTGGACTCTACCTCAGAATTAGAGGTAAAATAAGGGGCATCTAGATCGGGTGACGGAGTTCTGTGCCATTAACGAGTGGAGTCAAGTGACAAAGCTCAAGATGTATGATGAGTGGTATCAAGTGATGAAGATCTACGTCTATGACGGGTGATGTCAAGTGAACCGTGCTATGGGGGCTCACCCCGGAGGCACCGAGAATGTCTCAGGGACTCAATGGTGACAGATGGTGTCAAGTATCTGGGGGTTGTGTTGAGTGAAAAACAACTAAAAAACCCTAATGCAACCGAGTGTGCAAAAAGAGAGCGCAAAAAATATGGCACTCAGTCCAACAACCAACTCAAAACACTTACTGTAACAACTATGCTACAATAAGTGGAGTATCAACAGAAATGGTCAGAATACCAACAAGCAGCAGGTTTCCTAGAAAATAAAAATGGACTTGCTAGACCAAAAGGAGGTAAGGGAGCATGCAAACACCTAGCTAAATAGTATTCTGACTCAACTAGACATATCCTCTGCAAGGTCATGAAATCCAAGTCAGACAATATGGATAGTGGAGCCAAGTGGCTAAAGATATCCCCCTACTGGGAGGGACACCGGGTAGTCAATCCTAGAAGAAAAGAAACTAAGATACCCCATTCATGACACGTTCGGTTGGGTGAATCTATTGTTTGGTTCTATCGCCGTTGTATCCCCATACGGGTGATACACTGAGAACTACAAAAGGTATCCTTCAGTTACTGAATGGATTGCAGTATTCCACTCAGGCTTCCGGAACCAGTCTGGCGACTTCAACCCTCCTAGGGGAGAGGCCTTCCCGATAAACTAGATTTAAACAGTGTCAAAATATAGTAGGGGATTTTGGTTCCCTAATGGACAAAAGCTATGTCTCAAGTGTAAGAAACCGAGGGGTGTTATTTGGATGCCTATCCCCCCGATCCTACCTAACTATAAGATTCTTATGTGTTCCCCAAATGGGGTTAGAATGTTGGTTGTTTTATGCAGTATTTTAGGGCTCACTTGAATTAGGTGACAGAGTGTGTGCATGTGGGATGATGAACCCAAGTAAAAGTGCAACGGGGTGGGAAACTTTCTAACTAAAAATTTCAATGCAGAAATTAACCTTTGAAATGTAAAATTTTCTCTTTTCAATTAAAATGCTGAAATTTTAAAAAATACTGTAAATGCAATAGAAATAATACTGCAGAAAACAGGATGTAGGGAAGTAAGGCTATAGACAGGATAGATGGTTGTGCAGGTGCAGAAAATATTGCAGCAAAGTGTTAGGTTCAAACAAGCAAAAAGTGCAGAAAACAGACCGCGCGTTTGTGGCAAACCCAAGCGGTCAGACCACGAGAAACAGGATGACAGTCACGGACAGATTGCAGGAACTTGGTTGAAAGACGCAAGCAGACCGTGCGAAAAGGGGTGAAAGTCGCAAGCGGACCATGGGAAAAGGGTCGAAAGTTGCAGGCGGACAGTAGGTAAATGGCTGAAAGCCGCAGGCAGACTGTGGGAAAAAGGCTGAAAGACATAGGCGGATTGCAGGAAAATGGCTGAAAGCCACAAGCGGGATGCGGGAAAAAGGCCGAAATACGCAAGCGGATGGCAGGAAAATGGCTGAAAGTTGCAAGCAGGACATGCGAAAAAGGGCTGCAAGCCGCAGGCGGGACGCTGTAAAAGGGCCGAAATACGCAGAGGGGTAGCAGAAAAACGGCTGCAAGCCGCAGGCGGGACACGATAAAAAAGCTGAAATACGCAGGCCGGTAGCAGAAAAAGGGCTGCAAACCACAAGCGGCCCGCAGGAAAATGGGTAAACAGCCACGGTCGGACCGCACGAAACAAGCTGAAAGCTGTGGTCAAATCGCAGGTAACAGACTGAAAACCACCAGTAACAATCTGAGAGCCGCAATCGGATCATAGGTAACAATCTGAAAGGCGCGGTCGAAACGCAATTGCGGGGGGCAAAAGATGCAGTTTACGGCAGTCGAAAGGGATAACCGAAAGGAAAAAATAGAAAAATATTGCAGAAAATTAAAAAACGTTTAAAACTATAACCAGAAATTCAAAGGAACACGAGGGGAGTCGCCAAAACTGTAGCTAGGGTTTTCACCCTAGCTTGTGCAAATGAGCACCTACTAAGGAGAAGGGACTCCTTAGTAGCAGTTCAGTAAAAATAGTAAATAAAAGATAGTACAGTAAAACATTAAACTACTCTAAGCATGTGTATAAAATAACAAAAAGATAATAAAAATGGTTTTTTGTATTGATTATACCTCCAATGTGAAGGTTGATGAAGCCTTTGCAGTAGTCCAAGAGGGTTGCTTCCAAGCTCCAGTGTTGTTCCTTTCTCTTTCTCCAAAGGGTTTTGGAAATGGGCTAAAGGGGCACTCAAGTGTGAAAGTAGCTCAAGGGTGAGCTAGGGTTTCAGGAGTGATTTTCGCAGAGTAAGGACATGGATGATTGTGGATGTGAAATGGGGGGCCTCCATCACCTATTTATAGGTTTTTTAGTGGTGGAGTGCTGGCCCATGGTTTTGGGCACCGTATGGTTTAGGTCAACTGTATAGGGTTTTTGCTTCCTTTTTCCCTATTTTTCCTCTTTTTTGTATTTTTTATTCCCTTTTTGGAGGGTTTTTGCTATTTTGGGGGGGAAAGCGGTTTTTTGGCCTTTTGGAGGCTTTTTAATGGTTTTTTGGCCTTTTGGAGGCTTTTTAATGGGTTTTTGAGGTTTTGGATGCAAATATGGTAGGAAATATGGACAAATGAGTCATGTAATGAGGGAGATGAGGCAGTGAGCACTTTTTGAGTGTTAACAGTAGTAAAATCCATGTCTGTAGTAGCAGGAAGAAACTTATTGTAAATGTAAGTTTGCAGTATAGAAAGAGTTTGTGGTTTTTCCAATTGGGTTTCCATGATAAAATTTGTGTCCTATGTATCTTGTTGATTCCATGTTTTAATTAAGTTTTAATAACTGGTTTTAAATGGTAAAAAGTTAACAATACTGATTCACCCCCCTCCCTCTCAGTATTGACCAATATTCAAACAATTGGTATCAGAGCCGGATCCTTCACTACAATTTAACCACTGGAAGGAAGATCCTATTAAAAACCACTATGGATCAACAAGAAGATATTTACACATTGAATGGATCTCCAATACTTGGAAAAGAAGAATACATATTTTGGAGAAAAAGAACAATTGTATACTTACAGTCATTAGGATATGGTGTATGGAATGCAGTGATATCTGATTACATCCCACCAAGAAGAATAAGGACTGCATCTTAGAAAGAGGCCAAGAAAAATAACTCAAGGGCAATGGAGGCCATACTTGGATGGATTATCTCAACCCATCAAATAGAAGGTAGGAAAATGCATCTCAGCTAAAGAACTCTGGGTCAAATTGGAGAAACTTTACTCGGTTGAAGAAAGGGAAGAAGCAAGCTTTGCTATTCTCAAGGATGATAGTGAAGATGAAGAGATAAGTGAAGATGAGAAAAATATATTCATGGGGACAGTACCCTCAGAATATAATTTAGATATGGAAGGAGAGGTGGACCTAAAGACAGAACTCATAAGTTCCCTTGAAGAATTGAGAAAGACCAGAATGAAGAACAAGACTTTGGAGGGACAATTACCAAAATACCAAGAAGAGCTAAAATCAAAAGAACGAGAAGTCAAGATTCCCCAAGAAGAGATGCACAATTAAAGACAACTAGTGATGACTAGCATGGAAGAGGCCGAGAGATTAAAACAAGACGTTGTTGGATTCAAGGAAGAAGTAATGAAGCTAAAAGATCAGCTGACTATTAGTGAGAAGTAAAAGCAAATTACTGAAGCACTTAATAAGGTACTCAGCCTACAAATATTTCCCAAGGATAAAACTGGTCTTGGATATGATCAAGAACATGTTATTAAAGGATCAAGCTCCACCACTCAAGAAGATGTTGAAAAGGTCAAATGTTGGGATGATTCTTCAAAAGATATACCCAGGCAGCAGAAGACTCACAAGAAGAAAAATTGCAGTCATCATATTTCTTCTCATTATCCTAAGATGAAAAATTTCAGAAGATATGCCAATAAGAATAACCATTACAAGCAGAAAGATCAAATATTCACCAAATATAAAGGAGCATTCTATGGATATTGTCATTGCTATCACAAGTTTGGTCACAAGGCTACTAATTGTAAAATCAAGGAAGAAGATCAAGGTCTGAAAAAGGAAGAAGACACTAGCACCTCAAATGAACAAATACTTCCTAGACCAAGATACACAAAGGTATGGAGGAGAAAGTCTGAAGTACAAAACAAGAATAATGATGAAGATCGTACCCTTGAAATTAATGGAATGCCAAAAGATGAGAAAAATGCAATTAAAATGGATCAAGGTCAAGAAAGAAAAAAGAGTAAGGAAGTTATATATGGAATGGACAAATCCCTGGAAGAATTCCAAGAGATGGACAAACATCATTCAAGTGAAACCCTTACAATGAAAGGAACCATGAAGCATGGAGAACCATCTTGTAATAATCCTAACTTAAAATGGAGCATAATTTGATCACTAAAATATCTTGAAAATCATTTGAAGGAAGAGTGATAGTACTTTAGAGGAATAAAAGTGATACCTGATGCACACCTGAAGAAGAAATATTGGATGATGATACAAGTCTATATGATCAAGTCTCTATATAATAAAAGCTGGCATCAGGCCCCGGATACTTCATCCACCAAGGTTACAATTATAGCACTGTTGAAGCATCTCCCAGAAGCTTAGAATTGGATGTGGATGACTTTGAAGCTATTGTATCAGATTGTCAAAGGGAATACACCATTCCAAAAGATGCTTTCCATATTGATATTTTTCAGTAGTGATAGTTTTGGAGCAGTAAGTTATAAAAAGGGAAGTTTGTGTTTGAAGGCATGAACAATCATTGTAGCAGAATAGAAGATATTGCATAGTCATGGGGAGTAAATATAAAAAAATGCAGTTGATATTTGAAAAGAAATTAATATCATTTGGTAAAAATAAAATGCTATCATCATCAAAGACAAGAAGTAGAGGTGACAATTTGGAGAAAAGCATTCTGTCTAGGAAACATCTAAGTGACAAACACACTTAATGGTTGAAGTATAACAAAAATCATAAATACTTCAAGGTCTTTGGAAGAAAGTAGTACATCAAAAGGCTTGATGAATCTATGAAAATCTGATGTTAGATCTAATGAAAGCATTTTTTCTTGGATATACTTATACCCAACAAAAAAGGGCATAAAGATGCTACAATCTCATATTACATTAGATTGTTGAGAGTGGAGATGTTAAAGTGGATGATTTAAAAACATAGATTTCAAACATCAAAGAAGTATTCAAAGATGATTATGGAACTAAAAGAAACTATCTCTTCTAAAGTCTCTCATGATAGGAAGAACCTTGAAATTAACACTAGAAGGATCATATACTCGGGAAGAGTTAATTCAAAAAATTTAATAATTGGAACCTAATAAAATCAAAATCAGAGATATGATGAAGAATAATATAGTGAGGATGGTGGATGTCTTTTCTAATGACCTAGAAGGGAACCTTGAAATTAACATCAAAATGAATCATATACTCGGGGGGAGTTAATATCAAAGAAGGAACAATTGGTATCATGGTGGAGCATATAAAAGAGAGTGATCTCAGTAACATTGGAAGAAGAGTATAATGTGAATGAAGCTAGTACATATCATTTAGATCTATGGTAAAAAAGGGGAGCAAAAACATAAAGTTGTGAAGTTGCTTGTATAGCATTGAAGACTACTCAAAGAAGAAAAAATTATACGATGTATCTCTAAAAAGAAATATATGGAAGAAAACTAAGGGTTGAATGAAAGAACTCAAAGATAAACCAATGAGTATAAACTTTGTCACAAAGTGAAGAAAATGTGTTAGCAAGAGGAGGAGCACTATGAGAGGGGAGTTTTATGAACTCATCATTCAGGTTCTCATTCAGAATGGTTATCATTCAAAGGAAAGCTACAAGATGCTAACTAAGATGATCAACACCAAGTACAAGATTAATTGGAGGAAGAGAAGCAAAAGAAGGGTAGTTGTCTAAAAGGAGAATGATTGGAAATTCTATGTCAAGATAGTTGCAGGAAGGGCATAATAGGTTATCCTTTGTAATTGTTGTCAAAGGGGGACAATGTTTAGATGTTGTCATCAATGCCAAAGGGGGAGAATGTTGAATATGATTGTCATTGATGTCAAAGAATCTCAGTAATGACAAAGGAATAACCAAATACTAATGGAAAGGCAAACACAAGTGAATGTCAAAGGAATGACAAAGGGAGTGATGACATGGCATATATGATGATGTGGCATGTGTGATGAGGATGGAAAGACACATGATAGTTTCCTATAGCTATCATCAAGTCAGTGTTGCAATCTGACATCATTCTAGAAAAGAATGGCAAGTTGGTGAAACTTGGAAATTGACTAAGTATGGAGAAATTAGTCAAAAGTGCTCTAAGAGGATGCCCACCATAATTCATGGTTTGAGGATAATACCCGCACCATCATACCAGACTATAGCTTGTTGAAGTTTCTATCTAGTCATGGTCTCAATTTTCCTTAATCATTTTTGAGGAGAAAGATATAGGCCTTCCAAACAGGGTTTTGCATCAGTGGAAGTAAACGTGACTAAGTAGCCTCAAGAGGATGCCCGCCACAAATCATAGGTTGAGATAAATTCCCGCAATATATGTCTAGGGTGTATACTGGTGGTTTTTCTACCCATTCATTGTCTCAGTTCTCCTATTGAGTGTTTGATGACAAAGATATAAGTCTTCCAAAGGTAAGAAAAATACTATTTTGCATATTAAAGAACAAAAGAAAAAAATGGTTTAGTGTTGAAAAAGGGGAAAGGGTTAAGAATGCCTACAAGAGGGGTTAGTTCATCCCACAGGGGCTCATTTATGCCCACAGGGTCCAAAGATATTCCCAGAAAGGGGCTCAGAGATATCCCGCAAGGGCTCACATACATGCTCGCAAGGGATTAAAGGATAAGCCTGCAAAGACTTAGGGATATGCCCACAGCATATGACCGTAGTGGATGCCCACAGAAAGGGATAGGAAGATGCTCGCATGCCCGCAAGGATGGATCCCAAGGGAGATGCCTGTGAAAGGAAAATGCCTGCAAGAAAGGAAAAGGGGCAAGGCTTGTAAAATGCCTGCAGGGGCCTAAATATGCCCGCGGGGGCAGAGGTTAAGCCTGTTGGTCTTTTTGCCCATGGATGTTGACAGTCTGACAAACTTTGAAGACTAGAAATAGCAGGATGAAGATCGATGTGATACTCAAAGCACAAACAAGTTTTGATAGATGGCGGTAGCAGGTTTGAAAATATGCCGATGCAGGTGACTTTTTATCACTATGGTCGGCCATTGGTTTTCTCAGTCCCTTTCGAGTGGCAGAAACTTTCATTGTATGTTTAATTTATTTACAAAATTCGATAGCAATGGCCGGGACGCCTGGTTATTCTTAGCATATGGGCTCTTGGTGTAATTTAACCAGGAACCACAATTTCTAATGTATCTCCAGATCTTCTTCATCGTTTTTAGCGTGCAACAGTCATTCACAGAAAAAGGTTATGAAAATGTATTTAATGTAAAATTGTGAAGATGAGTTTTCCGGTCTTGTGCTGCTTGGGGACTGAATTTATAAACATATCTGACAGAGTGTTTTCATGAGGAATGTGATAGCCGTGTTTATTAAATTGATTCAGTATTGAGGGTAAATTTAAGTTCTGGGACGAAAAATGCTGGACAGTGGACAAAAGGGGGAAAACTTTAAGGAATTGGAAAGATTTTTTTTCTTGAGGATATGCTGTTGGTGTGGATAAAAAGTACTTGTAATTGAACCAAGTCTGACAAACTTTGAAGAATAGACATAGCAGGATGAAGATCGATGTGATACTCAAAGCACAACAGGATGGTAGTTACACAGAATGGTTACTATACAGAGTTTATGCATGGAGAATGCCATGCCATAGATGGTGGATTACATGACTAGAAAGCTCCACCTATAAGTTACAAGATACATGTCGCATTCTGAGTGGTATCGAAAATGAGGAGTCGTACAAAAAGGCAGAAAACCTTTGTTTTCTGATGAGTGCTTAAGGTATAAGAGTGTGGTCTTATGGTAACGATAAAGGAAAAAGGCGAAGCACTCGAAGGCTATTCCTTTAGTTGAAAAGTCAATATGATTCCATTGCATCTAATGGCTAAGAATGGTTATAAGCCCAAATCAATGGTTCCTGTACATTACCATAGAACAGTTATCAAATAACTATGCAGATCGTAAATATAACTGATATGATGACGGTTAGACTTCGAGCTTCAATGATTCATAAGAAAGAAACGACAGTTAGAACTATAGTTAATGATTAACTGTTACTTGTCTTGGAATACGAAAGGTTGGTTACGGACAGGTGAAAGGAGGGAGATTGGGGATGTTCGGCAAATAGAAAGAGAGACGAGGTTACTTTGAGAAAGTGAGAAAATAAAATTAAAAAGGGGCTCTGGAAGTTAATATGAACTCATAATGACAGTTGCAGAGGAGAGGAACGGAGGAGTATGGAAGAGGATTGACCAGAAAGTAACAGACGAGTCCAGAGGTGAATGAGCACAGAAAGAAATGCAGCAGCAGTCATGGTGAGTTTTGCATTTGATTAATATAGATACTATACAGAAAGGAAAAATGCAGAGATATTGAAAGAACATTGTTCATGAATGTATAAGAGTTGTAGATCTGTCTAGTCCAGAATATAATTTGAATACATGATTTGTAATGCATATTCATTGACAGTAAGGGTTAAAAAGAGTTTGTAAAGTCCAGTAAGACAAGCAACTAAGGGTGGTAGGGAGGTGCTAGGGGAGACTTTATGTCTCTGTCTGCAAGTGGGTGCTTGCAAAAGATGAAGGTGGGTGCCTTCACCCAGTTGGTGCTGGGTTAAGCTGGAAGTTGGTGCTTCCACCCAGTTGGTGCTGGGTTACATGAGAGTTGGTGCTCTATGCAAGTTGGTGCTTGCATTTGGAGGTTGTAGCCTCATTGAGTTGGTGCTCAACAAAGAAGAGATGTACAGCTGATCAGCCATTGACATCCCAAGAAGAAGAGGTTTTTCCCTTAAGGGTTTCCTCATGAAAAACATGTGTCTCTCTCATGTGATTGAATGATGTGAATCTTTCCAACTGGTCATATTTATTAATGCTGGATGTATGAAGAACTGTCACATAAATTTTTGATTAAGAATTAACAGAACCAATTTGTGAAATTATTAATTTAACTGATTCACCCCCCCCCCTCTCAGTTAAATACCTGTAACAAAGCCACAGAGGATTATGTAAAGGCCACAAGGGCCTGGAATATTCTCGCAGGAGCTTATCTAAGCTCTCAAGATATGGAATATTATTGCAGGGGCTGGCGAAATTTCCGCAGGGGCAGAGGATAAGCCTTAGGGGCTTAAGTAAAGCCCACAAGGGCCTAGAAGATGCCCGCAAGGGCTTAGATAAAGCTCACAAGAGGTTGGACATGCCCATAGGGGCTGGCTAGATTCCCACAAGGGTTTGTATGCATGCACATAAAAGGGTTTATATGTTTCCCGCATAGAGAGATCCCGCATAGGAAGAGCTCACAGGAATGAAAGAAGGAAATCCCGCATCCTGAGATGATCAAATCCCTCAAGCTAGAAGGATGAAGCAAGCATGTCTTATTTAATTAATTAATTAAATTTGTAAAACAAAGAATTACAAATTAACGGATAACCTATCAGAGATCTGAAGAGGCGTGATGGTGAAAGGCCATGAGCCTATTCTGAAACGAAGCAATGATTCAAGATAAAGAATATATATAATAGAAGATTGAAGTGGAAGAAGAGTTTATTTTTTGTTTGTCTTTCATGATGAAGATCTGAAGTAAAATAAAGACGAGAGAAGGTAAAAAGAAGAACATAATGGTTATGTGTGTTTTAGCATGAATATATGAGGCGGTGAGGGGCTAGAGAAAGAAATAGAAGAACAGAAGATGTACGTTGAAGTGTTTGTTGAAGATCTGATGCACTAAAGAGGCTAGTGAATATCCTTGTAGCAGCAAGACAGAGAACAAGAGAAGATAGCAAGAGACAGAGCTTGAAGAAGGTCTGATAAGTTTAATAATATCAAATTAGGGTGGTAGGGTGGTGCTAGGGAAGGCTACATGCCTGCAAGGGGGTTGTAGCCTCCCTCCAGTGGTAGCTGGAAAATAAGGGTGTCTAAGCATCCCTTCAGTAACAACTTATAAAACCAGGCGGTCATAGCCTCCTTCTAGTAGTGGCTGGAAAATAGGGTGTAGAACATCACTATTTAACTGATGTACCTTCTTTTCGTAATTTTCAGATTGCAAATTTTATGTAAAGTAGACATTAACTATTATATCAAATTAGGGTGGTAGGGTGGTGCTAGGGAAGGCTACATGCCTGCAAGGGGGTTGTAGCCTCCCTCCAGTGGTAGCTGGAAAATAAGGGTGTCTAAGCATCCCTTCAGTAACAACTTATAAAACCAGGCGGTCATAGCCTCCTTCTTTTCGTAATTTTCAGATTGCAAATTTTATGTAAAGTAGACATTAACTATTTGTTGTTTTAAATTAGTTCATAAAATATAGTGTTTTGTAGTTTGCACTCCTGAATCTTTCTTTATTGAATTTCAGTGTATGCTAGCCTTAAGTTTTGATAGGTGCAATCTAAAGTTACAAGTTTTAAGACCTGCAGGATTTAATCCTTGAGTGCAGATTGATAGTATTGACAATTTTTTAGTGCAAATATTTCAATTTTTTGTGAATATGTAAAAATTTATGAGTGGATATGTAAAAAAAATTGAGTGTAGATGTAAAAAAAATTGATTGAAGGTTTCAACCCTCTTGGTTGTCTTTTAATATATGATCTTCATTTCAACAATAAACTTGAATTTCATATAAATGATAACTTGAATCTTATATAAATGATTCATACTTTCAATTTTTAACTAATGATTCATATGTTCAATGTAGTTGGTGAACTATAGATACTGCTAAAATCATGACAAATGGGGATTTGACGATTTTTTGTTTGTTAATCATAAGCAAGGATTTCAGGATTGTCAATCTTATGCTAAATTAGAGCAATGATTTTATACAACAATTTGATGAATTTTCATCGGTTTGTTGTAAATAACCATTGCTCTAATTTAGCATAAGATTCATAATCCTGCTGTCCTTGTTTGTGATTAAAAATGAAATGGTTGTTATCTCCATTTTCTATGATTTCAGTTATGCGAAATTAAATAATTATGTTCAATTCCATCATCATATAAAATCAGATCTTCATATAATATAGATAAAATGGAACTAAATTCTATCTACACAACTGATCTTATACTTGTGCATGTATCGTTTATTTAAAAACCACATGTTAGCAAAGTTCCAAAAATCTCATGGATCATATTCATATGAATTGTTCATCCCACCATAAAGCCACTAATGGATCAACCCATTTAATGGATCAAGAATAATAATTTCCCATTTTGTTTGTGATTAAAAATGAAATGATCGTTATCTCCATTTTCCATGATTTCAGTTATGCGAAATTAAATAATTATGTTCAATTCAATCATCATATAAAATCAGATCTTCTTATAATCTAGATCAAATGGAACTAAATTCTATCTACACAAGTGATAGAACTAAATTAAATAATTATCTTCAATTCCATCATCATATAAAATCAGATCTTCATATAATCTAAATCAAATGGAACTAAATTCTATCTACACAAGTGATCTTATCCTTGTGCATAAATCATTTATTTAAAAACCATAGGTTAGCAAAGTTCCAAAAATCTCATGGATCATATTCATATGAATTGTTCATCCCACCACAAAGCCACTAATGGATCAACCCATTTAATGGATCAAGAATAATAATTTCTCATTTATATAAATAATAATTTCATTCATCATACAATTAGTATTATAGAATTGTCTATTAATAATACATTAGAGAAGCATGAAATGGATTCATCACAATCCAAATCTTTTCACGAAATTACACATTAAATACCACACATATTACCCTAAAATCCTTCAAATTCAATCAAGGTCAAATGGTTTTAACTATACAACCACATATCAAAATTTATAAGTATTCCAATTTAGGATTTGCTTCACATACTTAGATACCATAGATCCCCCAATATAATGGACTCAATTAGCTTAATCTAATAGATGTAATAATAGACAATCAACTTGTTATAGAGAATTCTCCATCATTTTCAAACATTTCTTAAACAATTTAATCCTACATCAATAAGTCATACACCACATGTCCATATTTCCACATGACATAACATAATTACTCAATCATGTCCAAGAATTCAAACTTTTCTTAAGCAATTAATCCTACGTCAATAAGTCATACACCACATGTCCATATTTCAACATGACATAACATAATTACTCAATCATGTCCAAGATTACTTGTAAAATTACAATTGCAATCAACATTCCATAGTTGAAAAATAACATTTTTCAACTTTTCCCAACTTTTATTAAAGTTCTCATTACCAAATAATTATCGAAACGATTTCAACATGCTAAAATACAATCATTTAAACTCTTATTCTAGTTCCCATGCATTAGTTGTAAAATTACATTTGCAATCAACATTCCATAGTTGAAAGATAACATTTTTCGACTTTTCCCAAATGTTATTAAAGTTCTCATTACCAAATAATTATCGAATCGATTTCAACATGCTAAAATACAACCATTTAAACTCTTATTCCAGTTCCCATACATTACTTGTAAAATTACATTTGCAATCAACATTCCATAGTTGAAAGATAACATTTTTAAACTTTTCCCAACTTTTATTAAAGTTCTCATTACCAAATAATTATCAAATCAATTTCAAAATGCTAAAATACAATCATTTTATTAATGGCATCTCAACCTCGATGCCATATTCTTACACATTACCAAATAACACACCAAGTCATCATGCCATCATCCATATTCAAGTATACACAATCATAAACACAAGCCTATAAAACATAAATAAAAATCTGACACCTAAAGATCATAGTCATAGTTCTCAATATAAAAATATATTGTACACAACATTTGACATGCACAAAAACATCAATCAATTCATTTTCGATATAGTTAAAAAATCACAATGGAATTTTGTCCTCAATTATTCGTTCATGGTCATATTTGGACAGTTTCTATTTTCTAGTTTTTATTTTTATTTTTCAATGGAACTTGTACTAATTTTATTCGAGATGCACATACTAAATGAATATATTGACACCATATAACATTAGCTTCATAATCTTGAAAGTAGACATAATTTTCAGTCATATGGGTTTGCTGAAAAAAATAACCTTTTAAAATGATGGATCATCTCTCATATGTAAATCCTTTGTCATCGTAGTCCTCCAATAACTTCAAATTTCCTTTAGCCACATCGCATCAAATAATATTTTACCTTTTATTTGTTGTCTAAAGGTGCAATCACAACGAAAAACATCTCATGTGCAAATTACAATTGACGCAAGGGTTTTTAAATCAATTAAATTGACTATACACATAAGGTGATGGACAACAATGAACAATCAACAAAGAATTTTACGTAGTTGTTCATTATGTTTTCACAAACTTCTGTAGATCCAACTTTTTCAATGCAAATATGACAAAAACATGATTGCTTTCTACTGTCAAATGCAAACACATTTTGGAAAGATTTTGTTCAAATAGAATGTAAATCTCTAGTCCCATGTATGGTGCTAGCCTCGTATGGGATTGATCTATCTATATCTTGGATTCCCATAAGACAAAAGAACCTACACAATATATGATAAATCACAAAGGACAACTTTTAATGTTAGTGTACATATACTTAAATGATAGACTTGCAAATAACATTTTTTTAAATTGACAATTAATATAAATTAAAAAACCCGTTTACATACCTGCACACATATTTTGATTGTTGATTATAATCATGGATTAGATTTAATTGACACCATTGGACAACCTCTGCAGCTGAATGAAATCGCGTAGAAGAATGGTTCATTTTCCATCTTCAAAGTGCTCTTTTTACACATGCTCCTGCACCATTCTGTTCACCTTTTCCATGTTCAGTTTCAAAGAAATTCCAATTATGTTTAATGTTCGATGCTTCATCAAGTCGACATAACCAAAAAAAATGATCGTGAGGATTTAAATTGTCCCGCACATTCATCCGACCATATCCAATGTTCATTGAATTTAACTTCACGTCTTTTTAATGAATCATACAAAATATTTTCAAGACAATGTTGAACAAAATGTGTATCGTGTGTACGATCATTGCTGATATAAAAATGATATTTTTAATCACATCTTGATTGTCACACATTCTTTCAATGCCATCAAGAACATGTTCAGAATGTCTATATAGAACATGGAAAAATATTGAAACTTGGTCAAAATGATAGTATTCACTTTGTATCTCTTTTTGTGCAGCAAATGTGTAGTTTTTTGCAAAATCAACCACAGACAAAATTGTTCCGGGTGGAAAAATTGTTAAGTTTAAACCAAATAGACTAGCAAGATCACTGAAAGAAGCATAATCACAAGATAGACACAGTATTTACCCTGGGAAACCCTCATGGGGTAGAAAACCCAACAAAGATTTCCTCAATAAGATGATCAACCAAAATACAAGATATGCTCCCTCCTTCTTCTCCTCCTTAGCAGATCTCCCAGACAAGTGCGCCTCTTTTCACAAGTGAGTGAGTGTGTCTAATGAGGAGTTCACCTCCTCTATTTATACTCACTCCTAACCACCAAAAATACCTAATGGTGTCGACCTCTCCTGGAGAATTCTAATAATCCCTAAATCATAACCTTAGGGCCGACCCCCACATGGTGGGTCTAATAACCCTAGTTACCACAACTCCTCGGAGGAATAAACATCTCCGGATACATAATAGAATCACCTCGGAGGGATGGAACATCTCCGGAATAAATAATGTACAAATATAATATTCTTAGAAGTTACAATATTCAACACTCCCCCTTAACGAGAAGGATATTACAACAACATCTGCAGGATCAAGGAGTCATTGACTACATCATCTATAAATCATCGGAAGCTTTCTTCAATTAATCATCATCAGTAACTCAACTAGTTACTGTAACATCAACATCATCAGAGTCGATATTACTCGATCATCAGCATCGTCATCATCATCGTCATCACACGATCATCAGCATCGTCGTCATCATCATCATCACACGATCATTAGCATTGTCATCATCATCATCATCACACGATCATCAACGTTGTGATCATCAGCATCGTTATCACACGATCATCAGCATCATCATCACACGATCATCGGCATCGTCATCACACAATCATCGGCATCGTCATCACACGATCATCGGCATCGTCATCACATGATAATCGGAATCGTCATCACACAATCATCAGCATCGTCATCACACGATCATCAGCATCGTCATCACATGATCATCAGCATCGTCATCACACGATCATATTACAGGATGATCAATCCTGCTCTCTTTAGGACATAGGTCCATGGATGATGCAATCCGGATCAAGTTCCAGGATGATCAATCCTTATCTCTTTAAGACAAGTCTCATGTCTAGGGATGATCCAATCCCGACCACAGTGCCAGTCCTTTTTCATACTGGATGTGACCTAGATCAGATCTAGGATTTACTTCCACAGAGCCAGTCCTCTTTCATACTAGATGTGTCACATCTACAGAGCCAGCCCTGTTTCATGCTGGATGTATCACATCTACAGAGCCAACCCTGTTTCATGCTGGATGTATCACATCTACAGAGCCAGCCCTGTTTCATGCTGGATGTATCACATCTATAGAGCCAGCCCTGTTTCATGCTGGATGTAACCTAGAACAATTCTAGGATTTGTCACGTACATTTTGAACCGAGGTCTAGGGACGATCCAGTCCTAACATGTACCTTTTAAACCGAGGTTCAGGGATGATCCAGTCCTATCATGTACCTTTTGAACCGAAGTCCAGGGACGATCCAGTCCTATCATGTACCTTTTGAACCGAAGTCCAGGGATGATCCAGTCCTATCATGTACCTTTTGAACCGAAGTCCAGGGACAATCCAGTCCTAACATGTACCTTTTGAACCGAGGTTCAGGGATGATCCAGTCCTATCATGTACCTTTTGAACCGAAGTCCAGGGACGATCCAGTCCTATCATGTACCTTTTGAACCGAAGTCCAGGGACGATCTAGTCCTTTCATGTACCTTTTGAACCGAAGTCCAGGGACGATCCAGTCCTATCATGTAATGTATTTATTAGAGACCTCATGTCTACAGTTCAATTCAAAGGACCATAGTCCGAGGACGATCCAATCCCCTTACCTGTTCATTCAGGATTTTTGTTCTCGAAAACATCTTGTCTACGGATCACTATTAGGACTAAAGTCCATGGATGATACAATCCTCTCATCACTATGGGTACAAGTATCTTCATCCATACAAGTACAAACACGTATCGATACATCAAGGCATCATGTAACCTCATCATCAAAACATGTATATCGAATCATGTATCCTCATCATCAAAACATGTATCCTCATCATCAAAACATGTATATCAAAACATGTATCCTTATCATCAAAACATGTATTTTCACTAATACATCTATCATCAAAAGCATGTATACATCTATCATCAAAGGCATGTATTTTCACTAATACATCTATCATCAAAAACATGTATACATCTATCATCAAAAGCATGTATACATCTATCATCAAAAGTAAAGAATATAAGAGTCCTAAATCTAAATATTTCTAAGTAACTAAGTGCAGTAAACAGATAACCTCATCATTGATGAGACAAACTTGTCATCAGATACCATACTACTCCCCCTTTCGAGGAGGGTCCTTTTGAACTATACCAAGCTTGTCTCGAAAGTATTCAAACTTCACTCGAGACAGAGGTTTGGTCACGATATCAGCAATTTGATCCTTAGTCCTGATATACTCGAGCTTGATAGCTCCTCTCTGCACCATATCTCGTATATAAAAGTATCGGATCTCTATGTGTTTTGACTTATCGTGAAACACAGGATCTTCACTCATCTTGATGCAGCTTTGATTATCACACATAATCACAGTGGGATCCATTTCTAAGTCAAACACTCCAGATAATAGTTTTCGAAGCCATACAGCTTCACAGCTGGCAGAGCAGGAAGCTATATATTCTGCTTCAGCAGTACTGAGGGCCACACTAGATTGTTTCTTGCTGAACCATGAGATCATAGCAGATCCAATACCATAACATCCACCTGAAGTACTTTTTCTGTCTAAGACACTACCTACCCAGTCAGAATCTAAGTAACCATGTATCCTGAGTTCATGACCTCCGAGATAATATAGACCGAAATCTAATGTACCTTTTAGGTACCTCATTACATGCTTTGCAGCTATTAAGTGAACCTTTCTAGGTTCTTCTAGATACTGACTTAGGGTATTTACAGCAAAGCATATATCAGGCCTAGTGTTTGTTAAGTACATCAATGATCCAATGATTTTTCTATATAGAGTTATGTCCACTAATTCTAATGAATCATTAACTAATAACTTCAAGTTGGAGTCCATGGGAGTGGCCATGGATTTACACTCCAACATATCAAATCTTTTGAGAATCTCCACAGTATACTTACCTTGATTTAGAAAGATTCCTTTTGGTTCTTTCCATACTTCTAAGCCTAAGAAGTAGTGCATTAATCCGAGATCTTTCATCTCGAATTCTGAAGAAAGCTTCTTCTTACTTTCAATAATTTGTTTCTCATTTCCAGTTAGAAATAGATCATCTACATATAACAACAATATAACTGGTTCATCATCCATCACCTTGAGATAAAGATTGGGGTCAGCTTTACTTTTGGTAAAGCCCATGCTAGTTAAGAAATTGTCAATCCTTCCGTACCAAGCCCTGGGAGCTTGTTTCAACCCATATAATGCCTTTTTCAGTTTGCATACATGAGTCCTTCCGTCATTAACCTCCAACCCTTGTGGTTTCTCTATGTATACTTCTTCTTCAATTACACCATTCCGAAAAGCTGTCTTAACATCCATTTGGTGTAATTTCCACTTCATCATGGATGCAAGTGCCATGATAGTTCTAATTGAAGTATACCTAGCAACTGGTGCAAATGTTTCTTCATAGTCAATTCCCTCCTTCTGAGAGAATCCTCTGGCTACAAATCTTGCCTTGTATTTTTCAATGCTTCCATCCGCAGCATGTTTTATTTTGAAGATCCATTTGGAAGAAACCACACTTTTATCTTTTGGTTTGGGAACTATATCCCAAACATCATTTTTCATTATTGACTAATATTCTTCTGTCATTGCTTCTACCCATTCTTTCTTCTGAGCTTCCTCTTCATAGCTAGTAGGTAGTTTATCCACAAGATCACACATCAAGGCCATATAGTTGGACACTAGTTTTGGTTTCTTTCTTTCTCTAGTGGAGCCTTCAGGAGCTCCATATCTTTCAGCCCCTTGAATAATATCTCTAGCCCATGCTGGCCTTCTTTTCTTAGATAAGTCTGTAATAGGAGGCTCTTGTGGTTCCAACATGTCATGATCCTCTGGAGAATCATCTTCAGGAATGGGCACAGCCTCTGTAATTCTGGGAGAAGTATCTTCTTCATAGATTTCTTCAAGTTGGCACTTTCTGGATTTCTTGAGAGCTGCTTCTGCATCAAATGTTACATCTCTACTTATTTCTATGTGATGAAAACCTGGAATGTAAATTCTGAAGGCTTTGGATGATTCACAACAACCAACAAATATTCCCTTCTTACCAAAAGGGTCCAACTTGGTTCTCTTTTCTTTTGGAATGTGGATGTACACAGGACACCCAAATATTTTAAGATGACTTACCTCAGGCTTCTTTCCTGTAAACACTTCTTCTGGAGTTTTGAAATCAAGAGCACTATGAGATAATCTATTTTGCACATATACTGTTGTCTTGGCTGCTTCAGCCCATAGATACATGGGGAGATCTTGGTCATGTATCATAGTCTTCACAGCTTCCATGATTGTTCTATTTTTCCTTTCAGCCACCCCATTTTGTTGGGGATTATAGGGAGTATTTAGTTCCCTTTTAATTCCAGCTTCTTTACAAAAGTCTTCAAAGTCCTTTGAGGTATATTCTTCGCCATTATCTGTTCTGAGAACCTTGATTCTCTTTTCTGAGAGATTTTCTATTAGAGCCTTGAACTCTTTGAATATTCCAAAGACTTCATTCTTACCTTTTAAGAAGTATATCCAAGTTTTCCTTGAATAGTCATCAATGAATGAAAGATAGTATTCAAACCCACTTAGAGAAGTAGTGGGCATTGGACCACATACATCTGAGTGTATTAGCTCCAAAATATTCTTAGTCTTTGTTTCACTCTTTGGAAAGGGGTTCTTGACATTCTTCCCTTTCTTACATCCCTTGCATGAGCCATCATGATCAGCTTTCAAATCTGGTAATCCTATGACTACCTTACTTACATAGGGTAAGGATTTATAGTTAATGTGAGCTAATCTTCTATGCCATAGTTCACTGGGGCTAGAGATCTCATGAGCAAGGGCAGCTTCTGGATGACCCTTGAGCTTATAGAGACCGCCTTCTTCTTCACCAATGATAACTACATCTTTAATTGACTTTCCTTTGGACCACATGAGTAATTGTCCATCTATGAAAGCCACTCTAAAACCTTTCTTATCTAGTGCTGAAATAGAGAGTAGGTTCTTCTTTAATCCTGGTACATATAAGATGTCTTTCATCTTCAAGGGTGTTCCAGAATCTAGCTTATAGCTAGCCTCACCAATTCCTTTGATGGGATATTGGTAGTCATCTCCTAGAGATACCTTTTGTGTAGAAGACTTTTCTTCAAGATTTGAGAAGGTCTTTCTTTGACCTGTCATGTGCTTAGAAGCACCACTGTCAATGAGCCATGTATCTTCTCTAGGAGATACAGATCTAGAGAGTGCAGAGAATAGGACATAATATTCTTCTGGATCTTCTTTCTTCACCTTATATCTTTTCCTTTTAGGCCTTACCTCTACCTCTTCTTCTTCTTCATCTTCTTCCTCTTCTTCTTCTTCACTATCATTTTCTGCCATATGTCCATGGTGTCCTTTGTGGACAAACTTCTTCTTTTGTGAAGGACAAAATCTGGAGATGTGTCCTAGCTTATCACAGTTGTAGCATTTTACTGTGGAAAGATCTCTTACTGGAATTGGTCCTTTTCTCTTTTTAGGTCTAGAGAAGTGTTGAGATCCTTTGTGGTCAACTTTCTTGAGATGACCCATTCTTCTTCTTTTGGTATGGGTGGCCAAAGCTTGGTCATCCTCTTTGAGAAGAGCTTCTCTGTTGGCTACCCTAGCTTCTTCTTGAACACAATCCTCCCATACTATATCAAACTTCATGCTCTCTTTCCTGGCACACATGGTTTGTATGAATGATTCCCAAGGTCTAGTGAGACCATTGAGAGCAGTCATCACAAGTTCATCCTCATCAAGAGTATCACCAATTGCATCTAGTTGTTCCTTGATTTGTGAAACCCTTGAGAAGTAGTCTTGAATGGATTCTCCTTTGTGCATCTTGGTACTCTTCAATTGAGTCCTTAGGTTCATCTTCCTATTGATGTTCTTTCCTTCATACGTTCTTCCTAGGGCATCATACATTTCCTTTGGAGTCTTCTTGGAGGCCACTTGGGGAATCAAGTGGTCTTTAATAGAATCAACTATGATTCTCTTTTCCCTAATCAAATCCTTAATGTGCTTTTCTTTGGCTTCATCTCCTTCTGGTTCTGCAACTTCTTCCTTGATATAATGAGCAAGATCATTCTCTTCAAGAATGAGACCAATTCTGTATTTCCATGCCCGAAAATTCTCTATACCTTCTAGCTTGTCTTCAAGCTTAGTGTTTGGAGCCATCTTCTCTTGGGGGAGTCCAAGAGACAGATTAGACTTACCTGGAAATGTTACTTTTCACTTTTCCGGAATTTGGGACAGAATTTTATCGCACTTTTGGTAGAATTAGGGCTTGACTTTCCCAGAGTTCTACTCAACAAAAAAGTTCGATCTAGGGCTCAAAATAATGGTCTTGAGAAGGGCTATCCAGCCATGTAATCAGAATTAAAAAATGCCAACTTTTTTCTCAAACCAAATTCTGACTTATCGCACTTTTGGTAGAATTAGGGTTTGGATTTCCCGGAGTTCTACCCAACCAAAAAGTTCGATCTAGGGATTAAAAGATTGGTATTGAAAAGGGCTATCCATCCATGTAACCAAAATTCAATAATACCAACTTTTTGCTTAAACCCTAACTTTCACCGGAGAGAGAGAGAGGTATTCTTACCTTGTGAAAGATGTCCTATTCAGTCTAGCTCTGATACCATGTTAAGTTTAAACCAAATAGACTAGCAAGATCACTGAAAGAAGCATAATCACAAGATAGACACAGTATTTACCCTGGGAAACCCTCATGGGGTAGAAAACCCAGCAAAGCTTTCCTCAATAAGATGATCAACCAAAATACAAGATGTGCTCCCTCCTTCTTCTCCTCCTTAGCAGATCTCCCAGACAAGTGTGCCTCTTTTCACAAGTGAGTGAGTGTGTCTAATGAGGAGTTCACCTCCTCTATTTATACTCACTCCTGACCACCAAAAATACCTAATGGGGCCGACCTCTCCTGGAGAAGTCTAATAACCCCTAAATCATAACCTCAGGGATGACCCCCACATGGTGGGTCTAATAACCCTAGTTACCACAACTCCTTGGAGGAATAAACATCTCCGGATACATAATAGAATCACCTCGGAGGGATGGAACATCTCCGGAATAAATAATGTACAAATATAATATTCTTAGAAGTTACAATATTCAACAAAAATTTCATGATACCGTTTGAATTGAAGGTCTTGCCATCGTGCTCTATGTGAATGCTTGGTGTATTTATAAATTTCACTTTCAAATTTCTTCAGAAAATATGTCACGTGCATATTTATCTTCTCGCAAATCAATTCGTTTGGAATGTGCATCACTAGAACTTGTATCATAATTGTTGTATTCATATATTCTCCAATCAACGGTTACATTTGACAATGATTGATCATTATCAATAGTATATTTATTGTAGAATAAAACTAGATTTCCACAATGATGACAATTTTTTCCATTGACACATTTCTTATTGTAAAATAGTTCATCGTGATCTCTCTCACATAGAATTTGAGATATGGATTCACGTATTGTAGGCGGAGGTGGTGAATTTGTCCAAAACATTTTACCTGTAAGGACCTCACTGGGTCCTCAGTTTAAATTAAATGGAATTTAATAGTTTGAAAAGTTTTCTAAGTTAACATGTTTCATGTTTTGTAAAATTTACTTCTAACATAGATTTAACATAGATTTTGCATGTCTAACATATCAAATACTAACTTGCATAACAATCATAATTTTTGAACAGTTCTATGTATATTTACTTTCAACACTTTACATATTTTATATCATTTTCTAAATGCAAAATATTGAATTTAAATACAAGTAAAATACCTATAGGTTAGCAGCAGAAAACTCAACCTGCCAAAACAGGTTTGCCACCCTACCAACTAGGAATGTCCCACCGACTTCCTAGCTCCGAGAATTTCTTCTTGGACCCCCGAGCCCAAAACTTGAGTACAACCAGTTCAGTATTTCCCTCAAAAAAATATAAGAAACAGATCTCCTTTGTTGTTTCTCCATCATCCTCCATTTCCTCCAGCCTCAAGTTGTTCCCTCCCCAAAGCCTCCCTTCCCATAAATTTCTCATTCCTTCATAGTGTTCACCTTTTTCTCTCCTCCCAAACCCCTTTATTTCCTTCTCCCCCCCCATAAATACCCCTTTCATCCTACTCATTCCTTCGAGCTTACTCCACCGCTCCCATCAACTCAGTCCAAAACCCCAAACATTTATCTCATCATAATAAAATATTATATTTTTAGGTACATATTTTCTCGAGTAGTTAAATGACATAAATGTCAATTAATTTAGTTGGGTGAGTAGGTTGCACATATATTAATAAATCTTTGATATGCTCACTTGGTATTTTCAAGAGACGGTCGGTTGATTACTAGTCCCATTCACTATTTTTGACATTAGTTACGCTTAAATAAAGTAATAATTTAATAGTTATTAGTGTTGGCTTTTCAAGTTTGTTTTGGTGAGAGCCTTAATGTACTATCCATCCGAATATAATACCTTACTTGGTAATTAATAAATAACAATATTTTTTAATCTAATTAATTATTCAAATAGTCAATTTTAACTTTTCTCAAATGCTTTGATTTATCATTTTTTTAATAATTACTTTACTCATTAATACTTATAATAATTGAGTTGATCCACTATGCTTTTTAATAATAAAGGGAAATTTTTGTTTCTATTAACAGTAATTGAAATTAATAATAACAATAATAATTATAATAATAATATTAATAATTAGTGTTTAATTATTAATAATGATATTTATTTGTTTATCCGACAAGTACCCTAATACTAACACAACGTTATTTCTTTATAAACAAGCACCCTTAAGGGTTTTGAACAATCATGATAACGATTAAACAGTACAAGTCTTCTGACACATATGGAACAGTATTTATGTTTTATTCATGATAATTTCCCTACGACAATTCTAAATGACGATACTTAACCAATTGATTATTACAATGTTCACATATACTTAACAACTTAAATGTTCACTGTCTTTATTGGATCATCGTGCAATTAACTTAGTTATTCATAACAACTTATACAAATTTAACATCTCCAGTATTCATATATCGATACTAGCGTACATGTGCAAAGTGTGCATGCGTGGCCAATGTATGCACAAGTCGAATATGTACTATAAGCAACATTATCTTGCATAAACATACTTTCTAACTAATAATAATAATCTTCCATGCACGTAGAACAAGCATACATATAACCTAATTACTTTAGCATTATTAGTTTTTGTAAGAGTTATCCATTTAAGGTTTCATTTCATTATCTTTATGTTCACATTAGTTTAATCAATCAATTACAAGGAAGGGTACCTACTACCACTAACTCAGATCATAATATTCTATGACGCAAAATGTAATATGCTGAGTTACAACACAAGAATCAATCATAGGTTTCACCACACACACAGTTAGTTATGTTCCCTCTAAAACATCCAATATGTTCCTATCTACCTACCTCCTTCTACCTAATTCACATCTAACTTCCACATCCTATCCTTCCTTCGTTGGACTACCCTGAAGTGTGATGCCATGACCGGCTCCAGTTAGAACCCGTAAAGGGAAGTGTTGATTACATCGACCAAGCTTCCCCAGTAGGAAACCACCAGTCATCATCACACACCTTGGGGAGAGCACCATAGCAAAGCCCTCCCATGAGTCTGGATTTCGGGGATAAACGGTGGGTAATGCCTCCACCCCCCTAATGAACAAGGGATTATGTCTATATTGACATAGTGACTGCATTGTGACTATTGTACTCAAGTTTTGTTATCAAATAATCAAGTTGGTTGGTTGAGTTTCTTGAAACCCTGCACCTGCCCACGCATCATGACAATAACACAATAATCATGCTAAACAATAATGCATCACTCGCATACCATTTGTCTTTCAAAATCCATGTCCTAGTGGTACTCCCACCTCATAGGACTCAGCTATCACTTAGCTCTTTAACTTGTGGATACATTTCATTACTAATGAACAATAAAAAATTAATTTTCCTATGTTCCATGCACCTGGTATCATATCCATCCATGCAACATATAACTTTAACTTGGTATCCACGTACCCACCGTTTATTAAATTGCATTTTATAGACATAATCAAAACACAAACATATTAACATCACACTCATATATGTAAATGTCAAAAAATAATAAATCCATATGTCCATAGTGTAATCAAACTAAAAAAAGTTCCACACTAAGAAGGAAACAACATTGGGAAATGGTGGTAAAGTCAAAACGAGGCATTACATACACCCACCCTTCAAGAAACTTCGTCCCGAAGTTACAGTCATTCACAATACCAAGGAAATGTTATGACATTTCTATCTTTGTGTCTAGTTATCATTAAAATACCTCACTACACTGATCCCACCGGGCTTATACTTGATTAAACATGTCAATGCCATCTATGTTTTACTTCATTTATCACAAGGAGTGGACTCTTATATTACAATCTACACCTTGTACCTACTGCTAGTTTATCCTTCTCAAAGTTTAGTTATATATTTATCCACAAAACAACTACATCATTCTTGAATTTGATCATACTATTCCATATTGTGTTTCATATAAATAGCTAAGTCTTGTAAATAAAAGTTTTATTTTTATTCCAAGGTATTGTTAAAACTCTTGCATTAATTCACAAATTTAGTCAACATATTTTCAACATTTCTTACTAATGAATTGCATACTATCAGACCAAACTTTCAAGAATAATTTTGACCCATGGGCCTTGCCATATACCATTTCGTTTACAATTTTAAATTTTGATACAAGGCCACTTTGTCCTACCATACAACAACTCATGCTTACTGTAACATTCCCGGGAATCCAAGTCCGTATTTAGTGAGTTTTCAAAAGAAAATCCACAAAGCTACTTAGTGAATAACTATATTCGTAAGGACTTCATTAGATAATTGATGACTATTGTATACATTCAAAGCAATTATCACCATTCTCATGAGTATCTATCATTTGACATTAATACGAAACCAATTCTCCTTTGTAATTCAATAGCCACAATGATCTTTACCAGTTTATATGAGACTTTACTTGGGTCAAGAGGCATAACATCGTTATCTTCGTAACAATATAATAATGATTAATATCAAATAAAAAGATGTTCATACATTCTTAATTGTATGCATATACAACAAATTTTACTTCATGGATATAACTATTTTTACATGCTTGAAGAACTTTAAAGAAGGATGCATCTAATTGAACATCAAAACATCATATTCACACATACGAGAGGGAGACACCATATATACACATTGTTCACCCAAACCATAGGCTACGTCCACCCGATGTTGCATCATATATTCTTTGTTCGTAATTCGATGGTTACATCCTGCAATAACATTATTGATTTCTATTTTCCAAAGCTGCTTCCCTAGAGCGCCTAGAAGATTTACAGAGCTTCCTTCCATACTGATTACCCGTAACTCAATTAAAATATACAGGGATCGGGATTTTAAAAGGTCGTCCCTTCCCAATGACTCTTATGAATGGATAAAAGAAAGTCCTACATACATTCTTGCACATAGTTATATATACATCTAATCTATCAGGTGGAATACATAAGGGAATTAGTAACCCAAAACTCTACACAGCAACCACCATTAACATTCCACATATAATAGTACACTATATGGAATAAGTCGACAAATAAATAAGCAACATATTCCATACATACATATGAACTGCAGAATTCTTACAACCCAGGATGTATTTCAAAATCCTCTTCACCGAATTAAAAACTAGTTAATAGAGTCATTCTCTGGTATGTGTAAGGAGTGTCTTTTAAACAAATCTATTAAGCGTTCATTTAACTCCGCAACTCATTAGGTAATTAAAAAGAACTAACATGTAGCATTAATTTCGGTGCACAATTCCTAAGTGAATAAATTAACAGATTTACTAGGCAGATCCAGCGATAAGATTGGAATAAGTATCATGCTATCCACAACGCGCTACTTATGTATGTTCTGAAATCCATCAATCGCTCAGCTAAATATATAAATATATGTGTATATTTAGGCATATTGTGATTGATCACTTAACATAATAAAATTATAATCAAGCAAATTAGGGGATCGATCTCTTGGATCCGTCCTATCCCCTATCAACGCAGTAATAAATGGATCTACACATTCAGGTGATAAATGTTAAACAATAAATATGTAAAAGGGATCGGGATCAAGTTCATGAAGAACGATCCCTCCTCCACCATTATCGCAGACTTATCATAATGCTTACTACAGAAGAAATGGGATCGAGCTATCCCTTCCTAACCTGATATCAAACTTTACATATTATTCGCTGCATAAGAAATGGGATCGAGATCATAGTTGAGCCGTCCTTTTCAACTGTGCAATTGCACCACTCCATTATACGAATGGAAGGCGACCCTCTTAGATCGATATATTAAACAAATAATATAATGAACAATGCAAGCTAAATATTGCAGGCAGAGACAACGATTTCAAGCAATATTGAGGACATAACGTCTAAGATTGTTAAGAACATTTACTAAGCTAACAATTTGAGTAGAAGAGGGCAACGACTATCCTCTGAGATTGATGATTTGGCAGTATCATAAATAATTAAAATTGTAACACAGCAACTTACAAATAGTATGGGTTGACTCTTCCCACAGGGGGATCACCAAATCTCATGTTTGCAACAGAATAAAACACATTGTTTCTATGGGATCAGGTTCTGGTGAGCCGTCCCTTCCCTTATTATCTCAGATCCACAAAAATCTAAAACACAGTGTTTACTATTATACTGATCTCTATCAAACAAGGTGTGAGCAGAGACACAAAGTCAAATTCCATCAAGAATGTGAGAGATCACTATTTCCCCAGAGATCCTGTCCCTTCAACTTTCACTCTCCATCCCGTAGCTATTTAGAAGGGAAAGAGGATCTCGAGAAAGAGGCCATTCCTATAACTAGGTCACCCATCAACACGGAATTCTTCACGCTGTCAACATACAATAATGGATAGAACAGTATTTGGGGATCAGGCTTTACAAGCCGTCCCTTCCCATCGCTTATCCAAGCATATCGCAGCCGAGATAAAGGAAAAAAATACAACATCAACAGATATATCTATGGTAAAAGAGTTTTATCTAACAAATATTTAAAGCAATGATCCATCCCGATGAATTCTCAGAATGCCGACAAAAATAATCTTAGCTGATATTAAATCAAGGATTTCGCCCCAAAGAAGGATACTTAGAGGATGCAGAGCTATCCTTCCCGGCTGTGCTACACAATAGCTCCGGGGTGCCATACGAAAGACATAATCAATCAATTAAATAATAATCAAAGAAAATACTATGGAAATCCTGAATACGACTTCACCTAGTAGCTAAACCCTTACTATCAATCCAGAAAACGTTTAGAAATTAAAAGAGCGCATACAGGAATCAAGCTCACGCTTATCCCTTCCAACGGTAATCTAGGGATCATTATCTGCAATCTTCATAACATATCCCACATAGGAATGTAGGTTCTTCTGGAGCCCCCGCATAACCACTGCATAACACGGGGTCTTTACACAACGAAAAGAGTACACACAAAAAGTTTACTGCAAAAACGCAGGTAGCAATAACCGACTACCCTATCGATTGTGCACACATATAAAAATCAACAAAGGTAGATTTTCGCCACTTTAACCCATAGCCAAGCACTCGGCTCTCCCTTTTGAGGAGGCTACCTACCATTTCCACCCAACCCTGACACGAATACTAATACAATAATCAACCAAGAAGGAGCTGTCATCGCTCTCCCCCCTTTTGGATGCCCATTTCATCACTTTATAACTATTGTTTTCTCCTTGTTGGCTTTGGAAATTCCGCCATCCCCACGTGGATATCTGATCTCCATGAATTAGGAGCATTGCGCCGAGTGGTACTTTAGTAACTAAGAGCAGTTCAGCCAAGTGTGTGTTTAGATTCTCAAAACAAGGATCTCGTGACTCCAAAGCCCCCTTTTATAAAGGAGTTATCATTTTATGGTGTTAATTATTGTCATGGAAAAACCCCACGGTACTTTTATACCATGATCTCACTAAAATGAAGCTAGAGATAGAACCTCTCGGACTAATAAAGTTTTACTCCCTTAACATGGCCTTAGTAATTTAGTTCTATGGCACTTAAAAGGTTTAAACCATTCATTGAAGGAATTCCCTTCCCTTTAGGTTCCTAGGCTCCACGATTACCATGGTTATTAGTAACCAACTTTTATTGGCTTTTTAGCCATTAGCCTTCTCCCCTCCTTTAAAGGATTCTTCACTCGTCGTTTAGATTGTATCTTAACTTTCAATCACCTAGTCTACTACTCGACCATTTACAATTGAGGAAAATAATCAACAAGGCTTACTGGTGGGGCCTTGGCCTTGAGCTCCTCACCAAGCCATTTACATAATTGCAATTACATTTACCAAAATAGTAATAATTAGAGTCAAATTGGAGGGATGTTACACACTCCTCCCCTTAAGAATAACACCATCCTCGGTGTTCGACAGTTTGTCTCCCGTTCTCACTTCCACCTTTGCTCGCTTTGTCATCTCTGTTTTGATCGTTTTCAAGTTCCCATGATTTCCACAGATGTTATCGCTCATAATCTATTCTTTTGTGCAACACAACACTTGTAATTCATGGAAACCTTTAACTTTTGTTTGTCCATTATTATTACAAGCATACACAAATCCAATGCTCCCAAGATGTAGATTGTTAATTTATTCAAAACATATCATAAAGTAGTCCATGTGCTCCATGTCTTATGCCCAACACATATAAAAGTAATCCATGTGCTCCAGAGCTTATGCTCAACATTGATTTAGAATAGTCGAAGTGATCCAGAGTGTATTCAATTTTTTTTTGTAAAATAACTTGAACACATAATCTAAGCATAACATAACAAAAATTATATTTGTAATAGCACTAGATTGTAATATCCCGAATTTTGGACTAACTATTTTCGTTGTTATATTGGGCCACGAACCCAGCACATATGTTTTATTTTGAGTATTGGGCATGAGCCCTAGCACCTATGATTTATTCTTTTATATATTGACATACAGGGCATGGACCCTGACTGACTTCTTTATGTGAGTGTATACTCGAAAGGAGGCCCTAATGTTTTGATGATGTTCTTCAGCTTTGATATGGGTACAAAGCCTAATATACTGAGATGATCTTTTGTTACTTACTGTGCAGAGCTATGATTTTTACATGATTGACTTTTGTGGTGTGTTGAGCATGGACTCAGAAACACAC
Organism: Larix kaempferi; assembly: GCA_027924585.1. Lineage (NCBI taxonomy): Eukaryota > Viridiplantae > Streptophyta > Pinopsida > Pinales > Pinaceae > Larix > Larix kaempferi. The sequence continues at coordinate 3,534,269 of BSBM01000619.1, forward strand.
AGATGACCTACATACTGGGCATAAACCCCGATGTACCTAGAGGAATGTTTTTGTACTGGGAGTAAGCCCTGATGTACATTGAGTGTTGGGCATGAGCCCTGGAGCACTCCAAGCTTGATAAATGAATACCGGATCCGAGGCCACTTGAATATTCTAGATGTGCCTCACAACCACATTCTAGCACTAGTGTTGAGTAGGAAGCTCTGTAATTGCACTAGCGTAACTCCCATGTCAAAGTGTTGAGTTAAAAGGCTCTGAAGAGCACTCGGGGTTACTAAATATCAAAGTGTACTCGAGTTAGAAAGAATCTGAATAACACTTCTACTTTCATCACATCTATTTAATTTGGTTAAATGATTCATCTTTTATCTATCATCAAATACTACGAGAACTACCATGTTAAATGAGAGAATCCGACATGCAAGAGAGAGACTAGAGGTGCCTATCCAAGCTTACCGAAAGACTGTCCAAAGAATTGGACCTTATCCTTAATGTTTAAAAGAAGTATCATGTGAAGATACATAATTAAATAAAAGATAATTGCCATAACCTAAAGTATGGATTGACTAAGAATAGTCTTATGAGAACAAAATGCTTAAAGGCCTCAAGGCTAAATATTGTTATTAAGAGCTTTAATAATAATATTGTTATTATTTACTTATAGAATATATATTCTTTTATATATATATTTAAGCATAAGTGGGATGCCACATTATTAAATATTATTAATAATGTATTAATATTTAGGTAGAATTATAATTATTTTATTATTATTATTATGAAAAGATTGAAGATTAAAATCACTTATAGTTAAAACAAGTGAGAAGTCCTAGTTCAAGAAGTCCTAGTTCAAGAGGACAAAATATTTTAGTAAATAATATCTTTTAAATATTATATTATTTAATTTAAAGAAACTAATTATTCCAACAACCATAATTCAAGACTCCCCTACATAAAGAAGGAAGATCCCAAGATTAGGGATCTTATCTTTTTCATTATCATTCTCTTATGGTAATTTGAGAGAATCTTCTTCTCCAAGAACTGAAGCAGTCCCATACAAATTTTTAGATCTAAACCAGCAAAGTAACCTAGGGCCTCTATCTCTCATTGCATGTTGGAACCAGCTCGGGGGGATCCAATTAGAACCAAGAACGGTCTAAGGGTCATGGTTGGGAGGAACATGGCAGCCCCAAAGTTATCCAGCTAAGGAATCATTCTAATAGGTCAGCAAAGTTTAGAATATTTCACACTAATTACTGTTTGAGTGTGTAGGTCTTTACAGAAAAGGAGCAGGTCACCAGGAAACCAGGTATGCACTGTTAAACTTCTTTTCAGGTTATAATGGAAGCTAGGAATTTTAACATAGATTTAAATATTTTAGGACTGTTTTTATTTTTCCCAACTTGTTTAAAATATTAATTATAAATCAAGGGCCTTTGGGCATGGGCTCTTGAGTTATTATAGGAGCAGGACCCCATAACTAGAAAAATTGTATTAGCTCAGAAATCCGGTTTTTTAAACCAGCAAAATGGCTAGCAAGTCTAGCTAAATCTAGCCTGTGCTAGACATCCAAGCTTATCAAAACCTTGAACCCATTTTCTTTTCTATGAATTTAGACGACCAAGTTTTATTACTAGAATTACTTTACATTCAAATGCTGAAATCGTAATTTATGTTTAGATAAATGTTTAGCTAGGATGAGAGTTATGTTTGCATTATTTCTAAACCCCAGCATTTCATAAAACTGGCTAAAGATTATTTTCAAACTACTAACCCTTATAGGAAAATGAGCTAGACTTTGAAACTTCTAGTAGCATCACATATCAAGATTTGAAAACAATCTTAGTCACCAAGTTCCATCCATTCAAAACCAAAAACAAAACACAGAACTTATCACATTATCAAATGACCATATCGTTATATGTTTCTTTCCACGACATCTACCCTTTTTCTTAAAAGGATTCTTTTTGCAGACAGTAAACAAGCAAGCATAGACAAAGTCAAAGGATTCCAATACGTAGACTTCCAGGCAAACATTTTATATTTCAACAGAAAAGGTCACGCATGACAGGATACCCCAACCGTTTCGTTGAGACTAGCTTAAGCCCAGACTCATCTTACCATTAAGACTTACAGTCAACCCTGGCAAGTATCAATTCTTTAAACCATCTAGTCGACCCCACGGGGGGTTCACTAGTGAGGCAATATCATATCACATCCATTCATATTGGGGGGTTGAATACTCTTAAAAAACTCAAAAATATATTGCCTTTGTATGAAGGGGTCAAGGGGGATTTTTAATTTGACATAGTAATATAAATATTGTAGTTTATTTTATTTGGGAGTGTTGAGTAATAACCTCCAAATCGTGGTATGGATTTATACATCCAAATCACAGGCTCAATTCATACCCACCTAAAACTTAAGGACCTTCCATTTTTATTTAATATTGCTTATGATCCTAAGTTTTGCATAAATTTGATAATAGTGTACCAATGATAATATCGATAGAAGTCTCTTTGGATTATTGTCCTTGAGAAATCCTCATTTAATAGCTTATTTAGGCTTGGTTTGAATTTCAGTTAAGAGCTGTAGTTAAATGGGAGTTTCGGACTTGAACAATTATATTGTATTTTTTTAGGCATTCAAGTAAATGATTTAACTCTTCATTTTGTAGGTTGGGATTTAGGTGGGCATTGAGATTCAATTAAACCTTGCCCCACGAAAACCAAGAAAAGTTAGATCAATCTTTCTTGGCTGACTCGAACCAAAAAAAGCTAGATTGTTGTTTCTTGACTAATTATTGCTTTCAACTTTTTGTATTTTTCTTTAATATTTTCACATTGCCAGTTAGGAATAGTTGTTAGATTGAGTTATATTTGGCACATTCATAATTGCAATTTCAATTCTTATATGCAAGACAACTATCTTAATATTATATTGGAATTAACATGAAATAGGTGAAAATCTAAATCCTTATTTACATACCCTATGTGTTATCGTTACCATGAAATGGTATCATATAAGTTTCACTATGTATGTATCTTTATAACTATTGCCTGCTTGAAACCTAACAATGGATATTTTTTCCTATCCTTTAAAGATAAAAAAAAAAAAAAACTAGATGTAACCCAAGAAAAGGTAACTAAATGTTGTTAATTCCCGTGATTGTAAGAATAAATGTAGAGGAAGTGGAGGCAATTCCTTGGACCTTGTGAATGACCCAAATCCAAGCTATGCACATGATCATATGGTGTTATTGAAAAGAAAAATGAATTTTTCTATGTTCATTTGGGTTCAAACATCAATGATGTTTGCTTTGATAGGAAGGTAGGGGCGTCCTTCCACAAAAAGGGTTTTAATTTTGCATTTTTATGGAGATTAATTTATTAAACTTATAGAAAACATGAGTTCTGTATGGCTATATTTGTATTTACATGATATAAAATTCGTAGATTGGCAGGTTGTGGTGTGAAACATTTGCAATTCTCATATTTTCTAAGCATTGCACTAACAATTGGACTATCGGTCTTTTACATTCTTTGTTATGTTGATCTCTTGACCTGGTTGTGTTTTATGCATTTTTCCTTCCCCAGTACTAATTCTTTGGGTGTTCCACTCTCCAATGCTACAAATTGATCAGTCGCCCCTGCAATCCTAGTGTGATCATTATTAGCATTATACTATTATTTTATTTAGCATCTTGTTTGCTTATACTAAGATGTGGTAGAGCTCCTATTTGTACAACTTGATAATATGATATAAAGGGGGTGTTAAAAATGGTTTGATAAAAATGGATACCTTCAATATCTGGTGAAGCTAGGGGTTTTCTTAATTGGAAAAAAATATTGGGAGGGGGGTTCAACAATACAATTTTAGGATGCATTTTCCAATATTTAGTGAAATTAGGGTTATTCTTTAATATTATGCAAACGATCGTGCTATGTAATAAGTTCACTGAGTGAACCCCCCATGGTCGACCCACTACCACAATGAAAACAAGACTAGATCGAATCACATAGTAAAGAAAAAGCATTACAAATCTGAAGCTACATATCTATCATTACATTAAAACACTGGTCAGAAGGTCGAATCTCTTTATTGATTCTACGAAGACTTGTTGTTACAAAGTACCCAATACTTGGCATTGAAACCACAAGCCCCTTCTCACGCAAACAAATAAATGATAGTAAGGGTTCAATGAATTAAGACTTCTAGAAATTGAAACGTAAGCAAATTATTATGTATGCTATGATTTGTCTTATTCAGCCACTAAAGATTTGAGGCCAAAATCCGACGACAACATCTGACGACATCCGACAAAAAGGTCTGTGTCATCGGAATTCACCTTCACAGTTATGAAATTTGATGAAAAAAAAAATTGATATAATTGGCCGTCAGATATCCGATGGCCTACGGATATAAGTGAAAAAAGACACGGTCACTATATGAGGTGGGTGCAAAAATTTAAACACTTGGCAAAATTGGACTAAAACATAAAATCAAAATGTACCCAACTAGGCCATCGAAACTCCACGATTTGGTTGCTTGGGTGCTTGTTCATTTTTCATTTCGTTGTTTTGAGTTTTGGGAGGAGGCAAAGATCGTGTAGTAGTTTAACACTAGCCGTGGTCATGGGGCCTGCGCCATGAGCATAGCTCAGGCATGCCCTGATTGTTATGGTGGTTATAGGCGCTAGTGTGGCAAAAATCCATGATTTCGTTGCTTGCAGGGTTGTTCATTTGTCATTTCGTACATGTTTTGAGTTTTGGGAGGAGGCAGAGCTCTTGTAGTGGTTTAACACTAGTGGTCATGGGGCCTGCGCCATGAGCATAGCTCAGGCGTGCCCTGATGGTTATGGTGGCTATAAGGAACGCGTGTCGCTCATGGAACAACAACCTGGTAAGTGGTTTGTTCAATCCAGTTGATTTGTCCATAAATTTCGTTTTGATTCGTTTATTCATTTGTATTCGTGATGGAATGGTGTTAACCCTGTTCTGTTCTATGGCAGGGTGAGTGGTTATATTTGGTGCAGCGAGTTGGGGAATGGGTGGTTATTGTCTGCAAGCGTTTTGAAGATGTCGAATGGCCGTGGTAAGTTTGGACCATTGTGACCCCCCCTTTCATATGAATCTTGATAGCATTCTCCTTCCCAAGAACACCAACATTCTCCATCCCAAAATATTGGCATGGAAAATCCTCCACGTGCAATCCTCTTATGGTGTGGGCAAGTGGGAAATCCTCTTTTGGCATGGGCAATCGACAGGAGCAAAGGAGCAGAGGAGATACCCTAAACCCTATAATGTATTTGGTAAAATGCTCACACCTCTGCAAGTTTGATTATGTTTGAATAATTTACATGATTGAGTTTGCAAAGTCGACGGGCCTTACACACTTCTCCCATCTCCCAATTTTGCTCTCTCAAACCTCAAATCACATTAACATCGACTTACATTAACATTGACGGGAATTACACACTTTGGCCATTACCCAACTCCATCTTGGTGTGGGAAATCATCCAAGATGGAGGAAATTGATCACATCCAGATGATTTTTTCCATGGTATAAAGAACCTCCCTTCCCTTGACTTTGCAGCAATGCCCTTATTTTGATCTTAGTGGCATTTTAGTTCAACCTCCAAATTTATGTCTTCGCCTAATACTTCAGCTGTTTGAGATACACTGTTATCACCTTTATATTCATGCTTCCTAGTAGTATGTTGAATATATATTTTAGCTTCCACCGATTCACATTTGGTGCCTTCTTGCGCCCCAGCTTGACTGACTTGAACAACTCCGTCAAATTGTGAATCATGTTCCTCATGATGACTATCACTGTCATATTTTTCTTCCATTTCAGACTGTTGGTCATCATCCCAGTTTTTTTCATGTTCCACATCTTTCCCTCTGTTATCCAGATCGAATCCAAGATCATCAACATCTCTACCATCAGAATCATCATAATCAACATGTTCATCTTCAAGTTCTTCTCCTGTATCTTCTTTAACCCAATTATGAAGCCTTGTTTCTCTATATTCTCCTTCTTCAACTTAATGCCTGTTTTCATCCTGTTCAACAATCTCCTTTTTAGTATCCGAAATATTATCAGTATTCGAAACAAGTTCATATTCATCATCATAAACATCAAACTCACAGTCATCACCAAAGACAATTTCTGTGGCATCCTCTGCAGATTGCTTGTCCAATTCAAGCTTGGGGATTGTAGGATTTTCCCTCGTGGTGTTAATATCCTCCACACAAGCATCAATGACACATATAGTCGCAATGTTTTCATCATCAACAATGTTGTCCTCATTGACATTTTTGATCCCTGGCTGGAGAAGATGGGGAACTATTTTGGCACAAGATCAGGATTTTCATAAGTTGTTTCAAGACCACTCAAGTTGCCCTTGTAACTAGTACCATCAGTTGCTTCAAAATTATCTTCTGTAGGTTCCTTATCTTTCTTACAATCAGCAGAAGACTCAATTTTATCAAACATATCTACATTGTCATCAATCGGAGTATTATCTAATTGATTGTCACTTTGCAAGGAAGGGTCTGTTTCCAAAAGGAAATCTGAAGGTTTCTCTATGAAATGTTTATCATCTTGGGCATCAACACAAGAAACATTAATAATTGATACACAAGCTCCTCTTGAAGGTGCCATGGAGAGGTTTAGTTCCCTTTTAGCTAATGATTCCTCTGATAGTGAAACACTCTTACAGATATATGCATGGTTCATCTTACGCTGGTTGACAAGGCATCAGGATGAAGTCTGAGAGAAGTATCGAGTTCTGAGTCCTTTCAAAAAGCTAGGCTTTCTGAGAAATTTTTCTTGGTCTTCCTATAAAACCTTGCTCAGCATATCATGTTCATATTTTCCACTATCATGCTTAGCTTCTGAAGCTAATATGTGTACATGAATCCCGTCCAAATGTTCTGAGTTCTTATTGTTTGTAGTATCTAAAGGTAAAAATTAAGGTTTAAGATCAATATTTACAACTTCTAGTTGCTTTTACCAAGAATCCATAGGGGTATTCAAATCCCAATGCAACCTATCATCATTGAAATAGCTAGAATCCAACCTCAAAAGCATTCCTTTCTCTTGTTTCTCTCCATCTTCCCGTAAACCTACAGCAGAACACTCCCTAGCTACATAAGACATTTTACTACAACCAGTTGTCTCTAAATGATTTCTAGATCCTAGAGCAATTGAGTTACAACATAGGGTTAACTCCATTGATTCCTTTGTCTCCATGCATCTAATGTGATCCGTTCTCCTCAGATTATTACCATATGAAATTTCCTTGATTACATGGATTTTTTTCTTTGCAGTGGGTAGCATATCACTCTATAGCACATGATCTCATCTCCTAAAATATTCTTCCTATTTCAGAGTGTCCATGTGTGCATAAAATTCTTGTTTATTATCTTGACTGCCAATATCACCATCATTAAATATTTCAAGTGTAGGCTTAGGATTCTTGAATTCCACTAATTCCTCTTTGGATACTTTGTCTTCCAAGTTGTTGCTCCCTGGCTTACAAGCATACTTGGAAACCTTGAATTTCCTGACAAATTATACTTTGTCTTGAGTTTCCATTGCTTGCTTAGATATCACCAAAGTATTTATGTGTGATCAATAAGATACAACCAACTTACCCTTAAAATCATTTATGCAATAACTCAGTCCCTTTAAGGGCTCTTGAAGATCTCTGTCGCCATAAGAATCTTGGGTTCTATCAGTTCTAGATAAAAAAAAAATTCCAATTTTACCAATGAGATTGTTCTCCTTGCTTCTTCATATTTAGTTTTGTTCCCATTATGTTCTCAATGGTGCAACCCATTTATGTACCTAGGTTGCGCTGGACTATTTTCAATCTACCCTTGAGAACTAATCCAATTTTATCATAAGCCAGTCCACAAGTTCCCTTGAAATTAGTGTGCCAATGGATGTCAATGTCTAGTACTATGATCAAATAGTGTATCTACCCTTTTTATTTTAGTAATTGTTGCATCATATGTCATTTCCCATTCATGTGTAACAATTTCAAGATTTGCAGTTCTCTTATTAGCATATATATGAGACTGGAAATCCACTTGGGCATGATGATGCTAGACAAATTCAAGTCTCTTAGTAAAATGTTGAACCCCATCAACATTTAACTTCAAATTTGATTTCTATTTGCATGCATTATTTGTAATTCAATTTCCCTTCAAGAGTGGTGGTCATTTCTTCATTACCTAGTATACATTTCCTCATGCTTGGAGGGCATTTCCTCATCAATGGTGGCTATTGTGTACATTTTCTTCATGAGTAGTGAGCATTTCTACCTTCCTGGTGGGAATTTCCTCTTTTTTGGAAAGCATTTCTTATGCATAGAAGGAATTTCCCATTGCTTGTGGGCATTTTCTCATGGCCTACTGGCATTTTCTCATGGCATGTAGGCATTTTCTTGGTGGACATTTAGCTTGGTGGTAATACTCCTTATCTTGGCGATTATTTTATTAGCTTGGGGAGCATATTCAATGACTAGCACATATTTCTCTTTCATGTGACACCTTGGTGGGAATTTTAATATCTGCTTGTGTAGGATCTTCATTCATGTGAATGTGCTGTATAAGGAAAGCTTCAAAATTTCTTCCATATCTGAGACTATTTGCTATCATTCCTTGCTGCTATATGATTGTTGTACACGCCACAATATGTTGCCATAAATTTATGCTATTTCGATTCTTCAGATTGCACTTTTCAAGTTGTCATAACTAGTCATTGTTCACCTTGGGAAAGAACATAATGATTATACAAGGCTTCTGATCAAATACAAGATTAAAATCCTCTTTCTTGTTTGCCAGCAGTTCCACCTTTCCCATAAATTGGGTAGCTTTTGATGCTTTCCCTACTCTCTCCATGAATATTTACAGAACCAAATTTTTAGTCTTTTCCAAAATGCCTTTCCACATCTTTACCATGCAGACAATGAGGGACGCCTCCATATTCATTTAGAATAGAGACATACCAACCAAAGTCACCAACTAACTTATACGCATACTTGTTGCAAGTAAGGAGGATAGCATTTCTTGGTTAGAACCATTTTATGATTATTATGTGCTTAGAAAATGACTTATTTGTTACTAGAAGGAAATGGTCTAAAGGTGCTCTACTCCAGGATTGAAGACAAATACATGAATTATTTGCAAACTTTCCACTCCATTCAACTACTCTACCATAACATCAACCTTCAAACTCACTCTTTCATGTTACAATAATATTGCTAAATGAGTAGCTACAAGACTAGAGTATCTACCATTTTTCTCCTACATTCTCAGCTTCTAGGTTTTGAATCTTTATTAATTCACACATGCAATGCATATGCTATTTAGTGCGATTGGTATGATTTGAGGCTTAGTTCTTTCCATTGCTTAAAATATATGAAGTTAGAGATTTTTTTTTTCATTTTTATACATCATCAATCACATACCAATAAAACAAAGCAATCACTAATTGATGAATCCACTCTTCACTAATTGCTAGACTTTCATATTATATGATATAATTATTTTTAATTAAACACTTAGATATGTACAAAAGTACAATATCACCACTATTAAGAAACAATGTATTGTGGTGTTTACATGTATTGTGGTGTTTAAGAAAGGGGCTTTTGTAGGATTTGCAATTCTTTGGATTTTAAGTAAGATAAGATTCGAACCTGTGACCTATGTCTAGTCCCAAGGCTACCACCTTCAAGCTTGAAGTGCAGCTGACAATAGGAGACCACCTTCAAGATTGATTCATTCTGTATGCATCTCACAATGGGAGACGTTGGGATACCACCTTTAAGCTTGATTCATTCTATATGCATTTCAATATGCAACCGTCTCAGATTCTCACTGCGTTTTCCCTCAATTAGTTTATCAATTTAGTATGACCCACACTCGTCGTCCGAGGAGTGTTGTCAGCGGTCTTGAGTTTCATCCTGGCAGTAGTGACGATTCATGGTGTTATGTTTCCCTTCGGCTACAATATGGCAAACTCAAATTTCACTACGAAGGTTTGTCTGACAAATTTGATGGTTTGGGTTCTATAACCCCGATGCCATTCAAGGACACTTTGAGGAATTGCTCCTGGGGCATGGAACCCAAACCATCACATTTGTTAGACAAACCTTCGTAGTGAACTATGAGTTTTCCATATTGCAGTCGAAGGGATTAAACATAATACCATGAATCACCACCGTTGCCAGGATGAAACTCAAGACCACTGGCAACACCCCTCGAACGACAGGCGTGGGTCATACTGAATTGATAAACTAATTGAGGGAAAACGTAGTGAGAATCTGAGACGGTTTCATAGTGAAATGCATACTGAATGAATGAAGAGTGGGTGTCAAGAGAAATGGTTGTGGGACGTCGTATGAGAGGAAATGGCGATGGGAATTGAAAGGTCAAATTAAATTTGCACGGTGGTAATAAACTACACTTGTGTCTTCCATTGTCAACTGCACTTCAAGCTTGAAAGTGGTAGCCTTGGGACTAGACATAGGTCGCACGTTCGAATTTCCTTAGTTTAGTTCGTACCCTGTTATTTTTTCGATGCAAATTATATGTTTTCTTTAATTTCCTTTGTCAGGATGCAGAGACAACCATAAAATATCAAATGTGTCAAGATGCAAAGTGTAAGAGACAACTATAAGTAAGTCTTATATTAAATTTACCATATAAGTATTTAATTGACACTATCAAATCAAATTTGACACGTTGGATTGTCATGATCTTCTTATCACTCCTTATCAATGTGATTATAAGGCACTCTTTGAAGGTGAAGTCCACAATTTTAAGTATTTTTCCTCATCCTCATACCTTTTTGTAAGACAATAAGGAGGGTAGTGGCATCAACATTGAAAATGGTTTCCATCCAAACCTATCAAGTGTAGTTTTAGGTCAGTAGTATTCTTTTCTCCAAACTGTAGCAGCTGTTTGGCCATTTTCATCCTGTAAATCCTAATTTACATGGTGAAAATGGCCAAATAGCTGCTACAGTTTGGAGAAAAGAATACTACTGACCTAAAAGTACACTTGATAGGTTTGGATGGAACAGATTACTGTGGAAATACTCTTTATCTTCATTCTTGAGTTTTGAGAAAATCAGAGATATATGAAACGATGCTGTATGACTATTCGTCTTCACAGCCGCCTCTTGAAATAAAGGTAAGAAATGGTTTAATGATTCAGTGTAGTAAACGGTTACCTTTATTGCATGTTATCTTTTGTTGAATGAATGTGTTCACTGAATGAATGAATGGTTTATTGAATGTTATCTTTTATTGAATGAATGTGTTGACAGAATGAAACATTGGTTTAATGGATTTTAGCCTTTATTGAATGAATGGTAGATGTTTGTTTATGATGAAATATGCATGAATTTGCATGTAATTTTTTTTTCAAGTACATGCATTGGGTATGGGGAATTTAGAGTGATGTGAGGGGGGGGGGCATAAGAGCTTCCACCTTCACATGGTTGACCCTGTTCAATAGAGAATATTAAATTATTCTCGAAACAGAGAGGAGCTCAATGAATGGCAACGATGCTTCCTTTCTACAACCCACTCCTGTGTCATCTAAATTTTGACAATTTCTTGGAGCTTGTTGTGATGTTTGGTTGCTCCTGATCATAACCAATTTCGAGTTTCCACAACTTCAAAGGCTGAGTAAATGATGCACTGAAACCAATATCTTTAACCTTCTCTTTAATTTCCTTGGAATCTCCTTGAGAATATTTGAATGAGATATGTCTCAAATCCTCTAGATATATTTGAATGAGATATGTCATGTGCAATTAGTATCATCTTACAAATCTTTTGTAGTTTCCACCATACAGTTTTCAGAATCTCCATTTCCCTATATTGGATTGTATGAACAATTTTTATTGAAAGTCAATGATGTGAAGAAGCAATTATAATAGCTCTTGGAGAAAGGATTCATATATATAACCTAGTGTTTCACCTTATGGGTTTCCTATCATCATAATGCTTAAGTAGGATGAGTGTTTGTGAATGTGTACTGACTGACTACCGAGTAGTGAATGAGATAACCATCAAGAATCAATATATATTTGCCACATACTAGTCCTCCTCTACATCATTTCTAAACAACACTCAATGGCATGCAACTACAAATAATAGCATGCATCTAGAACCAAAAACCAAGCAAAGGTTGATTTATGCATTGATATAGAGAGGTGGCACTAGGAACACAATATCGAGAAACAATGAGTTAGAAAAAAAATTTGGACCAAAGTACCAAAATGGTTATTAATAAAATTTATAAAAAAAAAATTGGTTTGGGAATTGTCTTCAATTTGATGGATGGCATGATCACGATGACAAATCAATAGTGTATTTTTTTTTTAAATTGCCTATATCCGTCGAATATCCGACTCTACATATGAAGATATTCGACGTTCAGTCCATTCCATCGACGTATATGCACCTCGGATATCCGATTCTACCCACCCTGACGTCCCGTTCCTGCCATACCTCCGACGGCACAGAACGTCGGACATTGACCATCTTAAGATAGGCTTGTCGTTGGATATTCGACTTACTATCTGACAGAAGAGGCATCGGATATCCGATGGGCATGTGAGACGTCGGATTGTAGACAAATTTCAACCGACGTTAAAACAATATGGGATTTTTCAGATAGTCGACAACAAGATGTCGAAAATCAGACATCTATGATGTTGGATTTTGGGGTAAAAAATGCTAGTGGGCCTACCCTCTAATTATCACAACAAAACAATTAAATACGTTTCTTTTAACACATCAAGCTGCAGGACAAGAGGTCGAATGCCACCAATGACATCATAGAAATCGTGCTAACTTAGTTTTAAAACACAGACTCTACCCTTTGATAAACTAGATCTTAGACAGAAGAACCACAAACATCAACAACACAGAAGTTTCATTTCAAAGCACAAACTAGTCACCTACAGGATAGAAGCAATGAAAGCACAAGCAAAAGATTAAACAACACATTACTTCTCTTACTCCTTAAAGAAAATACAGAGACGAGACATATGCAAGCCACACATCAAATTTTGTAGAGATTCCATAATGCTACTTCATACTCAGAGATTCATTTAGAAAACGTAAACCCAGGCTTTACATTATGAGTATAATATTCCATTACAAAAGCTTAAATCTCCACATAGAACCAAATGTCTAGACTTATACATTAACCAAAGAAACCCGCAAGGGTCGAGTCGCCTCCCTTTTACAAATAGTTACATTTAACAAATGGTCCACCCAATGACGACCTCTCAGAGCTCCAAATAAGTTACAGGTAACCCAAAAGCAAGGGGATTCACAAAAGCTCCTCATAACAGCTACAAACAATACCACCCCATAGAGGTGAGAGGAAAGGGTAAGGGTTGGTTGACCATGGACTTACCACTTACAATGCCATCAAAGTCGAGAGTAATGACCATGAACTAGTAGCCATGCAGAGGAGGGATACCAACAACCACCTATCAAACAAATAAGTAATACGAAGTTAAAACCCTTAGATTCATATCAAACTTCGGATTAAAATGTAGCAGAGAAACATAGCTTGGGTAGGGATAAGTTTTACCTGTCTTTTAGTCTTCAAACACTGCATCTAAATCTCTATATGGTGCACTGACCATGAGCAAAGCTCAGGTGAAGGCATGAAACCCTCCCGGCTCAACAAGAAGACTGCCCACGATGAAAATGAAAACAAAGGGCCACGTTTGCAAATACCAAAACCCTGTATAAATTTTCTTACCCTTTGCCAGCTGGTTACCAAACTCTGTCGCCTTTACATGGGTTAGTAAATCTCCCACCTACTAGCATTTAATGGACTCTATTATCACCCAAAGCACCATGGTAGAAGGGTTATGTAACCACCAACGAAGCATTAGTATGAGGGCATGTTTTTCCAAGGTCCACACCATAGTTAATTACACCGAGAGCCATTCATACCTTAGCCAAATACACTTTAAGTCATTCACACTTCGATCATAGCATGCCAACATATAATGGTGGAATTAATAATGAGGGTTTCCCTCATGGTAGGACCTGTATAACAAGTACGAGACGATACATTAGCATATTGCTAAGTAAGTCCAGAACTTCCAAGACTACCCTTACCTCTCGGTAGCTCTGCCGGGGGTATTCCTTTCATTTTTAAGACCACCAGTGTTCTACCATGGGCCTCAACTTTCATCAACAAGAGTCCATCTCACTTGAAGTACCAGTTAGACTTTTATAAATGTGTACATGAGTTCTTAAAATAGAAGAAGGAGCTTTTTATTATTGTACTCGAGCAATAGTACAAATACGACAGAATTAGCTTATCTACCCTACACATCGCTTCCATAGATTTAAAATAATGAATAAATAGAGAGACTATGTTACTTAGGAAACTGAAAGTATTAAATGTCACAAGTAAGTACCGGGCATTTTATCAGTGCTGAAGTTAATTTGTGAAACATAGTCATTAAATATATTTTATTGTAGTAAGGGAAAAATTTTAAATTTTTACTATTTTATTGACATTACAAGTGGTATCAGAGCCCAGCTACAAAACTAAGTGACCTATTGGGCTCATTACAAATATAACATCCACTACATATACATAGTAAACAGAAACATACATTTAGAAATATTATTTTGTTTTATGTGAAAATGAACTAACAGATTTTCTGTCCTTGACACTTATATAACACTGTAGGTACAGTCATTGTCTGAAAATGAATGCAGAAGGGGGCAGTAGCATACATGGAAATCTGAACTCTCCACCACGAGAACAAGAAATTGTGGTGGAACTCAACTCGGATTTAATGAAATCCATGCAAAATCTACAGGCAGAATTCCAAATTTTTAGAGTTGATAACATGCAATAAAGATGAGAACAACAAGCTATAAATGAAGCTCTGCTTCAGACTTTAACAGGGGAAAAACCCCACGGACAACCCACACTCTCAGTCAACACCTTTAAAATGGGAAACTGTCACACAAAGAAGACTGCCAGCCCTAAGGGAGAAGAGCAGGAAGAACACATACCTGAATCAATGGAAGAGGACTGTAAGATCTCTTCCAACGATGAAGGTTCAACACCTCCTTACAAGAAAAGGAGGAAAAGTGATGATAGTTTACAAGGAGAATTCAGAAAGATAAAAGCCCCAACTTATGATGGAGAGATTAACTCGGGGGATAAGGCTAAGGAGTGGCTGCTAGGAATGAATAAGTACTTCAAAGTTCATAATTACTTGAGTGAAATGCAAGCCCGACTAGCCATATACAACCTGAATGGTAAAGCAGCCAGATGGTGGCGGGACTTGAAACACACTAAAGGACAAGAAATGAGAGACATAACATGGGACACCTTCAGCAAAATATTCCAGGACAAATATATGTTTGAAAGATTCTTTGACAAGAAAATTAAAGAATTTCATGAGTTGAAAATGGGATCCCTAACCATGGAGGCATTCATAAACATATTCTTAGACCCACTGCACTATGTTCCATACATCAGAGACGAAAAGGTCAAAATACAGCAGTTCTTGGGAGGTCTGCCACCAAAATTTAGAGAAAAGATAGAGTTTGACATGCCCAAGACCTTATATGTGACTTTACATAAAACAAGACTGTGTTATGAGCACAGACAGCCAAGGAATGATAACATCAATCGAAACAAAGATAGGTCCAGAACCTTCTCGGACAACCGCAAACCCATTTTAGACCTCCACCCTACCGAAAACATAACAACAGTTTTCCACCCAATAGAGGCTTCAACTAACCTCAAGCATGGCCAAGTGCACCCCCACCACCTGTCAACATGCCAGATTTCAACAAAGGGACAAAAGTTGTCCCACCAACCGTTTCTTGTTGGAAATGCCAAGGGCCCCACTACTATAGAGACTGCTCCAACAAAACGGATGGAGTTTTACACAATGTACAAGAAGAACCTATTGTAGGAGACATGGAAAAAACGCCCAGGATTTATGCCGCTCTCAATGGTCGGTAGGCAGATCACTAGGACGCCATGGTTGAAATTGAGGGTAAGATCTCAAACACAACCGTTTCAGTTTTAATAGATCTCGGTACATGCCAAAGTTATATCTCCCCTAAGATAGTGGACACTTGTAAGTTGAACCAAGAGCATCACGAAAAACCGTGGTTAGTACAACTAGCCACCAGTACGAAATGAAAGGTCTCCGAGTTAGTTAAAACTTGTGAGGTAGACTTAAACGGTTTTCCAACTAATTTAGAAGTAAATATTCTACCCCTAGGGTCGTACGATGTCCTAATATGCATGGATTGGTTGGAAGAACACCATGTCCTACTAGATTGCTTAAACAAGTCATTACTATGCAGGGATGACCAAGGGAATCAGAAGATGATTCAGGGTATCCTTAAGAACATGTCTGTAAGATAATTCTCTGCCTTGCAAGCAAAGAAATGTATTCGAAAGGGTTGTAAGCTCTTTGCTGTCAATATTCAAAACATAAAAGCTGATAAGGAACAAAGGATCGAAGACTTCCCAGTCCTCGTAGAATTAAAAGACATATTTCTCGAGGAAATACCAGGGTTACCACCCAAACGAGACTTAGACTTTTCCATTGAACTGACACCCGGATCAGTACCAACTTCCAAATCCCCTTACCGCATGAGCACACCAAAATTGGTGGAGCTCAAGCTTCAATTACAAGAGTTAATAGACAAAGGGTACATTTGATTGAGTGTGTCCCCTTGGGGAGCACCAATACTCTTCGTCAAAAGGAAGTATGGAACGATGCGAATGTGCATCGATTACCACCAACTCATGAAGATGACCATTAAGAACTGCTACCCACTCCCTAGAATCGACGACTTGTTTGACCAAGTCGAAGGAGCAAAGATCTTCTCAAAGATTGGCTTACAATCCAGATACCATCAGGTGAGAATCCGTGATGAGGATATCAACAAGACCACCTTTCAAATCCGTTATGGCCACTATGAGTTCATATTGATGCCCTTTGGGTTGACAAACGCACCGGCCAACTTTATGTGTATGATGAACAACATCTTTAGTAAATACCTCAATAAGTTCATTCTAGTCTTTATTGATGACATTTTGATATACTCCAAGAACGAAGTAGAACATGAGGAACACCTCCGAATTGTTTTACGTATACTATGGGAACACCAACTGTATGCCAAGTTTAGTAAGTGCGATTTCTACAAACCCCATATTCAATACTTAGGACATATCACTTTCGAGAAGGGAATAGCTGTCGACCCCAAAAAGGTCAAAGCTATCAAAGAATGGCCCACACCTACGTGCGTATTCGACATAAGATAGTTTTTAGGATTAGCCGGCTACTACCAAAATTTCATTGAGAACTTCTCGCGGATTGCATGTCCCATGACTACCTTACAGAAGAACGAAAACAAGTTCATTTGGACATCTAAGTGCGAAGAAATCTTTCAGAAGCTGAAGCAATTATTGATTAGTGCACCAATCTTATGAATTGTAGACCCCAATGGGGACTTCGTCATTTGCACGGATGCAAGAAAGAAAGGACTTGGGGGAGTCCTTATTCAAGATAACTTTTCCATCTGCTATGAATCGAGGAAATTAAAAGAACGTGAGCAAAACTACCCTATGCACAATCTCGAGATAACTGCCATCATCCATGCACTAAAGATTTGGTGACATTACCTTATGGGAAAGAAATTCCTATTAATGACTGATAACATGAGTTTAAAGTATCTTTTCGACCAACCCAACCTAAAGTCTAGGTAGGCCAAATGGTTAGCCTTCCTTAGTGAGTATCATTTCAAACTAAAGCACATTAAGGGCAAGGAAAACAAGATTGTTGACACCTTGAGCCGACGAGCACATATGATTTACGAGGTCATGGTGAGTCAAACCAGCTCAGACTTACACCACAAGATTCGAACGGCATGCAAGAGTGACCGTTACTACACGAAAATCCTTGCAAAGATCCAAGAAGACAGATTATTCCAACAACAGAAGGAATATAAGATAGACGAGTCAGGACTACTATGGTCGAAAGAGCGACTTTACGTCCCAGAGAGTGGATACATTAGATCAAACATTCTCACTGAGTTTCATCAGAAACCCTATTCAGGGCATCATGGATATCAAAAGATGATATCAGCAGTAAAGAAACATTACTGTTGGCACAAATTGAAAGCTGGCATCGCTATGTTCATCGCGAAATGTCAAGAGTGCCAACTAGTCAAAGCAGAACACCAACACCCCTCCGGTTTATTACAACCTTTTCCCATTCCAAAATGGAAGTGGGAGGTAGTAAGTATGGACTTCATTACAGGCTTACCCAAGAGTAAGAAGCAGAACGATTTCATCTTTGTAGTGGTGCACAAGCTGTCTAAAGCATCCCATTTCATAGCGGTAAACTCTACCTACAAAGCAGTCGACATCGCGGACATCTTCTTAAAGGAGATCTTTCAATTGCTTGGGATACCCAAGGAAATCATTTCCGATCGAGACACGAATTTCAGTAGCAACTTCTAGAGAGCATTGTTCTCTAGTTTGGAGACACAGTTACAATTCAGTACCGTGTACCATCCCCAAACCGACGGATAAACGGAACGAGTAAACCAAATCCTTGAGGACATGATGAGAATGTACGTCATGAACAACCCCACTAAGTGGGAAGATTATTTACACCTCGCAGAATTTGCTTACAACAACGGTTATCAAACCTCGGCCAAAATGAGCCCTTTCGAGGTACTCTACAACAGGAAATGTCGGACACCCGTGACTTGGGACAGTCGAGTAGAAAGACTTATGTTAGGACCTGACCTACTAAAATAATTGGAACAACTAGTCTCCAAAGTACAACTAAACTTGAAAGAAGCACAAGACCGCCAAAATATTTACGTGAACAAGAAAAGAAAAGACAAAGACTACCAAGTCGGCGAACATGTGTTTCTAAAAATAAAGGAAAAATGAAGCTCATTGAGCTTAGGATGTTGCAGTAAACTAACCCCAAGGTTTTGTGGACCTTTTGAAATACTGGCCAAGAAGGGCCCAGTAGCTTATGAGTTAGCCTTACTATCTCATATAAAAGTTCATAATGTTTTTCATGCTTCATTATTAAAAAAACATGTATACGATACTAAACATGTTATTGATTGGTCCTTATTACAGGTGGAGCCTGAAAGGAAGTTCACGCGGGAACCACTCCACATCCTGGATAAAAGAGAGGTGCAACTGAGGAGGAGTACCATCACTCAGCTGAAAGTGAAATGGAGGCACTTTGGATTAGATGAGGCTACTTGGGAGAATGAGACCACCATGAGAGACGCATACCCCGCCTTGTTTCATGACCTCATTCCCAGTCCCTAGAAACACCGGGACGGTGTTGTTTCTAAGTGGGGAGGGATGTAATATCCCGAATATTGGACTAACTATTTTCGTTGTTATATTGGGCCACGGCCCCAGCACATATGTTTTATTTTGATTATTGGGCATGAGCTCTAGCACCAATGATTTATTCTTTTATATATTGACATACTGGGCATGGACCCTGACTGACTTCTTTATGTGAGTGTATACTGGGAAAGGAGGCCCTAATGTTTTGATGATGTTCTTCAGCTTTGATATGGCTACAAACCCTAATATATTGAGATGATCTTTTGTTACTTACTGTGCAGAGCTATGATTGTTACATGATTGACTTATGTGGTGTGTTGAGCATGGAATCAGAAACACATAGATGACCTACGTACTGGGCATAAGCCCCGATGTACCTAGAGGAATGTTTATGTACTGGGAGTAAGCCTTGATGTACATTGAGTGTTTGGCATAATCCCTGGAGAACTCCAATCTTGATAAATGAATACCAGATCCGAGGCCACTTGAATATTCTATATGTGCCTCACAACCACATTCTACCACTAGTGTTGAGAAGGAAGCTGTGGAATTGCACTAGCGTAACGCCCATGTGAAAGTGTTGAGTTAAAAGGCTCTGAAGAGCACTCGGGGTTACTAAATATCAAAGTGTTGAGTCAGAAAGACTCTGAATAGCACTTCTACTTTCATCACATCTATTTAATTTGGTTAAATGATTCATCTTTTATCTATCATCAAATACTGCGGGAACTACCATGTTAAACGAGGGAATCCGACATGCAAGAGAGAGACTAGAGGTGCCTATCTAAGCTTACCGAAAGACTATCCAAAGAATTGGACCTTATCCTTAATGTTTAAAAGAAATATCATGTGAAGATACACAATTACATAAAAGATAATTGCCATAACCTAAAGTATGGATTGACTAAGAATAGTCTTATGAGAACAAAATGCTTAAAGGCCTCAAGGCTAAATATTGTTATTAAGAGCTTTAATAATAATATTGTTATTATTTACTTATAGAATATATATACTTTTATATATATATTTATGTATAAGTGGGCTGCCACATTATTAATAATGTATTAATATTTAGGTAGAATTATAATTATTGTTATTATTATTATTATGAAAAGATTGAAGAATAAAATCACTTATAGTTAATACAAGTGAGAACTCCTAGTTCAAGAGGACAAAATATTTTAGTAAATAATATCTTTTAAATATTATATTATTTAATTTAAAGAAACTAATTATTCCAACAACCATAATTCAAGACTCCCCTACATAAAGAAGGCAGATCCAAGATTGGGGATCTTATATTTTTCATTATCATTCTCTTATGATAATTTGAGAGAATCTTCTGCTCCAAGAACGGAAGCAGTCCCATACAAATTTCAAGATCTGAACCAGCAAAGTAACCTAGGGCCTCTATCTCTCATTGCATGTTGGAACCAGCTCGGGGGGATCCAGTTAGAACCAGGAACGGTCTAAGGGTCATGGTTGGGAGGAACATGGTAGCCCCAAATTTATCCAGCTAAGGAATCATTCTAATAGGTCAGCTAAGTTTAGAAGATTCCACACTAATTACTGTTTGAGTGTGTAGGTCTCTACAGAAAAGGAGCAGGTCACCAGGAAACCATGTATGCACTATTAAACTTCTTTTCAGGTTATAATGGAAGTTAGGCATTTTAACATAGATTTAAATATTTCAGGACTATTTTTATTTTTTCCAACTTGTTTAAAATATTAATTACAGAGCAAGGGCCTTTGGGCATGGGCTCTTGGTTTATTATAGGAGTAGGACCCCATAACTAAAAAAATTGTATTAGCTCAGAAATATGATTTTTTAAACCAGCAGAATGTCTAGTAGGTCTAGCTAAACCTAGCCTATGCTAGACATCCAAGCTTATCAAAACCTTTAACCCATTTTCTTTTCTATGAATTTAGACGACCAAGTTTTATTACCAGAATTACTTTACATTCAAATGTTGAAATCATAATTTATGTTTAGATAAATGTTTAGCTCGGATGAGAGTTATGTTTGCATTGTTATCCTTGCATTATTTCTAAACCCCAACATTTCATAAAACTGGCTAAAGATTATTTTCAAACTACTAACCCTTACAGGAAAACGAGCCAGACTTTGAAACTTCTAGCAGCATCACATATCAAGATTTGAAAACAATTTTAGTCACCAAGTTCCATCCATTCAAAACCAAAAACAAAACGCAGAACTTATCACATTATCAAATGACCATATCATTATATGTTTCTTTCCATGACAGCTACCCTTTTTCTTAAAAGGATTCTTTTTGCAGACAGTAAACAAGCAAGCATAGACAGAGTCAAAGGATTCCAGTACGTAGATTTCTCGGCAAACATTTTATATTTCAACAGAAAGGATCATGCAGGACAGGATACCCCAACCATTTCATTAAGACTAGCTTAAGCCCAGACTCATCTTACCATTACGACTTACAGTCAACCCTGGCGAGTATCAATTCTTTAAACCACCTAGTCGACCCACTACGACAACGAAAACAAGACTAGATCGAATCCCATAGCAAAGCAAAAGCATTACAAATCTGTAGCTACATATCTATCTATCATTACATTAAAACACTAGTCAAAGGGTCGAATCTCTTTATCGATTCTACGAAGACTTGCTGTTACAAAGTACCTGATACTTGGCATTGAAACCACAGGCCCCTTCTCATGCAAACAAATAAACGATAGCATGGGTTGAACTAATTAAGACTTCTAGAAATTGAAACGTAAGCAAATCATTATGCAGGCTATGATTTGTCTTATTCAACCTACCCTCTAATTATCACAGCAAAACAATTAAATACATTTCTTTTAACACATCAAGCTGCAGGACAAGAGGTCGAATCCCACCAACGACATCATAGAAATCATGCTAACTTAGTTATAAAACACAGACTCTACCCTTTGATAAACTAGATCTTCGACAGAAGAACCACAAACATCAACAACACAGAAGTTTCATGTCAAAGCACAAACCAGTCACCTACATGATAGAAGCAATGACAACACAAGCAAAAGATTAAACCACACATTACTTCTATTACTCCTTAAATAAAATAAAGAGACGAGACATATGCAAGCCACACATCAAATTTCGCAGAGATTCCATAATGCTACTTCATACTCAGAGATTCATTTAGAAAACGTAAACCCAGGCTTTACATTATGAGTATAATATTCCATTACAAAAGCTTAAACCTCCACATAGAACCAAATGTCTAGACTGATACATTAACCAGAGAAACCCCCAAGGGTTGAGTCTCCTCCCTTTTACAAATAGTTACATTTAACAAATGGTCCAGCCAACGGCGACCTCTCAGATCTCCAAATAAGTTACAGGGAACCCAAAAGAAAGGGGATTCACAAAAGCTCCTCATAACAACTACAAATAACACCACCCCATAGAGGTGAGAGTAAAGCGTAAGGGTTGGTTGACCCTAGACTTACCACTTACAATGCCATCAAATTCGAGAGTAATTACCACGAACTAGTAGCCACGCAGAGGAGAGATACCAACAACCACCTGTCAAACAAATAAGTAATACGAAGTTAAAACCCTGAGATTCATATCAAACTTCTGATTAAAATGTTGCAGAGAAACATAGCTTGGGTAGGGATAAGTTTTACCTGTCTTTTAGTCTTCAAACATTGCATCTAAATCTCTATATGGTGCACTGACCATGAGCAAAGCTCAAGTTAGGGCATGAAATCCTCTAGGCTCAACAAGAATACTGCCCATGACGAAAATGAAAACAAAGGACCACTTTTACAAATACCAAAACCCTGTATCGATTTTCTTACCCTTTTCCAGCTGGTTACCAAACTCTGTCGCCTTCGCATGGGTTAGTAAATCTCCCACCTACTAGCATTTAATGGATTTGATTATTACCCAAAGTGCAATGGTAGAAGAGTTATGTAACCACCAACGAAGCATTAGTATGAGGGCATGTTTTTCCAAGGTCCACAACATAGTTAATTACACCGAGAGCCATTCATACCTTATCCAAATACACTTTAAGTCATTCACACTTCGATCATAGCATGCCAACATATAATGGTGGAATTAATAAGGAGGGTTTCCCTCATGGTAGCACCTGCATAACAAGTACGAGATGATGCGTTAGCGTATTGCTAAGTAATTCTAGAACTTCCAAGACTACCCTTACCTCTCAGCAGCTCTGTTGGGGGTATTCCTTTCCTTTTTAAGACCACCAGTGTTCCACCATGGGCCTCAACTTTCATCAACAAGAGTCCCCCTCACCTGAAGTAGCAGTTAGACTTTTATAAATTTTCACATGAGTTCTTAAAATAGAAGAAGGAGCTTTTTATTATTGTACTCGAGCAATAGTACAAATACGACAGAATTAGCTTATCTACCCTACACATCGCTTCCGCAGATTTAAAATAATGAATTAATAGAGAGACTATGTTACTTAGGAAACTGAAACTATTAAATGTCGCAAGTAAGTACCAGGAATTTGATCAGTGCTGAAGTTAATTTGCGAAACATAGTCGTTAAATATCTTTTATGGTAGTAAGGGAAAAATTTTAAATTTTTACTATTTTAGGGACATTACATAGATATATAGAGGGTTTAATCCATGAGTATAAGACCCACCCATGGTATTGATCTTGGGCCTATTTTAGCGGTCATTAATTATACCTTTCTAGGGATTGTGGTATATACTACGGTGCAGTTGAAGACCCCTTTTTGTGTGCTTTTGAAGTTTCACGGGCCTCCACACAACTCGTTACTGCAACATGCCCATCCAACATGAGGACGATACCCTTTCACTTTATTATATAGTTTTAGGTATATCTCCTACCAGTGCTCTTCATGATGTTCATACAACTTGGGCATCCCCATAGTTGTTTCAAAATTCCACGATGCTCCAGAGTCCCTTCGACTCAACACCAAACCTCTTTAATAAGTTAATAGTCATGATGCTCCAGAGTCCTCCCAACTCAACAACATACTATAATTTAGATAAGTAACCATGATGTTCCAGAGTCCCTCCTGACTCAACATCAAACCTATATAATAGGTTAATAGTGATGATGCTACAGAGCCTCTTTCTTTTCATTCAGTTTCTTTATAAACATTATTAACTCATTCATGCAAATGACTATCATCAGTCTAACTGTAAATTTGCATTATGCTATCGGTTCAAAACAGTTATTGAATCATAATTCATGTCGGGGAATACCTCATGTATTACCTCTCATTCACTGGTCTTGGTGAAGTCTCTCGTACCCGCGTGCATTTGCATGCTTTACTTACAATATTTTGCCAAAAAATTATTCACATCATAATCTCTTTGTTCATTATAAATAAAAACATAACATAAATCAAGTTCCTATCTTGATCGTATATAAGATCTTGTTTGCAATCCAACATTCTTATGCGTAATTTTTAATACATTATTACTTTTTCGACAAGTATAGTTACAACTGGGTTTGGACATACCTTGATACTCATTATTCTTTGTTAGAAGATATAACATACCTTACCAGGGGTCTATCTAAGAAGAATTAATTAGAAATCATAATGCATTTCTAACATAAGATTATTTTTAATCACTAGGAATATTGCTTGCAATTTCATACACCTCTATCCATAAAACTCGATGATAAGAGGTTCTAAATGAAATACAATTTATGTTTAAGTAATAAAATTACGATTTTTCATAAGCAAAAGTAAAACACATCGTTACTTCATCACATGAATTCATTTTTTTATTTTTTTTTAACTATAACTTGTAACCTAATATGTCAAATTTATTCTGGCTATCAATACTCAAGGGTAACAATTATTTAGGCAACTCCATATTATTGGATCTACTAAAATAAAGACAACATAAGCATACTATGAAAAACCTAAGTAAAAAGATGTACATACATTTCTTGCTACTTGGGACCAACTTTTCATTTAGAAGAATACACCCAATAAGAATTAATTATAACTTCTACCAACAATGTTTTACCCGATTATATCCTATCATACCTATGAAGGCAATGTTTTCTGAGATGGAATTATATGAATCTGTCATAACCATTAAGCATTATCAACTACTATGTGACTATTTAAAATTAAAAATATACAAGTGACCTTGCCTACTCTAACAAAATTCTTTCTTCTTTGGAGTATACTAATACTGTACTTCATTCTAAAACTTATAGGTAGTGTGCTTAATAATAGAATACCAACAACTATAGTGCACATTTTACTTGATACTCTACGCAATTTGAAAACACTAATAAAAAATCTTTGTTTGATCAAAATAACAAGTTTTTTGCCAAAGTTTTCATATCTTTATTTTTCCTTAGAATAGTACTTACTGAATGATATAGAATTACAAATCCATCCAACATAAAATATTTATGACGCTTCCTTTCCTTTTAACAAAATTAATCAATCCTAATATAGAATCATTACATTTCACAAAAATTTCCGAAAAGTCATAAAAACAACATCTTTATCGATGCATCCTTCTATGAGATAAATACATCCTAATGTTCCCTTGCTTAAACTTGTCATGCAATCTTTCGATCATACCTCAACTAGTTTGATCTTTATAGCTATGTCCTAAAACATGCTTTTCATGCTAACAAAACTCATTGCTTCAAAAATTAATGAATCATTCTTTTAGGTAAGGAAGTCACTTTCTTATACACATAACATGTGTTTAAAGTACTACTTTATGCATTATAGTAAATCACTCACATACTTGTATAAATTCACTCTAAATATAAGTAATTCATAATTAAATGTAAATTTCATAACCCTTTGTACATATATTGAAATCGTTTCAACATTATACTACTTTCCATAACCATACTATACAACCATGTAAGTATTTATATCTTCTATGTATTAAGGGAAGACTCTCGACACTTATGATAATGATGAAAATACTTATCTTTACTCCTTTGGAGAACCTTGAAGTTCGAACTTTTGAATGACATTACCCCTCGTCCATTCCAGCTCTATGTATTCAAAATGAAACAAAAACAATTGATTAGTAAACTTAACAACCTTCATACTTATTTATCGCATGTTGAGCTCATTAGGCCCAAGTATTGTAACCTAATGCTCCGATACCATATGTGACATACCCAGGAATCCAAGTCACTATTTAGTAAGTTTTCAAAAAAAATTCCAAAAATCTACTTAGTGAATAACTATATTCGTAAGGACTTCATTAGATAATTGATAACTATTGTATACATTCGAAGCAATTATCACTATTCTCATGAGTATCTATCATTTGACTCTTACATTAATACGAAACCAATTCTCCTTTGTAATTCAATAGCCACAATGATCTTCACCATTTTATATGAGACTTTACTTGGGTCAAGAGGCATAACATCGCTATCTCCGTAACAACATAATAACGATTAATATCAAATAAAAAGATGTTCAGACATTCTTAATTGTATGCATATACAACAAATTTTACTTCATGGATATAACTATTTTTGCATGCTTCAAGAACTTTAAAGAAGGATGCATCTAATTGAACATCAAAACATCATATTCACACATAAGAGAGGGAGACACCATATATACACGTTGTTGACCCAAACCATGGGCTACGTCCACCAGATGTTGCGTCATATATTCTCTGTTCGTAATTCGACGGTTACATCCTGCAATAATGTTATTGCTTTCTATTTTCCAAAGCTGCTCCCCTAGAGCGCCTAGAAGATTTACAAAGCTTCCTTCCATACTGATTACCGGTAACTCAATTAAAGTATACAGGGATCAGGCTTTTAAAAGGTCGTCCCTTCCCAATGACTCTATGAATGGATAAAATAAGGTCCTACATACATTCTTGCACATAGTTGTATATACATCTAATCTATCAGGTGGAATACATAAGGGAATTAGTAACCCAAAACTCTACACAGAAACCACCATTAACATTCCGCATATAATAGTACACTATATGGAATAAGTCGACAAATAAATATCGCTGGAAAACAGTCAACAAATAAATAAACAACATATTCCATACATACATATGAACTGTAAAATTCTTACAACCCAGGATGTATTTCAAAATCCTCTTGACCGAATTAAAAACTAGTTAACAGAGCCATTCTATGTTATATGTAAGTGTCTTTTAAACAAATCTATTAAGCGTTTTTCCGTTCATTTAACTCCAACTCAGCACGTAATTAAAAAGAACATGCAGCATTAATTTCGGTGCACAATTCCTAGGTGAATAAATTAACAGATTTACCATGCAGATCCAGCGATAAGATTGGAATAAGTATCATGTTATCCACAACGCGATACTTACGTATGTTCTTAAATCCATCAATCACTCAGCTAAATATATAAATATATGTGTACATTTAGGCAGATTGTGATCGATCACTTAACATAATAAAATTATAATCAAGCAAATTCTGGGATGGATCTCTTGGATCCGTCCTATCCCCTATCAACGCAGTAATAAATGGATCTACACATTCAGGTGATAAATATTAAACAATAAATATGTAAAAGTGTTAGGAACCCATATCTTTACTTTGTTAGTATGTTGTTGTTGGACGCATATGCTTTGTAAGTCGTCCCGTAGTATTTGTGATCAATAGTTTGTATTATTGTTGTTGGCGCATATGCTTTGTAAGTCGCCCGTAGTATTGTTGATCCATAGTTTGTAACGGCCCATGGTTTCGACCCATAGTATTGGCGCCTAGAATTAGTATATAAGTGTGTGTTGAGACCTATGAAGGCACCGTGAAGTTATTTGTATTGAGCTTGCTCAAAGGAGGTTGCCCCCTCGAAGTGGCCCGTGATCAATACAAAAGTGATTCTGAGTTCTGTCATTTCTGCTATTTCGCGCATTCTTGTTAATTAATTGTTGCAGGTGCCTCACATCTGGTATCAGAGCACTTTCTTGGGCTCGCTGGGTGAAATTTCTGCCAAAAATTTTTTTCACATCTGTTGCAAGTTCGGATTTGGGAATAATCCCTATCCGCTTAACTGTGGGAAGTACTTGGGCATAAGCCCTAAAACTCATTGTGAGGAGTACCACAGGAACCCCGAAGTAGCTGGCCCATTGAGAGGACCTGCCGGCGAAAAGGGCAACGACCCCTACCTGATTGACTAGTTCCCACCCGTGAGGTAAACCAAGAGCTGTCATTTGTGGCAAAGCGGTTATCAGTTTTACCTGAGCCGTGGAGTGAGGGGTACTGCCCCAATACGCAAGCCGTCAGACAGCATTGGTGGCCGAGTGAAAACCCTGAACTATTAGGAAGCCGCACATACCTGGGGTCCATATCTACTTTCAGCTGAACTATTGTCGATCACTGTTGCGCCGTTTCAGATTCATTTTTCAAACCATTCCAGATCTAGCCGTCGGCGTTGTTCCAGAATCCTTCGAACCGGAAATCCCATTCTGCAAGCAGAGCCGTAGCCGCTCCAGTCTGTTAAAAAAAAAAAAAAAAAAAAAACAACAACACCGAGCCGTAGCCGCTCCAGTCGAAAAAAAAAAAAAAAAAAACACCGAACCGTAGCCGCTCCAGTCGAAAAAAATAAATAAATAAATAAAAAATAAAAAAATTCGTTAAAATTCCGTTTTTTCTCCATATCTCCCTTGTTTTACCTCTGTTTTCCTTGAAAATTTCAGGGAACCCCTATCATTCCATTCTGCATATTTTATCCCTGAGGACCCTATCCTCAATTCCCTTTTCTACAGCCCGAAATCCCACATTTGTCTATTTTTAGGGTTTGCCATAACTTCCTCAGATTTCACCCAATCACCTTCAATTTTTACCACAGAGTTCCTTTCTGAATTCTGCTTCTTTGTTCCCTTCTGCCAAATTTTGCCATCCTTTCACCCCGCTGCTGAAATCCTCATTTTTGCTTCCCTGTCTATCCAACAGTGTCCAAAAAACGAGTCAAACCCCAATTACCCTTCTGATTTTTTCCCAAATCCAAATTTTCCTTTACTGAAGTAGTTCCTGTTTTTGTTTTCCTACCGAATCAAAAAAAAAAAAAAAAAATCCCTGGTTATGGTTGTCACCCGTGCAGGAGCAAAAACCATGGAGGAAGCCCTTGCAGCCATCCAAGCCAAACTCCAGGATCTGGATGAAAAATTTCTTGGTCTCCATCTTGAACATTCAGCTATGAACAACAAACGGCAGTCCGAGTCTTCAGTAGACAATGGGTTCTCTTCTTCCAGCAATTTTCGTGGTCCGAAGCTTGATTTTCCTCACTTCAATGGTACCGATCCAACTGGATGGATCTATCGTGCAGAACAATATTTCAGTCTGCATAATACGTTTGATGTCAACAAAGTTCCGTTGGCATCCTTTCATTTGAAACAGGAAGCTCTTCAATGGTACCGTTGGTACATCAAGGCTCATCTAGAGCCCAACTGGCCAAACGTTTGCCAGCTCCTTCTGCAACGATTTGGTCCTAGTGCTTTTGATGACTTCACAGGAGCCCTCACTAAACTTCGCCAAACTGGCACTGTGAGAGAGTATCAAACCGAATTTGAGAATCTAGCCAACCACACCGAAGGATTGTCTGATGAATTTTACCAGAGTTGTTTTATCAGTGGTCTAAAGGATGCCATCCACTCCGAGGTCAAAATGTTCTGCCCCAACACAATGATGGAAGCACTCGGGTTGGCTAAATTGGCAGAAGACAAGATTGCAGCCCAACAACGCTCCAAGCCCACTTTTGTTCCCTTCATAAATATGGGGTCTCAGCGACCTCCTATACCGCAGGCTCCTCGACCGACTCCTATCAAGCGTTTGTCGGAAACAGAGATGCAAGCACGCAGAGAAAAGGGTCTTTGCTATAATTGTGATGAGAAATTCACTCGGGGGCATAGATGTGTTCAGCAAAAACTCTATCTCCTGGATGTGGAGTCTCCACCTGCCTCTGAAATGGGTGACGAAGATCCAGAAACACTAGATGCTCCGGTCGACATTCAGGAACCACCTATTGACCCTCCGTCTCAGGATGACCAGCCAGAGATATCTCTCCATGCTTTAGCTGGAGTCACCACCCCCCAAACAATGCGGGTCAGGGGTTACTTCAAGAAGCTTCCTCTTACAATCCTCATTGATTCTGGTAGCACTCATAATTTCATTGACCCTCGGATTGCCAAACAAGCTGATTGTTTTATCCATCCTTGCTCCAACTTTGAAGTCATGGTTGCCAATGGGGGTACCTTACCTTGCAAAGGGAAGTGTCGAAATGTGCGTATCTCTATGGGAGATTATACCTTACGCTCTGACATGTTTGCCTTGCCCTTAGGCGGATGTGATGTGGTTTTGGGCGCTCAATGGCTACGCACACTCGGCCCTATCTTATGGGATTTTGCCGAACTTTGGATGCAGTTTTCCCTCAATGGACACAAACACACATTAACAGGATTACAACCAGGTTCTCTCAGCATCATCAGTTCACATCGCATGGAAAAACTCCTCAAGAAGAATTCACATGGTGTCATCGCTCAGATCCATTCCATCCAGATGCAACCATCAGCGGTCTCCACTACTCCTTGGGATCTACAACAAATTCTGGATCGATATACAGGTGTCTTTGTTGAACCAGTGGGATTACCACCTTCCAGACCAGAAGACCATCGTATTCAGCTCCTTCCTGGCAGCGCTCCTCCCAACATCCGGCCCTATCGCTACCCATTCCACCAAAAAACGGAGATTGAAATGCTCGTTCGGGACTTATTGAAGCAAGGTATTATTCGCCCAAGCACTAGTTCCTTTTCTTCTCCAGTTATTCTCGTCCGCAAAAAAGATGGGTCATGGCACCTCTGCATTGACTTCCGAGCACTTAATCACCTCACCATCAAGGATAAGTTTCCAATTCCTGTTGTTGATGAACTTCTTGACGAGCTTCATGGGGCTCACTTTTTCTCCAAGTTGGATCTTCATTCTGGGTATCATCAAATTCGGGTTCATGAGGATGATATTCCTAAAACAGCTTTCCGCACACATGATGGCCATTATGAGTTTTTGGTCATGCCCTTTGGCCTCACTAATGCTCCTTCCACATTCCAGGCCTTAATGAATAAAATATTTCGACCCTACTTGCGGAAATTCATTCTGGTATTCTTTGATGATATCCTCATCTATAGTAAAACATGGGATGAACATCTCCAGCATCTGGATCTTGTCATGCAACTTTTCTCTGACCATCATCTCCATGCCAAGCAGTCTAAATGTGTTTTTGGACAAAAGGAAGTTGAGTATCTCGGGCACATTATCTCAGCGCAAGGGGTTCGCGTGGATCCTGCCAAAATCGACGCTATGAACAATTGGCCATGTCCTCAGACACTCAAGAGCCTTCGTGGTTTTTTGGGGTTGACTGGCTACTACCGCAAGTTTGTCAAGGATTATGGGAAGATTGCAGCTCCATTAACCGCTCTGTTGAAAAATGATGCTTTTACATGGACACCTGCTGCTCAGTGTGCATTTGACAAACTCAAACAAGCTATGTGCACTACACCTGTGCTAGCTATGCCCGATTTTTCCAAGCCCTTCACTATTGAGAGTGATGCTTGTGGCAATGGACTTGGTGCTGTTCTCCTTCAAGATGAACACCCCATTGCGTTCACCAGCAAAGCCCTTTCAGTTAAGAATTTAGCAGCCTCTACCTATGAGAAGGAAATGATGGCTATTTTGCATGCAGTACAGAAGTGGCGTCCATACCTATTAGGGAATCATTTCTGCATCAAGACTGATCACCAGAGTCTGAAATATTTCTTGGACCAGCGTGTCTCCTCCCCGGCACAACAGAAATGGGTTAGCAAACTCATGGGTTATGACTATGAGATTACTTACAAGAAGGGTAAAGACAATATCGTGGCAGATGCTCTTTCTCGCACATTTGGTGCCCAAGGTTCTCTTTCAGCTATTTCTATGCCTGTTCCAAATTGGTTGCAATCTGTTCAACAGGGTTATGTCAATGACTCTTCCTTATCTCAGATCATCCAACGCTTGACCAACAACCCTTCTGCTGTACCACATTACTCTTGGGATGGTGTTTCTCTGCGATACAAGGGTCGTCTGGTGCTTCCCCAGAGCACAGATCTTCAACAAGCTGTCTTCTATGAACTCCATGCTTCTCCATCGGCCGGGCACTCTGGGTTCCTCAAAACATATGAACGAGCACGACGTAACTTCTTTTGGCAGGGCATGAAAAGGACAATTCAACAGATGGTGGCCGAATGTGATACCTGCCAGCGCAATAAGGGGGAAACAACACTCATTCCAGGATTGCTTGAACCCCTACCCATACCTACACGGATTTGGACAGATATTTCTATGGATTTCATTGAAGGGCTCCCTAAATCTGGCGGGAAGACAGTGATTCTCGTTGTGGTTGATCGCCTCTCCAAATATAGTCATTTTTGTGCTCTCAGTCATCCCTATACAGCCTCCTCAGTTGCTCAAATTTTTATGGACCAGATCTTTCGTCTTCATGGCATCCCTTCTTCCATTGTCTCGGATCGTGATGCGACTTTCACTAGTCATTTTTGGACAGAACTATTTCGTCACACTGGCACCAAACTGAAGATGAGTTCAGGGTATCACCCACAAACAGATGGTCAGACTGAAATTGTCAATAAATGCTTGGAAACTTATCTTCGTTGCTTCACCTCAGAACAACAACATCAGTGGGCAAAGTGGCTCCCTCTTGCTGAATGGTGGTACAATACCTCTTACCACACTGCCTCTAAAATGACCCCATATGAAGCAGTCTATGGTCAAGCACCTCCAGCTCTTCTTCCATACACCCCCACCAGTTCACCAGTTCAGGAAGTTGACACGGTCCTTCGCAACCGCGATCAGATTCTTCGCATTTTGCGGGACAATCTTCACATGGCAAGAAATCGCATGAAGCAACAAGCGGATCAGCACCGTTCAGAGCGCACTTTTCAAGTCGGCGATATGGTTTTTCTTCGTCTCCAGCCGTACAAACAATCCTCCTTGAAACTCAAAGGGCGTCATAAGCTTGCTCCAAAGTTCTATGGGCCATATCGGATTCTTCAGAAGATTGGGTCCGTTGCTTATAAATTGGAACTTCCTCCTTCTTCCCGCATTCATCCAGTCTTTCATGTCTCTTGTTTGAAGAAAGTTCTTGGCACCAACATCAGCGGCCAAACGATTTTACCCGAACTGGATAATGAAGGATCCATCCTTTTGGAGCCAGAGGCCATCCTCAATCGGCGCACACGTCAGCTTCGCTCTCGCTCTATCACAGAGGTCTTAATTCAGTGGCACGGCATGCAACCAGAGGATGCTACATGGGAACCACTCCTTCAGATTCAACAACAATTTCCACATCTGAAGCTTTGAGGACAAAGCTTTTTTTAAGGGGGAGGGGATGTTAGGAACCCATATCTTTACTTTGTTAGTATGATATTGTTGGACGCATATGCTTTGTAAGTCGTCCCGTAGTATTTGTGATCAATAGTTTGTGTTATTGTTGTTGGCGCATATGCTTTGTAAGTCGCCCGTAGTATTGTTGATCCATAGTTTGTAACGGCCCATGGTTTCGACCCATAGTATTGGCGCCTAGAATTAGTATATAAGTGTGTGTTGAGACCTATGAAGGCACCGTGAAGTTATTTGTATTGAGCTTGCTCAAAGGAGGTTGCCCCCTCAAAGTGGCCCGTGATCAATACAAAAGTGATTCTGAGTTCTGTCATTTCTGCTATTTCACGCATTCTTGTTAATTAATTGTTGCAAGTGCCTCACAAAAAGGGATCGGGATCAAGTTCATGAAGAACGATCCCTCCTCCACCATTATCGCAGACTTATCGTAACGCTTACTACAGAAGAAATGGGATCGAGCTATCCCTTCCTGACCTGATATCAAACTTTACATATTATTCGCTGCATAAGAAATGGGATCGATCTCATAGTTGAGACGTCCTTTCCCACGGTGCAATTGCACCACTCC
The DNA here is from genome assembly GCA_027924585.1 of Larix kaempferi. Taxonomy (NCBI): domain Eukaryota; kingdom Viridiplantae; phylum Streptophyta; class Pinopsida; order Pinales; family Pinaceae; genus Larix; species Larix kaempferi. The sequence continues at coordinate 3,568,691 of BSBM01000619.1, forward strand.
ATTAGACAAGGGCAGGCGGCCCTCTTAGATCGATATAGCAAACAAAGAATATAATGAAGAGTGCAAGCTAAATATTGCAGGCAGAGACAACGATTTCAAGCAGTATTGAGGACATAACATCTGAGATTGTTAAAAACATTTACTAAGCTAACAATTTGAGTAGAAGGGGGCAACGAATCTCCTGTGAGATTGATGATTTGACAGTATCATAAATAATTAAAATTGTAACACAGCAACATACAAATAGTATGGGTCGACTCTTCCCATAGGGGGATCACCAAATCCCATGTTTGCAATAGAATAAAATACAGTGTTTCTATGGGATCAGGTTCTGGTGAGTCGTCCCTTCCCTTATTATCTCAGATCCACAAAAATCTAAAACACGGTGTTTACTATTATACTGATCTCTGTCAAACAAGGTGTGACCAGAGACACAAAGTCAAATTCTATCACGAAAGTGAGAGATCACTATTTCCCCAGAGATCCTGTCCCTTCAATTTTCACTCTCCATCCCGTAGCTAACCAGAAGGGAAGAGGATCTCGAGAAAGAGGCCAATCCTCACATGCATGGATGAATACTATTGGAACTATGCTGTTTCTCCCCAGAGTAGATGGAGGAAGAAGTATTGATGTCTTCACTTGTCTTCCTCGGCATCAGACGGAAACCCTAAAAAGGATTCTTAGGATCATCCTTGATTGAATTGTTTTCTTGCAAGCGTGCCTAGGTCTTGATCTTTCATTGTTAAAATTGAATTTACAACCATGGTATGAAGTAATACTGCTTTAAGGCCTTATTACGTGACCGTGCAACCCAATTCCATGGATCTATGTGCAGAAGTGGGCCGCTGGTGCATTAATTAAAAAGTTGATATTATAATTTTGTAGGGTTCTAGGGTATAGGCATTGCCATAAGAGGTTGAGAGCACTTACATATTGGGAGCATGGTTGTCTTATCACCCAAGATAATGCAATAGAGGTGTTTTGTAGATTAGAAGTGAAATAAGCATACAACATCATGGGGACAGTTTTAGTTATTGAGTCCATATTTTATTTTGTGTGTTTAAATCAGAGGTTGTTATATATGATGTTTTACATAATAATTGAATCTTTTCTATGATATTTTAAGTAATATTTGACTTTTATATTGATTTAATAATCCAATAAGAAATTTAGAACTAAGCTTATGTGAAGACCTGGAACTTAACTCGATTGCACATTCCGTCATTGATGGAAAAAGTCTTTTGGATGCGCAGTAAATTTGATATAAAGGAGAGAAACCAATTCTGAAAGGTTGAATTTGAATTGTTCCTATTAGGGTTGTTTGCATAACTGTGTTAATATCATTGACTAAGATCTATATATGGTGGATCTTCTTTCCATCTCAATGGCTGAACCAGGTGATTGATTGCTCTATTGAAAGAGAGAACCAGGTGCGAAAGAGCGAACCAAGTGATTGAACGTAGTATTGAAAGAGTTTTGAGTGAATTACAAAAGAGTTTTGAGTGAATTACAAGCAAATTAGAAGAACTACCAATGGCTTTGTTAAGGAATGTGACTTGATTGCACAACCTAAAGAAAAAAGATTGTGCACTAAATGTTGGTATAATATATTAACTTTTTCAATTGTCCAATTTTAATACTGCTAGATATTTTTCTGCAAATTTGGTTTTCTAAGTTGTTGTGTTATTTATGGTGGCAGCAGCATTCGGAGTAGCTTCCAGAAGGGAGTTAAGACCTGCATTTACCTCGGCATATTTTTTAATGGTTTTGGACAGATCATGAATCAGAAACACGGAGTATTTCCGCCTCTGTGCTATAGCATTAGCATTTTTCTCTGTTGTTTTTTGTGTGTGTGCATGAAAGTTGTAGAAAAATAGAGTCTCATGCGTGAATGTTGTAGCATTAGTTTTGTGTGCTTCTATCCTCCTTCAAATTGATACAGAGTGACGAACAGAGTGGTCCTATCCTATCCTGTCCTTCAAAAATATTCTTGAAAAAATTCAAATTAATAAAGGTTAATGGCCTTTGACAAATGATCGATTAGAATATATCCTTCCGAGGGTAGAGAATAAAAATACATCTAAAAGATATTAGAACACTTAATCATCATTGAGATCCTCTATCTTATTAGACAAACTTTGAATGAGATGCTCTATCTTATTAGACAAACTTAAAAAAAAATAGTAAAATATTGGTTAAGTTTTATATTTTAATTTAAAAGAACTTTCAAAAGGTAAACTTTTACTATGCATTTGTAACAGCCATTTTTTTTTTTTTAAATTTCTCGTATTCAAAGGCCATACTGTACACCTTTAATCAAAGCTTGCAATGAATTTTTAAATAGTTCTTTTGCTTTTGAATTTTTGTTTGTTCTTTTGGTTAATCCCAAATTCGTTATTATTACAACTTTGTATTATTAGGTTTTAGATTTCTGTTCTAAAGATTGTAATACACTAAAAGTTGGATGAATAACGAACGAGAAAATCTGCATTCATTTTTGTAAAATGTTAAAGAAGCATCTCAACGTTGCACCTTGAAAAAAACCCAGGTTCATGTAGAATTTTGTTCCAAGCAAAGGACTGTCACTATATCGCCATCAAACCAATATCAAATAACCAGCAGTCCTCCACAACAACGCTCCACGTGCTTCAGTCAATTAGATCTTCCACAAATTTGCAGGCCAGAAATTCACAGTTTCGAAATGTTCAAGAATAATTATGATCTTATTAGAATTCGATGAGAGAAAGTAACACGTTACTAGATCTTGTTGATTACCACGTTTTAGGTACTAGAGAAAATATATTTATTTAATACTATAACATAGACAAATCATAGTAGCATAATTTAAATAAAAATACAGATAAGAATACCATTAGAGAGTAAACTTGTTATATATAATATTTTTAAGCAAATATACAAGAATATATACCACATAAAAATGGATGAAAATTTATTGATAAATATTAATATTATTTTACTTTTAATTTAGTATTTATTTAAAACACTTTGTTATTATTATTATTAATTTATATATCATTCATGTATATTATTAAATTAATTATTAATCTAATTATTAATCTAATTTTAAAATAAATTATGTGTTTTAATGTGTTTTAATTCATATATGTAATTTTAGTCAACAAATATATAATTAAAATAAAAATTTCTACATTATTTATTATTTTTATATTAATACTATAAAAATATATATATATATATATATATATATATATTATGTTTATAGTCAGGTTAGTGTTCATTATATTGGTAAAATTTATGTTCAGAATCAAATTTCATGTTATACAATCAATTCACAAAATTAATTATATAACTTAATGTTAACATTAATAATGATATTATTTGTATTATTAATATAGATTATATTAATAGCATTAATATGTATAATAACATAAATATTATCCTTAATAACATTAATATTATCATTAATAAAATTAATCATATTAACATTAATAATAATATTAATGTTAATATTAATATTTATAATAATGTTAATAGTAACATAAATGGTAAGGAATTGATATTAATATTAGTTGTTCATGAGATCTTGCCAATAAATCCATATTAATTAATATGGTCCAGAAAAGCATGGTGGACCATTGTTAAACATGGTTCAACTTATATTCATTAAAGAATATGGCTTCCTAGCACAACTATGGAGTGAATTTAGGCATGGATTGAAGTCCATATTGGATTTCACTCAACTATGAATTGAAGTCAACCTTGCTTAAAAGTCAACTATGGGTTGAAATGAACCATGGTTCAAAGTTAATCAACCACACTTAAAATAGTGGTTGTGGATTGAAGTCAACCATGGTTCAAAGTCAACCTATGAGATTGAAGTCAATTATGGATTGAAGCCACCCATGGATTGAAGATGTTAATAATTAATGGTCAAATATCTTCTTGAAATTATATTTATGTTTTTCATAAAAATAGAAAAACTTATTTAAAAATAAATAAAGCAATGTAACAAAAATTATGAATAATAAATTTTTTCATATCACATGTTCCTAGATATTCATAGTTTATATTATATTTTTTCCCAACCCAACTATGGATAACCATAATAAAACATGGTCAATTATACCCAACTACATTAATTCATATCCAAACAAGGTCAACCATAGAAAACCATGGTAAAACATGGACAAACGATGCACAACAAAAATTTAACCATGGTAAACATGCACGAGCTTAGACAACCAAAAGTATACCATGGTCAAACATGTGCAACCATAAAGAACCAAAAGTCAGTTCCATGCATAACCATAGAGAACCAAAAGTCAGTTCCATGCATAACCATAGAGAACCAAAATTTAAACATGTGTAACCAAACTAGGTCAACAATAGTCAACAATGTTTAACCAAAGTCAACCAAATTCAATCATGGTCAAGCATGGCCAACCATAATCGATCATATTGAATTAGTTAACCATAGTTAATTGTCATTAAACATAGTCAACCATAGTTGACAATTGTTAACCATAGTCAACCATGGCCAACTAAAGCTAACTATAGTCAACCATGGTCAACCATTTCCAACCAAAGTTAACTGTAGTTAACCATCGTCAACCATAGACAATAATGGTCAACCATAGTCAATTAAAGACAACCATGGTCAACCATGGTTAACCATAGTCAACCTTTGTTAACTATGGTCAACCATGGTTAACCAACTTCAACCATGGAAAATCAAAAGTCAACCAAAATCACCATCAGCAACCATCGTCAACCATGGTCAATCATAGCTAACCATGGTCAACCATAAACAACCATGTCAACCAAAGTCAACAATGCTCAACCATTATAAGCCACAGTCAACCATAAGAAACCATAGTCAACCAAATTCAAGAAAAATTTAACCATGATCAACCAAAGTGAACCATGGTAAACCTAAGTCACGCATAGTGAACCAATGTTGGCCAAATGTCAATCGAAGTAAAAAAGTCAACCCTAGTCAACCAAAGTTAACCATGGTAAACCCTGCTCAACCATAGTCAACCATGGTAACCATATTCAACCATTCTACATAATCAACCAAATCCAACCCTAGTTAGCCGAAAGTCAAACATAGTGAACCATGCTCAACCATAATCAACCATGGTCAACCAAAGTCAACCAAATTTAACCATGGCTAACCATGGTCAACCATACACATTCAACTATGGCCAATCATAGTCAACCATAGTTGACCAAAGTGAATTAGTTAACCACACTTAAACAAAGTCAACCATATTTAAATATGGTCAACCAAAGTCAACCATATTAAACCATAGTGAATTAGTCAAGTTGACCGTCATAAACCAAAGACAACCATATTTAACCATAGTCCACCATGGTGAACCATAGTCTCCATGGCCAACTAAAGCTAACCATAGTCAACCATGGCCAATCAAAGCTGACCATAGCCAACCATAGTCAACCATGGCCAATCAAAGCTGACCATAGCCAACCATAGTCAACCATGTTAAACATTTCCAACCATGGTCAACCATGGTGAGTAATTGCCAATACATATTTTTATATAATTTTAATTTATATCTTAATTACTAATTTATTTCTTATTTAATTTAATATATTTATTTAATATTTAATATTTAATATTTAAACAGGTATTTTCTATTTATTACAAATATTTAAATTTATTTATTAACTATAAATAAATTATTGTCATTTAAATAAATATACTATTATTAATAAATATTATTCTTTAATAATATTAATTCGTTCGTCATGGTTCGCCAATTATGGCCATGGTCAACCAATTATGGGAAAACAAAAATCAACCATAGCCATAAATGTTGACTTTGGTTAGGTTGACTTTAATTCGATTACCTTACCATTATTTTTTTTTACTTACATTTATTTAATTAATTTTAATATCAATTATTTTCTTCTTGATTTATTTTTAATATTATTTATTTCAATTATTTTTAATATCACTTATTTTATTTTTAATTTACATTTATTATCTATTATATTACTTTTATTTTTTTAATAACAATTATTTTACTTTTCTTTGATATCAATTAATTATTTTGTTCTTTATTTACCTTTAATATCAATTATTTTACTTATATTTAATCTCTTACATTTTTTAAATTTAAATTTATTTTTATTTAATATATTTTACTATTTTTATTTTTATTTTTATATTTTAACTTTTATTTATTTTACTTTAATTAATTAATTAAATTTACTTTTCTTTATTTTTATTTAATTTAATTTAGTTTATTTATATTTCTTTATTTTACTTTATATCTTTAGTTTATTTTTTATTCTATTTTATTTCTTTATTTATTTAATTTAATTAATTAATTTAATTTTACTTTACTTTTATTTAATTTTTTACTTTAATTACTTTCCTTTCCTTTAATTTAATTTATTTTTATTCTATTTTTTATTTACTTTTAATTCCGTTTATTTACTTTACTTTATTTATTTTACTTTTAATTTAGTTTAGTTTATTTTTACTTTCTTTACTTTTATTCTATTTCTTTAATTTACTTCATTTATTTTTTAATTTATTTTATTTTAATATTACTTTATTTATTTTTTATTTAATTTACTTTACTTTATTTTAATATGTTTTAATAATTTTATTTAATTTTATTTTAACTTATTATGTATTTCCTTTCATTTTTATTTCGAAATAACATTTTTATTAAAAATTTAATTTCGTTATTTATTGGTAATTTAATTTAATTTTTAATATGTTTTAATTTTTTTATTTAAGTTTTTTAACTTAATATGTATTTCTTTTCATTTTTATTTCCAAATAACATTTTTATTAATTTAGTTATTTTTGCGCTGCTCCCATTGTCTACTAGCAACAATAACATTTTTGAATGTGGTTGATATTTGTCGAATGACGAATATCAACCACTTTTAAATGTGTGGTTTTGATTGACATACGTTGTTCGACGAATATCAACCACATTTAAAAATGTGGTTGTTACTAATTGATAGGGTGGCGGGAACATTGGTTAGATACAATAAAAAGAGTATCAACAACCTTCAGGGTGGACACAGTAACTCAAACCAATGCAGCTTCCTCGGGTTGAGAGAGAATTTTTTTTTTTTAAGGATAAAGATGCCTATAAGTGGCCGTCAATATGGTGGAGGACATTGAGAATTTCAATGTGATTTTTTTTTAGTTTAATGACAATTGTGTGACAAGGTTGTAGCCCTCTGGGAGAATGCAATATAGACAATGCAATATAGACAGTGACTTCTATCCATACGAGAGGTATTTGTTTAAATGATTTTTATGTGAATTCATTCAAAAATGTGAAGGAAGATTAGATTGCTTCGAGTTGTCCTTTTGTCAAGTTATTTTTGTACACGAGGCAAAGTGGAAACATATGGTTATTAATTCATTAAGATGTATCTTTCTATTGGTAAGCTTATTTACTAGCTGATTATCATAAGATATTTATAAACATAACGCGATTATGAAAAGTCAAGAAGTTTCATATATATCATATCAATTTCTCTCTCATAATCAAGAGGAATCAAAATCTTTTTAGCGCAATAAAATTGTAAATTTCTTATTAAATATCCACCATTGACTTCCCTGCTTCTTCATGAACTTTTTCTTTTCTTTTCTTTTCCAATTCAATCTTATGCATGTCTTCGACATACACACTCTCTCTCCGCTTACTTTTCTCATCAAGTTCATTTCATCCTTTTTATTTTAGTTTTCACATTTATGCACAGTTTTACGAATGCTAATGCATTTTGTAAATGGGTATGGTGCCTCATGCTAGCCTCCGTGCTTTATGACATTATTAATAATGTTTTGGAATTTAGTATTCTTTCTATATGGAGTTTTGATCTAGTGTTTCGGCAACATAAATAACTTATTGCAACTAAAAAAACAGATGCGACAGACATTTACTGCAGTTGTTTTTTTTGTTAGCATTAAGGTTTGTGAATGATTTTGTTGGTGTGGGTAGAAGAAAATTTTGAATAAATTAACATAATATTGATGTTGGATAACATGAGAGTGATTTTTCACATTTTTATTTTTTTTAATAGCAGCATGGCAATCCACATTAAAAGTAATGCAGTGTTGAGCACCAACGTTGCTATACTGAAAACCCTACCATAGTACTTGTTCAGACGTAGCTTCTCTTTTAAGAGCTTTTTATTGTGCTTCCCCCTCTCTAGAATACATCATGAGTAGGTCCCGAGGACCTCATGGACCTCATGGACACGAAGCTCATCATAAGGTTGAAGGCCAGCAGAGTGGTGGTAGATACTCTACGACCATTTGACCACTTCATGAATTTAGTAGGTGTATGTAATGTTCATGGACACTATTGCTTCACACCATCAAATATGCTACAATAATAATTAGTTTCCCATAATGTCAATTGAATAATAAAATAAAACTAGGAACAATCACATTAATAATATTAATGTGTTCGAATACGTCGATGTGTAAATGGGACAGATACTATAGGAAAAAAACATTAATATGAAAAGTATGTCCCAATTTACACCTATCGACATCTTCAAACACATTAATATTATTAATGTAGTTGTTGCTAGTAATGGGTGGACGCATACACATATCTCCAGAATATTAATAAATTAATATTGTTTAAATAATTATAACATAGTAATTAATTAAAAATATTATCAATTCATAAAATAGTATTAATAAAATGATATTATTTACTTAATTAGTAATATAATAATTAAAACTAATGTCATTTATTATATTTTAATTAATTAATTATTAATTATAATATTTTTAATTATATTATATTATATTATTATATGAATATGGTATTTAATTAAAATATTATAATCAAAGTAATAATTTAATATTATTATTTAATTCAAAATAATATTATTTAAATATTTATAATAGAATAATTCTAATTATATATTATAACTATACATTAGTAAAAAAATGATGATGCACTTTTATAGGAATATGGTATAATTAAAATATTATAACAACTTAATCATAAAATATTAATATTTAATTAATAATATTATTATTTTATTATATTTTTTAATATTATAAATATAATAATAATAAAATTATAATAATATTAATTAAATATATTAATTAATTGTAATATAAGGAAATTCAACATAGATAGGCTTTTTAGTTCGAGAAGCCATCAATTTTTCACTAGCTTCGTGTACTTACAAGCTGCTTCTTCGCCGGTAGTTCAACTCAGAGGAAGAAGTGGAAATAAATGCTCTTACTCACACTGATATTGGTTCTATTGGGTGAAACCTGCACTTACCAACTGGTGTTGGATGAAAAACCTAAATAAGGTGATGAGATCTAAACCCAGTAATAATGAACTATAGATCTAAGCTTAGCTAAAGCTAAATAGTAGTCTCATTTCAAGATGAACTCATTTTAAATAAAGCTCATTTCTATATTGAATGGTTGAAAGATCATTTCATACTTTTTAATATGATGATATTATATTGTACTATTATAAGAATATAAAATTGATTTAAAATATTGTAATCAAAGTAATAATAAAATATTATTATTTAACTATACTATACGATTATAGTATAAATTATTTAGTTGAAAATACTATTAAAAGTATATTGATCAATGTCGCAATGCGACAAAACCCTCAAGAGAACGTCACAATGCAGCATAACTCTTAATAAACATCACAATGCAACATAGCCCCCGATAAACGTCGAATGTTAAACTATTAATGTGTCACACCTTGGGAATTGTCGGTAGATATCATTTTTAATCCTTAATAAATACCAGAATGGGGCATAACCATTTGTCATATTAGGCATCTAACCCTTGATCAGTTATCTTGGGAATTGTGAGTGTAATTCATTTTTAATCCTTAATTAATATCAGAATGGGACATAACCCTTTGTCATATTAGCAATGTAACCCTTTATCAATGTTGCAATGTGACATAACCCTTGTTGAATGCTGCATTGCAACATAAGACTTGATATACATCACAATGTGAGATAACCTATTAAAATTATATTGATCAATGTCGCAATGCGACAAAAACCTCAAGATGAACGTCGTAATGCATCATAACCCTTGATAAACATTACAATGCAACATGACCCTCAATGAACGTCGAATGTCAAACTATTAATGTGTCACATCTTGGGAATTGTCGGTGTATTATCATTTTTAATCCTTAATAAATAGCAGAATGGGACATAATCCTTTGTCATATTAGGCATATAACCCTTGATCATTGTCGCAATGTGACAAAACCACATGGCCATAGTTGACTTTAGTGAACCACGTGGCCATAGTTCATAATGCAACATGCAATTTTTTGAACATCAAATGTCACATTATTAATATGTCACTTCTTAGGAATTTTGGTAATGCGACATAACACTTGCTGAATGTCGCAATGTGACATAACCCATGACTATGCTTAAGCATGGTTAAGGTTTTTTGCTTTTGCACGTTTTATATCTTATTTGATGATGGTTGACTTCAATGTTTCACATCTTGGTCATTGTTGCAATGCGACATAACCCTTGATCAATGTCACAATGTGACATAACCCTTGATGAATGACACAATGCAACATAACCCTTGATAAACATCACAATGCGGCATATACCTTGAGGAACGTCAAATTTCACATCTTGGGCATTGTTGCAATGCGACATAACCCTTGATGAACGCCACAATGCAACACAACCATTGATAAACATCACAATGTGACACAAACCTTAATGAACGTGAACGTCACAATGAAACATAATCCTTGATAAACATCACAATGCGACACAAACCTTAATGAACGTCAAATTTCACATTGTTAATATGGTACATCTTGGGTTGTGTCGGCATATGTGTCACATATTGGGCATTGTCGCAATGCGACATAACCCTTGATGAATGCCACAATGCAACATAACCCTTTACAAACATCACAATATGACATAAACCTTGATGAATGTCAAATTTCACATTGTGAATATGTCGCATCTCGGATTCTGTCAGTATATACCAGACACTTTAGCAAACCATGGCTAACTTTGGTTAACCATATTTGACTTTAGTTTGACCATATAATAAAACTATTAAAATTAAACTAATTTTAATATTTACATATAATAAAACGAACCCTTGATCAATGTCACAAGACATAGCCCTTAATGAATGCCACAATGCAACATAACCCTTGATAAACATCACAATGCAACATAGACATTGATGAAAGTTAAATTTCACATATTGGGCATTGTTGCAATGCAACATAATGATTGATGAATGCCACAATGCAACATAAGCCTTGATAAACATCACAAGATGGCATAAAACTTAATGAACGTCAAATTTCACATTGTGAATATGTCGCATATTGGGTTGTGTCGATATATGTGTCACATATTGGGCATTGTCACAATGCGACATAACCCTTGATGAATGCCACAATGAAACGTAACCCTTGATAAACATCACAATGCAACATAAACCTTGATGAACATCCAATTTCACATTGTGAATATGTCGCATCTTGGGTTGTGTCGACATATGTGTCACATTGGGCATTGTCACAATGCAACATAACCCTTGATGAATGCCACAATGCAACATAACCCTTGATGAATGCCACAATGCAACGTAACCCTTGATAAACATCACAATACGACATAAACCATGATGAACGTCAAATTTCACATTGTGAATATGTCGCATCTTGGGTTGTGTCTATACTAGACACTTTAACAAACCATGGTTGACTTTAGTTAACCGTATTTGACTTTAGTTTGACCATATTCAACCATATAATAAAAATATTAAAATTAAACTAATTTTAATATTTAAATATAATAAAACAATTAAAATTAAACTAACCCTTGATCAATGTCACAATGTGACATAACTCTTGATGAATGCCACAATGTAACATAAACCTTGATAAACATAACAATGCGACAAACATTGATGAACGTCAAATTTCACATCTTAGACATATTCAATCATATAATAAAACTATTAAAATTAAACTAATTTTAATATTTACATATAATAAAACTATTATGGTTAAACTATTCTTTTATTCAAGATAATTTTATAAAACAATATAAAATTATTTAGCAACAACTATATTAATATTTTAGAAATATCAATATTATTATTAAAAGTTTTAAATTTCATAAGGAATACCATAAAAACTTGTTGAAAAATACAAATAAAACTTTGGTTATATCAATACCATATTACTAATTATGTAAAATAAAACATTATATCAATATTTACAGTTACCATATTGAGTTTTTATTTGGTTCCACAATTCATATTTAATTTCACATAATAATTATATGAAATGAATTGAAGGGTTTTATGTTTAAAATTTGATTATTAATGAAAATAAGACCATAATAATCAATATACATAATAACTAATTTTATTCAAAGATTGCATATAAAGTTTTTTTAAATATATATATTCAATGTTTTTCTGTTTTTTAAATATTATATTATTATAAGACTACTCCAATAAAATTTATAAAAGAAATTATATGAAATTTTAATTTAAAATTATAATAAAATATTTTAAAATTTAAAATCTCCATAATAAATTTAGAAAATAATACTTATATTAAAAATTTATATGCAAAGTAATGTTTAACCATAATTTATTTCAAAATACTTATGCTAATACGTTTCACCATTATTAAAAAATATAAAACAAAAATGTGTCAAATAAATCATATCTTTGAAGATTTATATTAAAAATTTATATCAAGGCAAAGTTTAACCATAATTTATTTCAAAACACCTATTTATATTAAAGATTTATATTAAAAATTTATATCAAGCAAAGTTTAACCATAATTTATTTCAAAACACCTATGTTACTACTTTCACCACATCTTAAAATATACAAAACAAAAATATGCCCAAAAATCATATCTTTAAAGATTTAAAAACTTAAGAACATAACTATGAGGTTTGTGAATTTTTTCTATGAAGATATTATTTAAAATACAAAAATTTAACAACAAAGATAATTAAATTTATTAATAAATATGTAAAAAAATAAAAACTTTATTAGGTATTATAATGTACTCAAAGGATTATTTGGTCAAACATTTTAGCCAAAATTAATTGAATAAAAAGAACCAAAGATATTAATATTTTAAAAAGAACAAAAAAAATTAATTGAATAAAAAGAACAAAAATATTAAATTTTAAAAAGAACCAAAATTTAGTTGAATAAAAAGAACCAAACATGTCTTATGATTCCATTCGAAACATGTGTATGGTCATCTATATGCATCTACACAATGGAAGCTTAAGTAGAAATCATTCCAGAGATGCCTTCAATTTAAATCGATCTCATTATTAGGAAGCATGAAAATGTATTAACTAAATTAATTTTATTTAAATTTACTTTTCAAGCACTACCTATTTAAAGCAAGCACTACCTATTTAAAGCAATTGATACAATAATTATTTATTAATTAATTATTTGTTAATTGATATGAGTTATTATGTTATTCATTTTTTTTAATTCTATAAATATTATATAGATATTTAAAAACATGATCATTTTAATTACTTTTCACAATATAAGAGATTTATTAATGATTGATCCTACTTACACAATTTTAAAATTATAATTTATAACTTATATATATTTCGTTTATTCATATGAACATTTTTGTTTTATAAATAACTACATATTTAATTTATATGAGTTATTATTATTATTATTATGTTGATTTATTTATTTATAAAATTTTAACGTTATAATTGATTATTATTATAATTTATATTTTAAATTAAAAAAAAAATCAAATATTTAAAATACAATATAAACATTTTAAAATATAATATTCACATTGTAATTAATGTTTATATCCAATTTTATAATTATTGTTCTATGTATAAAAAACTATATTCAATATCTTTTTATCATCCTTTTATATCCAATTTTTTAATTTATTATTTTTTAATATTAATTGGACACCTTGTTCGTGAACAAAGACTTCATTTAAATTAAAATAATTAATATAGAAATTTGGAATTTTAATTCATGATATTTTGAATTTATAGAGTTGAAGTATTAATTAAACCTCTTCTCATTATTTAAAAAATATATAATTTTTATGTCTATAGTTGTAATAGAATACAGAGCTATTCATGATTTGACAACAAAATCTTATACGAAATAAATAAATACTTATAACGGGATTTGGTCATCTATATGCATCTACACAATGGAAGCTTAAGTAGAAATCATTCCAGAGATGCCTTCAATTTAAATCGATCTCATTATTAGGAAGCATGAAAATGTATTAACTAAATTAATTTTATTTAAATTTACTTTTCAAGCACTACCTATTTAAAGCAAGCACTACCTATTTAAAGCAATTGATACAATAATTATTTATTAATTAATTATTTGTTAATTGATATGAGTTATTATGTTATTCATTTTTTTTAATTCTATAAATATTATATAGATATTTAAAAACATGATCATTTTAATTACTTTTCACAATATAAGAGATTTATTAATTACTTTTCACAATATAAGAGATTTATTAATGATTGATCCTACTTACACAATTTTAAAATTATAATTTATAACTTATATATATTTCGTTTATTCATATGAACATTTTTGTTTTATAAATAACTACATATTTAATTTATATGAGTTATTATTATTATTATTATGTTGATTTATTTATTTATAAAATTTTAACGTTATAATTGATTATTATTATAATTTATATTTTAAATTAAAAAAAAAAATCAAATATTTAAAATACAATATAAACATTTTAAAATATAATATTCACATTGTAATTAATGTTTATATCCAATTTTATAATTATTGTTCTATGTATAAAAAACTATATTCAATATCTTTTTATCATCCTTTTATATCCAATTTTTTAATTTATTATTTTTTAATATTAATTGGACACCTTGTTCGTGAACAAAGACTTCATTTAAATTAAAATAATTAATATAGAAATTTGGAATTTTAATTCATGATATTTTGAATTTATAGAGTTGAAGTATTAATTAAACCTCTTCTCATTATTTAAAAAATATATAATTTTTATGTCTATAGTTGTAATAGAATACAGAGCTATTCATGATTTGACAACAAAATCTTATACGAAATAAATAAATACTTATAACGGGATTTACAAAATAAAAAATTGACATCAATTAGAGTTCTCATTATAGATTTTAGCACGTAATCACCAACCAAATTAATGTCTCAATGCCATCTTTATAAGATATTAAAAAGACATAATTAAAATATCGGTCTCTTCGCTGAGAATGTGTAAAACCGGCTTCCCTGAAATGCATAGGAAGCCTCTATAAACATACAAACTGAGAAGAAAGAGAAAGATAACACGTATATGGAAAACCATATATATTCTAAATCTTGAGAATCGGTGGAAAATATATACATAATCCTCCATCACTTTGAATACACCAACTCTGGTGCCAGGAAGAGTAACAGGTCTGGTCAAACTACTTTCCCGATCCAATCAGCAACCAAACAAAGCTGATCTGTCGCCTACGTAGTCCAGCGAATTTCAAGTCCAGTTTCTATTCTACTTCATTATTGAAATTCTGCCATCATCACAAGTGTTAACAGACTTACTTGTTAAGTCAGCGAAATCTCTGAGAACCGCTAGACCTGTGGAAAACACACGTTCATTAATCCTCATTGATATTCTTTGAATTGATCACTGAAAGGATCAATTCCTCCTGCAATTCGAAGGTTACGGTGACATGAAACCACACAACTATACACAGACTTATGTGGAGTGAATTCACACTAAACACAGAATTAGAAGGAGACACGAAGAGAATTAAAACGTGTGCAGAGTCTGGATCTATGTTCTTCATTCAATTGACCAGAATTACCATTTCTCCATAATCTCTTCACTCCTCATTCCATATTCTCTATCTACTCCCTCTACATACACGTCTATGCACTCATTCTCACACACTCTTCTGTTACAATTCGATTCTTTATATAATACTCAGCAAAACCTGTCAGATCCGAATAGATTGGATCTGAATATCTAATAAAAGAAATCCTATCAACAAAGATCTATCCTTGAAGAATTCCTCGCAAGGTTCAAGGAGAATAGTGGCAAATTGCCACTTATTACAAAATAAAACTGACTCTATCTACTTTAACAATGAACCAATCCTTCTATAAGTGATTACATGGAAGGTCGAGTCATCAAGCAAAGAAATCTGAGCTGGATGCTCCTGCATCATACTCATGGGGAAGAAAAGATTTCTTCAGTAAGTCTTTAGGGTGCACATTATACTTGGAAATTTCCTGTTCTGTCATCCAGGCTGCATCTTCAGTAGGCTGATTCTTCCATTTGATCAAGTACTGAAAGAAGGTTTTGTTCCCGGTCTTCCTTGGAATTCTTTTGTCGAGAATGGCTTCAATCTGAGGTTGTTCCTTCTGTGGAAGTTGTCCTTGCCAATCTATAGACGAATCATCTCCATCTGAAGTTAAACCATCTGTTTGGATACTTGCATCTCTAAAAGGATACAAATCTGAAACATTAAAAATTGGTGAAATCTGAAGGTCCGAAGGGAGTTCAATCTCATAAGCATTTGCAAAAAACTTCCTTAAAACTTTACAAGGTCCAATCTTTTTAAGCACTATGTACTCTATGTAAAAGATGAGAAGGTAAAGATCCAACAGTTTTTAGCGTGCCTCCCAACTTACTACAGAAACAAAATCGAGTTTGATGCACCTAAGACCCTAGAGATGGCCTTGCACAAGGCCCGACTCTGCTACGAACATAATCAACACTAAACTGACCTTCTGAATAAAAAAAAGGGCAAAATGAGACCAGCTTTTGACAACCGAAAGAAAGGGTTCAGACCCCCTCCATACAGAAAGCAAAATGACAGTTTTCCGCTAAACAGATTTTTTCCAAAGACTGTGATGCAACCCAACAACTTGGAGCAAACTGTTAACAAGCCCACTTTTGACAGAGGGTTTAGGCCAGCTCCTACGTCAGGTAAATGCTAGGGGTGTCAAGGACCCCATTACTACCGAGACTGCCCAAACAATAAAAACGTCAAGGTCCTCAACCACCTACAAAAAGAATCAACTGTAGAAGACCTAGCAAGAACACCTCGGATATGTGCTGCCTTGGAAGGTAGACAGGTAGACTACCAATCCACCATGGTCGAAATCAAAGGTAAAATTTCGAATATACCTGTATCTATTTTAATTGATCTGGGAGCTTACCGAAGTTATATTTCTCCAAAAACTGTTGAGACTTGTAGTTTGAACAAAGTGGTACATATCAACCCTGGCTAGTCTAGTTAGCCACCGGTACCAAAAGAAAGATAACCGAGCTGGTTAAAAGCTGCCAGCTGGATATGAATGGCTTACAAACTGAAGCAAACCTAAATATTTTGCCCTTACGAGCCTATGACCTGCTGATAGGTATGGATTGGTTAGAATAGCATCAGGTTATGCTGGACTGTCTAAACAAAAGTTTTACATGCACAGATCAACATGGGAACCAAAGTAAAGTACAGGGTATACCCCGGAAGGTTCTTATCCGACAGATCTCATCCCTGCAGGTAAAGAAATGTGCATGAAAAGGCTGTAAGTTGTATTGTGTCAATATTCATAACCTTGAATCAGAAAACGAGCTTCAAATAGAAAATTTCCCTGTGCTAGTAGAATTTCGAGATGTATTTCTAGATGAGATTCCCGGGTTGCCACCCAAGAGAGATTTGGATTTTTCAATAGAAATACTACCAGAATCTGTGCCCGTCTCAAAGGAACCGTACCGTACCGTATGAGTACTCCCGAATTAGTAGAGCTGAAACTTCAACTACAAGAGCTGATAGACAAGGGTTACATTCATCTGAGTGTGTCCCCATGGGGAGCACCCATCCTCTTCGTCAAGAAGAAGGATGGAACCTTACGGATGTGCATTGATTATAGGCAACTGAATAAACTGATGGTTAAAAATAGATACCCTCTTCCGAGGATAGATGACTTATTTGACCAAGTTGGGGGAGCAAGGGTATTCTCCAAAATTGATTTGTGCTCTGGGTACCATCAGGTAAGGATCCGAGAAGAAGACATAAGCAAAACTGCCTTTAGGACACGGTACGGACACTATGAATTTGTGGTGATGCCCTTCGGGATAACAAATGCACCCGCAAATTTTATGTGTATGATGAACAGTATTTTTAGTAAGTACTTAGATAAGTTCGTACTGGTGTTCATAGATGACATACTTATTTACTCTAAGAATGAAGAAGAACATTAGGAGCACCTCAAGATTGTCTTGCAAATTTTAAGGGAACATTAGCTCGATGCCAAGTTCAGCAAATGTGATTTCTATAAAGATCAGATTCAATACCTTGGACACATTATTTCTGAAAAGGGGATAGCTATGGATCCGGAAAAGATTAATGCCATCAAGGAATGGCCGACCCCCGCAAATATCACAGATATTAAATCATTTTTAGGATTAGCTGGATATTATCGGAAATTCATTGAAAACTTTTCTAGAATAGCATGTCCTATGACCTCCTTACAGAGGAAGGAAAGTAAGTTTTTGTGGACAGCCAAGTGTGGAGAGATTTCAGAAGCTGAAATAATTACTAACCAGCGCGCCCATTTTAAGGCTCGCGGATCCGGATGGAGACTTTGTGGTTTGCACTGATACAAGTAAGGAAGGGATGGGGGGAGTCCTTCTACAAAATGACTTTATAATTTGTTACGAGTCACGGAAATTGAAAGATCATGAAAAGAACTACCCAACCCATGACCTTGAGTTGGATGCCACTATCCATGCACTAAAAGTGTGGAGGCACTATTTGATGGGAAAGAAATTCCTTCTGAAAACGGATAACATGAGCTTGAAATATCTTTTTGATCAACCTGATCTAAATGCTAGGCAAGCTAGATAGCTGGCATTCCTAAGTGAGTACAACTTTGAGTTGAAATACATCAAGGGGAAGGAAAATAAGATTGCAGACGCACTTAGCCACAGAGTTCACGTATTAAACAACGTAACAGAAAGTCAAACCAGATCTGACCTGTTTGATAAAATCAGGACAGCATGCAGAAATGATCACTTTTACAAGTTGAAATAGTGCATAAAATACAGGAAGACAGACTGTTTGTACAGCAGAAAGACTACAAAATTGATGACACAGGACTACTTTGGTCAAAAGACAGATTATATGTTCCCGAAAGTGGAAATATCAGGTCTGATATATTGATTGAATTCCACGAGAAACCTTATTCTGGACATCCAGGATATCAGAAAATGATATCTGCTGTGAAGAAATTTTATTTTTGGCCAAAATTAAAATCTGATATCGCACTGATTATCGCCAAATGTCAAGAATGCCAGCTAGTAAAGGTTGAACATCAACATCCATCAGGGCTGCTACAACCATTACCCATTCCGGAGTGTAAATGGGAAGTAATCAGCATGGACTTTATCACTGGTTTGCCAAAAAGCAACACACAAAACGACTCAATCATGGTGGTGGTAGACAAGTTGTCTAAATCTGCACATTTTATTCTGATTAAGTCCACTCACAAAGCTGTAAATATTGCATATATATTTCTAAAAGATATTTTTAGGCTGCATGGCATACCTAAGGCCATCATCTCCGACAGGGACACCAAGTTCACAAGTAATTTCTGGAGAGCCTTGTTTTCCGGCTTAGAAATGCAGCTACAATTTAGCACTGCTTACCATCTGCAAACAGACGGACAAATAGAGCGGCTCAACCAAAACCTTTAAGACATGCTCAGGATGTATGTCATGAACAATCCCAGCAAATGGGAGGAGTACTTAAACCTAGCATAATTTTCATACAATAACGATTTTCAAGCCTCGGCTAAAATGAGCCCACTTGAAATACTGTATGGCAGGAATTGCAGAACCCCGATCACCTGGGACAGCCCGATGGATCATCTTATGTTGGGACCAGACCTCTTGAAAGATCTGGAGCAACTGGTTGTAAAGGTACAACAGAATTTAAAAGAGGCACAGGATAGGCAGAAGAGTTATGCAGACAGAAAACGACAATACAAGGACTATCAAGTTGGCGAGCATGTATATTTAAAAGTCAAAGCAATAAGGAGTTCTCTAAGTTTGGTAAAATGCGGCAAATTAGCTCTGCGTTTTTGTGGGCCATTCGAAATACTGGCCAAGAGGGGACCAGTGGCCTATGAATTGGCTCTACCTGCACATATAAGAGTGCATAATGTTTTCCATATATCCTTACTTAAGAAATATGTTTATGATTCTAAACATGTGATTGATTGGTCTTTGTTACAGGTAGAACCCGAAGGGGAATTTGTACCGAAACCACTTTGCATAATAGACAGGAGAGAGGTATCACTCAGAAAGCGAACAATTGTCCAGCTAAAGCTGCAGTGGAAACATTTCGAGCCTGAGGAGGTTACTTGGGAGAACGAGACCGAAATGAAAGAGGCCTACCCCTCCTTGTTTCATGGTTTCAGTTCAAGTCCCTAACACCGGGACGGTGTTGTCTTAAGAGGGGAGGGATGTAACATCTCGAGAAAAGACTACTTTATTGTTTGAATATTATTTTATTTACGTTGTAATAAATTTGACTATGCATGACACGTGCACGAGCCAAGGCGGCTCGGGAAACACTAGTAGTTGAGTGAGTGTTGAGCTGAAGCTCTAGAGCACTTCGACTCGAACTAAATGACTGATGTTGAGCTAGAGGCTCTGGAGCATCAAGTGAACTATTGATTATTTTTAAATAATGACTTATTATTATTTTATTCTTTCAAACTGACTGGGGGAAACCACTCAAAGAGAGGCTGAGCATGCAAGGATCTAGACAGGTCAGTAGCCTACAACTAAATTCGAAACCAGTCGATAGGAGAGTAAAAGTTAAATTAAATAAATTAAGATTTAAAATAAATTGGGAGGATTAAAATAAAGGAATTTTAATTGAAGATAAAGAAACTGAATCTCCTAGGTGTCAGTTAGATAACTAAGTGACTTTAAACCCAAAATACCTAGCAGCCTTGCCCCAAAAAGTATTAATAGCAGAGAAGGTAACATTGCATGGGCACATTTTCCAAGTGCACTGAAAAGGGTCCAGTCGTGAGTCTGAGCGCTCAACACCAAATTACTGAAACCCGGTGTGTCCAACAAAGGACTATCCTGGGAGGACTGTATGAATTTTATTGCATGGAAATGTCAGATGGACTCACACCTAATAGGATGATAAATGAACCTTGTGGACACTCTGTTGTAGTAAAAGAGATAGATAACTACACTAGGCGCTTCTAGATACTTGTTATGCTCAACTTGGCTCGGGGGTGGCCAGTGGAACAGTCCAGGAACGGATTGCAGTCTACGGTTGGGAGGAAGGTGGAAGTGCCTCAGTCAGTTAGGCTGCAATAAAGTTCTGATAAGTATTTTATTCAAGTTTTGTTTTTTTCTTTCCCTATTCTATGTATCTTCTTTTTCTTTATATTATATTATGAATGATTTCTTAACCTTTAAAGATACAGATCGGTTGATTTGACAAGTGATCCACTGCATGTGATAGATCAGATTCCTTTTGTTTTATTGACCTTTTTCATTATACAAATTCAGATCTATTGTCCCTACCATACAGGTTAGGAATTTGATGGATAGATCTCAGTAACCCTTGATTAAAAATTAGATAAATGCAGACATGTTATTTGTCATACCGTTATAGATTAGATCTGAAACCGTCGTGCTAACCTTGTGCAAATTACTGGTTGGGCAATGTCAATGCAGGATTTCTTCCTTTTTGAATGTCCTATTATTGTCTGATGAATCTAGGTTGCATTAGGGTTATTTCCTTAGACATCTATCTTATTATTCTTCTATCGATTTTAATTAACAATGATAATGCAGGAACCTTTTCCCTTTCCTTTTATAGTCATATTATTTAGTTAAAAGATCTCGATCCGTTTAGAATAATTTCAATGAAATGTAATTTCTATTATTATTTGTCTGTCTTTTTTATTTAAGTTTTCTGATCCCTTTTGAATGTTCATTGGAAAAAATGTTTGGGTTAACATACTTACAGCTCAATAATATTATAAACGGGGAAATCCCCATAAACCCTTACGCAAGGAGAGAAACCTTTAATTTA
Source organism: Larix kaempferi (assembly GCA_027924585.1). Lineage (NCBI taxonomy): Eukaryota > Viridiplantae > Streptophyta > Pinopsida > Pinales > Pinaceae > Larix > Larix kaempferi. Next base: position 3,590,876 of record BSBM01000619.1, read on the forward strand.
AGATTTTCGGGGAGTATGCCCTAAACCATTGCTTGGGATATTGTAGTTAAACCTTTCTCATAGAATAATTCTTGATAAATATTAACTACTATGCTAAAAAAAAACGTTGTAAATATTATTACACGAAGTATTTCTCTGCTTTGAAACAACAATGTATATATAATTCTTGATAAATATTAACTACTATGCTAAAAAAAAACGTTGTAAATATTATTACACGAAGTATTTCTCTGCTTTGAAACAACAATGTATATATATATATTTAAAGGCTGGAAATTTATGATCTACTTCCCAGAAACTATATAGTTCATCATATAAACTCTTTTCTAACCAAGACCTTCCCCTTTTTAAAACCTAAAGGACAGAAGCTATACATTTCTGCCAGTAATTTAAGTACAGGAAGCCACATATAGAGACTGCATGACTTTTATTTAGGACCACACTCTTTTTTTCCTAGCTAAGAGGTTTTTCAACTATTCAAGCGAAGTCCAAGACTCTTCAAAAGTTTTCCTTTCATAACCATACACAAATTTCAGTCAACAAAACATTAAAACCATCTCTATTTTGCCTTATCCTACAACGTGAGACCACAGCTGTAAGCAAATGGAGATTCCAGCCTAAATCATAGGAAAAATAAAAGAAACGAATCATGTTCTATTTTACCTTGGACCAGAATAACAACCATGGATAGAGAGAAACGATAGATGATTTTACAAGCAGGAGTAAATAACAGTAAACATTTACAATTCATAAGAAAACCTTTTTTTTACCTACAGAAAATAGGACTAGCTACCAAGGAACACCCATTTTTGTATTCACCGACAGAGAAACGAGATTAAATAATCATTGAAGTATTTCTTAAGCCATTCAAGACTTGAGTCTGCATTTAAAGCTTCAAAATAACAATTTACAACAGTCCTTAAATCACAAAAGAAAACAAGTCGTAAAAACCCTTAACCTGTGAGTACCATTGAAGAAAATCAACAGGAATAAACTTCTGACACTTAGCCATCAAACAAAATCTCGTTGGACACTAGCTAAAGGACAACACGACGCGGCTAACTCCTTATGCCTCCCAAGCTGTTTCCAACTATTGTATTTGTTTCCATTAAACTTACAACACAACTTTTACATAAAACAAAGGTGTGTCCCAAGACCCCAGGTCTTACCAGGGTCCAAAGCGAAGCTGACATCGCGAGGATAGTCACCACCTCTAGGAAAATGTGCTCCAACCACAGCAACGATTTCTCCACTTTCACACAAGTAGAAAACAAAGCATATCGTTACTTTTGATACTGTATTACAACCCAAGACAAGTGTTGTATGAAATTTAAATACAGAAGAGGAAGATTACCTTAACGAAGCTTTGAGTGGGTAACTTCTGCAACTGGAGCAACTCTCAGACTGGGGGGAATGACCAGAACGTCAAGAGCAGAAATAAACCCCTTGGAATTTCCCCAAAACCAAAACGACGAACAGTGCAGAACCAAAATGCCAAGCAAGGGTTTGTAGCGAGGGCCCTTTCTCCCAGCCTTGACGTGGATCCCATTACCTGCTGGTTCACGTGAGAGCCTTAAATGCACCATCTACCACTGTAAGGTCACGTTGATTTTTATGAATCAAACCTCAGTTTCCATAGTTTCGACCAACCTTGGAATAAAGGGTTTAAGGCTTATGGAAACACTTTTTGAATATCCCTTCCCACCAAATTATCGATATGAGTACCACTTTTCGATCATACCATCTTCCAATGTTAACAACTTAGGACTTGATAAGTTACTTCATAATATTCTTGCCCAGCTTCTTATACCCCTTAATCCTACCTGCATAAGAAAAACCAGTTTCATGCTTTAGCTAGTTGAGATAAGTAAGACCCGGGCCCTAGGGACCCCTCCTACCCTATTTAAAGCATTTCATTCTAGTTCTTTTTGCATGACAAGTTTCATCCATTCATAAGGTATAAGGAGAGCACACTTCTAATCAAACATAATTAAGGACCTTCTTTTGATAAAGATCTCTATCGATAAACTTGAGCAATACAAACATCCAAACACACATTTGACACAAACATAACAAGTACATTGAAAAGCCTCAAGGCTCAAATCTTTCCTGTATTTAGGTTTATTGACGACGGGGTTATTGCCCGGTTAATCCTTTGAGTTATGTAAATTAATGACCCTATTAAAAATTTTAAATTTTTACTCGATTTTTGGGTCATTACAAGTGGTATCAGAGCTCTGGTTCGAAAACTTGAGGCCTATGAGCCTACTGCTGCAAAACTAACTAATATCTTGTTCGCTACAAATTGGAGCATTGTTCAGGAAACAACAAACATTATGAATGCTAAAAGGGATGATAGTCAACATGGTAATCTGAATTCCATTCCCAGGGAGCAGGATATAATTGTAGAAATAAATGACAGTGAAGGGGCTGACAAAACCTCTGATTTGCTGAAGATAGTGCAGAATCTACAGGCTGAATTCCGAAGTTTCAAAAACGATAATCTCAACAAAAGGAGGGAGCAACGTGAGGTTAATGAGGCAATATTACAGAAGTTAACTAGGAGGAAAAATCATAAGAAAACCACCCATTCAACAATGAGGAAAGTACCCAAACATCACCACAGAAAGAGAAGCTGCAGTCCAGACTTTAGGGGACTTGAGGAATCAACCGAGCAGTCGGATTCTTCCAGCTCCCCTGATTTTGACTCTGAATATTCTTCTGATTCTTATGCTCCCTCTCCTCGTAAGAAAAAGTACAAGGGGGACATCCTTCAAGGAGAATTCAAGAAGATAAAGGCCCCAGCCTTTGAAGGAGACCTTGATTCAGGAGAAAGGGCCGAAGAGAGGTTGTTAGGGATGAACAAGTATTTTCAGGTACATCATTATACCAGCCATATGAAGGCTCGTCTGGCCATTTACAACCTAAATGGTAAGGCTGCGAGATGGTGGCAAGATTTAAAACACACCAAGGATATAAAAAGAGCGGAATTTGGGTGGAAGGACTTCAGGACACTTTTTCAAGAAAAGTAAATGTCAGAGAGGTTCTTCAACAGAAAGATTAAAGATTTTCATGAGTTGCAATTAAAATCTCTCACCATGGATGCACTCATTAATAGATTTCTAGAATTGTTGCACTATGTACCCTATGTAAAATATGAGAAGGTAAAGATCCAACATTTTTTAGGGTGCCTCTCAACTTACTACAGAAACAAAATCGAGTTTGATGCACCTTAGACCCTAGAGATGGCCTTGCATAAGGCCCGACTCTGCTATGAACATAATCAACACCGAACTGACCTTCTGAATAAAAAGAAGGAAAAAATGAGACCGGCTTTTGACATCCGAAAGAAAGGGTTCAGACCCCCTCCATACAGAAAGCAGAATAACAGTTTTCCGCCAAACAGATTTTTTCCAAAGACTGTGATGCAGCCCAACAACTTGGAGTGAATTGTTAACAAGCCCAATTTTGACAGAGGGTTTAGGCCAGGACCCCATTACTACCGATACTGCCCTGTTGATGCCTCGGGGGTGCAGGGTAAGTGTGAGGTGCTAGAATGGGTTCCAAGGCACACAACAGGGGATGAAAACCCAGCCAAAGGCTTCGAAAGACCCTGTGCAAGGGAAATTCTATCCTCGAGCTGTTTGGTGTGGTAATCACCCATAGATATTTGGCCTCCGCTAGCACTCTATGAGTAAAGATTTGATCTTGAAAGATCAGTTTTCCTATCAAGGAAAACTAATTGTGAAAGCTAGTTACCGAAATCTAACTTAACCTACCTAAGGAAAGAATCTATTCTAAGTCAAATCTAACCTAAAAGGAAAAGTTGATGTCGGTAACTAGCTTTCACACTTAGTTTTCTTGATAGGAAAACTGATCTTTCAAGATCCAATCTTTACTCATAGAGTGCTAGCAGAGGCCAAATATCCGTGGGTGATTACCACACCAAACAGCTCGAGGATAGAATTGCCCTTACGCAGGGTCTTTCGAAGCCTTTGGCTGGGTTTTCATCCCCTGTTGTGTGCCTTGGAACCCATTCCAGCACCTCGCACTTACCCTGCACCACCGAGGCATCAACATGCCCAAACAATAAAAACGTTAAGGTCGTCAACCACCTACAAGAATAATCAACTATAGAAGACCTAGCAAGAACACCTCGAATATGTGCTTCCTTGGAAGGCAGACAAGAGGACTACCAATCCACCATGGTTGAAATCGAAGGTAAGATTTCGAATATACCTGTATCTATTTTAATTGATCCGGGATCTTTCCGAAGTTATATTTCTCCAAAAACTGTCAAGACTTGTAGTTTGAACAAAGTGAAACATATCAAACCCTGGCTAGTCCAGTTAGCCACCAGTACCAAAAGAAAGATAATCGAGCCGGTTAAAAGCTGCTAGCTAGATATGAATGGCTTACAAACTGAAGCAGAACTAAATATTCTGCCCTTAGGAGCCTATGACCTGCTGATAGGTATGGTTTGGCTAGAACAACATCAGGTTATGCTGGAATGTCTAAACAAAATTTTTACATGCACAGATCAACATGGGAACCAAAGTAAAGTACAGAGTATACCCCGGAAGGTTCTTATCCGACAGATCTTAGCCCTGTAGGTAAATAAATGTGCAGGAAAAGGATCTAAGTTGTATGGTGTCAATATTCATAACCTTGAATTAGAAAATGAGCTTCAAATAGAAAATTTCCCTATGCTAGCAGAATTTCGAGATGTATTTCCAGATGAGATTCTCAGGTTGCCACCCAAGAGAGATTTGAATTTTTCAATAGAATTACTACCACGATCTGTGCCCATCTCAAAGGCACTATACCGTATGAGTACTCCCGAATTAGTAGAGCTGAAAATTCAACTACAAGAGCTGATAGACAAGGGTTACATTTGTCCGAGTGTGTCCCCGTGGGGAGCACCCATCCTCTTCATCAAGAAGAAGGATGGAACCTTACGGATGTGCATTGATTATAGGAAACTCAATAAACTAATGGTTAAAAATAGATACCCTCTTCCGAGGATAGATGACTTATTCGACCAAGTTGGGGGAGCAAGGGTATTCTCCAAAATTGATTTGCGCTCCAGGTACCATCAGGTAAGGATCCAAGAAGAAGACATAAGAAAAACTGCATTTAGGACATGGTACGGACACTATGTATTTGTGGTGATGCCCTTCGGGATAACAAACGCACCCGCAAATTTTATGTGTATGATGAATAGTTTTTTCAGTAAGCACTTAGATAAGTTCGTACTGGTGTTCATAGCTGACATACTTATTTACTCTAAGAATGAAGCAGAACATCAGGAGCACCTCAAGACTGTCTTGCAAATTTTAAGGGAACATCAGCTCTATGCCAAGTTCAACAAATTTGATTTCTATAGAGATCAGATTCAATACCTTGGACACATTATCGCTGAAAAGGGGAGAGCTGTGGAGCCGGAAAATATTAAAGCCATCAAGAAATGGCCGACCCCCGCAAATGTCACAGATATTAGATCATTTTTAGGATTGGCTGGATATTATTGGAAATTCATTGAAAACTTTTCTAGAATAGCGTGTCCTATGACCTCCCTACAGAGGAAGGAAAGCACGTTTTTGTGGACAGCCAAGTGTGAAGAGAGCTTTCAGAAGCTGAAATAGTTACCAACCACCACGCCCATTTTAAGGATCGCGGATCCGGATGGAGACCTTGTGGTTTGCATTGATGCAAGTAAGGAAGGGCTGGGGGGAGTCCTTCTACAAAATGACTTCGTAATTTGTTATGAGTCACGGATACTGAAAGATCATGAAAAGAACTACCCAACCCATGACCTTGAGCTGGCTACCATTATCCATGCACTAAAAATGTGGAGGCACTATTTGATGGGAAAGAAATTCCGTCTAAAAACAGATAACATGAGCTTGAAATATCTTTTTGATCAACCTGCTCTAAATACTAGGCAAGCTAGATGGCTGGAGTTCCTAAGTGAGTACAACTTTGAGTTGAAACACATCAAGGGGAAGGAAAATAAGATTGTAGATGCACTTAGCCGCAGAGTTCACATATTACACAACGTAATAGTAAGTCAAACCAGATCTGACCTGTTTGATAAAATCAAGACAGCATGCAGAAATGATCACTTTTACACTAAAATAGTGCATAAAATACAGGAAGCTAGGCTGTTTGTACAACAGAAAGACTATAAAATTGATGACACAAGACTACTTTGGTCAAAAGACAGATTATATGTTCCCGACAGTGGAAATATTAGGTTTTATATATTGATTGAATTCCACCAGAAACCTTATTCTAGACATCCAGGATATCAGAAAATGATATCTGCCGTGAAGAAATTTTATTTTTGGCCAAAATTAAAATATGATATCGCACTGATTATCGGCAAATGTCAAGAATGCGAGCTAGTAAAGGCTAAACATCAGCATCCATCAGGGCTGCTGCAACAGTTACCCATTCCAAAGTGGAAATGGGAAGTAATCAGCATGGACTTTATCATTGGTTTGCCAAAAAGAAAGAAACAGAACGACTCAATCATGGTGGTGGTAGACAAGTTGTCTAAATCTGCACATTTTATTTCGGTTAACTCCACTCACAAAGCTGTAAATATTGCAGATATATTTCTAAAAGAGATTTTTAGGCTGCATGGCATACGTAAGGCCATCATCTCCGACAAGGACACCAAGTTCACAAGTAATTTCTTGAGAGCCTTGTTTTCTGGCTTAGAAACGTAGATACAATTTAGCACTTCTTACCATCCGCAAACACAAGGACAAATAGAGCGGCTCAACCAAATCCTTGAAGACATGCTCAGGATGTATGCCATGAACAATCCTAGCAAATGGGAGGATTACTTACACCTAGCAGAATTTTCATACAATAACGGTTTTCAAGCCTCGGCTAAAATGAGCCCGTTTGAAATACTATATGGTAGGAAATGCAGAACTCCGATCACCTGGGACAGCCCGGTGGATCGACTTATGTTGGGACGAGACCTCCTGAAATATCTGAAGCAGCTGGTTGTAAAGGTACAACAAAATTTAAAAGAGGCACAAGATAGGAAAAAGAGTTCTGCAGACAGAAAACGACAGTACAAGGACTATCAAGTTGGCGAGCATGTATATTTAAAAGTCAAAGCAAAAAGGAGTTCTCTAAGTTTGGGAAAATGCGGCAAATTAGCTTCGCGTTTTTGTCGGCCATTCGAAATACTGGCCAAGATGGGACGAGTGGCCTATGAATTGGCTCTACCTGCACATATAAGAGTGCATAATGTTTTCCATATATCCTTTCTTAAGAAATATGTTTACGATTCTAAACATGTGATTGATTGGTCTTTGTTACAGGTAGAACTCGAAGGGGAATTTGTACCGGAACCACTTCGCATATTGGACAGGAGAGAGGTATCACTCAGAAAGTGAACCATCGTCCAGCTAAAGGTGCAGTGGAAACATTTTGATCATGAGGAGGCTACTTGGGAGAACGAGACCGAAATGAAAGAGGCCTACCCCTCCTTATTTCATGGTTTCAGTTCAAGTCCCTAACACCAGGACGGTGTTGTCTTAAGCGGGGAGGGATGTAACATCCCGAGAAAATACTACTTTATTGTTTGAATATTATTTTATTTAAGTTGTAATAAATTTGAATATGCATGACATGTGCACGAGCCAAGGGGGATCGGGAAACAATAGTAGTTAAGTGAGTGTTGAGCTGAAGCTCTGGAGCACTTCGACTTGAACCAAATGACTGATGTTGAGCTAGAGGCTCTGGAGCATCAAGTGAACTATTGATTATTTTTAAATAATGACTTATTATTATTTTATTCTTTCAAACTGATTGGGGGAAACCACTCAAAGAGAAGATGAGCATGCAAGGATCTAGACAGGTCAGTAGCCTACAACTAAAGTCGAAACCAACCGATAGGAGAGTAAAAGTTAAATTAAATAAATTAAGATTTAAAATAAATTGGGAGGATTAAAATAAAGGAATATTAATTAAAGATAAAGAAAACTGAATCTGCTAGGTGTCAGTTAGATAACTGAGTGACTTTAAACCCAAAATACCTAGCAGCCTTGCCCCCAAAAGTATTAATAGCAGAGAAGGTAACGTTGCATGGGCACGTTTTCCAAGTGCACTGAAAAGGGTCTAGTAGTGAGTCTGAGCGCTCTACACCAGAGTACTGAAACCTGGTGTGTCGAACAAAGGACTGTCCTGGGAGGACTGTATGAATTTTATTGCAAGGGAATGTTAGATGGACTCGCACCTAATAGGCCAATAAACGAACCTTGTGGACACTCTGCTATGGTAAAAGAGATAGATAACTACCCTAGGCCCTTGTAGATACTTGTTATGCTTAGCTTGGCTCGGGGGTGACCGATGGAACAGTCCAGGAATGGATTGCGGTCTACGGTTGGGAGGAAGGTGGAAGTGCCTCAGTCAGTTAGGCTGCAATAAAGTTCTGATAAGTATTTTATTCAAGTTCTGTTGTTTTCTTTCCTTATTCTATGTATCTTCTTTTTCTTTATATTATATTACGAATGATTTCTGAACCTTTAAAGATACAGATTCATTGATTTGACAAGTGATTCACTGCATGTGATAGATCAGATTCCTTTTGTTTCATTGACCTTTTATATTATACAAATACATATATATTGTCCCTACCATATAGGTTAGGAATTTGACAGATAGATCTCACTAACCCATGATTAAAAATTAGATAAATGCAGACCTGTTATTTGTCATACTGTTATAGATTAGATCTGAAACCGCCGTGCTAACCTTGTGCAAAATTACTGGTTGGGCAAGGTCAATGCAGGATTTCTTCCTTTTTGAATATCCTATTATTGTCTGATGAATCTAGGTTGAATTAGGGTTATTTCCTCAGACATGTATCTGATTATTCTTTCGTCGATTTTAATTAACAATGATAATGCAGGAACTTTTTCCCTTCCCTTTTATAGTCTTATTATTTAGCTGAAAGATCTCGATCCGTTTAGAATAATTTCAAGGAAATGTAATTTTTATTATTATTCGTTTGTCTTTTCGATTTAATTTTTTTGATCCCTTTTGAATGTTCATTGGACAAAATGTTCGGGTTAACATACTTACAGCTCAATAATCTTATAAACGGGGAAATCCCCATAAACCCTTACGCAAGGAGAGAAACCTTTAATTTAAGATTTCTAGGCAGTATGCCCTAAACCATTGCTTGGGATATTGTAGTTAAACCTTTCTAATAGAATAATTCTTGATAAATATTAACTACTATGCTAAAAAAAACGCTGTAATATTATTACACGAAGTATTTCTCTGCTTTGAAACAACAATGGGATATATATATATGTAAAGGCTGAAAATTTACGATCTACTTCCCAGAAACGATATAGTTCATCATATAAACTCTTTTCTAACCAAGACCTTCCCCTTTTTAAAACCTAGAGGACAGAAGCTATACATTTCTGCCAGTAATTTAAGTACAGGAAGCCACATATAGAGACCGCATGACTTTTATTTAGGGCCACACTCTTTCTGCCCTAGCTAAGAGGTTTTTCAACTATTCAAGCGAAGTCCAAGACTCTTCAAACGTTTTCCTTTCATAACCAGACACAAATTTCAGTTAACAAAACATTAAAACCATATCTATTTTGACTTATCCTACAACGTGAGACCACAGTTGTAAGAAAATGGAGATTCCAGCCTAAGTCATATGAAAAAGAAAATAAACGAATCATGTTCTATTTTACCTTGGACCAGAACAACAACCATGGACAGAGAGAAATGATAGACGATTTTACAAGCAGGAGTAAATAACAGTAAACATTTACAATTCATAAGAGAACCTTTTTTTTACCTACAGAAAACGGGACTAGCTACCAAGGAACACCCATTTTCGTATTCACCGACAGAGAAACGAGCTTAAATAGTCATTAAAGTATTTCATAGGCCAGTCAAGATATGATTCTGCATTTAAAGCTTCAAAATAACAGTTTACAACATTCCTTAAATCACAAAAGAAGACAAGTCATAAAAACCCTTAACTTGTGAGTACCATTGAAGAAACTCAACGGGAACAAACTTTCGGCACTTAGCCATCAAACAAAATCTCGTTGGACGCTGGCGAAAGGGCAACACAGCGCGGCTAATGCCTTGTGCCTCCCAAGCCATTTCCAACTATTGAATTTGTTTCCATTAAACTTACAACACAACTTTTACATAAAACAAAGGTGTGCACCGAGACCCCAGGTCTTACCAGGGTCCAAAGTGAAGCTGACATCGCCAGGATAGTCACCACCTTTAGGCGAATGTGCTCCAACCACAACAACGATTTCTCCCCTGTCATGCAACCAGAAAACACAGCATATCGTTACTTTTTCTACTGTATTACAACCCAAGACAAGTGATGTATGAAATTTAAATACAGAAGAGAAAGATTACCTTAACGAAGCTTTGAGTGGGTAACTTCTGCAACTGGAGCAACTCTCAGACTAGGGGGCATGACCAGAACGTCGAGAGCAGAAATAAACCCCTTGGAATTTCCCCAAAAGCAAAACGCCAGACAGTGCAGAACCAAAATGCCAAGCAAGGGTTTGTAGCGAGGGCCCTTTCTCCCAGGACCCGACGTGGATCCCATTACCTGCTGGTTCACGTGAGAGCCTTAAATGCGCCATCTACCGTTGTAAGGTCATGTTGATTTTTATGAATCAAACCTCCGTTTGCATAGTTTCGACCAACCTTGGAATCAAGGGTTTAAGTCTTATGGAAACACTTTTTGAATATCCCTTACCACCAAAGTATCGATATGAGTACCGCTTTTCGATCATACCATCTTCCAATGTTAACAACTTAGGACTTGATAAGTTACTTCATAATATTCTTGCCCAGCTTCTTATACCCCTTAATCCTACCTGCATAAGAAAAACCAGTTTCATGCTTTAGCTCGTTGAGATAAGTAAGACCTTAGGGCCCTAGGGACCCCTCCTACCCTATCTAAAGCATTTCATTCTAGTTCTTTTTGCATGACAAGTTTCATCCATTCATAAGTTATAAGGAGAGCACACTTCTAAACAAACATAAGTAAGGACCTTCTTTTGATAAAGATCTCTATTGATAAACTTGAGCAATACAAACATCCAGACACACATTTGACACAAACATAACAAGTACATTGTAGAGCCTCAAGGCTCAAATATTTCCTGTATTTAGGTTTATTGACCACGAGGTTATTGCCCGGTTAATCCGTTGAGTTATGTAAATTAATGACACTGTTGAAAATTTAAAATTTTACTCGATTTTTGGGTCGTTACAATCATTTTATGCAAACTTAGCCTGAGCAAGAGCCAAGTCCCACTGCTTTGGATGTTCATACACAAGGCTTCTCAGTATGTTCCCCAAGCTACTATTTACCACTTCAGTCTGGGCATCACTCTGAGGGTGATAAGATGAACTAAAACTGAGATTAGTCCCCAATTTCCTCCATAGATTTCTCCAAAAATGACAAACAAACTTTGTATCCCTGTTAGACACAATACTCAAAGGCAATGCATGCAACTTTACAATTTCTGAAAAGAATAGGTTAGCAATATTGGTTGCATCATTAGTCTTCTTACATGCAATAAAATGAGCCATTTTGGAAAATCTATCTACCACAACATAAATTGAATCATGACCTCTTTGAGTTCTAGGTAAACCCAAAACAAAATCCATGCTTATAGAATCCCAAGGCCTAGCTGGGATAGGCAAAGGTTGATACAATCCGGTGTTCTGACTCCTCCCTTTTGCATGTTGACAGATTCGGCATCTTTCAACGAATTTCTTCACATCACGTTGCATTTTTGGCCAAAAATAAAAATTAGTCACCAGAGCAAAAGTCTTGTCTTGTCCAAAATGTCCTGACAGTCCTCCACTATGCTTTTCCTCAATCAAATTCTCTCTCATTGAACATCTTATCACCTACTATGCTACTATGCTTTTCCTCCACTATGCTACTATTTACCACTTCAGTCTGGGCATCACTCTGAGGGTGATAAGATGAACTAGCAAGTCCATGGAAACTCCTTACCTCATATGCATTCCTCAGAACTGGCCAGCTTAAAATTGCTTGTACCTTGTCAGGATCCATCTTTAGTCCCTCTTCTGAAACTATAAATCCCAAGTAAACTAACTCTTTCTTCATGAAACTACATTTCTTCAGATTTATCAACAGCTTCTCTTTTTGTAAAGTTCTCAACACCAACTGAAGGTGTCTTAAGTGCTCTTCTTTGTTTTGACTGAAAATTAAAATGTCATCTAGATACACTATCACAAAGTTCCCAGTAAATTCCCTTAAAACCTCATTCATCAATCTCATGAAGGTACTGGGTGCATTAGTAAGCCCACCCCACTGAGAAAGCGACGCTTCCTCCTGCAGCTGAAAAAGCACTAGTGGGAAACCCCCTGAAAATAGAAGATTTCTTTGACCCATAGGGAAAATTGAAAGCTTAGGAATGAGGTGTCGGCATGTTCATGGCGTTCCTTTTCTTTTCCCGGCAAGTCTGTTTCTAGCTAAGTGCATGGGAATTTTTCTCTTCCGTTTTGAGGTAAATTTGGGTATGTCTGTTGTTTGAAGCCACAATGGTTTCTACCCTACGAAAGACATCTGTATCGGCAGTCACGACACGCTTGATAGCCATCGTTGTCAATTTTTGTAATGTACTGTCAATAATAACGAGCTAAATTGTATAGGTGGCAGCATAGTCGCAGTATGTTTTGTAACTATTTTTTATGCTTGGTCCAAGGCCATGAGCCTATAAATAACTATGTAATAGAAAATAAAAGGGTTGGAAAATCATCTTTTGGTTAAAACTTGGGGGATCAAGCTCTGTTTTGAAACTTTTCCATTAATACAATCGACAGTGTCTATGGCAGACGTTTTGCAGAGATTCATGTGTTACTTGACTTGTAGTTTGTTTTTTCCTTATTCTTCATGTGATTGTGTTTCCTGTTATACATTTACATTATGTTTTCTCTTTCATACCGGAGATCAGTGTATAATAGTTTACAATTCTTGGAAACAAGCTCTGGCTATTATCTCAGGTGTTCACTCAATATTGCTACTAAAATTGATATCGAATTCATATTTGGCGGGTGCTCGTATCAATGGTCTGTTCTTTCTTTCTTCTTTTATCACCAGCAAATAGCATTACGACGGAAAGAGGGTGGCTACCTTGCCTCTGTTTTAATAGTCCGCACCTCAACACTGTTTTCTGATTTACGTATAATGCCTTGACTCCATCGCCCAATGTTTTTATCTTGTGATTGTCCTGCCACACTTTTACACAATTTGTCTTTAGAGAAATTTGACCTTCTGTGTATGATTAGAATGAATATCATTGAGAGGAAGACTGTGTGTTTACCATTAATCATTTTTAGTCTTCTGTCAAATCTGTATGTTCCTCATGACTGCAATTTTATTGATTGTTTTTTCAGTCTTTATGAACTTGAAGAGAGATCCCTCTTAGACTGTGTTGGGTCAGTAGCACAAGTCTAAAGTGGTTCTGTTGTTACCCCATCTTCCCCTCCTCCACAGCTCTGGGGGCCATTTTGGGTGCTAACAAATTGGCACCGTTTCCAGGGAACAAGTTTTCTTATTATCCCTGGGAGAATGACAAGTTTTAGATCGGATTGTTGATGGTGAACAACAATCAGACATAGAAAAGGCTGTATACCTTTCACCTGGAAACTCCACTCATTGAGTTTTTGACATAAAGGAAGCTCCACTAGGGAAAGAATTGGCGACCCCACCCATGATTCAATTTGTAGGCTCCACTGGAGAACAAACTTAGCTGCTTTAGACATGGAAGAATTAAGGTCCAAGTATCAAGGTGTAAATATCCTCAAAGAGATCGTGTTCTTCTGTGTTGGTATCCTCTTTCCCTTATGTATATATATTAAAAGATTTCTATCTCACTGAAGAGCTCGAGGTCATGAGAGAGCCTTTTTTGTATATCCTTCACTGGATCTTGAAAATGTACATTCTCCCTCCAACCCCAGAGCCGAGCCCACCCCTTCGGTTGGATCATGTAAAATCCACACCCAGTTTCGCAAACCCCAAGAGAGGGAGGCTGATAAGGTTCCCCCTGTGCATACTCGTTCACCTTCTAGATCTCATCTAAGATATAGCCCTTTAAAGCTGCCCCCTGTCTTCTATGAATTCCCTCCAAACTACCGTGAATACATCCCTATTTTCGATGGAGACTCCAAAATCCTTACTGCTGAGAAACATCTTCAAGGCTTTAAGCATTTTCTGGACCTTTTTGAAATAGAACATGATGATGTCTGTATGATAATTTTTGCCGAATCTCTCCAAGGAGATGTGAAGGAATGGTTCAAACACATGCAGCTTGAGTCCGTTCATACGTGGGATGAATTATTTGATGCTTTTTTGGAGTTTTGGGGTAGGAGAGGGTCATGGGACCTAGTGCTTTCAGAGTTTTACTCCATCAGAAGGCGGGAAGGCGAGACCATGTCCAGTTTTAACAGGAGGTTCACAAGCTTCTATTATAATATGCCAAAGAAAATCCTGCCCCTGGAAAATGCCGCTAAGTTACTCTATGCACCTGTCTTTCCTCCTGATTTATCTCTTCTTCTCTTGGAGAGAAGGCCTACAAATTTACAGCACATGTTCACTGATGTGGTGGAGGTTGAAGAAAATATCAAGATGTATAGAAGAGTCCCAGAGAAGGGCGATAGAGATAAGCTAAGGAGGGGTTTAGAGCTCAGAGAATAGGACGACGTTGATATGTTTGATGAAGATCGCACTCAGCATTTGGAGAGATTTGTAGTGCAAAGTGTCGAAGAAAGGTTTGGTCCGCCCATATATGACGAATACAGAGATGAGGAGGTCATAAGATTCCTGGATGCAGGTGGAAAAAACGAGACTTCGTGCAGTCAACCTCGATACTCTAGAAGTCTCACTAGGGAGGGAAACGCAACATCAATTCCTAACTCCTTTTTTGTAATCCATGAGAATATCAAGACTGAGGGTGATGAAGCCCTATTTCCCGAAGCCAAATTATTCACCAAAATAAGGAAAAATTTTAAATCCATGAATGAAGAAACCCTCGAAACTCTGCATGAAGAACTTTGCCCTCATTCGTGGGAAGAGGAGAGAGTTGACGATCAAGAGGTTCCTGAAGATCCCCTATAGACAGAGTTTTGTGTGTGGACTGGAACTGAAGAAGAGTACAGAATCCTTGAAGAAGTTCTTGGACCCAACGTATACCTTCAACAAGTTGACCAGATAGTTGAGATGCTAGAAGATAACCAAGGTGGCCAACGTGATTTTTATATAGGATCTTCAAACCTTGAGACCTGGTCTCAAGAGGAGAATCCTTCACTTGACTCTTCTGAAAATCAAGGTGAGTTTTCTTTTGAAATGCCAGAAGAGAACCAGATTTTTAATCCAGGGATTTTGAGAAGCCTAAGCGGTGACACTATAAACGGCCCAGGTGCTGAAGTAGCCTCTCAGGTTGCAGAACTTCAATCACAGCCAAGAGAAATATACGAGGCTGGCTGGATTAGCCTTGCTAAGTGCTGTCAGAGCCTGAACATAGGCGATCTCCTGGATTTATTCGAGGCTTACCGCTGGTATGATATCCATGCACTTGATGTGAGCAATGAAGAAGATAAGCAAGCTAACTACAGTTCTTTGTGGGGGATATTGGCCAGGCTACAGGCAGATATGCAACCTGCTAGAGAGCCAGAAGAGTGGCAGCTGAGGCAGATTTTCCTAGTCGAGGAGATACCAACAGAATATTTTTAGGAACATCGTGTTTTATGAAACCCCATGACCCACTATATGAATAAATCCCTTAACCGGGGAGGGAAGTTCCGTTTTCACCAGAAGGGTCACCGTCATCATCAGCATTTTCTGCCATCACGACCTCACTATCCGATTCTAGTCAAGAATGGTGGAAGACGCTACTCAGGATATCGACTATTGGACTGGCTGCATTGGTATTTTTGTATCACATGATATGGCGGCCCTTGGGGTGACGTAGGGTAGGGTAGCTTGTACATAAATAAGCTTGACATGGCAAGCACACTTTTGGAAGTTTCCAAGCACAGTAATAGCTTTCAGTTGTTTGTTTGCTTTCGGTTTCATAATAAAGGGCTATAGGTTTGGGATTTTGTGATGAAACAGGCCCAATGGATAAGGCACTCGGTCTACGGTGTTCTTTGCTACCTCGCAGGGAGGATAGCATCCACGAGTAGGATCCAGTTGTTAGCACAAAATTTGTGCTAAGTGTTTAGAGGATTCTAGCTCGTAGAAGTGCTAAAAGAAAACTCTACTCTAAAACCCCATGGTCCAAAAATCTAGAAGATCAAAGTTCTGTGTGGTGGAGCTAGTCCGAGATAGAGAAAATTTGATAAAGCTTAAGGGTTTTTGTGGTGATTACAGGATTGGATTGAGAATATTACGCCTGCTGCATGTGGGGATACATGGGGACGGCCAGGATCAAAGGTGGTAAAAACAGATGGTCGTAAGCGTTCATCGCAATAGGAGTTGGCGGTCCTTTAAGCACTGGCCAGGCACTAGACGAAGGGCAAGTCGAGGGTTGATCAACGACGGAGGATGTAAATCGATGGCTCACATGTCGTTCATAAATGATACTTGTGGGAAAAAGATCGTGATCCATATTTGTGAACTTTCCTTAAAGTGCTGCTTCTTTCGACGGCTTAGATTTGGCAGAGTCTTGATCTGCGGTCCAGATCTACTTCGCAGATATTACTTGTGCAGCTAATCGGTAGGTTCCAAATATGCGAAGAACAAGTGTCGGCATGTAAAAAGCGTCTCCTCTGCAAATAAATGAGTGCCAAGTGGACGGATACCACCTCAGCGCCGTCGTATGTGTTTCCACCCACCATGAGGACCTGGTTTGGCACATTTTTTATGCCAGTGATGACTTTAGTCATCATACCCACTCATTCGAAGGTCCAGTCAGCGAATCATGGAGAAATGATTGCTTTAGACTGCCGTCATCACCACGGTGGTTATAGGAAGGGCTCCCATGGTACACGACCCACGTCCATAGCTAAAGGTGGCGAGCTCGACTATTCGAGCATCTTTCAGTTGAGAACAGATTATGGAGAGTGGGCAGAGAGCCGAAGTGGTTATCATGCAAGAACAAGTGTTCTATGAGGTGGAGGAGGAGCATGTTCCCTCCTCTCCGATAGCATTCAACCACGTGGAGGAAAGCTCGGCCAACGAACCGGAAGAGCATGCAGGCCAACAAAGAGACAAGCAGGTTCGATGTCAGATGAAGAATAAAGGGACTAAAGGGGACAAGGAGGACGTTCATCAGGACATGGAGATGGTCAAGGACTACATCATCCCCACTGAGAAATCGACACTTCCTCCCACAGCTGAAAAAGCACCGGTGGGAGACCCCCCGAAAATAGAATCTTTCTTCAACCCAAAGGGAAAATTGAAAGCTCCAGAATGAGGTGTCGGCCTATTCACGGCGTTCCTTTTCTTTTCTCGGCAAGTTTGTTTCTAGCTAAGTGTATGGGCATTTTTCTCTTCCGTTTTGAGGTAAATTTGGGCTTGTCTGCTGTTTGAAGCCATAGTGGTTTGTACCCTGCGAAAGACATCTGTATCGACAGTCACGGCATGCCTGATAGCCGTCGTTGTCAATTTTTGTAATGTGTTGTCAATAATAACGAGCTAAATTGTATAGGTGGTAGCATAGTCGTAGTATGTTTTGTAACTGTTTTTTATGCTTGGTCCAAGGCCATGAGTCTATAAATAGCTATGTAATAGAAAATAAAAGGGTTGGAAAATCGTCTTTTGGTTCAAACTTGGGGGATCAAGCTCTGTTTTGAAACTTTTCCGTTAATACAATCGGCAGTGCCTATGGCAGACGTTTTGCAGAGATTCATGTGTTACTTGACTTGTAGTCTATTTTTTCCTTCTTCTTCATATGATCATGTTTCCTGTTATACATTTACATTATTTTTTCTATTTCATACATGAGATCAGTGTATAATAGTTTAGAATTCTTGGAAACAAGATCTGGCTATTATCTCAGGTGTTCACTCAATATTGCTACTAAAATTGATATCGAATTCATCTTTGTCGGGTGCTCGTATCAATGGTCTGTTCTTTCTTTCTTCTTTTATCACCAAAAAATAGCATTACGAAGGCAAGAGGGTGGCTACCTTGCCTCTATTTTAATAGTCTGCACCTCAACACTACTGTCTGATTTATGTATAATGCCTTGATTCCATCACCCAACATTTTTATCTTGTTATTATCCCGCCACACTTTTACACAATTTGTCTTTAGAGAAATTTGTCCTTCTATGTATGATTAGAATGAATATCATTGATAGGAAGACCGTGTGTTTACCATTAATCATTTTTAGTCTTCTGTCAAATTTGTATGTTCCTCATGACTGCAATTTTATTGATTTTTTTTTCAGTCTTTATGAACTTCAAGAGAGATCCCTCCCAGACTGTGTTGGGTCAGTAGCACAAGTCTAAAGTGGTTCTGATGTCACCCCATCTTCCCCTCCTCCACAGCTCTGGGGGCCATGTTGGGTGCTAACAATACTATTTATAAAACTAAAGAAAGATAAAGTACATGAAAAGAAATATCAAAAGGATTTACTCCTTTCCATGATAATTTGAACACCTTATCCAAGAGTCCTCCCCTTTGGAATGGAGAATGCACTCTTATTTATACATAATTTGCTTTGAGAATGAAATAAGAAACTAATAAATTTAGATCCACTTTTATCTCATATGGTTCAACCATTTTCTATTAATTAGAGAATAATTATCTCTACAAATCCTCTCACAAATCTCTAATATATTTAATAAGAAAACTTTCTTGATTATTTTCCATCAAATATGGTTAAGTGATCATTCGAAATCTTCAAAGGTTGAAGAGGAAATTCGAATTTGAGGAGGAGTGCTAAAATTTGACTGTGTTGAAATCTTTAAATATGCATGTACACATCACAAAACTCATCCAACTTTCAATGTTAAGCAAAAACATGTTATTTTTCCACAATTTAATCATAAATTCACTAAAAATGCTACAATAAATGTGTTGGGAAATAATAAGTCTAATCCCCCATATAAACATTGAAATGGTCTTCATGCATGTTTATGAGAAGGCATAAAATGGTTAAAAGTTAAGGGAAATGTGTGAAAATATGATAAACGTGAAGAAAATTTGGTGACTCAACAAAATGCCAATAATTTCACAAAGCTTTAGGTTGTAATTGAAGTACAATGTCCATTGTTAAAGGTGCATTTGGACAGAGGGTGTGGTTAGGGAGAGAGGGAGAGAGGTAGAGAAGGGGATTGGGTGGAGAGGAAGAGAGAAGTAGGTTGAAGAGACAAATAGATGATGTGCGTGGGGGTTGAGAAATAGAAGGGGTGGTTAGGGATTGAGAGAGAGAGAGAGAGAGAGAGAGAGAGGAGGGGTTCTGGAGGGGGTGCTTATGGGTAGGGATTGTAGGAGGGGGGTTAGGGAGAGAGAGGGGGTTAAGGGTATTAAGAGTGTGTGTGAGTTAGAGGGGGGGTTGAGAGGGAGAGAGAGTGTGATATAGAAGGGTTGAGAGAGAGAGAAAGGGAATGGGTTGAGAGAGAGAGAGGGAATGGATTGAGAGAGAGAGAGAGAGAGAGAGAGAGAGAGAGAGAGAGAGAGAGAGATTAAATGCACATTAGAGTTTGTAGGGTTATCAGTAGGGGGAGTGTCTCATTGATCGAACTAAGATGCTCGATCAAGCTTTTCTAAATGATCGATAAATATTTTTGAAATTATCAATCAAGTTTTTTAGAAGCTCGATCGAGGTTTTCAAAAGCAATATCGAGTTATTATCTTGATCAAGCTAATTGTGACATTCCACAGGAGGAGATCACTTTATCTTGAACAAACCTCATAATTTCACTCAAAGAATTGCAGAGAAGAATAGAAAGAATATGATCAAAATTCACACATGAAACTCAAAAGATGTGAGAAACTATTGTTGATACATTCATCAACTGTAAGCTGGAAAAAATATGACAATACAATAGAATGAATTTGATATTAGTTCAAAGGTGATTCAAATTCTCCTTAAGGCATGGCTTGGACTGCATTGGATACATCACCCAATCAGTGGTAGTGGTTATAGATAGTCAAATATCAGTCAATGTGAGTCTAACTGAGTCATTTGAGAACAAATCTAGGGAAGGAGACTCAAAGGAGGGTGTAGTCCAATAGTTAGTGGTCAAGTAGAGCTACTCTAGTCTCTGTAGCAATCCATCTAAGAGCTACAATCAGTTAACTGAGCAATCAGTCCCCAAATCAAGGAACTAAACCCAAAATGATGGAACTGACTGATAAATATCCTAAATAAGTGGAAAAGGGTGTAGTTGTACTCCAGTGATGGAAAGAAAGGGTGCGTCAATGGCTAGGAGTGCTAATATTGAGCATAAAAAGGCTCCTAGGGGCTCAAAACTAAGCACTAGGTGCTGGGAGACTACCATACTGATGACTGGATGCATGAAAAATGCATGCATGCATGCAAATAAAAATGGTGATGGTGAGAATATTCCAACACCCTCTGCAAGTCGGACTATGAGAAAGTGGAACTGAAAAGAAATAGGGCCCTGGCAATTGAGACCAAAGGTCACCCCATACAACAATCTAAATAAAAATGTGAGGAAAGAGGGAAAACCCAGTGAGAAGAAAGGACCCCCTCAAGATAGAATGTAAAAAGATAATCAAGCATGTGCATCACTCACCCCAAGAAAAGGTAAGTGACCTTCTTTACCAAGAAAGAATCCGTCAGCAATAAATGGATCTGTGTGAGAAAGTGAAAACATTCCATTCTGAAAATCAGATCTAGTTCTTCTTGGATCAAGTGGATCTCCAATAAGATCACTGACAGATCTAAAAGTTGTGGCAACCCATCTAGAAAGTGGAGTTGGATCTTCAGGTGCTAGATCTTCAGGTTCTTGTGGATCTGGATCTAGCATTCACTCATCTTCAGTTTCAGTTGCTAGAGCTTCAGGTTCTTGTGGATCTGGATCTAGCATTCGCTCTTCATCACTTTTGGATTCAGAATCTAAACTTTCTTAAGAGGATGCTTCACTATCTTTCTCAATAAGCAGTGGAGATGTGGTTGGAAAGATGATTTCATCAATAGGATGAGCATCATGTAGTGGCCATTCCTCAAATTGTACACTTCTCTCAAGAAATGTATGCATAGTGAATAGATCTAGAAGTTTGTAGGATTTTACACTGAGTGCATAACCAACAAGAATACACTCTCTAGTTTGTGACTCCAAGTCTATCCTTTTCTATTTTGGAATCCTAGCCCAAGATTTGGATCCAAATACTCTTAGATGAGATACATCAGGTTTGTATCCCATCCATGCTTCGAAAGGAGTCTTACCTTGTATTCCTTTGTGAGGAACTCTATTTTGAAGGTAAGCAACATAGTTAACAGCTTATGACCAAAGACTAGGATGCAATCCTTTAGGCGCTAGCATGCAGGTTGCCATCTTTTTATGGTTCTATTCTTTCGCTCTGCAACACCATTTTTTTGTGGTGTGTAGGGAACAGTATGCTGCATCTCTATACCTTCATCTGCACAAAAGGACTAGAACTCACTCCTTACATACTCTCCTCCATTATCAGTGCAGAGGACCTTGATCTTCTTGTCAAAGAAATTTTCTAGAGAAGCTTTGAAGAACTTGAAGTTTCCAAAAAATTCCTATTTTAATTTAAGAAAATACACCCAACTGAATCTAGAATAGTCATCAATGAAAGTTAAGATATACCTTGCTTTGTTCAAAGAAAGATGAGGCAGTGGTCCTGAAATATCACTGTGAATCAGTTCAAGAGGTTGAGAGGCTCTCCTCGCATTCCCTTTCTCAAACTTATTCTCTGGATGCTTTCCAATCAAGCAACCTTTACAAGTGCCTTTGGAAAACTTGATGTTGGGTAGTCCTTTAACCATTTCCTGATTGTGCATGGCTTGCAAGTACTTGTAGTTGAGGTGCCCAAATATTTCGCGCCAAAGTCTAGTCTCTTCATTTGCATGTGTGAGGAATGCATTCAGTTTTGAGTAAGGTAGGAAGTGAGTTTTGAATGATGATCAACAATACCTTTTTCAATGATGTTTCCAGTTGATATGTCTTGTATCTCGACCTCATTAGTAGTGAAGATGACCTTCTTGGGTACTCGTGTATGATTCATTTGGTATATAGAAAGAAGATTTTCTACAAGAGTTGGAACATAGAGTACATCACCAAAATACCCATGCTCAATGTTGATCCTTCCAATCCCCTCAGAGGAGACTTCAGAATCATTTCCCATCAAGATTGAAGGGCCAACTGTGGATTCGAAATCGGAGAATACTTTCTTATAAGAAGACATGTGCCTTGATGCTCCAGAATCAATGATGAAGAAGGAGTCATTCGAAATGCTTGCCATGAGTGCATGACACCTTTCCTTGTACTCATATTTTGGATCAAATTTTCTTCTAGCATTCACTGGTACTGGAAGATTGTTATTCTCCAATAGTTGTTCCATTAGATCTATTGTCTTCTTCATACAAGCACTCTCGGGATGGAATCCCCTATTTCAATAGGGGCATTTGGACTTCTCCTTTTGAGTTTGCTTGCCTCTCTTAGAATTCGAAGCCCCTTCTGACTGATAGGGAGCCTCTCTTTGATTATGCTCATTTGAATTCTTTTCTTTGCCTTTTTTATTCCCTTCGCCATTCGCATTCTTCGCTTCTGTAGCTGCAAGTGTTGAATCCATCCTTGGTTTGATCACTCCCATTTGCACTAGTTTGTCTTTCTCTTTTGAGAGAGACTGTATGAAGGCTTCAAGAGTGGGAATTTTCCAATTTGGAATGGATAGCTTCGTTGATTGGAAGGTGGAGATAAAAATTGAGTAATTAGGTCCCAAATTTGACTGAATGGCAAGGATACGTTGCTTGTCTTCTTTCTCTATTCCATATGACTTCAACTGTGAAACAAGATTTTTGAATCTTGTGAAGAAATCATTGATTGAGTCGAAACTACCAGGGATCAGAGAGATAAGCTCATTTTCCAATTGGTGGCCCTTCAAATCATCTTTTTTCCCAAACAGAGTTTCGATCTTGGTCCACAGCTCTTTGGGAGTGTTGAGACCAATGCCATGAAAGTGTAGATCATCAAAATTACTCAGGAGTACTAGTCCAACTGCTTCATCAAGTCTATCAAGATACTTTGATTTCTCAACAGCACTAGTAGGATCAACTGCTATACCATTCAACAGTCTAGAAAGTATTTTACTCTTCATGAAGATGTCCATTTTGGATTTCCATTCGAAATAGTTGAAGGAAGTGAGTTTGCGATCCATAGTAGCTATTGAATTCAAATCTGATGAAGATGGAATAACTTGCAACAAACGAACAAAATTTGGTTGGAGTTTTGTTGGAGAATCTAAAGAACACTGCTTTAGGATAGTGAGCACTTTTATCTGAATCCTTCACACCTGGCTAGACCCCACTAGATTTATCTAGTGAATTCAATGCAATGGCACCAGGATTTGTTGTGGAAATCCAGAGACTTCTGGTGCTGTATTGAAAAATAATTGTTTAATAAACTGATGCAATTCAAATAGTTGTAACAAGCTCTGATAACATGTGAAATTCCACAGGAGGAGATCGATTTAGCTTGAACAAACCTCACAATTTCACTCAAAGAATTGCAGAGAAGAATAGAAAGAATATGATCAAAATTCACACATGAGACTCAAAAGATGTGAGAAATTGTTGTTGATACATTCATCAGCTATAAGTTGGAAAAAATATGACAATACAATAGAATGAATTCTATATCAGTGAAGGTGATTCAAATTCTCCTCAAGGCATGGCTTGGAGTGCATTGGAGACATCACCCAATCAGTGGTAGTGGTCAAAGATAGTCAAAGATCAGTCAATGTGAGTCTAACTGAGTCATGTGAGCACAAATCTAGGGAAGGAGACTCCAAGGAGGGTGCATTTCAGCTGTCAGTGGTCAAGTAGAGCTACTCTAGTATCTGTAGTAGTCCATTTAAGAGATACAGTCAGTTAACTGAGAAATAAGTCCTCAAATCAAGGAACAGACCCCCAAATGATGGAACCGACTAATAGATCTCCCAAATAAGTGGAAGAGGGAACGGTTGTACTCCAGTGATGGAAACAAGGGTGCATCAGTGGCTAGGAGGGATAATACTAAGCAGAAACAAGCTCCTAGGGGCTCAAAAATAAGCACTAGGTGCTGGGAGACTACCATATTGATGACTGGATGCATGTAGTATGCATGCATGCAAATACAAGTGATGATGGTGAGAATATTCAAACACTAATAACTCATTTGAGCTTCCACTAACGACACATAAACCCTTAATCGAGGTATTTCAAAATGTGTACAAAACCTAGATAGAGGGATATAAAAACCTTAATCGAGGTAATAGCTCAACCGAGGGATTTAAAACATGATTTTAGCCCCCTTTTCACAAATTTAATTTTATTGGCCTCTTTGTCCAGCCTAAACCTTGTATTGGGATGCACCTTAGGTGGCGAACTTCATACTGATGAATTTGTCAATGGATCGTCTATTTATTGGCATATAATTTATGGGTTTCTGAGTTCATATATATATATATATATATATATATATATATATATATTCTTTTTAAACTTACACTTACAAAACCATATCCACAACTTCAAAGCAATAGCATAAACAGTACCGAACTAAAGAATTTCAAAAAATATAAATGCCTCAGATCAATGTGTCCTCTTCAAAAGGGTATTTTTTGTTTTTCAATTTTTGTAGCTAGTAATTATTTTATGTGCACATACGTCTACGAAATAGGATTAGAAATTTCAACGGTCCTTTTCGAAAATTAAGAAAAAATATAATTTTCCAACATAAATTAAAAAAAATATGTGCACCCTAGTGCATTTTGTTTAAATTATGTTTATACATATTTTTTACAAAATTTATGCATTTATCACTAAATTATTTTTTGTGCACACAATCCACTTGTTAACTTTTATTGAAATTTACAAGAACAAACATATCATTAAATCCAATTTTGGCATATTAAATAACATTATTATTTAAAAACATATAAGTGGAAAGACAACATAATTCTCTACAATTCGTTTTTTTGTTGGATGTCGGAATTCCAAAGGAATATATGAGTTTCAAGGGCTTCGATTCAATAAATGAGTAAAAAAATGAATTTTCACCATCACTTTTGGCCAGAAAGTGTTACCCATTTTCATGTATTCACCAGAAAAAGAGAGAGAGAGAGAAATGGGGGGAAGAGGGGTTTATTATGGGTAGGGATAGCTGGAGGGGGATTAGGGAGAGAGGGAGGGGATTACGAGTAGTGAGTGTGTGTGTGAGATAGAAAGAAGGGGGTGTCAGTTAGTTGGGGGATATAAAGGGGCTAGAGGGGTCTCAAGGAGTTGGGGGAAAGAGTGGGGGGTGTTAGGGATTTTGGGGAGAGAGATAGGGGGTGGTGTTTAGGTATAGGTGGAGGAGTTGTGGAGAGAGAGTGAGAGAGGGTGTTAGTAAGTGTTATCCAAAAGAGGGAGGGAGAGAGAGAGAGGAGGAGGAGTAAAAGGGTGAGTTATAGGTAGGGGGAGGATTAGGAGGGGTGAGAGGTAGGGGATGAGTATGGGGGTAAGAGGTAGGGAGATGAGTATGGGGTGTGTTATGGGGTTGGTGGAGAGAGAGATGGGTAGGACTTAGGGGGTTTTGGATGAGAGATAGGGGTAGGATTTAGGGTTTTTGTATTTAAACGTGACATGTATGTGTTTATTTCAATATAAACATGTGTGTGTTGCAGAGAATTATTCCTTGGCACAATCATGCACCAAACCTATTGAATGCGGATTTAATGTGCTCAATAATATATGCTAGGATTTTTGTTACAATGGGTTTAAAATAGACCCTTAAATTGTTTGTTGTCCTTGCAATCAACTTCCAATATTCTCACATGTTAAATAGTCAAGGAGTACTATAAGAAAAATGTTAATAGGAAAATAGGTGTAATTAAATTTATCCACTTATGTTGGTTATTAATCACCTCCAAGGGATCTATGGGTACCATGATAAGGTTAATATCCTTGAATGAGACCTAAAAAAAATGCATGATACCTATTAATGATATCTCTCACCTACTAGAGGTATATGCATGACATGAATAGAAAAAACATATTCCATGGATGATAATGTGTTGCAGGTCCACACCATGCATAATTTGTATATCCATGCTCCATGTTCTATAATAGCATTCAAGTGGGGTATGAGTGACATGAGTAAGTTTTGTTCACTATAAATGGGCTTTGAGGTATAAAATGGTTATGAGGGAGCAAGTTTCTTAATAGATAAATGATCCATTTTAGCAAAATCATATCATTAGAAGAGGGGAAATGTTGGGATTTAGGTCTTAAACACCTCTTTTCAGGTTTAAATGCCCTAATCAACACCTACAAACCACAACAAGATTACCATCAAATTTAGATGTGGATGTGATTAGGATATTTAGAGCATCGAGGATGGCTTGTAGGGTCTTAAATGTGGCTGATGACAAAACCTAACAAAACCTTCTCAAACTAAATCTCCATGAGAAGAAACCCATACACATTGAGACAATGCAATTTTTGCAACAAGGGATCAACATTGCAAATACCTCTACTATGAGACCATGGGTAGCATTCCCTTGTGGGAATTTCCCAAACACACTTGCAAGATATAACACAACTCAGTTCTGCTGCCTAATTCAAATTCTATGCCCCAAGAAGGGATTCACCATGTGTCCCTAAAATCCTCTAGGAGGAAAGTTGAAACTCGCCATATATGATAAGTGTGGCTCAGATCAATCAACCCTCAACTCAATTGGAATTGTGACATCATAATAATACTAGGTTTGCCTCTCTCACATGGGAACATGGCTCGGAGCTCATCCTATTCAACAATTTTAGAAACTAGGGTTTTCCTTAGTAAGAGACAATGCCTTTTTTGCAATAAGGGGTAAACATTAGAAAATAGATAACCATAAAACCATGGGTAGCATGCCCATGTGAGAACCACCCAAACATGCTTTCAATATGTCATGGAGATTAGATCAACGACCTGATTCAAACTCTATGCCCCGAGCAAAGATTCACCATGTGTCACTTAAAGCCTCCAGGAGGCGAGTTGCAACTGGCCATAAAATGATGACCATGGCTCACATTGATAAACCATCAAATATGTTTGAATAGTGACATTAGAATAATGCTATGGTTTCCTGTTTCACTTGGTCCAATGTCCCTTAGCTCGTTCGATTCGACGATTTCAAAACCTATGGTTTCACTCAATAAGAGATTATGCACTTTTGCAATAAGGGGTCAACATTGGAAATACCTCTACCATGAGGTTGTGGGTAGTGTGCCCACATGGGACCTTCTCAAACATACTCGCAATAATTAATGAAACATAATTCTACTACCTGTTTCGAAGTCTATGCCCTCAGGAGGGATTCACCATGTGTTCTAAAAGCCTCTAGGCAATGAGTTGCAATTGGAAATAAAATGGTGATTGTGGCTTGGATTGAAGAACCCTAAAATCCATTAGAATTATGACATCAAAATAAATCTATGGGTTCCTTTATCCTCTAGGTACATGGCCCAGAGCTTGTTGGATTTGAATATTTTAGAAACTAGGGTTTTTCCTAGTAAGAGACAATGTGATTTTGTGTTAAGGGGTCAAATTTGGAAAATAATCAATGATGAGGTCATGGGTAGCATTCCCACCTAGGAATTTCCCAAACAAGCTTGTAGGATGTCGGGACACTCAATTCTACTTCCTAGTTGGAATGTTATGCCCCGAGTAGGGATTCACCAAGTGTCCCTAAAAGCCTCTAAGAGGTGAGTTTCAATGGCCATAAAACAATGACGAATATCAGATTGATGAACTGCTGAATCCATTGGTATAATGACATTCGAATGATTCTAGTGGTGCCTCTCTCATGTGGGTCCATATATGAGAGCTCATCCTATTTAACGATTTAAAAAAATAGTGTTTTACTTAGTAAGAGATAATGCACTTTTTCCACGAAGGGGTAAAAATTGGAAATGCCCCTACCATGAGTTCATGGGTGGTGTGCTCATGTGAGACTTCCCAAAAAATGCTTATAGAATATCATGAAAATCAATTCTTCTTCCTTGTTTGAAATATATGGCTCGAGTAGGAAGAAGAATCGACAAGGAAAAATCAGTTTTGCACAATATTCCTACTTATCTTTTGTCGATTCTTGCTACCCAAAATACATAATGGGTGGGCATCACTAAGGACCTATTGTTTGGAACTCAGCTTCATAAAAGCGTAAGCTCATTCAATAACAGTGTTTCTAGGAAATCAAAGATGGGAATTTAGCTCTTTTATAGTAGGATACTTGGAAACATAATCCCAAATTCAGTGACCAATGTTATTGTGATTTCTACAGAGATATTTTAAGCAATCAACATCACTCATTAGTAAAACACTTATGAATATAGGGAAATCCTTCCAATATATGTCGGTGTTGGAAACCCTTAGGACAATGAAAACATATCCCAAGGATTTCATTGGAGAAGATATCATGAAAGGGTTCTAATAATGGAAAATACACATCCATAATGACATGGACATTATAATATGGGGCCATAAAGGTAGTGTGAATTTCTCTCTCAAGGAATCCTACAACCTTATCACCCTTACATTGGATCAAGCAGGGGAAAGGATATGGGGCGGAATATGGAAAGAAAATATATGGCCTAATGTATTTACCTTTCTATGGCTTGTTTCAAGGGAAAAATATCTCACCTAGGATAGAATTATGCGTAGAGGATTTGAAGGGCCATCTAAATGATCCCTTTGTGAAGAGGATTCCAAATATTTAGAATATATCTTAAAACAATTTCAATTCATATCGACATTATGGGGCAAAAATGCCACCCTTTTTGTTGGAATATTTAAAACCCACATCTATGTCATTTATTACCTTTGTAGCATTAATTAATCATTTTATGATTAATTCCTAAGTTAGACTAGGAAGTTGGCTAAAACATCACAGTGTGGACCACAAGTCACCATTGTGTGGACCACAAGATTGCTAAACCCACCTGTGCACATTCCTTGAGATCATGACTTAGATTCTGGCTATTTTTAACCCATCCTGGAATAGAAAGGCGCATAAGCTGCTTTTACTTCTTTTTGCCACTTTTTGGTGAAAGGTAAAAGCTAGTTGACTAGTCATGACTATTTTTTGGTCAACTCATCCTCCATGATGTTTCTTCCTTCCAAATTCTGAATTTTGCATTTTTTTCATCACACATCACTATCTGATCACTAAATCAGAAATTCGTGAGCCTTGGGAGTGACTTGGAGAACACACTTTCCACCTAGGGGGGTTTGAATTATTTTTAGTAAGTCTACTTTTGTGAGGATTCGAATGGAATCCTTATGCATTCCAATCTTTGATTTAATTATACATATTGACATCCATTTACATGCCCAGGGTTGGATGATGTATTATTATTCATGATATTAATTCTATTTGCATCACATGTGATTGATTTTTAATGTTCTGGACTAGTTGTGTGAGAATTACTTGTGAGATTTGTAATTTCTTGATAAGATCTTGGTGTGAACTAAATTTCACATGGTATCATAGCTATCAAGCTGTTCTTTTCTCCATTGATTGTCTTGCAGGATCCAACCCGTCTCAAGGAGGGCGCATTCAATCATCTACAGGGCGCATTCAATCACCTAGAGGGCACAACAAATCAACTTGGGGCGTACCCAAACCAATCCAAAATCTATTTCAGAGACTCCATGGATCAATCACATCATATCATCCTCACTCCATTCAATTATTTTGAATGGAAAGCGTGGATGGAGATCATGTTGAGGAGCGAAGGCCTCTACAGGGTGACTATGTCAACTGAACCTGAGCCATCCTTAGCAATTGAGAAATCAACGTGGCATAATCGAAGACATGAAGCCTATGGTCTATTGTGTCTCACTACATCCAAGGATATTTTATTTCATCTATATGGTCTTACCTCTCCCAATGAAGTTTGGCCAAAGCTTTAAGAATTGTTTGGCAAGACAGTTGAATTAAGAGGCCACCAACTGGATAATGAACATGTTTCATTGAGTCCATAGAATTTCGATAACCTCCAGGATTTATTCTCAAATTTCAAGTCACTTGTTCTACCATTGAAGCAATGTGGAATTGATAAAAAGGATGAGCAACTAATCTTTGCCATTCTCTCCAAGCTTGGACATGATTACTTAGTCTTTGTTTCGACCTTCCACTCCACAAGGAAGGCAGTTCGAAACTGGAAGAGCCCTACACTCTCAGAATTCATGGAGTCTCTTACAGAAGAACAATACAAGTTGGTATTGATAGGATCCATCAAAACTAGATCAAAAGATCACTGTTTGAATGTTGGAGATTCAAAGGGTTCGAAAGGAAAGAAGAAGGGCAATTTCAAGAAGCCCACTGATCAGAGGAAGGGCAAGTAGAAATTCCATGAAGACTCTTCAAATTTCAAGAGAAATACAAACAAGAAGAATGAGAAGGAGAAGTGTAACTATTGCAGTATGGGATTTCATCCTAAAAGCTCTTGCATGAAGGAGACCATTGATCAAATGGATCAACTCTTGGAGAAATCCAACATTCCTCTTCCTTAGAGCACAAGGAGGAAGGATGGAGGACAAAATTCTAAAGATAAGGAGTGAGTGCATGCATTGATGGCAAGCACATAATATCCTACCTAATTCCTTATTGATTTTGGAGCTTAAGGGAACATGGTTCCCACAAGAGAGAGCTTCTCATCTCTTGATTCTTCCAGTGGTCCAGCCATTATGTTGGGTGGTGATTCTGAAACCTCAAGCAAAGGTAAAGGTATCATTGATCTAAATTTTGGTACATTCACTAATGTTTTGCATGTTCCAGGACTTGCTGCTAACCTTTTGTCAGTGTACGAGATGACTCACACAGGATCACCCAAAAAGGTGATCTTCAAACCTGATGATGTTGAAATCTGTGAAATGTCAACAAGCCGAATTGTTTCCTTAGGTTCTGCTAACCATAGCTCAAAAATCTATAGGTTTTCTCATTTTGTGCCATTCCCCTCACCTTCTGCTCTATTAACCCATGCTAATGAGTCAAGCAAATTATGGCATGAATTATTTGGTCACCTAAATTATAAATACCTTTCCCAACTCCATGAGAAAGAAATGGTTATAGGGCTTCCCAATATCAAGTTTTCCAAAGGTGTCTGTCAAAGCTGCATCCTAGGAAAGATCCCAGAGCATAAATTTGAGAGAGCCAAAACTGAGTGAACCTCAACACCCCTAGAGCTTATTCACAGTGACATATCAGGTCCATTCCCCCATGATTCTTTGAACCATGCCAAATACATCCTTACCTTCATAGATGACTTTACCAGGTACCGTTGGATCTATTTCATCAAGCTAAAGTCTGAAGTGTTCGGTCTGTTCAATATTTTCAAGGCCTCAGTAGAAAACCAGTCTGGTAGACATATCAAGCTCCTTAGATCTGCTAATGGTGGGGAGTACATCAAATCTAAGTTTCAAAAATTTTGTGCCTCTTCAGGAATACAAATCAAACACACCGTTCCATATACACCTCAGCAGAATGGTGTTGCTGAGAGGAAGAACATATCATTGAAGGAGATGGCCACATGCATCTTGAGGAAAAGTATTTATCTCCAAGGCTTTGGGATGAGGTAATAAATTCTGCCACATACATTCAGAATAGATTTCCTCACAAATCTATCAAAGGAATCACTCCTTTTGAGGCTTGGATTGGGCACAAACCTGATATTTCTCATTTCGGTATTTTTGGCTCTAAGTCTTGGGATAGATTTCCACTTGAGAAGAGGAGGGCTATGTAGCACCAAATCCAACCTTGTATTTTTGTTGTCTATTCATAGGACTCCAAAGTATATAAGTTGTTGAACATGGATACTCAAAAATCCTTCATTGAAAGAAGTGTTCAATTAGAAGAAGAGCCCTCCCAGAATGTTGAAATTGGAGAGCCATCCATACCACCACCTGAAGATGTAAGTGAGATTCCTATTGAATTTTTTGATTCTGATATTTCTGATGATGAAAACCATTTTATTACATATCCTAATTCACCAATAAGACCAAATTGGGCTTCTAAGACTCTTCAAGCAACTGGTGAACTAGTGGGAAATCCTCAGGACACAAGGAGGACTAGATCACAATTTGAGAATGCTCTCAATGTGAATGATCCTTACTTATCTAAGAGATGTTATTTTATGGTGGATTCTGATCCTCAGAAATATGAGGAATCCTCACATGACCCAATATGGCGGGCTTCTATGGATGAGGACCTTCATTCACTACAAAAGAATGAGACATGGGAGCTAATAAAGCTCCCCCTAGGCAGAAAATTGGTAAGGGGGTGAAAAAATGAAGATGGGTGTTTATTTTGGGGGGTCTCGTGAGAAAATAATTCTGGTTTTCTCATGTTTTTCAACTTTGGGCGAACAAAAGTGATATTTTTGTTTAGAATTTCACTTTGCAGTAAAAATAAAACTTTTAGAGAATTATGTTAGATTTCTATTCATAATTTTTTCAATTTTTTTTATTGAGATTTGATATGTCGATTTCACAAATGTTTGACAGTGTGTTCTTATAAAATGAAAAGACTACAAAATAGTCATGTTTTGTTGCGCCAGTAAAATCGTTGTTAGACTTGTTTTTTACAAAAACAAAAAATGCTACGATAATCTACACACAATGTATTAGTGCCTGACTATAAGTTTGTGACCAATGGATCTATATACTAATTATTATATTTTTTCAAAGCCGATCAATGGGGAAACTTAGTCGATTTTCAACATATTTTTTGTTGTGCCACTTTTCTCTTAATTGACTCTAAAAATAAAAAATCTACAAACACCCTTTTGAAGTAGACACGCCAATTAAGATTCCCACATTTTTTTCAATTTTTTTGGTGGTGTATTTTTAAAGTTATGGATTTTTCATTTCACCATTTTTTTAAAGAGATGAATCCAAACTCGACACATGTTACGAAAATAAAACATTAAAAATATCAATTCTTATCTATACACAACAAAATCTATACTCATGTAAAGTAGATTCAATGATGAAAGTAATGGTATAAAGTCCAACAGTCGTTTTGTAGTGTAAGAGGTTGTGTTTCCCTTCCGAAAATGGAGAAACCTGAAAATTGTGCAGAATCGTCAAACATCTATGTCTCATAGATTATTTGGCCGAATAACATTTTTTCCGTAACGGCGCTGTCATTTATAGCAAAGGTTATTATGCCGAATAATGAAACGAAAAAAAAATTCGTCGGCCGAAAAAAAATAAATTCTTTTTCTATAGTCGTATAAATAAACCTAAATTGATTCATTATTTTCACATGTTTTAACTTCGCATATTTCTTATCAAACTATTTTTGAAAGGGTATTCAAAGAAGATTTTTTTTGCAAAATGAGGTTTTTACAAGGTATGTTTCTTCTTAGTTTTTTCCAAAGGGCACATTGAAGGAGTTTTTTTGTAAGGCATTTTTGTAAAATATTTTTTCCTCTAAGGCATTTTTGCAAGGAGTTTTTTCAAAATATTTTTTTTCTTAGATATGTTTGCAAAGAAGTTTTTTACAAATTATTTTTGCAAGTGGTTTATGCAAAGAATGTTTCTTTCCAAGGGTTGTATTTAAAGAGTGTTTATTCCAAAGTATTGTTGCAAAGAAAATGTATTTTTCCTTCTTATTTCTTTGAAATGAATTTTTTCAAAGAGTTGTTTTGGTAAGGTAATTTACAAAGGATTTTTTTTCAAGGTAGTTTTGCACTTCTTATTTCTTTCAAAGGGGTTTTTTCAAATAGTTGTTTTGCTAAGGTATTTTGCAAAGGGTTTTTTTCCAAGATAGTTTTGCACTTCTTATTTCTTTAAAAGAGGTTTTTTCAAATAGTTGTTTTGCAAAGGGTTTTTTTCCAAGGTAGTTTTTTACTTCTTATTTTTTTGAAAGGGGTTTTTTCAAAGAGTTGTTTTCCCAAAGTATTTTTGCAAATGAGTTATTTCTTTACAAGGGTTTTTTCCAAGATATGTTTACAAAGAAGGTTTTTTTCAAAGTTTTTTTTCCTAGTGGTTTTTTTCCTAGATATTTTTTCAAAGAAGTTTTTTTTCCAGTGGTTTTTACAAAGAAGATTTATTTACAAGGCGTTTTTATTATTTTCCAAAGGGTTTTTTCAAAAGTGATTTTTTGTTAAGGAGTTCTTATTTCTTTCCAAGAAGGTTTTTTTCAAAGAATATTTCTGTTCAAAAAGTTTTTTCAAAGAAAATTTAATTCCAAATAGATCTTCTTCAAAAGACTCTTACAAGATTTTTATAAGGTGAAGTAAATTTCAGTTCATATTTTTATAAATTTCGTAAATGTTTTTAAATCTTAATTTATTTATTTTCATTATAAAGTGATGATTCTTTAATTTCTCATCTATAATTTAAACAATCATGGGCAATAAGAGAAAACGTAAAAAAAAGGTGATCGTAAACGTGATGATGATGTTAATAGAGAAAAACAAAAACTCAGATATAATGTCAAAAAACAAAGGGTTGCCGAAACGGAAGAGAGAATTATTGAAGATATAAATACAGATTTACATGATAATGTTGAGGAAATGGAAATTGAAAATAGAGTACAAGAAGAACAAATTGAAGTTGAATAGTCCATTGTTGAATATGTAAATAGTGATTTACATGCTAATGTCGATGAAGTCAATATTGAAGATTAAGTTCAAGATGCAGAAATTGGACCTGGTATGTATATATCATTTATTTTTCAAATTCATTTTTTTATAATGAATTGTATTTTTGGATACATGTTAAATTAAATTTAACTTGATGTATAGGTACTTTCACCATTGATGATGAAATGTTAGAAGACATTGATTGCGACAACTATGGAGAAAAACTACCAATACATGTTGCACGATATCGTGCTACAAAATTTTATGATGAAGTTCTCAAGGATTACTCAATAGCAGGACAATCACAAATTTTGAGATGTTTATTAGTGTCTAAGAAGTTACAAGGTGCTACATCATTATTGAGTATTCACAAGGCGACAAAAGAGTTTAAATTGAAACATAATGTGATAGAAAATATAGGTGATGCAATAAAAAAATTTGGAAAATCCAGGAAGAAAGATATTAGTGTTGCACGTAAAACAATTCATATAGCAATTGTTTCAGCTAGTACTAAACAAAAGCGTTTGACAAAACAACTAGCAAAAGCAGTTGGAACATCAAAAAAGACATTATACAAACATAGCAAATTTAGAATGCAAATAGATGAAAATAATGAACATGCTTGCTGGGCAATTATTTGTAGACAACCTTACAAAGATAGAATGGTAGCAGGTGTTAAAGATATTGTACCGGAATATTGGTTGGAACATGCTCGAGTTTCACCAAATTTAAGAGATGTGATATGCAAAAGAATATCACAAAATGTATATGAAAGCCAACCAAAACATATAATGGACATGACACATGTACAATTGTTCAATAAATTCAAGGAAGATCATCGTGGAATTAATATATCAATCACTACATTTGTGCAACACAAACCATGGTATGTTAGACCTATTACTATACGTGACACATGTTGTTGTCGTTCTTATGTGCAATTTCAGTTATTTTATGACACTTTTCTTGAATTTGGTAAAATGTTTTGGACAAATTCACCACCTCCGCCCACAATACGTGAATTCATATCTCAAACTCTATGTGAGAGAGATCACGATGAAGTATTTTATAATAAGAAATGTGTCAATGGAAAACATTGTCATCGTTGTGAAAATTTGGTGTTATTCCACAATAAATATCATATCGATAATGACCAATCGTTGTCAAATGTAAATGTTGATTGGAGGAGATACGAATACATCAATTAGACTACAAGTTCTAGTGATTCACATTCCAAAAGAATTGATTTGCTAGAAGATAAGATATGCGTGATAGATTTTCTCAAAAAAATTGAAAGTGAAATTTATAAATACACCAAGCATTCACATAGAGCACGATGGCAAGATCTTCAATTCAAACAGTCTCGTGAAATTTTTCCACCCAGAACAATTTTGTATGTGGTTGATTTTTCTAAAAACTATACATTTGCTGCACAAAAAGAGATACAGAGTGAATACTATCACTCTGACCAAGTTTCGATATTTTTCCATGTTGTATATAGACATTCTCAATAGGATGTTGATGGCATTGAAAGCACATGTAACAATCGAGATGTGATTAAAGAATATCACTTCTATATCAGCGATGATCGTACACACGATACACATTTTGTTCAACATTGTATAGAAAATATTTTCTATGATTCACTAAAAAAACGCGAAGTTAAATTCAATGAACATTGGATATGGTCTGATGGATGTGCGGGTCAATTTAAATCTTCACGATCATTTTTTTGGTTATGTCGACTTCATAAAGCGTTGAACATTAAACATCGCTGGAATTTCTTTGAAACTAAATATGGAAAAGGTGAACATGATGGTGCAGGAGCATGCGTAAAAAGAGCACTTCGAAGATGACAAATGAACCATTCTTCTGCATGATTTCATTTAGCTGCAAAGGTTTTCCAATGGTGTTAATTAAATCTAAGCCATGATTATAATCAACAATCAAAAGATGTGCGCAGGTATGTACACTATTTTTTTAATTTATATTATTTCTTGAAATTTAAAAAAATGTACACTAACATTTAAGTACACATACACTAACATTAAAAGTTGTTCTTTGTTATTTATCATTTATTGTGTAGGTTTTTTTGGCTTGTTGGGATCCAATATATAAATAGATCAATATCATATGACGCTAGCACCATACATGAGACTAGAGATCTTCACTCTATTCAAACAAAATCATTCCAAAACGTGTTTGCATTTGACAGTAGAAAACAATCATGCTTTTGTCATATTTGCACTGAAAATGTTGAATCTACAGAAGTTTGTGAAAACATAAGGAACAACTATGTAAAAGCTTGGAAACACACAGAGATTAATCCAAAGGGAAAAATGCCACTAGCAAGTGTAGAAGAATTAAAATCAGAAGAAATAACAATATCATCTGATGGCGATAGAATTTCAGATCTTGTTAGAGAAGGTAATGAACTTACTTGACTTTTAAGTTGATTGTTCATTCTTGTCTATCACCTTATGTGTATAGTCAATTTAATTGATTTAAAAATGCTAACACCAATTGTAATTTGCGCAGGAGATGTTTTCACTATGATTGCACCTTTAGACAACAACGAAAATGTGAAATATTATTTGATGCGATGCACTGAAGGAAAGATGAAGTTATTGGAGGACTACAATGACAACGGGTTTACATACGAGAGAGGATCCATCATTTTAAAATGCTACTTTTTTCAGCAGACCCATGTGACTAAAAATTATGTCTACTTTCAAAATTATGAACCCGATGTTATATGTTGTCAGTATAGTTATTTAGTATGTGCATCTCGAATAAAATTGGTACAAGTTCCATAAAAAAAACAGTTAAAAACTAAAAAATGGAAACTGTCCATATGTGACCATGAATGGATAATTGAGGATGGCATTCCATTGCGATGTTTTTAACTATATCAAAAAAGAATTGATCTATGTTTTTGTCCATGTCAAATGTTGTGTACAATATATTTTTTTCTTTGAATAATGACTATGATCTTGAATGGGAACTAGAATAAGAGTTTAAATCGTTGTATTTTAGCATGCTTAAATGAATTCTAAAGTACTTTATTCAAGTCCCCAAATGTCTATTAGACCACTTAAGGGATGAGATAATAGATGTGGCTATCCACACACTCCACCTCGAATCTTTGAATAATGACTATGATCTTGAATGGGAACTAGAATAAGAGTTTAAATGGTTGTATTTTAGCATGCTTAAGTGAATTCTAAAGTACTTTATTCGGGTCCCCAAATATCTATTAGACCACTTAAGGGATGAGATAACGGATGTGGCTATCCACACACTCCGCCCCGAATCTTTGAATAATGACTATGATCTTGAATGTGAATTAGAATAAGAGTTTAAATGGTTGTATTTTAGCATGCTTAAATGAATTCTAAAGTACTTTATTCGGGTCCCCATATGTCTATTAGACCACTTAAGGGATGAGATAACGGATGTGGCTATCCCCACACTCCACCCCGAATCTTTACTTTTGAAATTGATTGATGTCAATGAAAAATCACAGGGAAACCTACTAGATTTTGTATTCATCTAATCCATTTCATGTTTCTCTAATGTACTTCGCCCTAAATATGATTGACATAAGTTTTTTAAAACTTCAAATTAATCTATGGTTTTTAAATAAATGATTGCTGCACAAAGATAATATATCTATTCCATGTAAGCTCACATAACTGAAATAATGACAAATGGAGATAACGATCATTTGATTTTTAATCACAAGCAAGGATTCCTGGATTGTGAAGTTTATGCTAAGTTAGAGCAATGCATTTTAGACAACAATTCGATGGTTTTTTGTAAATAATGATTATTTACAAAAAACCATCGAATTGTTGTCTAAAATGCATTGCTCTAACTTAGCATAAACTTCACAATCCAGGAATCTTCACTTGTGATTAAAAAACAAAAAATCGTTAAATCCCCATTTGCCATGATTTCAACAATATCTAGAGATTCACCAACTTTACAAAGTACCTGAACAATGAACATATGAAACATTAGTTAAAAATTGAAAGATATGTTCATCATTTATATAAGAATCAAGTTCATATTTATATGAAGTTCAAATTTATTATTGCAACATCATATTGATCAAACAACCAAAAGATTGAAAATTTTATCAAACAACTCATAAATTTTCATTCATAACATTAGATTGAACATATTAAAACTTCATATTTCTATCCTATCCTCCACCAGGGCCTTCTCTTGGACTCAACCCAGTCTGCAACATGTATAAAAACAGATTATGAATATCATAAATTATTTAAACAATTTTAAACTAAATTCAAAAAATTAAAATATTAAACTTATATATGAAAGAACAATTCAATTATTAAAAAAATTGTACATCAAATTCTCTAAATACGTGTCCATCACTTTCTTCCACCAGAGTCTTCCCTTTGGCTCCAAAGGGTTGAAGAGACCCAAGCTGCAACATGTACAAAAGCAATTTATAAATCCAATAAAGTATTTAAACAATTTTAAAATAAATCCAAAAAATATAAAATATTAAACTTATATCAGAGATCAATTCAAGTTAAACAAAACTACCTCGGTGCCAATATCCACATTCATCAAAGAACCTACATCTTCACCCTCAATTTCCATATGTTCTCTCCCCTAAAATCTAAATTTTGTTAATAAATAAAACATAGTGCAAGCAAAAAATAAATTAAGCAATTAACTTAAAACCAAAACAAAAAAATTAAAATCATTAGCTCACAAGAGATGGTAAATCATATAATAAGTTCGAATCTAAAGAAACCTGCATGGATAAGTCAAATTAACAATAAGATACATTGATAATTATTAAAATTAAAAAAAAAGATAAAATATCAAGTCAAACATAAATATGTAAATAAATATACCTCTCCAAAACGCTCTACATTTTGACTAGTGGAGACTCGAAAATTATGTGCATTCATCATTCTAGAAAACTGCAACCAAAAAATATTTGCTTAATGTACTTATTACTATGTAACAAAACGTTCAATTCAAA
Source organism: Larix kaempferi (assembly GCA_027924585.1). Taxonomy (NCBI): domain Eukaryota; kingdom Viridiplantae; phylum Streptophyta; class Pinopsida; order Pinales; family Pinaceae; genus Larix; species Larix kaempferi. Next base: position 3,630,728 of record BSBM01000619.1, read on the forward strand.
ATGAATAAAAGATCAAATAGATTGTCATAGCATAATCAACAAACCTCTCCCATACTCGATGTGTCATTGGATAACACATCTGAAGCTATGTCGCAACAAGACTTGGCATAAGCTCTGAGATCTTCAATGCTCAATCCATCTACCTCATCATTCATTTTGTAAACAAGCTTTTGACAGATAGTAGCACGAGCCCTCTCTCGACCCAATCCCACTTCTACTCCAACAAGAGTTGATGCTAAACCATCACCAACAGAATCCCTTGCAGTTGTCCCAAGCTGGGATGTGGGCTCCATCTCCAATATTAATGCCACAACCCTGGGTAGGCGAGCTATCCGGGGTGGAGGTTGAAGAGTTGTAGGGTCTCTAAGAGCACCTTTTCTATTATATATTCGACCCTTTCCAACTCCATAAAATTCAGAATGAATATCAGTATAGTCTGGCTTCATATTTTTAAAAAAACTCCGCATAAAAAAATCTAGCAAAATAATTAGGAACCTCATCATTCCATGGCAATCGACCATAAGCTACAAGGAACCGATCATATATTAGATGTGCACTTTCAGGATGCTTGAAATATTGCACTTTCCACATTTTTCGCTTAAGGCCTTCTTTGAAATTAAACATTGAATTGGCCTATTCTTTGGTCACTCTCTCCTTCAAAACCTCCCACTTGTCTGGACTCATAACCCATTCCCTTCGCCTCCGCATCAAATGAACAAAACCATTCGTAGTTGGTCTAAGTTCCTCATATGCCTCAATGAATTTTTGCAATGACCCCAAAACAATCTCTAGACTTTGTCTGCTCTCTGGAGGGAGATCCAAAGTAGAAAGATCATTGTTCAACCTGTCATAGTGGGATCTACAACTTTCAAGGATAGTTTGTTGCACAGCCCCTTCCCATGGAAGCTCATCAGGTAAATTAGACGGATAAGTTGATATGGGTGTACAACCCTTAGCTAGTGGAACATATGTCGTCCTAGCTCTAGGAGGATCTTTAGGACCCTGCTCTGCACCCACACCTATACCATCATCTACAATCCTATCTTGATATTCCTCCCGCTCTGTAGAATTACGCACATCTTCTGAACCTCGCTCTGCTTCAAATATAACCGGAGTCAAGTGTTTAACCTTGTCCAAATTTTCGAAACAAACAAAATACAAATTATACATGTACTGAAACATTAATGTTCATACCGACAGAAGGTTGAGATCGACGCTCTCCCATAGAAGATAAAGGGGAATCATTTGTATCCCTATCACCTTGTTGGTGATCGGATGACTGTGACCCATACAGTAAACTCGAATCTCGAGGTGAATTTGACAAGCTTCTATTACCAATTGGGACACCAACTCTCGATGAATGTGATGACCTCCTACGCTTTCGCTTTGAAGACTCCACTCTTTCCATTTGATATGATATCTAAACTTACACAAATGTCAACTCATAACATATTCAAATTCTACATGTTAATTCTACACACTTAAGACATATCTAATAAAGAAGCTAAGTTTTTCAATAAGGACGTAGATATAATCCAAATATTAATAAAAATAACCACAAAACATACACCCAATGCCGCAGAATTTATAATTTATAATTCCCTTATGTGTTAGTCTTATATTTTATCTAAACAACCAAAGTTATCTTACAACAGAACTAGTTAAGTGTTATATTAAAAATATTTATAATTTATAAAGGTAAAGGTAACTGCTTGATTAAGGTCATATCACGTTATTTGTATAAGTTATGAAGAGGTAGTGTAATGGAGAGGCTCGTATCATATTCAATATTCAGGTTACGTACTGTGATTCAACCCCTATTAAATGTCTAACAGCTTGAATACAGCTCTTTCCGTGTTCAATGCTTATTTCAATGGTTATTATACTATCATGTATTGTTCTATCACTACCATTCGTTTTCACTGCTAACTTGTGATCACATGTTACTTATACGTATTCAATTAATCATACTAGTTTCAACACCATTAAAGCTTGATCAATACTGCTTATGTGTTCTATGTTTATGCTTTTACTATGTTTATTTATATAGTAGCTATAACGTACTTTCATTTCCATAACATATGTCATACCTAAATCACATATTGCTACCAAGTGTAATCACGGTAATCTAGTATTCATACTTCATTAGGTTAAATACGGTCATGTTTACCCATTGCATTCATATTACATACCCATTGTAAGCTGATCCTTACATTAGTCTAACCACCATCATACAACCCATTAAAATCATTTGAAATTCATGGATAGCAAAAGCTGAAACTACTGTAAACTTATATTTTCTGAGATCAGACCCAGAGATCGGACTACTCTGTTCATGAACATAGTTTTTCAACTCTGTTCATGAACAGAGTTCATCAACTCTGTTCATGAACAGAGTTGAAAAACTCTGTTCTCCTAAGATGAACTCCTACCTTCTTCAACATGTGACTTTAAATTTCATTAATCAATTATTTTAAATCATACCCTTCATTATTTTTTAAGAACATAGCAATTGAAGGTTTAATTCATTAATTTTACTTTTAAAAAGGAAAATTTATATAATACTTCAGCCATATTACATTTTTTCTCTAGATTATTACATTAATAATTCATTGGAAAAGGAAATTCTGTAACGCCCCATATTTTGACTAGGCGTGTTTATGAGTTAGACACCTTTCACTTTATTTGCTTATTATATGTTCGACTCAACTAGACAGAGTGAACTATATTTTCGGCATGTTAGACATGATGATATGTTGCTACTATGATTAGGATGTTACTGTGCCCATGCTGATACTACGGTTATGATGTTATGATGTTACCATCCTCATGATGTTATTTGGTTTATGTGGTTACTATGTTGTAGTTATCACGAGATTCTTTTATTTCATAAAGACAGTATATGTTTAATAATCCTCCTGGATGAAATGTGATATATATGATGTGGTATTTATGCTGTGATTGATTTAATGATTTTATGTGATGAAATAAATTATGTTGACAATATGGATCAGATGATGATAGAATGGAAATATTGTTATAGATGTATGGCTGCAAAGTACTAATCCGCAGGACACCGGGGCTATGTAATAGCGGGGATACTTGATATGAAGTATGGTATAGTACCTATTTTGAAGAGAGCCTTGTTTACCAAAGTTGATGATACGATGACACAAATCAATAATCTCGAGAGCAACAAAGTATGAGTTGATAAGGGCGTAGACCCAGTATGTTGAGAGGGATGGATGTATTGCCCACCCTATGTTTCTATGATACCCGAGGTCGTGGGAGGGCCGTGCTGAGACACGCTCCCCAAGTTGTTGTGATGACGATGGTCGGATGCCTGCTAGGAGAGGTTAGGTCCGCTAGTTAGCCGACGCTACTGCTCTCACGTTCTATTTGGCTAGGTCAGTATAGCTGACATCCACTTTTGTACTAGCAGAGGAAGGATAGGGAGGATGCAGACGCAGGTTTGGATGGGAGGATATTTTAGTTAGTAATGTTGATGGTTGGGTATTCCTTGATCTTGATTTAGTGGTAGTAGGTACATTTCCTTGTACTTGATTGGTTGAACTGATGTTATCATAAAAATAATGAAATAAAATCTTAAAAACTCATAAGACAACCAATGATGTTTTAAGTAATGTTATGATAAATGTAATATACTTGTTCTATCTGCATGAAGTATTATTAGTATTAGTTAGCTGTTAAGAATAGGAAAAATGATGTATGTTTATAGTACCTATCAAACCTGTGCATACGCTGGCCACGCATGCACATTTTGTACATGTGCGATAGTATCAGTTTACGACATACTTATCAATATTTAACAATGTTATAAGTTGTCATAGATAACTCAGTTAAGGTTCGGGTAAATGACATGAGTAATAGATGATCAATTTGTTTATGTATAAAATAAGTTAAACATTGTAATGAATAATTAAAATAATTGCTGCCAATTGTAATTCTCGTCAAGTGAAGGTATCGGAAATATGAAGTATAGCAGATAAACATTAATGCTGGAAGCGTGTATTATCTAATTGTTAATATTAATTAATTAAACCCTTAAGAGTACTTCGTTTATCAATGAAAGTATGTTAGATTAGTGCTAAGGTACTTATTATTAATTAAGTATGTTAGATTAGTGCTAAGGTACTTAAATCACCATTAATATTTATTATTATTATTATTATTGTTTAATATTATTATTATTATTATTTAACTAATGTTAATAATGATAATGTGTCCTGAAAGAAATCATAAGTGGGTAAGTGAACATGTTTGAATTATTAAATTAATTAATTTATTGTTATGAAACGAGAAAGGTGTATTATTAAATTATTAAATGAGGAAGGTTAAGATAAAACTCAATTAAATTTATATTCATAAATTACTGTCATGTCACAAAACCGATCTGAGATTTGATTTTTATATATATATTTATAATTAAAACAAACTACCACTTCAAATTTGAAAGGGTCAACATGATAGTATTTAATTATTATCTATTCAACATATTAAATGGAGGATAAGACTAATATTGAATCCACCGCCTTCGTGAATGTCTTAAATTGAATATTTCAAGAATCATTAAATAATGTACATTCAACCCATCAAATCCAACCTAACTAGTCTTAATACCATTGAACTGCTCGAAAAAATAAGTACTATAAAATAATATTTATTTATGAATTGGATTGTAAAAAGCAATCAATTTAATGTTTTGGGGGCTCGAGGGTTCTTTTGGAGGGCGGTGGAGTAAACAGGAAGGCAAGTGGAGGAGGAAAATGGATCTATAAAGCAATGGTTTCATGGAGATGAGGGGGGTTGGTTTTTGGGAGAAGTACACTTAGTATTTTGATGAAAAGGAGGAATGCTGAGGAGGGGGATAACTCGAAGCTTTGAGGAGGTGGGAAACTCAAAAGAATGAGGTGGGGTTAACTCAAGGAAAAATTTCTATTGAGCTATGGAAAGGTACTAAGGAAAGCTGCTGTTGGGATTATTGGTTTGTGGGATCGGGGGCTAGGAAACCCGTCGGTTTCCTAGGGCCAACATGATAAGAGCTGGTCGGCAGGGTGGATCATCTATTTTTGGTTACTAAGTCTTGGACCAAAGGAGCTACGAAGTCGATAGGGGCAATCTACAACCTACATCGGTCCAGGTATTCTACTGGTAGTTAGAAAAATGATTTATATTTCAATATACTGAGTGTCATGCAAGAAATTACAATTATATGTATGTTGTTAAAATCACTATATGTAGCTGTACTATATGCTGCTAGACATTTTCTAATCACTAAAATTATGCAGAAAATTAGCATAACGAAAGCATAATGATACTTATTTATTATTGAAATATCTAGAAGGAAAAACAACTCCGTAGGAGTTGGTTACAAAACTTGATTTCAAAATCTAGAACATGGGTGGCCTTCTGGATCGAGGGGCACTACAGATGGTATCAGAGCCACTTGTTCGGACTCTTGAACCTAAAAGCCTATTCATGCTTCATCTCATCATGGTTAAACAGAAAATCTACTTGCTAATTTACCTACTTGACCTCCAGCCATAGTAAGCTTCCAAGGTACCTGCACAACGATAATAGGAATAACATCAGAAAAATGTATATATAATTATATTTTAATTCTTTTATAACTATTGGGGTGCACACAAAAGACTAGTATGAATGAGCAAGAATAAATAAAAGAGTTATATATATATATATATTATGAAAATGAAAAGATCAAGAAAACTGTGAGGATCTCCCTGCCTTCTGTGTGAAAACCTTCACCCTGCTTCTCTCAAGCAAAGATGCAGATTTGGAACTTTTTCACTGCAACTTTACCATATTCCAAATTAAGTAGTTTTGGGACTCTCTTTGGCCTGTTGTTTTGGCCCATATATGGAAGTTTTGTCAATGTTCTGTGTAGCCATAGAAACTAGTTACAAATGTATTGCTTGAGATCTAATAACTTGTTATTATATCATAAACATTACATGATATTGGGATCACCTAATAATGGAAACTGCTACCTTAGTTACCATCTCCATACCATCTTGTTTACTTGTGAGCTTTACTTATTCTGTTAGAAATTCTGATAAATTATAAATTTCAGAACAAATTTGATTAACTTTGTGCACTGATGAAGAATATTTTAGGGGCCGCCTCAACAACCTATTGCTGTACGTTAATTCCTTGACAAATGATCTGAAATTTCCAGATTTTGAAATTTTGAAACAAAGTAATGTCTGAAATTTGTAAGATATGAGAGATTGAATATCCAATGTTTCAGTGTGTTTTTTTTTATGCCTGCTATCGTATTGAGCAAGCCTGACAGGGGGGAAAACCAACACCAAACAGAGCAATAATATTAGAATAGTAATACCGAGTTCTAGCAGCAAAATACTTTAATGCCCAATGTATGAGATAAAAATTACAATGCAAATAAATACAGTAGGCATGCAGACAATGCACAAGCATTTAAGTGGAGAAACCCTCTTGGAGTATAAAAATTCCCACCACCAACAAAATCAGTTTTATTAGAAAAGAATAATGGTTACAGAGTTGCTTATCTCAGGTTTATTGTGAATCTGGCTGTTGTCGCTGCGTATAGATAGATGTGAATCTCCTTCAGAAAACCTGGGATCTCCATCTCTGCTTATCTCTTTTTTTTGTCAACGTGGGTTGGCTACAGTAGCCAGCTGCATGTTAATTTTAGGGTTGATGCCGAAGCCACCAGCAATAGAAATGATAACCTTAGAAGACTCATATAAATCCTTCTAAAAGTTAAGAAGAAGAATTCTATTCTAGTAAGGGAGAAGAGCCTGAAGTTGTATTTAAAAAAAAAAAAAAAATTGAAACAAAAACAGAAATGAAACTCAGCGCTCAGCTTGAGTGCATTAAGAGGTGGATGGGCAATGTTCAGATCATTTTGTGCTTCTAAAAAAATGTAGAGCAATAAAAAGAAATAAACCAAAATTCAATATGTTGATTATGATCCCCAAATTAGAAATAATGGCATATTTGATGCGTTTCAATATGGAGTTTTTTTTTAAAAACATTAAAATAACTGCAGAACTTGGAAAGAATAAGAAACAAAGGAGAACCTAAGAAACAATCTTGGAGTTGGCTTGGGAAATAGGTAGAGGTTGCAGGCCCCAATCATTCTCCATAGAAGGATGATATACTTGACGACGCATGTATGTTTCACACGTAGCAATCTCTTCATAAGATGACGAGTCAGTGAATGCTTTTCACCTCGAATATTTTTATATGCGGTTTATTCAAAAGTTAAGAGACTTCTTCTTGAATTGATCTTGCAAAGAAAGAGTTCCACTAGACTTTCCAAAACCAATGTTAAGTTCATGGGATCGAGGCTTTCCTAGCTTACCAATTAATTCTGCAGCTTGCTGGTCGATCTGTAGAATTACATAATTTACTAAAAAATGAAATTGAGATCTAATTATGAATTTCAACTGAATTCAATCAAACTAATGCAGTCAGCGTTAGCAGGATAGAAAATCCCCGGGCATCCATTGGGTAAAGTTAGCAGGAGAACTCAGATGGTAAATCTATAGAAATAAAATAATTACTTTAAGGCAACAAAGATAACATTGTTGGTGTTTGTAGGGTAGAAAATTGCCAGTGCCAGATGTTCAAAGGTTTTCATTTCATAAACTACCAGTTCCTCCCTACAGAGCTCTATAATTATTGATTTGTACCATATAAAACGTCAAATTGATAAGCAAATTGGGCCAGAAATGGTAAATCTAACTGTAAAACGTGTCTATGGGGATTATCATTTGTGAAGTCATGTGGGCTTTGAAGTCCTAGCTTACCAATACCAAATCCCAATGCATAAGCGTTAAGTCAAATATGAAAGCAACTCTCACTCTTTCATGGTTAGTTGACAGATATTTAATCCAGATAGGTAAGTGGCCTTCAGAAGAGCCTTTGCGTATTGAACCTGCAGATTGCCCGTCAGTTTGGTTTGGGCTCAGACTGCACTAGTCTCGTTGCTGGCTACTCAGAGACTAGTATTATTGGGCCCAGCCCTAGCCCTCGATAACTGAGAGCTTAGCAAGTGACTGAGGTTCAAGTCGAGAGGGGCCAACGCATGCCACTACAACTCCAGCGCCAGGCACAAGGGCGCTACCTTCCTTCGTTACTTTAATAATTTAATAATACTCAGAGACTACTACTATTGGGCTCCTGGGATTGATTGGAGAGCGAACCCGAACTACTAAGGTCGCCAAAGGAAGGATCCCACAAGGGGCGCTCTATTGTCCAACACTAATTAATATGAATTAAAATCCAACAGATAATCCACCCTAGATAATCATACAATTGATCATTCTATGGTAGATGTAATATCACGCGTCTGCCCTTTATATAGAGACCCTACTTCTATCGACAGTAACTATAGAAAACCTTTATTGGAAGCACAACTATACAGATATCACTATCTTTGGTTAGGGTTCTATAAGCAATTAAATGGTGCAATACTTATGGTTATAATTAGACCTCTATCATGTGTTGCACAGGAGTTTAAATAGGTTACTACTAAGCAAAGGATGCAATGACACCTATTTCTATTGCACATTTTAAAATCCAAAAGAATTAAGTATACGCTCCAACTAATCAATCCGCAGAAACGATTTGTGCAGTAAACCAGGGATCATTCACCTAAATAAAAAAAATAAAAAAAAATGCCAACCTTGAAGGCAACAAACACAGCATTGCAAAACTAGGACAGGGGATTACCTCCTAATGGAAATGTTCGGTTTAGTTTACAGAATCTAGAAGGAAAACATCAACGAGGATAGAAACCCTGATTCTTTTCAAGATGAAATAAAACACATAAATAAAACTACTCCTTATCCACACAAGCATAGACGTGACAGGTGCAAGATTTGTCAAATTCCGTCTTGCATCTTCTGAAGAAATTTCGATGGTATACGAAAAGGGTTCATCCGGGTTAAAACTTAATTTATAGCTCTTGCCTTACCTTGGATCAGGGACAATACAAAATCATTAATTAATGAAGGAATACTTATTATAAACTAACAAGACTCTGCTCATTTCACCAAAGCGTGATATGAACGCAGGTACAACTACAACCGAAAGGGTAGCGAACAAACACTAAGTTACTTATTAACCATATCCAGGGTGTACTGCAGAAATCACTAAAATCACATCAAAGGACTTAGGGAGATACACATTCTCTGAGATGCTATGTAAGAATCCAATGGCCTAAAAAGAACTCGCCTTACCAGTAACAACCTAGAAAAAAAATCGTATTCCCTACGTTATTGTAAACAAAGGGCTACGAAGTTCAGAAAACACTTACTATTCAGTCATTCGATTTCCAAAATTTATCTGTCGCCGAGCACAACTAGGCATTGAAGCAGATTTCCCTTCTTCCTTTCTAGCATACCAAAAGCGAATGCACCCCCTAGTCTATGCCGAGATCACCTGCCACTCTCCAAAACTTCTCCCTCCAGAACACAGTATCCCCATTATGAACCCTATCAAACTTCTCCCTCCTAGCATTGAGGCATTGCCAATGCCCCTTAGCGCCGTGAAGCTGTAAAAGAAAACAATAATGGTGAATCAACAAAGAGGGAGGCTATGGCGAAGGCCTGAAAATTTAGCCGAGCGGCTGCTTGGAGTTGCAGAGCCCGCGTGGAGAAAATTCGGTGAGGAAAGTGAAAGCCTCAGAAAAGTTTACCCTTTTTAGGTCTTTGTCATGTAATTATTTTTTTTATTGCATGTTGGCCGCGTGTGGCCTTCATGCAGAGTGACTCTTTGTCCCGAGTGACTCCTTATCCGAATATGCTTTTAAATTAAACATATTTATATATATTCTAAATTGTTTATGGATTATGAAAATGGTGATTTAAATAATTTAATTAATGGTTAGTCAAATCGTTTATTTTTATTTTTATTATATATTATTAATTATTTTTAATATATTAATTAAATTGTTTAATTAAATTTGTCCCTATAGTTTAAATTTTGAGTACATTTAAAGTTAAACTCTCAAATATAAATAAAGAATTATAAAATCAAAATGTATAATTTATTTAAATTCTATATTCCTTACTTATGTGCTAAGATTAATTTAAATTTAAGTTTAAACATAGGGTTAGCAATGAGTCTAAGTAATTAGTTAAATAACCTAATGACTTTGTAGGGTTAAATTGCAAAGTAATTTGAATTAGATATAAGGTTAGGAGGTGACTTTGGCTAGATTGAATTTAGGTTTGGTACAAGGCTCTATATGTTGGTTTTCTTATGATACTGTTAGACGAGGCTAGGTCATGTCCCTAAAATCCCAAGTTCCATAGGACGAGAGAGAGGCCATATGTTTCGTTATTATGTGTGAGATAATATGCGACTAATGAAAACATTAAAGGTACTATGGATGCATTTGAAGAACATTAAGGAGGAAGGGTGCAATATAATGTCTAGGCATGTAACATCGAAGGGACTAAGAGTTTTGAAAATGATAATGATATCAATAAGTAAATATATGTGACAAGTAAACACAACATAAGTAAAGTATGCAAAAAAAATAAAAAAAATAATACAAAATGTTTAAACGACACTTAATTACCATAAGAGCTAGTGTTAGGGATAGAAGGAGTAGTACACAAATGAAGAAGTCTTTCAAGCCCTATAATAAGAACTAGTGTAGAAATATGAAGTTGAATAGATAAATGACATTTCAATATTGTTATAGCAAACGATATAGCGAGCATGGGTCGGTTGATCCATTATTAAACTTCTAAGATGGCTTAGCAAGAGGAAAGCCGTGAGGGAGCCAGAGATATGTAGGAGTGGTTAGAAATCACCATGGATAATATCAATGAAGGCATGGCGTATAACTATTAATATTGCAAGGTATAAATTGAGAAAATAATATAAGAACAATTATAGTTATAAGAGTAAGAATTGCATGGTAGTATTATAGATTGTAATGATGGCCCTTGTAGGAAGTAAAAATTTTAAAACATTTTGGGCATCTTATATTACCCTTGCTAGTAGGCATATTTGAGCATCTCTGACGAACACTATATATAATAGGATTGCGTCCTAGGTGGAATAACATACTTCCCAAGAGAATTTACGATGGAAATAATCACGAGGATTGCGTCCTAGGAATTAATGATTTGATGTTTTGATCATGGACACATAATCAATCATTGTAATAACACATCAAGGTCGAGGTCTAGGTTGACCACCTTCACCTTCACCTCCACCTCCGCCACCGTCATCGACATCGCCACGATTCTTCCAGTAATGGCATAGTGTCGATCCTTCCATAGTTGGCATTAGGAATATGTTAGGTTTTTATCACATTGCGGTTTGTATGAAAACATATATTTTATGGGATTATAATCATTGTCTATGTTCGAGTGTTGCAATGATGCAATACGGTGAGGAAAGGCTATGCTATACATCCATAACTTACATATGATAAATAAGTTACATTACCCCTAAACACCTTCATTTATGAGAAGACGTTAAAAGTCTAGTTGTATTGGCAAACACCATAGTTTGAGCTAACATAGTTGAATCTAGGCATCAAATTGGTAAATAAATATATGTGCACAAGTGTTGGATATTGATGCTTGATAGTACTAATTAATCAGTATGATGTATTCTGTCACATTGTGTGCAATTAATCATGTTTCAATATAGTAAGTGGAAAGAGATTGAAGGAACTAGGTATGTGCGAGAAAAGGGTAGGGGTTATATGCCGCTAGTCTTGCTTAGGTTAAATTGTCATGATGGGGGAAAATATTATTGAGAAACAACTAGGATTTAATAATTACAAAATGAACAAGCAATAAAATATAAAAGTAGGTAAATTATTGAGGGACTAATGAAGTTACCGTGAATAAACGTGCGCCGAAACCTCAACAGGGTTAAGTGAAATAATAATACAAGTAAATGGGATAACAATGGAGGCAAAATAGGAATCAATGTGCACCTCAATGAATAAAGTTACGTTGTTTAAACCCCTAACAGATACTATCAGTGAACTTAAGCATTTTGATAAGATATAGTTACTAAAAACATTCTAATAAATGATAGTTCTCCTAATTTAATATTTGTTACAATACTTATGGTTGTCAAGGATGTAGATTGCTTATTAACACTAAGGTAATAATAATGTTTGACCTTAGGATGAAATAACAGGGATCTTCACTTCTCCTAGGAGAGGTATGCAAATCTTAAAGATCCTTGTAGTTGCTTGTTGAATAATTAAAGATTATGAACTCTCAGCTCTCCATTTTAAACATCGAGTATTCTATGCTAAGTTAGATCAATATACGCTTATGATGAGGACTTGGTTGTGTGATGAATAAACTGATCTAGATGAGGTAACTTAAGGACATGGTTATAGGTTCATAGTATGATGCTAAGGTGGGTAGCACCTAATTATAACCTTTAATAATTCTAAATATACTATTGAGATTCTACAGAAGGATGAATCTAAATGTCTCTTTAATTATTAGAATACATATTAGGGTATTAAAGATATAGAAACATAAGATAATATCGGCATAGTTGGTCAAGTCAAAGCTAAGTAGGACAAGTATGGCCAACACCTTCTACTTGCAAGAATGAAGTGGTTACGCATCAAGAATTTTCCTGCATTATTATGACCATAACTTCGGGACGAAGTTTCCTGAAGGGTGGGTGTATGTAACGCCCCATATTTTGACTAGGTGTGTTTATGAGTTAGACACCTTTCACTTTATTTGCTTATTATTTGTTCGACTCAACTAGACAGAGTGAACTATATTTTCGGCATGTTAGACATGATGATATGTTGCTACTATGATTAGGATGTTACTGTGCCCATGCTGATACTACGGTTATGATGTTATGATGTTACCATCCTCATGATGTTATTTGGTTTATGTGGTTACTATGTTGTAGTTATCACGAGATTCTTTTATTTCATAAAGATAGTATATGTTTAATAATCGTCCTGGATGAAATGTGATATATATGATGTGGTATTTATGCTGTGATCGATTTAATGATTTTATGTGATGAAATAAATTATGTTGACAATATGGATCAGATGATGATAGAATGGAAATATTGTTATAGATGTATGGCTGCAAAGTACTAATCCGCAGGACACCGGGGCTATGTAATAGCGGGGATACTTGATATGAAGTATGGTATAGTACCTATTTTGCAGATATCCTTGTTTACCAAAGTTGATGATACGATGACACAAACCAATAATCTCGAGAGCAACAAAGTAAGAATTGATAAGGGCGTAGACCCAGTATGTTGAGAGGGATGGATGTATTGCCCACCCTATGTTTCTATGATACCCGAGGTCGTGGGAGGGCCATGCTGAGACACGCTCCCCAAGTTGTTGTGATGACGATGGTCGAATGCCTGCTAGGAGAGGTTAGGTCCGCTAGTTAGCCGACGCTACCGCTCTCACGTTCTATGTGGCTAGGTCAGTATAGCTGACATCCACTTTTGTACTAGCAGAGGAAGGATAGGGAGGATGCGGACGCAGGTTAGGATGGGAGGATATTTTAGTTAGTACTATTGAGGGTTGGGTATTCCTTGATCTTGAGTTAGTGGTAGTAGGTACATTTCCTTGTACTTCATTGGTTGAACTGATGTAATCATAAAAATAATGAAATAAAATCTTAAAAACTCATAAGACAACCAATGATGTTTTAAGTAATGTTATGATAAATGTAATATAATTGTTCTATCTGCATGAAGTATTATTAGTATTAATTAGCTATTAAGCATAGGAAAAATGATGTATGTTTATAGTACCTGTCAGACCTGTGCATACGCTGGCCACGCATGCACATTTTGTACATGTGCGATAGTATCAGTTTACGACATACTTATCAATATTTAACAATGTTATAAGTTGTCATAGATAACTCAGTTAAGGTTCGGGTAAACGACATGAGTAATAGATGATCGATTTGTTTATGTATAAAATAAGTTAAACATTGTAATGAACAATTAAAATAATTGCCGCCAATTGTAATTCTCGTCAAGTGAAGGTATCGGAAATATGAAGTATAGCAGATAAACATTAATGCTGGAAGCGTGTATTATCTAATTGTTAATATTAATTAATTAAACCCTTAAGAGTACTTCGTTTATCAATGAAAGTATGTTAGATTAGTGCTAAGGTACTTATTATTAATTAAGTATGTTAGATTAGTGCTAAGGTACTTAAATCACCATTAATATTTATTATTATTATTATTATTGTTTAATATTATTATTATTATTATTTAACTAATGTTAATAATGATAATGTGTCCTGAAAGAAATCATAAGTGGGTAAGTGAACATGTTTGAATTATTAAATTAATTAATTTATTGTTATGAAATGAGAAAGGAGTATTATTAAATTATTAAATGAGGAAGGTTAAGATAAAACTCAATTAAATTTATATTCATAAATTACTGTCATGTCACAAAACCGATCTGAGATTTGATTTTTATATATATATTTATAATTAAAACAAACTACCACTTCAAATTTGAAAGGGTCAACATGATAGTATTTAATTATTATCTATACAACATATTAAATGGAGGATAAGACTAATATTGAATCCACCGCCTTCGTGAATGTCTTAAATTGAATATTTCAAGAATCATTAAATAATGTACATTCAACCCATCAAATCCAACCTAACTAGTCTTAATACCATTGAACTGCTCGAGAAAAGAAGTACTATAAAATAATATTTATTTATGAATTGGATTGTAAAAAGCAATCAATTTAATGTTTTGGGGGCTCGAGGGTTCTTATGGAGGGCGGTGGAGTAAACAAGAAGGCAAGTGGAGGAGGAAAATGGATCTATAAAGCAATGGTTTCATGGAGATGAGGGGGGTTGGTTTTTGGGAGAAGTACGCTTAGTATTTTGATGAAAAGGAGGAATGCTGAGGAGGGGGATAACTCGAAGCTTTGAGGAGGAATGCTGAGGAGGGGGATAACTCGAAGCTTTGAGGAGGTGGGAAACTCAAAAGAATGAGGTGGGGTTAACTCAAGGAAAAATTTCTATTGAGCTATGGAAAGGTACTAAGGAAAGCTGCTGTCGGGATTATTGGTTTGTGGGCTCGGGGGCTAGGAAACCTGTCAGTTTCCTAGGGCCAGCATGATAAGAGCTGGTCAGCAGGGTGGATCATCTATTTTTGGTTACTAAGGCTTGGACCAAAGGAGCTACGAAGTCGATAGGGGCAATCTACAACCTACATCGGTCCAGGTATTCTACTGGTAGTTAGAAAAATGATTTATATTTCAATATACTGAGTGTCATGCAAGAAATTACAATTATATGTATGTTGTTAAAATTATTATATGTAGGTGTACTGTATGCTGCTAGACATTTTCTAATCACTAAAATTATGCACAAAATTAGCATAACGAAAGCATAATGATACTTATTTATTATTGAAATATCTAGAAGGAAAAACAACTTCGTAGGAGCTAGTTACAAAACTTGATTTCAAAATCTAGAACATTGGTGGCCTTCCGGATCGAGGGGCACTACAAATTCCACAAAAAAAATTGAATGCCATATATGAATTACCAATTTTGTTCATGAACAGAGTTGAAAAACTCTGTTCATGAACAGAGTTCATCAACTCTGTTCATGAACTCTGTTCATGATCAGGAATATAAAATTTTAATGTAAAAAAAATTAATCAATCTAATTTTAATTCTCAAATGCAAATATATTTTTATTAATTTTTTTAACTAAAAACCTATCATCTAAATGCTTAATCAAATATCTCAAGATTTTGAGAAAAACAGGCATACGTGTTAACCAAAGTCGCAGACAACAATTTGTTGAACCAGACACGAACGCCAACGCCGCACCGGAGACGACCACCAACTCGTCGAATGAAAACAAAATTTCCTGCAAACATCAACAAATTTTATTAGCAACATAAAACTATAAAAATACGAAAATGAAACCAAAACGAAACAACTCAAACTCAAAACATACCTGAGAAATTGACGCAATATCAACTCCACACTGAACACGTTAACTCGACGCTGAAGCTATTCGTCGTAGAAAACACACAAGAACAACCACCAACTCGCCAAATGAAATGAACGAATTGACCTGCAAATTTTATAAGCACACATTAAAAAAACGAAAACGAAACAACTAAAAAATGAAAACAAATTGACCTGTACACATTAAAAAACGAAAACGAAAACAAAAACGAAACAACTAAAACCAAAAAACATACCTGCTGACTATATAAACTCCACCCGTAAACTCCACGCGGATCCAACCAGAAGCGACTGTCGAAATGGGAAACAACAAGCTAGGGAATGGCGAGCTCTTCGATTGGAAAACAATGAATTGGAGTTGGTAGATTGGCAAACAGCGAGATGAATGGCGAGATCGTCGGTGAAAGCAGGGTGAGGCGAGCTCGTCAATGAACATAGGGTGGCGAGTGAGAAGGCGTATGGCATATGGCGAGAAGGCATGAAAG
Source organism: Larix kaempferi (assembly GCA_027924585.1). Taxonomy (NCBI): domain Eukaryota; kingdom Viridiplantae; phylum Streptophyta; class Pinopsida; order Pinales; family Pinaceae; genus Larix; species Larix kaempferi. The sequence continues at coordinate 3,647,258 of BSBM01000619.1, forward strand.
CTCGTCACCGAAAGCAGGGTGGCAAGCTCGTTGACGACCGTGGCAGGGCTCCACAGGGGGTCGTAGGGAGATTGAACACGGGTCCACAAGTGGGGTCTAGAAAAATGCCAACAGAAAGTGACAGATAATGGACAAGGCCGGGGTTTTATGCAGAAAATGTGTTCGGCTGAAGAATTGTTCGGCCGAATACTTGTTCAGCCGAATAATTATTCGGTTGAATAATTGTTCGACCGAACAATTATTCGGCCGAATAAACTAACAAACCCAGAAATTTTTCCCAGCGGACACTGCCTCGCACATACTTCTAGGTCCCCATTAAATTAAACGGAGAACTGTTACTAGTTATTCGACCGAATAACGTATGAGTTCTTCGGCCGAAGAATACAATTTATTGGGCCGAATAATATGATTTATTCATCCGAATAACATTTATTATTCAGTCGAATAACCTCCACTACGTTGCTTTTACACTTGATTCTCACGGAAGTGTTACCCACCTTCACGTTTTCACCCAAGGTGTAAGTGGATTTTCAAGATCAAGTGTGCAAATGATGGTGAAGCGGTGAAATATAAGGCTAGGCTGGTGGAAAAGAGATTCTCAAAAGTCCATGGCCTTTATACAATGAGACTTTTGCACCAGTTTCATAGAAGGATTCAATCAGACTAGTTTTGGAAATTTTTGTTGCCAAGCGCTGGGAAGCACATCACATGGATGTCAAAATTGACTTCCTCCATGGATACATTGAGGAAGATATTTATATACAGCATCTAGAAGGCTATACATATGATCCTAAATATGTTTACATGTTGAGGAAGTCCTTATATGGGCTTAAGCAAGCCCCCAAGGCTGGTATTCCAAAATGGACAACTTTCTCTTGTCACAATATTTTGCTAGATGTAAATCTGATCCAAATGTTTACATGAAGCTGATTTATGGTTCAATTTTGATTATTGTGTTATATTTTGATGACCTACAAATCACATGTAGCTCCACTGATAAATTGATTAATTAAATACTGCTTTGCATGAAGCCTTTTCCAGGACTAACTTGGGAATTCTTAAGTAATTTTTGGGGCTTGAGATTTCTCAAAATGAGAATGGAACTAAGGTATCTCAGTACAAATATACATCTGAATTTCTAAATAATTTCAATATGGCTGATTGCAAGCCTTCAAAGACTCCTTTCCTTTCAGTAGTTAGACTTGAAGAAGCAGAATCTACACCATTGGTTGACAGCACCTTGTATAGACAGCTTGTTGGCAGCTTGTTATACTTGACTCATACTCGACCTGATCTTGCATATGCAGTGAGTGTGGCTTCAATATGCATGGAGAAGCCACATGAGATTCATTGTAGGGACGCAAAAATAATTTTTCGTTATGTGCAAGGAACCAAGACTGATGGGATTCACTATGTTGCAGATTCTAGCCTAGATATTCTTGGCTTTACTGAATCAGATTGGGCTGGTGATAGCCTTGACAAAAAATACACATATGGATTTGTATTCATGCTTGGAGGTGGTCCTATTTTCTGGTCTAGCAAGAAACATAGTGCAATTGTACTATCTTTAGCATAGGTCGAGTACAGAGGAGCAGTTAATGCTGCTACTCTGTGTGTGTGGTTGCAGGGTATTCTTTCAGAGTTTGAGATTTCCTTTAGAACTCTTACTATCATCTTTTGTGATAATCATAGTGCTATAAGGGTCTCAAGTGATCTAGTAAAGAGACAGAGGACCAAGCATATTGAGATCCATATGCACTACATTAGGATTTTAGTGCATGACCAAATAATTGATTTGCAGTATTGCCCAATAGGTGAGCAAACTGCATACATCTTCACCAAAGATTTTACTGAGAATATTTTCAGCTATTTGAGATCACTTCTTGGGATGGTTGAACATGTGGCGGAGTGAAGGATTTATCAGCAATCTTTCAATTTTGATGATGTCCATTTTTTAGGGGAGGTTTTTCCCATGAGGTTTTCCTTCTTTCCTTGTTTCATGGACAAGGTAGTATTGTACAGGGTGACCATGTCTTGTTACTGGGACCTAGTTTTTACTTCTTATTTTTAGCACATAAATTTAGACTTATGGGGGGGTGTTGGAATATTTAAAACCCATGTCTATGTCATTTGATACCTTCGTAGCATTAATTAATCATTTTATGATTAATTCCTAAGTATTAGAATAGTAAGTTGGCTAAAACATCATTGTGTGGACCATAAGCTTCCTAAACCCACTTGTGCATATTTCTTGAGATCCTAGATTAGATTCTGGCAATTTTTAACCCATCCTAGAATAGAAAGGCGCATAAGCTGCTTTTATTGCTTTTTACCACTTTTTGGTGAAAGGTAAAAGCTAGTTGACTAGTCATGACTGTGTTTTGCATAACTAATCCTCTATGTTGTTTCTTCCTTCCAAATTCTAGATTTGGCATTTTTTTTCATCACACATCACTATCTGATCACTAAATCAGAAATTCGTGAGCCTTTGGAGTGACTTGGAGAACACAGTTTCCACCTTGGGGGGTTTTCCATTATTTTTAGTAAGTATGATTTTGTGAGGATTCGAGTGGAACCCTTATGCATTCGAATCTATGATGTAATTCTATATATTGACAGTCATTTACATTCCCAAGGTTGGATGATGTATTATTATTCGTGAGAGTAATGCTGTTTGCATCATATGTGACTGATTTTCAGTTTTCTTGACTACTTGTGTGAGAATTACTTGTGAGAGTTGTAATTTCTTGATCAGATCTTGGTTTGAACTAAATTTCAGACTTTTCTCACAAACTGATTGACATAGAGATGGAATCAAGACCATAATTTTCAACTAGAGGAAATCAATATTCAACAACAATATCATGAATTGATCCCAATAGCTATTCACCAGTTTTATTGTGTGGGAAACTTGGAAGGGGAGGAATAGACAAATTTTTAAATACCAAGACTAGATTGAAAGTCAAGTCTAGAAAAAACATAGAGAGGACATTTGAGAGACCACCCAATCCTCTTCCAGGGAAATAGAGGAAGATAATAGTGTTCCTTTGGAACAATAGATACTGCAAGCTTAGGGCCTTGACCACATTAAAAATATGAACAGAATAAATATAAATCAACACAAGAGATCCATCCCTAATAGGTGGAAGCTACCTCTAAGAAGCCTCCTCAAACTCAGTTTTGACGGAGCTTCTAAGGGAAATCCTGGTCCTATTGTTTTTGGAGGACTCTCTAGGGATTCTCAAGGGAACATAATTCATGTCTACACAAGAAGCATAGGCCACAATAGTAAAAATTTAGCCAATATTCATGCCATGATTTGTGGTCTTCATATAGCAAAAAGGAAACACTTTTCCCAACTAATTGTCGAGGGTGATTCTGTTAGGAAAAAATATTGTCGTTTAATTCCGTTGTAGTATTTTCCCAACCATTTAATTTGTCAATCTGAGGTTCGTAGTCTTACGAAGCACATGCAAAGTATATGCAGGACTGAAGTGAAATTAATCTAGTCTAACCCTCCTTACTGATTACTAATTTCTAATCTAATCCCCACTTAAGTTGAAACACACAATTGCTAATCTAATGCTGGAAGCTGAAACACACTGCTGAAAGTAAATTGCATAAAAGAAAGACAACATATGAAGAGCAACAAGACAACACATGTGAGCTCACATTAACAATAAAGAAATCTTAATTTACATCACACAAATCAATGACAAATCATCAAAACTAGATTATGAACAAAAGCTAAGAATCCCCTTCTCCATATTACAAAGTCAAAACTAACTTCTACAATCTGAGACTAATCTTCTCCTAATCTACTCTCTAATGTACTACTCTTAATATCCTCTTCATCTACCATCCAATCTACCCCCCCAAAATGAAGAGAGAGCACTCTCTTTTATACATGAATTTCTTTGAGAAGAAGATAACCATCTCATAATGACAGATCCACTATTCTCTCAACCACTCTCAACTAATTTCCTATTATTACAAAATATGATCCATTCAAATACTCCACATTTCTCTCACAAATTATCCACATGTTTCTCATACATCCTAAATAAGATATGCCAACCAAATCTCCATGATCTTCTCCTTGGAATATTCTTTGAATAACTATCTCCTTGAAATGGTGGAGGAGATATTCGAGGAGTCTTTCTTTGAATTGATCCTTCCATATTCCTACACATTACAAAGCTCATCCATACTTGAGATATTAGTGAAAAACATGTTATTTTCCAATATTTAATCATAAATTCACTTATAATACTAAAATGAATAAAGTGGAAAATAATAAGATGAAACTCAAGTATATGTATGGAAATGGTATGATGAAAGGTTAATGGGACGATGAAATGTGAAGAATAGCGAAAGGTAAAGTGGATGAAAATAGGACATTTCTGAGTCCCAACAGATTCCATGATCATGATTAACCTACTTAAACATCTCCAAAATGACATCCCTGTCTCAAATCTCTCAAGTAGTTAGACACTGGAGAGAAAAATTGAATGCCTCCACTCCTTAGTTGCTATTTCTAATGTGTTGATCTCCATCGATGTTCAACGTGAGGAAAGAAAGTCACATACAAATTGGTCAATGAAGGAATATCACACTCCGATGAAACTATTGAATCCACCTGGGAATTCCTTCAATCATAAATAATCAAAATCATTGGTATCCATCTAGAAAAATAGTATATCCTACCCCAATTTGGGTGATAGAGTGTGGAGCATCCACATGTTGAATCCCCATGACAACAAATGGAGGGCATGCATGCTAGTATGGGGTGCCCTGTTGGAAATTTGATGGAAATGGGTGTTATATAATTATGAAGGGAGGAAAAAATGCAGGCTAGCATGTGGTGACTTGTTAGAAAACAAGATCGCAAAACAATAGGATTAAAAAAGACGCAGAAATAAAACACATAAACACAATATAAGAGAGACATCAATATGCGTGGTTCACCAAATCTGGGTTGCATCCATAGAGAAATTTCCAGTCCTTTTATTATACTATCCAACAAATGAAGAGATACAACTCACAACACATCCACTGCAACTTCGTCTTCACTCTCTCACATTCTCTCTTACATAATCATAGAGATCTTTAAAATAATATGATACACAACTGTATTACAATGCCTCTTTTTTAAACAGGGATTACCATGGGAAAATGCCATGCGATACCAATACCATGGTCTCGTAAATTACTGATTATTGACCAATTAATGAATTTGAAATTACAACATTTTAGAAGGAATTAGAAATTTATTTAAGGTCACTGACCCCTGGATCCCCCAGATCCCCGCGAGGGGGATAAGCCCACCATGTTTGGATGATTGTATATTCGAGCTGCACATCATATAAAGCCGGGGTACAAACATGACTGAAGAACAAGATCTCAGAATGAGGAATACCATTCTCCACAACCAATACGACCAGTTGGCGATTTGGTTTGAATGGATGTTCGATGATTCCATAGAAGGTAAAACATGCATAGTGGCACCGAATTTATCTGTTCATTAAAGGTAATAATCATGGGAGTGAGTGGTAAGAGGTCCTATGTGGAGAAGAGGAGATTCATGAAAGGTTATGGAAATTTAGAGAGTGTAGATAATAGATTAGATTGGTCGGAATGTTTTCTCCAGGAGCATCATTCCTATTAACCTGGTATGTTGACCATCATGGTTCAGGTAGGATATTTCTCAATTAATCCTATGACAATATTATTTCTTTTAGTTATTTTGTGTGTGTCCTACTCTCCAATATTTAAGGGACATAGTGATATCTATTGTCATGTTTATTTTGGTGAGGGGTTCTAGTTGATATTTTTCCACAGCAACAAGTGTAGAGCATAGGGGTATTACCATATTGGTTTGGACCCTTGGAAGCTTTGGGATCTATTCTCTAGTTTTTTAATTTTCATTATCTTCAGTTTCTTATTTTTGTTGGAGAGGGGGGGAAATCTCATGGAATTTGGTCTTGGTATATTCTTGATTGGTTTGGGATGTGGGGTGCCCCACCTAGGTAGAAATTAGATGATCCATTTGTTCTCCAATCTCTTCTTATACCTTTCACGATGTTTCATGGTAAACACATATCCCATAAATAGAAGTGACCTACCCACATGCCTAGATCCATCCAAGAAGCTCGGATTTCCAAGCAAAACTATGGGAAGGCTATTTCAAGAGATGTGCAGGAACAATTTGAATATTGTGAGGATTTGGTAGAGAATGAGAGGAATTGAACCACCATGGAATATATTCATGAGGAAATGGATTATATTGTGGAAGATGCAGATTCTTAAAGAACCCATGTCACCATTATACAAAAACAACCACCTTATATTGGCACCTCAAAACTCTGTTAGGGTGAGCCATTATGGAGAAACATGAAGAGAAAAAGGCTATCATCATATTGATGTATGAAATGAAGGATAAAGTAGAATAGATCTAGTCCATTGAGCATATGATTGCCAACAAATAGGTGGAATTAGGGGCAAAGTTGAATTCCTTGGTGAAGGATTTGACTGGAAATTTTTTTCAAATCATAATCCAACCTAGTCAACCAAGCTCAACACCAATTGAGCCCAATGTTCCCAACCTTTTGATTATATTTGATGTCTCTTGATTATGATATATATTACTTATTAGGTTTTGTTAGCATATGAATGTAGATAAAATTCCCCTTAGTAAATAATATAGGATTAGTTAGTTGATATGTTCATAGTATTAGTCCTGATAAGTAGTTTAGCTTCATTTTTGGATTATGTAAACAATATGGACAACTCTTTGATAATATGTTAAGATGGATAAAAGTTGGAAAGATTAAATTTTTAGGCGGGTTTAGGTTCCCTAGCACCGAGATAGGAACATAGACTATGTATGTTTTTTTTTTTTATTATTTCTAAGTAATATGATATGATGACTAGCTTACAAAAAGAAATTCAGCCAAACGACACTCTAACTCTTATCAACTAGTCTTACCTACTAGGTAGTCCATTTTCAAACATGATTTGGTCAAGTCTTTGTGAAAATCATTTAGTGTGAGTGGGTTAATCCTCTACAACCTTTATTACTTTGTTTCCTTCCTTGATGTAGTTACCATACTAGAAACCACAAAAATAGCACAAAAATTCTATTAGAATGAAGTATATTCAACATAACAATCATATGAAAATCAGATTTATGAAAATTTTCAACATCAAAGGGAGAATGAAGGTGATTAATCAAGTTCAAATTAAACTCTTTTTCACAGTAAACATTTCAAATGTAATCAAGCATTGTTATAATACTTAGATTTTATCTAGTGGGCAATGGTACCCTCTTCTCATGGGATTTCTTCCATTTCCTATATTCGTAATTGTTTTCCAATATGACTATCCCTCTCACTAGAGTCACAAATCTCATTAGTATCATATAAATACTTTCTATTTATAACATCTACAACATTTTAAGAAAAAACAAATATTCATAATCATGTCATGTCCAAAAATAACATTTGATCATTCACATGTTCATTTAGTTATTTTAAAACTTGAGTCTTTACCAACCTATCCAATCTAAAGTCTAATCGCATAATATCAATCAAATTGTAGTTCTCTTCTACCTTTCAATGAGATACATTAAATAAATTAATTTAAATTCAATAATTGAATATGATCAAGGAAGGCCAATTCACATATCAATCTCCTATCTCACATGAAGGAGCAATTAATATTGACACCTTAAATCATTATTTGAATGATTTAACAACAATTCATACAACTTCAACTTAAACACAAGTTCAGTTTGTTGCATGAAATTTCATAATCATTCACATGCCAAGTTTCAAAGGAGTTATTAAAGTATGTTTCTCTATTTCATATGGAAGTCAACAACAAGAGAAAATATTCCTAAATCATGTCATACATGATAATACCATTTTTCACTTTCTATATGAGAATTTCATACTTTCTCATTCCAAATATTGACATATAGTCTATTCAAAAATAGCATTCAAGATACAACATAACATAACCTTCACTATCTATGGAGGCAGGTGTAGGGGGTATTTTACTAGATCGAGAAGGAAATATAGTTTTAACATTTGAATGTGGTTTATGAAAGATATAAACAACCAAGTAGAGCTATCTGCTCTTTATGAGGGATTAAAAATAAGTGTTATTTATGACATTCAGTCACTTGTAGTCATTGGAGACTCTCTCTAAATCATTTCATAGGAAAAAAATAAAAACTAACTTTAGGATAGGATAGTGGGACAACTACATCAACATATCCATCTTCTTGATCAATTCGTTGAAATTTACTTCGTTCATGTGTGACGGGATAACATAAAAAGGGTGATCCCGTTACTAACAAAGTGTCACTTATTGATAAAGAGCTATGCATGTCAATGGGTGTCAACAATTTCTATGTTGGCTTCCCTAGCCGTCCATTTGAATACCCCTTCAACAATGTACTTCATTGTAACATCCTGAAAATTAACAAAATAAAAAAAAAATTATAATAGCAATAATTATCAAAGTCATTAATGCAGAAAATATAAATTAAATACATTTCTTCACTAAGATAATTTAAAACTATGACACGCCATACTTCCCAAATAAACATGATACGGTTACATTTGCTATCCAGATTTAAACGGATGCTAAACTTCTTGACAACAGATCTTTTTATGATTATGCAAGGAATACAATTTACAGATTTACTCAAGTTCTAAGTATAAATATATGTTGTTATAAGTTTGTACTATTATGATGATATGGATGTTGAGCTGGCAGTTTGCTTGTGTGATGATGAAGGGGTTCTACGAGGTACCCCATAATTTACTTAGCTATGATTAGCTAAGTCATTTGAATCATGTTTCTCTGTGCAGACAGCAGGTAAGAATTTCTACGGCATTAATGTTAAAGTGTCTTTCAATTCAATGCCAAGGTAAAATTAAATGCTAAGTACGTCCTTGTGAAACAAGTTACTAGAGGTATGAATATTTCGGTACTAATTCTAGTTTACATGCTGACCTTCAAGCCCTTCTGAAATATAAAATTACGTCGTTAAAATACTGAAATAATGCTATTTTGATTATCGCTACATAGTTGAATTATGAAAAATATGATTAGTGCTTGTGCTAAGAACTTAGTAAAAGAAGTGAATATCGTCACCAATTAAACTATACCTATAGTATTACATATGTCGTTAGACTTTGCAATACATGGCTAACATAGATATTATATGGCGCGTATGGTGATTCTGCTTATGAACTTAGCATTGGAAAGTGTATCACTCATTTATTCATGCCTATAGTCTCACATTCATTTTATGATTTGGAAATGCATGCTAAAATGTGCACTATATAATATGCATAGTATTTAAATTGCACTTATGCATAGCTAAAGTCTTAACTCTATATATGGTCTCCAATTATCCAATGATTAACACTATGTGAACACTATATGGCTAAGCTTATTGCTTTAGGTCTGAACACGAGCTATAATAGTGACATATTGATAATTATAAAGTGTTAATACATTTCCCACCATATGATTGCGCATGTTATAAATGATACGATGCAACCATAAATATAATGGCTAATATGAAATACGAGCCAAACCTAACATAGAATAATTCGATGCATGACGGTAAACTATAGAGTCGAACCTAACAAACAATTGATGCGATGTTGACAGGGTATAAAGCTTGGTTTTTGACACGAACCACTGGCATTGACAAGTCTTGACATTTAATGTTGATTAGATCGATAATGAAGTGGAGGCTTGATTGTAAGATCTTCATGTGCTTGTGATTTTATTGAGTGCCAACCTAAGGCTGAGCTGTGCGATGCACGAGCTCTCGGTCCGCTTACATGGCAATAGGTAGATGTAGCAATTAAATGGTAATAATGCATCACTGGTTCGAAAAACAACATGCCAGGATTGGCCATTACCCACCGTTGATCGCTTGTAAGATCTAGGGTGGTGGATGGAACCCTAAACATGCGTAGGTAAGTCGTGACCTTTGGCCTTCTTGTCTTCATTGTTATGCTTAGTGGGAGGTGAGTAGGGCTGATAGAATGTTGAAAGGTAGGGTTGATGGTTTATATGAGAAGAGAACTCCTTCCTTGGTCTTGAACCCGAGACCTGAGTGATGAAGTTACAGGTTTTCAGGCTTATGCATCAGTGCATAAGAGCCACGATACAGTTCTTTAAAGATATAAGTGTTCTTCTGTCAGTTGTTGAGAGGGTTTGAAATTGGGATTCAGGTCCTCCATCTGAAATCGTCTTCAGGGTTTTGAAATTTTGGTTATTGCTATTGCTACCAGGCTTCGTCGTTCTCTTGCTGGTGTGGTGTGCCACTGATCCGAGCTCCGATTAGAAAGGTAATGTTTACGGTAATGAATAACACTGCGTTGCTTGTTTCTTTCTTGTATCTTTTTATTTTAACCCCCCTTCAAAATGTAATTTTGAAGGTACCCACTTCCAGGATGGTTCTTGTGCGAGCATGGAGAGTGAAAAATGCTTCTACTTCTCCTAGTAAGCTCCGATGGTTCTTGAAAACCTTATAGGTGCCCCTTTTTGCAAGGTGTGATGGTGACTATCGTATGCTGAGAGTTGGAACTTATCGACTTGTTTTTGGTTATGGCCAAGTGTTGAGTTTCTTTTGAGTCCTATTTTGATGAATACGATATAGTGGAGAATCTTCACTAGTTTAAATGACCATTCGGCTCCTTTGATGCCTAGTTGCACTATTTGTTAAGAACTTCGGGATCGTAGTTTACTTGCTATTTCATAAGGGTATAACCCTGTGTTTTTTTTTTGTTGCTCCACGGTCTTTGTTTAATGATTTGGTTGAAAAAGGTTTTAGCCTTGCGTACTAGGGAACCCTAACAGGTCCGATATGTAACTATGAAATCCATTTGGATGGAATGGACCCAGAACCTAGGGTTCTCTTGCACTTATGAATAACGGTTTGATTTTGTGAAGAAATGGTGTGATTTGAAATGAGGGTTAAGAAATGTGCAAAAAAATGTTATTGTAATAATGAACAATAATGGTTGTTGTAGATAACAGTTTCCTGTAGCTTCACCATCATTGTTGATGTTTAAGTTTTGGGATAAGTTCGACTGTCAGAAGTTTTGTAATGAAAAAGCCATGGTGTCTATTTTAATTTGCAATGTATCCTACCTGTAGTTTTTTTTATTGTTATTTGGCTTGCAAAAAGCCTCTGTACCCATAATTTAACCTGTGTAACAAGGTTTGATGATGTGAATGTTTGTGATGTTGAGATATGTTCTTACTAGGGTTATGAGCTGTCCATAAATATTAATACTGAATCATGTTTTATGCTAAGTGGTGAATACTGTCTTGAAGAAATTTCGAAATGCTAGTTAGGGTTTGGAAAAGAAATGTCTAAAGTTTGCCATGAACGGTTTTGACGAGAGGTTTATGAACTGTGCATTCGAAGGATATTGCCGAAACTAGGGTATGTGGTAACATAGGGTCTGGTACTACTGTGCATAGATTTTGTATATTAACTATGGAATGAAATGGGTGATGAAATAATAGTTTTACATATAATAATTTTGTGCAGAGAATAGATTTTGCAGATGCTATAACTCTAGACTATCCTTTACTTGAAAACTTTAAGGAAATAAATGTTGAATTACACCATATTTATTATCTTAGAAAGATGTAACTGAAATGGGAACATATAAATCTTGTGCAGAAATTAATTCTTGTAGCTGTTATTATTCTTGAAAATACAATTGCTTAAAAAAACATGAAATGTATAAGATTGATGTGCATTTGCTTACTGGCTGAAAAAAATAGAGTTAAAAGAAATATATAGAACTATGCAGAAACATACTGTGTTTTTATTTCCTGTATTAATTAAATGAATTCTATACTACGGTTGATGCTATACTGGGATGATTACTGTGTTTTTAATATAGGACAAAATTCTGACAAGAACATTACTATAATCATGTTTCCAATCAATGGCATTCTGCCTATCACTTATCTTCTTTAATCTACTTCTCTATACTAGAGTACGATGTAGAAAACAACATGGGGAAAAATACAGAGAAGGATTTCATTCTATCATTTCATTCAATCATTCAGTCTCTAAAAGAAAACATAATCCCTTTCAGAAAGTAAAAGCAAGAATTAACAGAAGAACAAGTAGAACCTGAACCAGTAGATAAGTGGACAAACACCCAAGAATCCTGTTCCACCCAACCTGCTCCTAAAAGCAGCCAAGATGCCTGCCTTAGGACCCCCGAGCCTGTTCACTGAACCACCAGGAGGAAGAAAGCGTGGAAGCTTAGGTCTTCAACTTGCATGCAGCAATTAGTTTATCCAGTCTTGAATACTCAGCAGTCAAAGGGACCTGCACCAGCACCTCTGGATTTCCTTCTCAGAATTCATTTGCAGACTTACAATTGCACTCTCACATAGCCTCCCTAATTTGAATCCCTCATTCATCACCTGATGCACATGAGGAATATTTCTGCAAAAAATATTGTAAGAGCTGCCTGCTCACTTCCCCACTTGGGAATAATTCCACAATTTGAGGGGTAGTTGTCCCATAACCAATAGCTAGTGGTGGAGTGCAAATGCTGCCATCTATCCCATGCCTTCTAGCAACTCCCATTCCTCCTAGTGGGTCAGTGAACACTCTTGTAACAGCTTTCTTGAGTGTTTGTCTCCTATTTTAATTTATTAAATAATAATAATGAGTCATTACAGTCATCTTTGACCAGATTTGGTCATAATTACAAAACTTTGTAATTATAATTTAGCAAAAAGTATTTGGCAAAATAAAATAATTATTCTCAAAATTTGGGTAGGTGACATACACCCCCCCCTTAAGTCTCAACATCGTCCTCGATGTTGTTTATTCACTCTCTAAGTGTTCCTGAAACAGAGTTGGGTATGCTTCCCGCATACTACTTTCCAACTCCCAGGTTGCCTCCGTTGGGCTAAGGTGCTTCCATTGCACCTTTACCTGCCCAATGGTGCGATTTCGGAGTAAAGTTTCCTTCCTTTTGAGGATACAGTCCGGTTCCACCGAAAAATTGCCATCTTGTTCCACCTATACATCATTCCAATTTACAACATGAGTAACATCATGTACATATTTCATTAACAATGAAACGTGAAAAACATTATGTATTTTGAGGTTTGAGGGCAAGGCCAATTGATATGCCATGGGTCCAACCCTTGACAAAATTTTGAAAGGACCACAATACTTGAGTGCCAGTTTGGCACAGCTTCCCAATTTCAAGGAACTCTTTTTCGACATTACCTTAAGAAAGACATGCTCACCAACCTGGAACTCTCTATGAGTTCTTCTGAGGTGTGCTCGACTTTTCTTCCTATCTTGGGCAGCTTTAAGATTTCTCGGTACCTATTTCACAATTAGTTCTAACTCCTGCAACAATTCAGGTTCTAAAATAACCCTATTAACTGGATCACTCCAAGAAACTGGTGTGTTACATTTCCTACCATAAATAATTTCAAATGGGCTAAGCTTGGCTGATTCCTGGTAGTGATTGTTATATGCAAATTCTGCTAAATGCAGATAGTCCTCCCATTTACCAGGTTGATCCTTAACATACATTCTTAGCATGTCTTCCAAAATCTGATTCACCCTTTTTGTCTGTGCATCTGTTTGGGGATGAAATGCGGTGCTGAAATTTAAGGTGGTATTCAACCCTTTAAACAAGGACCTCCAAAAATTTCCTGTAAATTTCGAGTCACGGTATGAAACTATTACCTTTGGTATCCCATGTAGTCGAAAAACCTGCTTCATGAAAATTTATGCGATGTCTGGAGCCTTATGAGTAGTCTTTATAGGAATAAAATGTGCTGCCTTGCTAAGTTTATCCACTACCACCATGATGGAGTCATTTTGTCTTTGATTCTTTGGTAACCCAGTGATAAAATCTATACTTATGATTTCCCATTTCCAGCTAGGTATAGGTAATGGCTATAATAATCCAGCAGGATGTTGATGTTCCACCTTTACTTTTTGATAGTCAAAACACTTAGCTATATATTATGCTAATTCATCCTTCATTCTGGGCCAATAGTATTCCTTTCGTAACATACTGATGGTTTTCTGATAACCTTGATGGCAAGAGTAGTGGCTTTTGTGCATCTCTTCCAAAATCAGAATTTTTACTGTTGGTATGTTGGGTACATACAATTTGTTTTTGTACAACAACAATCCATTTTCCTTCAAGCTGTAATCTGTCATAGTATTTTCAGAACTATTTTCTGCTGCCCTTTCATGTAATTTTCTGTATTCCTCATCATTTTTAATCCCTTCTAAAATCTGTTTTTCCAAATCTGATGTATATGTGCTGATGGATGTAATGAAATTTATCCTTGCATTAGGACTTAACGCATCAACAACCTTGTTCTCTTTCCCTCTAATGTGTTGAATTTCAAAGTCGTATTCACTTAGAAAAGCCAGCCATCTAGCTTGCCTAGCATTCAAATTTGTCTAATCTAGTAAATATTTCAGCCCCATGTTATCCGTCATTAAGGTAAATTTTCTGCCAATAAGGTGGTGACACCACATTTTCAAAGCATGAATTACTACTAATAATTCTAGATCATAAGTAGAATAATTCTTCTCATGTATTTTCAGCTTTTTGGATTCATAGGCTATAGCAGGTCACTCCTGTGTTAGGACTCCTCCAAGTCCGTCATTACATGCATCTGTACATACTACAAAATCCTTAGTAGGATCTGCAATCCTCAAAATAGGTGCTGTAGTTAGTAATTCTTTCAACTTTCTAAAATTGTCCACGCACTTTTGATCCCATACAAAATTCTTTTCTTTCTTCTGCAAGGACGTTATGGGGTTTGCAATCTTTGAAAATGCTTCAATAAATTTTCTGTAATATCCAGTAATACCCATAAATGATCGTACATCCGACACATCTTTACGGACTGGCCATTCATTAATGGATTCTATCTTAGCGGGGTCAACTAAAATTCTTTCCTTGGAGATTATGTGTCCTAAGTACTGAATCTTGTCCTTGTAAAAATCACACCTACTGAACTTAGCATATAACTGGTGATCTCTCAGAACTTGCAGAATGATACGCAGATGTTCATCATGCTCTTCCTTGCTCTTAGAATATACTAAAATGTCATTGATAAAGACAATGGCGAATTTATCCAAGTATTTTTTGATGTATATGTAACTTCGGAATGTATTTCACATATATGTATATTGTATTCCTATAGAGATGTTATTATTCCTCTATACGGAAGTGTCGTCATTTATATTGTAAGTGTTGTAACTTATACTTGATGGGTTATTAGACCACCTTGTTGGGGTCGGCCTTGTATAAGTCATGTGGGTCAAAGGGTTATTATACCACCCTATTGGGTGTCGGCCCAGTCAGCATTGTGTTATGTGGTTAAGTTGAGGCCAACCTAGTAAAGGTTATTAGGCAAGTCAAGTCAAGTATAAATAGAGTGCGGGAGGCACTCTATTTCATCTTTCTATTCTCTCACACACACTTTGGAGAGTGGCACACTTGTGGAGGAGGAGAATCTACTGCTAGGAGATGTCTATCTCTTATGCTTGGGTTGTATCATTGCTCTATCTATCTCTGAGGAAGTTATTGGGGTTTTTCACCTTTATGGTTTTCCCCAAGTAAACTCTATGTCTTTTGTGTGCTTGCATTATTGTGTCCATGATTGATATACTGTAGATATGTTGTACATGTTGTTCTCTCAGTTAAGATCCTAGATCAGATTGAATTAAATTTTCAAAAACTAACATGGTATCAGAGCTAGCTTGAAAGAAGGCATGGTATGGCATGTATGACACTTGTTCCACTTGTGATGCTAGGGCTTGATATAGCAAAAACCAGTCATCATATAACTTTCGCTATAAATCCATTTTGGAAATGTTTTCGGATCGGAAGATTTTACAGGTTGAATATAAGATCCCCATGTACCTTGTGTCCAAAGAACAACTTCTAATTCGTTGTACTTTGTGTTTTATGATCTGTACAATCTAGGGTTTCTGCCTCTTCCAGATTTGAGTCATAAACAGGTGACCTAGGAAAAAAAGGTCATAACTTGGGCTAGTAAGCTCCAAATGAAATTTTGTAAAAAGTGATAGGTAGTTCACAGAAATTACTTTCTCGGGTAACTTGTTTAGAGGCCGAAACTGAAACAGTGACACATGGCACGCCGTACAAGTTCTCTCTCCTGTTTTATCCCATAAACATGTCATGTTGCGACACTTGGAATAACTCTCTCTCAGAGAATCCAATTGAGGTCATACCTATGGGTTTGGAAAGATGATAGGTCGGGCTACAACAAATAGAAGTTTCAGACCCTGGGGATTGGAAATTTTAGATTTACAACAGAAACAATCAGGTGCATATTTCTGTCAAAACATAATTATTTTTGAGCACCTTCATTCATGGCTTTGGGAATTTAGGGTTTCGGAGAAAGTTGGAATTTTTGTAGTTGGAGACAACGGCTGGATGCTACTTATCAAAATCAAAATTTAGAGACCAAGATCATATTTTTTGGTTGGGAAGAAGGTCGGGCTTGATCAAACCCTAGTTCGGGACTTTGATTGGAAAGATGGAAAATTAGGGCTTCTGCAAAAGGTGGAATTTTTGAAGTCTATGAACACGACTGGAAGATCCTCAGAAAAATTGAAGTTTACAGTTTTGGATCGAACCTTTTGGTTGGGAAGAAGGGTGGGATTTATCAAACCCTAGTTTGGGATCCTGTCTAGAAGATCCGGAAGGTTCAAAGGTAATTTTGGGGGGTGAAACTTTGCAGTTTTCAAATTCTGAGTATACTGGCTTGATCAGATCATCAAGGCACATATTTCTATCCTTTCAAAGTTTTAAATTCAAAGTTTGAATTTTTAGGCTTTCTCTGACAAACCTTAATACAGCTCCAGATCTAGTTCCTGCAAATCAAGTGGATTGGGTTAATCCTAGAAGAGAATGGATTGGTCACCTGCATAAGTGAAGAAGTTCCTGTTTCAGAGGGAGATGAGGCTAAGGCCTTACATAAGAAGATTACAAGCAATCTCGACAGGTATGACTTATCCAGGTTTGTTTCGACATTTGTTCATGATTAAGTTTATGGTATGTTTGTCTTCATATTATTACGGTTAGTACAAGCTTGATTAAATTTAGACTGGTCATATCACCTTAATAAAATTATGAATGCATGATAGAAGATATTCATTGATTAGGGTGTTGACACTTATGATTGTACTAATGCATTATGGTGTTGTATGAGATTTATGTTGTCCACTAACATGAATGGTACACCAAGAAAGACAAATCATGTTCTAGTTCAAGAACATATGATCATGGTGACATGAAGACAAAGATTCATCCATTGTCATGGACCACTTAGAAGATCTATTTACGAGGTATGTATAACTTGGTTCTATAATGGTTAAATTATGAGATATGCAGGTTACTAGCACAAGTCATTGAAGAGAACAAGAAGACATCATGTGGGTATGTTAGACAATAACCAACTAACATATTGATCCAATTATCTTTTTCCTATATAAAGTTAGAATCCTACCTTGTGTTAGGATCTCTTATATAAGTATACACGGTATGATTGGTTATGATTATCTATGAAGTTAGAAATTTGAATAATCATAAGTGTATGCATATTATGTTTCTTACCTTAATTGATGATATGACTAACCAGAAGAGTCATGAAAGTATAGGTTTGAGTAATCACGGGTTTAGGCATATTATGTTTCTTACTTTAATTTATGATATGACTAACCATAAGAGTCCTTGAATACTAATGCTTATTATTTATGTTTGAAATGATCATGACTATACATGCTTAAGATTATTGTGTTGAGAATATACTAATAAATGTATGATTATGTATGAGATCTCGAGGATAGCACAATAATGATACTTGTAAGCATGCATAGTGATCGAGCATGGATATAATTTCAAGGATAGGTAATCTAGGAAGCAAAGATCAAGAGGGAGCACACTCTAGTAGTTTCTGCAAGGATGCAGATATCCAGAGGGAGTCGACCACTTCTCACAATCCACATCAGAATGGAGTTGCAAAGATTCAAAGGGAGTCCACCCAAAAACCAAACAAAGATAAGTATTTGAATTGTCATTTCTTACAAAATTGTTTGTTTAAATAATGTTGTTCAATTATGTATATGCTTATGTTCCTAGAATTAGGTTTTGAATTATGCATATTAGAATAATTGCATTAATGAACAGTATACTACTAATATGCATGTGATGGGTAAGTGGCCTATGGCACTATACAACATTCCATTGCGACTTATCAAGAATGAAACCTCTTTGCTGACATATTGGGAGTTGTGCACACTCTTAACGATGTTCTGGTAGAGATTGGAAGGAATCTAGAAAGTTACAGGATATGGATGAATGTTGTATTGAAGCATTAGCTAAAATAATTGCCTGACTGTATGACATATTTCTTTATGTGTAAGAATTTGTTCTGAAAACTATGAGATGTTTCTAATCATGCAATTTAACTTGTTTTGTAGGAAAGATCGTATACCTTCACCTACAAAAGAAGGACTACAACATTTGTTCCAGTAACAAAGATATCTATTAAAGATATTGAAGTTCCCAGGATATGGGATGAAGTAACGGAAGAATGCCATGATCGAGGAGTACCAGTCGATCATGAAGAATGATGTTTTGGATGCAGTCCCAAGACCTGAAGGCAAGTTTTTTGTGACTTCCAAATAGATCTATAAGATCAGGCATGCTGCAGATGGTAGCATGGAGAAATACAAAATGAGGTTTGTAGCTCATGGCTTCTCCCAGAAAAAAAGGAATTGAGTATGAAGAGACTTCTACACCTATAGCCAGGCACACTTCCATCAGATCAGTACTTGCTCTGGCTACAGTGATGAAATGGAAGATACACCAGATGGATGGTGTAGTCGAAGAGGAAGTGAATGTGGAGCAACCACTTGGTTTTGAGACACATGACGGGAAGTCATATATGTGCAGAACTTGGTATGGTAGGACAGACAACTTTCTATCCAGTTTGGGATTTACCAAGAGTAAAGCGGATTCCAACCTTTACTACAAGGTTGAGGAAGGCAATCCTTTGATACTACTTTTGTATGTGGATGACCTGTTTACTATAGGTGAAGATAGATTGATTGCCGACACGCAGCGGAAGCTTGCTGCCAAGTTCGAGATGAAGAACTTGTGGATGATGCACTGCTTTCTAGGCATGGAGGTGTGGCAGAGTGCAGATGGAATCTTCCTTGGACAAGGGAAGTTTGTAGTAGAGATCCTGAAGAGGTTCGAGATGATGAACTGCAAGGACATGGCCACACCTCTAATCCAGTTGATGTTACTTTGTATCATCAAATGATTAGATCCTTGATGTACCTGACGAACATGAGGCCAGATATTTGCTTTGCGGTGAACACTTTGATCCAGTTCCTGACAGATCCCAAAGGTGTTCACCTGGTTGCTGTAAAGCATATTTTGAGGTACCTAAAGGGTACAGTTGATTATGGGCTCAAGTATGATGTGAATCAAAAGTTTAACCTACAGGGTTATGCTAATTCAGATTGGGCAGGAAGTACTGCAGATAGGAAGAGCACTTCTGGGCGCTGCTTCAGTATGGGATCAGGTGTGATCTCTTGGTTTAGCAGGAAGCAGTCCTGTGTAGCACTAAGCACAACCGAGGAAGAATATGTTGCAGCCTGTTCGGCTAGTTGTGAGCGAGTATGGCTTCGGAAGCTACTGTTTGAGTTATTTGATCTACCGCTGGAGGCTACTGGTATATTTTGTGACAACCAGAGTTGTGTGAAGCTGTCTGAGAACTCGGTGTTCCACAACAGGTCGAAATACATAGAGATCAAATATCACTATATCA
This sequence comes from Larix kaempferi, assembly GCA_027924585.1. Lineage (NCBI taxonomy): Eukaryota > Viridiplantae > Streptophyta > Pinopsida > Pinales > Pinaceae > Larix > Larix kaempferi. Next base: position 3,667,184 of record BSBM01000619.1, read on the forward strand.
GGGATATGGTGCAGAGGAGAGCAGTGAAGCTCCTGTATGTTGCGACAGATGAGCAGATTGCAGATGTGCTGACGAAGCCACTAGCCAGAGTGAAGTTCGAGTACTTCAGAGAGAGGCTTGGTGTTCTTCAGATTGACGACACTTCAAGGAAGAAGTGATGGAGACATTTGTGGTAGCCATTCCTAGCATGGTGGAATGGGGATCCTTGACATGGTTGTGGATGTAAGTGCTGGATGATGAGCATCAGGATGATGTTCTAGTTTCTACTCTGTATGATCAGTTGGATCATTTATGTATGTACGCATCATGTTGGATGCTTGGACCATGTATCTGTATATGTATCAGGTGGATACGTTGTATTATCAGGTAGATCACGTATGTTGATATGTATCAGGTAGATACATTGTGTGGATCATGTATCTATGTATGTATCAGGTGGATACATTGTGTATGGTGATATGTATCAGGTAGATACTTGGCATGCATCAGGTAGATGCATTGTATGATTAGGATGATTGTGGATGACAAGCTTCTCCAGATGACATGCATCAGGATGATCATGTTTACATCAGGATGATGTATGGAGAGTATCAGGTTGATACTCTGTAGCTGTGGACATGTTGTGCAGATGAGCATGTAAGTAGACCAGGGAGATCTGGATAGGATGAAAAAGGCCTCAGATGCTCTTCTGAGGCATAGCTTTGGGAGGACATGTAAGTAGACCCGGGAGATATGGACATGATGAAAAAGGCCTCAGATGCTCTTTCGAGGAATTGTCCTATGGCATGTAAGTGGACCTAGAAGATCTGGATAGGATGAAAAAGGCCTCAGTTGCTCTTTCGAGGCATTGCCATGACCACATGTAATATGCTCCTAGGAGATCCGACAGGTAGAGCTATGTGCTCGTAATAGCCTGGGATGCTTCAGCCAGGTTTTGTGGTGGATCACATGTAATGTGCTCCTGGGAGATCCGACAGGTAGAGTTGTGTGCTCATAATAGCCTGGGATGCTTCAGCTAGGTTTTGTGGTGAGATCACATGTAATGTGATCTTGGGAGATCCGACAGGTAGAGATGAGTGCTTGTAATAGCCTGGGATGCTTCAGCCAGGTTTTGTGATGGGTCACATGTAATGTGCTCCTGAGAGATCCAAAAGGTAGAGCTATGTGCTCGTAACAGCCTGGGATGCTGCAACCAGGTTTTGTGACGCACGTAATAAGTCCTGAGGATTCCACAGTATGGCTAGTGATGATGAAGACTTGCAGATGGTGGGCCTGCATCCAGTATGAAAAAGGACTGGCTTTGTAGAACTTCCTATGACGAGTAGATTCAGAGATTGATTGAGATCGCAGCAGCAGTGACGATGACGATGACTCGATGATGATTATCCAGTGACGATGATCCAGAGAAGAAGACTTGTGCTAGAAGACCTGTGTCGAGAAATACCTTCCTAGTCAAGAGGGAGTGTTGATGTATATGTAACTTCGAAATGTATTTCACATATATGTTTATTGTATTCCTATAGAGATGTTATTATTCCTCTATATGGAAGTGTTGTCATTCATATTGTAAGTGTCGTAACTTATACTTGATGGGTTATTAGACCACCTTGTTGGGGTCGTCCCTGTATAAGTCATGTGGGTCAAAGGGTTATTAGATCACCCTATTGGGGGTTGGCCATGTGGGTCAAAGGGTTATTAGACCACCCTATTGGGTGTCGGCCCAGTCAGCATTGTGTTATGTGGTTAAGTTGAGGCCAACCTAGTAAAGGTTATTAGGCAAGTCAAGTCAAGTGTAAATAGAGTGCAGGAGGCACTCTATTTCATCATTCTATTCTCTCACACACACTTTGAAGAGTGGGACACTTGTGGAGGAGGATAAGTTGCTGCTAGGAGATGTCTATCTCTTATGCTTGGGTTGTATCATTGCTCTATCTATCTCTGAGGAAGTTATTGGGGTTTTTCACCTTTATGGTTTTCCCTAAGTAAACTCAGTGTCTCTTGTGTGCTTGCATTATTGTGTCCATGATTGATATACTGTAGATATGCTGTACATGTTGTTCTCTTAGTTAATATCCTAGATTAGATTGAAGTAAATTCTGAAAAACTAATAGTATTTGTGCAGAATCTTATTCATTAGGCACATAAACGACGCCGGGGCATTAGTCAACCCAAACGACATGACCACAAACTCATAATGTCCATATCGAGTTCTAAAGGCTGTTTTGAAAATGTCTTCATCCTTCACCCGAACCTGATGATATTCTAACCATAAATCAATCTTTGAGAATATCATTGCTCCGCGCAGTTGATCAAATAGATCGTCAATGCGGGGAAATGGGTATCTATTCTTGATTGTCATTTTATTCAGTTGAAGATAATCTATGCAAAGTATTAAGGTGCCTTCTTTCTTCTTAACAAAAATGATCGGTGCTCCCCAAGGAGACATGCTAGGTCTTATATACTTTTTATCAATCAGCTCTTTCAACTGAGATTTTAACTCATTCAACTCTAGTATATTCATCCTATATGGAGCTTTGGAATTTGGCACTGCACCTGGTATTAACTCAATAGTAAAATCTAGATCTCTTTTAGGAGGTAATCCTAGAATCTCTTCGATAAAAACATCTTGGAATTCATTTAGGATAGGTATGTCTTCTATTTTCAATTTGTCTGTTGTAGTACATAACTCCTCATTTACTACATTTACTACAAACATTTGGCACCCTTTTCTAACTGCTTCCTTTACTTGCATAGCTGAAATATGTCTAAGGGATGTTTTTCTAGGAACACCCTTCACATCTGCTGTCCTTCCTTCATCATTCAAACAAGTGAAACTTTTCTCATAACAATTCAGGATGACATGATGGGCTTCTAACCAGTCCATTCCAATTAATATTACATATTATCCTAAAGGTAGAATATTTAACTTGATCTGTGTTGTTAGCTGATTCATAGATAAAACACAACTGTCCACGAAATCATAAACTTTTCTTTTTGTTCCTGTTGCTAGTCTAACTAACCAAGATTTATTGATTTTTTTTGTTTTCAACTTACAACTTTCTACAATATCTAGTGATATATCACTCAGAATAGCACCTGGATCAATCAAAATAGAAACTGGATGGTTTTGTAGCTTACCTTCAACCTCTACCATTGAGACTCGATGTTCTGCTTGCCGATTGTCTAATGCTGCATTAATTCTGGGTACTTCTCATGCCAAATCTCCCACTGTAGCTTCAGCTTGTATGGAATGAATTTGGTTGGCTGTCCGCTTCCTAAGGGGACAATCTGAAGCATAATGAGGACCTTGACACTCAAAACATTTTATAGGCGGCTTCTGATCATTGGTTCAGGAAACATTGGGAACATTTATGGGAGCTGTAAATTTCTGTTGCAACTTATTTTTGGAAATGTTCCCTTGAAAATTTCGATTCTGAATTTTTTTCTTTTGGAACCTAGAATTGCCACTAAACCTGAAATTTTTCTTTTTTTGCTCAAAGTTACTGGGTTTATGATTTTTCTAGTTAGATACTCCTTCTCTTTCCCTGTTCTGATCAAAGCCAAAAGTTGCTTTCCTCATGGCTTCTTCTAACGTTTTTGGGTTATCGTACTCTATTATGTCCTTGATGTTGAAGGGTAGGCAACTCAGGTACCTATGAACCTTGGGTTTTTCTTCTGCTAGGTATGACACATAGCTTAGCAAATTTAGAAACTTGATGTTCAGTTCTTTCATGTTCATCATTCCCAGCTTTAGATCATAGAATTCTTTGGATTTTTCTTCATAATACTGCTCAGATAAGAATTTCTTTTTGAAGTATCTTTCAAAAGTACTCCAACTCACCTCTCTATCCTTTATGCCTTTTACTCTTTTGAGGTCCTGCCACCAAATATCTGCCTTCCTGTAAGACCCCTCCTTTAGGGTCCCCTTGAATTGTACCTGAAACTTTAATAACTTCATACAAACAAATTAGCCATTATAGTTATTGGAAAAATAACATAAAAGAGTGAATAACTTAACAAAAATAAGCAAAACCTTAACCTGTCAACCCGATCCAGCTAGTCCATTGTTGTCTGCGTCTTCCGTAGGATCCCTCCAGCAAAGCTCGTTTAACCATAGGCGAAGCAACCGTTAGCTTCGCCACCCAACCATAGGCTCATGCTTTCAGTCGCATGGCCTCCCCCGAGCTTTGGGTCGTAGAGCTCACACAAGTATTTCAGAAATTCAGCTTGGGCTTCCCTTCCCACCAGGATTTCTAAGCCAAACCCTTAGATAGCAGCAAGTCTTTGAGGCATTCGAAAATTACAACAATCGTCCAAATTATGGGCCCTTTACCCATTCCCCAAGCCTTCCTTATAAAGGAAAATCTCATGCGACACATGTCGCTTCATGCATAATTAAATATTTTTAATTAATTATTTAATTAAAACACTCACCCATCCAAGTGTCAGTTTCTCTGGGAAGTGCACCAACACCCCTAAGTTTGCTCCAGTTTGTCCCCCCAGATATTTTAATTAACTCCTAGCTTTTAGTTGACTAGCTGTCTAATCTTAGGATTCTATTTTGCTCCTAAATAATGATTTCTATTATTTTAAATGCTCAACAAAAATAACTATTCATGTGTAAATGCCTAAATTATTTTTATGCATTTGCTAAGTAATAATCTAGAGTTATTCTCATAAGTTTTTATGCAGTTAAATTTAACAATCAAACTCACTAGGATCACGGTGCCGCGCCGTTGGGCTCCTAGTTCCTTAATTTTAATTCCCTGACATGGCACCACTCCGTTGGGTCCAGTCATCCATGGTTTCCATTCCTTGGCATGGTACCGCATCGTTGGGTCCTTGCGTCCATTCTTTCCGTTCTCGACAGGGTACCGCATCGTCGGGTCCTTCTGCCACCATGTTTCCGTTTTGACTTGCGGGAACTCTTGTAGGGATTTTAGGAATCGTTACCATACATCCTCCGTCTACATGCTATCTAGGGACTAATGGCGCTGAGGAGTGAGTCCGTTCTCACTGCGCGCCCCTCAACTCGTACGTGACCAGCTCCGTCGTGGCCTACCTCGTACGCCCTCACGCATTCCTCTTGAGCAAGCGGATCAGTGCTTATCTGCTCATGCGTGGTATTCTTGTCGGAAGTCGACATCGTCGTCGCTCCCCCTGTGTGTGATTTACCTGTACTCTACGACCCGTCATATTCCTTTGTGTGTCCTTCGGTGAACCGTTTCACCTGTCGCTACACACATTTCTCACAAACATATGTCATTATTTTATTGATTTACAATCAATCGTAATCATAAATATACTCAAAATAAAATCAAAGGATTATTTTATTAATGTTTCAAACAGTCGGGTCACTAAGCAAGTGCCCTCAATGTCTACAGTAGTCTAGGGGCACTACATACACCCCTACTTATTTAGAACTTCGTCCCGAAGTTCAGAATAAATGCGGAAAGCTATGACGCATCTCAGTTGCGTCCTCCCAAGTCACAAAGCTAGGGCTGTAGCTGTCCTACAATACTTTGACTTGACCAATCAAGGCTAAGCATTTAAGCAAGAACTGATCAATCAATTATCCCAGTCCACTAATTCAATTCATTAATTCATTTATCAACTACAGTCATGCACATCATCATGTGATTCTCCCTTATTAAGACACATCCTAACTCGAAGGGCCACTTTATTGAAGTCAGTTCCGCCGGGTCACTCGACAGGTGCTCTTAACGTCCATAGTCATTTTAGGGGCATTACATACACCCCCTCTTGTATAGAACTTCGTCCTGAAGTTTAAATTTTGTTCTTACCCTTACGACACTAGGCTTAACTTTTAATTTCCTATTCTCATCTTCTTGTCATTCTCTTCTATTTTTCTCCAATTATCAAGGCTTTAAGCACTAGTGACTCTAATCGTAAGTTTTTCTTTTTCATCCAACCTGGTTCCAATACATCCTTATGAACTCAATCATAACCAGTGTATTGTAAATCCAATAATGCCTTCATAAATGTCAATACCAACTTAGATCTGCAAAGGTCTCCGATATCCAAACTTATTTACAAGCTATACAGCATCAATAGCCACCCATTAGTTAGAAAATCACCATCAAGCAAGATTCCAAATATATTTGGTCATCATTCCCTCCAAGACGAGAAGGTAAACATCAAAACGTATTCTATCAATCGAAGATGGGTAAGACATGGTCACATTTTTAACAAATCAAGAGAGAGAAACCCTCAAATATTTCAAAACCAATTTCCATAAGGTTACTTCCAAAAACCCCTAAATGTTGGTTCTCAAATCGAAAGGATTCTTAGGGTTGGAACTTAACGGTTTAGTCAGACATATTAAAATTTATCTCTTAGTCCTTTCGTCAATATCATTAGTCAAGATTATCAGATCCTTACCTTGATTCATCATTCATGTTGTTATAAGACCACTTTGTTAGTTTCATTAATTCATACTATGTTCGTTTTCTCATCCTCATTGAGTTCTATCTCGGGGTTAGTTGTCTTTTCATCAAAGGTTGACTATGTCCTCAGGTTAGCTGCATTACGTTCAGTTCAGTGTGTTGATCATCTCCATACATCGTTTTACTAAAGTTGTCTTCATTTGGTCCTTTCGGTGGACTTCCCAAGTTTCTTCTTATGTATCTGTATAGTCTCATTGAGTCTTGTCTTAAGGTCTAGTCGTCTTGAGTTGGCATTTTCGGGGAACTTTCCCCATTAATAATTCGTCATTTACAATTTCCATGGTCATGTTGAGTTTGTACTTTTTCGTCCTCATTAACATTATTTTCATGCTAGAAATTAGTTTCGCTCGGCTTAGCTCATTATGATAGTAGCATCAATATCTTGTTTTCGAATTCCTAAATTTGTTTCACCCTCTCGACTATCTTTCAAAGTCTCGTCAATCTGAATATCTCGGTGTTTTGTTCGTTAAAAGTTATATCAACTTACATCCTTGTTATATGTCTTGCAACACTCTTTATTCAATGATTGTTTTCCCCAAATCACATATTTCACCTTAAGGTTTTGTTCAAATAAACCATTGTGCTATACTTCTCTAGAAAATAGGGGAATTAATACTCGTCATTACCGGACATCGGAAATCATGCCATCAAGGTTTCGATGTCAAATTCCCAAGTTGTCTTGGTTACATCAAGCTTTTTATAAGTCCATGTTTATATTTATTTGATAATTAGTGATAGGACCAATCCCCAAATCAATTGGATCTTCTTTTCTATAATCGTATGTGTTCAATTCTTAGCTCAATCAATTGTTCTTTTATCCGGTCCCATGTACTGATCTAATTTTGATGGGTCCTAACAAGATACTAGTGGCATTGGACCAGTTAAATATAACTGTAATTCCACCCTAAGTTAGCTATAGAATACAATCTGCATACTCATAGAATGCATTATTTAATAAAATATGCCTTCTTCCAATATATGTATAAGACATACACATATCTAATTTACAATTATTTCCTTCAATTCCTATAAGATATCAAAAGTATATTTCTTACCTTTTAAATTGTAATTCTTTTCATTATGAAATAAATATACATTCATTTTCTATATGACTAAAATAAGCTTTCTCTTAACTTTCTCTTCAATATAAAAGGAATACAAAAATTACAAATTTCAATTCAAAATATCTAAAATACAATTCTTCCCAATGTAGATAAAAGATACAAATAAAGTAATGGAAAATATACATAGTTCTCAACACTATAAGTGGATACAATTATTTTCAATAAGTATTAAATGCATAAATTGTAATCCAATATGCATAAGTAATGATAACTCTACTTCAAGCTTTGTTGACACTTGAAATCCAATTTATAAATATTAAAACTACTTTTCAAACTCCACTTAAATTGTATATAAAAGCAAATGACTTCTACGATCCAACCTTGTCTTTATTTTATTTTATTTTATTTTTAATATGCATAATTCCCTTAGTATAAGTGAAGAGATTTCCTTTTCACCAAATGAGATTGTATGATTTTATTTGTAATCAATTATAAAGTTCTTCTAAATTCAACGACTAAATAAACATTTTATTTTCCTTTATAATTGGAACATACAATGTCTCCTTTCAAATAATTATAATCGAAAATAAATGAGAGTGAGGTCTTAATTCTTTAAAGAATCAATCGACTGCGTTCGGTTTTCTAATGAGTTTTCATGAGCCACCACGTGGATGTGGTAGACTGGATGTACACATATTTATATAATTGATGCTTTAAAGATTGCCAAGTTTGGATACAAGGATGATTATGCTAACAGATCTGGCATCTCGAGAATTTACAGAATCGCGTCGTGATAATGAAAACACCTATTTAAAGATTGCCAAGTTTGGATACAAGGATGATTATGCTAACAGATCTGGCATCTCAAGAATTTACAGAATCGCGTCGTGATAATGAAAACACCTATAATGACGTCTTACACCCTGTTAACTAAAGACAAAGATCAGCGAAAGATGCGTAAGCAGTTATTTTGCTTTGGTGGTTACAAAACCATAGTTCCAAGTGTCACCGAGTGTTGAACACAGTGAATCTAATACACGCATGCCTTGAGTATTTAACGCCGATAAAGAATACACATATGTCATTCCCAACTACGACTAAGCATTACATAATGTAAAACCAAAACGTCTCATTTAAGGTTGGGCGAATTACAAGGGGATTTCCATCTAAAACAAATCGATGGTAATAATTCACGACTGACAGAAAATTTATTACACTTCATGGCAGCATTAAGTTAAATCCTAAATAATAGGAATTCGTTTAGAATGAAAGTCGTCAACACAAGCAGTTCCAAATCATATGCTTCTTTACTGGGCAGAAATATGAATGCGTAGGATAAGTCCTACGCTTTCGGGATCTTCAGTTCGAACAGGAGATGAATTATTATAGTTGCAGAAGAGAATCACAGATAAGCCTTGTATTAAAATGCGCAGGTGTTCAGAGATAGTTAAGCAGATAGCATATAAATGGAAATTAAAGACTCAAAGGTATCAAGATCAGGTTGATCATCAGATCGATCCTGGACAGGGTTGATACGAGGAAGATCGGAATCTTAAAGGCACGGTGGCAAAATATTTATCGAAAATTTCTGTTCATCAAGAAAATGAATTCGAATAATGACTCAGAGTTATAAGGACTACACACGATCGACAAGAGGATACGGATGGCAGAGGTGAGCACACACACCTCCAGAGTCGTACATCTGGTTGCCCGATCGGATTGATTCCGTTTTCAGCTTTAAAATTGTGAAAGGAAAGAATTAAGAAGCAAACACATGAATCAGTCGATCCTCAGATCGATTAGTCCTCAGTTGTTGATAATAATACGAAGTTTGAGACACAACGATAAGCAAATCCTGGTTGGTTCCGTTTCGTTGGAGGTCGATGGTGATGAATTTGTCATTAATTTAAGTGTGCAATGGCTCAGTTTTTAGTCCACCTCCCCGGATCGATTATAATCTTGGTTAAAAAAAATGATGAAATTGCAGAATGAGCACCTAGATGCACAGGTTGAGATCGATCCCCAGGTCGATCTGATGGGCGAGTTGAGGTGTTGCTATCAGTCCCGAAATGGTTAATGGGTTTATTTAAAACGACCTACTGGAAAAAGAGTGGATGATACAGAATTGCGTTGTTTCGGTCTCATCAAAATTTGTTAGATGATCAGAAGTAATAACTCGAATATATATATATATATATATATATAAAACATTAATGTATATTAGAATATACGAAAGAGCTATATTATTACGGTAAGGTCTATTATTATATATATGTGCGAGAGGATTAACAAAAGAATATAGGTAAAACAAACTATTTGTGTAAAAGATATCTCTTTTATAAAAACACTAAATCTTAGTATAGTCTAACTTCCTAAGCTTATTGATTATATTTCAAGTATAGATTCAAAGGAGTATTAACATCTTGCCACATATCGACATCCTTAGTATATCTTATACATGCATCCATAATTTACTCAATCCTTTTCTACCCTATTTATTGCATATACAAGTAATGGATCTTATTTCAACCAACGGCATGTTATGTAAACTTGGGAGAACCTTTTTCACAAAGAGACGTGTATGTATTAAGTTGCATCAGTGTTCCCTAACGAATTTGGGATTTTGGGTTGATAATAGTAATGACACATAATACTTAAACTCGACGGGATTCAATTCTGCAGTTTTAAGAATTAAAACTTCGACAATTATAAATAGATTTTACAAAGTTTAATCCTAAAACAACACAATATTTAAACTATGACTTAATCTTTGTTAGAGGCCAACGCCTTCAGAAAACATGAGAATGCTATCATATTCATCTGAAATACTGACCTGCACTGTTACCGAGACCTCTACACTAGCTGCATTTCCCTGGTGTAGTGTGATTCAAAGATCTATTAGATGTATATATAATTATATATACTACAACAAAGTTAGAATTTCTGACATCGTTACCTCGGAATTTAGCAGAGTGTATGAATATATGTATATAGGAAAAGATGATAGTTTAACTGAACTTATAAAGAGGATTAGTCTCCATGTTTTCCTATTTCAGGTCTTCAACTAAACATGGCGAATGCAGATCTAATTTTTATATTTGATAATCTCTACATTGTATTTTCAAACCAGTAGCAAACACTTCTACAGAAGACTTTCAGGTCTTTCACCAATATTGTATGCGCGTTAATGAATAGCAAACATCAAAAACTACCCTTCTCAAAATCCAAACAGAGATCCGGAATCAGAGGCCACGATTGGTATTCATTTTAATTCAGCACTCCCACGAGATCTATAATTAAGACAAAGCTCTTGATTTTTTTTGGCAATGGATAACAATTTTAAAAGCTAAAATCAATCATGCTACTCAACCGCCTGCCATCTTACATATTTGAAACAACGATTTCTTTCCAAAAAGAAAAATGCAAACAGTATTTAAACTACGTTGATCCCCAACGCCTGTGAGGATAGATCTTTCTCCATTTTCCCACATAATTATGAAATAGAGATCAAAGGATGACTTAAATCACTTAGCATAAAATAAACAGTACTCCACACAATGACATAGCATAACTAAAGATTCTCTTGGCAACCTAAACACGGGAGAATCAACACTTACCTCAAAAGTCAAACAATAATGAACTCGAGGTTGCAGCATACCAATTTACATAGAGATCTCCTCCTCGGCTTGGACACTTGACCTGAGAAATGCGAGATTTGCAGCATAGTGTAGGGCGGTAACCCAGGGCCGATCCTTTCTGTAAGATACAACCTTCTCTAGGGTATGGCGATGGAGGAGAAACTCCCCTGAAGTAGCTACGCCTCTTACCGAGTTATTGAAGCAGTCTCTACAGCAAAATATGACAGAGATTCCCCCAATACTCATCGCAACAGGTGATATCTCTATCCCCAAAACAAGATTTTTAACAGTAGTATGAAATCGACAGATCTATCTTCAGAACGTAAGGAGTATAGAATGATTTGTTCAAACCAAAAATTCTGAACAGATAGTAAATCGAGTTTTCCAACCAAAACGTACAGCGATTACATAGATATTAAAATGATAAATGTAGGCAAAGTGAAATTCTGATTCCATAAATATAAAATAAAATCAACACTGAAGTCTGGGCAGATATTAGGATCTAGAAATCTTGCCCTAGCGAAGTTTAATTAGATTGACAGAGTTCATGATCCAAAAATTAAGTTGCAGATATCAAAAGATAAAAGCGAGAGAGTATAAGACCAGGGTTCAAATATATGAATAAAATCAATGCTATAATCTCACAGAGATCATGTACACGCTGGTGCGATCTAAGGAAAAGCAGACAGAGGTTTTATATAAAATAAAATAAAAAATTGAAACAGAAAAAAATTGACTCCCTTGAGGACGCCTAATTCAGAATCCTTTAACCGTGACTGAAATTTTTCTTTTAAATGAACCAGATCTAAGCAGTAGGCTAGCTCAGATCTTGGTCTCCATAGGCAAGGCCTTGAATCAAGTTCGTTCTTAATTGGCAGAGGTCTACGAAATTAGGGTTAAATAGAATCAAATAATTACAGAGTAAAGGATCCATGTATTGACAGCATAATACTGATTGTTATCACAGTAAATGAAATTCTAAAGAACCGAAATCACGCAATACAGAATTTATCAATTTTTTTTGCAACAGGATGAAAAACAATGAGGGGATAATTGGGATCCAGTTCCGATCTGGACATGAAACTAAGTGTTGTAATAAAAATACAAACTCGATCCGGCCAATCCAAAACTGAGATTTAGATTATAAAATTCCGATCTGAAACCTAACATTTAAAATTAATACGGAGTTAAGCTACAATATGCATGCTAATATGCAGAATGTATATCAACACAGAGCTTCGCTATTTTTTTTTCAAATTAAAGATTGCAACTGAGTTTTGAAAGTACGTTATAAACCACAAACATCGATCTGATCATTCCTAAATCACCCAGCATAAAATAGGACATAGAGATCTGATTCCATCCCTAAATCGGAGAGCATTCATAAAATCAAGATGTACAAAAATTATCAGCTACAGCTGAGATCCTTAAATAGAATAGACAGAAAACAATTATCAAAAATACTGTCATACAGAGGTCTTCTAGTTGCTCAGAAAATGCGATCCATACTCTCATACATTTTGAGCGAGCAGTAACATCTTCAGGAATTTCATTTACTTACTTCTACAACAGCAACGAAAGCTCAATCCTCTAATTCTCAGAAAGATTTCTATACATAAAGGCTGTAACTAAATTTTTATCTATATAATTATAACAAGGAAAGACTACATTAAACGAATAGTACCTGTCGGGTAGTTATCTGAACCATTGATGAAGTCCTTGATAAAGTTATCGTCAATCCATGTTTTCCTTTTACGAGTTTTACCAAAAGCCCCTCGGTAGAAATACGAGTCTAGTTCCCTCAAGGCTCGATCGGCTCTGATACCAAATGTAAGACCCCTCCTTTAGGGTCCCCTTGAATTGTACCTGAAACTTTAATAAATTCATACAAACAAATTAGCCATTATAGTTATTGGAAAAATAACATAAAAGAGTGAATAACTTAACAAAAATAAGCAAAACCTTAACCTGTCAACCCGATCCAGCTGGTCCATTGTTGTCTGCGTCTTCCGTAGGATCCCTCTAGCAAAGCTCGTTTAACCATAGGCGAAGCAACCGTTAGCTTCGCCACCCAACCATAGGCTCATGCTTTCAGTCGCATGGCCTCCCCCGAGCTTTGGGTCGTAGAGCTCACACAAGTATTTCAGAAATTCAGCTTGGGCTTCCCTTCCCACCAGGATTTCTAAGCCAAACCCTTAGATAGAAGCAAGTCTTTGAGGCATTCGAAAATTACGACAATCGTCCAAATCATGGGCCCTTTACCCATTCCCCAAGACTTCCTTATAAAGGAAAATCTCATGCGACACATGTCGCTTCATGCATAATTAAATATTTTTAATTAATTATTTAATTAAAACACTCACCCATCCAAGTGTCAGTTTCTCTGGGAAGTGCACCAACACCCCTAAGTTTGCTCCAGTTTGTCCCCCCAGATATTTTAATTAACTCCTAGCTTTTAGTTGACTAGCTGTCTAATCTTAGGATTCTATTTTGCTCCTAAATAATGATTTCTATTATTTTAAATGCTCAACAAAAATAACTATTCATGTGTAAATGCCTAAATTATTTTTATGCATTTGCTAAGTAATAATCTAGAGTTATTCTCATAAGTTTTTATGCAGTTAAATTTAACAATCAAACTCACTAGGATCACGGTGCCGCGCCGTTGGGCTCCTAGTTCCTTAATTTTAATTCCCTGACATGGCACCACTCCGTTGGGTCCAGTCATCCATGGTTTCCATTCCTTGGCATGGTACCGCATCGTTGGGTCCTTGCGTCCATTCTTTCCGTTCTCGACAGGGTACCGCATCGTCGGGTCCTTCTGCCACCATCTTTCCGTTTTGACTTGCGGGAACTCTTGTAGGGATTTTAGGAATCGTTACCATCCATCCTCCGTCTACATGCTATCTAGGGACTAATGGCGCTGAGGAGTGAGTCCGTTCTCACTGCGCGCCCCTCAACTCGTACGTGACCAGCTCCGTCGTGGCCTACCTCGTACGCCCTCACGCATTCCTCTTGAGCAAGCGGATCAGTGCTTATCTGCTCATGTGTGGTATTCTTGTCGGAAGTCGACATCGTCGTCGCTCCCCCTGTGTGTGATTTACCCGTACTCTACGACCCTTCATATTCCTTTGTGTGTCCTTCGGTGAACCGTTTCACCTGTCGCTACACACATTTCTCACAAACATATGTCATTATTTTATTGATTTACAATCAATCGTAATCATAAATATACTCAAAATAAAATCAAAGGATTATTTTATTAATGTTTCAAACAGTCGGGTCACTAAGCAAGTGCCCTCAATGTCTACAGTAGTCTAGGGGCACTACATACACCCCTACTTATTTAGAACTTCGTCCCGAAGTTCAGAATAAATGCGGAAAGCTATGACGCATCTCAGTTGCGTCCTCCCAAGTCACAAAGCTAGGGCTGTAGCTGTCCTACAATACTTTGACTTGACCAATCAAGGCTAAGCATTTAAGCAAGAACTGATCAATCAATTATCCCAGTCCACTAATTCAATTCATTAATTCATTTATCAACTACAGTCATGCACATCATCATGTGATTCTCCCTTATTAAGACACATCCTAACTCGAAGGGCCACTTTATTGAAGTCAGTTCCGCCGGGTCACTCGACAGGTGCTCTTAAAGTCCATAGTCATTTTAGGGGCATTACACTTCCCGGTTAGGTTATAAACTGCCATTTTTTCCTTTAAGGATTCTGAGTAATCATAGATTTGAAAATACTTTTTCATGCCGGACAACCATGCCTCAGCTATTTCTCCTTTCTCTGTTTTGCCATTGAAAGTTGGGGGTTTGATTTTCTTGAACTCCCCAGATATCTATTCGTACTGTTTATGGCTTTTCCTTTTTAGCTTGTAACCTCCTTCACTGCTATCGCTAGAATAGTTGAGTTTCTTTTTATGTGGGTGTTTGGCAGTTCCTGATGATGTTGAGCTGTTTTTTTCATCATCAGTTTTTACTTGCTTACTCTTTCCCTCATAAGGTAAGTCTTCAGTTTTGGAAGTATGTTCAACTTTCCTACCCTGTTCGTATATTGGGTATTGATCGAACAGTACTTGCTTTAATTCCTCTTGTGTTCTCAAAATTCTCTCAGTGTCCTGCTTTACTGATCTTATCTCTACTTTTAATTCTTGAAATGCACGTAATAGCTCTGATGAATTGTCATTCAGATTGCCATGGACTTCTCTTTCAAATTGTTGTCCTGTACTATGGTTGTTTGGTGGAAATCTGTCCTCCATATGTTCAACTGATCCTTCCATACCTGTAACTTAAAAGCAATTTTCTGTATATAACAATAATTTAACTTGAGTTAGTAAAAATTTTCGCAGTCAGAAAATTCCTGTTGCGTTTTTCTTGGGCCTTTTTAGGTCTAGAGTTTGAACATGAGCTCTGATATCACATGTAACATCCCGAAAATTATCCCCCCCAAAAAATAGCAATAATTATCAAAGTCATTAATGCGGAAAATATAAATTAAATAAATTTCTTCACTAAGATAATTTAAAACTATGACACGTCAGACTTCCCAAATAAACATGATACGGTTACATTTGGTATTCATATTTAAACAGATGCTAAACTTCTTGACAACATATATTTTTATGATTATGCAAGGAATACAATTTACAGATTTGCTCAAGTTCTAAGTATAAATATATGCTGTTATAAGTTTGTACTATTATGATGATATGGATGTTGAGCTGACAGTTTGCTTGTGTGATGATGAAGGGGTCCTATGAGGTACCCCGAAATTTACTTAGCTATGATTAGCTAAGTCATTTGAATTGTGTTTCTCTGTGCAGACAGCGGGTAAGAATTTCTACGGCATTAATGTTAAAGTGTCTTTCAATTCAATGCCAAGGTAGAATTAAATGCTAAGTATGTCCTTGTGAAACAAGTTACTGGAGGTATGAATATTTCGTTACTAATTCTAGTTTACATGCTGACCTTCAAGCCCTTTTGAAATATAAAATTATGTCGTCAAAATACTGAAATAATGCTATTTTGATTATCGCTACATAGTTGAATTATGAAAAATATGATTAGTGCTTGTGCTAAGAACTTAGTAAAAGATGTGAATATCATCACCAATTAAACTATACCTATGGTATTACATTTGTTGTTAGACTTTGCAATACATGGCTAACATAGATATTATATGGTGCGTATGGTGATTCTGCTGATGAACTTATCATTGGAAAGTGTATCACTCATTTATTCATGCCTATAGACTCACATTCATTTTATGATTTGGAAAATGCATGCTAAAATGTGCACTATATAATATGCATAGTATTTAAATTGCACTTATGCAGAGCTAAAGTCTTAACTCTATATATGGTCTCCAATTATCCAATGATTAACACTATGTGAACATTATCTGGCTAAGCTTATTGCTTTAGGTCTGAACACGAGCTATAATAGTGACATATTGATAATTATAAAGTGTTAATACATTTCCCACCATATGAAAGTGCATGTTATAAATGATACGATGCAACCATAACTATAATGACTAATATGAAATATGAGCCAAACCTAACATAGGATAATTCGATGCATGTCGGTAAACTATAGAGTCGAACCTAACAAAGATTGATGCGATGTTCACAGGGTATAAAGCTTGGTTTTTGACACAAACCACTGGCATTGACAAGTCTTGACATTTAATGTTGATTAGCTCGATAATGAAGTGGAGGCTTGATTGTAAGATCTTCATGTGCTTGTGATTTTATTGAGTGCCAACCTAAGGCTGAGCTGTGCCATGCACGAGTTCTCGGTCCGCTTACATGGCAATAGGTAGATGTAGCAATTAAATGGTAATAATGCATCATTGGTTCGAAAAACAACGTGCTAGGATTGGCCACTACCCACCGTTGATCAGTTGTAAGATCTAGGGTGGTGGATGGAACCCTAAACACGCGTAGGTAAGTCGCGACATTTGGCCTTCTTATCTTCATTGTTATGCTTAGTGGGAGGTGATCAGGGCCGACAGAATGCTGAAAGGTAGGGTTGATGGTTTCCATGAGAAGAGGACTCCTTCCTCGGTCTTGAACCCAGGACCTAAGTGATGAAGTTACAGGTTTTCAGGCTTATGCATCAGTGCATAAGAGCCACGATACAGTTCTTTAAAGATATAAGTGTTCTTCTGTCAGTTGCTGAGAGGGTTTGAAATTGGGATTCGGGTCCTCCATCTAAAATCGTCTTCATGGTTTTGAAATTGTGGTTACTACTGTTGCTACCAGGCTTCGTCGTTCTCTTGTTGGTGTGGTGTGCCACTAATCCAAGTTCCAATTAGAAAGGCAATGCTTACGATAATGAATAATACTGCGTTGCTTGTTTCTTTCTTGTATCTTCTTGTTTTAACCCCCCTTCGAAATGTAATTTTGCAGGTACCCACTTCTAGGATGGTTCCTGTGCGAGCATGGAGAATGAAAAATGCTTCTACTTCTCCTGGTAAGCTCAGTTGGTTCTTGAAAACCTTGTAGGTGCCCCTTTTTGCAAGGTGTGATGGTGACTATCATATGCTGAGAGTTGGAACTTATCGACTTGTTTTTGGTTATGGCCAAGTGTTGAGCTTTTTTTCAGTCCTATTTTGATGAATATGATATAGTGGATAATCTTCACTAGTTTAAATGGCCATTCCGTTCCTTTGATGCCTGGTTGCACTGTTTGTTAAGAACTTCGGGATCGTAGTTTACTTTCTATTTGGTAAGGGTATAAACCTGTGTTTTTCTTTTGTTGCTCCATGGTCTTTGTTCAATGATTTGGTTGAAAAAGGTTTAAGCCTCGCATACTGGGGAACCCTAACAGGTCCGATATGTAACTCTGAAATCCATTTGGATGGAAAGGACCCGGAACCTAGGGTTCTCTTGCACTTATGAATAACGGTTTTATTTTGCGAAGAAATGCCGTGATTTGAAATGAGGGTTAAGAAATGTGCAAAAAAATGTTATTGTAATAATGAACAACAATGCTTGTTGTAGATAACAGTTTCTTGTACCTTCGCCATCGTTGTTGATGTTTAAGTTTTGGTATAAGTTCGACTATCAGAAGTTTTGTAATGAAAAAGCCATGGTGTCTATTTTAATTCGCAATGTATCCTACCTATAGTTTTTTTTTTATTGTTATCTGGCTTGCAAAATGCCTCTGTACCCGGAATTTAATCTGTGTAACAAGGTTTGATGATGTGAATCTTTACGATGTTGAGATATGTTCTTACTAGGGTTATGAGTTGTCCATAAATATTAATACTGAATCGTGTTTTCTACTAAGTGGTGAATACTGTCTTGAAGAAATTTTGGAATGCTAGTTAGGGTTTGGAAAAGAAATGTCTAAAGTTTGCCATGAACGGTTTTGATGAGAGGTTTATGAACTGTGCATTAGAAGGATATTGCTGAAACTAGGGTATGTGGTAACATGTGGGTAACATAGGGTTTGGTACTAGTGTGCATAGATTTTGTATTTTAACTACGGAATGAAATGGGTGATGAAATAATAGGTTTACATATAATAATTTTGTGCAGAGAATAGATTTTGCAGATGTTATAACTCTAGACTATCCTTTACTTGAAAACTTTAAGGAAATAAATGTTGAATTGCACAATATTTCTTATCTTAGAAAGATGTAATTGAAATGGGAACATATAAATCTTGTGCATAAATTAATTCTTGCAGTTGCTATTATTCTTGAAAATACAATTGCTTAAAAAAACATGAAATGTATAAGATTGATGTGCATTTGCTTACTCGCTGAAAAAAAATAGAGTTAAAAGAAATATATAGAACTGTGTAGAAACATACTGTGTTTTTCTTTCTTGTATTAATTAAATGAATTCTATATTGCGGTTGATGCTATACTAGGATGATTACTGTGTTTTTAATATAGGACAAAATTTTGACAAGAAAATTACTATAATCATCTTTCCAATCAATGGCATTCTGCCTATCACTTATCTTCCTTAATCTACTTCTCTATACTAGAGTATGATGTAGAGAACAACATGGGGAAAAATACAGAGAAGGATTTCATTCAATCATTCAGTCTCTAAAAGAAAACATAATCCGTTTCAGAAAGTAAAAGCAAGAATTAACAGAAGAACAAGTAGAACCTGAACCAGTAGATAAGTGGACAAACACCCAAGAATCCTATTCCACCCAACCTGCTCCTGAAAGCAGCCAAGCTGCCTACCTTAGGACACCCGAGCCTGTTCACTGAACCACCAGGAGGAAGAAAGTGCAGAAGCTTAGGTCTTCAACTTGAATCCAACAATTAGTTTATCCAGTCTTAAATACTTAGTAGTCAAAGGGACCTACACTAGCACCTCTGGTTTTCCTTCTCAGAATTCATTTGCAGACTCACAATTGCACTCTCACATATCCTCCCTAATTTGAATCTCTTAGTCATCACCTGATGCACATGAGGAATATTTCTGTAGAAAATATTGTAAGAGTTGCCTGCTCAATTCGAATTTCCTTATATAGGCTTCCTAGGCCTTTTGTGATTAATTGGTCATTAATGAGCTTCCTGCTCACTTCCCCACTTGGGAATAATGCCACAATTTTAGGGGTAGTTGTCCCATAACCAACAACTAGTGGTGGAGTGCAAATGATGCCATCTGTCCCATGCCTTCTAGCAGCTTCCATTCCTCCTAGTGGGTCAGTGAACACTCTTGTAACAACTTTCTTGAGTGTTTGTCTCCTATTTTAATTTATTAAATAATAATAATGAGCCATTATAGTCATATTTGACCAGATTTCGTCATAATTACAAAAATTTGTAATTATAATTTAGCATAAAGTATTTTGCAAAATAAAATAATTTTTCTCAAAATTTGGGTAGGTGACACTGATAGAGAAGGATTTATTATTGTCTTCAATTTCAATATGGGGCATCCCATATTCATTTATTGGCTACGCCCATCATTTTTCATTATCATCCTATGTGTTAATGCAATGCTTCGCCTCACACACAAAATGTTCTACAGGTGATATGAAATTGACATCTTGTCAGTTTATGTCTTGCATTCCTTTTTATGCAATCTCTGTTTGCATTTCTCGACTGAAAGTGAAAATGGGGAATCTTGGTGGTTGCAGTGTGTAGGGAATGGTATTGTTGAATTTCGAAGAACTTGAAGCATTCCCCTATAACTTGGTGGATTGGATTGTTCATGCTAATATCTTTGGGCATGCTGAAGTCTATTTTCAAGAGATTATTTAGAGGGTGGATACAAGGATTTAAGTAATCGCATACGTCCTGGAGAGCCCTATTGTAGAGCTACCTATTCGAGTGGAATAAATTTTGTAGGATATTGTTAATAGAGTTTGTTTCATTCTCTATATTGTCTTTAACTTGGAAGGATTGGGATACTATATCCCTAGTGGTTTTTTTCTAGGAAGTGATGAAGTTGGTTGTTGATATGGAAGATTAATTTCAAGAGATTTATCTTAGAATAAGGAAAAATGAGGTGGATGTTAAATATATATGAAGTAATCTCTGTCATATGAATTCATAGATTGAAGGTCTTATTGAGGTTTTCCGCAAGGTAACTATTCATATTCCTGGGATGGATTCTCGATTGGATGAGGTGGAGAACAAAATTCATCATCTCTCATCACAAATGTCTTGCTTCAATGTTCGTTTAGATAATTCCAAGGATAATATTCATTTGCATAAGCTCAGGTAGGCAATATTCAGGCCACTCTTGATAGACATGATGGAATTCTTGTTGTGAAACAAATTCACACCATTGACTTCTTTGGTAGAAGGGGAATAGATGGATCCTCTTTTCATCAACCTATTGCAGTTGTTACCATTTCAAGCTCAGAGGAGTAAGAAGATAATTGAGAAGAACTTGAAGAAAATATTGAAGACCAAGTCATGAACAATGCTCATAGCTCTACCTAACTTTAGTTGTTTATGGTATTTTTTTACTATTATTATTAGGCCAGTTTGTTAAAATCTATACTACTATATTCATTTGTGGTTATGGAGATATATTAGAAAAAAATTGGATTATTGTATACGGAGTTTAGTTTCTATAAAAACTCTAGAAGTTCTCTTTTTGGACTAATTTACTGTAGTTATTTTTTTTGTTGATTCAGTTCAGATTTTTATAAATACCAATTACCTATTGTAGTTATAAAAAAAACATAACCTTGACTATCAATACAACAAGGTAACAATAAAATTACCCAAAACATATCAATTACAATCTCTTCTTTCACATTTATACGCATCCATGCATTCATATCAAACATGAGTTCACATTAATAACCATATTGTTGATGTATTTGTAACTTAGGAAGATATTCACTTGTATATTTTATGTATTACATTTGTACTTTATTGTATCCCCGACGGAGATGTCGTATTCCTCCGATCAGAAGTGTCATCATTTGTATTCTATTGTTGTACCTCCGACGGATATGTTTGTTCCTCCGGGTTGGAGAATTCATTATTGTACTTGAGTCATGTAAAGTCATTGAGGTCCATCCTCTCATGTATTACAGGGCATTAGACCCCGGAGTAGTGTTGCAAGTTATATTGTAAGTGTCGTAACTTATATTTGATGGGTTATTCGAGCACCTTGGTGGGGTCGGCCCTATATGAGTCATGTGGGTGAAAGGGTTATTAGACCACCCTAGTGGGGTCAGCCTAGTGACAAGTGGTAATGGGTTGTTAGAATCTCCTAAGGGAGGTTGTCCCAATTAGAGTTAAAGGCAGGTCAAGTCATTGTATAAATAGAGAGTGTGTCTCTCTCATTTCATTCATTCACTTACTCACTCACCTTGCATTAATGAGAGAGAGGAGGAGTGTGCACAAGTGGAGGAGGAGTTGTTGCTGCAGTCAGCTATCTCTTGGGGTTTGATCTTTGTGATCATTATATTGGTGCTCATTCTATCTCTGAGGACATTGCGGGGTTTTTCACCTTCTTGGTTTTCCCCGGTGAAATGCTTTGTGTCTCTTGTCTATTGTCTCTTATGTTTGATATGATGTACATGTTGTTCTTTCAGTTAAGATCCTAGATCATATTTAATTAAATGATGAAAAACTAACATGGTATCAGACCTAGCTTGAAGGATAGCATTGGATGGCATTCATGACATTTGTTGCACTTGTGACAAATTGGAATCTAGGGCTTGATATAGTAAAAACTAGTCATCGTGGCACATTCGCTATAAATTAGTTTTGGCGAAGGTTCAGGATATGATAATTTCACAGGACGAAGATGAAATGTTCATGTACCTTGTGTATGAATATCAGTCTCATATTCATTGTACTTTGTTAGAAATGATTCGTACAAGTTAGGGTTTTTGCCTCTTCCAGAATGCATCCCTAAACAGGTGACCTAGGAACAAAGGTCATATCTCGGGCTAGGAAGCTCCAAATGGGATTCCGTAAAAAGTGGCAGTTAGGGGATAGACTGTAGTTTTACAGGTCCGGGTTTTAGAGGCCGAAGTTCAAACAAAACATGTGGCACTCCGTACAAGTTCGCTATGTTGTTTCATCCCATAAACAAGTCATGTTGCGACACTTAGAATATCTCTCTCATAGAAAATCAATTTGAGCTCAGATCTATGGGGTTGGAAAGATGATAGGTCAGTCTACCACAGGACGAAGTTTCATACCCTGAGGATCCCAAATTTTAGAGATACATCAGAAACAATATGGCATATATTTCTGTCAAAATAGAATTGGATTCTGAGCACTTTCATTTTTGGTTTGTCACTGCTGCGAGAAATTAGGGTTTCTGCAAAAGTTAGAATTTTTGGAATCTGAGACCATGGCTAGATGCTCCTCATCAAAATCTAAATTTAGAGACCAATATCAAAGTTTTTGGCTGGGTAGAACGCTGGGCTCTATCAAACCCTAGTTCGGTATTTTGACCAGAAAACCAGAAAACTAGAATTTGACAGAAGCTGCAGATTCGAAATTCGCAGGTCAATTTTGAGGGGTCAATTTTTGAAGTTTTCAAAATCTGAGCACACTAGCTTGCTCACCTCATTCATTTGCATCTTTGTATCCAGACAGAAGTTTGGAATTCCAAGTTTGGATTTTTAGGGTTTCTCTGTCAAACCCTAGCCAGCTCCAGATCCAGCTTCAACAAATCAAAATGGATTGGGTTACTCTTAGGAGAGAATGAATTGGACACCTACATAAGTGAAGAAGTTGCATTTCCATAGGGAGATGAGGCTAAGTCCTTACATAAGAATACTACAAGCAATCCCGATAGGTATGACTTAAGGAGATACAAGTATGTTTTGAAATCTGTGCATGATTAAGTTTATGATATGTTTGTCTTCATATTATTGAGGTTAGTACAATATTGATTAATTTTAGGCTTATCTTATCACCTTAGTCAAAAGTATGAATGCATGTGCATGATAGAAGACATTCATTGATTAGGGTTATGACACTTATGATTGTACTAATGCACTGTGGTGTTCTATGAGGATGATGTTGTCCACTAACATGAAAGGTACATCAAGAAAGACAAATCAAGTTATAGATCAAGAACATATGACCATGGTGACATGAAGACAAAGAATCATCCATAGCCATTGATCACATAGAATATCTACTTATGAGGTATGTATGATTTGGTTCTACAATGCTTAACTTATGAGATATGCACGTTACTAAATCATCAAAGAGAACAAAGAAGACATTGTTTGGGTATGTTAGACATAACTCGCAAACATGATAATCCAGGTATGTTTTTCCTATATCAAGTTAGAATGCTACCTTGTGTTAGGGTCTCATATAAGTATACTTTCGTATGATTGATAATGATTGTTCATGAAGTTATAGGTTTGAATAATCACGAGTTTATGCATATTATGCTTCTTAGTTTGATTAATGATATGACAAACTATAAGAGTCCTATAGTCAAATAATAATATGCATGAATAAAAGAAGTCCTCCCTGAAACCTTGAATACTAAGGCTTGTGATAAATTAAATGTGTATGAAATGACCATGACCATACATGTTTAAGATTATTTAGAATCATAATTTTTTGATAGTATTGAGATTATACTAATGAATGTATGATTATGTATGAGATCTTGAGGATGACACAATGATGGCACTAGTGCACACTTAAGCATGCATAGTGGTCCATGATGGATATAAGTTCAAAGACAGATAATCTAGGAAGCAAAGATCAAGAGGGAGCACACTCCAATAGTTCATTTAAGGAAGAAAATATTTAGAGGGAGTCCACTCAACAAGCAAACAAAGATAAGTATTTGAATTGTCATTTTTTATTACTTAAATGATGTTGTTCATTCATGTACATACTTATGTTTCTAGATTTAGGATTTACATTATGCATTTTAGAAAAGATTGCATTAATGAACAAGATACTACTAATATAGTAATAGGTAAGTGGCCTATGGTACTATACAACATTTCATTGCTACTTATCTAGAATGAAACCTCTATGCTGACATGTTGGAGTAGTGCAGACTCTTAACAATGTTCTGGTAGAGATGGAAGGCATCTAGAAAGTTACGGGATATGGATAAATGTTGTATTGAAGCATTGGCTAAGATAATTGCATGATTGTATGACATATGTCTTTATGTGTAAGAATTTGTTTTGAAATATATGAGATGTTTCTAATCATGCAATTGAACTTGTCTTGTAGGAAATCCCGTGTACCATCACCTACAAGAGAGACTTGTTTCAAAGAACAAGCGACGAAGACTCAACAACATTTGTTCCAACAACGAAGTTCAAGAAAATTACCTATTGAAGATATTGAAGAATCTGAAGTTCCCAGGATTCGGGATGCAGTAATGGAAGGATACCATGCTCGAGGAATACCAGTTGATCATGAAGAACGATGTTTGAGATGTGGTCCCAAGACCAGAAGGGAAGTTTGTTGTGACATACAAGTGGATCTACAAGATCAAGCATGCTGCAGATGGTAGCATAGAGAAAAACAAGTCAAGGTTTGTGGCTCGTGGCTTCTCCCAGAAAGAAGGGATAGGTTATGAAGAGACTTTTGCACCTGTAGCCAGATACACTTCCATCAGAACAGTACTTGCTTTGGTTGCAGTGATGAAGTGAAAGATACACCAGATGGATGTCAAGACAGCTTTCTTGAATGGTGTAGTTGAAGAGGAAGTGTATGTGGAGCAACCACTCGGTTTTGAGACACATGACAAGGAGTCATATTTGTGCAAATTGAAGAAGGCCTTGTATGATTTGAAACAAGCACCCAGGACATGGTATGATGGGATTGACAACTTCCTAACTAGTTTGGGCTTTACCAAAAGTAAAGTGAATTCCAACCTTTACTACAAGGTTGAGGAAGGAAATCAAGTGATTTTCATATTGTATGTGGATGACCTGTTTGTGATAGGTGAGGATATGTTGATTGCTGACACGAAGAGGAAGCTTGCTTCCAAGTTCGAGATGAAGGACTTGGATATGATGCATTACTTTCTAGGTATGGAGGTGTGGTAGAGTGCAGATGGAATCCTCATTGGACAAGGGAAGTATGTAGTAGAGATCCTTAAGCGGTTCAGGATAATGGACTGCAAGGCCATGGCCACACCTATGGCATCGAACCTGAAGCTATTGAGTGGTGCTTCATCAGAGTTGGTTGATTCCATGATGTATCGTCAGATGATTAAGTCCTTGATGTACCTGATGAACACGAGACTAGATATTTTCTTTGCGGTGAACACCTTGAGACAGTTCCCGACGAATGCTAGACAGGTTCACCTGATTGATGTAAAGCATATTCCGAGGTACCTGAAGGGTAAGGTTGATTATGGGCTCAAGTATGATGTGAATCAAAATTTTAACCTGGAGGGTTATGTTGATTCAGATTGGGCAGGCATAACTGCTTTAGTATAGAATCATGTATGATCTCTTTGTTTAGTAGGAAGCAATCCTGCATAGCACTGAGTACAGCCGAAGCAGAGTATGTCGCATCTTGTTTGGCTATTTGTGAGGCAGTATGGCTAAGGAAGCTACTGTCTAATTTATTTGATCTCCAGTTGGATGCTACTTGTATTGATTGTGACAACCATATTTGTGTGAAGTTGTCAGAGAACCCAGTGTTCCATGACAAGTCAAAAGCATATCGAGATCAAATATCACTATATCAGGGATATGGTGCAGAGAGGAGTAGTGAAGCTCCTGTATGTTGTGACGGACGAGCAGATTGCAGATGTGTTGACCAAACCACTAGCCAGAGTGAAGTTCAACTACTTCAGAGAGAGGCTTGGTGTACTTTAGATCGAGGTTCGTTCCAAGGGGAAGTGATGAGTTCGGAAGACATAGATGCACATGGGATTTTCCGACATGGTTGTAGATGTGTTCTCCCATGGTCGTGATGTAATTGCCGATACTTTCCGGCATGGTTATAGATGTGTTCTCCCATGGTCGTGATGTAATTGTTGAGCCATTCTCACATGGTGGTAGATGTGTTCTCCCATGGTGCAGATGTAAGGGATGGAGCCATTCTCACATGGTGGTAGATGTGTTCTCCCATGGTGTAGATGTAAGGGCTAAAGCCATTTTTCACATGGTGGTAGATGTGTTTTCACATGGTGAAAAAGTAAGGGCTAGAGCCTTCCCCGAATGGTGGTAGATGTGTTCTCCAATGTCAGTGGTGTAAGTGTTGTATGATGTGCATCTAGGATGTTCTCCGTGGACGATGAGATGATCTGAAGAGGATGATCATGTGATGATGATGTGCATTAGGATGATGTACTGTATTATGATGATCAATATGATCATGAGTATAAGGATGATACTCCATGGCCATGGATAGGTTGTGCATGATCACATGTAATCAGTCCTGGAGATCTGGACAGGTTGTGCTAGGAACGTAAAAGATCCCGGGATGCTCTTTAGAGATCTTGCAGGTTGCAAGACACTCTTTTAAGGTTTTGCAAGTTCACATGTAATTAGTCCTGGAGATCCGGACAGGTTGTGCTAGGCACGTAAAAGATCCTGGGATGCTCTTTAGAGATATTGCAGGTTGCAAGACACTCTTTAAGGTTTTGCGAGTTCACATGTAATCAGTCTTGGAGATACGAACAGGTTGTGCTAGGCACGTAAAAGATCCTGGGATGCTCTTTAGAGATCTTGCAGGTCGCAAGACACTCTTTTAAGGTTTTGTGAAGGTCACATGTAAAATATCTTGGGAGATCCGATAGGTTGAGTAGTAAGCTAGTAAAAGTACTAGGATGATCTTTCAAGGTTTTGTTGATGCACGTAATCAGCCTTGAGGATTCCATAGGATGGCCGGATATGATGAATACCTACAGGAGTATAGGGCTACAACCAACATGAAAAAGGGTTGGCTCTGTAGAACTTCCTATGACAAGAAGAATTGAGAGATAGCACCAGTGATCGAGATGACGAGTACAACAACAGTGATGATGATGCTCCGTGATCTAGTGACAATGATCTTGCTCCATAATTGAAGACTTGTGCCTATATGTATTGATGATTTGTGTCAAGAGAATACCTTCCTAGTTAAGAGGGAGTGTTGATGTATTTGTAACTTCATAAGATATTCACTTGTATATTGTATGTATTACATTTGTACTTTATTGTATCCTCGACAGAGATTTCTTATTCCTTCGATTGGAGGTGTCGTCATTTGTATTCTATTGTTGTACCTCCGACAAATATGTTTGTTCCTCCGGGTTGGAGAAGTCATTATTGTACTTGAGTCATGTAAAGTCATTGAGGTCCATCCTCCAATGTATGACAGGGCATTAGACCCCAAAGTAGTGTCACACGTTATATTGTAAGTGTCGTAACTTATATTTGATGGGTTATTAGACCACCTTGGTGGGGTCGTCCCTGTATGAGTCATGTGGGTTAAAGGGTTATTAGACCACCCTAGTAGGGTCCGCCTAGTGACAAGTGTTAATGGGTTATTAGACTCTCCTAAGGGAGGTCACCCCAGTTAGATTTAAAGGCAGGTTAAGTCATTGTATAAATAGAGAGTGTGTCTCTCTCATTTCATTCATTCACTCACTCACTCACTTCGCATTAGTGAGAGAAAGGAGGAGTGTGCACAAGTGGAGGAGGAGTAGCTTCTGCAGTTAGCTATCTCTTGGGGTTTGATCTTTGTGATCATTGTATTGGTGCTCATTCTATCTCTAAGTAAGTTGTGAGGTTTTTCACCTTCTTGGTTTTCCCCAGTGAAATGCTTTGTGTCTCTTGTCTCTTGTCTCTTATGTTTGATATGCTGTACATGTTGTTCTTTCAGTTAAGATCCTAGATCATATTGAATTAAATGATGAAAAACTAACACATATATATTCCTCTTCATGACAAATAAATTCACTCTACAGAAATATGAGCATGAGAGAACTACTCATTAAAATGCATAATATATTTACTCATTCCAATGCATTCATTAATATTAAGAGATTTACCACTACATATATTTAGATATACCAATATACTAGCAAAGATTATTTATTTTAACATTAGGTAAATGCTTTCATCACAACCCTAAGACTATTTGATTTCAGTAGTCATCTATAAAACCATGGGTGAAAGGTATATTAAATTTTAAGGAGGACCATACTAAGGAAAATATCAATTCCTTTATGTGAAATTCAAGTCACGGTGTGATCTAGTACTAGATAATGATATCCTCACAATTAATAAATTTGACTAAGTATGCAAAAACAGTGTTATAGAAGCATAGTATAGACACAAATGATCAAATAGCAGGTTATTATATTATTGTCCAACCCATAAATGAGTTCTAATCACCATTATATTACATTTTGGAAAAATTGTGAGCCTTTGGAGGCATCAGAATGAGCTACAAGTGGCTGGCTTCGATTGGACCTCAATCCCCTTAAGTTGACCAATAGTCTCCCAAATCACCTCAAATAGGCACAAATTCTTAATCTAAACGTTGAGATGGCATGGGAAGGAATTAATTATGGTAGCACATGAGTGGTGGAGTGTAGGTGGCCAAGGATACACCAAAACTGCCAAGGAGGGGGGAAAATGGCCGCATTCAATACATGGGTGCCTAAGATCAAACTTAGATACACAAAGCAGGGGATAAGGGCACGCCTCAGCCAGGTAGTGGTAATAAATGATGGTGTTGGCCATAAATGAGGGCATCTAACTTCCCATTTGACCAAAATTAGGCTCTTAGGTGGTGGAATGTGTCATTAATTCCAAACAACCTTGGATAATCATCATTAACCATATTTTGGACCAATTAATCATCAAAATATATTATGATATTATGGTCCTAGGTGTAATAATGTTCTAAAACCCCCCCTTAAGATATAATTATGTTGCCAAAACAAAAATGAGGCCTTGACAACTAAGGCTTAAGTCACCTCTTATAATTGTTGTTAGTCCATGTATCCAAGGTAAGGATGAAAACCACATGGGAAATAAAACCTCCCCTCTAAAATGGACATGAAACAAAATCTGGAAAATATACCATTATTCACCATTCATCACCCACCTCAAGGAGTGATCTAAGGTAGGTGAAGGTCTTCTCAATGAAACTTTTGGTGAAGATGTCAACAATTTTCTCAGCAGATGAGAAATACTGCAAGGCAAAAATCTCGTCATGCACCAAGAGTCTGATGTAGTGCATGTGTATCTCTATGTGCTTGTTCCTTTGTCTCTGTACTGGATCGATGGAGATATTTATTGAACTTTGATTATCATACCAAATGAATTTGGGTGAATCAAATGCAAATCCAAACTCTCCAAGAATACCTTGCAACCACACACATTTTGTAGCTGCATTCACTGGTCCCTTGTATTCAGCCTCAGATAATGATAAGGAAATAGTGTGCTAATTCTTTCTATAGCATAAAATGGGACCATGTGCAAGCATAAAGACATAACCAGAAGTGGACTTCCGGTTAGTTTTATCTACATCCCAATCCGAATCATTAAAACCAATTATTTCAAGTGATGAACCAGCTACATAGTGTATCCCAAATTGCTTGGTTCCTTACAAATAATGCAAGATCATTTTAGAAGTCTTCCAATGGATCTCATGAGGATATTGCATGTATCTAGAAACAACACCAACTGCTTAAGCCAAATCTGGTTGAGAGTGAGTGATATACAACAAGATCCCAACTAGTTGTCTATATAGTGAACCCTCCACCAATGGTGAGGAACCCCAATCATGAAGCTTTACCCCTGAAAGGACGGAAAGCTTAGAAGCCTTAAATTAAGCCATTTTAAACTTATGTATCAGATATGAAGAATAATTTGATTATTAAACAATGATCCCTTCCTTAAATTGATCAATCTCCAAACCAAGAAATTGTTTCAACAATCCTAGATCAGACATGGAAAACACACTGTGTAATGCAGCTTTAATTGATCCTAGTTCTTCAATGAAATTACCAGTGATCAAAAGGTCATAAAAATACAATACAATAATCAAAATGAAGTCACTAATATGTTGCATATATACATTTGGATCATATTTGCATCTTTGAAAACCGTGTGATAGCATAAAATTGTCCATCTTGGCATACCAAGCTCTTGGAGCTTGCTTGAGACCATAGAGGGAATTATTCAACCTGAAAAACAAGCGAAGGAATGAATGAAATATTTAGTCTAGTGCATATAGATCTCCTCATTAATATCCCCCTGCATTTACATCTCCTCATTAATATCCCCATGAAGAAATTCACTCTCCACATCGATGTGATGAACCTCCCATTGCTTGGAAGCTTCAATGGCCAAAGCTAGTCTGATTGAGTTCATCTTTTCCATAGGTGTGAATGTCTCTGTTTAGTCCACTCCATGGAATTGAGAGAATATTTGGTAAATATAGAGAATATTTGTTGCAAGATCAGTCGCATATAGTACATTACTGAAGTACCCATTGTCTAGACTGATCTTCCCAATTCATATCACTAGGATCTCTGAGTCATCACCCATGAGAATGGGAGGACCAATGTAAGGTGAAAGAGTAGAGAAATCATCTCTTGCAGAATCCATGTGCCTTGAGGCACCTGAATATATGATTAAATAATATGATTCTGAGGTACTAGACATCAATGCATGGAATCTCTCCTTGTCTTCAGAAACATTGTCCTTCTTCTTTGAACTCTCTGGAAGACAAATGTTGTTTTTATGAAGGAGATGAGTCATCATGTAAATGGTATTCTTCATGCATGAACTTTTAGGGTGCCAACCATTTTGAAAGTAAGTGCATTTGGTATTCTCCTTCTTCTTTCCTTTCTCCTTAACAAAGTTCATGTTGATGTATATGTAACTTCGGGATGTATTTCATCTATGTATTTCATATATATTTATTGTACCCTTATTAGAGATGTGTTATTCCTCTATAAGGAAGTGTCGTCATGTGGATTGACAAGTGTCGCAAGTGTGTGTACTTGCCGATGGGTTATTAGACCACCATGTGTGGGGTCGGACCTGAAATATATATATTATAATGTGGATGTACCTAGCTAGACAAGTTGGCCCCATAAGATCACTGGGCAAACAGGTTAGTATAAATAGAGATCAGGTGATCTCTATTTATATCATTCGGAAAAGTGTCTCTCTCTCACTCAAAAAGTGGTGCACTAGTGAGGAGGAGGATCATCTGCTAATAGGAGACTATCTCAGTGTATTTTGGTCGTACTTTGGTTGAGCCATTGCTCTCTCTATCTCTGAGGAAGTTGTGGGGTTTTTCACCTTAGGGTTTTCCCCACAGAAACTCTGTGTCTCTTGTCTCTCATGGTTTTGATTCTTGTGATGCTTGTCATGCTTATTGTGATTGTTATGCATTGATATACTGTATATGTTATTCTCTCAGTGAAGATCCTAGAGTATTGTGAATTAATGTTCAAAATTTAACATGGTATCAGAGCTAACTTGAGAAGAAGGCATTTTGCAGTAACAGAAACTTGAGTTTCTTGTTTATTGGGTTTCTCTCCATAGATTTTGTAAAAGCAGTATAGTAGATTGACTCTACTCATCAAGGCGCATCTATCTGTCCAATCAGAATTCAATTCCGAGCATTTTCAGATTCGGCCCTAAAAATTAGGGTTTCCACAAAAATAGGAATTTCTGAAATCTGAAGACATAGATGGAAGCTCCTTGCAAAAATCGAAGTTTAGAGCTTTGGATCGATATTTTTGGCTGGGTAGATGTCCGGGAAAATCAAACCCTAATTTAGGGCTCTCCCTAGTGAACCTGGGAGGACAAAAAGACAAATCTGAAGGGTAAAGCTTTGCTGATCTCAAATTTTGAATGCACCAGGCTGATCAGCTCATCAAAGTGCATCTTTCTAACCTTTTAGAAATTTGAAATTCACATTTTGAATTTTTAGGGTTTTTTCGACAAACCCTAATCTGGGACCAGATCCAGTTTTCAGCATTTCAAGTGGTAAGTCCTAAATCTTTTCTATTTCCATTTGAAGTACTCTTTAAGATGTCTCACCACACCAAGATTGAGGATAAGCTTGAAGGGGCTGATAACTTCCGAGCTTGGAAGTATAGGATTTGGTTAATGCTGGAAGAGAATGAGTTGGACTCATATATAAAAGAACACATCCCTATCCCAGAGGATGAAGAGGCCAAGGTATTGCACAAGAAGAACTTGGTCAAGGCAAAGAGAATCATTGCTGATTCTATTAAAGACCATCTCATACCCCATGTGTCTTCTCTAAAGACACCCAAGGAGATGTTTGACTCTCTGACCAAGCTATTTGAAGGGAAGAACATAAATAGGAAGATGACTCTGCGGAATCAATTGAAAGGGGTCAAGATGTTGAATGGAGAAACCATTCAATCTTACTTCTCCAAGGTCTCTCAGATCAAGGAGCAACTTGAAGCTGTGGATGAAGTAGTGGACAATGGTGAAGTTGTCATGACCACCCTGAATGGCCTACCTAGGTCATGGGACTCCTTTATTCAAGGAATCTGTGCAAGAAAGAAATTGATCTCTTTCAGTAAACTGTGGGAGGAATGCTCTCAAGAAGAAGCTAGACTTGTAGCTCGTGAGGAAAAGATGGGAGGTGAAGATCAAGCTCTTGCAGCTCACACCAAAAGAAGCAAGCCCAAGAAGGAGCACCCTCACTACAAAAGATCCTATCAAAAGAATAAGAAGGATCTAAGATGCTTCACATGCAATGAGAAGGGTCACTTTGCTTTAGATTGTCCCAAGAACAAAAGGGATAATAACAACAACTCCAGCAAGAAGAAGAAGGGCAGAAAAAGAAAGTTGTTCGGGTACACAGGGTACTACTAAAGGACCGAACACCAAGAGCAACCACTTCACACAAATAGATCACAGATCAACACACCGATGTTTTGACGTGGTTTAAACCCTCTTGAGGGAAACACTCCACGGCTCTGGCCAAATAGCTTCTACGGGACAATTTATTATGCAAAGAAAGAAAGTTACAAATGAGCTTCTCATAATCGATCAACTAAACAATGACCCTCCATGCTCTTTAAATAGAGATCATGGACCAATTGGGTGTTAAGCCACGGATCAAGGTTAGGTTTGATCTAAGAGAAGTTGAGCTGTCGGATCACTCTATGTTGGGAACATATCGTGACCGTCGGATTAAGTATTTACAAATGCATACTAAAGAAACACACTATCCCTAACGGATATATTACACAAGTTGATCTTAACTAACTCCTAAGTGTCTAAATATCCTAACATCCCCCCTTAAGAACAACTTGGGATAGGATTGAAGGATTTACAAAAGTGACACTATTAGGAGAAGGAAGGAGGCATTAGAGCCTATCCCCCCTTAATGACAAGTTCCTGAACTCCTAACATAGATCGAAGTTTAGAAAAATTCGCTTCTGTAAGAGACTTGGTGAAGATGTCTGCAACTTGATCATCTGTAGGGAAAAAGAGCACTTCAAGAACACGATCATGAACAAGATTTCTGATGAAGTGCATATGTAGCTCAATGTGTTTGCTGCATTGATGTAGAACTGGATCTTTGGCAAGCTTGATGGCACTTTGATTGTCGCACCAAAGTGGAGTAGGCTGCTGCTGCTCGAATCCAAACTCTGAAGGATCTGTCGAAGCCATAAAGATTCCTGACTGGCATTAACTGCTGCTCGATATTCTGCCTCTGCTGAAGAAAGAGCAAGAGCTTGTTGTTTCTTACAAGCCCAAGTAATAGGTCCAGATCCCAGACTGAAAACATAACCCGCAGTAGACTTTTGATCATCAGGATCGCCGACCCAATCTGAATTAGGGAAACCAACCAACAAAGGTTTCCCCCCTGTACTGTAATGAATCCCAAACTGAACTGTACCTCAAATATATCAAAGTATTCTTTTAGCTGCTTTCCAGTGACTTTCATGAGGTGTCTGCATATAACGGGCAACACGACCAACGGAAAAGAAAAGGTCAGGACGGGAATGAGTCAAGTATAAGAGACTACCAACAAGCTGACGACACAAGGTGGCATCGACTTCAGGTGAAGTACAAGTGGCATAAAGTTTGACCCCAGACTGGAAGGGAGAAGGGGCTGGTGTACAATCTTCCATGTGAAAGCGACGAAGAAGGTCACAAGCATACTTAGACTGAGAAAGAAAGATTTCATCTTTGGTTTGCAGGACTTGGAGACCAAGAAAATAATGCAAATGTCCTAAGTCTGACATTTCAAAATTTTGTTTAAGACTGGATTTCACATGGGTTATAAGCTTAGGGTCACTACCAGTAAGAATAAGGTCATCAACATATAAAACAAGTATGATGAGATGGTTTCCTACTTTCTTGGTATAGACATTGGGGTCAGAATGACATCTAGAAAAACCAGTGTCAAGGAGAAAGTTATCCATTTTGGCATACCAAGCTCTAGGAGCTTGCTTAAGGCCATATAAGGATTTCTTAAGGCGGCAGACAAGGCTAGAGTGATTTTGAACATAGCCAGGAGGTTGTTCCATGTAAATTTTCTCCTG
The DNA here is from genome assembly GCA_027924585.1 of Larix kaempferi. Classification (NCBI taxonomy): domain Eukaryota; kingdom Viridiplantae; phylum Streptophyta; class Pinopsida; order Pinales; family Pinaceae; genus Larix; species Larix kaempferi. The sequence continues at coordinate 3,702,314 of BSBM01000619.1, forward strand.
TAAATCACCGTGTAAGAAGGCAGACTTGACATCCATTTGATGGACTTCCCAGTTGTGTAAGGCTGCAAGGGAAAGAACAAGGCGGATGGATTTCATTTTTGCGACAGGAGCAAAGGTTTCATTGTAGTCAATCCCTTCAACTTGGAAAAACCTTTGGCAAATAACCTTGCCTTATGTCTTTCAAAACTTCCATCTGATGCATACTTAGTTTTGTAGACCCATTTACATCTGACAAGTTTTCTTCCTTTTGGAAGAGGCACAAGATCCCAAGTATCGTTCACCATTAAGGAACGATATTCTTCATCCATGGCTGCATCCCAATCTGGATTCCCTGAAGCTTCTGCAAAAGTTTCTGGATCATGATTCTTGGAAACTTGAGCCAAAAGAGAAGAGGCTCACTGAAACTGAGAACATGTTCGACGTTGATCTCTAGGATCATTAGCAAGATCACCAGCTGCTTCACATGTTGAACGGACCCATCGAGGAAGCACTTGTGATGGTGCAAATGGAGGAACATGAGCAGGCGGAGGTGGATTTTCATCCTCACTGTCATCATCAGAAACTGGAGTTGGAAACCTATCAAGGAAGTTGGAAAAAGAAGAAGAAGGCACAAACGCCGAATCAGGATCGCAGGCCAAAGATGGCACAATCGTCGAGTTAGGCTCGTAGGCTAAGAGATTTTCATCAAATTTAACATCTCTTCTAATGATTATATCATGAGAATGTGGTTGAACAAGTCTATAACCTTTTACATCTTCAGAATATCCAACAAATATGCACTTTTCACTTTTAGGCTGCAATGCTTTCCGTTTTTCATCCGGAATGTGAGCCCATGCTTCACTACCAAACACACGTAAGTGACTTACATCAGGTTTAGTTTTACTCCATGCTTCTTCCGGTGTTATACCTTGTAATGCTTTAGTGGGGATGCGATTAACTATGTAATTTGCACAATTAATGGCTTCAGCCCAAAATTGAAGACTTAGTCCCTTAGATTGGATCATACAATTAGCCATTTCTTTTAAAGTGCGGTTCTTCCACTCAGCTACACCATTTTGTTGTGGTGTATAAGGAACAGTGTGCTGTTGTTGGATGCCTTGTTCAGTGCAGAAAGTAGTGAACTTATTATTAACATATTCTCCTCCATTGTCAGATCTTAACTTAATAATTTGATGACCATATTGTTTTTCCACAAGGGCCTTGTAGGCCAAGAACATGTTAAATACTTCGCTCTTAAGTTTTAGGAAATAAACCCAAGTGCGTCTAGTGTAATCATCGATGAAAGTTAATAAATATTTGAAAACAGAAAAGGAAGCAGATGGAAGAGGACCACACAAGTCACTATGCACAAGCTCCAAGGGAACCGAGGCGTGCCAAGAGGCACGTTTGTCAAAACTATCCCGATGATGTTTTCCGAGTACACAACCTGAGCAAACACCATCCCTGGAAGATACCATCGGAAGACCTGTCACCATATTTTCTTTACATAGTTGTTGCAATGAGCGATAATTTAAGTGACCAAATCGCTCATGCCAAAGTTTGCTCAAGTTATCACTATGAGCAACAAAAAATGAAGGGAAAGGTGATGACCCAAAGTTGTTAAACTTGTACAACCTGGTAATATCATCAACAATTCCGGTAGCTAGGACCTGTTGACGATCTTTAAAATCCTTGATTACAACTTGGTGAGGTGTAAAGGTAATAGTTTTACCTTCACCAGAATGAGTGATCTGATAGACTGATAACAAATTGCAGGAAATTCTTGGAACACATAGTACATCACTAAAATGACCATTATCTACTGGAACTGTTTCAGCTCCTACAACACTTAGAGATCTATCATCACCAACAAATATTTGTTTGGTGTTACATTCATGCATAGTAGAAAAAATGGCTTGATCCTTAGCCATATGATAAGATGCTCTACAATCAATGAGCCATTCATTTGAAGTAGAAGAAGAAGATGCATTATAAGAATAACCAGAAGCACAAAGTGCATGTCCATGAGAGGCAGATTCAGAAGATGAATCGAGGCTGATGTGGTGCTTCTTCATTGCTGCTTCCAAGGCTACCATCTTCTTGAAACACTTAGATTCATCATGATTATCTTTCCCGCAATAGTTGCAATGACGCTCAGTCTTCTTGCCTTTTGGCTTGGATCCTTTGTCATTTTTTAAAGAAGGAGCTAACTGAGAGGGTTTGGGACCCTTGTTTGACTTATTATTGCGAAAATTTTGTTTCTTGGGAGGCTTGGACTTTTCTTTCTATTGGGACAATAAGGCTTTCCCAGATGTATCTGCATTGTTGATTATTCCAAGATGAATGAGTTTATCTTGTTATCTAATCAAGGAATCACAAAATGATTCAAGACTAGGCTCTTGATAGCTAGCTGCATTCAAGGATGCTTTCATGGAGTAAAATGTAGATACAAAAATAGAATATGCAGGTCAAAGTTTGGAAAGAATATGATAAATGCATTGTTTGTCTTCCCTCTCAATCTTACATTCTGCACATAAGAGTTTAAGAGTTTTGTACTTAGATAAATAATCTTGAATGCATGAAAAGTCACTTGGATTTAAAGAAATCAACTCATTTTCGAGTTGGTGACCTCGAATTTCATTGTGTTTACCAAACACAGATTCCAACTTGTCCCAAACAGCATTAGGTTCATCAATTCCAGATATGTGGAATCGCAAATCAGTAGAGATTGACATCCCAATCAATCCACGAGCTTCATCACATCTATTTGTCTATTTTATTTTCTTATCATCATCAGTGGGTTCTTTTTCTTTCCCTGAGGTAATTCTGAAAATTCCCCTACTTCGTAGAACATCCTTCATACGAGATTTCCATGAAAAATAGTTGGAACTGTTAAGTAGAATATCACAAGGGGCGGCCATATTTGTAAATTAATGACTGTAAAAGCAGAAACCAATAGTCTGGATGTGAAGAGCTCGAAAAAATAGGTGGTTTAAAAAAAATGGCACTGAAAACTGACTCTGTATGATGAAGTTATGCTTGAACAAAGAAACTGTTGAAGATGTCCCCAATAGTGACGTGGCAGCTAGAGAATGTCCAGCAAAAAAAAAGAACCCCCCTCTTCCCAAGATGAACCTTTTCACAATCACTTTACAAGAAAGTTGCTTTAAGTGAACCACTTTTGTAAAATAAGTGATTTCACTTTTACAATGATATTACTTTCAAATAGTGCAACAATAAAAAAAACTTAAGTGACGCACTTGTATTTTTATTTTTTATTATTTAAGTGAGATGCACTTTTACAATAAAATAACTTGAAAATAGAAATTGCATGCACTTTTTCTTTTAAATGTAACTTCCTAAGACTTGAACTCAAGACCTATTAAGGAATAAAGCAACTTTGAACCAAGTGAACTAGATTAAAAGGTATGTAAAATATGGGAATGAGGAAGGGGGCCTTTTTTTTTTTTTTTTTTTTTTTTTTTTTTTTTTTTTTTTTTTTTTTTTTTTTTTTTTTTTTTTTTTTTTTTTTTTTTTTGCATGCTTGCCCAAAACACACCACAAATCGAAACAAAAAAAACTTTTCCACACTTGTGGAGTTAGATCTTGTTAGCTTGCCCGGAAATTCTACGTTTTCTCTCTGTTTCTGATTTGTCGAGATTGCGCAAGGTGCACGGCAAAGAGCATATGCAGCCGAGAAAACCCTTTCCCTTTCTGTTTCTGATTTGCCGAGATCACTCAAGGTGCACGGAAAAGGGCATACGCAGACGGGAAAGCAACAATCCAAACCCAAAAAAAATATAACAGTAAAAAATGATGAAATATGATATTTTTTCCTTTAAAAAAATAAAAATAAAAAAATGCGTCACTATAACATTATACCTTCAGATCTGATGAAATACGCGTTTCTGGAGCAACCGAGAACCGTTTTCGATCAAATGAAAACTATTTTACAATGAAAATGACGCTCTGGACACAATGGAACACCTCCCACAGCCCATAAATGCACAGAAATACCAGAACTAGAAACCCTTTCGAGTTTCGGCAACAACAGTTCAAGATCTAGATCATAACCGGAAGTAGCACTTCATAAAATCTATGATACTATGTTCGGGTACACAGGGTACTACCAAAGGACCGAACACCAAGAGCAACCACTTCACACAAACAGATCACAGATCAACACACCGATGTTTTGACGTGGTTTAAACCCTCTTGAGGGAAACACTCCACGGCCCCAGCCAAATAGCTTCTACGGGACAATTTATTATGCAAAGAAAGAAAGTTACAAATGAGCTTCTCATAATCGATCAACTAAACAATGACCCTCCATGCTCTCTAAATAGAGATCATGGACCAATCGGGTGTTAAGCCACGGATCAAGGTTAGGTTTGATCTAAAAGAAGTTGAGCCGTCCGATCACTCTATGTCGGGAACATATCGTGACCGTCAGATTAAGTATTTACAAATGCATACTAAAGAAACACACTATCCCTAACGGATATATTACACATGTTGATCTTAACTAACTCCTAAGTGTCTAAATATCCTAACAAAAGTTCTATGCTCATGCTGTTGAGGATGATGAACCTCTAAAGAAGAAGGCTAGGGTAGAAAGTGATGATGACTCATCAAGTGAAGAAGAGTATGTTCTAATCTTTGCTCTCACAGGTACTATCTCCCATGGTTGTAATGATTGGTTGATTGATAGTGGGGCTTCCAAACACATGACTGGGTTTAAGGAATCGTTTGTGAATCTATCTGAACATGAATCACCCCATAAGGTGAAACATGGGGATGATTATCAATACCCAATCAAAGGAAGTGGTGAAGCCTCCTATAACCTAGATTCTGGAAAAGATTTGAAGATGAAAGAAGTCCTTTATGTACCTAGGCTCAAGAAGAACTCACTCTCCATCTTTGCATTGGATGCAAAAGGTATGAGGGTTGCATATGTGGATGGCCAAGTCCTAATGTGGCCAAAGGGAAAGACCGTAGAAGATGCAATAGTGATTGGAGAGCAAGAGGGAGGTTTGTATAAATTTAAAGGACAACCTGAACATGCCATGGTGCATGAATCCATGGAGCCAAGTGAACTTTGGCATAGAAGACTTGCTCATATGCACTATAGGGCACTTCCAATTGCAAGCAAGGCTGTAGAAGGTCGTCCTGAAATCAAGACCAAACATGAAGGTGTTTGCAAAGGATGTGCAAAAGGTAAGAACATTAAGAAGGCTTTCCCAAGCAGTGAAAGAAAGGCAAAAGACATCCTGGAAATCATCCACTCAGATGTATGTGGTCCTATGTCATCTAGTTCTCTGAGTGGGTATGTTTACCATGTCTCATTTATTGGTGACTTCTCCAGGAAGACTTGGGTATACTTCTTGAAGAACAAAGATGAGGTGTTTGATAAGTTCAAGGAATTCAAAACCTTGATGGAGAATCAAACTGACAAGAAGATCAAAACATTCAGATTCGACAATGGTGGAGAATTCACCTCAGGTGACTTCAAGAAGCTTTGTAGTGATTCAGGGATTAAGAGGGAGTTGACTGCTCCTTATAATCCTCAACAAAATGGAGTTGCAGAAAGGAAGAACAAAACTATGATGGAAGCAGCAAGGGCAATGCTGCATGACCAAGATCTACATATGCATCTATGGGTAGAAGCAGCTAGAACAACTGTATAGGTGCAGAACAGAACACCCCACAAGATATTGGATAATAAGACACCATAAGAGGTCTTTTCTGGTAAGAAACCTGAAGTCAGCTATCTCAGAATATTGGGTTGTCCAGTATACACTCATGTCCCAAAGGAAAAGAGGACTAAACTAGATCCTTCAGGAAAGAAGGGTATCTTTGTGGGTTACAGTGAAAGCTCGAAGGCTTACAGAATATACTTTCCAAGGTTCAAGAATATTGATGTCAGAAGGGATGTAACATTTGATGAAAACTCAGCATTCATCAAATCAAGGAAGGCACCTATTAACGTTTATGCAGAACCTAAGAAAACTAGATTTCAAGACACTACCATGACTGAAGTAGTTCCAGAAGTTGTTCGTGAGTTTGAAGATCCACAAGAACCTGTAGATCCACCCCGTGAGGATAACTCTCGCAAGAGGAAACCTGTATGGGCTAGAAAGCTCATTCAAGATGCAGAAATATTTGGCATTCCAGAAGAAGAACACAAAGCAAAGAAGAGAACCAGATCACACACTAGATATGTTGCTTTACTCTGTGACATTATGAACAAAGAACCTTCCAGTTATGAAGAAGCAGCGGAAAAGAAAGAATGGAAGGATGCCATGGTTGAGGAATACCAATCAATAATGAAGAATGATGTTTGGGATGTTGTCCCAAGACCTAAAGAGAAGTCTGTTGTGACTTCCAAATGGATCTACAAAATCAAGCATGCTGCAGATGGTAGTGTAGAGAAATACAAGGCAATATTTGTAGCTCGTGGCTTCTCTCAGAAAGAGGGAATAGATTATGAAGAAAATTTTGCACCTGTAGCCAAGTATACTTCCTTCATAACAGTACTTTCCCTGACTGCAGAAATGAAATGGAAAATACACCAGATGGATGTCAAGATTGCTTTCTTGAATGGTGTAGTTGAAGAGGAAGTATATGTGGAGTAGCCACTCGGTTTTGAAATACATGACAGGGAGTCATATGTGTGCAGATTGAAGAAAGCCTTGTATGACTTGAAACAAGCTCCCAGAACCTGGTATGGTAGGATGGACATTTTCCTATCTAGTTTGGGATTTACCAAGAGTAAAGCGGATTCCAACCTTTAGTACAAGGTTGAGGAAGGGAATCCTGTGATTCTACTCCTGTATGTGGATGACTTATTTGTAACAAGAGATGACAGATTGATTGCAGATACTAAGAGGAAGCTTGCTGCCGAGTTCGATATGAAAGACTTGGGAATGATGCATTATTTCCTAGGTATGGAGGTGTGGCAGAGTGCAAGTGGGATCTTCCTTGGTCAAGGGAAGTACACAGTAGATATCCTGAAGAGATTCGGGATGATGTATTGCAAGGTCATGGCCACACCTATGGCATCGAATCTGAAGCTTCTATGTGATGCTTCATCTGAGCCGGTTGATGTCTCTATGTATCGTCAGATGATTGGGTCCTTGATGTACCTGACGAAAACAAGACCAGATATTTACTTTGCGGTGAACACATTGAGTCAGTTCCTGACAGATCCGAGGAGTGTTCATCTGGTTGCTGTAAAGCATGTTCTGAGGTACCTGAAGGGTACAATGGATTATGGGCTTAAGTATGAAGCGAATCAAAAGTTTAACTTGCAGGGTTATGTTGATTCAGATTGGGATGGAAGTGCTGCAGATAGGAAGAGCACATCTGGGTGTTGCTTCAGTATGGGATCAGGTGTGATCTCTTGGTTTAGCAGAAAGCAGTCCTACATAGCACTGAGTACAGTTGAGGCAGAGTATGTTGCAACCTCTTCAGCTAGTTGTGAGGAAGTATGGATATGGAAGCGACTGTCTGAGTTATTTGATCTCCCATTGGATGCTACTGGTATCTTTTGTGATAACCAGAGTTGTGTGAAGCTATTCGAGAACCCAGTGTTTCATGACAGGTGGAAACACATAGAGATCAAATATCACTATATCAGGGATATGGTGCAGAGAGGAGCTGTGAAGCTCCTATACATTGCGACGGACGAGCAGATTGCAGATGTGCTAATGAAACCACTAGCCAGAGTGAAGTTCGAGTACTTCAAAGAGAGGCTTGGTGTTCTTCAGATTGATGACACTTCGAGGAAGAAGTGATGGACACATTTGCAGAGGCCATTCCAAGCATGTTGGAAGGAGGATCCTTCACATGGCTGTGGATGTAAGCGCTGGATGATGAGCATTAGGATGATGCTCTAGTTACTGCTCTATATATGCATCAGGATGATGCTGGATATGATCAGTTGGATAATTTATATGTATATGTATGTATGCATCATGTTGGATGCTGGATATGATCAGTAGGATCATTTGTATGTATTTTGTATATGCATCATGTTGGATGCTTGGACCATGTATCTGTATATGTATCAGGTGGATACATTGTATGATCTCGTGGATCATGTATGGTGATATGTATCATGTATTTGTATTTGTATCAGGTGGATACACTGTATGATCAGGTGGATCATGTATGATCATATGTATCAGGTAGATACTTGGTATGCATCAGGTACATGCATAGTATGATCATGGATGACGAGCTTCAGGATGTTGCTCCAGATGACATGCAGCAGGATGTTGCAGTGATGATGATCAGAATGATCATGTGTACATCAGGATGATGTATGGTGAGTATCAAGTTGATACTCTATGGCTGTGGATCAGGTTGTGTAGATGAGCATATAATTTGGCCCTGGGAGATTTGCAGATAGTCTTTCGAGGTTTTGCCTATGGCATATAATTTTGCCCTGGGATATCTGGAAAATTCTCTTTCAAGGTTTTGCTCTGGGAGGACATATAATTTGGCCCTGGGAGATTTGCAGATAGTATTTCGAGGTTTTTCCTATGGCATATAATCTGGCCCTGGGATATCTGGCAGATGCTCTTTCGAGGTTTTGTCCTATGGCATATAATATGTCCCTGGGAGATCCGATAGGTTGGGCTGTGTGCCCGTAATAAGTCCTGAGATGCTCTTGCGAGGTTTTTCCATGACCACATATAATCTGTCCCTAGGAGATCCTATAGGTAGAGCTGTGTGCTCGTAACAGCCTGGGATGCTCTTGCGAGGTTTTGTGGTGACCGCATATAATCTGTCCCTGGGAGATCCTATAGGTAGATTTGTGTGCTCGTAACATCCTGGGATGCTCTTGTGAGGTTTTGTGGTGAGGTCACATATAATATGGCCCTGGGAGATCCTATAGGTAGAGTCGTGTGCTCATAACAGCCCGGGATACTCTTTCAAGGTTTTGTGACGCACGTAATAAGTCCTGAGGATTCCACAGTATGGCCAGTGATGACGAAGACCTGCAGGTGGTGGGCCTACATCCAGTATGAAAAAGGACTGACTCTGTAGAACTTCCTATGACGAGTAGAGTTAGAGATTGGTTGAGATAGCAGCAGCAGTGACGATGATGATGACGATGCATCGATGACGATGATCCCGAGAAGAAGACTTGTCTAGCAGATCTGTGTCAAGAAATACCTTCCTAGTTAAGAGGGAGTGTTGATGTATATGTAACTTCGAAATGTATTTCATCTACGTATTTCATATATATTTATTGTACCCTTATTAGAGATGTGTTATTCCTCTATAAGGAAGTGTCGTCATGTGGATTGACAAGTGTCGCAAGTGTGTGTACTTGCCGATGGGTTATTAGACCACCATGTGTGGGGTCGGCCCTGAAATATATATATTATAATGTGGATGTACCTAGCTAGACAAGTCGGCCCCATAAGGTTACTGGGAAAATAGGTTAGTATAAATAGAGATCAGGTGATCTCTATTTATATCATTCGGAAAAGTGTCTCTCTCTCACTCAGAAAGTGGCGCACTAGTGAGTAGGAGGATCATCTACTACTAGGAGACTATCTCAGTGTATTTTTGTTGTACTTTGGTTGAGCCATTGCTCTCTCTATCTATGAGGAAGTTGTGGGGTTTTTCACCTTAGGGTTTTCCCCATGGAAACTCTGTGTCTCTTGTCTCTCATGGTTTTGATTCTTGTGATGCTTGTCATGCTTATTGTGATTGTTATGCATTGATATACTGTATATGTTATTCTCTCAGTGAAGATCCTAGAGTATTGTGAATTAATGCTCAAAATTTAACAGTTCAAAACCCCTTCAAAAGATCTGGGCTTCTCTTTGTCTTTTCTCTTCTCTTGTTGCTTCGAACCTTTGGGATTTTTCTTCCCCTTCACTTGCTCTGGATCACTAGCTCCAAGAACTTGGTCCTTTTTCTTGATGGCACCCATTTGAACCAATTTATCTTTTTCTTGTGTAAGCATATTGATGAAATCTTCAAAATATGGCATATTCCAGTTTCGAATAGTGAACTTGGTGGAATGGAATGTTGAAACAAACACAAAGTACTCATAACCCAACATCGAAAGTATGGAAAACATCGGTTGTTCGTCCTTATTCTCAATGCCACATTGATTGAGATGCAAGAACAAGGATTTGAACTTGGTAAAGAAGCCTTGGATGGTCTCAAAACTTCTTGGGCTCAGAGAGATCAAATCATTCTCAAGTTGGTGGCCCCTCAACTCATCAGTATTCCCAAACAGTGACTCAAGCTTGAGCCACAATTCATTTGGAGTAGTGAGACTATCAATATGAAACATGAGTTCTCTTTAGATGCTAAGACAAAGCATGCCAAAAGATTCATCCATTCGATTGAAGAAATTCGACTGCTCTACTGCAGAATTTGGCTCATTTTCAGTCCACATGGTAACTCTGAAGAGACCCTTGGATCTCAGTTGGATTATCATTCGTCATTCCACTCAAATTAGTTGAATGGAGTGAGCAAGATGACATGACAATGCTTCATTTTGTAGCTTGCGCACTATGTGACAAAGAACACTGTAAACCTGCAATGCAAACACTCAATCACTCAAGAGGGTATCCTAACTAGCTAATTCGAACCCTACATTGAAATAAGGCACATTCAGGAGCGCATCACACCCTTGGTAGACTCCAAAGGATTTCTCTAATGGATTCAATTCAATGGCCCGGGGGATTTCTATGGTTGCTCCACTGCTTCTGGTGCACTTTTGTTAAGATTCAATATGCTAAGATAGATAACATCAGTATTCAATTCAATTTCACAACAATAGCATATATAGGATCACTGAAAGAATAACAAGCACAACATAAACACAAGAGACACAATTTTATCCCAGAAAAACCTCTAGGGGAAGAAAACCAAGCAAAAATTCCTCAATATGGATGATCAAAAGTACAAAGACAAAACCCCAAAAAAGTGATCCTTCTCCTTGCATATATCTCTCTCTCTCTCTCTTATGTGAATTACACAAGTGCGTGTGTGTGTCCAAATGAGGAGCACATCACTCATATTTATATTGTATCTTCCACTTAACTTTTTACCTAACTAGGTAGGCCCCAACAACTTAACCTAATGCTTACTGGGATGACACCTCTAGGGACTTAAATACCCCATTACATTTGACTCCAAGGGGATCTATTGCGCCGACTTACAAGGGAGGATTTACCTCAATGAATTTACATAATCAATTACAATAATGACATCTCGACAAAGGAATAAAACATTTCCGAAAAAATTACAATAGAATATTCTTCGAAGTTACAATATTTAAACACTCCCCTTTAACGAGAAGGGTATTCTATTGACAACAACAACATCAACTACAAAAGAAAGGAGAGAGAGCACCATCAATAATATCAAGGTGATACATCTATAAATCATTGGAATTTTTCTTCAGCAATATCAACAACTTGAACATTTACTGGAATATCTTCAACATCTTCAGTACTGGAGCATCATCATCTACAGCACTGAGTCTTCATCTTTGATATTCATCTTCTACAGCACTCGATCACTCGAGATTATACAAAAACACTTGATCTAATGATCAAAAACAATGTTAGCAATTAACATCTTGATCTTTCGATCATCAACAACATCGTCAATCAACATCTTGATCTTTCGATCAGCAACAACATAACCTACAACACACATGATCCAATTATGAGATGATCAATCCCTATAACTTTAGGACATCAGTCCAAGGATGATGCAATCCTGATCCAATTACAGGATGATCAGTCCCTCTCACTTGAGGACATAAGTCGAAGGATGATGCAATCATATCCACATTCTCGAGGACAAAATTATTTGGATAAGTTCTAGACTGAAGTCTAGGGATGATACAATCCCAACCACATTCTCGAGGACAGGAGTCTCTGGATCAGTTCTGGACTAAATTCCAAGGAGGATACAATCCAACGAAATTATCAAGGACATAAGTCTCTGGATTAGTTCTAGACTGAAGTCCACGGATGATACAATCCAACCACATTCTTGAGGACAAAAGTCTTTGCATCAGTTCTAGACTGAAGTCCAAGGATGATACAATCCAACCACATTCTCGAGGATATAAGTCTTTGGATCAGTTCTAGACTGAAGTCCAAGGAAGATAAAATCCAACCACATTCTCGAGGACAGAAGTCTTTGAATCAGTTCTGGACGAAAGTCCAAGTATGATACAATCCAACCACATTCTTGAGGATAGAAGTCTCCAGATCAGTTCTTAACTGAATTCCAAGGATGATACAATCCAACCACATTCTCGAGGACAAAAGTCTATGAATCAGTTATGGACTGAAGTCCAGGCATGATATAATCCCACTGCAACATCATCATCATCTACATCACAGAGACAAGATTCCGTGGATCACTTTAGGACTAATGTCCAGGGATGATACAATCCCACTGCAACATCATCATCATCTACATCACTGAGACAAGAGTCTGCGGATCACTTTAGGACTAATGTCCAGGGATGATACAATCCCACTGCATCATCATCATCATTGATCCCCCTTCCGAGGAAGGTCCTTTCGAACCACACCAATATTGTCATGGAAGTACTCAAACATCACTCAAGACAGAGGCTTAGTAAACACATCATCAACTTGCTCATCAGTGCTCACATACTGGAGCTTTATAGCTCCCTTCTATACCATATCTCATATATAAAAATATTGGATTTCTATTTGATTTGATTTGTCATGGAATACTGGGTTATCCATCATCTTTATGCAACTCTGGTTGTCACATAGAATCACCGTGGTATCCAACTCCAGGTCAAATAGACCTGACATCAAGTTTCAGAGCCATATGGCTTCACAACTTAGACGAACAAGCTGCTATATACTCTGCTTCAGCTTGTGCTAAGAGCAACATTGGACTGCTTCCTACTAAACCATGAGATCATGATGGATCCTAGACAATAGCATCCACCTGAGGTGCTCTTCCTATCTAAGACACTTCTGGTCCAATCTACATCTGTATAACCATACAATTTGTAGTCATGATCTCCAACATAGTGTAGACCAAAGTCTATCGTACCTTTCAGGTACCTCATCACATGCTTTGCAGCTACCTGGTGAACACATCTAGGATTAACTAGATACTGACTCAGGGTGTTCATAGCAAAGCATATATCTGGCCTAGTATTTGTCAAATACATCAATGAACCAATCATTTGTCTGTAAACTGTAGAAACCACTATCCATCATCCCAGATCTCTAGTTCACATTTTCCTTGGCTAAAGAAAAATATCATCTGATCTTAGCCACATATCTAATAAAAAAAATCATGCCAAGATTATTTAACTCTGAGATCTACTCCCTGTGAAGTGGAGTCTTCTACATCTGAGTATTTTCCTCCCTCTGTGACTAAACATCATGCACACTCTGCATTGAGTGTTCTTCTGCATATATATCTATGCCATCTCCTGTCAAATGGGTCTACTTATATGAGACTCAAGATAAATCGAACTCTATGGTGAGTTCCTTCAAAATCCATCTAACAGAAGCATGTCATGTGTATATAGAAACCATCTTCAACCTTATAGAAAAGGTTGAAATTAGCATCACCCGTGGTGATCATCAAGCCCGTCAAATGACTACCGATCCTGGGTACCTGTTGAACCCGTACAAAGCCTTCTTCAAATCTTGGGATTTTGCTCGATATGCACTTCTTCTTCAATTACACCATTCAAGAGAACGGTATTGTCGTCGATGGGTGTAATCTATCTCTAGAAGTGTGTTTAGCCACTGGAGCAAACATCTCATCATGATCCTCTGCTTCTCTCTAAGAGAATCCTCTATCCACGAGCCTTTCTTTGTACTTCTATAGTATGTTTGATTTGTATGTATTCTTGTTGAACATTCATCACTTGTTCTTCATAAGAAGTGTTCATCATCCTTCTTTTGTAGATCACAACCCACGATCCTTCCTACAAATCAAATTCAATTACATGATTAGTAACACTTCATAATCATCAAATCATGTCAATGATAACCTTTTATGCATACTGATATGATTCACATGGTTATGCAACAATATTGGCCAATTCTTTGGCACAACACTTTTCCATATCCCGTATGCATATGGTGACTACCTATATGCATTCTATCTCTACCAGAACATACTATCACGAGTGTGCACTCCTCCCAACATGTTAGCAAAGAGGTTTCATTCTAGACAAGCAACAATGGAATGCTTTCCAACACTATTGGCTACTTACCATACATATTGGTAATACACTGTTCAATTCTATATGAATTCTTACCCTATGCATGATACATTTCTTGATTCTAGGAATACAAATATGCATACAACTATTAATATCATTAACTATTCAGAGATTCAAGAAGTAAGTCAAATACTTATCTTTTTATGTTTTGTGGGGTTGCCTCCATCTGGATCTTTGCTTCCTTGAGATTGCCTCCCTCTAGATCTATACTTCCCTTCTATGTCATGATAGTATCATGATCTTGTGTCTTTGAGCTGTTATACATCTTGTAGCACTATGCACCCTTAAATGTGCACTAGTTTAATCATTGTGTCACCCTCAAGATCTCATACATAATCACACATTCATTAGTATAATCTTAATAGGACTAAAAATATTATAACCCTAAATAATATTAAATACGTACGGTCATAATCACTTCATACAAAGGTAATTTATCATGAGCGTTAATATTCAAGGTTTCATGGAGTATGTCTTTTACTCATGCATATTCAGATTTGACCATAGGACTCTTCTATTTTGTCATATCATTAATCAAACTAAGAAACACAATATGCATCAAGCCTTGATTAGCTAAACTCTATCTTCAGCAATAATCATTATCAACCATATGACAGTATACTTATCTAAGATCCTAACACAAAGTAGGATTCTAACTTGATATAGGAAAACACACCTAGATTAGCATGCCTGCTAGTTATTCCTAACATACCTAAACAATGTCTTCTTTGTTCTCTTCAAAGATTTAGAAACCTTGTGATAGTAACCTGCATATCTCATAAGTTAAGCATAGTAGAACCAAATCATACATACCTCATAAGTAGAGATTCTATGTGATCAAAGACTATGGATGAGTCTTTTTCATCATGGTCATATATTCTTGATCTAGAACTTGATTTGTCTTTCTTCATGTACCTTTCATGTTAGCAGACAACATCATCCTCATACAACACCACAAGTGCATTAGTACAATCATAAGTGTCATAACCCTAATCAATGAATGTCTTCTATCATTCACATGCATTCATACTTCTACTAAGGTGATCGGACAAGTCTAAAATTAATCATGATTGTACTAAACTCAATAATATGAATACAAACATATCATGAGCTTAATCATTAGATAAATGAAACAGATTTCAAAACATACCCGCATCTCCTCAATTCATACCTGTCGAGATTGCTTATACTCTTCTCTATAAGTATAAAACCCTAATCTTACAAGGTAGATAACTTGTAATCATATTATATATAGCAATGGTGATAGGCTGATAGAATACCAGTGCAATTTAAATCTCCTTCATTTCTTCCCTATGAGTCTCCCAACTTTGCTAGGGTTTCTTCTTACTTGTAGAACCCGGAAACCCTAATTTTCAATCTCCTTCCTTCTGCAACATTTGATGGAAGATTAATATATATGATGAAGGGATTTGAAATCAATTTTCAAAGTTTCCAATGTTGCATCAGGTGTCTCCAACATTTTATCAGGTCCTTCCATACCTAAAAAACTGAAAACCCTAAGTGAGAAATTCTTCCTCTTCTTCTTTGATTTCCTCAGTTGAGCTATTTCAGATGTGCCTTATTGTTTCTAGTGTATCTCTGAAATTTCAGATCCGAAGGGTCTAAAACTTCATCCTGTGGTATCCTGACCTGTCCTATTTCTAACCCCATATATTTGAGCTTCATTGGATTCTCCATGAGAGACATATGATAACTTTCCCAACATGACCTGTTTATGGGATGAAACAACATAGATAACTTATATTGCGTGCCACGTGTCACCGTTTCAACTTCGGCTTCTGATATTTGGAACTGTGAAACTACAGTCCGTTCCCTAACTGTCACATTTCAAGGAATTCCATTTGGAGCTTCCTATACCTAGATATGACCTTTTTTCCTAGGTCACCTGTTTAAGGCTGCATTCTGAAAGAGGAAAAAACCCTAACTTGCACGGATCATATATCACAAAGTACAACAAATATGGGGCTTATTTTTCTACACCGGGTACATATATGTTTGATTTTCGTCCTCTAGAAGTTTCATATCCTGAACCCTTGCAAAAACAGATTTATAGAGAAAGTTCCACGATGACGAGTTTTTGCAATACAAAGCCCTAGCTTTCAAATTTTCGTAAGTGAAACAAGTGTTGTAAATGCCATACATTGTCCTCTTTTAGGCTATCTCTTAAACCATGTTAATATTCAATATTCTAAGATAGATAACATCAGTATTCAATTAAATTTCACAACAATAGCATATACAGGATCACTCAAAGAATAACAAACACAACATAAACACAAGAGACACAATTTTATCCTGGGAAACCCTCTCAGGGAAGAAAACCCAACAAAAATTCCTCAATATAGATGATCAAAAGTACAAAGAAAAAACCCCAAACAAGTACTCCTTCTCCATTCATATCTCTCTCTTATGCGAATTACACAAGTGAGTGTGTTTGTCCAAATGAGGAGCACATCACTCCTATTTATACTTTATCTTCCACTTGATTTTTTCCCTAACTAGGTCGGCCCCAACAACTTAATATAATGATGATTGGGCTGAATCCTTTCGGGAATTAAATAACCCATTACATTTGAATCCAAGGGGATATATTTCCCCAACTTACAAGGGATTATTTACCTCAATGAATTTACATAATCAATTACAATAATGACATTCCGATAGAGGAATAAAACATCTCCAAATAAATTACAATAATAAAATACAATAGAATATTCTTAAAAGTTACAATATTTCAACAACTTCTGAAGCATAATGGTTTGATAGAGGCTCCAATAGCTCTGATACCATGTGAAATTCAACTCACAGTAGGATCTACTAGCTAAGGATATCCTCACAATTGAGAAGTTTGACTAAGTATGCAGAAAACGATGTTATAGAAGCACAATATAGACACAAATGATCAAATAACAGGTTATTCTAATACTTTCCAACCCAGAGATGAGTTGTGATCACCATTATATTACATTTTGGAAAAATTGTGAGTGTTTGGAGGCATCATAATGAGCTATAAGTGGCTAGATTACATTGGACCTGAATCCCCCATAGGTTGACCAATAGTATCCCAAATCACCTAAAAATGTCACGAATTCCTAATATGAACATTGGGATGGCATGGAAAGGAATTAATTATGGTATCACATGAGTGGTGGAGTATTTGAGGGAGTGTAGGTGGCTAAGGATAGGCCAAAACTGCCAAGGAGGGGGGAAAATGGCCACATTCAATGCATGGGTGCATCATGTCAAACTCAGATCCAAAAAACATGGGATAAGGGTGTGCCTCATCAAGGTAGTGGTAATAAATGAGGGTGGTGTCCATAAATGAGGGCACCTAACTTCCTGTTTGACCAAAACTGGGTGATTAGGTGGTGGAATGTGTCATTAATGCCTAACAACCTTGGATAATCATCATTAACCATGTTTTGGGCTAATTAATCATCAAAATATCTTATGAGACTATGGTCCTAGGTGTAATAATGTTCTAACACTTTAAACACATGAAGTATACAACATACACATTGAATAACGATAATATAATCAATAATTGAACCTTTTATCTTCTCAGGTTAAGAACCATCTCTCAAGAGCTCACCGAGCTTAAAAATCAATATCACACAACATCTAAATATGTATTATAGATTATAAAGGGTGGAAATTTTTAAGTATTAATGGTAGTATCAATTGTGATCAAATGTAAACAATTACATCAATATTTAAACCTGTTCACAACGACGACAAATCATTCTTCTAATTCATTAAACAACTCAACACAACAATCCCATACAATTTTGAGTATGGAGAAAGTAGCTAAAAAAAGTCATTCACTTTCACTATTCCCATAGAATGCCTAGTGTTGTAAATAATAGATATGATGCCAATTTGTAATGTACCTTTATACCAATAAACAAAATTAGGTTTTTGTGGTCTAAATGTGTGATTATGGTACTGATATGATGTACAATTTTTCACATTGCTAGACCATATCATTAATATACCCTTCAATTCATGTATGTAACAAAAACTTTAGACATTAATCTATACAACGTCAAACAAAATTTTAATCTTTGAAGGCATCATATAGATAAACATTGTTACACAACACAATAGATTCAAATTCCTCATGCAAATAAAAAAAAAGGTGTGATAATGAACCCCATCACACATTTTCATTATTCTTTCAATTAAGCATAGTATATTCATAGCCTCAAAAAACAAAATAAAACATATTGCATTTCAACTTTTCGTGAAAGACCTATCAAATTTTAATCTTGACAATCATATAACAAATCTCACCATTTAGGCTTTGATTCCTCCTCAAAATGATAAACTTGATTTTTTAAGGTGAAGTGTTCCAATCACACGCGTGACACATTTATTACATCACCCAAGAGAGTAATTGCATGCTCTTTAGAGTTATAACATAATATGGAAAATATTATTCTTACAAGCCTCTTCCTCAAGCACTTATATTCATGACAATGTATAATGGTTTTGAGTACCTTAAAGCTACATCGCAATCACATTGAAGTAAACTTTTAATTCATCATACATAGAAATAAATGATTTAAAACCAAACATTGAAACCATTCACAACATTTAAACCTTATACAAGCATCGCATGCTCATGAGCTTGGGGGGTGGATTGAGTCTTTCCTCCACTCATGGAGATAGATTGAAATGTTAATTTATGTCATGATTCAATATTTAATATCGTTAATAACCCCCTATAAACTCTTTAGGACATCCTTGAATCATTCCAAATTGATGATCATGCACATCAACCAAAATTGCTTAGGAATGGGTAATTTGAGCAAGACAGTTTTAGGAAGGTTAACAAAATAATTAAAATGAATTAGATCCTACTCCAAAACATCATTTGGCAGCATGAAATCATTCAATAAGTGCATGGAAATGTCCCTTAGGATTATTACTAGGATCTCCTTTCATTCATATATTTAAATCCTAAAAAACCATCAAAATAGGACCAAATAGGCACATATAGGACATGTTCATGGTAGTTCTAAAGTAAATAAGTAACCAAGGAGCCATGGCTTTTGTTTGTATGAAGAATAATGGAATCTGGTCTCTATTTTCATAAATAAAAAGAACGACCATACACCAAAATTCTTAGAAAACATTTGGAAAACGGCTCTTGTTGCATAGCAAATATCTCTCAAATGACAAATTGGATATTTGATATAGTTGGGGATCATTTTAACAAGGATTTATAGATTATATATAGAAAAAATAAAACCTACCCACTTTTTATTTTTTGGGATATAGATCCATGTGTAAAATGTGTTCTATACATTTCTAAAATGCTCAAAATAAAGGGATTTTGTCCTTTTTAAAGATACAAGAGTTCCTCCACTTCAAACAACTTATATGTATGAATAATGTCATGATTATTCATATATAAATTCATTTCAAATACAAATTTAATACCTCGAAAGATTTACATACAAAAGATTAGAAAGCATAGAGTGAGGGAAAGAAATTGCATCCACGAAAAAAGATCCAAATTTTCCTTTCCTTAACAAGGGAAAATTTAGACCCAGTCAATACATAGTTTTAGGTAATTTATAACACACACTTATCAATCATAAATGGACAAGGAAACCTTTCCCTTATATTTTTTGTAAAACGGTTGTCATGCAAGAAAGTCTAGTCTTGTATCATGCATGTTTTGCACATGAATTCATCCCACTCAGCATACCTAATATATAGGAAATTTGAATTGAAAATATCATGATAATGATATCATGTAGTCACCATTCTATACTAATAACTTCATAAATGAACGTGATGAAAGAGTACACTTATAAGATGATGTTGTAAAGAAACTACCTATGAGGGAAATAATTTACTCCCAACCATAATCTATTCCACAGTAGAATGTCACCCCTGTGATGGATTATGAGACCACTATGGAAAATAATAATGGTAAGGTTTTAAAAACCCCTCTTGTTTTCACTAAATTATTCCAATATACCAACCAAGAAAGTCTCTATTGGATCTTTTTTCAACCTCTTCGCTAACACATCTCTTAGCACTCATCCCTTTCTCCATACAACACAAGAAGTCATCCTTTCTCCACTCAAGAGTCCCTTAAGAACACCCTTCCTATCAGTTCTCTTTAGTATGGTCAATGTGAACACAAGACATTGCATACTTCTAGGTTTCATTTCCATCACTGTGAAGATTATTGAACATGGATTTTATGGTTCTTTGGACAGTCTAACATGACACCAACCTTCAAGGATTTAACAAGGTATCTAGATATTATCCAATGGTGTCTTGGGTGATATTATTTCATCTCTCTATGGTTCACATTAGAGTTGGGTTGATTTTTCTTCCTTCAAACCCTTATTTTCTCTCCAACGACCCTCTTTTTTTCATGATCATTTCTTCCCATTCAAATTTCCATCCATCCATGGAATAAATGAGTATGTGGGAGGAGTCCTTCATCCACCCTTTTATTGTTTCCCTAACGTTAGAATATAGTTACTACAAAATAGGATCTATGGACTTTTGGCATAGGGTTACTAAGTTATCATGTTTATATTTACCCTTCCATTTCACTAGGGTATCAATTCATGTTTAGTTTAATCTTAAGGATAAATGAAAATAGGATAATCAAATCAAGGGGGTTTATGGATATGGTAAACCATTATCAACTAGAATAAGCGATTCCCCAATTAGCCCCCTTACCTTTGCCTCTGGTGGACTCATATCCCCATTGATGTCCTCCCCATCATTCAGCCTTGGAATCTTTCAATAATGTTAGCATGATCCTATTGGTGAGTGTTCATAATCACCATGGAATCTAACTCATGGCATTAAGAAAAACATAATAAATAAAAAATAATTAAAATATAGACAAGATCAAGTTCAAAGGGCCATACTAGGGTATTACAATAATTATGACAACTACCATGACAAACCAACACCCCAAGCATATGTATAATAGTAGGAAATTCAATTTGTTGCCACTTTGTCATCGATACTCTAATGTTTTTGGTTGTTTAACGGAATCAACCATATCGATTCATTTTCACTTAGAATTCATAATTATGACATTATTAAAGCATTAATATCATAAAAAATTCCAAGAAATGATGATGATGCAAATTACTTGTTAATTTAGAGTTAGTATTTTGAGGATAAATGGCCTTGGAGAAGCATCTACAATTGCCATGTAGTTCATTCAGATATTTGTTTATTGCAACAAATGTTTTAAAATTTCAAAGATAATAAGTGTAAATAAATATATTTAAACCTTCCATGTGTCCCTTTAAAACATTAGTTAGTTCTTGCACACATGTCATAATTCTTACATCCATAAGGGTAACTACATATTTTTTAACTTGTCACATGTCGCTCTCAATGTGTTAGAATGTCAACAATTGATTATGGCTGCTAAATTGATGTCATAAATTCTTGAATTTTGATGATGGTCTTTTCCTTATTTATGTCACAAATTCTTGAATTTTGATGATGGTCTTTTGGTCACATGATGACACTTCATGAGATTACTGTGAGTCACACAAAAGGAAATTTGTGGATGGAAGAGCCATATTTGGGACTTTACATGGATGGAATTACCTAATGCATGGCCCATTTGATAGGTAGGAACCTTAGGAACAATTTTTGAGAGCAAAGCTTCTCCAAAAAACCCCCATAAAAGGTTGTTTTTGACCATTTTCCCACAAAAAACGCAGGTTGAAGGTTCATACACCCACGGGTTTTTCAAAAAAATGCATGTTTCACATGGTAAAACTCGTGGGAAGCCACTATTTTTCCACTCCAAACTCGTGGGTACCTCATAAATACTAAAAATATATAAAATCGTAAAAAATGGTTGGTTTGGGTGGTTTTGGAACCTCCTCTTTAGTTGTAACTACTTCCTCCTTGGGTCTATCTTCTCCATTTTATATATAAGAGAGGGAGATGGACCATGAAAATATATCAAGCCCATTATAGTTTTATGTTGAGGGAATTTTGATTCACATCCCCCTCACTTGTGCCCTAGTTACTTGTAAACCCTAGCACACCTTATCATATGTTGGGATCCTTGGAGAAGAGGTGCATTAGAACTTGAATCTTGGTTTCATGAAGTGCCATGATTCAAGGAAGGTAATTTGATGTACTTGATTCATTAATTAATAAATATAATACATTCTTCCTTTCCCAAATATGATTTGTTCATGTATGTTTCAGATCTGATTACAATTTGATGTTTTATTCTCTTATAAATATAAATCTTTTATTTGTAGTCAAATTGGTTTGAGGAAGGTTTTGTTGAATGTTTTTCCAGGTTGTTGTATTAGAGAGAAAGAAGAGAGGCTTATATCAACCTTATGAATAAGGTACATATCCTCCTAACCCTAATCTCTTTGCTTAATAATTATATTTGTAGAACCTTGTATGTCTATCTTTTACCCCAGTACATTGGTAGTCTCACCCAGACTATAGGAAACATTCCCTAACAATAGAACTGGCCACCCCACTAGGGATAAGCCTATTTGGTTTGGGGTATCCAAGGCCATTTTTCCAGTATGTTTGAAGGCATGAGTTGAATTCTAGGTTAGGACCAGTATTTAAACTTTGTTAGACCCTTTGTTGCTCAGTTTTGAGTCAGATTTTGCATTTTGTTTTTGGACTTTTCTACATACTCTCAAGTTTGTGGTACTTACAGTCATGGGTATGAGACAAATTCGCAGATGCAATATTCCTCACCTACAATTCACTCACACCTTTACCCTTTTATAGTTGTTGGTACGTCCTGAACATGAGTTTTTAAAATTTAGAGCTCTTTGGGGGGTTTTGATTACAATTGTTAGAGTCCCTGCTGATCCTAGGACTTGGTAGGACTCTTGGAAATGGTGTCTTGTCAATTTATTGATATTAATTTGATGTTTGGGATAATTTTGAATCAGTTTGGGCTTCTTTGGAATAATTTGGGGCTTGTTGACCCAAGTTGGGGGTTTGTGAACTAGTTTGGTGTTTTTGACCCTAATTTGAGTCTATTTGAATCTACTTGCTCCAATTTGTCTAGATTTGGAACCTTTTGAGTCTATTTGACCCTATTTTTATCTATTTGAGTTATTTTCCTCTTTATATTGGTTTCATTTTCTTCCTTATGCTTTTGGCCTCTCTTTTGTAGTGAAAGCTCAAGTGTCTTTTCTGTGGTTTAGGACCTTGATTGCATTGTTTGTGTGCATACCTAGATTTACCAAACCATATTTCTTAGTAGGTCCTTTTCTTTGATTGGGTCTAAAATTCCTTGGTGTATGCTTTCCCCAATTTTGCCATGCTTACATGATAAGAATCTGAGGGTTTATGGATGCTTTCATTGTTTAATAAGGATATCTGATTGTTTTTTGCATTTTCTTTGGTAGTGTGTTACTATGAATTTTAGTTTTGTTCTCACCTTCACAAAGCACAAAACGTTGATTCATTTTATAAGTTAGTGGTGGTAGAATAATTTCTAAGTTACTTAAAGGATTTAGGAGTGCTTTGCATCAAAAAACAAGAAAATTTCTTTTGCATAGCTAGTTGTTTGAGTAGTTGCATGCTTAGGTTTTAAGTTTGATTTTGCACATTAGACTTTAAATTTTTACCTTCTGCATTCAAAAAGACCAAAACTTGCATTAGATACAATTTTTTTTTCATATGCATTCCAAATTATAGATTTAGGACTTGCATTGAAAAGAAATGGAGAGTGGGTGAGTGCATATTTGTGGTGATTAAGTGCTTCATGTTTCAGTTAAAGGATATCTTTATTTAGTTACGCTTGTTTTACTTCTTCTGAAAATTTTTGAAGTACATTTTGAAATCAATCAATCAATAACTTGGATAGGATCTTAGGTTTTCTTCTAGTTTAGAAACACACAGAATAGCTTAATTATGATTGTGGAGGTATGGAGTTGTGAGTTAACTCCTCCACAATCACTCAAACTTGTCAAAACATCTATGCCTTTCGTTTAGGGAGAAAATCCATTTTTGTAGAAGGTGAACTGAGATGCTCCACTCACACCGAATGTAAGCATGAGGTCGTGCAAGATTGAGTAGAGGAGATACACCTCTGATATTCAATTGAGCATATACCAGGATCGGTGTGTGTATGGGGACTTATTAGTACCTTTTTGGTGCTTTCGAGTTTTGGGATTTGTTACCCTTCCCATGCTCATTGATTCGACCTACGAGTGTCCACCCGGACCCTCTATGCAAGGTTGGTAGCCTTAGTATCCAGAATTTAGGATTCATACACAGGTGTGTTAACACCAAAAAAGTGCTCACTAACTCATCCCTTTGGACATACACCTCTGTTGACCAAATTTCCTACCAACCTCACCTCCAAAACTCCATAAAACCCAATTGGATATTAAAAATACCCAAAAATTCCCTCAAAACATACTAAAACCCCCAAAGAGAGACAAAATCAAACAAACAGGAAAAAAAACCCAAAAGAAAATAAAAAAAAAGAGAAAATAGGGAAAAAAACCCTAAAAAGCCCTAAAACTCTAATCCAAGTTTATAAAAAGGGGTAGAGGCCCCTCATTTACATATCCCCAATCACTCTATCCTCATGCTGCTGAATTTTTTCAAAATACTAAGTCCATTCATCCTTGTGCCTTTTGGCCTCCCTTGAGACAAAATTTTTAGCCACCATTCAAGCAATGGAGAGAAGAGTACCAAACTAAGGAGCTCCGGAGCACACCGCCAGAACTCCACTAGCCTCACCTTTGAGATGAATATATTTTTTGCAAGCCCTGTGCTTGCTTGTAATAAAAAAATATTCTTTATTTTACAGTTTTTTGCAAGTTTATCGTTCGTTGTTCCAAGTTATATTTCATTTCATGCACATGTTTAAGCTTAGATTTACTATTTAAATGTCATCTGCTTCAATCATTTACATTTAGTTTACTGTTGATTACTTCCACACTACTGCTAAGGATTCCATAATCCTTAACAGGTGCTCACTTGCACAAGTAGGGGCTAAAACCCCAGCCACAAGGTGACACTGGAAGGCTATTTTCATTGTACCTAGGACATACATGGGAGGAAATCCCTTGTAGTTATTTGGGAGGGATATTGGTGATTCAAATGCTTGCACCCAAAGAATCATTATTATGGATCCTGGGTAATTGTTCTTCATCCTTCGCTGGTTTGTTATGGGCCCTAATAGTCCCATACTTCCCTCCAGAAGGAATTTTTTTTCTTGGTTTGGATTACCTATGAAATTTCTATTGGTGTGCTCTTTGTGCTGCTTGTTCTTAGTTGGACTTAGATATTTCTTGCTCGTTAATTTGAAAACTATGGCTCGTATTCTGGTGAGCACAAATCAAGGGACCCCTATTCAAGGGGTTCCTTATGTTTTTCCATTCATTAGGAATGTTGGTACTCCCTTAATGGCTACCTTGAATCTTCTTATATCTGCTATAGGGATATTGGTTTGGTTATTTTCCACTCCGAACGCCTTGCATGCTCCTGATGCTTGTCAATTAAGAACCTTAAATCAAGAGCATCAAAACCCTATGCCTTCTTCGCCAGTAACATATTCTCCTCCTTCTTCCACCTCATGTGGTGAAAGTAGTAATACTAGTAACCAGTAGTTTAAAAGGAATAGACGGAGGAAGAATAGGGAGAATATTCCAACGCAAGGGGGAAGCCACCCAGCCTCTAGAGGTCATGCTGGGGGAACCTATCCAGTCTCTAGAGGTCATGATGGGGGAACCTACCTAGTCTCTGGAGGTCAAGATGGGATCAAAATTTCAGTCACTGCAAATCATACTGAAAGTATCTCTTCAACCACTATTCGTTATGTTGAGGATGCGTCATTGATCACTGTTGGTCATATTAATGACAAGTCACTAGTTACTATGAGTCATACTGGAGACACTAAATCAACCACTGCAGGTCATGCTGAGAAAGATGACATTGCTGACAAACCTAATAAATAGAATCTTAAGTTCCCTTGTAAGTTTTACGAGGGAGACCACCGAACCTGTTTGTGCTTTGTACTTCTAGAAGTGCAAAAAGCGTGGTCTGTATTTCAAAAGTATTCTACTTATGAGAAACCAACCACTGTAGCTCATGTTGGGTTCAAGCTGTCATCCAATGCTAGTCATGCTGAGAGTATTGATGTTGTAAAGGAGTCTAAGCTTATAGGAGGCAAGCCAAAGTTCCCTTGTAAACTTTGTAAGGGAGATCACCTTACTCACTTGTGCCCTGCTATTTCAGAGGTGCAGAGAGTGTCATCTATGTCTAAAGGATCCTCTGCTCTTGAATTGTCTATAGATTATCAACAACCTATTCAACCTTTGGTTTATAAAGTGGTTAAAACAACATAGTATTTGGTTAACCCGACTCTTCCTTCGGAGAGTGAAGTGATTGAATCGATGCAATCTTCAACCAATCCCATCAGTCCTTTGGATACTGATGCACCTACCCCTGAAGTATTTTGCATTACCGGTTTGGATGTTTTTGAAAAAGGGGGCACTTTATCTATGCTGAGTGAACCCATACCAAGCTATAAGATCATTTCGTTTGATTGGAATAGTTTAGCTGGGGCTCGTCTTCCTTCATATACACCTTTCTCGATAAGGGTTGATATGGGAAACCATACGATTCATTGATGTATTCTATATGAAGGAGCCTCTGTTAGTATATTATCCCAACATTCTTGGAGATATTTATGTTTTCCTAACCTTGTTCCAACTGTTAATTGGCCATTGACCTTCAATAAAATACCCAGTGAGCCGGTGGGATTCCTCACTCATGTACCTATTAATTTTGGTGGAAAAACAGTCTTAGTTGATTTTTTGGTTAATTTAAAGGACCCTGTGGACTTTGATATGATCCTCGGGCATTATTACGTATATGTTATGCATGTTGTGGTGTCTACACTCTTTTCTATGATGCATTTTCCTCACAACGAAATCATTGTTACTATTGATAAACTTGCATTTGTTGATCCCTCTTATTACCTAACTGTAGACCAAGTATATCCCTCATCAGTAGGCACTACCATGTCACAAGAGAATTATGTGTCATATTGTTCCTTGATTCCAATTTATACTGAGAATAAGCTTCTAAATTCATGCTTACCTTCTTGGGACTGGGTCTTGACAGTTGACCAGGTGATACCTCCATCTGAATGTTTAGATATGTGTCCTATATGGGATGATATACTTCCTTCTGATGAATTTTTCCTATAGTCTATATTGTAGTTAGCTATTCGTTTGGATGTTGACCCAGTTGAAGTTATGTCCAGCCCTGATTTGAACTTGGACTCTGATCTTCCTACTATTGAGTCTTTGGACTCTCCCATAGATTCAAAAATCGGTGTTCCTACTCAGTTTGATTATGTTTCTAGAATTTTAAACTCCCGTGATGATGAATTTGTTTCGACAGATTCCATCACATTCTTCAACTTTGATCTTCATCCTGAATTTGATCTTGTTGATTGTAATTCCTCAGGATTTGGTACTATAGATTCTTCATTAGTTCGCTCTACCTATCGTATGCATGTTGTTGATAATACTGAAGTTAAAAGTATTTCTACCATAGTGACTTGTATCGTATTTTCTTTACACATGTTTTATATATGATCTTTGTACTAATGTTTCTTGGAGACGAGATTCTTAGCTAGAATCATGCTTTCTTACTGGTACTTTTCAATATATTATTCGACCATGTCATGTATATTTGGAACCTTGCATATAGGTTTAGGCCTCCCCTCTGATACGATTCATTTGAACTTTTTTCCATCTGAATTCGCCATAGGGTCGAACCTATTGGATATTGGTTTTTTAACCATCTTTATATGAATTGTGCACTAGTCCGACAAAAGATCCTACCTAACATGGCTCACCCTAGTCAGCACCCATATGCCATTTTGATGCCCAAGCAGAGTTTTTGTCGTAGGCTCAGGAGCCTTTCTAGATTTACCATGACTTTGAGAAGAAGCCTCATATCTTTCTTCCTCATATATTTATGGGCATCCCTTATAAGGATCCCATTTTTTGTTTAAGTCGCATGTGCATTTATTTTGATCTCGCTTGCGTTAATGAGCCTAATGCTAACTGCGACGCTTTTAGTTCGTTATATAATCCTTCATCTTTTATCTCATTTATATTAAGCCTTGTATCATTTTGTCTTTTCAGCTTGACACCTTTTACTCGAAGGAGACACACCCTGAGTGTCCTTATGTTGCTTATGTTCCTTGCATTATGCATAGCTTTGTTCCATGCGCTCGGAACTAGCCTCGCATGCCCCTGACACTCGTCTTCTCTCATTACGAGCAGTCTTCCACATTTCCTTCGAGATGGTTAAAAAAAGTAAGGAGGCTACGGGAATTCTTTCATCTTTCCTTCAATCTCATTAAAAATAGTACGAGGACTATGAGAATTCTTCCATCTCTCCTTTGAGCTCATTAAAAACAGTAAGGATATCATGAGTTTACTTTTTCGGGCTCGTTAAAACTTTATGGAAAATATTTTTATGGATTTTTCTTCATGCTCTTGTTAGACTTGATCGCTAAGTATACTTGTTCACTTCAGACTCGCTAAAGGAATTGGAGGGACATCCACCTAGGTATAATTTTACCCCTTTTCCAGACCTTTGTGGATTATTTATGAAAAAGGAAAACTCTAGTGATACTTGGCTAGAAGAGTTCTCTCTCGCATTATTTTACCCTTTTTTGGGCGAGGAGGCTAACATTACGAAAAAAGACCCTCTGGAGTCTTATTTAGGATTTTCAGACTCTTGAAATATGAAAACACGAGCGAGCATCTACCAACTCGGGCTCGATTTGAAATCCACAAGAGGGTGTATAGAGTTCTTGTTTAAGTTTTTCAGACTCTTTAGATATTAAAACACCGGCGAGCATGAATAGATCCAGGCTCGATATTAAAATCCAGGGATCAGTATCTTATCGAGTATTAGTCTATATTTTCTTCAAACTCATAAAACAAAGAAGAAAGTCTTAATTTTCCCTTCCATGGACTCATAAAAATACACATGGTTGGATCCTTATTGAGCATGCTTTAGTTCTTTTTCAAGCTCGTTAAAAAATTAAAAAGGTACCTAAAAAGAGAAAAGGGAAGGCAATAGTGTCAAATTTCTTTCAATAAAATGACAACAAGTCAACTATGTCCTTGAACAAAGCACCTTTTTCAGTCTATCAAACAAGTTGGGTTCTAGTTTTGGATTTAGGATAAAGCTGATCTTAGAGTTGTTTACTCGTCCAGTTGGTTACTCTTCCAATCATAGGGAGAATATGCTAATGTCTACTACATTGCATATTTATATCATGGTCCCTTTGTGTTCACAGCTTCCTAAGTCACTTTTGTTTCATGCTCACTATTCAAGGATACAACCTGTGTCGACCATTCTGTAGTTTCATTGAACTCATGTGTCGGCCATTACTCGATATTGGTATGTTTCATCATGTACTCAATCCTACTCGAAATCAGATCAACCTTTGATTTCCCATCGTTTTGGATGATGGTGGATGATTTAAGTCCTCCCTTCCAATGGAATTCTTCCCATTGAATTCAAATCATCTTAATATGGGAATGAAATTTAGAGTTTTCAGTAGTACCTTGGGGATTGCAGCCATCAAGGGCAATTTCCCTCGCTATTGGGTAGTGGTAATATATTAATGTCTCCTACTCGATGGATTCTTCAGGTGTTCGAATTCAAAAACATCTACTCACACCTGTTAGAATGTACTAGGTACCTTGGGGCCCATTTTCATTATCGGTGGGATCCACTCGGTTTTTTTAATGGTTTGCATCATTGACCGATAATCAAACGGTGTCCTCCATTTTTGACATCAACTCATTTATTCGCATGGTTAGGATTCGTACCTTGAGATGGTTTGGATTAAAGACCTTGGGGTGATGGAAATTTTTTTCATATTATGTTATAGTGCAAGTTGCGCAAGACTGAGCCACAATCTTTTTGTCTCTTGATGAGACATAGATCTAGTTTGTTCTCTATGGCTATGTTCTCTAGTTTTGACATAGATCCACCTTTGAATTTTTGTGGCTATGTTCATATTTTTATTGTCCTCATGATCCACACTTGTATTCTAGTGGAAATGATATATACATCAGTTATGCTTATGTATTGGATCATTATTGTATCCTCCTAGAGGTCATGTTCCACCATTTGAACATGGAGATTTATCCCAGGGATGAGATTGTCTAACATTTTCCTTTCTTTTAGGTACTTCATTTGAGCCTACGATTCTTCGTTTATCCGGTTTATCTGAATCCATGACCAACCATTTATTATTTATAATGTATTTAGGCCAGCGTATTCCCCTCTAACCTCCTACATTAGTGGGCATATGTTATAGCCAAAATTGGAACTTCTCCATCTGTGACGACACTTACATCTTTTGGTCGCCTGACGACACTTCATGAGATTACTTTGTGTTGATGTATTTGTAACTTCAGAAGATATTATTCTATGTATTACACTTGTAATTTATTATATTCTTGATGGAGATGTATTATTCCTCCAATCATAAGTGTCGTCATTTATATTTTTAAGTGTCGCAAGTATTATTGTAAGTGTCGCAACTTATATTTGATGGGTTATTAGACCACCTTTGTGGGGTCAGCCCTGCATGAGTCATGTGGATGGGTTATTAGGATTCCTTAGGAAGTCGGCCCAATTAGGGTTAAAGGCAGTTCAAGTCATTGTATAAATAGAGAGTGTATGTCTCTCATTCTATTCATTCACTCACTCATCCAACTCGCATAGTTGAGAGAGAGGAGTGTGCACAAGTGGAGGAGGAGTAGCTTCTGGAGACATCTATCTTTTGGGGATTGATCTTTTTGATCTTTGTTTTGGGGCTTATTCTATCTCTGAGGAAGTTGTGGGGTTTTTCACCTTCTTGGTTTTCCCCGATGAAATGCTTTGTGTCCATTTTCTCTTGTGATTGTTATGTTGTGCTTGTTATTATCTTAGTGATCCTAGATAATATTGAATGAAATTATCGAAAAATTAACATGGTATCAGAGCCGTACTAAGAAGAAGACACTGTGCAGCTATGGAAGATAGGGATTCTTAATTTTTGGTTTTGTCTCCATAGTTCATCAAAGGCAGGAGGCTAGATTGACTCTCCTAGCAAGGGTGCATCTTTCTATTGAGACAGAATTCAATTCTGAGCATTTTTCAATTTTTGGCCTGTCACTACTGCGAGAAATTAGGGTTTCGGAGAAAGTTGGAATTTTTGGAATCTGATACCATGGCTAGATGATCCTCATAAAAATAGAAGTTTAGAGACCAAGGTAGAAATTTTTTCCTAGGCAGAACCCCGGGCTCTATCAAACCCTAGTTCGGGATTTTGATGAGAAAAGCAGGAAATTAGGGTTTATGCAAAAGTTGGAATTTTTGGAATCTGAGACCACGACTAGATGCTCCTTAGAAAAAAAAAGTTTAGAGACCAAGATCGAACCTTTTGGATGGGAATAACCCTGGGCATTGTCAAACCCTAGTTCCAGATTTTGACCAGAAAACTAGAAAACCAGAAACTGCAGATCCAAAAGTTTCAAAGTCAATTTTGAGGTGTCAAATTTTCAAGATTTCAAAATTGAAGTATACCAACTTGATCAAATTAGAAAGGTGCATCTTTCCATCCAATCATAAGTTTGAAATTCAAAATTTGAATTTTTAGGGTTTCTCTAACAAACCCTAATCTAGCTCCAGATCCAGTTTCAGCAAATCAAGTGGTAAGGCCTAAATATTTTATTTCCATTTGAGTTTATCATTAAGATGTCTCACCACACCAATATTGAGGATAAGCTTGCGGTAGCTGATAAATTTCAAGCATGGAAGTATAGGATTGGGTTAATCCTAGAAGAGAATGAATTGGACACCTACATAAGTCAAGAGGTTCTAGTTCTAGAGGGAGATGAGGCTAAGGAATTACACAAAAAGAACTTGGTCAAGGCCAAGAGAATCATTGCTGATTCTATCAAAGCCCATCTCATACCCCATGTGTCTTCCCTAAAGACACCTAAGGATATGTTTGACTCTTTGACCAAGTTGTTTGAAGAAAAGAATATAAATCAGAAGATGACACTGCGGAACCAATTGAAAGGGGTAAAGATCCAAAATGGAGATACCATCCAATCCTACTTTACTAAGGTCTCTCAAATCAAAGAACAACTTGAAGCTGTGGATGAAATAGTGGAGAATGGAGAAATTGTGATGACCACATTGAATGACCTACCTAGGTCATGGGACTCCTTCATCCAAGGTATCTGTGCAAGAAATAAATTGATCTCTTTCAGTAGACTATGGGAAGAATGTTCACAAGAAGAAGCTAGGCTTGTGGCCCGAGAAGAAAAGATGGGAAATGAAGATCAAGCCCTCACATCACACACCAAGAGAAGTAAGTTCAAGAGGGAGCAACCTCATCACAAGAAATATTCTCACCACCATCAAAGAGAGAAGAAATATATGAGATGCTTCACATGTAATGAGAAGGGACACTTTGCCTTAGAATGTCCCAAGAGAATAAAAGACTTCAACAACAACAACAACAAGAGCAACAAAAAGAGATATCATGCTCATGCTGTTGAGGATGATGAACCTCCCATGAAGAAGAATAAGGTAGAAAGTGAAGACTTTCAAGTGACAAAGAGTATGTTCTAATCTTTGCTCTTACAAGTACTATTACACATTGGTGTAATGATTGGCTCATTGATAGTGTGGATTCCAAACATATGATGGGATTTAAAGAATATCTTATGGACCTATCTGAACATGAGTCACCTCATAAGGTGAAACTTGGGGATGACTATCAATACCCTATAAAGGGAAGTTGTAGAGATTTCTTCCTATGGATAGAAAGAAGCCCCCTTAGGATAAAGAAGGGTAGACTAACTCTATACTAAGACAAAAATGAAACAAATGTGATCTTAAATCCTAGATTAAACAAGTATTTCAGATTTTCTGTATTGAGGAGAATGAGAGAAAATAACTTACTTTTCACCCTTGGTGTTTGTCCCGTTTGTCGCTTAGATCCCGAAGTCCTCATGATGAACCTGTTAAGATCAGATAGTGCTCAAGCATATACAATTCTCCAATATCTCTAAATCACAAGTTAGAATCCAAATCTAGCTAGATACAAATCATGAAATTGAAACACAATCAACACACATGACTTGGGAAACAAGACAAGTTAACTTTATTACAACTTGAAGATGCTTACAATGATTGCTTGATGTCCAAGCCAACTTTTAGCTCCAATTCCTTCCTCTAGCTATCTCTGCAAAAGTTTCAAGATCATAGGTTCGATGCCCCAAAGGTCCTCCTTTTGGCCCATGGAAGGCCTCTCCTTTATAGTGTTTGGAAGGGTTAACCAAAAGGAGAGTAAAATGGATCTAATGAGTGTTTAGTGTATCAGGCCTACTAAACAGAGAGAGGGGTTGGGATCAAATCAAATTTGGTAATCCCAAGAAAATCTCTCGAAATGTGAGATCCCAAGATCCATGGCAAAAAGGCCAAAAGAGGATTGTTGAACCCCTGGGTCTAAGCATAACGTGACATTATCGTGCCCCAGGGTCTGAGCAAGGCGCGACAACCCTAATTATCGCACCCCAACATATGTGCAAAGCACGATAATTTGTGCAGATTGGGTGACACATGGCAGGTAAGATGTTGTATTCGGTATTAAGGCCATAGAATTTACTCCTGGGTGTCCAGATGATCATTAAGGGGAAGTGTCATTTAGGTCACTTGGTGTAAGGATGTGACACTAGGGTTTAGTGTGTAATATTGAGGTATAAGAGATGCCCCCTAAAGTGTGAGGTCAGAAGAGACTGATGGCCGAAATAATTTACAAATACTTCACGGAGATAGAATCGAGGGGAGTAACGAGGAGCTGAAACAGAAACAAAATGTCAAATATACCACTGAGGCAGGAATTGCCATACTTAGAAACAATTGAATCAAAGCATGGTTGTTGACCAATACATTGCAGATCCATGAGTACTGAGATGATATAGACTCTAGACAAATAATGGCTACTGTGAACAATCGTAGATCCATGAGACAATAATGACACAGCCACGAACAATACATAGGTGGATCTGTGTGACAATACAAGAGTGAGGTCTTCCACGTAATGACTAGGTGGAAACTTGATCAGAGAATCACCATTGCAGCCTAGACGCAATCAATATATAAAAAGGTGTCCAGGGTCTTCTACCCGATCCCAAATGATAAGAATCTAGCCATGTGATTACAAGGTGTTGAAGTCGAACATGGTAGAAACCATTTGATTACCGATCAATGAAGTGAACCGTTAACAAATGCGAGGGAAATCATGAATGATGACGATGATCCCCAAGGTATCTGTAGTACATCTCAATGAAATGCGAATAGAGGAGTCGATGTCGAGCACTTGTGATATTATTCGATCAAAGTTCAATGATGGAAACCTACTGTCGAACACGAGGAAACCTGCCATTGAGGCATGTAGGTACCAAGGTACTGATGGTTGACTCCTAAGCCTAATTCCTGGATAGTGATTTGGCGTCGACAGGAATAGACTCGTCGAAGGTGGTCCATAATGATTCCCACATCATTGGAAAAAAATAGGAACGAGAGATAGTATGTAACAGTGGAACAAAAAAACATGTACTGACACAACGGAAGACTTGACATAGTAGACGACTTATAGCAACGCAAACCCTTTGAACATATAACGGCATGAAGCAGAACCTAGCAGCAGGGATTATATATAGTAGAGAATAAATACACGATGAGTAGGCTCGTGGCCAAAGAGACGACTCGAGATCATGACCATAACTCAGCAAGAATAGATAAATACCCAAAAGGATACAAGGGGAAGATGCATCCCATGTTCAAAGGTGACGACTGACAAGATGCCAACAAGATAAACTTGACTCATTTCCCATTTTCACCTAACATGATGGACAAGTAACTCTTAGTGGTTTTACGAGCTTGAAGAGGATAATATATGCTTGGTATAGCTCATCTCATAGATGAGTCCGATCTCACATGTTTTACGAACCCGAGAAAGGAGGGGTTCTTCCCAAAGTGGGCCCTTCGATGTTGAATTTTAACAAGTCCAAGGAAGTAAAACTCGGTAGTTTTTCACCTTTAGAGAGCTTGAAAAACTTAAAGAAGGCTCCAGAATATACTTTTTCGTAAATTTAGTCCCTCAATCCCGAAAAAGTGTAAAATAATTCCTGAGAGAACTCTCACAGTCAAAAGTTGACTGAGGTATACCTTTCTCGTAAATAGTCTAGACGAGCCGAAAAAGGGGTAACCTATCACCGAATAGACGACCTTTCAAATACTTTTACAAGTGTGAAAGAGACAAGTGCACTTGGCAATATTTTCGTAACGAGGAAGTATGAAAAGAGCTTAAAGAGGATTCTGATGGCCTTTTTCATAATTTTTTAATCATTTTGGTTCAAAAAAAGAATAAAATAATACCAAAATGATACGTTCTCATTGTTTTACGAGCACGAGTAAATTCGACTAAGCTCGGCACCCTTTACTTGATTTTAACAAGCACGACACAGGTGTGAAAAGGTGCTTGGAATCTTTTTCAGGTTTTAGTCCAGAGCACGAAAAAGATAAAGTCAGCTCAAATGTAGGTCAAAACAGTGATATATCGCCAGTGTGAACAAAGTAGAGAGATCCTGTTAAAAATGGTTTATGAAACCTTGGAAAAAGATATTAGAAATGTGAAAAATTTGACCTAAAAATATAATTTAAATAAAATAATGAGCAAAAATATAGTCATGCAACTTATATAAGCAAGAGGTAAAAATAGAAAGTTACCATTCTAACTTGGCTATTTTTGCTCATAGAGGGATTTTTACCTATTGAAGGGAAAAACTTCAAGGGATCATATCCGGAGATCTGAGGCACCAATATGTTATCCATCTGCACCAGGTAAGAGCTCTTAAGCTCCTCTTTTAATTCATGTTCTTATGTTTTGATTTCTCATCAGTTTTGTATTTTTTTGAGGAAGCCCTAGGGTGCTTTTTCCGCGTCTCTAATTATCGCGGCCTCCCTCTCTCGGGAAACACGACAATTCTCTAATTACCACGTTGTAGCTTTCTTTAGAGGCATGGTAATTCATAGTTTTCATGCTACTAGGAAATGCCCAGGAGCAATATTTGCGGAAAAAAGAAATTTTTTCTTGATGTTTCTTCATGTTTGACATGAAATCAGACTTCCAGTTTCTCATGAATGCTTTATTTGGTTTTTTACAGGAGTTTGCATCTCATTTGAGGAAAAATGGTTGATTGGAGGGAAAGGAAACATGAAGATGATGATCAGTTGGCTACAGATGACCAAATGACACTAAATGCACTCCGGGCATGTGGGTTGCTCAAATTCTTTAAGACCAAGGGCATCCGAAAATAGGGAAAACTGCTGACTCACATAATACAATTGTGGGATACTGACATTCAGGATTTCTGAGTCAGAGAGCATACTCTCGAGATTGAACTTGAGGATGTCTACTTTCTCACTGGCCTCTCTAAGAGAGGGGAAAGGGTGAACCTGACGGGGCACAAAGCCTCAGAAGAGAGTACAAGTGACTTGATTGTTCGTTACTACCGATAGGGTTCTTCAAAGAAAAGTGGGAAAGTGGCCATCAAGGATGTAATAGAGCTTCCGATGAGAACTATATTGTTCTCCATAAAACGAGTGGTGGGTAGTGTGAGCCCTCATCAGGCACCCCGATCTTAAATGAATCTCGTCGTAGAGTGCATGGCACCGAATTTGTTCAACTAGTGTGAGGGGGGGTTATCCAACCTCAAGGAACAAGTAACCAAGTGCAGAAATGGAGATAATCGCCAATTTGGGTATGGGAGTATATTAGTCACCTTCTTTTTGGAGAGGGTGCCATTGCTGTGTCCACATATATCTATGCCTATCCGCTCTGTAACTGAGCCTCGGATGGGTCAGTGGAGTGACTATGTAGGATGGCTCGGGGGACCACAGGTATTAGCCTTCGATGAGGATTTCTTCTTGTGGCTCGAGGAGAAGATCGTCATGATCGAGGAATACCCCTATGCAAGGGTGGATTTCCGAGAGGACATTGACTTGGCACTACCTGATGATGAGGACTGGGACAACTCAGGTATATGAACTTCACCAATGTGTTTTTAAATTTTTTAAATGTATATAATTTTTAGTGATTTTTTAATGTGTAAAAGATCTAATTTATGTACATGTGCATGTCGCAGATCGTGGACCAAGGAGACCAGTGGGATACTCATCGCTGCTCCAAGGTGGGGTCCAACATCAGGACACTGCTGATGAGGAAGAGGAGGATGAAGAAGAAGCAGGAGGTATCCGTGATGTAGAGCGGAATCTTGAGGGTTTGACCTTTGGAGTTCCTGCTATGAGGATAAACGACGTCCCTCTCCATCTCCAGCGGCATATTGTGGGTGTGCCTAGGCGTATCAGCCAACTTCTCCGTAGGGTGGCTAGAGCTATGGTATGCTACCATGAGCAACGCGAGGATCACGATTAGTCTCCCTAGACAATATTATCTTCTTTTTGCCGCATGTACATGATATGTAGGCTAGAGAGCCAAATTTTGTATGGGATGGGATCCCAAATTTTGTCTTTAGACACAACTTTATCATATGTATTCGGAAAAACACTTTTATATGCGATTATATACATGTGGACTTATTTCTATGATTTATTCATTTACAGTGGCTTGTGTGTTTGATTTATGATGTATTTTTTTTTATGTATGAGCTAGATGCCAATCCAAAATGTAGTTAGCCAATGTGCCAGGTACAAAATTGAATTCTCTTGGTATATGTTGATATGAAATGTAATCAAAAGATTGTTCCAAGAGGCGTACTCTTCTAAATAAGTGAAGTAATATAGGATCATGAATGGTGTAGACACGGTTTAGATGGGACACCACAAGTTCGGAGTCTAGAAATATTGATAAGGAGTAGATTCCAAGGGAAGCAACTTCATTTAAGAGTTCAATGACTACATGGTACTCTGCAATGTTGTTGGTTGCGGGGCCCAAGAAACTGCCTCCTGAGGATACCAACTCGCTATCAGGAGAACAAATAACCCATGCTGCAGAAGCAAGGTTACGGGTGTGTCGGCTAGCACCATCCGCGAATCCGTAGTAGGAAGACATCTGCACATAGAAGCACAAGTCAAGGTAAATGAGGATACATGAAATAAAATCCATGCACACACACACAAAGGAAATAACTAAAAACAAGCTAAGTACATTATGTACAAGATGTCTCGCGTAGGATAAACCTACGCATAGAAACGTTTTAGGTACATCCCGTTGCGGGGCCATGCCAAGGGTGTACCATCACAGTCAACGAGCTCATAAGCTCCTTTCTCCAATACACACTTTATAATGAAGGTACCGTACCACATCGAATCTAGCTTTCCTTTTCCTAGTTTGTCATGCATTTGGTCGTATGTGAGTATGAGGTCACCTTCGTTGAAAATCCAAGGTTGAACGGATTTGTCATACAATGCTTTGACGCATTTCTTATGGGCTTCGTTAGCTAAAGTATCATTGTGGCAGGTTTCATCTAGCTTGGCTAGATACAGAAACTATTCCTCTTCTGAACTTGTATTGGGAAGTAGCTCTACGGCTATCTTCAGTGATGTGATTTCACATTCAATTGGAAAAATGGCTTCAAGGCCATACACCAGTTGGAATGGTGTGAACCTGTTAAGATTTAATATGCTAAGACATAAAATATCAGCATGACATTTCATTTCACAAAAATAGCATATACAGGATCATTGAAAGAACAACAAGCACAGCATAAACACAAGAGACACATATTTATCCTAAGAAACCCTCATGGGGAAGAAAACCCAACAAAGATTCCTCAATATAGATGACCAACAATACAGAGATGTAATCCACAAGCATGAGCTCCTTCTCCTCTATAGCAGATCTCTCTCTCTCACTTATGCGCCATTCACAAGTGAGTGCAATGTGTGTTAAATGAGGAACACACCTCCTCTATTTATACACAACTCCGACTTGTATTTTATATAAACTAGGTTGGCCCCAACTTAACCACTGGGTTAAACACCCCATTGCAACTGACTGGGCCAACCCCTCTAGGGTGGTCTAATAACCCTTTGACCCACATAACACATACAGGGCTGACCCCCACTATGGAAGTCTAATAAACCAAGTTACCACATTCCGACGGAGGAATAAACATCTCTGGATATACAATAAGGTCTTCATGGAGGAATGAAACATCTCTGGAATAATAAAGTACAAATATAATATTCTTTGAAGTTACAATATTTCAACACTCCCCCTTAACAAGAAGGATATTATAACAACATCTGCTGGAGCAAGGAGTCATCAACTACATCATACATGATACATCTATAAATCATTGGAAGCTTTCTCAACATCATTAGTAACTCAAGTAGTTATTGGAACATCAACATCTTCAGTACTGAGTCCTCATATTCTGCAACACTCGAACAACTACAACAACATCAACATCATCATTTGGATCCTCATGATCATCAACATCGTCATCTAGACCATCATGACCACAGCATCATCATCTATATCATCATGATCAACAACATCGTCATCTAGACCATCACGATCACAACATCATCATCATCAACTGGATCCTCTCGATCAACAACACAATAGCAGAACACCCTGCAACACACATGTTCTATTTAAGACACCATATCATGTCTAGGGACGATGCAGTCCACTCGTCAACTTAGACAAATTCTAAGGACCACTTCTCGGAGACATATGTCTACGGATCAATTTAGGGACCGAAGTCTGGGGACGATACGATCCCCTCACTCTCGGAGACATCTATCTGCGGATCAATTTAGGACTGAGGTCCAGGGATGATACAATCCTCTCACTCTTGGAGACATCTATCTATGGCTCACTTTAGGACTGAAGTCCAATGATGATACAATCCCCTCACTCTTGGAGACATCTGTATATGGCTCACTTTAGGACTGAAGTCCATGGATGATACAATCCTCTTACTCTCGGAGACATCTGTCTGCGGATCACTTTAGGACTGAAGTCCACGGATGATACAATCCTCTTACTCTCAGAGACATCTGTGTGCGGATCACTTTAGGGACCAAAGTCCAAGGATGATACAATCCCCTCTCGTACATTTTGAACTAGTGGTTCTGGGATGATGCAATCCCCATCACGTACATTTTGAAATAGGCATTCAGGGACGATACAGTCCTATCATATCAACTAGGTACCATATACTGACCTCATCATCAGAATAAGTAATCTCATCATCGATACAAGTATCCTCATCATCAACACAGTATCCAAATCAACAATACAAGTATCCACATCAATACAAGTATACACATCATCAATACAAGTATCCACACCAATACAAGTATACACATCATCAATACAAGTATCCACACCAATACAAGTATCCACATCATTA
The DNA here is from genome assembly GCA_027924585.1 of Larix kaempferi. Classification (NCBI taxonomy): domain Eukaryota; kingdom Viridiplantae; phylum Streptophyta; class Pinopsida; order Pinales; family Pinaceae; genus Larix; species Larix kaempferi. Next base: position 3,743,099 of record BSBM01000619.1, read on the forward strand.
ATACAAGTATCCACACCAATACAAGTATACACATCATCATTACAAGTATCCACACCAATACACATATACACATCATCAATACAAGTATCCACACCAATACAAGTATACACATCATCAATACAAGTATCCACACCAATACAAGTATCCACATCATCAATACAAGTATCCACACCAATACAAGTATCCACATCATCAATACAAGTATCCACACCAATACAAGTATACACATCATCAATACAAGTATCCACATCATCAATACAAGTATCCACACCAATACAAGTATACACATCATCAATACAAGTATCCACACCAATACAAGTATCCACATCATCAATACAAGTATCCACACCAATACAAGTATACACATCATCAATACAAGTATCCACACCAATGCAAGTATGCACATCATCAATACAAGTATCCACACCAATACAAGTATCCACATCATCAATACAAGTATCCACACCAATACAAGTATACAAATCATCAATACAAGTATCCACACCAATACAAGTATACACAGGTATCCTTATCATTGACCTTACCATCAATATAGGCAATCTCATCATCGATATAGGTATCCACATCAATACTAGTATCCAAAGATATCTTTATCGACCATATCACTCCCCCTTTCGAGGAGGGTCCTTTTGAACTACACCAAGCTTGTCTCGGAAATAATCAAACTTTACTCGAGACAGAGGTTTGGTCAACACATCAGCAACTTGTTCATCAGTGCCTACATAATCAAGCTTCATAGCTCCTTTCTGCACCATATCCCGTATATAAAAATATCGGATCTCTATGTGCTTTGACTTATCATGGAACACTGGATTCTCTGTCATCTTGATACAACTCTGGTTGTTACACAAGATCACAGTGGATTCCATCTCTAAGTCAAACAATCCTGATAACAACTTCTGAAGCCATAGCGCTTCACAAATAGCAAAGGAAGCAGCTATATATTCCGCTTCAGCTGTACTGAGAAACACACTATACTGCTTCCTGCTAATCCATGAGATCATGGTGGATCCCATAAAATAACATCCGCCCGATGTACACTTCTTGTCTGATACACTTCCTGCCCAATCAACATCTGTGTAGTCATACAATCTGAAGTCATGATCTCCAAGATAACATAGATCAAAGTCTATCGTACCCTTTAGGTAACTCATCACATGTTTCGTAGATAATAAGTGAATACCTCTAGGTTCCACTAGATACTGACTCAAGGTGTTCATAGCAAATCATATATCTGGCCTAGTGTTCGTCAGATACATCAGTGACCCAATATTCTGTATGTACAGAGTTACATCCACTAACTCTGATGAGTCATCCGTTAAGAGCTTCAAGTTGGAATCCATGAGAGTGGCCATTCCAACACATCAAATCTTTTCAAGATTTCTCAGCATACTTTCCCTGGTTGAGAAATATTCCTTCTGAGCCTTTTCATGATTCCAGTCCTAGGAGGTAATGCATCAATATGAGATCATCCATCTCGAACTATGTAGCTAGCTTCTTCTTGCTTTCCATGATCTGTTTCTCATTCCCTATAAGAAAGAGATCATCCACATATAATAATAGTATCATCCATAATGGATCAGCTTTACTTTTGGTAAAGCCCAAGCTTGTCAAGAAGCTATCAATTCTTCCTCCATGACTGAACATCATTCACACTCTGCATTGAGTGATCTTTTGCATATCTATCCGTGCCATCTCTCATCAGATGGGTCTACTGATATGCACCTCAAGATCATTCGAACTCTGTGGTGAGTTCCTTCTGTATATAGATACCATCTTGAACCTTGTAGCAAAGGTTGAAATCTGCATAACCCATGGTAATCATTAAGCTCATCAAATGACTATTGATCCTGGGACCTGTGAGAGCTTTCTTCAATTGAATCCTAGGAGTTTTCTCGATTCGCACTTCTTCTTCAATCACACCATTTAGAGAATAGTATTTATCTAGCTACTTGGAGCAAACATCTCGTCATGATCCTCTTCCTCTTTCTAAGAGAATCTTCTAGCCACGAGCCTTCTATAGTATGTTTGATTTGTAAATCTTCATGTTGAACATCCATCACTTGTTTAGTGTTCCTCATTCTTCATGATCTTTCCTACAAATCAAAATTAAGTACATGATTAGTAATACTTCATAATCATCAAATCATGTTGACATGATAACCTATTATGCATACATATATGATTTACATAGTTATGCTACTATCTTGACCAATACTTTGGCACAACACTTTTCCATATCCTGTATGCATATAGTGGCTATCTAGATGCCTTCCATCTCTACTAGAACATACTATCGAGAGTGTGCACAGCTCTCAACATGTTAGCAAAGAGGTTTCATTCTAGACAATCAACAATGGAATGTTTGTCCAACTTACCAATCATATGAATATTAGTAGTATACTGTTCAATGCTATATGAATGCTTATACTTAGCATGATATATTCTAGGAATACAAATATGCATACAACTATTACGAGCAATATCATAGACTATTAAGTAATTCAAATAACAATTCAAATACTTATCTTTTTATGTCTTGTGAGGTTGCATCCTTCTTGGTCTTGACTTCCCTTCCATGTCATGAGCTTCTATCCATCCTTGACCACTATGCATGCTTAAGTGTGCACTAGTGTCATCATCATGATCTTATACATAATCATACATTCATTAGTATAAAATCAATATTATCACAACATTATGATTCTAAGTAATCTTGAATATGTATGGTCATGATCATTTAATACATGGGTATACTAAGATCCTAGCACAAAGTAGGATTCTAACTTGACATAGAAAAACATACCTGGATTAGTATACATGCTTAGTTATGTCTAACATACTCAAACAATATCTTTATTCTCTTCAATGATTTAGAGACCTTGTGCTAGTAACCTTCATACCTCATAAGTTAAGCATAGTAGAAATAAATCATACATACCTCATAAGTAGAGCTTCTAAAGACTATGGATAAGCCTTTTGTCTTTATGTCATCATGGTCATAGAACTTGATTTGTCTTTCTTGATGTACCTGTCTTTTGTTAGCAGACAACATCATCCTCATACAACACCATAGGTGCATTAGTACAATCATATAACTTTGATCAAAGAATGTCTTCTATCATTCACATGCATTCATACTTTTACTAGGGTGATAAGACAATTCTAAGATTAATCAAGATTGTACTAACCTCAATAATATGAAGACAAGCATATTATAAACTTAATCATGAACAGATTTCAACACATACCTATATCTCCTCAAGTCATACCTGTTAGGGAATTCTTGTAGTGTTCTTATGTAAGGCCTTAGCCTCATCTCCCCCTGAAACTGGATCTGGAGCTCAATTAGGGTTTGTCAGAGAAACCCTAAAAATTCAAACTTTGACTTTCACAGTTCTGAATGGATGGAAAGATGTGCCTTTGCTGAGCTGATCAAGCTAGCATACTTCAATTTTGAAATCTCCCAAATTTGACCCCTCAAAATTGCCTTCGAAACTTCGAGATCTTCTGGACAGGATCCCGAACTAGGGTTTGATGAATCTCACCCTTCTTCCCAATTAAAAGGTTTGATCCAAAGCTCTAAACTTCTATTTTTTTGAGGAGCTTCCAGCCGTGGTCATAGACTTAAAAAATTCCAACTTTTGCAGAAGCCCTAACTTTCCACCTTTCCGATCAAGGTCCCGAACTAGGGTTTGATCAAGCCCACCCTTCTGACAAACCAAAAAATTTGATCTTGGCCTCTAAATTTTTATTTTTCTGAGTAGCATTCAGCTGTGGACTTCGATTCCAAAAATTTGAACTTTATTCGAAACCCTAATTTTCCACAGTAGTGACAATTCAAGAATGAAGGTGCTCAAAATCCAAATCTGTTTTGACAGAAATATGCACTTGATTGTTTCTGGTGTAACTCTAACATTACGAATCCATAGGGTCTGAAACTTCTTCCTGTAGTAGCCCGACCTGTCCTCTTTCCAACCCCACAGGTCTGTCCTCAATTGGATTCTCTGAGAGAGAGTTATGCGAAGTGTCGCAACGTGACCTTTTTATGGGATAAAACAAGAGAGGGAACTTGTACGACATGCCACGTGTCACTGGTTCCACTTTGGCCTCTTCAAGAGTTACTTGAGATAGTGCATTCCATGAAATACCTGTCACTTGTTACTAAATTTCATTTGGAGCTTCCTAGCCCAAGTTATTGCCTTTTTTCCTAGGTCACCTTATTATGACTGAGATCTGGAAGAGGCAGAAACCCTAACTTGTACTGATCATAACTCACAAAGTACAATGAATATGAGGGTGTCCTTTGGAAAAAAGGTACATGGGGATGTTATATATGACCTGTAAAGGTTTCAGATCTCGAACCTTCACCAAAATGAATTTATAGCGAACGTGCCACGATGATTGGTTTTTTCTATACAAAACCCTAACCTTCAAATTGTCGCAAGTGAAGTAAGTGTCGTAAGTGCCATACATTGCATTCCTTCAGGTTAGATCTAATCCCATGTTAAGATTTAATATTCTAAGACAGAAAATATCAGCATTACATTCCATTTCACAACAATAGCATATACAGGATCAGTGAAAGAACAACAAGCACAACATAAACACAAGAGACACAGATTTATCCTGGGAAACCCTCATGGGGAAGAAAACCCAACAAAGCTTCCTCAATATAAATGACCAACAATACAAAGATGTAATCCACAAGCATGAGCTCCTTCTCCTCCATAGCAGATCTCTCTCTTTCACTTATGCGCCATTCACAAGTGAGTGCAATGTGTGTTAAATGAGGAACACACCTCCTGTATTTATACACAACTTCGACATGTATTTTATATTAACTAGGTCAGCCCCAACTTAACCACTGGGTTAAACACCCCATTACAACTGACTCGGCCAATCCCTCTAGGGTGGTCTAATAACCCTTTGACCCACATAACACATACAGGGCCAACCCCCACTAGGGAAGTCTAATAACCGAAGTTACTACATTCCGACGGAGGAATAAACATCTCCAAATATACAATAAGGTCTTCACGGAGGAATGAAACATCTATGGAATAATAAAGTACAAATATAATATTCTTTGAAGTTACAATATTTCAACAGAACCTGGTAGTGATTTTCATTGAGGTTCGGTAGACCCATAATGCCGAAAAGAGAGCTAAGTTCTAATTGGACTTATGAGTACCAACAATGCGCTGAATCATGCGCTTCAAAACTTTGTTTATGTCTTCGACTTGGACGTTGGCATGTGGGTAGTATGGGGTTGAGTTTTCATGAAGAAAACCCAACTTGGCATTCAATTATTCAATCATATGGTTCCTAAAGTGGGAACCGTGATCGGTCACAATAGACTGCGAAACTCCGAACCTAACTATGATGTGGTTGAATATGAATTGCATTGCTGTTTTACCGTCTTCCACAAAAGTAGGCATTGCTTCAACCCATTTTGTGAAATAATCAATAGCTATGCCCCCCAGCTGAAGTGGGCTTACAGTGTGTGACATTGATGCCCCATTTGGAGAAGGGGCCGAGGGCAGAAATAGGTTGAAGTGGAGCAGGATGCGAGCGTTTATTACTATGGAAGAATTGGTAGGGTGGACATTTCTTGGTCGTTTCAATGCAGTCTTTGAAAATCGAGGTCCAGAAATATCCCGCTCGTAAAATCTTATGGGCCGTAGCCATCCCAGAGAGATGACCAACACATGCTCCAGAGTGGCAGTCATTAAGAACGTGTTCAGCCTTGTCCAAAGTTAAACAACGTTGAAGAACGGTATCAACACCACGGTGATAAAGGGTATCGTTGATGATGAGGCAGTACTTGGCATGATGTCGGATGCGTCGACGTTCATCGCAGTTGAGTTAGGGCCGAAAAAATTGGGTTTGGAGATAGAGTATGATATCCCCATACCATGGATTAGACGTGCCAATGAGGAACAACGATTCATCAAGGAGAGAATCGATGGGCTCTGGTTGCTCAGTGACACAGGGCAAAGTAGAAATCAACTCTGCGGAGACCAAATATTTCTTGGATTTTTCTTTGGAAAATTCCAAGTCAAACTCTTGAAGGACAACAATCCAACGAGAGTATTCTCACCCAAGCACTTGGCATGTGAGGATGTAGTACATTGGATTGAAATAAGTGATGACATTAGTCTAGCGGAGTAGAATGTAATGGCGAAACATCTGGACAACAAAAATTGTAGCCAGACCCAACTTTTCAACATGCAAGTAGCAGGTTTCAGAGTCGAGGAGACTCTTACTAAGATAATAAACTACATGTTCTATGCCGTTGGCATATTCCTAGACTAACACCATACCAATGGTGGAAGTGGAAGTTGCGAGATATAAGATGTAATCCCGTGTGTAATTAGGGGGTTGAATCACGGGATCCTTAGTGAGGGCTTCCTTTAGATTATCAAAAGATCATTGGGATTCATCATCCCAAAAGAAAGGGATGTTCTTTTTCAAAAGCCTCATGTAGCCTTTTGTGATCTCGGCAAAATTGCACACGAAACGACGTAGAAAGTTTGCATGCCCCTGCAAACTTTGAAGTGTTGGTATGTCCATGGATGAAGACAGGGCTAGAATGGATTCTACCTTCACTGGGTCTAAACGTATGCTGTCCTTAGAGATTATGAATCCCAATAGTTTTTCGGATTCGACACAAAAGATGCACTTGTGTGGATTTAAACGAATATTATATTGGCAACACCTGAAAAAGATGGCGCTTAAATGATCTGGGTGATCATCCCGAGCCTGAGAATGGACGGGCAGGTCATCAAGATATGGTTCGACAATGTGTTTAATGTCGTGAAATGCGTATGACATTGCTCGTTGGAAGGTTTCCCCCGACATTCTTGAGGCCAAAGGGTAGCTTTCGGTATGCAAAGGTCGCCCATGGGAAAATGAAGGTTGTCTTATGTTGGTCGGCAGGGAGTATCTCTATCTGATTATAGCTGGAGAAGCCATCCATGAATGAAAAGATGACACTCCTTTCACAGTTATCGATAATCTGGTCAATAAACGGAGTTGGATAGTTGTCTTTTGGACAATATTTGTTCACATCACGATAATCGACACAGACTCTACTCATACCCTGTTTCTTTTCCACGGGAACAATATTAGACACCCATTCTGTCAACAGGACAGGATAAATAAAACCAACATGCAGAAGTTTTTCAATTTCTGCTCTGATAGCCACTGCCTTATGGGGATGAACGGGCCGGAGTTTCTGCTGAACAGGTTGGGCACCAGGAAAAGTTTGGATCTCATGGACCATGATGGAAGGGTCTATTCCTGGCATTTCTTCATATCTCCAAGCGAAAACGTCACGAAATTCTTTGAATAAGGCAGTATAGAACTCCACCTCGGTGGGAGTACATGTCTTGCCTATGTGAATGTTGTCCATGACACCTAGTTTCACTGAAATGTTAATAGGAGTAGTTGCCATGATGTTACCTAAGTTTCCTTCGGAGAATATATCGTCGAATGAAGTGGGAAACTTGGGTTGCGTGATAGGTAGTAGGATCGACCCAATCTGTGGCTAATTGGATTGCCTCATATGTTGCGAGGTTCCTGTTTAAAGGAATGGAATTGCCATAGGTTTCAAGCTATGTAGGACCTGGTATCACCCAAGAATCAACAGATCCATTGGATGGGGTGATACTTGACGATATCATGTTGATGGCATGTATAGGGGATTTGAGCTCCAGGAATACTCCGATGAGAGAGGAATCCTTCATAAGACCAACACCAACATCTTCGAAATGGTACAGAGACTAACCCAACAACGGAACATTGTGGGTGGAGTTCGAATGAATGTCTGGAGTACAGAAGTCTAACTGATCTATAGTGACAATCTTCCCTTGATGAGGAAATTGTACTAGTTGAAAGATGGAAGATGCAACGGCGGTCATGGCATAGAATCAATTTTGGTCGAGTAGAAGATTATAATCCAATGGTGCATCTACAAGTTCGATGTGTATAGATACTGTCTTGCCCCCTAGTTCAATGCCAATCGTAGGAATGAGTCCGTATGGCCGAAAACCATGTCTTTGAAATGCTTTGAGAGTAGTGGGAGAAGGTGTAACTTCAGGTGAGCCTATGGCTCTTCAACAAGTCAAAGACATGATCGACATGGAAGCACCTTTGTCTAACACAGTGCGATGAATGTTGTTTCCATGGATCTTTGTTTGGATCTGGAATGCTAACTGGTGAGAAAGCCTAGGTTTAAAATGCTCCAAGTTAAACATAATCATGTTAGAAGTATCCGGGTCCACTGCCCCTAGTGCTGAAAGTAAGGTCCTATACTGCGTGGGGCAGTGTTGGAGAACCTCGAGAGTCGACATCGCGCATGGTGCTTGAGCTAGTTCCTCAACAATATTGTAATTTTGGGTTGCTCGCGTGTTAGGATTAAATGTCACCTTTCAGATGCTACCCTTGAGTTGGCATGGCACTGTGTCTCTGACAGGTCTCTCAATGTGGAGATGACCATTGGGGGGAGGGATGATAGAAGGATCTTCAAAAGGGGACTTGCCGTTGGCTGTCTCCGGTTTGTTTGAACTTGGAGGGGTATCATATGTCCTTGCTAAAGTGGATATATGAATCTCTTCGTTACTCATCATCAAAACTTCGTGGTTTGCTGATGTTTCTCCACGGGGTGGGTTGTTTGGGTTTCCCCCTTGCGGGGGATCGTGAGTAACCATTTGTTGCTGCTCATGGGGGAAAGGATCGGTTAACACTACCAGGAGGGAGGATCCTTTAACAAATTTGTTGACTTCGTCCTTGTAAGGACAGTCTCATGTGTAGTGATCTTCCTAGCAAATAAGGCAGGGAAACTTTGCTTTCTGACGTGGTTTGGGATCGTTGTTGGTTGGTTGCGGATTGGGGTTCTCTTGTTGGTTGGAAGTTTTTTTGGATTTTCCACTGTTATTCTTCTTCTTTCCCCCAGATTGTTGTGACGTGGATTGAACCACGTTCACCTTGGCGGAAGGAGAAGGAGAGGTAGAAGCTTTGGGAGTAGCCTGGGGTGGAGAGGGGGTAACAGTAGCTTATTTCCCACTCGGTTTGGGTGCAGGTTGATCCTTAACTGAACCGACGATACCGTCAATGGGGGGTTCAGTACTAGGCTTGGTTGAATCAGTAGTGGTGCAGGTTGCATGGGGGAGAAGCTCATATAAAGTTCTGGATTAGGTATACACCAAATACATATACTGAGCACGAGTGATCGCTTGTTCCTTTGTGACAGGTCCGCCCATAGCAATATCCCTGGCGATGGGAGGAAGAAATGACTTCGTGAACCAATCAATGAGTAACTGGTCTTGAATGGGTTCCTTAATTAACCTACGGCATTGACGCCACTCATGAATATGATCTGAGATATGCGTAGAAGTGGTTTGACGTAATGAGGTCAACAAGTCTGTTCCAGTCTCGTACCGGATGGGGAGCTGGAACTGTGTCAAAAACGGCATGGCCAAGGTATTGAAATCATGAAAGTAGTGTTGTGGCAGCTCAATATACCATTTTGTTGTTGTACCGGTGAGCGTACGTTCGAAGAGCCGTAATCGAATGGAATCATCCATCAATGAGTTTGAAGAACACCAAATATGGAAGGTCATTACGTGGTTGTTGGGGTCTTCCCCGGGTTTGGCATCGAACTTGGGAATGCCCGATGGTAGTTTGGCTAGGATGGGTGGCCAATGTGGTTCATGCCATATGGGATCGTTAATAAGCATGGACAAATCAGGCAAGTCTAGCGTGGCCAAAAAAGGAAGTTGACGATTGGGCTGCGGGTACGAGTAGTAATTGTATGGAATAGGGATGCCCGTAGGGCCTTGCACAACATAAAGTTGTGTATTGTACCCATACATGTTTCCTGCAGGATACTGTTGGAATTTTTGAGGATAGTAGACCATCTGGTTAACCGGTTGTGTGTTCTAAATCATGGGATTGATCGTTTGATTCGGAATCACAGCAGTAGCTAGTTGGTGAACGTTCTACTGAGTAGGGATGACAGGTATAGTAGCCTGGGGTTGTTGTGTCCCAGGAATATTTCTTGTTCCTTGTTGGGGTATAGTTCTGTGGGATTGTTGTGTCCCGGGAATGTTTCCAACACCTTGATTGGGTGGAGGATTTCCTATACCAGGGTTAGGGGATGCCTGAAAGAATGGTGTCCATGGAATATTGGTTCCACCTTGATGAAGAGGTGGGTTCCATCGAGTATTCATGGCTGAAGGATAAGGAATGTTGGATTTCAAGTTGGGGGGAATGTAAGGTTGAGTAGGTTTCCCCCAAGCTTGATTCCAGTTTTCGAACAAAGAGTATCCCCCAATCTGTGGGATTTGGGATCCCCAAGAAGGAAGAGTGCCTGACAAGCGATGTTGAAAATGGGGTCCGGTTGGGATACCAACATGAGGTTGTCGACTGCCAGGTGAATTATACGTGCCCAACTGTGCAGATGGTGCTGATTGAGAGGGTTGTTGAATGGTACCAGTGGGGGCGTTAACAAGTGTTATTCCTCCAAATAAAAGGCCTTGTTGAGCCGATGGAAAGAATGGAGGTGTTTGTTGAGTAGCCCCGCTTTGGATGGAACCAAGAGGTTTCCCTCCAGCAGGTGGATTGGATGGTCTAGTTGGATGAGGTTGGTGACTGGGACCAGTGTTCCCAAGTGATGGTTGTCCTCCTGCAGGCAGTTTTGATGGTCCGCTCGGAGGGGGTTGGTTGTTGGGATCAATGGTTCCAGTAGCCGGTTGTCCACCTCCGGAAATGGTATAGATGGTGGCCGAAGATGAACCTTTAGTTAACATGGATGATCCAGCAGTATGACTGGATGTTCTTCCAATACTAGAAAGGTGGGGTAGTGTCGATTGGCCAGTAGCACCAAAGGTGCCAATTTATAGGGGGTCTTCCATACGTTTCAAGTGGGGACAGTGAGAACATTGGGTTATCCCTCATAAGGGGTTTGTCCCCTGAAGGTATGCCGAACATATTGTGCGACAGCAAGTGTGGGGAATTTAACCGAGGGGTATTAGGCATCACGTCCATGGGGACTTGAAAAGTACAAAGATCATCGAGAGCTAGGCCCAGATTTGTATCCCATAAGGTGGAGGCAGGGTCAAAAATGCGAGCTGTCCGATCGGGATCCGGAAAGTGGTCAGGTATAGTGAAATATGAAGGTCCAGATCTGTCAGCATAGGAGTCTATGCTAGATGGAATATGGGGATCTCGGTAACCAGAAGGATGGGTGGCAGGGGGGTATTGGGAAGCCAATGAGAGCATTTGCTCTGTATCATGCTTGAATTGTTTGGATGCTAGAGGAGAATTAGCTAGACTAACCATACTGGATTGGATAGATGCCATAATCTCTTGTCCTGAGGGGAGATCAGGGAGGGACACGGTGAATGGTATATTGCTAGAAGAACCCGTTTCATGAGTGTGAACACATAATGGTGTAGTGGTGGTAGGAGGAGGTTTTGCCTGGGATGTAAAAAAGTCAAACTTGGGTTGAAACGGTGTGGTAGGTAGCTCATTTTCTTCAATAATTTCAACGTATCCATCCGGGACTCGAATCAACTCGGACGTGTCTTTGTCAGATCCTTCAATAGTACCAACAGATCCCTTAGGGACATTGTAGAAAGTGTCTGTTGGCGGGGTAGTGCTAGCCTCCGAGAGGATGATGACATCTCGTATAGCATCATGTGCAGTACTAACTTCAGTAGCTATTGTGTTGTCCATTGTGGGAGGAATTTACGGAATGATAGTGGGTTGTAGGACATCCAAAATCTTAGGTATATTACTAGTTTTAGGGATTGTAAGCGGTTCTTAGATAGTGTTGTGAGTGATCAGTGCAGAAGGAATTGAAGATGTAGTACGAATAGGTGGTGGAACATTCCTCCGTCCAACCCTACGACCAGCAGGGGCAGGAATACATGATGCGGGTGGACCAGAAGTTCACGGTAGTGGTGGTGGTTCAGGGATTCATCCCTGATTCCTCTGTGATCTCCGTTGATCAGACATAATGATGGGAATACAAGTTCCGGGGGCAGTCTTGTAGAAAATAACTCAAAAACCCTAAAGTAGCCGAGTGTGCTAAAGGGGAGCTAGAAAAAGGCAAGGATCGCAGGCCAAAAAGGCAAGCTCAAAAAACTATACTGAGACCGGCATCACAGTAAGTGAGCTGAAACAAAGGTGGCCAGAATGCCAACAAGCAACACTAAAAAGGAAAAATGACCCTCTAAGAAGATGAAATAGCAAGAAAAACCTCCTAACTAAGAGCTGGATACCTCAACAAGTTGTATCCTTCATAAGGTGATGAAATCCAAGTCAAACAATACAAAATGAGAGACCAATAATGGAAGAATATCCCTCTACCGAAAGGGATTCTAGGTAAAGATCCCTAGAATAAAAGTCACTAAGCTACCGCGTTAATGGCACGTCAGAGAAGGATACTGGCACTTCTGCCTTATCACCCCTGTATCACCTATACGGTAGAGTACAAGGAAGACAATGGATCGATATGCCTTAGGCGCTAAGTGGAGTGCGATATTCCACAAAGTCCATCTGGATCCAATCCTTGCGGCTTACCCCCGAAACGACAGGAGGCCCTCTCCACAAACTGGTCGATGACGATGTTAATAAATACTAGAGGATTTTATCACCATAGAGGACAACAACTAGTCTCAAATGAAAATGACAAGGGGGAATTATTTGGATGCCTATTCCTAATGTCCTGCCTAACTAACAAATTCTTTTTCTCCTCAAATGAGGTTATAGTGTGTTGAGTTAGGGAGTGTAAATTTTAGTGGTTGTATTACTCAATCAGGTAATGGAAGTGAAACTTATGGTGTTATGACGACTAAAACCATGCAAATGAAGATGAATCTAAATGAGCCATTCTGTTTGATGAAATCTAGCTAAAGTAAAGGGGGAGTTCTTCGATCACATTGATGCATGATCTTTTTCAAAAGAAATGAAAAAACCACTCTAAAAACAAACTTTTTGTTTTCTTTTTTAGTAGGCCAAACTAATGAAAACTACTTTTAGAATGCAACTGATCTACAACTAATGGCACTTCAAAAATGAGTAAAATTATGTGGCAATCAATAATAAGTGATTCACTTCCTAATGTGCAAAATTATAAATTTGATCTTTTCAACAAAAATAAGACAATGTTCTAAAAAATCTTTCAATATTGATTTTGATAACAAGAATGAAAAGTTATTTCTATAAGAACATTGTAGTCTTGGAAACCATATAATCAAGGAAAGACAAACAGTAGAAAAAATTCATTATCGTGAAAGGAGCAAGCCAATGCAAGAATAATGAGGAGGTGATCAATATGGGTGTGGTGCCACTAACTCAAGAAATCCAAGCACAAAACAAATAAAATAAAACCACAACAGACTTGCAACTGATCGAAAAGTGACAACGTATGTGGACAAGAGGCAACATATAATGAGTAAGTGGGTATGGTAATGACAATAACCACGAACCCAAAGATATCCGAAGTGTCTACAAAACTTCGAAAAGTGAAATGCAAGAACTGTACTACAGCTGGGCAGGATACAAAGGTCTGCTAAATATCAGAGCAACAACCAAAAGCAGAGAAGTAAAAAATTGACCAAAAGTAACCAAGAAAACTGAGAAAAAATCCTTTTCTATAGAGATTATCATGTGTTTGTAATCAACCCAGGTGTGATAGTTATGAATTATCACATTCTGGAAAGAGTATGGGTGGCGATAAACTGGTAATTATAACTCAGTAAGAAATGGTAGGGGTGCGATAATTCTCAGAAAGAGGAAAAGGGCAGGAATTTGAGAAAATTTGTTGACTTTTCAAGGGTTTTCCAACCCAGAGGAATCACTGATCATTGATAGAGGTATGATGTAGAGGGGAGGAGAGTGAATGAAGATCAAAAGAGACCAACTTTAACTACTAGTTTGAAAGAAGAGCAAATTCATAATAAAAAATGAATGAAAGTAAAAGAACTCAAAACAAAAGGGGTTCAAACCAGCATAGTCGCCGGTTTTTGTTGTAGAGATTTCTTCCTACAGATAGAAAGAAGCCCCCTTAGGATAAAGCAGGGTAGACTAACTCTACTAAGACAAAAATGAAACAAATATGATCTTGAATCCTAGATTAAACAAGTATTTCAGAGTTTCTGTATTGAGGAGAATGAGAGAAAATAACTTACTTTTCACCCTTGTTTTTTGTCCCGCTTGTCGTTCAGATCCCGAAGTCCTCGAGATGAACCTGTTAAGATCAGACAATGCACAAGCATATAAAATTCTCCAAGATCTCTGAATCACAAGTTATAATCCAAATCTAGCTAGATACAAATCATGAAATTGAAACACAATCAACACACATGACTTGAGAAACAAGACAAGTTAACTTTATTACAACTTGAAGATTCTTACAATGGTTGCTTGATTTCAAAGCCAACTTTTAGCTCCAAGTCCTTCCTCTAGCTATCTATGCAAAAGTTTCAATATCATAGGTTGGATGCCCCAAAGGTCCTCCTTTTGGCCCATGGAAGGCCTCTCCTTTATAGTGTTTGGAAGGGTTAACCAAAAGGAGAGGAAAATGGATCTAATGAGTGTTTAGTGGATCAGGCCTACCAAACAGAGAGAGGGGTTGGGATTGAATCAAAGTTGGTAATCCCCAAAAAATCTCTCGAAATGTGAGATCCCAAGATCCATGGAAAAAAGGCTAAAAGAAGATTGTTGCGCCCCTGGGTCTAAGCATAACGCGACATTATCGCGCCCCAGGTTCCGAGCATAGCACATCAACCCTAATTATCGTGCCCCAACAGATGTGCAAAGCGCTATAATTTATGCAGATTGGGTGACACGTGGCATGTAAGATATGACACGCGGTGGGTAAGATGTTGTCTTCAGTATTCAGGCCATAGAATTTACTCCTGGGTGTCCAGATGATCATTAAGGGGAAGTGTCGTTTAGGTCAGTTGGTGTAAGGATGAGACACTAGAGTTTATTATGTAATATTGAGGTATAACAATGGCCTACCTAGGTCATGGGACTCCTTCATCCAAGGTATCTGTGCAAGAAATAAATTGATCTCTTTCAGTAGACTATGGGAGGAATGTTCACAAGAAGAAGCTAGGCTTGTGGTTGGAGAAGAAAAGATGGGAAACGAAGATCAAGCCCTCACAACACACACCAAGAGAAGTAAGTTCAAGAGGGAGCAACCTCATCACAAGAAATATTCTCACCACCATCAAAGAGAGAAGAAACATATGAGATGCTTCACATGTAATGAGAAGGGACACTTTGCCTCAGAATCTCCCAAGAGAAGAAAAGACTTCAACAACAACAACAACAAGAGCAACAAAAATAGATATCATGCTCATGCTGTTGAGGATGATGAACCTCCCAGGAAGAAGACTAAGGTAGAAAGTGAAGACTCTTCAAGTGACAAAGAGTATGTTCTAATCTCTGCTCTCATAGGTACTATTACACATGGGTGTAATGATTGGCTTATTGATAGTGGGGCTTCCAAACATATGACGGCATTTAAAGAATCTCTTATGGACCTATCTGAACATGAGTCACCTCATAAGGTGAAACTTGGGGATGACTCTGGGAAGCCTTTAAAGATGAAAGATGTTCTATATGTACCTAGACTCGAGAAGAATCTTCTCTCTGTATCATCTTTGGATGCAAAGGGGATGAGAGTTGCATTTGTGGATGGCAAAGTACTGATGTGGCCAAAAGGTAAGACCATAGATGATGCAGTAGTGATTGGAGAGCAAGAGGGTGGATTGTATAAATTGAAGGGATAACCTGAATAATCCATGGTACATGAATCCATGGAGCCAAGTGAAATTTGGCACATAAGGCTTTCACATGTGCACTACCAATTACAAGCAAAGTAGTAGAAGGTCTTCCTGAAATCTAGTCAAAGCATGAAGGTGTTTACAAAGGATGTGCAAAAGGAAAGAACACAAAGAAGTAATTTCCAAGCAGTGAAAGCAAGGCAAAAGGAATCTTGGAAATTATCCACTCCAATGTATGCGATTCGATGTCATCTAGTTCTCTGAGTGAATCCGACAATGGTGGAAAATTCACTTCAGCAGACTTCAAGAAGCTATGCAGTGATTCAGGGATTAAGAGGGAGTTGACCACTCCTTACAATCCACAATAGAATGGAGTTGTAGAAAGGAAGCAAATATTGAGAGGGAGTCCACCCAACAAACAAACAAAGATAAGTATTTGAATTTTCATTTCTTGTATATCTGATTGTTTAAATAATATTGTTCAATGATGTATATACTTATGTTCCTAGACTTAGGTTGTGTATTATGCATATTAGAATAATTGCATTAATGAACAATATACTACTAATATGCATGTGATGGGTAAGTCTCCTATGGCACTATACAACATTCCATTTCTACTTATCTAGAATGAAACCTCTTCACTGACATGTTGGGAGTAGTGCAAACTCTTAACAATGTTCTGGTAGAGATGGAAGGCATCTAGAAAGTTACCGTATGAATACGGGATAAGGATGAATGTTGTATTGAAGCAAGGGCTAAGATAATTGCGACTGTATGAAATATGCCTTTATGTGTAAGACTTTGTTTTGTAAACTATGAGAAGTTTCTAATCATGCAATTGAATTTGACTTGTAGGAAAGATCGTGTACAATCACCCACAAAAGAAGGAGTACAACATTGGTTCCATCAACGAAGTTCAAGAAAACTATCTATTGAAGATATTGAAGAACCTGAACTTCCCAGGATCCGGGATGTAGTAATGAAAGAATACCATGATTAAGGAATACCAGTCGATCATGAAGAATGATGTTTGGGATGTGGTCCCAAGACTAGAAGGGAAGTCTGTTGTGACTTCTAAGTGGATCTACAAGATCAAGCATGATGCAGATGGTAGAATAGAGAAATACAAGGCAAGGTTTGTGGCTTGTGGCTTCTCCGGGAAAGAAGGGATAGATTATGAAGAGACATTTGCACCTGTAGCCAGATACACTTCAATCAGAATAGTACTTTCTCTGGCTGCAGTAATGAAGTGGAAGATACACCATATGGATGTCAAGACAACTTTCTTGAATGGTGTAGTCGAAGATGAAGTGTATGTGGAGCAGCCACTCAGTTTTGAGACACATGACAGGGAGTCATATGTGTGCAAGTTAAATAAAGCCTTGTATGGCTTGAAACAAGCACCCAGGACATGGTACGGCAGCATAGACAGCTTCCTGTCCAGTTTGGGCTTTACCAAGAGTAAAGCGGATTCCAATCTTTACTACAAGGTTGAGGAAGGAAATCCAGTGATACTTCTACTGTATGTGGATGACTTTTTTGTGACAGGTGAGGATAGGTTGATTGCCGACACGAAGAGGAAGCTTGCTGCTGAGTTCGAGATGAAGGACTTGGGTATGATGCATTACTTTCTAGGTATGGAGGTGTGGCAGAGTGCATATGGAATATTCCTTGGACAAGGGAAGTATGCAATAGAGATCCTGAAGCAGTTCTATATGATGGATTGCAAGGCCATGGCCACACCTATGGCATCGAACCTGAAGCTATTGAGTGATGCTTCATAAGAGTCTGTTGATGCCACGATGTATCGTCAGATGATTGGGTCCATGATGTACCTAACGAACACGAGACCATATATTTGCTTTGCGGTGAACACTTTGACCCAGCTCCTAAAGGATCCTAGACATGTTCACTTGATTGCTGTAAAGCATATTCTGAGGTACCTGAAGGGTACGGTTGATTATGGGCTCAAGTATGACGTGAATCAAAAGTTTAACCTGGAGGGCAGCTATGTTGATTCAGATTGGATAGGAAGTACTGCAGATATGAAGAGAACTTCGGGGTACTGCTTGAGTATGGGATCAAGTGTGATCTCTTGGTTTAGCAGAAAGCAATCCTGTGTAGCACTTAGTATAGCCAAAGCAGAGTATGTCGCAGCTTGTTCGGCTAGTTGTGAGGCAGTATGACTAAGGAAGCTACTGTTTGATTTATTTGATCTCCAGTTGGATGCTACTTATATCTATTGTGACAACTAGAGTTGTATGAAGTTTTCAGAGAACTTGGTGTTCCATGACAAGTCGAAGCATATCAAGATCAAATATCACTATATCAGGGATAAGGTGTAGAGAGGAGCAGTGAAGCTCCAGTATGTTGTGATGGATGAGTAGATTGCACATGTGTTGACCAAACCACTATCCAGAGTGAAGTTCGAGTACTTCAGAGACATGCTTAGTGTTCTTCAGATAGAGGATACTTCGAGGAGGAAGTGATAGGGCACATTTGTAGGAGCCATTCCAAGAATGGTGGTAGGAGGATCCCTCCCATGGCTGTGGATGTAAGTGATGAGTGAGATGTGAATCAGGATGATGCTCCACATGAGATGCATCAGGATGATGCTATGATGATCAAGATGATCATGTGATGTGTTATGAGCATCAGGATGATGCTCCAGATGAGATGCATCAGGATGATGCTCCGGATGAGATGCATCAGGATGATGCTCCAGATGAGATGCATCAGGATGATGTTATGATGATCAGGATGATCATGTGATGTGTGATGAGCATCAGGATGATGCTCCGGATGATGTGCATCAGGATGATGCTATGATGATCAAGATGATCATGCGATGATGATATGCATCAGTATGATGCTATGTGTGATGATGATTAGGACGATCATGTGATGATGATGTGCATCAGGATGATGCACTGTATGATGATGATCAGTATGATCATGAGCATCAGGATGATGCTTCATGAGAGGATGATCAGGTGGATCATGAGTATTAGGATGATACTATGAGGCCATGGATATGTGGCAGGTTGTGTAGTAGCATGTAATAGCTCCCTGGGAGATCTGATAGGTTGAGCAGT
Organism: Larix kaempferi; assembly: GCA_027924585.1. Taxonomy (NCBI): domain Eukaryota; kingdom Viridiplantae; phylum Streptophyta; class Pinopsida; order Pinales; family Pinaceae; genus Larix; species Larix kaempferi. The sequence goes on from BSBM01000619.1 coordinate 3,762,024, forward strand.
AAGATTGTAATCAGTCCTAGGATTCTCTTTCAAGGTTTTGTGAGGGAGGCATGTAATTAGTTGTGGAGATCCGATAGGTTGTGCCAGGAATGTAAAAGTCTTGGGATTCTCTTTAGAGATCTTTTCGGTCATGCTAGGCACATAAACGTTCCTGGGATGCTCTTTTAAGGTTTTTCCTATTCACATGTAATCAGTCTTGGAGATCCGATAGGTTGTGTTAGGCATTTAAAAGTCCTGGGATGCTCTTTGGAGATCTTGCTGGTCATGCTAGGAACATAAGCGTTCCTAGGATGCTCTTTAAAGGTTTTGTGAAGGATGCATGTAATTAGTCTTGGGAGATCTTTTCATTCGTGCTAAGGCACATAAATGATCCTAGGATTCTCTTGTCAGGTTTTGCAGAGGTGCATAATTAGTCGTGAGATTTGACCTCTATTAGGAAGCTCGCAGAGATGATGAAGACCTAAATGAGGCTAGGCCAACATCCAGCATGAAAAAGGGTTGGCTCTATAGAAATTCTTATGACAATAAGAATTGAGAGATAGCCCCAGTGATCGAGATGACAAGTATAGCAGCAGTGACGATGATGCTCCGTGATCCAGTGACGATGATCCAGCTCTAGAATTGAAGACTTGTGCAGATATGTATTGATGACCTTTGTCAAGAGAATACCTTCCTACTTAAGAGGGAGTGTTGATGTATTTGTAACTTTGGAAGATATTCTTCTATGTATTACACTTGTACTTTATTATATTCTTGATGGAGATGTATTATTCCTCCAATCATAAGTGTCTTCATTTATATTTCTAAGTGTCACAAGTATTATTGTAAGTGTCACAACTTATATTTGATGGGTTATTAGACCACCTTGGTGGGGTCAGCCCTGCATGAGTCATGTGGATGGGTTATTAGGCTTCATTAGGAAGTCGGCCTAGTTAGGGTTAAAGGCAGGTCAAGTCATTGTATAAATAGAGAGTGTGTGTCTCTTATTCTATTCATTCACTCACTCATCCAACTTGCATAGTTGAGAGAGAGGAGTGCACACAAGTGGAGGAGGAGTAGCTCCTGAAGACATCTATCTTTTGGGGATTGGTATTTGTGATATTTGTATTGGGGCTTATTCTATCTCTGAGGAAGTTGCGTGATTTTTCACCTTCTTGGTTTTCCCTGGTTAAATGCTTTGTGTCCATTGTCTCTTGTGATTGTTATGTTTTTCTTGTTATTCTCTTAGTGATCCTAGATAATATTGAATGAAATTATCGAAAAATTAACACATTGAGTCACAAAAAATGACATTTTTGGATGGAAGAGACATATTTGGGACTTTAGATGGATGGAATTACCTAATTCATGTCCCATTTGATAGGTAGGAACCTTAAGAACAATTTTGGAGACCAAAACGTCTCCCGAAAAACCCCCAGAAAAGGTTATTTTTTACCATTTTTTCCACAAAAAATGTAGGTTGAATGTTCATACACCTGCAAGTTTTCCTAGAAAATGCAAGTTGCACATGGTAAAGGTCGCGGGTACCGCAAAAATACTAAAAATATATAAAATCACAAAAAATGGTTGGTTTGGGTGGTTTCTGAACCTCCTCTTCAATTGTAACTACTTCCTCCTCGACCCTATCTTCTCCATTTGCTATATAAGAGAAGGAGAGGGACCATGAAAATATATGAAGCCCATTATAGTGTTATGCTGGAGGAATTTGGATTCACATCCCCCTCACTTGTGCCCTAGTTACTTGTAAACCCTAGCACATCTTATCAAAGGTTGGGATCCTTGGAGAAGAGGAGCAAGAGACCTTGAATCTTGCTTTCATGAAGTGCCATGATTGAAGGAAGGAAATTTGATGTACTTGATTCATTTATTAATAAAGTTCAGACATTCTTCCTTTCCCAAATATGATTTGTTCATGTATGTTTCAGATCTAATTACAATTTGATGTTTTATTATCTTATAAATATCAATCTTTTATTTGTAGTCAAATTTGGTTTGAGGAAAGTTTTGTTGAATGTTTTTGAAGGTTGTTGCATTGGAAAGCAAGAAGAGAGGCTTGGATCAACCTTATGAAAAAGGTACATATCCTCCTAACCCTAATCGCTTTTCTTTACAATTATATTTTCAGAACCTGGTATGTCTATCTTTTACCGTGGTACATTGGTAGTCTCACCCCGGTTATATGAAATTTTCCCTAACAACAGCTGTTGTGACAACAAAGTTAATGTTGATATAATGTTAGAATTTGTATCCAAATCTAGTAATGCCATTTTCAAAATGCATGAACACTTTGTAGCCAACCCTATACTAATAGTTAATGTAATTCCCATATTGGCCTTAGAAATTAGATTTATTACAATTAGATTTGATAAACACAGAATTAAGGAAATATCATAAGATAATCAACTAAAATCAATTTCATTTCCACGAGATAATATGATCTAACCATTTGAAATTGATCATAATAATAATTTAATTGAAGAAGAAGGAACACATAGCTATAACCCAAAGAGATGTTGAAATAATGTACCTTTGGATCTCTATGAGCAAGGCAGGAGAAAAACTTGTGGGGGGTGACCCTCCACCCAACTAACCTCTTAGTGAACCACTAAGATCCTATTATCTCTAAACCAATAAATTTAAGCCTAATTTAATCTCTTACCTACCTTAACTATCCCTCACTCCACAAGAATCCAATAAGATAAGCCTCCCTTCTCCTCCAGTCCTCCTCCTTTTTAAATATTATCTTTCTTTCCTTTGGTACTTGAACCATGTATATTTAATTAAATTTTCTTCACAAATTCCCTTTTTCATTATTTATTTTTATTCTATATGTAATATACATTTTATTTATTTTTCGTTTCTTTATATATAGCTAGTTAAGTACAACTTTTTTGTTGTAACATTGTTGGCATGGGGCTAAGTCCCAGAAGTTTTGGTACAACCAACCAAAAAAGGGGTCAACGACAAGGGTAAAGGACCAGTCACGGAGCGAAACAAAGCAGGTAAAGGACCAGTCACGGAGCGAAACAAAGCAGGTAAAGCTGAAGTAAAGTTGACAAAGCGGATAAAGAGAAATTAAAGTGAACAAAGCAGAATCATTAGTTAATTAGTTAGTTAATTAATGGGTCGCTTTGTGAAGTGGACCAAGTTTGTAACGACCAGTGAGCGTATAAATAGGAGTAGCATTGTAATCCTTCAGGCATCTTATATCATCCGATCTTTATCTCTGATTTGATATTTTGATCGATGAAAGTATCTTCGCATCTGTGGAATTTTGATCTATCTTTCGCGTTGGATAACATTTTGTATTTAACCTGAGTTGTTGAGATGGGTTTTGCGGATTTGTATTCCCGATTTGTAAGACAGAGTGATATATAATGAGAAGGAATGTTTTTCTATGACTTTTTTACTTATGTGTTGTACTGAAGTATGATGTATTTTGTCACAGTATGGATAGACTTGATATATGTTGATGATCTGTGTTCCTATGATGTGTTAATGAGTAGATCTGATTGATATGTCTTCGTATGCAATGATGGTGTTATGATGTGAATGATAATTATGTCGATCTCTAGGTTATACAGTGATTAAATGTGAATGATGCATCTCCTCTTATACCTGCGGAAGCTTGGTTTTTTTAGTCTCCTTAGGTATCTTGGGTCAGACGTCACTTGCTCTGCGAGTGTTGCTGGAAAGGCGAAACCTTTCCCAAGACGATATCTATGGGAGTTTGTGTTGAGCTTTGTTTACATCATGCGAATTGAAACCAGATCTATGTCAAAAAATGGTTCCGTTGTCGGGACCCTAGTGTGAAAGAGAGAGCATATGTTCTGGCATCCGACAAAGCCGGAGATCAAGGATTGGTTTGACAAAAAGATGCGAGAGTTTGTGGAGGAAGAAAATCATAAATCTGGATGGTCGATAGAGCAGTGGTTGCAGAAGTACATCTATATTGATATCCATGAGGTATTTTTATGTGAGTTTCCTATACTATTGTATGAATGGTTGGTGAACCTAACTTTTCAGAAGAATAATTGCCAAGGAGGTAAGCCAGAGCATTGGACCCCGGAACTGATTCAACGATTGAGTCACATTAACAATAAAGCTTCAAGGGCTGTCGACGTCTGGGTAGATAGAATTTTGGAAGGATACATTACTGAGTTTGTTTTCGATAGAGTTAGATCGTAGAGTGACGCGGAAAGGAAGTTCTTTAAAGGACCTAGAAGAAGGTACCTTTTGGCATTACTATTGTGGATTAAAATGCTCATCTGTGAAAAGGGAATATTAAAGATGAAATCCGATGAGTAAAGATTTGGTGTGCAGAGGATGTGGGTACCGTGCAGATGCGGGGTCTAATAGAATGATGCGTGGTAGATGGAAATGAGCTACAACAAAATTGTGAAGGAAGTTGTTGAAGATTGTGGCTACTTGAGAAGTGGGGCGAGGTTCCGGCTGGGGAAAAAGAGGAGGATTGAGATAGAGAGAGAGAGTCCTAGTGCGACCAAAGCTAAAGACTGCGAAGCAGGGCCACAAGGGACTAAGAGACCTTACGATGATGAAGAGGATGACCGGGATACCCCTTATCCTAAGGAAGGACATACCCACATCTACAACGTACCCACAACCTTGTGTAGTTTTCCAAACATTGGAGGAAGAAATACAAGCTCTTCACAGGGTTGTCTTGCGTGTCACAATAGCAGTAATAGTAGCAGATCTACAAACACCAATAGAAAACCAAGGTTGGAGGGAGATGATGTGAAGTTTCCTCTCTTTTAGGTAAATGGGATAGAGGATCTCAAGCCATATTGATTCTTGTGTGAAGTGGTGTGGACAGTAAAACAAGTGTAGGATGAAGATATCAAGAAGGGACAACTAGCGACGACCTTCAGAGTTCATGCGCTAGATTGGTACAAGTTTATGCAAGTACCTGCAGGGCTTTAATAGAAGTTTCTGGCATAAATCAAAGGTGGGTTGATTGATGAGTTTAGGAAGCCTAAATAAGAATCGCAATGCACCACGGAATTGAAAGAGATAAAGCAATTTCCTAATGATTATGTGTGGGAGTTTGATCAGAGGTTCAAAACTCTCATGGATAAAGTTAGTTTTGGGATGAGCGACGTACATCATAAGGAATGGTTTATTGCAAGGTCGATACCGCACATGTGGATGCCATTGATGCAGTTAAAGATCTTATCTCAAGCGGAGGCGTTGGAAATCGTGATAAAGCTCGAAGCTTCTCCGATATGAGAAACGAGGTTTGGAATGAGCCATATCCAGTCATAGCTAGAAAATTGACTATCCAGCTACAAGATATTAAAAGAGGGAAGGAATTTCATGAAGAGGTATGCTATAGTCGATGCAAGTTTGAAGGGCATCATAAAGATTAGTGTCCTGAATTCTACGAATATCTACAGTCTAGTGCGCCCAATCTGCTCAGTCAAGGAAGAATGCCCTAGTCCCGAGTCTTCCAGACAAAAGGATATCACTCGTAGGAATGCATATACTTGAAAAAGGTTGTGTCGAATCCAACTAATCTATATTTTAACTTCTAATGATCTATTGGCCATGACGAGAAAGATTGTTGAGCATATGACTTGCTTCAAGAAAGGACTGTTGATACTTATTTCATGAAGGGAGATGAGCAACGCCCATCACAAATGCAGTATAATTACCCGAATTATAGTCAGCCACAGTTAAATCCGCCATTGTACAATCAGGCTCAGTTCAACTCCCAACGAGGAGGAATGAGAGGAGGATATCGCAGTGGTCGTGGAAGAGATTTTGGTTATGGAGGAACCTTTGGTCGAGGTCAAGGACTGATCACATGCTATAATTGTGGGCATATCAGACACTATCAAAGGGATTTCCCAAATACGACCCCATAGTGTACCTATTGTAGCACAGTTGATCACACTGTCAGAGATTGTCCTAAGTTAATCGCAAAGTGGCATACTAAGAATGAACCACAACCACCAACCAAACCCGAATCCGAATCTAACTCAGAATGTGCAGAATATCTCAGCAGAGGTAATAAGTCAACAAGTAAATGTTAGGATATTTAGACACTTAGGAGTTAGTTAAGATCAACTTGTGTAATATATCCATTAGGTAAAGTGTGTTTTCTTAGTATGCATTAGTGTGCATTTGTAAATACTTAATCTGACGGTCACGATATGTTCCCGACATAGAGTGATCCGACGGCTCAACTTCTCTTAGATCATACCTACCCTTGATCCATGGCTTAACACCTGATTGGTACATAATCTCTATTTAAAGAGCATGGAGGGTCATTGGAAAGTTGATCGATTATGAGAAGCTCATTTGTAGCTTTCTTTCTTTGGATAATAAATTGCTCCATAGAAGCTATTTGGCCGGGGCCATGGAGTGTTTCCCTCTCGAGGGTTTAAACCACGTCAAAAAATGGATGTGTCGATCTGTGATCTGTTTGTGTGAAGTGGTTTCTCTAGGTGTTTGGTCTTTTGGAGTACCCTGTGTACCCAAACATGGTATCAGAGCTTTTATGAAGAGCCACTTCTAGTTATGAACTAGATCTTAAGCTGTTGTTGCTGAAACTTGAAAGGGTTTCTGGTTCTAATATTTCTATGCATTTATGGTCTATGGGAGGTGTTCCATTGCATTCAAAGCACCGTTTCCATTGGGAAATAGTTTTCATTTGATCAAAAATGATTCTCAGTTGCTTCAGAAATGCGTACTTCATCAGATATGAAGGTATAATGTTGCAGTGACGCATTTTTTATTTTTGTTTTTAAAAAAAAGTATCTCATATTTTATCAGTTTTTATTATTAGATTTTTTTAGTTTCGGATTGTTGCTTTCCCTATCTACGTATGCTCTTTGTCGTGAACCTTGTGCGATCTTAGTGAATCAGAAACAGAAAGGGAAAGGGTTTTTCTCGGATGCATATGCTCTTTGCCATGCACCTTGTGCGATCTCGGCAAACCAGAAACAAAGAGTAAACGTAGACTTTCCGGGCAAGGTAACGAGATCTAACCCCACAAGCATGGAATTTTTTGTTTTGTTTTGGTTTATGGTGTGATTTGCAGGAAAAAAGGCAAGCACGGAAACCGAGCAAGAAGAGTAAAAAAAAAAGCCCCCTTCCTCCTTCCCATATTTTACATACCTTTTAATCTAGCTCACTTGGTTCAAAGTTTCTTTATTCCTTAATAGATCTTGAGTTCAAGTCTTAGGAAGTTAATTTTAAAAGAAAAAGTGCATGCAATTTCTATTTTCAAGTTACATTATTGTAAAAGTGCATCTCACTTAAATAATAAAAAATAAAAATAAAAAGTGAGTCACCTAAGTTCATTTTTGTTGTTGAACTATTTAAAGTAACATCATTGTAAAAGTGAAATCACTTATTTTACAAAAGTGATTCACTTAAAGAAACTTTCTTGTAAAGTGATTGTCAAAGGTTCATCTTGGGAAGAGGGGGGTTCTTTTTTTTAGCTGGTCATTCTCTATCTCCCACATCACTATTGGGGACATCTTCAACTTTTTCTTTGTTCAAGCATAACTTCATCATACAGAGTTAGTTTTCAGTGCCGTTTTCTTTAAACTGCCTATTTTTTTGATCTCTTTGCATCCAGACTATTGGTTTCTATTTTTATAGCCATTAATTTGCAGTATGGCCAACCCTTGTGATATTCTACTTACCAGTTCCAACTATTTCTCATGGAAATCTCATATGGAGGATGTTCTACAAAGTAGGGGACCTTTCAGAATTACCTCAGGGAAAGAAACAGAACCCACTAATGATGACAAGAAAATAAAATGGGCAAATAGATGTGACGAAGCTCGTGGATTGATTGGGATGTCAATCTCTACTGATTTACGATTCCACATATCTGAAATTGATGAACCTGATGCTGCTTGGGACAAGTTGGAATCTGTGTTTGGTAAACACAATGAAATTTGAGGTCACCAACTCGAAAATGAGTTGATTTATTTAAATCCAAGTGAATTTTCATGCATACAAGATTATTTATCTAAGTACAAAACTCTCAAACTCTTATGTGAAGAATGCAAGATTAAGAGGGAAGACAAACAATATATTTATCAAACTCTTTTCAAACTTGGACCTGCATATTCTATTTTTGTATCTACATTTTACTCCATGAAAGAATCCTTGAATGTAGCTAGCTATCAAGAGCCTAGTCTTGAATCCTTTTGTGATTCCTTGATTAGAGAGCAAGATAAGCTCATCCATCTTGGAATAATTGACAATGCAGATACATTCGGGAAAGCCTTAGTGTCCCAACAGAAAGAAAAGTTCAAGCCTCCCAAGAAACACAATTTTTGCAATAATAAGTCAAATAAGGGTCCCAAACCCTCTTAGTCAGCTCCTTCTTTAAAAAATGACAAAGGATCCAAGCCAGAAGGCAAGAAGACTGAGCGTCATTGCAACTATTGTGGGAAAGATAATCATGATGATTCTAAGTGTTTTAAGAAGATGGCAGCTTTGGAAGCAACAATGAAGAAGCACAACATCAGCCTAGATTCAACTTCAGAATCTATCTCTCATGGACATGCACTTTGTGCTTCTAGTTATTCTTATAATGCATCTTCTTCTTCTACTTCAAATGAATGGCTCATTGATTCTGGAGCATCTTATTATATGGCTAAGGATCAAGCCATCTTTTGTACTATGCATGAATGTAACACCAAACAAATATTTGTTGGTGATGATAGATCTCTAAGTGTTGTGGGAGCTGGAATAGTTCCAATAGATAATGGTCATTTCAGTGATGTACTATGTGTTCCAAGAATTTCCTACAATTTGTTATCAGTCTATCAAATCACTCATTCTGGTGAAGGTAAAACTGTGACGTTTACACCTCACCAAGTTGTAATCAAGGATTTTAAAATCCTCAACAGGTCCTAGCTACCGGAATTGTTGATGATATTACCAGGTTGTACAAGTTAACAACTTTGGGTCATCACCTTTTCCTTCAGCTTTTGTTGCTCATAGTGATAACTTGAGCAAACTTTGGCATGAGTGATTTGGTCACTTGAATTATCGCTCATTGCAACAACTATGTAAAGACAATATGGCGACAGGTCTTCCGATGGTATCTTACAGGGATGGTGTTAGTTTCGGTTGTGTACTTGGAAAACATCATCGGGACAGTTTTGACAAACGTGCCTCTTGGCACATCTCGGTTCCCTTAGGGCTTGTACATAGTGACTTGTGTGGTCCTCTTCCATCTGCTTCCTTTTCTGGTTTCAAATATTTCTTAACTTTCATTGATGATTACATAAGACAGACTTGGGTTTATTTCCTAAAACTTAAGAGCGAAGTATTTAACATGTTCTTGTCCTACAAGGCCCTTGTTGAAAAACAATCTGGTCATCAAATTATTAAGCTAAGATCTGATAATGGAGGAGAACATGTTAACAAAAATTTCACTACTTTCTGCATTGAACGAAGAATCCAACAACAACACACTATTCCATATACACCATAACAAAATGGTGTAGCTGAATGGAAGAACTGCACTTTATAAGAAATGGCTAATTGTATGATCCAATCTAAGGGACTAAGTCTTCAATTTTTGGATGAAGTCATTAATTGTGCAAATTACATAGTTAATCGCACCCCCACTAAAGCATTACAAGGTATCACACCAGAAGAAGCATGGACTAAAATTAAACTAGATGTAAGTCACTTTTGTGTGTTTGGTAGTGAAGCATGGGCTCACATTCCGGATGAAAAACGGAAAGCATTGCAGCCTAAAAGTGAAAAGTGCATATTTGTTGGATATTCTGAAGATGTAAAAGGTTATAGACTTCTTCAACCACATTCTCATGATGTAATCATGAGAAGAGATGTTAAATTTGATGAAAATATCTTGGCCTGCGAGCCTAACTTGGCGATTGTGCCATCTTTGGCCTACGAGCCTGATTCGACGATTGTGCCTTCTTCTTCTTCTTCCAACTTCCTTGACAGGTTTCCAACTCCAGTTTCTGATGATGACAGTGAGGATGAAAATCCACCTCCTCCTTCTCATGTTCCTCCAGTTGCACCAACACAAGTGCTTCCTCAATGGGTCCGTTCAACATGTGAAGTAGCTGGTGATCTTGTCGGTGATCCTAGAGATCAACGTCGAACACATTCTTAGTTTCAGCGAGCCTCTTCTCTTTTGGCTCAAGTTTCTGAGAATCATGATCCAGAAACCTTTGCAGAAGCTTTGGGAAATCCAGATTGGGATGAAGCTATGGATGAAGAATATCGTTTTTTAATGGCGAACGATACTTGGGATCTTGTACCTCTTCCAAAAGGAAGAAAACTTCTCAGATGTAAATGGGTCTACAGAACTAAGTATGCATCAGATGGAAGTGTTGAAAGACTTAAGGCAAGGTTAGTTTTCAAAGGTTTTTCCCAAGTTGAAGGGATTGACTACAATGAAACCTTTGCTCCTATTGCAAAAATGAACTCAATCTGCCTTGTTCTTTCCCTTGCAGCCTTACACAACTGGGAAGTCCATCAAATGGATGTCAAGTCTTCCTTCTTACATGGTGATTTATAGGAGAAAATTTAGATGGAACAACCTCCTAGATATGTTCAGAATAACTCTAGGCTTGTTTGCCGCCTTAAGAAATCCTTATATGGCCTTAATCAAGCTCCTAGAGCTTTGTATGCCAAAATGGATAGCTTTCTCCTTGACATTGGTTTTTCTAGATGCCATTCTGACCCCAATGTCTATACCAAGAAAGTAGGAAACCATCTCATCATACTTTTTCTATATGTTGATGACCTTATTCTTACTGGTAGTGACCCTAAGCTTATAACCCATGTGAAATCCAGTCTTGAGCAAAATTTTGAAATGTCGGACTTAGGACATTTGCATTATTTTCTTAGTCTCCAAGTCCTACAAACCAAAGAAGGAATCTTTCTTTCTCAGTCTAAGTATGCTTGTGACCTTCTTCGTCACTTTCACATGGAAGATTGTACACCAACCCCTTCTCCCTTCCAGTCTGGAGTCAAACTTTCTGCCACTTGTACTTCACCTGAAGTCGATGCCACCTTGTATCGTCAGCTTGTTGGTAGTCTCTTATACTTGACTAATTCCCGTCTTGACCTTTCCTTTGTCGTCGGTCGTGTTGCCCGTTATATGCAAACACCTCATGAAATTCACTAGAAAGCAGCTAAAAGAATACTTCGATATATTCGAGGTACAATTCAGTTTGGGATTCATTACAGTACAGGGGGGAAATCTTTGTTGGTTGGATTCACTGATTCAAATTGGGCCAGTGATCCTGGTGATCAAAAGTCTACTACAGGTTATGTTTTTAGTCTGAGATCTGAACCTGTCACTTGGTCTTGCAAGAAACAACAAGCTCTTGCTCTTTCTTTAGCATAAGCAGAATATCGAGTCACAGTTAATGCTAGTCAGGAAGCTTTATGGCTTCGACAGATCCTTTTAGAGTTTAGATTCGAGCAGCAGCAGCCTACTCCACTTTGGTGCGACAATCAAAGTGCCATCAAGCTTGCCAAAGATCCAGTCCTACATCAACGTAGCAAACACATTGAGCTACATATGCACTTCATCAGAAATCTTGTTCATGATCATATTCTTGAAGTGCTCTTTTGTCCTACAGAAGATCAAGTTGTAGACATCTTCACCAAGTCTCTTACAGAAGCGAAGTTTTATAAACTTCGATCTATGTTAGGAGTTCAGGAACTTTTCATTAAAGGGGGATAGGCTTTAATGCCTCCTTCCTTCTCCTAATAGTGTCACTTTTGTAAATCCTTCAATCCTATCCCGAGTTGTTCTTAAGGGGGGATGTTAGGATATTTAGACACTTAGGAGTTAGTAAGATTAACTTGTGTAATGGTAAAGTGTGTTTTCTTAGTATGCATTAGTATGCATTTGTAAATACTTAATCTGATGGTCACGATATGTTCCCGACATAGAGTGACCCGACGGCTCAACTTCTCTTAGATCATACATACCCTTGATCCGTGGCTGAACACCTGATTGGTCCATGATCGCTATTTAAAGAGCATGGAGGGTCATTGGAAAGTTGATCGATTATGAGAAGCTCATTTGTAACTTTATTTCTTTGCATAATAAATTGCTTTGTAGAAACTATTTGGTTGGGGCCATGGAGTGTTTCCCTAACAAGGGTTTAAACCACGTCAAAACATCGATGTATCAATCTGTGATTTGTTTGTGTGAAGTGGTTGCTCTAGGTGTTCGGTCTTTTGGATTACCCTGTGTAGATGAACAGTAAATGTCGCAGTAGTAACAAGAGGAGGAGCTGCGACAAGAGAATATAGGCTACCACTAAGTGTTCGACCCACGATCCAAAAATAGGTACGATTTGATGTCGAAGCGGAGAAAGAAAACTTTTGGGTAGAACATGATGCAGTAATAAAGAATAATGTTCATTCAACAGTTGTGGTACACAAAGATCCTGTCAATGGTATGCCGCATATTTTTGACCCAACAATGTCGCAGAAGCCACCGGGAAATATCAATACTTTGAAAAGTTTTATGGAAAGGTGTCTAACATTAGCAAAGGATTAGGAAGCATTAGCAGAGATAGATCGCTTCTTGTATTGATACGAAGAGGGGCGATGGGATTGTGCAGTCAACTGTCTGTATCAAAAGAAAAAAGGAAGGGAGATGAGGATGAATGCCCAGATTAATACATATGATATGGATTCTACCATTCTAGATATAGGATCCGATGTGAATATCCTAACTAAGAAAACATGGGAAAAAATGGGGAAACCACATATGGTATGGTCCCCTATGTAACTCCATTTAGGAAACCAGATCAGAGTTACACAAATCGTTTGGTTGCCTCATCTGCTAGTCAAGGTAGAAGGATTAAATACATATGCATATTTTGACATCATAGAAATAATTGATAACACCAGTCCATATCCTATGCTGTTGGAAATAGATTGGGCGATGGAAAATTAGGAAGTTATCAATTTCAAGAAAAGTACGATGTCTTTTGAGAACCACGACATGAGGGTCGTCGCTCCACTTGATCCACTCAAAGGAAACAGATATGTTGAACCAATGCAAGATGATCTCACTAGATGATGGGACAACATCTATAATATCTCAGAATATTACGTCAATCCCATCGCCGAGGGATAATTGAGGTGGCGAAGTATTAGTTCGACGTCATTAGACTCCAACGAGGATCTAGAGAATTGGAAAAATCGGTTGCATGAGGTATCATTCAAGAAGCGCATGCGGATCACTCAATCACTAAGAGGGGTCGAGACAGAAGTACGTGATCTACTGACATATGAAGGACTTCCTAACCTAGAAATATTCATTAGTGAGTTTGAAGACAAAGTGTCAGATCCATAAGCTTTCTAGCATTAGATGAAGCATTGAAGGCCACTCCAGTGAGGTAGTGGGGGGTGCACAAGTCATCAATAACAAACTGGAAACAATATCGACAGTTAATGGAACTAATATTTGTGGAAAATGATTTCTACAAAGGAAATAAGTATGATGGAAGGACATATCCAAGGGATCATCTGGAAAAATGTCAGGTTATATGGGGGGTGAGGCTAAAGCAAGAATGGGATCATGCATTCATCCATAATTTAGATGAAGTACCGCGGAGCTGGCACGTATCAGTAGAGTTGAGACGAGGAAAAAACACATGGGAGGATCTAACCATTAACTTCAGCCACACAATCAGTTTCACTAATGAGAATCCCCTAATTGATGGCACACTCTAGGTAATCCGTGAAAAGATATTCGAGACAGGTCCGACTGAAAGACACTGGGACCGAAATGGAATGCAACACCAAAGATGATGATGGAATGTTACAACGTTTCAGGAGGACCTGACGACGATGAAGATCCTAGCGCTTTATATGCCCCAAAATGTAGAGATATTGTAACTTCAAAGAATATTATATTTGTACTTTATTATTCCGGAGATGTTTCATTCCTCCATGAAGATCTTATTGTATATCCGGAGATGTTTATTCCTCCGTCGGAATGTGGTAACTCGGGTTATTAGACTTCCCTAGTGGGGGTCGGCCCTGTATATGTTATGTGGGTCAAAGGGTTATTAGACCACCCTAGAGGGGTCGACCCAGTCAGTTGTAGTGGGGTATTTAACCCATTGGTTAAATACGAGCCTACGTGTACCTTTGTAAAAAACATGTCAGTGTAGTGTATAAATAGAGGAGGTGTGTTCCTCATTTGACACATACACTCACTTGAGAAAGGAGCACTTGTGGAGGAGAGGTCTGCTATGGTGGAGGAGGAGATCATATCTTTGGTTTGAATCTTTGTGTATTGCTGGTCATCTATATTGAGGAAGCTTTACTGGGTTTTCTACCCCATGAGGGTTTCCCAGGATAAATCTGTGTCTCTTGTGTTTATGCTATGCTTGTTGTTTCTTCAGTGATCCTGTATATGCTATTATTGTGAAATGGAATGTAATGCTTCTATTTTCAGTCTTAGCATATTAAATATTAACATGGTATCAGAGCTAACCTGAAGGAAGGCAAGGTATGGCACTTACGACACTTGCTTTACTTACGACAATTTGAAGGTTAGGGTTTTACATAGCAAAAACCAGTCATCGTGGAACTTTCGCTATAAATCCATTTATGAGAATTTTCAGGGTCTGAAAAGTTTACAGGTCGAAGATAACATCCCCAGGTACCTTGTGTCCAAAGGGAACCCTCATATTCGTTGTACTTTATGAGTTATGATCAGTACAAGTTAGGGTTTCTGCCTCTTCCAGATCTCAGTCAAAATCAGGTAACCTTGGAAAAAAGGTCATAACTTGGGCTAGGAAGCTCCAAATGAAATTTCGTAAAACGTGACAGGTAGTATACAGACTGTACTATCTCAAGAAACTTTTTCAAAGGCCGAAGGTGAACCAGTGACACGTGGAATGCCGTACAAGTTTGCTCTCCTTTTTTATCCCATAAACAGGTCACGTTGCGACACTTGGCATAACTCTCTCTCAGAGAGTCCAATTGAGGTCAGACCTGTCAGGATAGAAAGATAACAGGGAGAGCTATCTCAAAAAAAGTGTTCAGAGGCCGAAGGTCAAATAGTGACACGTGGCATGCCGTACAAGTTCGCTCTCCTGTTTTATCCCATAAACAGGTCACATTGCGACACTTGGCATAACTCTCTCTTAGAAAATCCAATTGAGGTCAGACCTATCAGGATGGAAAGATGACAGGTCAGGCTACTACAAAAAACGTTTTCAGACCCTGTGGAGCAAAAATTTTAGAGTTATAGCAGAAACAATCAGGTGCATATTTCTGTCAAAACAGAATTATTTTTGGAGCACCTTTTTTCATGGCTTCCGGAATTTAGGGTTTCGAAGAAAGTTAGAATTTTTGGAATCGGAATCCACGACTGGAAGCTCCTCAGAAAAATAAGAGTTTAGAGCCTTGGATCAAACCTTTTGATTGAGCAAAAGGGTGGGCTTCATCAAACCCTAGTTCGGGATCCTGTTAAGAAGATCTAGAAGTTTGAAAGGCAATTTTGAGGGGTCAATTTTTGGAGATTTCAAAATTGAAGTATGCTAGTTTGATCAGCTCAGCAAGACACATCCTTCCATTCATTCGGAAGTGTGAAAGTCAAAGATTGAATTTGTAGGGTTTCTCTAGCAAACCCTAATCAATCTCTAGATCAAGTTTCAGGGGGAGTTGAGGCTAAGGCCTTACATAAGAAGACTACAAGAAGTCTCGACAGGTATGACTTGAGGTTCAGGTATGTCTTAAAATCTGATTCTTGATTAAGTTCATAATGTGTTTGTCTTCATGTTATTTATTAGTACAATCCTGATTAATGTTAGAATTGTCTTATCACCCTAGTAATAGTATGAATGCATGTGAATGATCGAAGACATTCATTGATTAGGGCTATATGATTGTACTAATGCATTATGGTGTTGTATGAGGTTGATGTCGTTTGCTAACAAGATACAGGTACATCACAAAAGACAAATCAAGCTCCTTAAAACATGACAACATGAAGACAAAGACTCATCCATAATCTTTGTTCTACTTACGAGGTATGTATGACTTTGTTATATTATGCTTAACCTATGAGACATGCAGGTTCTATCTCAGGATCTCTAAATCATTGAAGAGATTGTTTAGGTATGTTGTACATAGCTAAGCAGATATACTAATCCAGGTATGTTTTCCTATGACAAGTTAGAATCTTACCTTAGGATCCCTTATATAAGTATACTTGGTATGATTGGTTATGCTTATTCATAAAGTTAGTAATCAAGGGTTTATGCATATTATGTCTCTTATCTTGATGATCTAATTAACCAGAAGAGTACTATGATCAAACAAGAATATGCAGAAGTAAAAGAAGACTTCCTTGAAACCTTGAATATTATCTATAATCATGACTATACATTTTCAAAGATTATTTAGAACTAGAATGTTTTGATAATATTGAGAATATACTAATGAATGTATGTCTGTGTATGAGGATGACACTAGTGCACACTTGAGCATGCACAGTGGTACAGAATGAATAGAAGTTCAAAAGACATATAGAAGATCAAGCGGGAGGCAACCACACAAACATAAAAGATAAGTATTTGAGATGTTATTTGAAATAGTAAATGATATTGCTTGTATGCATATTTGTATTCCTAGAATATATCATGCTGAGTGTAAACATTCATAGAGCATTGAACAGTATACTACTAATATGCATATGATTGGTAAGTTGGACAAACATTCCATTGTTGCTTGTCTAGAATGAAACCTCTTTGCTGACATGCTGAGAGCTGTGCACACTCTCAATAGTATGTTCTGGTAGAGATAGAAGGCATCTAGATAGCCACTGTATGCATACAGGATATGGGAAAGTGTTGTGCCAAAGTATTTGTCAAAATAGTTACATAACTATGTAAATGATATCTGTATGCATAATAGGTTATCATGTCAATATGATTTGATGATTATGAAGTATTACTAATCATGTACTTAATTTTTATTTGTAGGAAAGATCATGATGAATGATGAACACTGAACAAGCGATGGATGTTCAAACAAAAGGATTTACAAATCAAACACACTATAGAAGGCTTGTGGCTAGAAAATTCTCTTAGAAAGAGGAAGAGAATCATGATAAGATGTTTGCTCCAAGTGGCTAGATAAGACCATTCTCTTAATGGTGTAATTAAAGAAGAAGTGTGAATCAGGTTCTGTATGGGTACCCAGGATCGATAATCAATTGATGAGCTTAATGATCACCATGGGTGATGAGGATCTCAACCTTTGCTACAAGGTTGAATATTGTTTCTATACACAGACGATATGGTGCAGAAAGGAACCAAAAGTTTGAATTTGTAACAATGTACTAACCAAACCTCTACCGATCCAATGTACTAACCAAACCTCTACCTCAAGTAAAGTTTTCTAAGACAAACTTAATATAGTTCAGAAGGACCCTCCTCGAAAGGGGGAGTGATGTGATAAATCATGATGAGATTGCCTACATCGACAGTGAGGTCGATAATGAGGATACCTATATTAGTGATGCCGACAAAGAGGTTGGTGGATGGTCCTTATATAGGGTCAAAGGTGACAAGGGGATTGCATCATCCTTGAACATATGTTCTAAAGAGAGCCGTAGACGTATGTCTTCGAGAATGAAGTCCTTGGTGGACATGATAGGATTGCATCATACTCAAGAGAGCCGTAGACGTATGTCTTCGAGAATGAAGTTCTTGGTGAACATGTGAGGGGATTGGATCATCCCTGGACTTCAGTCCTAAAGAAGAGCCGTAGACATATGTCTTCGAGAATGAAGTCCTTGGTGGACATGATAGGATTGCATCATCCTCAAGAGAGCCGTAGACGTATGTCTTCGAGAATGAAGTTCTTGGTGAACATGTGAGGGGATTGGATCATCCCTGGACTTCAGTCCTAAAGAAGAGCCGTAGACGTATGTCTTCGAGAATGAAGTCCTTGGTGGACATGATAGGATTGCATCATCCTCAAGAGAGCCGTAGACGTATGTCTTCGAGAATGAAGTTCTTGGTGAACATGTGAGGGGATTGGATCATACCTGGAATTCAGTCCTAAAGAAGAGCCGTAGACGTATGTCTTCGAGAATGAAGTTTTTGGTGAACATGTGAGGGGATTCGATCATCCCTGGACTTCAGTCCTAAAGAAGAGCCGTAGACGTATGTCTTCGAGAATGAAGTCCTTGGTGGACAGTTGAGGATTAAGTCATCCTTGGACGTAGTCCTAAATGTACGGTTGAGGATTAAGTCATCCTTGGACGTAGGTCCTAAATGTACAGTTGAGGATTAAGTCATCCTTGGACGTAGGTCCTAAATGTACGGTTGAGGATTAAGTCATCCTTGGACGTTGTCCTAAATGTACGGTGGAGGATTAAGTCATCCTTGGACGTAGGTCCTAAATGTACGGTTGAGGATTAAGTCATCCTTGGACGTGGTCCTAAATGTACGGTTGAGGATTAAGTCATCCTTGGACGTAGGTCCTAAATGTACGGTTGAGGATTAAGTCATCCTTGGACGTAGGTCCTAAATGTACGGTTGAGGATTAAGTCATCCTTGGACATAGGTCCTAAATGTACGGTTGAGGATTAAGTCATCCTTGGACGTTGGTCCTAAATGTACGGTTGTGGATTAAATCATCCTTGGATAGTAAATCCAGTAATTCCGAAAGGAAGGATAGTCCTAAATGAATTGAGTGGATTAAATCATCCTTGGACATTAAATCCAGTAATTTCGAAAGGAAGGATAGTCCTAAATGAATTGAGTGGATTAAATCATCCTTGGACAGTAAATCCAGTAATTCCGAAAGGAAGGATAGTCCTAAATGAATTGAGTGGATTAAATCATCCTTGGACAGTAAATCCAGTAATTCTAAAAGGAAGGATAGTCCTAAATGAATTGAGTGGATTAAATCATCCTTAGACAGTAAATCCAGTAATTCCGAAAGGAAGGATAGTCCTAAATGAGTTGAATGGATTAAATCATCCTTGGACAGTAAATCCAGTAATTTTGAAAGGAAGGATAGTCCTAAATGAGATTGAGTGGACTAATCATCCTGTAAATAGATTGGGATTGCCTCATCCCTAGACATGGTGAGATGTCTTAAACTGATAAGGACTAATCATCCTGTAAATAGATTGGGATTGCCTCATCCCTAGACATGGTGAGATGTCTTAAAGTGATAAGGACTAATCATCCTGTAAATAGATTGGGATTGCCTCGTCCCTAGACATGGTGAGATGTCTTAAGTGATAAGGACTAATCATCCAGTAAATAGATTAGGATTGCCTCGTCCCTAGACATGGTGAGGTGTCTTAAAGTGATAAGGATTGATCATCCTGTAAGTTGATCTGGATTGCATCATCCATGGACATGAGAGTTGTCTTAAACTAAGAGGGACTGATCATCCCGTAAGCGGATCAGGATTGTATCATCCTTGGACCTATGTCCTAAAGAGAGAGGGATTGATCATCCCGTAATTGGATCTTGTGTGTTGCAGGGTATGCTGCTATTGTGTATACTTGTATTGATGAGGATACTTGTATTGATGATGTGTATACTTGTATTGATGAGGATACTTGTATTAATGATATTTATACTTGTATTGATGATGTTGTTGATCGTGATGATCTAGATGACGATGTTATTGATCGTGATGATCTAGATGACGATGCTGCTAATCGTGATGATCTAGATGACGATGCTGCTGATCGTGATGATCTAGATGACGATGTTGTTGATCGTGTGATGACGATGCTGATGATTGTGTGATGACGATGCTAATGATCGTGTGATGACGATGCTGATGATCGTGTGATGACGATGCTAATGATCGTGTGATGACGATGCTGATGATCGTGTGATGACGATGCTGATGATCGTGTGATGACGATGCTGATGATCGTGAGATGACGATGCTGATGATCGTGAGATGACGATGCTGATGATCGTGCGATGACGATGCTGATGATCGTGAGATGACGATGCTGATGATCATGTGATGACGATAATCGTGAGGATCCAGATGATGATATTGTTGTAGCTATTCAAGTGCTATAGAAGATAAAGACTCAATACTGAAGATGTCGATGTTCCAGTATTGAAGATGTTCCAGTAACTGCTTGAGTTACTGATGATGTTGAGAAAGCTTCCAATGATTTATAGATGTATCATGTATGATGTTGATGACTCCTTGCTCGTGCAGATGTTGTTATAATATCCTTCTCGTTAAGGGGGAGTGTAGAGATATTGTAACTTCAAAGAATATTATATTTGTACTTTATTATTCCGGAGATGTTTCATTCCTCCGTGAAGATCTTATTGTATATCCGGAGATGTTTATTCCTCCGTCGGAATGTGGTAACTCGGGTTATTAGACTTCCCTAGTGGGGGTCGGCCCTGTATATGTTATGTGGGTCAAAGGGTTATTAGACCACCCTAGAGGGGTCGGCCCAGTCAGTTGTAGTGGGGTATTTAACCCATTGGTTAAATACGAGCCTACGTGTACCTTTGTAAAATACATGTCAGTGTAGTGTATAAATAGAGGAGGTGTGTTCCTCATTTGACACATACACTCACTTGAGAAAGGAGCACTTGTGGAGGAGAGGTCTGCTATGGTGGAGGAGGAGATCATATCTTTGGTTTGCATCTTTGTGTATTGCTGGTCATCTATATTGAGGAAGCTTTACTGGGTTTTCTACCCCATGAGGGTTTCCCAGGATACATCTGTGTCTCTTGTGTTTATGCTATGCTTGTTGTTTCTTCAGTGATCCTGTATATGCTATTATTGTGAAATGGAATGTAATGCTGCTATTTTCAGTCTTAGCATATTAAATATTAACACAAAATCATAAGGAAGTCATGTTGTTGAAGCACCAAATACGCCATTCGACAAATTCAAGCCACCATTGAAAATTAATAAAGTAAATATTGGGTCAGTGGAGAATCCAAATTTTTGCATTATTGGAGACTATTGGGATGACAAAACAATCGGTAAGGTCACCAACTTATTGCATGAATTTCAAGATTTGTTCCCGAAGAATTTTTCTGAGATGAAGGGCATTTCCAAGGATTTGGGTGAGATGAAGATCCCCTTAAACCCGATGCTAATCCAGTGAGTCTGCGATCATATAGATTGAATTCCAGATACAAAGAACGAGTGAAGGTTGGGATAGATCGGATGCTAGATGCAGGGATCATTGAACCTACCGAGGAGTCAAAATGGATCAGCCTGATGGTCTTCTAGGACTAGAAGACTGGTGAAATCCGGATTTCCATTGACATAAATAAGTTGAAAGATGCATGCCTTCATTATACATTCCCCACGTCATTTACCGACGAAGTAAACAAATCAAAATTGCGAAAGAAGATCGACACAAAACCACCTTTGTAACAGAGTGGTTCTGTTATCAGTACACAGTAATTCCATTTGGTCTCAAGAATGTCCCCGCAATTTTCTCAAGGCTAGTTGTCGCTACTTTCGAAGATTTTATTCGCAAGTTCTTGGCGGTGTATATGGATGACTGGACTGTGTATGGATTGGTTAAAGAACATGTTGAGAATCTCATGATGATGCTTGAAAGATGTCGACAACATCATATCTCTTTGAAATTAAAGAAGTGTATCTTTTGTGCACCATTTGGTATCTTGTTGGGACATACTTTCTACAAGGAAGGTATGTTGGTCCACCCAGGCAAGATTGCGATCATTGTCGACTTACTAGCCCCTACGACAATAAAGAATTGAGGGCCACATTGGCCCATACAAGATATTATAGAAAGTTCATAAAGGGGTATGCATCGATTACTGCGCCCATGGAGAATTTGTTGAAGAAAGATGCAGATTTTGAATGGAACGGTGAATGGAAAAAGAGACTCAACATATTGAAGGAAAAGATGGATGGAACACTAATATTAGCCTTCCCTTACTGGAAGAAGGAATTCCATGTCCATGTACATTATTATTGAGTGGCGTTGGGGTTGATATTGGTCCATCCTAGAGAAGGTTCGATTGACCATCCTATCGCATTTTCTAGATGAAATTTGTCGACCGCGGAGAAAAATTATACAACGATTAAAAGGGAAGGCCTGGTGATGTTATATGCATTGCAAAAATTCTGACATTATCTACTGGGTGGACACTTCAAGATGTTTACTAACCACTCAGCATTGACGTACCTGGTTAGCAAGCCTGTGTTGGGGGGGGATATCTGTCAGTGGTTGTTATTCTTTCAGGAGTTTGATTTTGAAATAATTGTGAAACCTGTATGATCGAATGCCAGACCTGACCATATGTCAAGGATCAAATCCGGAGAGGAACCAAGTAACATCAACAAAGGTCTTCACGATGCGCAGTTATTCCGCATTGAAATGGTCGATGACCATTATGAACAGATTGTTAAGTTTTTGGCCACGGGAAGAGAACCTGAAGAGTTCACCACTAATTGGAAGAAGCAATTAGTCATCAAAGTTGTTGACTTCCAATTGATCACGAGACATTTATACAATATGGGACCAGATGAAATTCTACGTCGATATGTCCTTCTACATGAGAAAGAAAGAGTGTTGGATGAGGCTCATGGTGGGATCACAGGAGGGCATTATGGAGTACATGCAACTGCTAGAAATATACTTAGAGCTGTATTATGGTGTCCAACATCGCATGGTGACACAACATATTACTTTAAGACCCGCGACGTATGTCATAGGATGGGGAAACCATCGCGATGGGATGAGATTCCATTGGTGCCCCAGTTGACATTACGACCTTTTGACAAATGGGTAGTAGACTTTGTGGGACCCATTAACCCACTAGGAAATAGGAAAGGAGTGAGATATCTCATTACTGCGACAAACTACCTAACAATATTGGCCGAAGCAACACCAGTGAAAGATTGCACAACTGCAACAACAGAAATATTGCACAAAAACGACAACACCAAGATTTATTTTCGACAATGTGGTCACCAAGTTTGGATGTCCAAAAATATTGATGAGTGACCAAGGTACGCATTTTGTAAATCATACCATCAAAGAAATGACTAAGGAGTTTCAGATTCTAGAATAAGTACCCCATACCACCCATAGGAGAATGGGGCAGTTGAAGTGCTGAACAAAATTATGGAGCATGCGCTAACTAAGGTGTGCTATACAAATCGTGACGACTGGGACCTGAAGATTCCTGTGGTATTATGGGCCTATAGAAGAATGTGCAAAATATTGAAGAGCCAGACCCCCTTCAAGCTGGTATATGGACAAGGTGCAGTAATTCCTATGGAGTACATTGTCCCCATTCTGCGCATAGCAGCAGTGACATGCATGAGTGATGATGGGGCGATGGAAGAAAGATTGGCACAATTGATACAATTGGAAGAAGATCACTTCATTTTGGGATTTCAACAGCAAGTGGAAAAATATCGACATAAGGAATGGCATGATCTCCATGTAAATCAAAAGAACTTTTAGTGCGGAGACATGGTGCTCCTGTATGATAGTAAGTTTCCAAAACACCCAGGTATGTTCCAAATGCATTGGCTTGGTCCATATTGTTGATGTATATGTAACTTCACAATGTATTTCATCTATGTATTTCATATATATTTATTGTACCCTTATTAGAGATGTGTTATTTCTCTATAACGAAGTGTCGTCATGTGGATTGAGAAGTGTGTGTACTTGCCGATGGGTTATTAGACCACCATGTGTGGGGTCGGCCCTGAAATATATATATTATATCGTGGATGTACCTAGCTATACAAGTCGGCCCCATAAGGTCACTGGGAAAACAGATTAGTATAAATAGAGATCAGGAGATCTCTATTTAGATCATTCGAAAAGTCATCCCTCTCTCACTTAGAAAGTGGTGTACTAGTGAGGAGGAGGATCATTTGCTTCTAGGAGACTATCTCAAGTGTATTTTGGTTGTACTTTGGTTGAGCCATTGCTCTTTCTATCTCTGAGGAAGTTGTGGGGTTTTTCACCTTAGGGTTTTCCCCACGAAAACTCTATGTCTCTTGTCTCTCATGCTTTTGATTCTTGTGATGCTAATCATGCGTATTGTGATTGTTATGCATTGATATACTATATATGTTATTCTCCTAGTGAAGATCCTACAGTATTGTGAATTAATGCTCAAAATTTAACATGGTATCAGAGCTAACTTGAGAAGAAGACATTTTGCAGTGATGGAAACTTGAGTTTCTTGTTTATTTGGTTTCTCTCCACAGATTTTGGAAAAGTAGTATAGTAGATTGACTCTACTCATCAAGGAGAATCTATCTGTCCAATCAGAATTCAATTCTGCGCATTTTCAGATTTGGCCCTAAAAATTAGGGTTTCCATAAATATAGGAATTTCTGAAATCTAAAGACATAGCTGGAAGCTCCTTTCCAAACTCGAAGTTTAGAGATTTGGATCGAGATTTTTGGCTCGGTAGATCTCTGGGAAACTCAAACCCTAATTCAGGGCTCTCCCTAGTGAACCCAGGAGGACAAAAAGGAAAATTTGAAGCGTAAAGCTTTACTGATCTCACATTCTGAATACACTAGGCTGATCATCTCATCAAGGCGCATCTTTCTATCCTTTCAAAAAATTGAAATTCACATTTTGAATTTTTAGGGTTTTTCCGACAAACCCTAACACGGGACCAGATCCAGTTTTCAGCATTTCAAGTGGTAAGACCTAAATCTTTTCTATTTCCATTTGAAGTACTCTTTAACATGTCTCACCACACCAAGCTTGAGGATAATCTTGAAGGAGCTGATAACTTCCGAGCTTGGAAGTATAGGATTGGGTTAATCCTGGAAGAGAATGAGTTGGACTCATATGTAAAAGAAGACATCCCTGTCCCAGAGGATGAAGAGGCTAAGGTATTGCATAAGAAAAAATTGGTCAAGGCAAATAGAATCATTGTTGATTCTATCAAAGACCATCTCATACCCCATGTGTCTTCTCTAAAGACACCCAAGGAGATGTTTGACTCTTTGACCAAGCTATTTGAAGGGAAGAACATAAATCGGAAGATGACCCTATGGAACCAATTGAAAGGAGTAAAGTTTTAGAATGGAGAAACCATTCAATCTTATTTTTCAAGGGTCTCCCATATCAAGGAACAACTAGAAGCAGTGGATGAAATGGTGGAGAATGGTGAAGTGGTAATGACCACTCTAAATGGCCTACCCAGGTCATGGGATTCCTTTATTCAAGGAATCTGTGCAAGGAAGAAGTTGATCTTCTTCAACAGATTGCGAGAAGAATGCTCTCAAGAAGAAGCTAGGCTTGTGGCCCGAGAAGAAAAGATGGGAAATGAAGATCAAGCTCTCACAGCACATGCCAGGAAAGGCAAGTCCAAGAAGAAATCATCTCATAACAGAAGATTCTCACACCACCATTATCATAAAGATAAGAAAGATCTCAAATGCTTCAATTGCAATGAGAAGGGACACTTTGCTTCAGATTGTTCCAAGAACAAGAAATACAACAACAACAACTTCAATAAGAAGAAGAAGAATAAAAAAAGAAGATATCATGCTCATGCTGCCGAAGACGATGAACCCCCAAAGAAGAAGGCTAGAGCAGAAAGTGATAGTGATGATGACTCATCAAGTGAAGAAGAGTATGTTCTAATTTTTGCTCTCACAGGTACTATCTCCCATGGTTGTAATGATTGGTTGATTGACAGTGGGGCTTCCAAACACATGACTGGGTTTAAGGAATATTTTGTGAATCTATCTGAACATCAATCACCCCATAAGGTGAAACTTGGGGATGATTATAAATACCCAATCAAAGGAAGTGGTGAAGCCTCCTACAACCTAGATTCTGGAAAATATTTGAAGATGAAAGAAGTCCTTTATGTACCTGGGCTAAAGAAGAACTTACTCTCCATCTTTGCATTGGATGCAAAAGGTATGAGGGTTGCATTTGTGGATGGCCAAGTCCTAATGTGGCCAAAGGGAAAGACCATAGATGATGCAGTTGTGATTGGAGAGCAAGAGGGAGGTTTGTATAAATTAAAAGGACAACCTGAACATGCCATGGTGCATGAATCCATGGAGCCAAGTGAAATTTGGCATAGAATACTTGCCAATATGCACTATAGGGAACTTCCAATTGCAAGCAAGGCTGTAGAGGGTCTTGCTGAAATCAAGACCAAACATGAAGGTGTTTGCAAAGGATGTGCAAAAGGTAAGAACATTAAGAAGGCTTTCCCAAGTAGTGAAAGCAAGGCAAAAGACATCCTGGAAATCATCCACTCAGATGTATGTGGTCCTATGTCATCCGGTTCTCTGAGTGGGTATGTTTACTATGTCTCATTTATTGATGACTTCCCCAAGAAGACTTGGGTATACTTCTTGAAGAACAAAAATGAGGTGTTTGATAAGTTCAAAGAATTCAAAACCTTGATGGAGAATCAAACTGACAAGAAGATCAAAACATTCAGATTTGACAATGGTGGAGAATTCACCTCAGGTGACTTCAAGAAGCTTTGTAGGGATTCATGGATTAAGAGGGAGTTGACTGCTCCTTATAATCCTTAACAGAATGGAGTTGCAGAAAGGAAGAACAGAACAATCATGGAAGCAGCAAGGGCAATGCTGCATGACCAGGATCTACCTATACATCGATGGGCAGAAGCAGCTAGAATAGTTGTATATGTGTAGAACAGAACACCCCACAAGATATTGGACAACAAGACACCGGAAGAGGTCTTTTCTGGTAAGAAACTTGAAGTCAGCCATCTCAGAATATTTGGTTGTCCAGTATACACTCATGTCCCAATGGAAAAGAGGACTAAACTAGATCCTTCAGGAAAGAAGGGTATCTTTGTGGGTTACAGTGAAAGCTCAAAGGCTTACAGAATATACTTTCCATGGTTCAAGAAGATTGATGTCAGCAAGGATGAATATAAGTTCAAGGACAGGTAATCCAGAAAGCAAAGATCAAGAGGGAGCACACTCCAGTAGCTCCTGCAAGGATGCATATTTTCAGAGGGAGTTGACCATCTTCCTACATTCCACAACAGAAAGGTGTAGAAGAAGCTACTTCAGCAGCTCCTGCCAGGAAGCAAAGACTCAGAGGGAGTCCACCCAACAAACAAACAAAGATAAGTACTTCAATTATCATTTCTTGCATATTTTGTTTGTTTAAATAATATTATGCTTATGTTCCTAGACTTAGGAGATGTATTGTGCATATTAGAATGATTGCATTAATAAACAGTAAACTACTAATATGCATGTGATGGGTAAGTGGCCTATGTAACTGTACAACATTCCAGTGGTACTTATCTAGAATGAAACCTCTTTGCTGACATGCTGGGAGTAGTGAAAACTCTTAAACAATGTTCTGGTAGAGACTGGAACGCATCTAGAAAGTTGTGGAACATGGATAAATGTTGTATTGAAGCATTGGCTAAGATAACTGCATGACTGCATGACATATTTCTTTATGTGTAAAGAATTTGTTCTAAAAATTATGAGATGTTTCTAATCATGCAATTTAACTTGTTTTGTAGGAAAGACCGTTTATCTTCACCTATAAAAGGACTACAACATTTGTTCCAGCATCAAAGATATCTATTGAAGATATTGAAGTTCCCAGGATCTGGGATGAAGAAATGGAATTCCATGATCCGTCGATCATGAAGAAGATGTTTGGGGTGTAGTCCCAAGACCTGATAGGGAGTCACATGTGTTCAGATTGAAGAAAGCCTTGTATGGCTTGTAGAAAGCTCCCAGAACTTGATTGCAGATACTAAGAGGAAGCTTGCTGCTGAGTTCGATATGAAAGATTTGGGAATCATGCATTATTTCCTTGGTATGGAGGTGTGGCAGAGTGTAGGTGGGATCTTCCTTGGTCAAGGGAAGTACACAGTAGATATACTGAAGAGATTCAGGATGATGGATTGCAAGGCCATGACCACACCTATGGCATCGAATCTGAAGCTTCTATGTGATGCTTCATCTAAGCTGGTTAATGTCTCTATGTATCGTGAGATGATTGGGTCCTTGATGTACCTGATGAACACGAGACCATATATTTGCTTTGCGGTGAATATATTGAGTCAGTTCCTGACAGATCCGAGGAGTGTTCACTTGGTTGCTATAAAGCATGTTCTGAGGTACCTGAATGGTATAGTGGATTATGGGCTCAAGTATGAGGCGAATCAAAAGTTTAACCTGCAGGGTTATGTTGATTCAGATTGGGCTGGTAGTGCTGCAGATAGGAAGAGCACATTTGGGTGCTGCTTCAATATGGGATCAGGTGTAATCTCTTGTTTTAGCAGGAAGCAGTCCTGCGTAGCACTGAGTACGGCTGAGGGAGCGTATGTTGCATCCTGTTCAGCTAGTTGTGAGGCAGCATGGCTATGGAAGCTACTGTCTGAGTTATTTGATCTCCCGTTGGATGCTACTGGTATCTTTTGTGATAACTAGAGTTGTGTGAAGCTGTCCGAGAACCCAGTGTTTCATGACAGGTCGAAACACATAGAGATTAAATATCACTATATCAGGGATATGGTGCAGAGAGGAGTTGTGAAGCTCTTGTATGTTGCAACGGACGAGCAGATTGCAGATGTGCTGATGAAGCCACTAGCCAGGGTAAAGTTTGAGTACTTCATAGAGAGGCTTGGTGTTCTTCAGATTGATGACACTTCGAGGAAGAAGTGATGGACACATTTGCTGAAGCAATTCCAAGCATGTTGGAAGGAGGATCCTTCACATGGCTGTGGATGTAAGCGCTAGTTGATGAGCATCAGGATGATGTTCTAGTTTCTGCTTTGTATGATCAGTTGGATCATTTTTATATCTATGTATGTATGCATCATGTTGGATGCTGGATATTATCAGTTGGATCATTTATATGTATATGTATGTACGCATCATGTTGGATGCTGGATATGATCAGTTGGATAATTTATATGTATGTATGCATCATGTTGGATGATGGATATGATCGGTTGGATCATGTGTATGTATTTTGTATAAGCATCATGTTGGATGCTTGGACCATGTATCTATATATGTATCAGGTGGATACATTGTATGATCAGGTAGATCATGTATGTTGATATGTATCATGTATTTATATTTGTATCAGGTGGATACACTGTGTGATCAGGTGGATCATGTATGATGATATTTATCAGGTAGATACTTGGTATGCATCAGGTAGATGCATTGTATGATCAGGATGATCATGGATGACGAGCTTCAGGATGTTGCTCCAGATAACATGCAGCAGGATGTTGCAGTGATGATGATCAGGATGATCATGTGTACATCAAGATGATGTATGGTGAGTATCAGGTTGATACTCTGTGGCCGTGGAACAGGTTGTGCAGATAAGCATGTAATTTGTGCCCTGGGAGATTTGCAGATAGTCTTTCGAGGTTTTGCCTATGGCATGCAATTTGTGCCCTGGGATATCTGGCAAATGCTCTTTCGAGATTTTGCTTGGGAGGACATATAATTTGTACCCTGGGAGATCTGCAGATAGTCTTTCGAGGTTTTTCCTATGGCATGTAATTTGTGCCCTGGGATATCTGGAAGATTCTCTTTCGAGGTTTTGTCCTATGGCATGTAATTTGTGCCCTGGGAGATCCGATAGGTTGAGTTGTGTGATCGTAATCAGTCCTGGGATGCTCTTTCGAGGTTTTTCCATGACCACATGTAATTTGTGCCCTAGGAGATCCGATAGGTTGAGCCTTGTGCTCGTAATCAGTCCTAGGATGCTCTTTCGAGGTTTTGTGGTGACCACATGTAATTTGTGCCCTGGGAGATCTGATAGGTTGAGCCTTGTGCTCATAATACGTCCTGCGATTCTCTTTCGAGGTTTTGTTGTGGGGTCACATGTAATAAGTCCTGGAGATCTGGACAGGATGAAAAAGGCCTCAGATGCTCTTTAGGTTTCTTGCTAGTCAAGAGACTCTCTTAAGGTTTTGTGACGCACGTGATAAGTCCTGAGATTTTCACAGTATGGCTAGTGATGATGAAGACTTGCAGGTGGTGGGCTTACATCCAGTATGAAAAAGGACTGGCCCTGTAGAGCTTCCTATGACGAGTAGAGTCAAAGATTGGTTGAGATAGCAGCAGCAGTGATGATGCATCGATGATGATGATCCTGAGAAGAAGACTTGTCTAGCAGATCTGTGTCGAGAAATACCTTCCTAGTTAAGAGGGAGTGTTGATGTATATCTAACTTCGGAATGTATTTCATCTATGTATTTCATATATATTTATTGTACCCTTATTAGAGATGTGTTATTCCTCTATAAGGAAGTGTCTTCATGTGGATTGACAAGTGTCGCAAGTGTGTGTACTTGCCGATGGGTTATTAGACCACCATGTGTGGGGTTGGACCTGGAATATATATATTATATTGTGGATGTACCTAGCTAGACAAGTCAGCCCCATAAGGTCACTGGGAAAACAGATTAGTATAAATAGAGATCAGGAGATCTCTATTTAGATCATTCAGAAAGTCATCCCTCTCTCACTTAAAAAGTGGCTCACTAGTGAGGAGGAGGATCATCTGCTTCTAGGAGACTATCTCAAGTGTATTTTGGTTGAGCCATTGCTCTCTCTATCTCTGAGGAAGTTGTGGGGTTTTTCACCTTAGGGTTTTCCCCACAGAAACTTTGTGTCTCTTGTCTCTCATGCTTTTGATTCTTGTGATGCTTGTCATGCTTATTGTGATTGTTATGCATTGATATACTGTATATGTTATTCTCTCAGTGAAGATCCTAGAGTATTGTGAATTAATGCTCAAAATTTAACACATATGTCATAAATTTTATTACTGATGGGGGCGCATTTCAATTGCAAAAGTTGGATGGAACACTTTTGATGAACTTAGTGAATGGGATCTGGCTAAAGCCCTATTGGGATAGCATGATGCACCTCGACTGAGAAAGATAACAAGTCGACATAAAAAAAATGCAACAGGTAGACTACGAATTCTGGGTGTCCATCGGCAACACTGCCAAAAGGTTTGTGTTCATATGTCTGTCGAGTGAACTACAACAAAGTTGGAATACATATTCTTGGAAACGAAATAATGAAAAGTTTTGGGACCTATCGACACCGACAAAGTGGGAACTGGTCATATCGGGTAATAACTGAATAAGTTAAGATGTGGTGGACGACGACGTAAGTGGACAAAGATGCATTTAATGCTGCATCAGTATGCCTGATTGGATAAATCGACAAAGGATTGGGTAAATCGACAACATATTTGGGTAATCATTTTCCAAATTGATTCAATGGATTATAAAAGGACATGCAGGGAAACATTCCGACACATTGCTCATTGTGAAGAATTAGAGGTGAAGAGAATTGTAGAAACCAACGAGAGAAGCTAAGCGGATTCCAGTCGAAGAGTTACAATGAATCATGTGATATCCAACACTAGTACGGAGGAGCCACCCAGGGCGATGGCATCAATTGTGGAAGAACAACCAGAGACTGCAGCCACACCAGCTTGGATATTACGGAAGAAAAGAAGTTCCAACTGTTAAATTTTCAGAATTTACTTCAATCTCATCTAGGATCTTAACTGAGAGAACAACATGTATAGAAAATCTAAAGCATATCAATCATGGACACAATAATGCAAGCACACAAGAGACACAGAGTTTACTTGGGGAAAACCATAAAGGTGAAAAACCCCAATAACTTCCTCAGAGATAGATAGAGCAATGATACAACCAGAATACAAGAGATAGTCTTCTCCTAGCAGTAGAGCCTCCTCCTCCACAAGTGCACCACTCTCCCAAGTGTGTGTGAGAGAATAGAATGTGTAAAATGAGAGAGACACACTCTCTATTTATACACTAACTCGACTTGACCTTTACTCAACTAGGTCGGCCTCAACTTAACCACTTAACATAAATCTGACTGGGATGACCCCCACTAGGGTGGTCTAATAGCCCTTTGACCCACTTGGCCGACCCCCAATAGGGTGGTCTAATAACCCCTTGACCCACATGACTTATCAGGGCCGACCCCAACAAGGTGGTCTAATAACCCATCAAGTATAAGTTACAACACTTACAATATAAATGACGACACTTCCGTATAGAGGAATAATAACATCTCTATAGGAATACAATATACATATATGTGAAATACATTCTGAAGTTACATATACATCAACACTCCCTCTTAACTAGGAAGGTATTTCTCGACACAGGTCTTCTAGCACAAGTCATCTTCTCTGGATCATCGTCACTGCTGCTGCCATCTCAATCAATCTCTGAATCTACTCGTCATAGGCAGTTCTACAGAGCCAGTCCTTTTTCATACTGGATGTAGGCCCACCACCTGCAGGTCTTCGTCATCACTGGCCATACTGTGGAATCCTCAGGACTTATTACGTGCATCACAAAAATTTGAAAGAGCATCCTAGGATGTTACGAGCACACGACTCTACCTATAGGATCTCCCAGGGCCATATTATATGTGCCCTCACCACAAAAACTCGCAAGAGCATCCCAGGCTGTTACAAGCACACAGCTCTACCTATAGGATCTCCTAGGGACAGATTATATGTGGTCACCACAAAAATTCGCAAGAGCATCCCAGGTTGTTACGAGCAAACAGCTCTACCTATAGGATCTCCCAGGGACAAATTATATGTGGTCATGGCAAAACCTCGCAAGAGCATCCCAGGCTGTTACGAGCACATAACTCTACCTATAGGATCTCCCATGGACATATTATATGCCATAAGAAAAAACCTCGAAAGAGCATCTGCCAGATATCCTAGGGCCAGATTATATTCCATAGGAAAAACCTCGAAAGACTATCTGCAGATCTCCCAGGGCCAAATTATATGTCCTCCCAGAGCAAAACCTCGAAAGAGCATTTGCCAGATATCCCAGGGAAAAATTATATGCCATAGGCAAATCCTCGAAAGACTATCTGCAAATCTCCCAGGGCCAAATTATATGCTCATCTGCACAACCTGATCCACGGCCATAGAGTATTAACCTGATACTCACCATACATCATCCTGATGTATACATGATCATCCTGATCATCATCACTGCAACATCCTGCTGCAAGTCATCTGGAGCAACATCCTGAAGCTCATCATCCACGATAACCCTGATCATATCATGCATCTACTTGATGCATACAAGTATCTACCTAATACATATCATCATACATGATCCACCTGATCATACATAATACATATCAACATACATGATCTACCTGATCATACGATGTATCCACCTGATACATATACAGATACATGGTCCAAGCATCCAACATGATCCATATACAAAATACATACAAATGATCCAACGGATCATATCCAGCATCCAACATGATGCGTACATACATAAATGATCCAACTGATCATATCCAGCATCCAACATGATGCATACATACATATACATATAAATGATCCAACTGATCATATCCAACATCATCCTGATGCATATACAGAGCAGTAACTGGAGCATCATCCTGATGCGCATCATCCAGCGCTTACATCCACAGCCATGTGAAGGATCCTCCTTCCAACATGCTTGGAATGGCCTCTGCAAATGTGTCCATCACTTCTTCCTCAAAGTGTCATCAATCCGAAGAACACCAAGCCTCTCTCTGAAGTACTCTAACTTCAATCTGGCTAGTGGTTTCGTCAGCACACCTGCAATCTGATCGTCCATCGCAATGTACAGGAGCTTCATAGCTCCTCTCTGCACCATATCCCTGATATAGTGATATTTGATCTCTGTGCATTTCGACCTGTCATGAAACACTGGGTTCTCGGACAACTTCACACAACTCTGGTTATCACAAAAGATACCAGTAGCATCCAATGGGAGATCAAATAACTCAGACAGTAGCTTCTGTAGCCATACTGCCTCACAACTACCTGAACAGGCTGCAACATACTCTGCCTTAGCTGTACTCAGTGCTATGTAGGACTGCTTCCTGCTGAACCAAGAGATCACACTTGATCCCATACTGAAGCAGCACCTAGATGTGCTCTTCCTACCTACAACACTGCCAGCCCAATCTAAATCAACATAACCCTGCAGGTTAAACTTTTGATTCACTTCATACTTGAGCCCATAATCCACTGTACCCTTCAGGTACCTCAGAACATGCTTTACAGCAACCAGGTGAACACTCCTCGGATCTGTCAGGAACTGGCTCAATGTGTTCACCGTAAAGCAAATATCTAGTCTCGTGCTTATCAGGTACATCAAGGACCCAATCATCTGACGATACATAGAGACATCAACCGGCTCAGATGAAGCATCACAAAGAATCTTCAGATTCGATGCCATAGGTGTGGCCATGGCCTTGCAATCCATCATCCCGAACTTCTTCAGGATCTCTATTGCACATTTCCCTTGTCCAAGGAAGATTCCATCTGCACTCTGCCACACCTCCATGCCAAAAACAAATAGTGCATCATCCCCAAGTTCTTCATCTCGAACTCGGTAGCAAGCTTCCGCTGCGTGTCGACAAACAATCTATCTTCAGCTGTAACAAACAGGTTATCCGTATACAAAAGTAGTATCACTGGATTTCCTTCCTCAACCTTTTAGTAAAGGTTGGAATCCGCTTTACTCTTGGTAAAGCCCAAACTGGATAGAAAGTTGTCTATCCTACCAAATTCTGCACACATATATGACTACACCATTCAAGAAGGTTGTCTTGAAATCCATATGTGTATCTTCTGTTTCATCACTTTTATATTTCTCTATGCTGCCATCTGCAGCATGCTTGATCTGATAGATCCATATGGAAGTCATAACAAACTTCCCTTTAGGTCTTGGGACTACATCCCAAACATCATTCTTCATGATCAATGGATCATGGCATTCTTCCCATATCCGGGGAGCTTCAATATCTTCAATGGATAATTTTGTTGCTGAACAAATGTTGTATTTCTTCTTTTGTGGGTGATGGCATACGATCTTTCCTACACAACAAGTTAAATTGCATGATTAGAAAACATCTCATAGTTTTCAGAACAAATTCTTACACATAAAGAAATATGTCATACAGTCATGCAATTATCTT
This sequence comes from Larix kaempferi, assembly GCA_027924585.1. Classification (NCBI taxonomy): domain Eukaryota; kingdom Viridiplantae; phylum Streptophyta; class Pinopsida; order Pinales; family Pinaceae; genus Larix; species Larix kaempferi. Next base: position 3,797,094 of record BSBM01000619.1, read on the forward strand.
AACCAATGCTTCAATACAACATTTATCCATATCCCGTAACTTTCTAGATGGCTTCCAATCTCTACCAGAACATTGTTAAGAGTGTGCGCAACTCCTAACATGTTAGCAAAGAGGTTTCATTCTAGATAAGTAGCAATGGAATGTTGTACAGTGCCATAGGCCACTTACCCATGTATATTAGTAGTATACTGTTCATCAATGCAACTATTCTAATATGCATAATACACAACCTAATTCTAGGAACATAAGCATATACATCATTGAATAACATTATGTAAGAAATGACAATTCAAATACTTATCTTTGTTTGGTTGCTGGGTGGACTCCCTCTGAATCTTTGCAACTACATTCTGATGTGGATTGTGAGAAGTGGTAAACTCCCTCTGAATATCTGCATCCTTGCAGAAACTATTGAAGTGTGCTCCTTTGCTTTCTTGCAGGAACAACTGGAGTGTGCTCCCTCTTGATCTTTGCTTCCTGGATTACCTGTCCTTGAACTTACATCCATCCTTAATCACTATGAATGCTTATTAGTATCATCATTGTGTTATCCTTGAGGTCTCATACATAATCACACATTTATTAGTATAATCTTAATACTATCAAAACACAATAATCTTAAACATGTATAGTCATGATCATTCACAGATAATAAACATTAGTATTCAAGGTTTCAGGGAAGTCTTCTTTTACTCATGCATATTCTTATTTGATCATAGGACTCTTCTGATTAGTTAAATCATCAATGCATAAACCCGTGATTACTCAAACCTATACCTTCATGATTCTTCTGGTTAGACATATCATCAATTATGGTAAGAAACATAATATGCATACAGCCATGACTATTCAAACCTATGACTTCATGAATAGTCATTATCAACAACACAACAGTATAAGATCCTAACACAAGGTAGGATTCTAGCTTGATATAGGAAAAACATACTTGGATTATCATGCTAGCTAGTTATGTATAACATACCCGCATAATGTATACTGGTTCTCTTCAGTGACTTGTGCTAGTAACATGCATGTCTCATAAGTTAAACATTGTAGAACCAAGTTATACATACTTCGTAAGTAGATCTTCTATGTGATCCATGACAATGGATGAATCTTTGTCTTCATGTCACCATGATCATATGTTCTTGAAGTAGAACATGATTTGTCTTTCTTGGTGTACTTTTTATGTTAGCGAAGAACATAAACCTCATACAACATCACAATGCATTAGTACATTCATAACTGTCAAAACCTTAGTCAATGAACATCTTCTATTAAGGTGATACGACAATTCTAGTAATTAATCAAGATTGTACTGTAATGATAAACATATGATAAACTTAACCATGAAACATACCTGTAAGCCATACCTGTCAAGATTGCTTGTAATCTTCTTATGGAAGGCCTTAGCCTCATCTCCCTCTGAGACAGGAACTTCTTCACTTATACAGGTGACCAATCCATCCTCTTCTAGGATTAACCCAATCCACTTGATTTGTAGGAACTGGATTTGGAGATGTAATAGGGTTTGTCAGAGAAAACCCAAAAATTCAAACTTTGAATTTCAAACTTCCGAAAGGATAGAAATATGCGCCTTGAAGAGCTGATCAAGCTGGTATATTCAGAATTTGAAAACTGCAAAGTTTCACTCCTCAATTTTTCCTTTGAAACTTTCGAATTCACTAGATGTGACCTCGAACTAGGGTTTGATGAAGCCCACTCTTCTACCCAATCAAAATATTTTATCCAAAGCTCTAAGCTTCTATTTTTATGAGGAGCTTCCAGCCATGGTCACAGATTTAAAAAATTTCCATTTTTCCAGAAGCCCTAATTTTCCACTTTTCTTATCAAAGTCCCGAACTAGGGTCTTATCAAGCCCGGCCTTCTGCCGAACCAAAAATTCTGATCTTGGTCTTTAAATTTCGATTTTGATGAGTAGCATTCAGCCATGGCCTCCGATTACAAAAATTTCAACTTTCTCCAAAGCCCTAAATTCCGGAAGCCATGAATGAAGGTGCTAAAAAATAATTCTGATTTGATAGAAATATGTACCTGATTGTTTCTGGTGCAACTCCGAACTTTTCAATCCACACGGTCTGAAAATTTTTCTTGAGATAGCCTGACCTATTAGCTTTCCATCCTGATAGGTCTGAGCTCAATTGGATTCTCTGAGAGAGAGTTATGCCAAATGTCGCAACATGACCTGTTTATGGGATAATACAGGAGAGCGAACTTGTACGGCGTGCCACATGTCACTGGTTCCACTTCGGCCTCTGAAATTTTTTCTTGAGATATCCTGACCTGTTATCTTTCCATCTCGATAGGTCTGACCTCAATTGTATTCTCTGAGAGAGAGAGTTATGCCAAGTGTTGCAACGTGACCTGTTTATGGGATAATACAGGAGAGCGAACTTGTACGGCGTGCCACGTGTCACTGGTTCAACTTCGACCTCTGAAATTTTTTCCTAAGATAGTACAGTCTGTGTACTACCTGTCACTTTTTACGAAATTTCATTTGAAGCTTCCTATCCCACGTTATGACCTTTTTCCCAAGGTCACCTGATTTTGACTCAGATCTGGAAGAGGCAGAAACCCTATATTGTACAGATCATAAATCACAATGTACAACGAACTAGAGTTTTTCCTTTGGACACAAGGTACATGGGGATCTGATCTTCGACCTGTAAAAGTTTTAGATCTGAAAACTTCACCAAAACAGATTTATAGCGAAAGTGCTATGATGACTGGTTTTTTCTATATCAAGCCCTAGCATCGTAAGTGCAACAAATGTCATACATGCCATATCATGCCTTCTTTCAGGCTAGCTCTGATACCATGTTGAATTTTCAGAATTTACTTCAATATGATCTAGAATCTTAACTGAGAGAACAACATGTACAACAAATCTACAGCATATCAATCATGGACACAATAATGCAAGCACACGAGACACAAAGTTTACTTGGGGAAAACCATAAAGGTGAAAAACCCCAAAAACTTCCTCAGAGATAGATAGAGTAGTGATACAACCAGAATACAAGAGATAGTCTTCTCCTAGCATTAGAGCCTCCTCCTCCACAAGTGCGCCACTCTCCCAAGTGTGTGAGAGAGAATAGAATGTGTAAAATGAGAGAGACACACTCTCTATTTATACACTAACTTGACTTGACCTTTACTCAACTAGGTCAGCCTCAACTTAACCACTTAACATACTGCTGACTGGGCCGACCCACACTAGGGTGGTCTGATAACCCTTTGACCCACATGGCCGACCCCCAATAGGGTGGTCTAATAACCATTTGACCCACATGACTTTTACAGGGCCGACCCCAACAAGGTGGTCTAATAACCCATCAAGTATAAGTTACAACACTTACAATATAAATGACGACACTTCCGTATAGAGGAATAATAACATCTCTATAGGAATACAATATACATATTTGTGAAATACATTCCGAAGTTACATATAAATCAACACCAACCGGTCAGTAGATACAGAAACAAGAGCAAAGACTACCCACATCTCGACACGAGCGACAACCACAGGAGGAGAAGCAGGCACTTTGAATTCCGCAGGAGGAGAGACAACAACAATAAGAGGAAGGGATAGGATACAACACAGTCCGACTGCAGCAGACATTCTAGGCTATGTTCCATCAAGTAGAGAAGGGGATCCGTTGGTAAGACTTGGGAATAATTCCAAGTACTCCATAGTAGAACCAGTGGCACTAGAAGGTGTCCACATCAAAGGAGGAGTGTTGCAGTGGCTGCATACAATGCAATGCAATGAGCACAACCTTCTATTGTATCCGAAGTGCACCCATCGTACATTTATCGACAAAGTACATGAAGATGGAGGCCCAATCACTAGGGAACTAATGGAATGGTAATTAGGATTACAACGATCAAGAATTCTGTCAATCATCCACATGCCACACTTTGGGCGCTCAGCGAAGGTGAATGCATGCATCAAGCAATTGCTTATATGCTTCCACAGTGGTTGTTTGGAAGGATATGCGTGGTACACTCGTATTCAAAAGGCCTCATACAAGAGGGTAGAGCTCTTTTTATTTACAAGTACAACATAAAAGGAAAAGTGAATAACATGAAGAGGGACTACTACATATAAGTCCAAGGGTCACATCCTTAATGACTGAAAGTAATGGTTAGCTTCTTCAAAATATAAGTCCTTCATATGAAATCATAATTTGGTGCTCCAATTCTAATAAAATAGCTCTTGAAAATAATCACTTCTTCAATGGGTTATGAACATTATTTAGAAAGTTTGGAAACAAATAATGTTGTTGAAGGCCTTACATCATCTCTAAAAGTGCAACATCTGAAAACTTCATCAAGCCCATTAGAACAATGCCTAACTATCTCAAATGTTATGGAGGGGTGTTTGAATGGTACAAATAGGTTTCATAAGTGGCTAGATTCTAATGTGGCATAACAAATCATCCATTACTTAATTGGGTTTAACACTAGTTATACGTCTTATATTTAATGTGATGAGGAATTGCCATTACTTAATTTCAGTCCAAAACGATTGGCTCAACTTTATTTTGAAATAAATTAAAACTTTGTATTTGCAAAAATACATCAATCATACCATACCTTAATGTTTCCAAAACAAGCCCTACCTTAATATTTCCAAAACAAAATTAAACTCTTCATCTTTATATATATGCGTATGCACTCTTAAATGTATATCATAAATAAATTTTATTTTCAAAACAAAGTTAAACTCTTCATCCTAACTTATATGTTTGGGCACTCATAAATTTATGTCATAAATAAATTTATTTGGTTTCACATATTAGAGTTATTACGTTATTAATAATAATTGTGATTATGGTTCGCTCTATCACATCCTTGAATATTTTTGGGTGCTTGTACGGATGGGATTTGATAGGTGATGTGCCTATATCCAACTCAATTCTATGCTCCACTCCTCTATCAGGTGGCCTACCATGAGGAAGGTCCCCAAATAACCTTTTATGTTTTTGGCGCAATTTCTGAATGTCTTCTGGATATTCTACGACTTCTAAAGAAGTGCCTTTAGTGGTGATTAGGAATTCTGCATCCCACTCAATGGATCCATGCCTCAATAGGGACCTCATACTATGTGCACTCACCACTTATTTTGGGTAGGTGTTGATTCCTCTCAACACTACCTCCTTTCCACCTTCACCTTGGAAATTCATCTCAGTAATTTGGTATTCTACTGTGTGCTTCCCAATGTAATACAACCATTGTACTCCGAAAACCATGTTAGTATCAACCACATTCAAAACATAAAAGATATTTGTAATAGTGTGATCTCCTATAGTAATTTGCAATTTAGGAATCCACCTAGAACAATGTAATACCCCAAATTTTGGACTTATAACCCCTTTTATATTTTGTTAAGTATTATTTCATTTTGTTGACACAGCGATTGTCGACAGGGGTTCACTTCGCAATGTTTTCAACAAACATCAACCAAAATCCCTTAAACACTGACCCAGAAAGGTTTTACCCTTTCTAGAAACACTCGTAGATTGAGTGAAGTATCACCCAAGATGATTAAGGGGGTTGCAGGAACCAGATTTCCGTAGTGGGGGGAGGACATGCATCATTTCTCACTCTACAGCTACAAAAACCAGAGATTGTACCTTTGCATCATGCTAATAGTTTATGCATTCATTCATTCCTTTGCATATTCATTGCATAATCAACATTTGCATTATCATGGTTAAACTAATCATTTGGATCAACAGTAACTACCAAACGACAAAGCCTTAAACATTTCTCAACTAACACTTGCATTCATCATTTAACAGAAACAGAGACAAAATATCTAACCATAACTGAACATATTCATGCATTCATCAAAACCTGCGGTATAACCTTCACATAAACAGTTCAAAACATTTTATCGCGGATCCATACAAAATTGCTAAAAATAGATCAAAACATAGGATGATGCTAAAACATCTGATGCTCTAAGGGTTACAATCATACTCCTATTTATATCAAACTAGAGGGTTACAAAATGGTCGACATGAACCATTCTAACTAACTAAACCAATCTTGCGCTTTCGTCAGCTCGTTGTTCTACGTGGATGGTCCTTTCTTCTGCAGATTGTCCTTCTTCGTTGTTGTCGGCTTCGTCACTTTATGCAGTCTAACCACATGCCAATAGGCCCCCAACACAAACTTGTGGCTCGCCCTCGAGCCACCTCAGCTAGACACTTCTGGTGCATTCACCTACTGCTTGAAATCGCCGTATGCATTTTTTATCAGGTCGACCACTTCCTTTGTTGATGCTCTAAGCTGTGTGCATTCTTCCACCTGCTAGTTTGTTGGGTATTCGCAATATTTTTGTTGCGCCTCTGCCAATTGCTGCTTGACCTGTTTCGTTGCTTCCATTACTCATACTGCAAGGAATTTCTCTTTTGTTTGGAGCTTGTCCAAGTGTGTGGCCCTTCTTTGCTTTGTTTCATGCACCTTGGTTACACACTGGTGCATACCTTTGTATGCTGCAGCCTTCATCATCTGTATCACGGGGGGAATCGCTTTGATCGATCTGTTCACAGATTCCAGTTGGGCTTCTTCTTCACTGAGTTGCACCTTAATCTCAATTAGCTGGTCATCCTAGACTACACTACCCCAAAACTCTATGAGGCCATCGGTAACTATCTGGGCTACCTTTTCCATCTCTAGGATCTCTGTCACGACCTCCTCGATCGCAAAATGCTAACTCTGAATCTGTTCCGGTGGTGTGCTGGGTATCACTCTCACCTAGAGCTCTGCATTTTCTTTCCTTAGCTCGGTGAGAGCCACTCCTAACACAATAGCTTTCAATTCTGGTGGTACATCCTGATCTAGATCCGCAGATTCACATGCCTTCGCGAGCGCCCTTTCTAGGCGGCCTCTATCCTCTATAGCCTCCTCTTTCTGGGCTAGTGTTTGGATTTCTCTTCTTGGAGATGTTGTGCCTCCATCTCACTGGTGCGGATTTGCTGCTTATATTCGACCATCTTGTTATGCATCCCGGCCTCGCGGTCCCGGATCTCTCCACTTGTTGTGACTTGAATCCGATGTAATGCCAACATTGGCAGTAAATTGAAATTTACCATGATTAAGTCGTACTTCCTAAACTCTAGGTCCAGGAGCTGATCACTCTTTCTTATGGCATGTGGTTCGATTTGTACTCTCTCCGGTTGTGTGCCGACTTCTACTCTGAATCTTGGTGTCAAATTTTTTTTTTGAACATCCCTGTGGGGGATGCTCGAGTTATTGACTACATTTGTTAGTGTAGATAGTAGTTGGAAAATATGCCTAAAGTGTTCAGTGGAGTATTGTGTGACCTTCGCATAGTTACCTTCCACAACCTCCATTATTTTCTCCAGGAGGATGTCAACCTGCTCCACAGGAAGACCACCACTTGTTCCTTCCTTCGCCAGTGTCCATCCGGTGCTTTGTTCTCATTTCTTTGCGTTGGGCCTCCAAGAAGGAATCTGTCGGTGTGGCTGTTGAGGCTCCATCATGACTGGACATCTACGACTGTTCTTTCGCAGAATCGTCTTCTCCTGCGCCCTATTGTCGACTGACTCAACCTGTATCTTCTTTTGATTGGTATGCCTGTTGGTCTTCGTGATTTGATAAATCCTTCTCTGTGGCTGGGAATTTACATTCTGCAGGCCATCCCTCTATGATCTCATCCAGGTCCTCATCAGTGACATTATACCATGTAGGTAACCAGCTCTTCTGTCTATCTTCTCTCGCTTGAATGTAGATCGTTTGACACTCAACGATTATTTTGGCAATCCATTGATGATTCCTTGATGCCTCTCTGGTTATCCTCTATATTTCTTTCACGTCTTCCCTCATCATTCCTAAAAACAAATAAAATTGCACAACATTGAATGCCTGTCATTCTTTATCAGTCATTGACCACAAATTTTGGTACCTTGCACCCTCTTGTACCCTGGCCTCTGGCGTCTCCATACCCTAATAATGTTGTGGCTCCCTCCATCCTACTAATGCAACTAGTATGAGGAGTCATGAATAGGTGAATGGATTCATTGATTCCTGCACGTCAAAAGCATCCTCCACCAACTGACTTAGCGGGAATTTCGACCAATTCATTTGCGTTCCTGCGACACATAGTTCCGCAGAAGCGATGATTCTTTATGGGAATTCCTTCGGCCTCTTTCTCAGTGCCATCTTAATGGCAAGTATCTTTGCATCAAACCTAACAGATTGGTTCTGAATTGTGTTAATGAGGTATCCTTGGGAGTTTGTATCCACCCCGTACTTCATTTTCAGAGCTTGCATAAGCTTCTTGTCATTTTCCTTTCCTTGGAAAAACTGGGAAGGGTCGTCACCATCCTGTGGAAGTCCGGTGATTATTGAAATCAGGTCGACCATGACTAGAATCGTTTCATGCAACCAGAGGTAGCCTCCATGGAAATAGGCAAGCAATTATTTGACGCATGCATTCACCTCCGCCAACCTTCCAAAGTGTAGTAATTGGGTGAGGCCCAGTATTCCCGATTGCTCTAACCCTAGTGCCCATGAAACTAGTTCCTGCATTACGGGGCCTCCTTCTCCATGTGGAAAATTAATGTATGCTTCTGCGCACTCAGGATAATTCATCAGATCATGATCATTGTACTATAGCTTCTACAGGTTTTCTACGATCTTCTCGGCTTGCCCAATCCCTCTCGGTATTGATGCCATTGTGATCTTGTGTTTTTGGTTCTTCGTGATGAGAATCATTGGTGTTCCTGCCTTGCTTGGTGGCACATACCCTAGTATCATTGGGCCCTAGTTCCTTCTTCGCGATGGTGGTTTCATTTGAGAAGCACCTGAAGTTCCTTCTCCTTCATCCACTAGGCGCGCTAAATTCCTGGTCCCTTTATTTGCCGCTCGGTCGGTGTATGTTGGCCGATTGGTGCCCTGCTTCTTTCGAGGTACTCCAGACATGACTTCTAGTTGCTCCTGTAGAACTGGCGTGGTCTGCGGCTGTTCGGTGCTCGTGCTCGAAATGTAAACTTCCATGCGACTCTACAGGCTCTCGCTTAACACACAGTGCATGAAACTATCCCTTTGCCTTGCATTTATAGTGTTGGTTGGAAGTATCCAACTGATTTTGGACCATGATTACCAAATCCAGCGGTGATTCGCCAAATCCGCCACATGCGTCAGATTTTAATTGCCTTTTTTTCATTTTTGTCGTCGGCCATCGTGGCTTAACTGCTGCATTTATGACCGGATTGGACTTGCTTCCGCTGAATCTTGACACTTTTTGATTCTCCTGTCGACAGATGATCCCTGGTCGACAGATGATCCCTAGTTGAAAGATGATGAACTTCGTCGTATCTATTGTAACCTGCGGTAACCTCTTTTTTTTTGAATACTGTGCTATCTTATTAGCGACGTGGCCAACTCTACTGCGTCGATGCTTCGCACTATGTTTTCTTTTTCACACTTTTTGTATTGGTATTCTTTCACTTATCCCTTCTGATTTCTCTTGGTCATTGTTGTGTACTTCTCGAACTCATCTGCCACTGGTTCTATAATTCCTGCATCCATAATTCTCTTTAACGATAGCCCCAGTGATCGAGATGACGAGTACAACAGTAGTGACGATGATACTCCGTGATCGAGTGATGATGATCCATCTCTAGAATTGAAGACTTGTGCAGATATGTATTGATGACCTTTGTCAAGAGAATACCTTCCTAGTTAAGAGGGAGTGTTGATGTATTTGTAACTTTGGAAGATATTCTTCTATGTATTACACTTGTACTTTATTATATTCCTAATGGAGATGTATTATTCCTCCAATCATAAGTGTGGTCATTTGTATTTCTAAGTGTCACAAGTATTATTGTAAGTGTCACAACTTATATTTGATGGGTTATTAGACCACCTTGGTTGGGTCGACCCTGCATGAGTCATGTGGATGGGTTATTAGGCTCCATTAGTAAGTCGGCCCAGTTAGGGTTAAAGGAAAGTCAAGTCATTGTATAAATAGAGAGTGTGTGTATCTCATTCTATTCATTCACTCACTCATCCAACTCACATGGTTGAGAGAGAGGAGTGTGCACAAGTGGAGGAGGAGTAACTGCTAGAGACATCTACCTTTTGGGGATTGATATTTGTGATATTTGTATTGGGGATTATTCTATCTCTGAGGAAGTTGCGTGGTTTTTCACCTTCTTGGTTTTCCCCGGTTAAATGATTTGTGTCCATTGTCTCTTGTGATTGTTATGTTTTGCTTGTTATTCTCTTAGTGGTCCTAGATAATATTGAATGAAATTATCGAAAAGTTAACACGTTGAGTCACAAAAAATGACATTTTTGGATGGAAGAGCCATATTTGGGACTTTAGATGGATGGAATTACCTAATTCATGGCCCATTTGATAGGTAGGAACCTTAAGAACAATTTTGGAGACCAAAATGTCTCCCGAAACCCCCCCATAAAATGTTATCTTTTACCATTTTTTCACAAAAAATGCAGGTTGAAGGTTCATACACCCACAAGTTTTCCTAGAAAATGCAAGTTGCATATGGTAAAGGTCACGGGTACCTCAAAAATACTAAAAATATATAAAATCGCAAAAAATGGTTGGTTTGGGTGGTTTATAAACCTCCTCTTCAGTTGTAACTACTTCCTCCTCGAACCTATCTTCTCCATTTTCTATATAAGAGAAGGAGAGGGACCATGAAAATATATGAAGCCTATTATAGTGTTATGCTGGAGGAATTTGGATTCACATCCCCCTCACTTTTTCCCTAGTTACTTGTAAACCCTAGAACATCTTATCAAAGGTTGGGATCCTTGGAGAAGAGGAGCAAGAGACCTTGAATCTTGCTTTCATGAAGTGCCATGATTGAAGGAAGGAAATTCGATGTACTTGATTCATTCATTAATAAAGTTCAGACATTCTTCCTTTCCCAATAATGATTTGTTCATGTATGTTTCAGATCTAATTAAAATTTGATGTTTTATTCTCTTATAAATATCAATCTTTTATTTGTAGTCAAATTTGGTTTGAGGAAGGTTTTGTTGAATGTTTTTGCAGGTTGTTGCATTGGAAAGCAAGAAGAGAGGCTTGGATCAAACTTATGAAAAAGGTACATATCCTGCTAACCCTAATCTATTTTCTTAATAATTATATTTTCAGAACCTGGTATGTCTATCTTTTACCGTGGTACGTTGGTAGTCTCACCCCGGTTATATGAAATTTTCCCTAACAACAGTTGTTGTGACAACAAAGTTAATGTTGATATAATGTTAGAATTTGTATCCAAATCTAGTAATGCCATTTTCAAAATGCATGAACACTTTGTAGCCAACCCTATACTAATAGTTAATGTAATTCCCATATTGGCCTTAGAAATTAGATTTATTACAATTAGATTTGATAAACATATAATTAAGGAAATATCATAAGATAATCAACTAAAATCAATTTAATTTCCACGAGAGAATATGATCTAACCATTTGAAATTGATCATAATAATAATTTAATTGAAGAAGAAGGAACACATAGCTATAACCCAAAGAGATGTTGAAATAATGTACCTCTGGATCTCTATGAGCAAGGCAGGAGAAAAACTTGTGGGGGTTGACCCTCCACCCAACCAACCTCTTAGTTAACCACTAAGATCCTATGATCTCTAAACCAATAAATTTAAGCCTAATTTAATCTCTTACCTACCTTAACTATCCCTCACTCCACAAGAATCCAATAAGGTAAGCCTACCTTCTCCTCCAGTCCTCCTCCTTTTTAAATATTATCTTTCTTTCCTTTGGTACTTGAACCATGTATATTGAATTAAATTTTCTTCACAAATTCCCTTTTTCATTATTTATTTTTATTTTATATGTAATATACATTTTACTCAGTTTTTGTTTCTTCATATATATCTAGTTAAGTAAAACTTTTTTGTTGTAACATTGTTGGCACGGGGCTAAGTCTCAAAAGTTTTGGTACAACCAGCGACAAAGGGGTCAATGACAAGGGTAAAGGACTAGTCGCGGAGCGAAACAAAGCGGGTAAAGCTGAAGTAAAGTTGACAAAGCGGATAAAGAGAAAGTAAAGTGAACAAAGCATAATCATTAGTTAATTAGTTAGTTAATTAATGGGTCGCTTTGTGAAGTGGACCAAGTTTGTAATGGCTAGTGAGCCTATAAATAAGATTAGCATTTTAATCCTTCAGGCATCTTATATCATCCGATCTTTATCTCTGATTTGATATTTTGGTCGATGAAAGTATCTTCGCATCTGTGGAATTTTGATCTATCTTTCGTGTTGGATAACATTTTGTATTTAACCTGAGTTGTTGAGATGGGTTTTGCGGATTTGTATTCCTGATTTGTAAGACAGAGTGATATATCATGAGAAGGAATATTTTTCTATGAATTTTTTACTTATGTGTTGTACCAAAGTATGATTTATTTTGTCACAGTATGGATAGACTTGATATGTGTCGATGATCTGTGTTTCTATGATGTGTTAATTAGTAGATCCGATTAATATGTCTTCGTATGCAATGATGGTGTTATGATGTGAATGATAATTATGTCGATCTCTAGGTTATACTGTGATTAAATGTGAATGATGCATCTCCTCTTATAACTGCGGAAGCTTGGTTCCTTTAGTCCCCTTAGGTATCTCAGGTGAGACCTCAATTGCTCTGCGAGTGTTGCTGGAAAGGCGAAACCTTTCCCGGGATGATATCTATGGGAGTTTGTGTTGAGATTTGTTGACATCATGCGAAGTGAACCCCTATCAACAGATCTATGTCAAAAAATTGTTTAGTTGTCGGGACCCTAGTGAGAAAGAGAGAGGACATGCTGTGGCATACGACAAAGCCGAAGATCGAGTATTGGTTTCACAAAAAGACACGAGAGTTTGCGGAGGAATAAAATCATAAATCTGGATGGTCGATAGAGCAGTGGTTGCAGAAGTACATCGATATTGATATCCATGAGGTATTTTTATGTGAGTTTCCTATATTGTTGTATGAATGGAGGTAAGCCAGAGCATTGGACCCCGGAACTTATTCAACAATTGAGTTACATTAACAATAAAGCTTCAAGGGCTATCGACGTCTGGGTAGATAGAATTTTGGAAGGATACATTACTGAGTTTGTTGTCGACATAGTTATATCGTACAATGACGCGGAAAGGAAGTTCTTTAAAGGACCCAGAAGAAGGTACCTATTGGCATTACTATTGTGGATTAAAATGCTCATATGTGAAAAGGGAATATTAAAGATGAAATCCGACGAGTAAAGATTTGGTGTGTGGAGGATGTGGGTACCGTGCAAATGCGGGGTCTAATAGAATGATGCATCGTAGATGGAAATGATCTACGACAAAATTGTGAGGGAAGCTGTGGAAGATTGTGGCTACTTGAGAAGTGCGGCGAGGTTCCGGCTAGAGAAAAAGAGGAGGATTGAGATAGAGAGAGAGAGAGTCCTAGTGCGACCAGAGCTGAAGACTGCAAAGCAAGGCCACAAGGGACTAAGAGATCTTACGATGATGAAGAGGATGACCGAGATACCCCTTATCCTGAGGAAGGACATACCCACAGCTACAACGTACCCACAACCTTGTGTAGTTTTCCAAACTTTGGAGGAAGAAATACAAGATTTTTGCAGGGTTGTCTTGCGTGTCACAATAGCAGTAATAGTAGCGGATCTACAAACACCAGTAGAAAACCAAGGATGGAGGGAGACGATGTGAAGTTTCCTCTCTTTTAGGTAAATGGGACAGAGGATCTCGGGCCATATTGATTCTTGTGTGAAGCGGTGTGGACAGTAAAACAAGTGCAGGATGAAGCTATCAAGAAGGGACAACTGGCGACGACCTTCAGAGTTCGTGTGCTAGATTGGTACATGAAGTTTATGCAAGTACCTGCATGGATTCAACAGAAGTTTATGGCATAAATCAAAGTTGGGTTGATTGATGAGTTTTGGAAGCCTAAATAAGAATCGCAGTACATCACAGAATTGAAATAGATAAAGCAATTCCCTAATGATTATGTGTGCGAGTTTGATCAGAGGTTCAGAACTCTGATGGATAAAGTTAGTTTTGGGATGAGCGACGTACATCATAAGGAATGGTTTATTGCAAAATTGATACCGTACATGCGGATGCCGTCGATTCAGTAAAATATCCTATCTCAAGCGGAGGCGTTGGAAATCACGATAAAGCTCAAAGCTTCTCCGATTTGAGAAACAGGGATTGGAATGAGCCATATCCAGTCACAACTAGAAAAATTGACTATCCAACTAGAGGATATTAAAAAAGGGAATGAATTTCACGAAGAGGTATGCTGTAGTCGATGCAAGTTTGAAGGGCATCATAAAGATTAGTGTCCTGAATTATGCAAATATCTACAGTCTAGTGCACCCAATCCGCTCTATCAAGGAAGAATGCCCTAGTCTCGAGTCTTCTAGACAAAAGGATATCACTCGAAGGAATGCGTATACTTGAAAAAGGTTGTGTTGAAGCCAAAATAATCTATATTTTAACTTCTGATGATCTATTGGCCATGACGGGAAAGATTGTTGAGCATATGACTTGCTTCAAGAAAGGACTGTTGATACTTATTTCATGAAGGGATATGAGCAACGTCCATCACAACTGCAGTATAATTAGCCGAAGTATAGTCAGCTACAGTATAATCAGCCACAGTTTAATCAACCATAGTATAGTCATCCATAGTTAAATCCGTCATTGTACAATCAGGCACAGTTCAACCCACACTGAGGAGGAATGATAGGAGGATATCGTGGTGGTCGTAGAAGAGGTTTTGGTCGCAGAGGAACCTTTGGTCGAGGTCAAGGACCGATCACATGCTATAATTGTGGGCATATCAGACACTATCAAAGGGATTTCCTAAATTCGACCCCGTAGTGTACCTATTGTAGCAAAGTTGATCACACTGTCAAAGATTGTCCTCAGTTAATCGCAAAGTGGCATACTAAGAATGAACCACAACCAGCAACCAAACCTGAACCCACATCCAGCTCAGAATGTGCAGAAGATCTCAGCAGAGGCAAGAAGTCAACAAGTAAATGTCGCAGTAGTAACTAGAGGAGGAGCTGCGACAAGAGAATATAGGCTACCACTAAGTGTTCGACCCACGATCCAAAAATAGGTATGATTTGATGTCGAAGAGGAGAAAGGAACCTTTTGGGGAGAACATGATGCAGTAATAAAGAATAATGTTCATTCAAAACCTGTGGTCCAAAAATATCTTGTTTATGGTATGACGCATATTTTTTACCCGACAATGTCGCAGAAGCCACCAGGAAATATCAGTACTTTGAAATGTTTTCTAGAAAGGCGTCTAACATTAGCAAAGGATCAGGAAGCATTAGCAGAGATAGATCGCTTCTTGTGTTGACAAGAAGAGGGGCGATGGGATCGTGCAGTCAACTATCTATATTAGATGAAAACAGGAAGGGAGATGAGGATGAATGCCCATATCAGTGCATATGATATGGATTCCATCATTCTAGATATAGGATCCGATGTTAATATCCTAACTAAGAAAACATGGGAAGTGATGGGGAAACCACATCTGGTATGGTCCCCTATGTAACTCATTTTAGGAAACCAGATCAAAGTTATAAAAATCGTTCGGTTGCCTCATCTGCCAATCGAGGTAGAAGGATTAAAGACATATGCATATTTTGACATGATCATAGAAATCATTGATAACACCAGTCCATATCCTATGCTGTTGGGGATAGATTGGGTGATGGAAAATTAGGAATTTATCAATTTCAAGAAAAGTACGACGTCTTTTGAGAACCGCGACATGAGGGTCATCGCTCCACGTGATCCACTCAAAGGAAAGAGATATGTTGAACCAATGCAATACGAGCTCACTAGATGATGAGACAACATCTATAATATCTCAAAATATTACGCCAATCCCACCGTCGAGGGATAATTGAGGTGGCGAAGTATTAGTTTGACATCATCAGACTCCGACGAGGATTTAGAGAATTGGAAAAACCGATTGCATGAGGTATCATTCAAGAAGTGCACGCAGATCACTCAATCACTAAGAGGGGTCGAGACAGAAGTACGTGATCTACTGACATACGAAGGACTTCCTAACCTATAAATATTCATTAGTGAGTTTGAAGACAAAGTGTCAAATCCATAACCTTTCTAGCATTAGATGAAGCATTGAAGGCCACTCCAGCGAGGTGGTGGGGGGTGCACAAGTCGTCAATAACAAACTGGAAACAATGTCGACATTTAATGGAAGTAAGATTTGGGGAAAACGAATGCTACCAAGGAAATAAGTATGATGGAAGGACAAATCCAAGGGATCATCTGGAAAAATGTCAGGTTATATGGGGGGTGAGGCTAAAGCAAGAATGGGATCATGCATTCATCCATAATTTAGACGAATTACCCCGGAGCTGGCACGTCTCAGTAGAGCTGAGACAAGGAACAAACACATTGGAGGATCTAACCATTAGCATCAGTCGTACAAACAGTTTCATCGATGAGAATCCCCTAATTGATGGCACACTGCAGGTAATCTGTGAAAAGATATTTGAGATAGGTCTGACTGAAAGACACTGGGACCGCAATGGAATTCAACACCAAAAAAAATGATGGAATGTTACAACGTTTCGGGAGGACCTGATGACGATGAAGATCCTAGCACTTTATATGTCCCAGAATCATAAGGAAGTCATGTTGTTGAAGCACCAGATATGCCATTCGACAAATTCAAGCAACCATTGAAAATTAATAAAGTAAATATTGGGTCAGGGGAGAATCCAAATTTTGGTAGTATTGGAGACTATTGGGATGACAAAACAATCGGTAAGGTCACCGACTTATTGCATGAATTTCAAGATTTGTTCCCGAAGAATTTTTCTGAGATGAAGGGCATTTCCAAGGATTTGGGTGAGATGAAGATCCCCCTTAAACCCGATGCTAATCTAGTGAGTCTGTGATCATATAGATTGAATTCTAGATACAAAGAACGAGTGAAGGTTGGGGTAGATCAGATGCTAGACACAGGGATCATTGAACCTGCCGAGGAGTCAAAATGGATCAACCCGATGGTCTTCTAGGACAAAATACTGGCGAAATACGGATTTGCATTGACATAATAAGTTGAATGATGCATTCCTTCATGATACATTCCCCACGTCATTTATTGACGAAGTTCTTGAAGGTGTCATAGGACAGTAAGTATATTCATTCATAGATGGGTTCTCAGGATATCGCCAGATCAAGATTGGAAAAGAAGATCGACACCAAACCACCTTGTAACAGAGTGGTGCTATTATCAGTACACTGTAATTCCATTTGGTCTCAAGAATTCCCCCGCAATTTTCTCAAGGCTAGTTGTCGCTACTTTCGAAGATTTTATTCGCAAGTTCTTGGCGGTGTATATGGATGACTGGACTGTGTATGGATTGGTTAAAGACCATGTTGAAAGTCTCATGATGATGCTTGAAAGATGTCGACAACATCATATCTCTTTGAAATTAAAGAACTGTATCTTTTGTGCACCATTTGGTATCTTGTTGGGACATACTTTTTGCAAGGAAGGTATGTTGGTCCACCCATACAAGATTGCGATCATCATCAACTTACTAGCCCCTATGAAAATAAATAAATTGAAGGCCATGTTGGTCCATACAATATATTACAGAAAGTTCATAAAGGGGTATGCATCGATTACTGTGCCCATGGAGAAGTTGTTGAAGAAAGATGCGAATTTTGAATGGAACGGTGAATGAAAAAAGAGACTTGACATATTGAAGGAAAAGATGGCTGCAACACCAATATTAGCCTTCCCTTACTGGAAGAAGGAATTCGATGTCCATGTACATTATTCGTGAGTGGCGTTGGGGGTGATATTGGCCCATCCTGGAGAAGGGTCGATTGACCATCCTATCGCATTTTCTAGATGATAGTTGTCGACCACGGAGAAAAATTATACAACGATTAAAAGGGAAGGCCTAGTGATGTTATATGCATTGCAAAAATTATGACATTATCTACTAGGTGGACACTTCAATATGTTTACTAACCACTCAGCATTGAAGTACCTGGTCAAAAATCCCGTGTTGGGGGGGAATATCTGTCGGTGGTTGTTATTGTTTCAGGAGTTTGATTTTGAAATAATCGTGAAGCCTATATGATTGAATGTTGGACCTGACCATATGTCAAGGATCGAATCGGGATAGGAACCAAGTAGCATCAACGAAGGTCTTCACGACACGTAGTTATTCCACATTGAAATGGTCGATGACCATTATGAACAGATTGTTAAGTTTTTGGCCACGGGAAGAGAACTTGAAGAGTTCACCACTAATCAGAAGAAGCAATTAGTCGTCATAGGTGTTGACTTCCAATTGATCACGAGACATTTATACAATATGGGACCATATGAAATTCTGCTTCGATATGTCCTTCTGCATGAGCAAGAAGGAGTGTTGGATGAGGCTCATGGTGGGATCACAGGAGGGCATTATGGAGGACATGCAACTGCTAGAAATATACTTAGAGCTATATTATGGTGTCCAACATTGCATGGTGACACAACAAATTACTTTAATACCTGCAATGTATGTCAGAGGACAGGGAAACCATCGCGATGGGATGAGATGCCATTGGTGCCCCAATTGACATTACAACCTTTTGACAAATTGGTAGTAGACTTTGTGGGACCCATTACCCCACCAGGAAAGAGGACAGGAGTGAGATATATCATTACTGTGACAAAATACCTAACAATATTGGTCGAAGCAACACCAGTGAAAGATTGCACAACTGCGACAATAGAAATATTGCACAACAACAACAACACCAAGATTTATTTTTGACAATGTGATCACCAGGTTTGGATGTCCAAAAATATTGATGAGTAACCAAGGTACGCATTTTGTAAATCATACCATCAAATAAATGACTAGGGAGTTTCAGATTCAAAATAGAATAAGTACCCCATACCACCCACAGGAGAATGGGGCAGTTGAAGTGCTAAACAAAATTATTGAGCATGCGCTAACTAAGGTGTGCTATACAAATCATGACGAATGGGACCTGAATATTCCTGTGGTATTATGGGCCTATAGAAGAATGTGCAAAATATTGACAAGCCAGACCCCCTTCAAGCTGGTATATGGACAAGATGCAATAATTCCTATGGAGTACATTGTCCCCATTCTGCGCATAGCAGCAGTGACATGCATGAGCGACGACGGGGCGATGGAAGAAAGATTGGCACAATTGCTACAACTGGAAGAAGATCGCTTCATTTTTGGATTTAAACAACAAGTGGAAAAATATCGACATGAGGAATGGCATGATCTCCATGTAATTCAAAAGAAATTTTAGTGCAGAGACATGGTGCTCCTGTATGACAGTAAGTTTCCAAAACACCCAGGTAGGTTCCAAATGCATTGGCTTGGTCCATATGTCATAAATTTTATTACTCATGGGGGCGCATTTCAATTGAAAAAGTTGGATGGAACACTTTTGATGAACTTAGTGAATGGGAGCCGGCTAAAGCCCTATTGGGATAGCCCGATGCACCTCGACTGAGAAAGATAACAACTCGACATGAAAAAAAATGCAACAGGTAGACTGCGCATTCTGGGTGTCCATCGACAACATTGCCAAAAGGTTTGTGTTCATATGTCTGTCGAGTGAACTACGACAAAGTTGGAATCCATATTCTTGGCGACGAAACAATGACAATTTTTGGGACCTGTCGACACCGACAAAGTGCGAACTGGTCATATCGGGTAATAACTGAATAAGTTAAGATGTGGTGGACAACGACGCAAGTGGACAGAGATGCATTTAATGCTGCATCATTTTTCCTGATTGGGAAAATCAACGAAGGATTGGGTAAATGGATGACATATTTGGGTAATCATTTTCCAAATTGATTCGATGGATTATAAAAGGACACGCAGGGAAACATTCCGATGCATTGCGCATTGTGAAGAATTAAAGGTGAAGAGAATTGCAGAAACCAACGAGAGAAGCTAAGTGGATTCCAGTCGAAGAGTTACAATGACTCACGTGATATCCAACACTAATACGAAGGAGCCACCCAGGGTGATGGCATCAATTGTGGAAGAACAACCAGAGACTGCATCCACACCAGCTCAGATATTACAGAAGAAAAGAAGTTCCAACCGATCAGTAGATACAGAAACAAGAGCTAAGACTACCCGCATCTCGACACAAGCAACAGCCACAGGAGGAGAAGCGGGCACTTTGAATTCCACAGGAGAAGAGACAACAACAACAAGAGGAAGGAATAGGATGCAACACGGTCCGACCGCAACATACATTCTAGGCTATGTTCCATCAAGTAGAGAAGGGGATCCATCGGTAATACTTGGGAAGAATTCCAAGTACTCCATAGTAGAACCAGCGGCACCAGAAGGTGTCCACATCACCAGAGGAGTGTTACAGTGGCTGCATATGATGCAATGCAATGAGCACGACCTTCTAGTGTATCTGGAGTGCACCCATTGTACATTTATCGATAAAGTACACGAAGATGGAGGCCCAATCACTAGGGAACTAATGAAATGGGAATTAGGATCAACGATCAAGACTTCTGTCAATCATCCACATGCCACACTTTGGGCGCTCAGCGAAGCTGAATGCATGCATGAAGTAATTGCTTATATGCTTCCACAGTGGTTGTTTGGAAGGATATGCATGCTACACTCGTATTCAAAGGGCCTCATACAAGAGGGTAGAGCTCTTTTTTATCTACAAGTACAACATAAAAGGAAAAGTGAATAACATGAAGAGGGATTGGTACATATAAGTCCATGGGTCACATCCTTAATGAGTGAAAGTAATGGTTAGCTTCTTCAAAATATAAGTCCTTCATATGAAATCATAATTTGGTACTCCAATTCTAATAATATAGCTCTTGAAAACAATCACTTCTTCAATGGGTTATGAACATTATTTAGAAAGTTTGGAAACAAATAATGTTGTTCAAGGCCTTACATCTTCTCTAAAAGTGCAACATCCGAAAAATTCATCAAGCCCATTAGAACAATGCCTATCTATCTCAAATGTTTTGGAGGGGTGTTTGAATGGTCCAAATAGGTTTCATAAGTGGCCAGATTCTAATGTGGCATAACGAATCATCCATTACTTAATTGGGTTTAACACTAGTTATACGTCTTATATTTAATGTGATAAGGAATTACCATTACTTAATTTCAGTCCAAAACAATTTGCCGAACTTTATTTTGAAATAAATTAAAACTTTGTATTTGCAAAAATACATCAATCATACCATACCTTAATGTTTCCAAAACAAGTCCTACCTTAATATTTCCAAAACAAAATTAAACTCTTCATCCTTATATATATGCGTATGCACTCTTAAATGTATATCATAAATAAATTTTATTTTCAAAACAAAGTTAAACTCTTCATCCTCACTTATATGCTTGGGCACTCCTAAATTTATGTCATAAATAAATTTTTTTAGTTTCACATATTAGAGTTATTACGTTATTAATAATAATTTAGAAAAGAGTTAACAACTCTACATTATAAATTTTACACTGGAATCTTTTCCCTGCACAACCGCTCAAATATATTTTCATATCAAGATTGTTGTAAACTGACCCACAAGCATTTTATGTAAATTTCTACTGCACCACATGATTTTTTTGCACCAAGATCGATATGTATGTTGGGTTGCTAAGTCTAAGTTATCTAGGACTAAATGTACTTGTAAGCGTGATCCATAATGGTATGATTTTCTTATTTTTCCTAAGATTTGGTGCGGTGGGCTAAATATAATTTTTTTTTTCTTCTAATGGTTCTATCATGATTCGGCCTGCCAAGTAGCACGGACTATAGAAATCAGTTCACCGAAAAATCTATTAGTTTGCACGGTTTTTTAGGTCGTTTAACCTAAGTTTCTTAAGAATATTTTTGTTTTGTTCAATCATCTATTTGAGAGCCTTATTTTCCCTCTTTTCGAGGCAGGCCGAACTCCTATGCTTGATTTTGATCCACCTGCCACGACTTTACCTCTTGCGCTTGCATGTACTACCACGAATTACATGGCATGTGTCTAGGTCCGATAGAGTGTTACAGTTCTCGTGATGTTCTTCCACATATTTGAAAGAAAATCCCTTGTTTGGCAGCCTCCAAAGATAGTTGCTCATGTTGATCAGTGCATAAATGATATCGATGGGAAAACCAACATCACAACAGCAACAACAAGCTACTACGCGGTTTCCTGCAAGAGTAAACCGCCTTTCATCGTTGGAAACGTCTAACGCCCATGGGGAAGACTCTCCTTACTTTGATGTATGGAAGGAGTATGACGCTAATCGCTACCATCCAGTAGAAAACCCTTCTGGAATTATCCTAATGTCCTTGGATGAGAACCAGGTACATATATATTAATATCTTATCACTTCTTCAGAACAATTTACCTCCAGTAGACAACCCTTCTGGAATTATCCAAATGGGCTTGGATGAGAACTAGGTACATATCTATTCATATCCTATCATTTCTGCAAAACAATTTAGAGTGCTTCGAATTGGATGATACTTCCCATGTTTAGAATTACTTGTAGACGTCATTTGATTTGCTGGAAAGTTGGATCCTTGCTCATCCAAAGGAATCGATTGGCGCTGACGAGGGCGTGTAGAAGTTTAAGGAAATTGCTCTTTATCAAGATTACCATGGCCTTCCAGACTGCAGAAAGGTACACAATTATAACAAAATTGGCATGTTCCCTACCAACTTTGAATTTTATATCCTGGTAAACAAACCAACAGAATGTATTTGAATTCTAGTGTGTCTTTGCATGGAATTAAAGCTTATTAACAATGGTGAATGGTTTATGATGCAAGAAATTGCGATGTTCATGGAAGAAGTTGGAGGAAGAAAAGTGAAGTTTGAAAGAGATAGAATTGTTCTTACTGCAGGCGAGGTGTTGAAATTCTGTCTAGCCAACCCTGGAGAAGCCTTTCTAGTACCAAGTTTTTCAATCATACAAGCTTTCGTTCCCAATATTCTTTTTTATCTTTTTCTTTCTCAACCTTATTCCACTGTTCAATCTCTACCTCCATGGATGTTCTTTCATCTCTACCATTTGTACTTTGACGAAAATTATCTTCTGAAGTAATTGGTTTTTCTTTCTGTTAAAAAACCAAGGAGAAGCACAATCAGCTTAACGAAGCCACTATAAAAAAGGGACAAAATCATGTTACTAAACAACACAAAACAAGTAAACAAAACATTCAATCCTGAACATGTTGCAGGGATACCTTCTAGATTCATGTTTTTTTTTACCAATTTTGATGCAGTCACTTAGTGTTTTTTTACCAGTTCCATTAGAGTTTAGCATTGATTTATTTGTATTGTGTAGTTTTTCTTAGGATGCATCCATAGTCTATGGAGTGCTGGTAGATTCAAAGACACTTGCAAGTAACACAATCCTGAGTTTTGCTCTGAGCCTTCAGAAAATAAATTAGGTTTCCGATTGTTTCTAACTTACTGTTTTAATAAATGTCAGACTGTCGTACCAAATGAGAATATGCCTCTGATCCACACAACACAAGGATATGCTTTAGGAAAAGGCTAATGAATAGTCAATTAAACTAAAATTCAATTATACCAAGTTTAGCAGCCTACAATGCGTCCCTGCGAGGGGATCTCCTTAACAAATATATATATACAGAACATAGAAGTCAAACCCAAAACTTCTTCCGTTACAACATTTCCAAGTCAAACCTAGGCCCTTTTCCCATGGATACGCCTAGCAGGCTCAATGTCCTTAGGCATAATGGTCACCCGCTTGGCATGAATGGCACACAAGTTGGTATCTCCAAACAGACCGACGAGGTAGGCCTCAACTACCTCTTGAAGATCTAAAACTGCATGACTCTGAAAACGTAGGTCCATCTGCAAAATAACAGAACAATAATTAGATAACAAGATAGATCCATAATTCAACTATAAATGACGATTTGTTAGTTTTTTTGACCATATCGCAGTAAAAGATGCAATACCTTGAAATCATAGGATATTTCCCTAACAATCATTTGAAAAGGAATCTTTCGAATTAGCAACTCTGTGCTTCTTCTCAAAGGATTTTGTAGAGCATAATAACAAAGATACACAGATGGATAATAACAACAAGCAACATAATAGTCAGCTGGAAGCCATGGCTTCTACATAGAGTAATAGAAGAAGCTAAGTAGAAGAGGAGAATAGATTTTTTTGAAGCTTGAAAATCTGATTTGAACATGATTTGAATAAATAATTTAACCACACTGAAATATCTGAAATATTGTAGAAATACAAAAATATTGTAGAAATACAAACAGAAGAGGAAAGATACTTACCATCTAAGAAGAGGTGCAACCAATTGTACACCGTCCAAACTCATCCCCATGGAACTGGTTATGTGATTCATGCTCTAGCTAATGGCGGCATTGAGGTATGCATCCTGTCATTGGATTCCCTTAGATAAATAACCAATTGTTTGTTGGAAATGGACCAGGAGGTAGTTAGATTCATATTGGAACACAAAGTGGACATATGGAGAAACCAAGATCTGTTTGAACTAGTGGATGCATATTTTGATAACAATTTACAGACCCTCGATTTTTTTACTGTGCTCGAGAATTGCTTGAGAAAGGACAAGGATAACCAGATGATTATTGAAAAAGGATTTCAACAAATTCCACCAGGAGTACGGCCTTCAGAGGCCCAGGGTAAGAAAATGTTGGAGGAATTAATGAATTTTAAGAATGCCTGGAGCCTGTTCTATGAAGATTTTTTTAAGCATTTCGACCTTGTTTATGGAAGGCACATGCGGATGGTAGAGAATCTATAGTTGTTGAGGAGGAAGCTCAACATATTTCCCTGGGCTTCTATCATAGAGGGTTTGAAGCAGCATATAGTAGCAGAGGAGGTAGTAAGGGAAAATGTGTCGAGCACACTGCCATTATTAGTCAATAACACCAGTCATTAGAGAGATTTTGAGGTCAAAAAATGGCCTCCTAAGAGATGTACTAAAAGAGTATGAGATATATTAAAATATTATGAGTTAGGACTTTTATGGGGTAGGTATATATGACAAGTCACCTCCTACACTATTTTCTATGCACAATATAAATAACCATGGTTGAGTTACTTTTCAAAATTCACTAGAAATAAAATTAGTAAAATAACTCTATATTGATGTGACTAAGATTCATTGTAAATTCTGAAAAATTTATTGTCCTTTAGCATTTATTTGTCTTGAACTTGCAAATGAAATTAAATAATAAAAGACATTTTTTAAAAGCTATTTTTTTTTTAATTATGTTGACTTTTTATATTTAGTATTTTTCTCATCAATTTAATATAATGTGATTTAATTAAAAATTTATTTACATATAAAATGTTAATAATATTATTATAATCCACATTGTATTATTATTATTACTCTTTATTCATTGAATTTATATTGGTAAATTAATATCAAAATCATAAACTTTTTGGTGATATTTATTTTATTGTAAATGAATGTTATAGTTAAGTCTCTCATAGAAAATAATATAAGACTTAATTTATTCTTAAAAATTGAGTAGTAAAAATATATAATTTAATTTAATTTAATTTACGATCATTCATGAATTATTTTATATGCTTAACTAACATACCTTTTGCATATTAATATCATTCATGATTTTAATTTATTTTAAAAGTATAAGTATATATATATATATATATATATATATATATATATATATATATATATGGGTGATTCCACGAAGGTGGTTCACCATTTTTGGCGCACAGGAGCCAAAAAGATTGTTTTCCGAACCCTCGATCGAGCTATTGCTCGATCGAGGGTTTGAGACAGAAAAAAAAAAAAAAACAGGGCCTAGTCGGCTGGCTAGGTTCTGTTCGAAAGCGACAGTGCAGAGACAACAAAAAGGACGGGACGAACGCCCTCGACCGAGCGTCCACAGCCAAGTCACGACGCCACGCCCTACGCCCAACTCCACCTCACCATGGCTTTTAATCCACCAGGTAAGTGGAATTCAACCTGTCATTTGTTTTAAAAAAAAACTTAAATTTTAAATTTTATTTGTTTAAAAAAAAACGTAAATTTTATTTGTTTTGCATATAAAATTTTGTGTTTTTTTTACAAAATGTAAATTTTATTTAGTTTTTATCAATCTGTGTGAATGTAACCATTGAAAACGAAAAACCACCATCGAAACCAAAAACCATTGAAACTAAAAACCACCTTTGAAACAAAAAGCCATTCTTTTTTGTGTACAAAAACCATTGAAACCAAATACCATTTGAAAAAAAAAAAAAAAAACCATTCCAAAACATTTTTTTTTAAATTTATGTTGTATTTATTTTTTTAAATTATTAATATTTTTTTTTATGTCAATCGGTAGCATTTCACTACATAAATGCTAACGGTTTTATTTTAAAATGTGTTTGGACAAGCAGAAATGTTGCCCGCTTTTTTTCAATCCTCTAAGAACACCAAGAGGATTGAAAAAAAAATAATCATATTAGGTTGCCAGTTTAACAAAAACCATTAAGATTAAAAAAACTCAACAACACCATAGTGACATGTAGAAAACTCATTTGGTCTCCATCTATAACCTTAGATTCAATGTTACTTTGGAAAACGACCTACAATTTCTCTAATGAAAATAAATAACTAAATAAGTAGCATCATTATTATTAATTTATTTAATGAGATGAAGTGTCATTTTATTTTTTATCACATAATTATCATGTATACTTTTATAGTTATACATAATATCATATAAATGTTTATATAAACATATATAATTTTTTTTTAATTTTTTAATGATATATATTATATAACATTTTAAAATAAATATTTAAATATTACAATTAAATTTAAATATTACAATTAAATTCAATATTTATTAATATAATTATATGTTAATATAAACTAATAATTTTATGTTAATATAAATTATAAATATATTGAAGTTAAAAAAAATCATTTTCTTAAAATCAAAGCTTAGGCCTAATACCTCAATAATCATCACATTAAAAGCTATCCAAACACATTTAGGTGCATACAACATGTCCATATCAAAATGACAAAAGCAAGCGCAACAACATCTTATATTATTAAGATTTGGACATACTCCCTTTTCCATGGTCTAAATGTCATAATATAATATGTCAATTTTTAGGTATTTCTTTAGTTGATATGAATATATCAATATAGGGATAATCCTTTGTAATGTCATGGTAAACAACAAACGAGTAACCTAGTTGGTGAAGGAGAGGATAGGCTAAATTGATTTTGTTTCCCTGCACCTACTATAATGAGAATTAGAGCGAAATGCATAGAACAACTCCGACTAGGGAAACCAGAGAAGTTGCAAGGTTGGGTAAAGTCGACTACCATGCAAATTCACCAATTTATCCACCGATGAGAGTGAAATCATACTGTCATTTTGAACCTTCTAGAATTCCACTTCCCACTTCATGATGGCCACACTAACCACTGTAATAAACTCCATATACACAAACCAAGAGATGATGATGAAAATGTAGTGGAGAGGAAAGAAACTGGGCAAGAGAGGGTAACCAAAATACCATAGAGAGAAAAGATGCATGGGGATTATTTTCAATACCTAGTACATTACATAAAAACTTAATATTAGTCGACAATGTTGATCATCTACTTTTATGGTCTTTGTTAGGACCAAATTCAAATCGTGACTGATTTTGATGGAAGACTAACCCCATGTCATGGCCTCTTAGCTAAAGGAAATTGTTTGTAATTAGTGGTTTTCCCATCGAGGGTAGTAAATAAACATTGTTCAAAAGAAAAATATACTTTGTTTACTAGTGGTAAATAAACATTAAAAGAAAAATCTACTTTGTTTACTAATGGTAAATAAACATTGAAAATACTCAAGCCACCTCTTGACCCTCAACTAGTAGATATGTCCCTACAAGATATTGAGAATATATCATTCTAAAAATAGTTTAGTTTCCCCCCTACATCCCAACCTCTAGTCCTAGTCCTGGTGTGACATTGAGGACTTTATCTAGTAAATCCAACTATTCTCAATGAATATATGTATCCAACATGCTCACATGATTTGAATATGACTGCCACATTTTATCCGTAAAGATGTTGCACCAGCTACCGCTTGAAACCAAACACTATCCTAATTCTCAAGGGCGTGTGTTGTCACGGATTTGTTTCAAGGACACAATTAATCATGTGACCCTTATCTAAACAGGAAGAATCTATCACTGCTAAATAACAACTTTTCTATGTTGCCTTAACAACATTGTACTTTACCTCCATTGACACAACTCCTCAAATCCAAGACACAAATTAATTCTCTACCATGTACATTAGCCACACAAGACAAACCTTCTTTTAATTAGTAGACGGTTTGCTTATTCCTTCCTCCTCAAGAGAGATGACCTCTTGGCACCTTGTGGTAGTTTTGATGTGGGTTTTCTTGTTGCCACTACTATCATTTTAGCCACAAGCCACTAAATCCAACAAAATTGGGGCATAAAAAATAAAATACTATGTATTTCCGAACAATTGCCTCAACAGACCTTTAACACTAGTAACTTGCATGCAAATGAAACAACACATGTCTATACATTTGCTTGTAAAATTAAAGCACATCATATCTAATTGAACAAGTAAATCAATTACAAGATGAAAGGCTCATAAAATAAGTGTAAACTGTGCAAAAGGCTTGCAGCAGTGCTCTATTGAACTCAGAATGATAGAATACAATACGATACAGTAACAATGACTGAGCAATTTGAATTAACCAAAGAGGTCATTCAAATATATTGCATGGAATAGCTTGGATCCAACTAGGAATCCTCATCATCAGATCAGTGGAGTCATCAATGCACAAGTAACGGTCAACCAGGTGTCAAACTGAGTCCAACTGAGTGTGGTAGGTGTAACTGGAACATGTAGGCACTACCTGAATGAAGGAGGCTCAGTGGAGGGAACATGAGAGCTAACTGGAGTCAGAATAGGCAGTCTAGTCTCACTGGAGGTCTATCGAAGTGATACAGTTAGTTGAGAGTCAATCTAGCCTTAAAACAAGGAAATATCTAAAGATAACTCAACTAACTGAAGTGCAACTGAGTGGTAGGTGAGAGATGGCGCCTTTCACAAATGGTAGGTGCATGCAGGGCGCAATAAGCACTAGGAGGGATAAAACTAAGTGGAAGGAAGCTCTCGGGTGTTGGCAGACTGGGGACAAGGTGCTGAAGGCATCAAACTGGTGACTGGGATGCATGCGGATGCATGCAAAATGCATGCAAAGTACATATTTGAATGATGAGATATCCTAACACCCCCCCTCAAGCTATACTATGATGTAAAAAATAAAATATAGGGCCCTGGTAACTGATACCAAAGGTCACCCCAATACAATAATAATCCAAATAAATAACATTTCATGAACTGAGGAAATGGAGAAAACCTCATGGGAAAACCCCCCCCTCAAAATGGACTGTAACACAGCAAAAGATTGAACTGCTCCAAACTCAAGTAGATATGTCTGGAGGTATATTACTCTTGGGAGTAAATGGACCATGCTCCAAAAATATGTGCTTGAATTCTCCATAAGTGGATCCAAGCGAATGTGGAGACTTTATGAACTTGCTCTTCATACCAAAAATGGTGAGAACAAATCTGAAAATATGAGGATGATCCTGGAACCTGTGATTCAAACCAAGTGAGGTAGGAATAGCTCCAATCGGATCAAATAGATATTGAAACTTGAACTTCTTATCAGTGGAAGTTAAATCAGCTCCAATATTTGACAAATGGTTTCTTGAGATCTCCTTTGAACCAATACGAGTGAGATCAAAACCAAAATTAGCAAAAATTGCATGAGAATTGAACTCAAGCGAATGGTAGTGCTCTTCATCTTCAGTAAAGCTCTAAGAAACTGTGCAAATGATAGAACAAAATTTTATAGGAGGCATGAAATCAAGGAGGATGAATGCTTCACCTCCAAAATCAGATTTTACCTCCAAAACATCAAGTAGATCATTATTTTGCATGCCGGCAAACTCATGTGAAAGAGAGGATTCAAGAACCTCTTCAAAATCTAGAGTATGAGCTGGTTTATCTTGCTCATAATTTGAAATAGAAGACTTTGAGAGAATGAGTGTTGAATCTACAATTTCTTCTTCATCTTGAACAATGGATGAGGCCAAGACATAATTGGAGAGAGTACACAAGGAGATCTCACTGTGCTTGTTCTCCAAAAGGCTAGCATGATCCTCTTCTTCCTGGTATCCAAATTCTCTATTGAGTTGGGCCCATAGATCTCTTGGATTTTAAGTAGTAGTACTGAGGTAGCACATACAAGGAGACATAGCAAGACATATTGTCCCAAAAGCTCCGTCACAATCATTAAGCCAATCATTCTCCTCTTCATCGGAATCAAAATCTCTTGTAATACCAATGCACACATCAAAAAGACATTGTCTCTTCAAACATGCTATCATTTTTGGTTTCCATTCATCATAGTTGAATGGAGTAAGAAGATTTTGTGAATAAGAATATTCCATCTCTGCAATAGCGAATGCAAATGGAGGAAGTAAAAAACCTGCAAATCACAAGAAAACAAGAACCATTATAGAGCAATAGCTACAATTATAGAAAGTGCTGCAACTACAAAAAACTGCTGCAAAGTGAGCAAAAATTGCTCAATCTTCATGAATAATCCCTGTAGAAAAGAGGTCTTGTCCTTGCCATGGCTCCGATCCATGTGAAATGATATCGCAATAGATCTAATTGAACAAGTAAATCAATTACAAGATGAAACTCATAAAATAAGTGTAAACTGTGCAAAAGGATTGCAACAGTGCTCTATTGAACTCAGAATGATAGAATACAATACAATACAATAACAATGACTGAGCAATTCAAATTAACCAAGGAGGTCATTCAAATATACTACATGGAATAGCTTGGCTCCAACTACGAGTCCTCATCATCAGATCAGTGGAGTCATCAATGCATAATTAACGGTCAACCGAGTGTCAAAATGAGTCTAATTGAGTGTGGTAGGTGTAACTGGCACATGTAGGCACTACCTGAATGAATGAGGCTCAGTGGAGGGCACATGAGGATCTAACTAGAGTCATAATAGGTAGTCTAGTCTCACTGGAGGTCCATCGGAGTGATACAAACAGTTGAGAGTCAATCTAGCCTTAAATCAAGGAAAAATATAAAGATAACTCAACTAACTGAAGTGCAACTGAGTGGTAGGTGAGAGAGGGCACCTTTCACAAGTGGTAGGTGCATGCAGGACACACTAAGCACTAGGAGGGATAAAACTGAGTGGAAGGAAGCTCTCGGGTGCTGATAGACTGGGGACAAGGTGTTGGAGGCATCAAACTGGTGACTGGGATGCATGCATGCATGCAAAGTACATATCTGAATGATGAGATATCCTAACATTGCTAAATAGATCTACATGCTTGTCAATTCCATGTGAAAGGACTAATCACACTCTTCTTTAATTAGCCACACATATCCCATGCTCCATTTGAACATTCTTATTGTATTTACACAACATCTTCAAATATACGGTTGCTTTAGGATGTGGTAGGTAGAGTCAACTTGTATCCCTAGGTGAAGATACATCAAACAACCCACACTATCTCTTGGTTTGGTTTGGTTTCTCATGTGGTATGTGTCTCAAGCCAACACACAAACAACCCTTCCATTCATTGATTCATTCTCATGTATGTCAATAGATCTAGAGAGTCGTGGCTCTCTATAATCATTCCTCTGCTATAAAATTCCTATCCTATCTAATTCAACTCATCATTCAAAATATTGGAAATATCATAAATTATAATCATTCACTCACTCAGGTCATGCACTCACTGCTTAGCTTTGCTTTGCTTAGCCATTAACAAAATTCTTTTGCTGTTCTGGTTAAATTTAAAAGGTAGATGTTCAGCTTAGCTATGTAGCGAGCCCTAATTTACTTAGGCTTGATTCCATTTCCCCTCCATCCCATACCTGTATGTTGTCGCAACAAGTGTTGAACAACTAAATTTGATTCCTAGGCCCCTATGATGCTAGCGTTGCTAATAAAAATGATATCGAAATTGAAATTGGAAATTGAAATTGGAATTGAAATGTAAATTTGAAATTGAAAATGAAAATGATATTGATATTGGAAATCGATATTGAATTTGAATTTGAATTTTGAAATGAAATTCGAATTGAAAATCAAAAATTGAAATTGAAATGAGATGAAAATTGAGAATTGGAAATGTAATTAGAATTCAAATCGAAATTGAAACTTGGAATTTGAAATTGAAATTTGAATTTGAATTGTGAAATTTGAAATAGAGTTTGAAATTTGAATTGAATTTGGATTTGAAATGCGAAATTTGAAATAGAATTTGAAATTTGAATTTGAATTTTAAATGTGAAATTTGAAAAAGAATTAGAATTAGAAATTGAAATGTGATGCAGAGAGTTCTGAAGAGAGAACTTCATTGCTTCGTGATACATGACACACGAGAGGATATGATGTCACCCAAGAGGGCGGCCATCGGCAAAGCTTCCATTCGCCGAGGAGTGTGGCTACATTGGGGTCGGCTGCCACTGGTAATAGCAGCAGGAGAGCTAGTGTGTCAGTTCATCTCAGTGACCTACATGTTGATCCCCAGGTGGGGGATGTACAACAAGACTTGAGTGCATCAAGTGCATCAGGTGCATATTTTTTGTTATATACATTTTCAGTAAAGTTTTAGTATATAATCCATTGAATTTCAGTTGCAAGTTATAATATATATTTTTAGTAACATTTGTGTTTTGGTTTGGATCGCAGGTGATCCATCAGGGGGATCGTACGATGATGAGGTCGCACGCATCACACTTGTTGATATCACTACCCAGCGAGAGTGGGTACACTCATGTGTGTGCACATTGAGGGAGGATTCTCCCACACGACGATCTTTATTCATGATGTTATCATCATTGGATGAGATGTTGGCCCTCTACAAGAGGGTGGGACGTCTTAGTGACATTTGGCGTCATTCATGCCAGACGAGGAGATGGGATGTCATTGGGATCCACAAATGGGAGGATGTCAAAGTCACCATAAAAGATCATGACATCAAGGGTACTTTGTTTGACATCCCTCTCGACCACCCTTCTGGTCAACCGCTTAGAATCAAGGAGTTTAAGTTGGAGGCCACTGTACCATATATATATGATATATTTGTAGGAGCGTGGGGCATGTTCCCCCACCATGACCAGGTCCCATTGTACTTTGCAAAACATATTTATGCATAATTTGTTTTCGATATGCACCCAGATTACACCAGCACATGGTCTGAGTTCTTTGGGGCTGGTAGGGGATGCTCCTACCAACATCCTGGAGCTCAAAGAGACCCTTCCTTCGTGCCACCCCCTTCGAGGTTGATACCGTTTCCAGACAGGACAGTCATCTAGTCGACAGACGTGGCACAATCATCCCAGCTTGTTGCAGAGGCTAGACATGACCTTGCAGAGTCGTTTTTCACTGCCATGGGTAGTGTTGCGCATGGAGACTCATCTAGAGCACCCCCTGCACCTACAGAGCCAGAGATAGAGTATGTCGATAGTGACATGCTCAGGAGTTTGGATGGCGAGGCCCTACTAGGGTATGCTGAGTCATCCCGAGATGCATACTTTGAGTTGTATCATAGATGTGTTGCTCCACGCCAAGTATACTTTTGTACAATTATGTATATATGTTCTTCATGTTACATCATATTATATGTCGTAAATTGAATGGCTAACAATACTTAAGGGAGTTGTATTCTATTGCTCCATGCAGGGGACCACATTCATGGATAAACTCTTTGCTAGTGAGCCATCGTTTAGTCCATCTGATCATCCCAACCCACGGACGATAGTAGTCGAGGTAAGTTATAATTGATGTTCTAATTTAATTTGAGTTTATTATTTCCCAGTTTAAATAATTTATGTTCTATTTCTTAATTTTTGAGATTTTATATTTTAGATCTTAACTTCAAATGAATTCCAAATTGTACAGGGCAAAGGAAAGGTCATTGCTCCTGATGATAGACATGAGGACCGCAAAGGTCCTGACCAGCTGCGTTTAGACACATAGGTGAGTTTTAATTTATGTTTCAAATCATGTTATTTAATCACATTTAGTAATTTATTTTTGTACTTTATGTTTCAATTTTTGAATTATAACTTAAATTATGTTTTAGTTTTAATTTTTAATAAATCTAACTTATTACATCTAATGGCATATTACACAGGAATCACTATGGGCGGGTGTCGATGTTGCAATGGACTTCACATATGATTTGGATGTCGCTTGATCATGTGGTCCTGATGAAGGGCCATCTACCCAGATTCCTACCTAGATGTCGGATATCACCATTGACTCGACGGAGATCGAGGCATTCTTTCATAGTTTACCGCCTATGAGATAGCATCTGTCTACTACACACGAAGGCATCCACAGGGTCGATCAAGGGCCTCGTGGGGGTAGTGTCCAATGAGTTGATGATCTATACATTTCCATGTTTTGAATATTTTCATATTTTATATATTTTCATGTTTTGGATGATCTATGTATATGTTTTCATGTTTTGGATATGGATTTCTATCATTTATACATGGACTTTTATCATATATGTACTTTGGATATGGACTTTTTGGATATTTTGTTACATATTTTGTATATTTTATCATATTGATGTCTTCATGTGTATTTTGTATTTGATTTGAAATCAATCAAGTTTTTTATATTACATATGGATATAGTTATTACAGTTACAAATTTATGTTTTGTCATTTCAAATGCAAATTTAATGTGTAGTGATTGCAATATAAAAGTTCAATCTCGACGTGTAGTTACAATTTAGTTCAATTTAAAATGCAAATTTCGACTACATTACAGAACATCTTCCAAAATTTAGAATTGAATAGATACATTACAATTTAAAACTGAAATTACAATTCCAATTCAATTACAATATAAAATTTCAAATTTAATGTTTTATTTCAATTCCAATTCAATTCCAATTTAAAAGTTCATTTTCAACTACATTACAATTGCATAAATAAAATCCAAATTTAAAATTAGAATACATTTGAAATTAAGAAATGAAATTACAATTACATTATGTTGTATACACATTACAATTCAATTACAATTTACACATTCCAATTCAATTACAATTTAAAATTAAAATTTCAAATTTAATGTGTAATTTCAATTGAAAATTCAATGTGTTGTTCCAATTTAAAAGTTCAATTTCAATTACGTTATAATTGCATTTGAAATAAAATTTTTAAATTAGATACATGTACAATCTAAAATTTAAATTTTACAATTTTACATTGTATAGATGTATTTTAAATTCTCAATTACATTACAATTGTATTTGAAATCAAAATTTAAAATTAGAGTACAATTGAAATTATAATTGCATTATGTTGTCTACACATTACAATTCAATTACAATTTCCACATTCCAATTCAAATACATGCAAAATTTAATATGTAATTTCAATTGAAAATTCAATGTGTTGTTGTATACAAGAATGTTTTTGTCCATTGAGAGTGTGAAATATCCCTTGAGACAAAATTCTCTAATTACAACCAACAAATGATTGATTGATGCTATTTTGGTATTGTTTGTGATAGATTTCTATCAAATTCAAAAATATTTGGAGTAATAACAAGTTCTATTGTATGTGGGTGATCTTTATGTTCTTTTCTTTTAAGTGTGTGCTCTAATTTGGATGAAAAGAAGAAAAAAACACCAAATCTTATTTAAAACATATGATACTTACTATTATGTTTCTTCCTTTTATTTAGCAATCATTTGAAGGGTGGTGTTTGTGCTAATAACATTGGAGTATTATGCATCACCTCATTTTTTAATCCACACAGTCATTTAAGGTTTTAAGAAAGGAACAAATTGTTATGTCAAAGTCTTGCCAATTTTCATTATTACTTTTTCATGTCTATCAGAAACAAATGCATGTACAAGTTGTGTTTTGGTTTGATAATTGAGGTTTTTTTACGCAAGCAAGGCCATATAATACTAACTAATTTCCCTCAAAGAGATTCCATGCCTATGCGTGCAAAACTGCATGATAAAGATGGTTTTTGATGCATGCAATCCAAAAATTGAGAAGGTTTGATGGTTAGAAATTATAGTGAATGTTTGTGAGTTGTACCAACAATGGGTATTGTTTGCATGAAAATATATTCAAGGATTATGTGTAAGTTCCCTTTAGTTGAATTGTACCCTCTATCTCCTATGTTATATTCCATGTAGCACCAAGTGCCAATATTTTTATTAAATGGAATGAAGAGACGCAAAAAAAATTGGTCCTAACTTTTATATGTTCAATAACAAAACTAATTGATTATTGTTGAATGAAACATTTTTTCAATACATTGGTATTTGATAATATTTTTATATAATTGATAATGAAATACAATGTAATTGATGATGAAATACAATGAATAGATTGTAATGTATATAATTTTGCATTTGAAATCAAAATTTAAAATTAGAATACATTGTATAATTTAAAATTTTACATTGTATAGATGTATTTTAAATTCTCAATTACATTACAATTGTATTTGAAATCAAAATTTAAACTTAGAATGTACATTACAATTTAAAATTGAAATTTTACAATTACATTATATTGTCTAACATTACAATTCAATTACGTCCAAGTGTATTCACATTGGAGCACCATCAGCCAATTTTCACAAAAGCCTCCCATTTAGTATTTTTATTCTTGACATTAAAGCATCTACAAAAATACATTTATAAAACAACCTCCACAAAATCTCCAAAAAAATACTACACAAGACAACATGAAAACTATGTCAATGACGCAAGTGGCATACATGTAACTCATTCATCTGGCCAATGGGTTATAGGAATGCAAGTCTCCATAATACGATCATGGTCAGCTTCTGTCATCTTCCATCTATTTGGATCACCTCTCTTCACCTTGATTTGTGTTAGATGTATCCGAGCTGCCACCACCAAATGACTATATTGACATGATATATATTCAGGCATAAAATCTTTGTAAATAATATGCGCACCCTATTTTTTCACTCTTTCAAAAAAGTGTCCCATTAGAACCATGTCTCCAGTTTGGTATGTGAAGTCTCCATCTTGGTAGGGTCACACCAACCTACTTTTTATTTGTGTGCATCGCATCAAATAATATGCCACATTTTCTTGGTTGTGGGGTGGTGCAATGACAACGAATACATCACCTGCAAGATACATTACAAATATTATTCAAATGTCCTACGTGCATTTCTACAACATTTGTATATGTGTAATATATAATGAACTAATTAACTTAATGAAGTCTCTTGTACCTTCCCTAACCATATCAGAAACTCGATCATGATCTAATGAGACCATTGCCTCTTCAGTGTGCATCTCTTGCCATGTTGGAATTGGATGTGGGCACTTTGGATTAAGAGAGACATATTTCCATGTTTTCACATATACATCATTTTCACAGTGATCAAGCCCGCATCCATTTGCATCAATGCAAAAATCGCAAAAACAAGCATACTTCCTCGTTTCAATGGAAAATATGTCACCCATGTCTTTACTTCGAACAGAATGTAATTCCCTCATGCCAGGTATGGTCTCACAATACCATGGCATGGATCTATTCACATCTCCAAGGGAAACATCCCAAAAGAACTTGCATGGAATTCAGTTTGTCATATGTAAATTCCTATCGAGTATGTGTTCTTTTGGAAATGATGATATTGAATGTTATTAGCTTGTTAATTGAGTTTGGAGTTTACTGCACACCGTCCTTGCTTGTTCTCTATCTTGATGTCCCAAATGACGTGTGCACCAATCAACTAATTCCGTGGAGAATTTGAGTCGGGTTGCACCATGACTCATCTGGTACCTCCGAAGTGCTCGTTTCACACATGCACCTGCTCCATCATGTTCACCCTTTCCATGCCCTGTTTCAAAAAAGCTCCAGGTGTGTCAGATTCCTATCTCTTTGTGAAGGTGACTCAACAAAGAAAATGAGCGTGCCGATTTGAATTTCCCTGCACACCCATCTGACCAAATCCAATGTTTAGAAAATGATACGCCTCTCTTCCTGAATAAACCATAAATCAACCCAAATCAATGTTGAATGAACAATGTGTCATGCTCACGATCATCACTAACATAAAAATGGTACTCGTTGATCACTTCACGTGATTGAGGAGTGCTATCCCTACCATCAATGCTTTCCTGAGCATGTATGTACAATACATGTGCGAAGATAGACACCTAGTCACAGTGATAGTACTCACTCTGTATATCTCTCTGAGGAGCAAAAGTGTGGTTATCCGCAAAGTCTACCACTGATAAGATTGTGACCGGCTCAAATACCTCAGGAGAATGTTTGAATTCCGAAGCTTGCCACCTGGACCTATGGGAGTGCTTTATGTATTTATAAATCTAACTTTGAAACTTCTCCATGAAATCTAAAACAAGAATCTCATCCTCGAGCAAGTCGATCCTCTTAGATGGAACAGATGAAGAATAGGATGGATTCATGGAGACATACTCGTACCTCTTCCACTTAACTGTGATATCTGACAATCCATGGTGTGTTGGATCGATAGGAAAGTTCCTATGGAACAATGTCAAGTCACCGCATTCATGGCATTTTCTCCCACCTACACACCTCTTATTGAAAAACATGTGTTCAGGATTCCTATTGCATAGTATCATACAAATAAAATATTGCACTGTGTGAGGAGCTAGTACATTGTTCCAGTGCCTTTTAAAAAA
This sequence comes from Larix kaempferi, assembly GCA_027924585.1. Lineage (NCBI taxonomy): Eukaryota > Viridiplantae > Streptophyta > Pinopsida > Pinales > Pinaceae > Larix > Larix kaempferi. The sequence continues at coordinate 3,836,037 of BSBM01000619.1, forward strand.
ATCCAGAAATGTGTCATAGTATAGTTCAAATTCAACGTGGCAGTGGCAGCGACAAGTGTCATGATACGTATTCGGCCTAATATACCACAGTTTCAATTTTTTGAACATGCTAAATGATATTTGAACTCCATGATTGGTTTCTTTGGAATTCCTCGTAAAGTGCAACTCCCGTCATCTCCATCACATGCTTACAATGCTTATGATAAATGCCTCTGGATAAATGTTGTCATAGGACATGCTTTCGATCTGGAATAGCACGAGAATGACTATCCCAAGACTCTATCACCTTCTCTCTGATGCATGCTTCCATCCTGCCTCGATAGGGTTCCCTACAAATAAGAGCCCAACAAGCCGCGATAGGATACCATTTGATTTCTTGAGGTGCTTTGTGCCACAATAGCCGTTGTAATTTCCCTACGAGCAGCTCGGATTTTATTGTTTCTTGATTTTCCAAACGAATATAATGCAGTTTTTACATTTTCTATTTCATTCTCGTATGTCTTTCGAAAACCCAACAACTTTGTGGCACGTTTCAATTTTTTGTGTTTTATCAACCCATGTAGGATTTGAGCTTGTGCCATCATTGAATGTTGTTCAAAATATGACTCGATTATGTTACTAACATGGTCTCTAGATCTCTAACTAGGGATCGAGTTCTCAATCTCTTCTTGTGTAGAAACAACTGCACAATCTTCTAAAAAATTTTTGCCCCTTCCAACGCCACTGCAACTCTCAATTATACTTTCAATGTGAGAGGGAAAGGTGTCATGTGATGGCTGATCAAGATCATGAGGGGGCACAGGTTCATGTTATTCTTGATCACCATGATGTGATGTCTGACCATAATCTCTCCCTACAGAACATGTAAATTAAAACAAATTGAAAATTGGTTACTTGATAGTTGTGCATTAAACTTTAAAATTGCTAGTAACTTGAAATTTGATGTGGAAATTGAAAAATTAAAAATTGTGTGTGAATTGAAATTTCCAAATAATACATATAGCTTAAGAATTGTTCTAAGTAAAAATTGAAATTACTACTAAAGTTTGAAATTGCTAACTTAATTACTTGAGAATTGTTCTAGAAGTAAAGTTTGAAATTGCTAGTAAAATTTGAAAATGCTTGTAACTTAAAATTGGTAGTAACTTGTACATTTAACTTTAAAATTGCTAGTAACTTGAAATTTGTTACATGTAAATTAGCAAATTGAAAATTGCTAGTGACTTGAGAAAAATTCGGTACAAGTATTGAAAATACATTAAAACAAGAAAATTGTTTGTAACTTAATTTCAAAATAACTAAATATGTACATGTAACTTGAAATTGTACATTTAGTTTGAGAATTGCTAGTAAAGTTTGAAAATGAAGTATATATATTTAACTCAAGATAATTATTAATAACTTAATACTTGTGCATTGAACTTTAAAATTGCTAGTAACTTGAAATTTGATGTAGAAATTCACAAATTGAAAATTGAGTGTGAATTGAATTTTCCAACTAATTATACATAACTATCAATCTAACTTGAAAATTATCCATTTAACGCGAAAATTGTTAAAATTTTTGAAATATAAATTATATACCTACTATAGGAAAAAAAAGTTGACTTATCCCTACATTAATGCATAGCAAAAATTGGTACATGAATTGGAAATACATTAACTATGAAAATATTTTGAAGTGTAAGTTGATTTGATTATAAACTTGAGAAATTTAAATAAATAGTCTCAACAAAAACACATTTCTCTCAAATAAAAGATGAAAAGAATAAAAGATAATAAAATTCATAATTACACCAATATATGAAACCCTTGCTCATAATCTCCATAAATCAAACTCAATTTAAATAACGCTTCACATATCAATATAAGGTTGCAAACATTGCAAATAATTATTTCCAATTTGTCCTAACAAAATACATGATTCTAATCATTAATCTTATCATTTTAATTGAATTCAAAATTATTTTTATATTTGAATTTTTTATAATTATTATACTATAGTCATTTTATATATTTTTAAAATTATTATTTTAATATTGAATTTCAATTTTCTTTTTAGTACATTAAAGTTCTTTATTATGTTATATTTATTTAAATTACATGTAATTCTATATATATTTAAATTATATTTTATAATTCATTAATACCAAGAAGAAAAAATTCCAAAAATTATATTTTATTTTTAATTTTTTTTTAAATATTAAATTACCAATTCCATAATTTTAAAATACCATAAAAAATCACATAATTATCTCGGTGATGTCATGTTATGTAAATAAAAGTATGTGATAGATGGAACCTTTAAATGGAATTTTTTTTAAGTAAACATTATAATTTAGCTCTTTGAACATTCATTTGTTTTCAAATATTCATAACTATTAAAATATTGTCAACCACCATAACTATGAAAATATTCATTCAATTGTTTTTAAATTGAATTTTCTAACTAGTACATAACTATCATCATGTTCATTTCAAATAAAATGACGGTAAGTTAAAATTAGACATTAATAGTTATTTCAATCAACAAATGTTGAGACTTGGTGCTCACATTGAGGCTATACATTTATATTTTTTTAACAAATAAAAAAACAAGAATTGAAATTATATTTAACTCGAAATTGATAGTAACTTAGAAAATTGCAATTAGTTAAATATGTACATTTTAACTTCAAAATAGTGTCCAAGTGTACATTTAATTTGAAAATTATTCTAATAACATTGGAAATTGTTAGTAACTTAGAAATTTGAAAATAGTTAATATGTACATACATTTTAACTTGAAAATAGAATACAAGTGTACATTTCATTTGAAATTGTTGGACAATAAACGTGAAAATTGTTAGCAACTTTGAAATAATTTTAAAATTGTTAATTGTTAGAAACTTTGAAATAATTTGAAAAATGTTAATTGTTAGTATCTTTGAAATAATTTGAAAAATTGTTAGCAACCTTGAAATAATTTGAAAATAGTTAAAAATATGTACATATTAACATGAAAATAGAATCTAAATGTACATGTTTAATTTGAAAATTGTTTCAATAACATTTGTTAGCCACTTGAAAATTGTCCATTTAACATAAAAATTGTTGCAAACTTTGAAATTTAAATAACAAATGGATGAAATAAATAAGAATTTATCATTACAAATAAATATGAAACAAATTAAATTATGAAATTTAGTTAAATTTATTGGAAAATTATTACTAATTTTGTAAATTATGTAGCATGATATTTAAATTATGATAGCATATAATTCAATAATTTACCTTGGTTCTCCTCCATTGGAATTTGTTGCATCAAATGTGCATCTTCTTCTTTTCTCAAGCTTGCTCTTTGTTGTCTCATTCGTTCTCTATTCCTCTCACGCTCTTCATTGTCATTTTGTTGTCTAGCATGTTTTCTTTGTCTTTTTCTTTGACTCCCCATCAATCTACAATGAAAACAAACAAAAATTTCTTCAAATTGTTATAACAAACAACAATATGTTAGTATGAAATATTGAAATATGTCTACAAAGAAATCTTACACGTCTATTGAGCTCTAATTCAACAATATCAAAATTAGAAAGCTTTAATTCAACAACAACAAAATGACAAAGCTCTGATTGAAAATAAACTAACAATGAGTTAAATTAGTGTTTTTGATTAATTGTTTGTTGAATATATAGAGGTTGGTTGATATTTTTACGAGGGAATTGTAGTTGGAAACATTAATTGTCCAACTCCTTTACTGGGTTCATTTTTATATTTTTTCTACATAGACAAACCCTTAATCGAGCTTATTCTACATACCCTCGATCGAGCAAATATTTCGGTCGAGGGCTTGAAAATACCTCGATCGAGGTCTTGTTAAAACCCTCGATCGAGGTCTTGTTCAACCCTCGATCGAGGTATTTAAAATACCTCGATCGAACAAATAACTTGATTGAGGGATTAAAAAACAGGTTGAGAGCCCTTTTTACTGCAGAATGAAAGTTTTGTCTACCTTCCATAGGGTTAAACCATGTCATTAACTGCACATTAATGGGAGGACTTGATACCATTGCATTTGTCAATGAATTTTCGATCCAGATACATAAAATTTACGAATTTGTATCTTCGTATGTCTTTTGTTTTTAAATTTCTACTAAAAATTTCCCAAAAAAACCATACCGACAACTTTGATTGAGCTCAAAGATAAATCCACTGAATACACAAGCACTAGATAAACGTGTCCTTTTCAAAAGGGTATTTTTAGTTTTCAAATTATGTAAACAATCAAAATATTTTGTGCACACACACATGTGTGCAAAATGCGACTGGAATATTCATTGGTCAATTTCGAAAAATAATAATAAATATAATTTTTCGAGAAAAATTAAAAGAAAAATACGTAAGCACTAGTGCATTCTGTCTAGATCATATTCACATATTTTATTTTTTAAAATTATTACTTTAACATTAAATTATCGTGCACACACACAAACTACTTGTTAATTACTTTTCAAATTTTTAAGTACACGCGTTTCATTAAATGAAAATTCGACACGATAAATGACATTGGTATATTTCGAAAAATAAATATCATTGAAAATCCAACATAATTCTCTACATTTCATTTTTCAACAGCATGTCAAAATTCATTTGGCAAATATGAGTTTCGAGGGCTTCAATTTAATATTTGGGTAAGATTTTTGTTTTTCATCGTCATATTTGGCCAAAAAGAGTTACCCATCTTCATAGAATCACCCATACATATATATATATTAGTTTGACATTATAATATTAAATAAAATGAAGTGAATATATAATTAAAAATTAAAAATATGAAAATGATAAAAATATTATTTTATGAAAAAATGTGAAATGAATATATATATATATATATATAATAAATTAGTTTGACATTATGATATTAAATAGAATGGAGTGAATATATAATTTAAAATTAAAAACATGAAAATGACAATATATTATTTTATAAAAAAAATGTGAAAGGACCTTCTTTATGAATTATGAGTACTTTACTTGAAAATGACAATAATATTGTTTTATGAGAAAGTGAAAGGAAAAAAAGTGTGAAAATACATTCATTATGAGTACTTTACTTGAAAATGACAATAATATTATTTTATGAAAAAATGTTAAAGGACTTTCATTATGAGTATTTTATTTTATGACCTAAAATTACTTATATCACTACCTTGGTTAACTATGGGTTTTCATCCACCATAGAAAATTTGACAAATAAGCATTCTTAACTCATGCAATACCATCTCAACCATTTTACAGTACATTTTATTTGTTTTGAGGCCATTTTTTTACTCAAAATTTCTCTAATGACACTCCCAGGAGAATTCAACATCTATACATGCACAATGCCACCAACAAACGTCCCCGACACCTGTCTAACATGCATGCTACAAAACCTGAGCGTCTAGAAAGAAGGCCAAATAAGGCTCCAAATCATGTGATTGGTCAAACACAGTTTTATAAAAAAAAACTTAGGATAAAATGCTTTGTAAACTGTGTCAGATTAATAAAATTATAAGAAATCGATTCCTATAGTCCCTGTTGCTCTGCAGGAAGGCAGGGACTAATAATATGTTTTTTTATTAGTGATTTGGTCATCAGTTTTTGTTGCTCATAGTGATAATTTGAGCAAACTTTGGCATGAGTGATTTGGTCACTTGAATTATCGCTCATTGCAACAACTATGTAAAGATAATATGGTGACAGGTCTTCCGATGGTATCTTGCAGGGATGGTGTTAGTTCCGTTTGTGTACTCGAAAAACATCATCGGGACAGTTTTGACAAACGTGCCTCTTGGCATGCCTCGGTTCCCTTAGGGCTTGTACATAGTGACTTGTGTGGTCCTCTTCCATCTACTTCCTTTTCTGGTTTCAAATATTTCTTAACTTTCATTGATGATTACACAAGACGGACTTGGGTTTATTTCCTAAAACTTAAGAGCGAAGTATTTAACATGTTCTTGGCCTACAAGGCCCTTGTTGAAAAACAATCTGGTCATCAAATTATTAAGATAAGATCTGACAATGGAGGAGAATATGTTAACAAAAAGTTCACTACTTTCTGCACTGAACGAAGAATCCAACAACAACACACTATTCCATATACACCACAACAAAATGATGTAGCTGAATGGAAGAACTGTACTTTATAAGAAATTGCTAATTGTATGATCCAATCTAAGGGACTAAGTCTTCAATTTTTGGATGAAGTCATTAATTGTGAAAATTACATAGTTAATCGCACCCCCACTAAAGCATTACAAGGTATCACACCAGAAGAAGCATGGAGTAAAATTAAACCAGATGTAAGTCACTTTCATGTGTTTGGTAGTGAAGCATGGGCTCACATTCTGGATGAAAAAGGGAAAGCATTGCAACCTAAAAGTGAAAAGTGCATATTTGTTGGATATTCTGAAGATGTAAAAGGTTATAGACTTCTTCAACCACATTCTCATGATGTAATCATTAGAAGAGATGTTAAATTTGATGAAAATCTCTTGGCCTGCGAGCCTAACTTGGCGATTGTGCCATCTTTGGCCTGTGAGCTTGATTCGACGATTGTGCCTTCTTCTTCTTCTTCCAACTTCCTTGACAGGTTTCCAACTCCAGTTTCTGATGATGACAGTGAGGATGAAAATCCACCTCCTCCTGCTCATGTTCCTCCAGTTGCACCAGCACAAGTGCTTCCTCAATGGGTCCGTTCAACATGTGAAGTAGCTAGTGATCTTGTCGGTGATCCTAGAGATCAACGTCGAACACATTCTCAGTTTCAGCGAGCCTCTTCTCTTTTGGCTCAAGTTTCCGAGAATCATGATCCAGAAACCTTTGTAGAAGCTTTGGGAAATCCATATTGGGATGCAGCTATGGATGAAGAATATCGTTCCTTAATGGAGAACGATACTTGGGATCTTGTACCTCTTCTAAAAGGAAGAAAACTTGTCAGATGTAAATGGGTCTACAGAACTAAGTATGCATCAGATGGAAGTGTTGAAAGACTTAAGGCAAGGTTAGTTTCCAAAGGTTTTTCCCAAGTTGAAGGGATTGACTACATCGAAACTTTTGCTCCTGTTGCAAAAATGAACTCCATCTGCCTCGTTCTTTCCCTTGCAGCCTTACACAACTGGGAAGTCCATCAAATGGATGTCAAGTCTGCCAACTTACATGGTGATTTACAGGAGGAAATTTACATGGAACAACCTCCTAGATATGTTCAGAATAACTCTAGCCTCGTTTGTCGCCTTAAGAAATCCATATATGGCCTTAAGCAAGCTCCTAGAGCTTGGTATGCCAAAATGGATAGCTTTCTCCTTGACATTGGTTTTTCTAGATGCCATTCTGACCCCAATGTCTATACCAAGAAAGTAGGAAACCATCTCATCATACTTGTTCTATATGTTGATGACCTTATTCTTACTGGTAGTGACCCTAAGCTTATAACCCATGTGAAATCCAGTCTTAAGCAAAATTTTGAAATGTCAGACTTAGGAAATTTGCATTATTTTCTTGGTCTCCAAGTCCTACAAATCAAAGAAGGAATCTTTCTTTCTCAGTCTAAGTATGCTTGTGACCTTCTTCATCACTTTCAAATGGAAGATTGTACACCAGCCCCTTCTCCCTTCCAGTCTGGAGTCAAACTTTCTGCCACTTGTACTTCACCTGAAGCAAATGCCACCTTGTATCGTCAACTTGTTGGTAGTCTCTTATACTTGACTAATTCCCGTCCTGACCTTTCCTTTGTCGTTGGTCGTGTTGCCCTTTATATGAAAACACCTCATGAAAGTCACTGGAAAGCAGCTAAAAGAATACTTCGATATATTCGAGGTACAATTCAGTTTGGGATTCATTACAGTATAGGGGGGAAACCTTTGTTGGTTGGTTTCACTGATTCAGATTGGGCCAGTGATCCTAATGATCGAAAGTCTACTGCAGGTTATGTTTTTAACCTGGTATCTGAACCTGTCACTTGGGCTTGCAAGAAACAACAAGCTCTTGCTCTTTCTTTAGCAAAAGCAGAATATCGAGCCAAAGTTAATTCCAGTCAGGAAGCTTTATGGCTTCGGCAGATCCTTTCAGAGTTTGGATTTGAGTAGCAGCAGCCTACTCCACTTTGGTGCAACAATCAAAGTGCCATCAAGCTTTCCAAAGATCCAGTCCTACATCAACGCAGCAAACACATTGAGCTACATATGCACTTCATCAGAAATCTTGTTCATGATCGTGTTCTTGAAGTGCTCTTTTGTCCTACAGATGATCAAGTTGTAGACATCTTCACCAAGTCTCTTACAGAAGCGAAGTTTTCTAAACTTCGATCTATGTTAGGAGTTCAGGAAATTTTCATTAAAGGGGGATAGGCTTTAATGCCTCCTTCCTTCTCCTAATAGTGTCACTTTTGTAAATCCTTCAATCCTATCCCAAGTTGTTCTTAAGGGGGGATGTTAGGATATTTAGACACTTAGGAGTTAGTAAGATCAACTTGTATAATATATCCATTAGGTAAAGTGTGTTTTCTTAGTATGCATTAGTATGCATTTGTAAATACTTAATATGACGGTCATGATATGTTCCCGACATAGAGTGACTCAATGGCTCAACTTCTCTTAGATCATACCTACCCTTGATCTGTGGCTTAACACTCGATTGGTCCATGATCTCTATTTAAAGAGCATGGAGAGTCATTGGAAAGTTGATCGATTATGAAAAACTCATTTGTAACTTTCTTTCTTTGCATAATAAATTGCTCTGTAGAAGCTATTTGGTCGGGGCCGTGGAGTGTTTCCCTCTCAAGGGTGTAAACCATGTCGAAACATCGGTGTATCAATCTGTGATCTGTTTGTGTGAATTGGTTTCTCTAGGTGTTCGGTCTTTTGGATTACCCTGTGTACACGAACAGTAAATGTCGTAGTAGTAACAAGAGGAGGAGCTGCGACAAGAGAATATAGGCTACCACTAAGTGTTTGACCCACGATCCAAAAATAGGTACGATTTGATGTCGAAGCAGAGAAAGAAAACTTTTGGGTAGAACATGATGCAGTAATAAAGAATAATGTTCATTCAACACTTGTGGTACACAAAGATCCTGTCAATGGTATGCCGCATATTTTTGACCTGACAATGTCGCAGAAGCCACCAGGAAATATCAGTACTTTGAAAAGTTTTCTAGAAAGGTGTCTAACATTAGCAAAGGATCAGGAAGCATTAGCAGAGATAGATCTCTTCTTGTATTGATAGGAAGAGGGGCGATGGGATTGTGCAGTCAACTGTCTGAATCAGAAGAAAAAAGGAAGGGAGATGAGGATGAATGCCCAGATCAATGCATATGATATGGATTCTACCATTCTATATATAGGATCCGATGTGAATATCCTAACTAAGAAAACATGGGAAGCGATGGGGAAACCACATCTGGTATGGTCCCCTATGTAACTCCATTTAGGAAACCAGTTCAGAGTTACACAAATCGTTCGGTTGCCTCACCTACCAGTCAAGGTAGAAGGATTAAAGACATATGCATATTTTGACATCATAGAAATCATTGATAACACCAGTCCATATCCTATGTTGTTGGAAATAGATTGGGCGATGGAAAATTATGAAGTTATCAATTTCAAGAAAAGTACGATGTCTTTTGAGAACCGTGACATGAGGGTCGTCGCTCCACTTGATCCACTCAAAGGAAAGAGATATGTTGAACCAATGCAAGACGAGCTCACTGGATGATGGGACAACATCTATAATATCTTAGAATATTACGTCAATCTCACCGCCGAGAGATAATTGAGGTGGCGAAGTATTAGTTCGATGTCATTAGACTCCGACGAGGATCTAGAGAATTGAAAAAATCGGTTGCATGAGGTATCATTCCGGAAGCGCATGCGGATCACTCAATCACTAAGAGGGGTCGAGACAGAAGTAGGTGATCTACTAACATATGAAGGACTTCCTAACCTAGAAATATTCATTAGTGAGTTTGAAGACAAAGTGTCAGATCCATAAGCTTTCTAGCATTAGATGAAGCATTGAAGGCCACTCCAGTGAGGTAGTGGGGGGTGCACAAGTTGTCAATAAAAAACTGGAATCAATATAGACAATGAATGGAACTAATATTTGGGGAAAACGACTGCTACAAAGGAAATAAGTATGATGGAAGGACAAATCCAGGGGATCATCTGGAAAAATGTAAGGTTATATGGGGGGTGAGGCTAAAGCAAGAATGGGATCATGCATTCATCCATAATTTAGACGAAGTACCGTGGAGCTGGCACGTCTCAGTAGAGTTGAGACGAGGAAAAAACACATGGGAGGATCTAACCATTACCTTCAGCCGCACAATCAGTTTCACTAATGAGAATCCCCTAATTGATGGCACACTGCAGATAATCCATGAAAAGATATTCGAGACAGGTCTGACTGAAAGACACTGGGACCGCAATGGAATGCAACACCAAAGATGATGATGGAATGTTACAACGTTTTGGGAGGACCTGACGACGATGAAGATCCTAACACTTGATATGTCCCAAAATCATAAGGAAGTCATGTTGTTGAAGCACCAGATATGCCATTCGACAAATTCAAGCCACCATTGAAAATTAATAAAGTAAATATTGGGTCAGTGGAGAATCCAAATATTTGCATTATTGGAGACTATTGGGATGACAAAACAATCGGTAAGGTCACCAACTTATTGCATGAATTTCAAGATTTGTTCCTAAAGAATTTTTCTGAGATGAAGGGCATTTCCAAGGATTTGGGTGAGATGAAGATCCCCCTTAAACCCGATGCTAATCCAGTGAATCTGCGATCGTATAGATTGAATTCCAGATACAAAGAACGAGTGAAGGTTGGGATAGATCGGATGCTAGATGCAGGGATCATTGAACCTATCGAGGAGTCAAAATTAATCAGCCCGATGGTCTTCTAGGACTAGAAGACTGGTGAAATCCGGATTTCCATTGACATAAAAAAGTTGAATGATGCATGCCTTCATTATACATTCCCCACGTCATTTATCGACAAAGTACACAAATCAAAATTGCGAAAGAAGATCGACACAAAACCACCTTTGTAACAGAGTGGTTATGTTATCAGTACATAGTAATTCCATTTGGTCTCAAGAATGTCCCCGCAATTTTCTCAAGGCTAGTTGTCACTACTTTTGAAGATTTTATTCGCAAGTTCTTAGCGGTGTGTATGGATGACTGGATTGTGTATGGATTGGTTAAAGACCATGTTGAGAATCTCATGATGATGCTTGAAAGATGTCGACAACATCATATCTCTTTGAAATTAAAGAAGTGTATCTTTTGTGCACCATTTGGTATCTTGTTGGGACATACTTTCTGCAAGGAAGGTATGTTGGTCCACCCAGACAAGATTGCGATCATCGTCGAATTACTAGCCCCTACGAAAATAAATAAATTGAGGGCCACGTTGGCCCATACAAGATATTATAGAAAGTTCATAAAGGGGTATGCATCGATTACTGCGCCAATGGAGAAGTTGTTGAAGAAAGATGCGACTTTTGAAAGGAACGGTGAATGGAAAAAGAGACTCGACATATTGAAGGAAAAGATGGCTAGAACACCAATATTAGCCTTCTCTTATTGGAAGAAGGAATTCCATGTCCATGTACATTATTCGTGAGTGGCGTTGGGGGTGATATTGGTCCATCCTAGAGAAGGTTCGATTGACCATCCTATCGCATTTTCTAGACGAAATTTGTTGATCGCAGAGAAAAATTATACAACGATTAAAAGGGAAGGCCTGGTGATGTTATATGCATTGCAAAAATTCTAACATTATCTACTGGGTGGACACTTCAAGATGTTTACTAACCACTCAGCATTGACGTACTTGGTCAACAAGCCTGTGTTGGGGAGGGGATATCTGTCAGTGGTTGTTATTCTTTCAGGAGTTTGATTTTGAAATAATTGTGAAGCCTGTACGATTGAATGCCGGACCTGACCATATGTCAAGGATCGAATCGTAAGAGGAACCAAGTAACATCAACAAAGGTCTTCATGATGCACAGTTATTCCGCATTGAAATGGTTAATGACCATTATGAACAGATTGTTAAGTTTTTGGCCACGGGAAGAGAACCTGAAAAGTTCACTACTAATTGGAAGAAGCAATTAGTCATCATAATTGATGACTTCTAATTGATCACGAGACATTTATACAATATGGGACTAGATGAAATTCTGCATCGATATGTCCTTCTGCATGAGCAAGAAAGAGTGTTGGATGAGGCTCATGGTGGGATCACAGGAGGGCATTATGGAGGACATGCAAATGCTAGAAATATACTTAGAGCTGTAATATGGTGTCCAACATCGCATGGTGACACAACATATTACTTTAAGACCCGCGACGTATGTCAAAGGATGGGGAAACCATTGCGATGGGATGAGATGCCATTGGTGCCCCAGTTGACATTACGACCTTTTGACAAATGGGTATTAGACTTTGTGGGACCCATTAACCCACTAGGAAATAGGACAGGAGTGAGATATCTCATTACTGCGACAAACTACCTAACAATATTGGCCGAAGCAACACCAGTGAAAGATTGCACAACTGCAACAACATAAATATTACACAACAACGACAACACCAAGATTTATTTTCGACAATGTGGTCACCAAGTTTGGATGTCCAAAAATATTGATGAGTGACTAAGGTATGCATTTTGTAAATCATACCATCAAAGAAATGACTAAGGAGTTTCAGATTCAAAATAGAATAAGTACCCCATACCACCCACAGGAGAATGGTGCAGTTGAAGTGCTGAACAAAATTATGGAGCATGCGCTAACTAAGGTGTGCTATACAAATCGTGACGACTGGTACCTGAAGATTCCTGTGGTATTATGGGCCTATAGAAGAGTGTGCAAAATATTTAAAAGCCAGACCCCCTTCAAGCTGGTATATGGACAAGATGCAGTAATTCCTATGGAGTACATTGTCCCCATTCTGCGCATAGCAGTAGTGACATGGATGAGTGACGATGGGGCGATGGAAGAAAGATTGGCACAATTGCTACAATTGGAAGAAGATCACTTGATGTTGGGATTTCAACAGCAAGTGGAAAAATATCGACATAAGGAATGGCATGATCTCCATGTAAATCAAAAGAAATTTTAGTGCGGAGACATGGTGCTCCTGTATGATAGTAAGTTTCCAAAACACCCAGGTATGTTCCAAATGCATTGGCTTGGTCCATATTGTTGATGTATATGTAACTTCGAAATGTATTTCATATATATTTATTGTACCCTTATTAGAGATGTGTTATTCCTCTATAAGGAAGTGTCGTCATGTGGATTGACAAGTGTCACAAGTGTGTGTACTTTCCGATGGGTTATTAGACCACCATGTGTGGGGTTGGCCCTGAAATATATATATTATATTGTGGATGTACCTAGCTAGACAAGTTGGCCCCGTAAGGTCACTGGACAAACAGATTAGTATAAATAGAGATCGGGAGATCTCTATTTAGATCATTCGGAAAGTCATCCCTCTCTCACTCAGAAAGTGACGCACTAGTGAGGAGGAGGATCATCTGCTTCTAGGAGACTATCTCCAGTGTATTTTTGTTGTACTTTGGTTGAGCCATTGGTCTCTCTATATTTGAGGAAGTTGTGGGGTTTTTCACCTTAGGGTTTTCCCCACGGAAACGCTGTGTCTCTTGTCTCTCATTCTTTTGATTCTTGTGATGCGTATTGTGATTGTTATGCATTGATATACTATATATGTTATTCTCTCAGTGAAGATCCTAGAGTATTGTGAATTAATGCTCAAAATTTAACATGGTATCAGAGCTAACCTGAGAAGAAGACTTTTTGCAGTGACGAAAACTTGAGTTTCTTGTTTATTGGGTTTCTCTCCATAGATTTTGGAAACGCAGTATAGTAGATTGACTCTACTCATCAAGGAGAATCTATCTGTTTAATCAGAATTCAATTCTGATCATTTTCAGATTTTGCCTTAAAAATTATGGTTTCCACAAAAATAGGAATTTCTGAAATCTAAAGACATAGCTGGAAGCTCCTTGCAAAAATCGAAGTTTAGAGCTTTGGACCAAGATTTTTGGCTGGGTAGATCTCTGAGAAACTCAAACCCTAATTCAGGGCTCTCCCTAGTGAGCTCGGGAGGACAAAAAGAAAAATCTGAAGGGTAAAGCTTTGCTGATCTCAAATTCTGAATACACCAGGCTGATCAGCTTATCAAGGCACATCTTTCTATCCTTTCAGAAAATTAAAATTCACATTTTGAATTTTTAGGGTTTTGCCGACAAACCCTAATCCGGGACCAGACCTAGTTTTCAGCATTTCAAGTGGTAAGACCTAAATCTTTTCTATTTCCATTTGAAGTACTCTTTAAGATGTCTCACCACACCAAGATTGAGGATAAGCTTGAAGGAGCTGATAACTTCCGAGCTTGGAAGTATAGGATTGGGTTAATCTTGGAAGAGAATGAGTTGGGCTCATATGTAAAAGAAGACATCCCTATCCCAGAGGATGAAGAGGCTAAGGTATTGCATAAAAAAAACTTGGTCAAGAAAAAGAGAATCATTGCTGATTCTATCAAAGACCATCTCATACCCCATGTGTCTTCTCTAAAGACACCCAAGGAGATGTTTGACTCTTTGACCAAGCTATTTGAAGGGAAGAACATAAATCTGAAGATGACCCTGCGGAACCAATTGAAAGGAGTAAAGTTTCAAAATGGAGAAACCATTCAATATTATTTTTCAAGGGTCTCCCAGATCAAGGAACAACTAGAAGCAGTGGATGAAATGGTGGAGAATGGTGAAGTGGTAATGACCACTCTAAATGGCCTACCCAGGTCATGGAATTCCTTTATTCAAGGAATCTGTGCAAGGAAGAAGTTGATCTCCTTCAACAGATTGCGGGAAGAATGCTCTCAAGAAGAAGCTAGGCTTGTGGCCTGAGAAGAAAAGATGGGAAATGAAGATCAAGCTCTCATAGCACATGCCAGGAAAGGAAAGTCCAAGAAGGAATCATCTCATAACAGAAGATTCTCACACCACCATTATCATAAAGATAAGAAAGATCTCAGATGCTTCAATTGCAATGAGAAGGGACACTTTGCTTCAGATTGTCCCAAGAACAAGAAAGACAACAACAACAACTTCAATAAGAAGAAGAAGAATAAAAAAAGAAGATATCATGCTCATGCTGTCGAAGATGATGAACCCCCAAAGAAGAAGGCTAGGGAAGAAAGTGATAGTGATGATGACTCATCAAGTGAAGAAGAGTATGTTCTAATTTCTTCTCTCACAGATACTATCTCCCATGGTTGTAATGATTGGTTGATTGACAGTGGGGCTTCCAAAAACATGACTGGGTTTAAGGAATCTTTTGTGAATCTATCTGAACATGAATCACCCCATAAGGTGAAATTTGGGGATGATTATCAATACCCAATCAAAGGAAGTGGTGAAGCCTCCTACAACCTAGATTCTGGAAAATCTTTGAAGATGAAAGAGGTCCTTTATGTACCTGGGCTCAAGAAGAACTTACTCTCCATCTCTGCATTGGATGCAAAAGATATGAGGGTTGCATTTGTGGATGGACAAGTCCTAATGTGGCCAAAGGGAAAGACCATAGATGATGCAGTTGTGATTTGAGAGCAAGAGGGAGGTTTGTATAAATTAAAAGGACAACCTGAACATGCCATGGTGCATGAATCCATGGATCCAAGTGAACTTTGGCATAGAAGACTTGCTCATATGCACTATAGGGAACTTCCAATTGCAAGCAAGGCTGTAGAGGGTCTTCCTGAAATCAAGACCAAACATGAAGCTTTTTGCAAAGGATGTGCAAAAGGTAAGAATATTAAGAAGGCTTAACCAAGCAGTGAATGCAAGGCAAAAGACATCCTGGAAATCATCCACTCAGATGTATGTGGTCCTATGTCATCCAGTTATCTGAGTGGGTATGTTTACTATGTCTCATTTATTCATGACTTGTCTAGGAAGACTTGGGTATACTTCTTGAAGAACAAAGATGAGGTGTTTGATAAGTTCAAAGAATTCAAAACCTTGATGGAGAATGAAACTGACAAGAAGATCAAAACATTCAGATCCGACAATGGTGGAGAATTCACTTCAGGTGACTTCAAGAAGCTTTGTAGTGATTTAGGGATTAAGAGGGAGTTGATTGCTCCTTATAATCCTCAACCGAATGGAGTTGCAGAAAGGAAGAACATAACAATCATGGAAGCAGCAAGGCAATGCTGCATGACCAGGATCTACCTATACATCGATGGGCAGAAGAAGCTAGAATAGCTGTATATGTGCAGAACAGAACACCCCACAAGATATTGGACAACAAGACACCGGAAGAGGTCTTTTTTGGTAAGAAATATGAAGTCAACCATCTCAGAATATCTGGTTGTCTAGTATACACTCATGTCCCAATGGAAAAGAGGACTAAACTAGATCCTTCAGGAAAGAAGGGTATCTTTGAGGGTTACAGTGAAAGCTCGAAGGCTTATAGAATATACTTTCCAGGGTTCAAGAAGATTGATGTTAGCAAGGATGAATATAAGTTCAAGGATAGGTAATCCAGGAAGCAAAGATCAAGAGGGAGCACACTCCAGCAGCTCCTGCAAGGATGCATATTTTCAGAGGAAGTTGACCATCTTCCTATATTCCACAACAGAAAGGTGTAGAAGAAGCTACTTCAGCAGCTCCTGCCAGGAAGCAAAGACTCAGAGGGAGTCCACCCAACAAACAAACAAAGATAAGTATTTCAATTATCATTTCTTGCATATTTTGTTTGTTTAAATAATATTATGCTTATGTTCCTAGACTTAGGAGATGTATTGTGCATATTAAAATGATTACATTAATAAATAGTATACTACTAATATGCATGTGATGGGTAAGTGGCCTATGGCACTGTACAACATTCCAGTGCTACTTATCTAGAATGAAACCTCTTCGCTGACATGTTGGGAGTAGTGAAAACTCTTAAACAATGTTCTGGTAGAGACTGGAAGGCATCTAGAAAGTTGTGGAACATGGATAAATGTTGTATTGAAGCATTGGCTAAGATAACTGCATGACTGCATGACATATTTATTTATGTGTAAAGAATTTGTTCTAAAAATTATGAGATGTTTCTAATCATGCAATTTAACTTGTTTTGTAGGAAAGACCGTATATCTTCACCTACAAAAGGACTACAACATTTGTTCCAGCATCAAAGATATCTATTGAAGATATTGAAGTTCCCAGGATCTGGGATGAAGAAATGGAATGCAATGATCCGTCAATCATGAAGAAGCTGTTTGGGATGTAGTCCCAAGACCTAATAGGGAGTCACATGTGTGCAGATTGAAGAAAGCCTTGTATGGCTTGTAGCAAGCTCCCAGAACCTGATTGCAGATACTAAGAGGAAGCTTGCTGCTGAGTTCGATATGAAATATTTGGGAATGATGCATTATTTCCTTGGTATGGAGGTGCGGCAGAGTGCAGGTGGGATCTTCCTTGGTCAAGGGAAGTACACAGTAGATATCCTGAAGAGATTCGAGATGATGGATTGCAAGGCCATGACCACACCTATGGCATCGAATCTAAAGCTTCTATGTGATTCTTCATCTGAGCCGGTTAATGTCTCTATGTATCGTCAGATGATTGGGTCCTTGATGTACCTTATGAACATGAGACTAGATATTTACTTTGCGGTGAACACATTGAGTCAGTTCCTGACAGATCCAAGGAGTGTTCACCTGGTTGCTGTAAAGCATGTTCTGAGGTACCTGAAGGGTACAGTGGATTATGGGCTCAAGTATGAGGTGAATCAAAAGTTTAACCTGCAGGGTTATGTTGATTCAGATTGGGTTGGTAGTGCTACAGATAAGAAGAGCACATCTGGGTGCTGCTTCAGTATGGGATCAGGTGTGATCTCTTGGTTTAGAAGGAAGCAGTCCTGCGTAGCACTGAGTATAGCTGAGGTAGAGTATGTTGCAGCCTGTTCAGCTAGTTGTGAGGTAGAATGGCTATGGAAGCTACTGTCTGAGTTATTTGATCTCCCGTTGGATGATACTGGTATCTTTTGTGATAACCAGAGTTGTGTGAAGCTATCCGAGAACCCAGTGTTTCATGACAGGTCGAAACACATAGAGATCAAATATCACTATATCAGGGATATGGTGCAGAGAGGAGTTGTGAAGCTCCTGTATGTTGCGACGGATGAGTAGATTGCAGATGTGCTGACGAAGCCACTAGCCAGGGTAAAGTTCGAGTACTTCATAGAGAGGCTCGGTGTTCTTCGGATTGATGAAACTTCGAGGAAGAAGTGATGGACACATTTGATGAAGCCATTCCAAGAACGTTGGAAGGAGGATCCTTCACATGGCTATCGATGTAAGTGCTGGATGATGAGCATCAGGATGATGTTCTGGTTTCTGCTTTGTATGATCAGTTGGATCATTTTTATATGTATGTATGTATGCATCATGTTGGATGCTGGATATTATC
The DNA here is from genome assembly GCA_027924585.1 of Larix kaempferi. NCBI lineage: Eukaryota > Viridiplantae > Streptophyta > Pinopsida > Pinales > Pinaceae > Larix > Larix kaempferi. Next base: position 3,854,568 of record BSBM01000619.1, read on the forward strand.
AATTGGATCATTTATATGTATATGTATGTCCGCATCATGTTGGATGCTGGATATGATCAGTTGGATCATTTTTATGTATGTACGCATCATGTTGGATGATGGATATGATCGATTGGATCATGTGTATGTATTTTGTATAAGCATCATGTTTGATGCTTGGACCATGTATATGTATATGTATCAGGTGGATACATTGTATGATCAGGTAGATCATGTATGTTGATATGTATCATGTATTTATATTTGTATCAGGTGGATACACTGTGTGATCAGGTGGATCATGTATGATGATATTTATCAGGTAGATACTTGGTATCCATCAGGTAGATACATTGTATGATCAGGATGATCATGGATGACGAGCTTCAGGATGTTGTTCCAGATAACATACAGCAGGATGTTTCAGTGATGATGATCAGGATGATCATGTGTACATTAGGATGATGTATGGTGAGTATCAGGTTGATACTCTGTGGCCTTGGAACAGGTTGTGCAGATAAGCATGTAATTTGTGCCCTAGGAGATTTGTAGATAGTCTTTCGAGGTTTTTCCTATGGCATGTAATTTGTACCCTGGGATATCTGGCAAATGCTCTTTTGAGGTTTTGCTTGGGAGGAAATATAATTTGTGCCCTGGGAGATCTATAGATAGTCTTTCGAGGTTTTGCCTATGGCATGTAATTTGTGCCCTGGGATATCTGGCAGATGCTCTTTCGAGGTTTTGTCCTATGGCATGTAATTTGTGCACTGGGAGATCCGATAGGTTGAGCCATGTGCTCGTAATCAGTCCTGGGATGCTCTTTCGAGGTTTTACCATGACCACATGTAATTTGTGCCCTAGGAGATCCGATAGGTTGAGCCTTGTGCTCGTAATCAGTCCTAGGATGCTCTTTCGAGGTTTTGTGGTGACCACATGTAATTTGTGCCCTGGGAGATCCGATAGGTTGAGCCTTGTGCTCGTAATCAGTCCTGGGATTCTCTTTCGAGGCTTTGTGGTGGGATCACATGTAATAAGTCCTGGAGATCTGGACAGGATGAAAAAGGCCTCAGATGCTCTTTAGGGTTCTTGCTAGTCAAGAGACTCTTTTAAGGTTTTATGACGCACGTAATAAGTCCTGATATTTCCACAGTATGGCCAGTGATGATGAATACCTGCAGGTGGTGGGCCTACATCCAGTATGAAAAAGGACTGGCTCTGTAGAACTTCCTATGACGAGTAGAGTCAGAGATTGGTTGAGATAGCAGCAGTAGTGATGATGCATCGATGATGATGATCCCGAGAAGAAGACTTGTCTAGCAGATCTGTGTCGAGAAATACCTTCCTAGTTAAGAGGGATATACATCAACACTCCCTCTTAACTAGGAAGGTATTTCTCGACACAGGTCTTCTAGCACAAGTCATCTTCTATAGATCATCGTCACTGCTGCTGCTATCTCAATCAATCTTTGAATCTACTCGTCATAGGAAGTTCTACAGAGCCTATCCTTTTTCATACTGGATGTAGGCCCACCACCTGCAGGTCTTCATCATCACTAGCCATACTGTGGAATCCTCAGGACTTATTACGTGCGTCACAAAACCTCGAAAGATAATCCCAGGATGTTACAAGCACATGGATCTACCTATAGGATCTCCCAGGGCCATATTATATGTGACCTCACCACAAAACCTCGCAAGAGCATCCTAGGCTGTTATGAGCACACAGCTCTACCTATAGGATCTCCCAGGGACAGATTATATGTGGTCACCACAAAACCTCGCAAGAGCATCCCAGGCTATTACGAGCACACAGCTCTACCTATAGGATTTCCCAGGGACATATTATATGTGGTCATGGAAAAACCTCGCAAGAGCATCCCAGGTTGTTACAAGCACATAGCTCTACCTATAGGATCTCCCAGGGACATATTATATGCCATAGGACAAAACCTCGAAAGAGCATCTGCCAGATATCCCAGGGCCAGATTATATGCCATAGGAAAAACCTTGAAAGACTATCTGCAGATCTCCCAGGGCCAAATTATATGTCCTCCCAGAGCAAAACCTCGGAAGAGCATTTTCCAGATATCCCAGGGCCAAATTATATGCCATAGGAAAAACCTCGAAAGACTATCTGCAAATCTCCCAGGGCCAAATTATATGCTCATCTGCACAACTTGATCCACGGCCATAGAGTATCAACCTGATACTCACCATACATCATCCTGATGTATACATGATCATCCTGATCATCATCACTGCAACATCCTGCTGCAAGTCATCTGGAGCAACATCCTGAAGCTCATCATCCACGACCATCCTGATCATAGCATGCATCTACCTGATGCATACCAAGTATCTACCTGGTACATATCATCATACATGATCCACCTGATCATACATGATACATATCAACATACATGATCTACCTGATCATACGATGTATCCACCTGATACATATACAGATACATGGTCCAAGCATCCAACATGATGCATATACAAAATACATACAAATGATCCAACCGATCATATCTGGCATCCAACATGATGCGTACATACATAAATGATCCAACTGATCATATCCAGCATCCAACATGATGCATACATACATATACATATAAATGATCCAACTGATCATATCCAACATCATCCTGATGCATATACAGAGCAATAACTGGAGCATCATCCTGATGCTCATCATCCAGCGCTTACATCCACAGCCATGTGAAGGATCCTCCTTCCAACATGCTTGGAATGGCCTTTTCAAATGTGTCCATCACTTCTTCCTCGAAGTGTCATCAGTCCGAAGAACACCAAGCCTCTCTTTGAAGTACTCGAACTTCACTCAGGCTAGTGGTTTTGTCAGCACATCTGCAATTTGCTTGTCCGTCGCAATGTATAGGAGCTTCACGGCTCCTCTCTGCACCATATCCCTGATATAGTGATATTTGATCTCTATGTGTTTCGAACTATCATGAAACACTGGGTTCTCGGACAGCTTCACACAACTCTGGTTATCACAAAAGATACCAGTAGCATCTAATGGGAGATCAAATAACTCAGACAGTAGCTTCCATAGCCATACTGCCTCACAACTAGCTGAACAGGCTACAACATACTCTGCCTTAGCTGTACTCAGTGCTACGTAGGACTGCTTCCTGCTGAACCAAGAGATCACACCTGATCCCATACTGAAGCAACACCCAGATGTGCTCTTCCTACCTGCAGCACTGCCAGCCCAATCTGAATCAACATAACCCTACAGGTTAAACTTTTGATTCACTTCATACTTGAGCCCATAATCCACTGTACCTTTCAGGTACCTCAGAACATGCTTTATAGCAACCAGGTGAACACTCCTCGGATCTATCAAGAACTGGCTCAATGTGTTCACCGCAAAGCAAATATCTAGTCTCGTGTTCGTCGGGTACATCAAGGACCCAATCATCTGACGATACATAAGGACATCAACCAGCTCAGATGAAGCATCACAAAGAAGTTTTAGATCCGATGCCATAGGTGTGGCCATGGCCTTGCAATCCATCATCCCGAACCTCTTCAGGATATCTACTGCATACTTCCCTTGTCCAAGGAAGATTCCATATGCACTCTGCCACACCTCCATGCCAAAAACAAATAGTGCATCATCCCCAATTTCTTCATCTCGAACTCAGCAGCAACTTTCCGCTACGTGTCGACAATCAATCTATCTTCACCTGTAACAAACAGGTTATCCGTATAAAAAAGTAGTATCACTTTATTTCCTTCCTCAACCTTGTAGTAAAGGTTGGAATCTGCTTTAATCTTGGTAAAGCCCAAACTGGATAGAAAGCTGTCTATCCTACCAAGTTTTGCACACATATGAGACTACACCATTCAAGAAGGCTGTCTTGAAATCCATCTGTGTATCTTCTGTTTCATCACTTTTATATTTCTCTATGCTGCCATATGCAGCATGCTTGATATGATAGATCCATATGGAAGTCATAACAAACTTCCCTTCAGGTCTTGGGACTACATACCAAACATCATTCTTCATGATCGACGGATCATGGCATTCTTCCCATATCCTGGGAGCTTCAATATCTTCAATGGATAATTTTGTTGCTGAACAAATGTTGTAGTTCTTCTTTTGTAGGTGATGGCATACGATCTTTCCTACACAACAAGTTAAATTGCATTATTAGAAAACATCTCATAGTTTTCAGAACAAATTCTTACACATAATGAAATATGTCATACAGTCATGCAATTATCTTAGCCAATGCTTCAATACAACATTTATCCATATCCCGTAACTTTCTAGATGCCTTCCAATCTCTACCAGAACATTGTTAAGAGTGTGCACAACTCCTAACATGTCAGCAAAGAGGTTTCATTCTAGATAAGTAGCAATGGAATGTTGTACAGTGCCATAGGCCACTTACCCATGTATATTAGTAGTATACTGTTCATCAATGCAACTATTCGAATATGCATAATACACAACCTAATTATAGGAACATAAGCATGTACATCATTGAATAACATTATGTAAGAAATGACAATTCAAATACTTATCTTTGTTTGGTTTCCGGGTGGACTCCCTCTGAATCTTTGCAACTCCATTCTGATGTGGATTGTGAGAAGTGGTCGACTCCCTCTGAATATCTGCATCCTTGCAGAAACTACTGAAGTGTTCTCCTTTGCTTTCTTGCAGGAACAACTGGAGTGTGCTCCCTCTTGATCTTTGCTTCTTGGATTACCTGTCCTTGAACTTACATCCATCCTTAATCACTATGCATGCTTATTAGTATCATCATTGTGTTATCCTTGAGGTCTCATACATAATCACACATTTATTAGTATAATCTTAATACCTTCAAAACACAATAATCTTAAACATGTATAGTCATGATCATTCACAGATAATAAACATTAGTATTCAAGGTTTCAGGGAAGTCTTCTTTTACTCATGCATATTCTTATTTGATCATAGGACTCTTCTGATTAGTTAAATCATCAATGCATAAACCCGTGATTACTCAAACCTATACCTTCATGATTCTTCTGGTTAGACATATCATCAATTATGGTAAGAAACATAATATGCATACAACCATGACTATTCAAACCTATGACTTCATGAATAGTCATTATCAACAACACAACAGTATAAGATCCTAACACAAGGTAGGATTCTAGCTTGATATAGGAAAAACATACCTGGATTAGCATGCTAGCTAGTTATGTATAACATACCCGCATAATGTCTACTGGTTCTCTTCAGTGACTTGTGCTAGTAACATGCATGTCTCATAAGTTAACCATTGTAGAACCAAGTTATACATACCTCGTAAATATATCTTCTATGTGATCCATGACAATGGATGAATCTTTGTCTTCATGTCACCATGATCATATGTTCTTGAAGTAGAACATGATTTTTCTTTCTTGGTGTACTTTTTATGTTAGCGAACAACATAAACCTCATACAACATCACAATGCATTAGTACATTCATAACTGTCAAAACCTTAATCAATGAACATCTTCTATTAAGGTGATACGAGAAGTCTAGTAATTAATCAAGATTGTACTGTAATAATAAACATATGATAAACTTAACAATGAAACATACCTGTAAGCCATACCTGTCAAGATTGCTTGTAATCTTCTTATGGAAGGCCTTAGCCTCATCTCCCTCTGAGACAGGAACTTCTTCACTGATGCAGGTGACCAATCCATCCTCTTCTAGGATTAACCCAATCCACTTGATTTGCAGGAACTGGATTTGGAGCTGTAATAGGGTTTGTCAAAGAAACCCCAAATATTCAAACTTTGAATTTCAAACTTTCGAAAGGATAGAAATATGCACCTTGATGAGTTGATCAAGCTAGTATATTCAGAATTTTAAAACTGCAAAGTTTCACTCTTCAATTTTGCCTTTGAAACTTTCGAATTCACTGGATGTGACCTTGAACTAGGGTTTGATGAAGCCCACTCTTATACCCAATCAAAAGATTTTATCCAAAGCTCTAAGCTTCTATTTTTATGAGGAGCTTCTAGCCGTGGTCATAGATTTCAAAAATTCCCATTTTTGCAGAAGCCCTAATTTTCCACTTTTCTTATCAAAGTCCCAAACTAGGGTCTAATCAAGCTCAGCCTTCTGCCCAACCAAAAATTCTGATCTTGGTCTCTAAATTTCGATTTCGATGAGTAGCATTCAGCCGTGGCCTCCGATTACAAAAATTTCAACTTTCTACGAAGCCCTAAATTCCGGAAGCCATGAATGAAGGTGCTCAAAAATAATTTTGATTTGATAGAAATATGTACCTGATTGTTTCTGGTGTAACTCCGAACTTTTCGATCCACACAGTCTGAAATTTTTTCTTGAGATAGCCCGACCTGTTGTCTTTCCATCCCGACAGGTCTGACCTCAATTGGATTCTCTGAGAGAGAGTTATGCCAAGTGTCGCAACGTGACCTGTTTATGGGATAATACAGGAGAGTGAACTTGTACGGCATGCCATGTGTCACTGGTTCAACTTCGGTCTCTGAAATTTTTTCTTGAGATATCTTGACCTGTTATCTTTCCATCCCGATAGGTCTGATCTCAATTGGATTCTCTGAGAGAGAGTTATTCCAAGTGTCGCAACGTGACCTGTTTATGGGATAATACAGGAGAGTGAACTTGTACGGCATGCCACGTGTCACTAGTTCAACTTCGGCTTCTGAAATTTTTTCCTGAGATAGTACAGTCTGTGTACTACCTGTCACATTTTAAGAAATTTCATTTGGAGCTTCCTAGCCCACGTTATGACCTTTTTCCCAAGGTCACCTTATTTTGACTCAGATCTGGAAGAGGTAGAAACCCTATATTGTACAGATCATAAATCACAAAGTACAATGAATAAGAGGTTTTCCTTTGGACACAAGGTACATGGGGATTTGATGTTCGACCTGTAAAAGTTTCAAATCCGAAAACTTCACCAAAACGGATTTATAGAGAAAGTTCTATGATGATTGGTTTTTTCTATATCAAGCCCTAGCATCATAAGTGCAACAAGTGTCATACATGCCATATCATGCCTTCTTTTAGGCTAGCTCTGATACCATGTTAAATTTTCAGAATTTACTTCAATCTGATCTAGGATCTTAACTGAGAGAACAACATGTACATCAAATCTACAGCATATCAATCATGGACACAATAATGCAAGCACACAAGAGACACAGAGTTTACTTGGGAAAAACCATAAAGGTGAAAAAACCCAATAACTTCCTCAGAGATATATAGAGCAATGAGACAACCAGAATACAACAGATAGTCTTCTCCTAGTAGCAGAGCCTCCTCCTCCACAAGTGCGCCACTCTGCCAAGTGTGTGTGAGAGAATATAATGTGTAAAATGAGAGAGACACACTCTCTATTTATACACTAACTTGACTTGACCTTTACTCAACTAGGTCGGCCTCAACTTAACCACTTAACATAATGCTAACTGGACCGACCCCCACTAGGGTGGTATAATAACCCTTTGACCCACATGGCCGACCCCCAATAGGGTGGTCTAATAACCCTTTGACCCACATGACTTATATAGGGCCGACCCCAACAAGGTGGTCTAATAACCCATCAAGTATAAGTTACAACACTTACAATATAAATGACAACACTTCCGTATAGAGGAATAATAACATCTCTATAGGAATACAATATACATATATGTGAAATACATTCCGAATTTACATATACATCAACACCAACCAGTCGGTAGATACAAAAACAAGAGAAAAGACTACCCACATCTCGACACGAGCGATAGCCACAGGGGGAGAAGTAGGCACTTTGAATTCCGCAGGAGGAGAGACAACAACAACAAGAGGAAGGTGAAGGATACAACACTGTCCGACCGCAGCAGACATTCTAGGCTATGTTCCATCAAGTAGAGAAGGGGATCCGTTGGTAAGACTTGGGAAGAATTCCAAGTACTCCATAGTAGAACCAGCGGCACCAGAAGGTGTCCACATCATAGGAGAAGTGTTGTAGTGGCTGCATACGATGCAATGCAATGAGCACAACCTTCTATTGTATCCGGAGTGCACCCATCATACATTTATCGACAAAGTACACGAAGATGGAGGCCCAATCACTAGGGAACTAATGGAATGGTAATTAGGATTACAACGATCAAGACTTCTGTCAATCATCCACATGCCACACTTTGGGCGCTCAGCGAAGGTGAATGCATGCATCAAGCAATTGCTTATATTCTTCCACAGTGGTTGTTTGGAAGGATATGCATGGTACACTCGTATTCAAAAGGACTCATACAAGACGGTAGAGCTCTTTTTTATTTACAAGTACAACATAAAAGGAAAAGTGAATAACATGAAGAGGGACTACTATATATAAGTCCAAGGGTCACATCCTTAATGACTAAAAGTAATGGTCAGCTTCTTCAAAATATAAGTCCTTCATATGAAATCATAATTTGGTGCTCCAATTCTAATAAAATAGCTCTTGAAAATAATCACTTCTTCAATGGGTTATGAACATTATTTAGAAAGTTTGGAAACAAATAATGTTGTTGAAGGCCTTACATCATCTCTAAAAGTGCAACATCTGAAAACTTCATCAAGCCCATTAGAACAATGCCTAACTATCTCAAATGTTATGGAGGGGTGTTTGAATGGTACAAATAGGTTTCATAAGTGGCTAGATTATAATGTGGCATAACGAATCATCCATTACTTAATTGGGTTTAACACTAGTTATACGTCTTATATTTAATGTGATGAGGAATTACCATTACTTAATTTCAGTCCAAAACGATTGGCTCAACTTTATTTTGAAATAAATTAAAACTTTGTATTTGCAAAAATACATCAATCATACCATACCTTAATATTTCCAAAACAAGCCCTACCTTAATATTTCCAAAACAAAATTAAACTCTTCATCTTTATATATATGCGTATGCACTCTTAAATGTATATCATAAATACATTTTATTTTCAAAACAAAGTTAAACTCTTCATCCTAACTTATATGCTTGGGCACTCATAAATTTATGTCATAAATAAATTTATTTGGTTTCACATATTAAAGTTATTACGTTATTAATAATAATTTAGAAAAGAGTGAACAACTCTACATTATAAATTTTACACTGGAATCTTTTCCTTGCACAACTACTCAAATATATTTTCATATCAAGATTGTTGTAAACTGACCCACAAGCGTTTTATGTGAATTTATAAGTTATCTAGGACTAAATAGACTTGTAAGCGTGATCCATAATGGTATAATTTTCTTATTTTTCCTAAGATTTGGGTGGTTGGCTAAATATAAAAAAATATTTTTTCTCATGGTTCTATCATGATTCATCCTGCCAAGTAGCAAGGACTATAGAAATCGGTTCATCGAAAAATCTATTAGTTTGCATGGTTTTTTAGGTCGTTTAACCTAAGTTTCTTAAGAATATTTTTGTTTTCTTCAATCATCTATTTGAGAGCCTTATTTTCCCTCTTTTCGAGGCAGGCTGACCTCCTGCGCTTGATTTTGCTCCACCTGCCACGACTTTACCTCTTGCGCTTGCATGTACTGCACTTGCCACGACTTGCATGCCATGTGTCCGGGTCTGACAGAGTGTTACAGTTCTCATGATGTTCTTCCACATATTTGAAAGAAAATCCCTTGTTTTGCAGCATCCAAAGCTAGTTGCTCATGTTGATCAGTGCATAAATGATATCGATGGAAAAACCAACATCACAACAGAAACAACAAGCTACTATGCGGTTTCCTGCAAGAGTAAACCGCCTTTCATCATTGGAAACGTCTAACGCCCATGGGGAAGACTCTCCTTACTTTGATGGATGGAAGGAGTATGACGCTAATCCCTACCATCCAGTAGAAAACCCTTCTGGAATTATCCTAATGTCCTTGGCTGAGAACCAGGTACATATCTATTCATATCCCATCACTTCTTCAGAACAAGTTACCTCCAGTAGACAACCCTTCTGGAATTATCCAAATGGGATTGGCTAAGAACTAGGTACATATATATTCATATCCTATCATTTTTTCAAAACAATTTAGAGTGCTTCGAATTGGATGATACTTCCCATGTTTGGAATTACTTGCAGAAGTCATTTGATTTGCTGGAAATTTGGATCCTTGCTCATCCAAAGGAATCGATTGGCGCCGACGAGGGCGTGTAGAAGTTTAAGGAAATTCCTCTTTATCAAGATAACCATGGCCTTCTAAATTTCAGAAAGGTACACAATTGTAACAAAATTGGCATGTTCCCTACCAAGTTTGAATTTTATATCCTGGTAATCAAACCAACCGAATGTATTTGAATTCGAGTGTGTCTTTGCATGGAATTAAAGCTTATTAACTATGGTGAATGGTTTATGACGCAGTAAATTGTGATGTTCATGGAAGAAGTTGGAGGAGGAAAAGTGAAGTTTGAAAGAGGTAGAATTGTTCTTACTGCAGGCGAGGTGTTGAAATTCTGTCTAGCTAACCTTGGAGAAGCCTTTCTAGTACCAAGTTTTTCTATCATACAAGCTTTTGTTCCCAATCTTCTTTTTTATCTTTTTCTTTCTCAACCTTCTTCCACTATTCAATCTCTACCTCCATGGATGTTCTTTCATCTCTACCATTTGTACTTTAATGGAAATTATCTTCTGAAGTAATTGGTTTTTCTTTCTGTTAAAAAACCAAGGGGAAGCACAATCAGCTTAACAAAGTCACTATAAAAAAAGGGACAAAATCACGTTACTAAACAACACAAAACAAGCAAACAAAACCTTCAATCCTGAATATGTTGCAGGGATACCTTCTAGATTCATGCTTTTTTTTGCCAATTTTGATGCAGTCACTTAGTGTTGTTTTACCAGTTCCATTAGAGTTTAGCATTGATTTATTTGTATTTTGCATTTTTTCTTAGGATGCATCCAGATTCTATGGACTGTTGGTAGATTCAAAGACACCTCGAAGTAACACAATCCTGAGTTTCTCTCCTAGCCTTTAGAAAATAAATTAGGTTTCCGATGGTTTCTAACTTACTGTTTTAAAAAATGTGAGACTGTCGTACCAAATGGGAATATGCCTCTGACCCACTCAACACAAGGATATGCTTCAGGAAAAGACTAATGACTAATCAATTAAACTAAAATTCAATTATACCAAGTTCAGCAGCCTACAATGCATCCCTGGGAGGGGATCCCCTTAACAAATATATATATACAGAACATAGAAGTCAAACCCAAAACTTCTTCCGTTACAACATTTCCAAGTCAAACCTAGGCCCTTTTCCCATGGATACGCCTAGCAGGCTCAATGTCCTTAGGCATAATGGTCACCCACTTGGCATGAATGGCACACAAGTTGATATCTTCAAAGAGACCGACGAGGTAGGACTCAGCTTCCTCCTGAAGAGCTAAGACTGCATGACTCTGAAAACGCAGGTCCATCTGCAAAATAACAGAACAATAATTAGATAACAAGATAGATCCATAATTCAGCGATAAATGACAGTTTGATAGTTTTTTTTACCATATCGCAGTAAAAGATGCAATACCTTGAAATCCTAGATATTTCCCTAACAATCATTTGAAAAGGAATCTTTTGAATTAGCAACTCTGTGCTTCTTCTCAAAGGATTTTGTAGAGCATAATAACAAAGATACACAAATGTATAATAACAACAAGCAACATAATAGTCATCTGGAAGCCATGGCTTGTACATAGAGTAATAGAAGACGCTGACTAGAAGAGGAGAATAGATTTTTTTGAAGCTTGAAAATCTGATTTGAACATGATTTGAATAAATAATTTAACCACACTGAAATATATGAAATATTGTTGAAATACAAACAAAAGAAGAAAGATACTTACCATCTAAGAAGAGGTGCAACCAATTGTACACCGTCCAAACTCATCCCCATGGAACTGGTTGTGTGATTCATGGTCTAGATAATGGCGGCATTGAGGTGTGCATCCTGTCATTGGATTCCCTTAGATAAATAACCAATTGTTTGTTGGAAATAGACCAGGAGGTAGTTAGAATCATATTGGAACACAAAGTGGACATATGGAGCAGCCATGATCTGTTTGAACTAGTGGATGCGTATTTTGATAACAATTTACAAACCCTAGATTTTTTTACTGTGCTCGAGAATTGCTTGAGAAAGGACATGGATAACCAAATGATTATTCAAAATTCCTTTCAACAAATTCCACCAGGAGTACAGCCTTCAGAGGCCCAGGGTAAGAAAATGTCGGGAGCCCATTCTATGAAGATTTTTTTAAGCATTTCGACCTTGTTTATGGAAGGCACATGCGAATGCTAGAGAAGCTGCAATTGTTCAGGAGGAAGCTCAACATATTTCCCTGGGCTTTTATCATAGAGGGTTTGAAGCAGCATATAATAGTAGAGGAGGTAGTAAGGGAAAAGGCGTCGAGCACACTGCCATTATTAGTCAATAACACCAGTCATTAGAGAGAATTTGAGGTAAAAAAATGGCCTCCTACGAGATGTACTAAAAAAGTATGAGATATATTAAAATATTATGAGTTAGGATTTTTATGGGGTAGGTATATCTGACAAGTCACCTCCTACACTATTTTCTATGCACAATATAAATAATCATGGTTGAGTTACTTTTCAAAATTCACTAGAAATAAAATTAGTAAAATAACTCTACATTGATGTGACTAAGATTCATTGTAAATTTCCAAAAAATTAATGTCCTTTAGCATTTATTTCTCTTGAACTTGCAAATGAAATTAAATAATAAAAAACATTTTTTAAAAGCTATTTTTTTAATTTATGTTGATTTTTTATATTTAGTATTTTTCTCATCAATTTAATATAATGTGATTTAATTGAAATTTTATTTACATGTAAAATTTTAATAATATTATTATAATCCACATTTTATTATTATTATTACTCTTTATTCATTGAATTTATATTGGTAAATCAATATCAAAATCATAAACTTTTTGGGGATATTTATTTTATTGTAAATGAATGTTATAGTTAAGTCTCTCATAGAAAATAATATAAGACTTAATTTATTCTTAAAAATTGAGTAGTAAAAATATATAGATTAATTTAATTTAATTTACTATCATTCATGAATTTATTTTATATGTATAACTAACATACCTTTTTCATATTAATATCATTCATGAATTTAATTTATTTTAAAAGTATGAGTATATATATGGGTCATTCCACGAAGGTGGTTCACCATTTTTGGCTCACGGGAGCCAAAAAGATTGTTTTTCGAACCCTCGATCGAGCAATAGCTCGATCGAGGGCTTGGTTAAACCCTCGATCGAGTTATTGCTTGATTGAGGGTTTGAGACAGAAAAAATAAAAATAAAAACAAGGCCTGGTCGGTCGGCTGGGCCCTGTTCGAAAGTGACAGTGCAGAGACACAAAAAGGACAGGACGAACGCCCTCGACCAAGCATCCACATCCAAGTCACGACGCCACGCCCTACGCCCAAATCTACCTCACCATGGCTTCTAATCCACCAGGTAAGTGGAATTCAACCTGTCATTTGTTTTTAAAAAAAACTTAAATTTTAAATTTTATTTGTTTTGCTATTTGTTTTAATAAAAAACGTAAATTTTATTTAGTTTTTATCAATCTGTGTGAATGTAACCATTGAAAATAAAAAACCACCATCGAAACCAAAAACCATTGAAACTAAAAACCATTCTTTTTTGTGTACAAAAACCATTGAAACCAAATACCATTTGGAAAAAAAAACAAAACAAAAAACCATTCCAAAACATTTTTTTGTTTTAAATTTATGTTGTATTTATTTTTTTAAATTATTAATATTTTTGTTTATGTTAACCAATAGCATTTCACTACATAAATGCTACTGGTTTTATTTTAAAATGTGTTTGGACAAGCAAAAATGCTGCCCATTTTTTTCAATCCTCTGAGAATGCCAAGAGGATTGAAAAAAAAATAATCATATTAGGTTGCCGGTTTAACAAAAACCATGAACATTAAAAAAACTCAACAACACCATAGTGACATGTAGAAAACTCTTTTGGTCTCCATCTATAACCTCAGATTCAATGTTACTTTGGAAAACGACCTACAATTTCTCTAATGGAAAATCCATAATTAAGTAAGTAGCATCATTATTATTAATTTATTTAATGATATGAAGTTTCATTTTTATTTTTTATCACATAATTATCATGTATATTTTTATAGTTATACATAATATCATATAAATGTTTATATATAATAAACATCTATATTTTTTTTTTTAATTTTTTAATAATATATATTATATAACATTTTAAAAATAAATATTTAAATATTACAATTAAATTTAAATATGTTTATTAAATTCAATATTTATTAATATAATTATATGTTAATATAAACTAGAAATTTTATGTTAATTTAAATTATAAATATTTTGAAGTTAAAAAAAATTATTTTCTTAAAATCAGAGCTTAGGCCTAATACCGCAATAATCATCACATTAAAAGCTATCTAAACACATTTAGGTGCATACAACATGTCCATATCAAGATGACAAAAGCAAGCGCACCAACATCTTATATTATTAAGATTTGGACATACTCCCTTTGCCATGGTCTAAATGTGATAATATAATATGTCAATTTTTAGGTATTTCTTTAGTTGATATGAATATATCAAAATATATCTCATATATATATTAATTTACAAATCTTTAATCTTATCAAAAAACCATTTAATCATATATATATAATGATGATGATTTCTATTGATAAAAACTCATTTACAACATAAATAAAAATGGCGTTCCTAGAGGGAAACCATAGCACTTATAGAACTTGAGTTTATCAAAGCTATTAAAACTACCTAGCAAGTTGATAGGTTTATAATCATTGCCAAGATAACAATGAAAAACAAAAAAATCATGGGACCCTAAGAAACCCCTAATCATGATGTTCATAAGAAACACAAACAACAAGTATATGTTCTAGAGGAGCTAGTTCATACACATTGTATGTGTTTTTCTTGATGAGGAAATCCACCTAGGTCTCTACTTGATCCAATAGGGATAATCCTTTGTAATGTCATGGTAAAAAACAAACGAGTAACCTAGTTGGTGAAGGAGAGGATAGGCTAAATTGATTTTGTTTCCCTGCACCTCCTATAATGAGAATTAATAATGAGAATTAATAATGAGAATTAGAGAGAAATGCATAGAACAACTCCGACTAGGGAAACCAGAGAAGTTGCAAGGTTGGGTAAAGTTGACCACCATGCAAATTCACCAATTTATCCACCGAAGGGAGTGAAATCATACTGTCATTTTGAACCTTCTAGAATTCCACTTCCCACTTCATGATGGCCACACTAACCACTGTAGTAAACTCCATATACACAAACTAGGAGATGATGATGAAAATGTAGCGGAGAGGAAAGAAACTAGGAAAGAGAGGGTAACCAAAATACCATAGAGAGAAAAGATGCATGGGGATTATTCTCAATACCTAGTACATTACATAAAAACTTAATATTAGTCGACAATGTTGATCCTCTTTTTTTATGGTCTTTGTTGGGACCAAATTCAAATCCTAAGTGATTTTGATGGAAGACTAACCCCATGTCATGGCCTCTTAGATAAAGGAAATTGTTTGTAATTAGTGGTTTTCCCATCGAGGGTAGTAAATAAACATTGTTCAAAAGAAAAATCTACTTTGTTTACTAGTGGTAAATAAACATTGAAAATACTCATGCCACCTCTTGACCCTCAACTAGTAGATCTGTCCCTACAAGATATTGAGAATATATCATTCTAAAAATAGTTTAGTTTCCCCCCCACATCCCAACCTCTAATCCTAGTCCAGGTGTGACATTGAGGACTTTATCTAATAAATCCAACTATTATTAATGAATATATGTATCCAACATGCTCACATGATTTGAATGTGACCACCACGTTTTATCCCTAAAGATGTTGCACTAGCTACCGCTTGAAACCAAACACCATCCTAATTCTCAAGGGCATGTGTTGTCACAGATTTGTTTCAAGGACACAATTAATCATGTGACCCTTATCTAAACAGGAAGAATCTATCACTGCTAAATAACAACTTTTCTATGTTGCCTTAACAACATTGTACTTTACCTCCATTCACACAACTCCTCAAATCCAAGACACAAATTAATTCTCTACCATGTAGATTAGCCACACAAGACAAACCATCTTTTAATTAGCAGACGGTTTGCCTATTCCTTCCTCCTCAAGAGAGATGACCTCTTGGCACCTTGTGGGAGTTTTGATGTGGGTTTTCTTGCTGCCACTACTGTCATTTTAGCCACAAGCCACTAAAGCCCACAAAATTGGGGCATAAAAAATACTATGTATTTCCCAACAATTGCCTCAACAGACCTTTAACGTTGGTAACTTTCATTAAAATGAAACAACACATGTCTATACATTTGCTTGTGAAATTAAAGCACATTAGATCTAATTGAACAAGTAAATCAATTACAAGATGAAACTCATAAAATAAGTGTAAACAGTGCAAAAGGCTTGCAACAGTGCTCTATTGAACTCAGAATGATAGAATACAATACAATACAGTAACAATGATTGAGCAATTCGAATTAACAAAGGAGGTCATTCAAATATACTGCATGGAATAGCTTGGCTCCAACTAGGATTCCTCATCATCAAATCAGTGGAGTCATCAATACACAAGTAACGGTCAACTAGGTGTCAAAATGAGTCTAACTGAGTGTGGTAGGTGTAACTGGCACATGTAGGCACTACCTGAATGAAGGAGGTTTAGTGGAGGGCGCATGAGGAGCTAACTGGAGTCAGAATAGGTAGTCTAGTCTCACTGGAGGTCCATCGGAGTGACACAGTCACTTGAGAGTCAATATAGCCTGAAATCAAGGAAAGATCTAAAGATAACTCAACTAACTGAAGTGCAACTGAATGGTAGGTGAGAGAGGGTTCCTTTCACAAGTGGTAGGTGCATGCAGGGTGTACTAAGCACTAGTAGGGATAAAACTGAGTTGAAGGAAGCTCTCGGGTGCTGGTAGACTGGGGACAAGGTGTTGGAGGCATCAAATGGGTGAATGGGATGCATGCATGCAAAGTACATATCTAAATGATGAGATATCCTAACACCCCCCCTCAAGCTATACTATGATGTAAAAAATAAAATATAGGGCCCTGGTAACTGAGACCAAAGGTCACCCCAATACAATAATAATCCAAATAAATAACAGTTCATGAACCGAGGAAATGGAGAAAACCTCATGGGAAAACCCCCCCCTCAAAATGGATTGTAACACACCAAAAGATTTAATTGCTCCAAACTCAAGCAGATATATCTGGAGGTATATTACTATTGGGAGTAAATGGATCATGCTCCAAAAACATGTGCTTGAATTCTCCATCAGTTGATCCAAGCAAATGTGGAGACTTTATGAAGTTTCTCTTCATACAAAAAATGGTGAGAACAAATCTGAAAATATGGGGATGATCCTGGAACCTATGATGTGAACCAAGTGAGGTAGGAATAGCTCCAATCAGATCAAATAGATCTTGAAACTTGAACTTCTTATCAATAGAAGTTAAATCAGCTCCAATATTTGACAAATGGTTTCTTGAGATATCCTTTGAACCAATAGGGGTGAGATCCAAACCAAAATCAGAAAAAATTGCATGAGAATTGAACTCAGGTGAATGGTAGTGCTCTTCATCTTCAGTAAAACTCTGATAAACTATGCAAATGATAGAACACAAGTTTATAGGAGGCATGCAATCAAGGCGGACAAATGCTTCACCTCCAAAATCATATCTTACCTCCAAAACATCAAGTAGATCATTATTCTGCATGCCGGAAAACTCATGTGAAAGAGAGGATTCAAGAACCTCTTCGGAATCTAGAGTATGAGCTGGTTTATCTTGCTCAGAATTCGAAATAGAAGACTTTGAGAGAAAGAGTGTTGAATCTACAGTTTCTTCTTCATCTTGAAAAATGGATGAGGCCAAGACATAATCAGAGAGAGCACACAAGGAGATCTCACTGGGCTTGTTCTCCAAAAGGATAGCATGATCCTCTTCTTCTTGCTTTCCAAATTCTCTATTGAGTTGGGCCCATAGATCTCTTGGATTTTAAGCAGTAGTACTGAGGGAGCGCATACAAGGAGACATAGCAAGACATATTGTCCCAAAAGCTCTGTCACAATCATTAAGCCAAT
This sequence comes from Larix kaempferi, assembly GCA_027924585.1. Lineage (NCBI taxonomy): Eukaryota > Viridiplantae > Streptophyta > Pinopsida > Pinales > Pinaceae > Larix > Larix kaempferi. The sequence goes on from BSBM01000619.1 coordinate 3,872,791, forward strand.
CATTCTCCTCTTCATCGGAATCAAAATCTCTTGTAATACCAATGCACACATAAAAAAGACATTGTCTCTTCAAACATGCTATCATCTTTGGTTTCCATTCATCATAGTTGAATGGAGTAAGAAGATTTTGTGAAGAAGAATATTCCATCTCTGCAATAGCAAATGCAAATGGAGGAAGTAAAAAACCTGCAAATCACAAGTAGACAAGAACCATTATAGAGCAATAGATGCAACTGTAGAAAGTGCTGCAATTGCAGAAAACTGCTGCAAAGTGAGCAAAAATTGCTCAATCTTCATGAATAATCCATGTAGAAAAGAAGTCTTGTCCTTGCCATGGATCTGATACCATGTGAAATGAAAGCACAACAGATCTAATTGAACAAGTAAATCAATTACAAGATGAAACTCAGAAAATAAGTGTAAATTTTGCAAAAGGCTTACAACAGTTCTCTATTATGATCAGAATGTTAGAATACAATACAATACAATAACAATGATTGAGTAATTCGAATTAACCAAGGAGGTCATTCAAATATATTGGATGGAATAGCTTGGCTCCAGCTAGGAGTCCTCATCATCATATCAATGGAGTCATCAATGCACAAGTAACGGTCAACCAGGTGTCAAACTGAGTCTAACTAAGTGTGGTAGGTGTAACTGGCACATGTAGGCACTAATTGAATGAAGGAGGATCAGTGGAGGGTGCATGAGGAGCTAATTAGAGTTAGAATAGGAAGTCTAGTCTCGCTGGAGGTCCATCGGAGTGATACAGTCAGTTGAGAGTCAATCTAGCCTTAAATCAAGGAAAGATATAAAGATAACTCAACTAACTGAAGTGCAACTGAGTGGTAGGTGAGAGAGGGCACCTTTCGCAAGTGGTAGGTGCATGCAAGATGCACTAAGCACTAGGAGGGATAAAACTGAGTGGAAGGAAGCTCCCGGGTGCTAGTAGACTAGGGACAAGGTGCTGGAGGCATCAAACTAGTGACTGGGATGCATGCAAAGTACATATCTGGATGATGAGATATCCTAACATTGCTAAACAGATCTACATGCTTGTCAATTTCATGTGAAAGTACTAATCACACTCTTCTTTAACAAGCCACACATATCCCATGCTCCATTTGAACATTCTTATTGGATTTACACAACCTCTTCAAATATACGGTTACTTTAGGATGTGGTAGGTAGAGTCAACTTGTATCCCTAGGTGCAGATACATCAAACAACCCACACTATCTCTTGGTTTGGTTTGGATTCTCATGTGGTATGTCTCTCAAGCCAACACACAAACAACCCTTCCATTCGTTGATTCATTCTCATGTATGTCAATAGATTTAGAGCATTGTGGCTCTCTATAATCATTCCTCTACTATAAAATTCCTATCCTATCAAATTCGACTCATCATTCAAAATATTGGAAATATCATAAATTATAATCATTCACTCACTCATGTCATGCACTCACTGCTTATCTTTGCTTTGCTTAGCCATTAAAAAACTTCTTTTGTTGTTCTGGTTAAATTTAAAAGGTAGATGTTCTGCTTAGCCATGTAGCGAGCCCCGGCTCACTTAGGCTTGATTCCATTTCCCCTCCATGCCATACTTGTATGTCGTCGCAACAAGTGTTGAATGACTAAATTTGATGCCCAGGCCCCTATGATGCTAGTGCTGCTAATAAAAATGATATCGAAAGTGAAATTGGAAATTGAAACTGGAATTGAAATGTAAATTTGAAATTGAAAATGAAAATGATATTGATATTGGAATCTGATATTGAATTTGAATTTGAATTTTGAAATGAAATTTGAATTGAAAATTGAAAATTGAAATTGAAATGAGAAATGAAAATTGAGAATTGGAAATGTAATTAGAATTCCAATCGAAATTGAAACTTGGAATTTGAAATTGAAACTTGGAATTTGAAATTGAAATTTGAATTTGAATTGTGAAATTTGAAATAGAGTTTGAAATTTGAATTGAATTTGAAATTTGAATTTGGATTTGAAATGCGAAATTTGAAATTTGAATTTGAATTTTAAATGTCAAATTTGAAAAAGAATTAGAATTAGAAATTGAAATGTGATGTAGAGAGTTTCGAAGAGAGAATTTCATTGCTTTGTGCTACACGAAGCACGAGAGGATCTGATGTCTCCCAAGAGGGTGGTCATCGACAGCGCTCCCATTCACCGAGGAGTGCGGCTACACTGGGGTCGGCTTTGACTGGTAATAACAGCAGGAGAGCTAGTGTGTCAGTTCATCTCGACGACCTACATGTTGACCCCCAAGTGGGTGATGCACGGCAAGACTTGAGTGCATCAAGTGCATTAGGTGCATATTTTTTGTTAGATACATTTTTAGTAAATTTTTAGTATATAATGCATTGAATTTTGGTTGCAAGTTATAATATATATTTTTAGTAACATTTGTGTTTTGGTTTGGATCGCAGGTGACCCATCAGGGGGATCGTACGACGATGAGGTCCCAAGCATCACTCTCGTTGATATCACTACCTAGCGAGAGTGGTTACACTCATGTGTGTGAACATTGACGGAGGATTCTCCCGCACGACGATCTTTATTCATGATGTTATCAGCAGTGGATGAGATGTTGGCCCTCTACAAGAGGGTGAGACCTCTTAGTGACATTTGGCATCATTCATGCCATTGGAGGAGATGGGATGTCATTGGGATCCACAAATGGGAGGATGTCAAAGTCACCATAAAAGAGCATGACATCAACGTTACTTTGTTCGACAGCCCTCTCGACCGCCCTTCTGGTCAACCGCTTAGACTAAATGAGTTTAAGTTGAAGGCCACTGCACCATATCTATATGATAGATTCGTCAGAGCATGGGGCATGTTCCCCCACCATGACTAGGTCCCATTGTACTTTGCAAAACATACTTATGCAGAGTTTGTTTTGAATATGCACCCAGATTACACCAGCACAACGTCCGAGTTCTTTGGGGCTGGTAGGGGACACTCTTACCAACATCCTGGAGCTTAGAGAGACCCTGCCTTCGTGCCACCCCCTCCGAGGTTGATACCATTTCCAGACAGGACAGTTATCATGTCGATGGACGTGGCACAATCATCCCAGCTTGTTGTAGAGGCTAGACATGACCTAGCAGAGTCGTTGTTCACTGCCATGGGAAGTGCTGTGCATGGAGAGGCATCTAGACCACCCTATGCACCTGCAGAGCCAGAGATAGAGTATGTCGATAGTGGCATGCTCAAGAGTTTGGATGGCGAGGCCTTACTAGGGTATGCTGAGTCATCCCGAGATGCATACTTTGAGTTGTATCATAGATGCGTTGCTCCACGATAGGTATAATTTTGTACAATTATGTATATATGGTCTTCATGTTACATCATATTATACATGTCGTAAATTGAATGGTTAATAATACTTAAGGGAGTTGTATTCTATTGCTCCATGAAGAGGACCACATTCATGGATCAACTCTTTGCTAGTGAGCCATTGGTTGGTCCATCTGCTCGTCCCAATTCGTGGACGACAGGGAAAAGTAAAGGGCATTTCTCTTGATGATAGACATGAGGACCACGAAGGTCCTGACTAGCCGGGTCTAGACACAGAGGTGAGTTTTAATTTATGTTTCAAATCATGTTATTTAATCACATTTAGTAATTTATTTTTGTACTTTATGTTTCAATTTTTGAATTATAACTTAAATTATGTTTTAGTTCTAAATTTTAATAAATCTAACTTATTACATCTAAAGGAATATTACACAGGCAACACTATGGGTGGGTGTCAACGTTGCAATGGATTTCACATATGATTGGGATGTCGCTCACGCATGTGGTCCTGATGAAGGGCCATCTACCTAGATTCCTACCCAGATGTCGGATATCACGATTAACTCGACAGAGATCGAGGAATTCTTTCATAGTTTATCGCCTCAGAGCTAGCATCGGTCTACTACACACAAAGGCAGCCACAGGGTCGATTAAGGGCCTCGTGGGGGTAGTGTCCAATGAGTTGATGATCTATACATTTCCATGTTTTGAATATTTTCATATTTTATATATTTTCATGTTTTGGATGATCTATGTATATGTTTTCATGTTTTGGATATGGATTTCTATCATTTATACATGGACTTTTATCGTATATGTACTTTGGATATGGACTTTTTGGATATTTTGTTACATATTTTGTATATTTTATCATATTGATGCCTTCAAGTGTATTTTGTATCTGATTTGAAATCAATCAAGTTTTTTATATTACATATGGATATAGTTATTACAGTTACAAATTTATGTTTTGTCATATCAAATGCAAATTTAATGTGCAGTGATTGCAATATAAAATTTCAATCTCGATGTGTAGTTACAATTTAGTTCAATTTAAAATGCAAATTTCGACTACATTACAGAACATCTTCCAAAATTTAGAATTGAATATATACATTACAATTTAAAGTTGAAATTACAATTCCAATTCAATTACAATATAACATTTCAAATTTAGTGTGTAATTTCAATTCCAAATCAATTACAATTTAAAAGCTCATTTTCAACTACATTACAATTGCATAAATAAAACCAAATTTAAAATTAGAATACATTTGAAATTAAAAAATAAAATTACAATTACATCATGTTGTATACACATTACAATTCAATTACAATTTACACATTCCAATTCAATTACAATTTAAAATTAAAATTTCAAATTTAATGTGTAATTTCAATTGAAAATTCAATGTGTTGTTCCAATTTAAAAGTTCAATTTCAATTACGTTATAATTGCATTTGAAATAATTTTTTTTAAAATTAGATACATGCACAATCTAAAATTTAAATTTTACAATTTTACATTGTATAGATGTATTTTAAATTCTCAATTACATTACAATTGTATTTGAAATCAAAATTTAAAATTAGAATACATTTGAAATTATAATTGCATTATGTTTACACATTACAATTCAATTACAATTTCCACATTCCAATTCAATTACATGCAAAATTTAATGTGTAATTTCAATTGAAAATTCAATGTGTTGTTGTATACAAGAATGTTTTTGTCCATTGAGAGTGTGAAATATCCCTTGAGACAAAATTATCTAATTACAACCAACGAATGATTGATTGATGCCATTTTGGTATTGTTTGTGATAGATTTCTATCAAATTCAAAAATATTTGGTGTAATAACAAGTTCTATTGTATGTAGGTGATGTTTATGTTCTTTTCTTATAAGTGTGTGCTCTAATCTAGATGAAAAGAAAAAAAACCACCAAATCTTCTTTAAAACATATGATACTTAGTATTATGTTTCTTCCTTTTATTTAGAAATCATTTGAAGGGTGGTGTTTGTGCTAATAACAATGGAGTATTATGCATCACCTCATTTTTTAATCCACACAGTCATTTAAGGTTTTAAGAAAGGAACAAATTGTTATGTCAAATTCTTGCCAACTTTCATTATTACTTTTTCATGTCTATCAAAAACAAATGCATGTACAAGTTGTGTTTTGGTTTGATAATTGAGGTATTTTTGTGCAAGCAAGGCCATATAATACTAACTAATTTCCCTCAAAGAGATTCCATGCCTATGCGTGCAAAACTGCATGATAAAGATGGTTTTTGATGCATGCAATCCAAAAATTGAGAAGGTTTGATGGTTAGAAATTATAGTGAATGTTTGTGAGTTGTGCCAACAATGGGTATTGTTTGCATGAAAATATATTCAAGGATTATGTGTAAGTTCCCTTTAGTTGAATTGTACCCTCTATCTCCTATGTTATATTCTATGCAGCACCAAGTGCCAATATTTTTATTAAATGGAATGAAGAGACACAAAAACATTTGGCCCTAACTTTTATATGTTCAATAACAAAACTAATTTATTATTGTTGAATGAAACATTTTTTCAATACATTGGTATTTGATAATATTTTTATATAATTGATAATGAAATACAATGTAATTGATGTTGAAATACAATGAATGGATTGTAATGCATATAATTTTGCATTTGAAATCAAAATTTAAAATTAGAACACATTGTATAATTTACAAGTTTACATTGTATAGATGTATTTTAAATTCTCAATTACATTACAATTGTATTTGAAATCAAAATTTAAACTTAGAGTGTATATTACAATTTAAAATTGAAATTTTACAATTACATTATATTTTCTAACATTACAATTCATTTATGTTCAAGTGTATTTACATTGGAGCACCATGACCCAATTTTCACAAAAGCCTCCCATCTAGTATTTTTATTCTTGACATTAAAGCATCTACAAAAATACATTTATAAAACAACCTCCACAAAATCTCCAAAAAAATGTTACACAAGACAACATGAAAACTATGTCAATGATGCAAGTGGCATACATGTAACAAATTCATCTGGCCAATGGGTTATAGGAATGCAAGTCTCCATAACACGATCATGGTCAACTTCTGTCATCTTCCATCTCTTTGGCTCACCTCTCTTCACCTTGATTTGTGTTAGATGTATCCGAGTTGCCACCACCAAATGACTATATTGACATGATATATATTCAGGCATAAAATATTTGTAAATAATATGCGCACCCTGTTTTTTCACTCTTTCAAAAAAGTGTCCCATTAGAACCATGTCTCCAGTTTGGTATGTGAAGTCTCCATCTTGGTAGGGTCGCACCAACCTACTTTTTATTTTCGTGCATCGCATCAAATAATATGCCACATTTTCTCGGTTGTGGGGGGGTGCAATGACAATGAATACATCACCTACAAGATACATTACAAATATTATTCAAATGTCCTACGTGCATTTCTACAACACTTGTATATTTGTAATATATAATGAACTAATTAACTTAATGAAGTCTCTTCTACCTTCCTTAACCATATCAGAAACTTGATCATGATCTAATGAGACCATTGTCTCTTCAGTGTGCATCTCTTTCCATGTTGGAATTGGATGTGGGCCCTTTGGATTAAGAGAGACATATTTCCATGTTTTCACATATACATCATTTTCACAATGATCAAGCCCGCATCCATTTGCATCAATGCAAAAATTGCAAAAACAAGCATACTTCCTCATTTCAATGGAAAATATGTCACCCATGTCTTTAGTTCGAACATAATGCAATTCCCTCGTACCATTATGGTCTCACAATACCATGGCATGGATCTATTCACATCTCCAAGGGAAACATCCCAAAAGAACCTTTATGGAATTCAGTTTTTCATATGTAAATTCCTATTGAGTATGTGTTCTTTTGGAAATGATGATATTGAATGTTATTAGCTTGTTAATTGTGTTTGGAGTTTACTGCACATCGGCCTTGCTTGTTCGCGACCTTGATGTCCCAAATGACGTGTGCACCAATCAACTACTTCTGTGGAACATTTGAGTCGCGTTGCACCATGACTCATATGGTACCTCCGAAGTGCTCGTTTCACACATGCACCTGCTCCATCATGTTCACCCTTTCCATCCTCTGTTTCAAAAAAGCTCCAGGTGTGTTAGATTGCTATCTCTTTGTGAAGGTGACTCAACCAATAAAATGAGCATGCCGATTTGAATTTCCCTGCACACCCATCTGACCAAATCCAATGTTTAGCAAATGATACGCCTCTCTTCCTAAATGAATCATAAATCAACCCAAAGCAGTGTTGAACGAACAATGTGTCATGCTCACGATCATCACTAACATAAAAATGGTACTCCTTGATCACTTCACGTGAATGAGAAGTGCTATCCCTACCATCAATGCTTTCCTGAGCATGTATGTACAATACATGTGCGAAGATAGACACCTGGTCGGAGTGATAGTACTCACTCTGTATCTCTCTCTGAGGAGCACTAGTGTGGTTATCCGCAAAGTCTACCACTGATAAGATTGTGCCCGACTCAAATACCTCAGGAGAATGTTTGAATTCTGAAGCTTGCCACCTGGACCTATGGGAGTGGTTTATGTATTTATAAATCGGTGAATCCACGAATATCGTTCACCAATTTTGGAGGATAGAATGGAAAAAAATTGTTTTTCGGACCCTCGATCGAGGTATTTTAGAGCCCTCGGTCGAGGTTTTAAAAGCTCGATTGAGGGTTTTAAAAGCTTGATCGAGGGTTTTAAAAACCTCGATCGAGGGTTTTAAAAAACCTCGATCGAGGGTTTTAAAAAACCTCGATCGAGGGTTTTAAAAAACCTCGATCGAGGGTTTTAAAAAACCTCGATCGAGGGTTTTAAAAAACCTCGATCGAGGGTTGAAACAAGACCTCGATCTAGCTTTTCAAAAGCTCGAACTAGCTTTTGCTTGATCTAGCTTTTCAAAAGCTCGATCGAGCTTTCCAAAAACATAAAAAGGCTCGTTTTAGCCCCTCAATCGAGCAAATGCCTCGATCGAGGGTTTTAAAATACCTCGATCGAGATATTGTTAAACCCTTGATCATGGTGTTGTTAAACCCTCGATCAAGGTATGTTAAAACCATCAATCGAGGTATTTTAAAACCCTCGATCGAGCAAATAGCTCGATCGAGGGCTTAAAAAACAGGCCGAGATCCCTTTTCACTGCAGAATGAAAGTTTCTTCTACCTTCCACATAGATAAATTATGTCATTAAATGCTCATTAATGACAGGACTTGATACCATTGGATTCTTCAATGAATCCTCTATCAAGATATATAAAATTTATGAATTTTTATCTTCATATGTCTTCTGTTTCTAAATTTCTACTAAAACTTGCCCTAGAAAACCCCGCCGACAACTTCGATTGAGCTCAAAGATAAATTCACAACATTCAAAATACACATCCAAAATTTTTGAAAAAATACACAAGCCCTAGATAAACGCGTCCTCTTGGAAAGGGTATTTTTAGTTTTTCAAATTATGTAAACAATCAAACGATTTCATGCACGAACACACATGTGTGCAAAATTCAATTGAAATATTCATTGGTTAGTTTCGAAAAATAATAATAAATATAATTTTTCGAGAAAAAATAAAAGAAAAATATGTAAGCCCTAGTGCATTTTGTCTAGATCATGTTCACATATTTAATTTTTTAAAATTATTAATTTAACGTTAAATTATCGTGCAAGAACACAAACTACTTGTTAATTGCTCTTCAAATTTTTAAGTACACACGTTTCATTAAATGAAAATTCGAAACAATAAATGACATTGGTATATTTCGAAAAAAATATCATTGGAAAGCCAACATAATTCTCTACATTTCGTTTTTCAACCGCATGTCAAAATTCATTTGGAAAATATGAGTTTCGAGGGCTTCAATTTATTACATGGATAAAATTTACGTTTTTCACCGTCATATTTGGCCAAAAAGAGTTACCCATCTTCATGGAATCACCCAAATATGACTTTGAAACTTCTCCATGAAATATGAAACAAGAATCTCATCCTCGAGCAAGTCGATCCTCTTAGATGGCACAGATGAAGAAGATGATGGATTCATGGAGACATACTCGTACCTCTTCCACTCAACTGTGATATCTGACAATCCATGGTGTGGTGGATTGATAGGAAAGTTCCTATGGAACAATGTCAAGTCACCGCATTCATGGCATTTTCTCCCACCTACACACCTCTTATTGAAAAACACATGTTTAGGATTCCTGTTGCATAGTATCATACAAATAAAATCTTGCACTATGTGACGAGATAGTACATCATTCCAGTGCCTTTTGCAAAAATCCAGAAATGTGTCATAGTATAGTTCAAATTCAATGTGGTAGCAGTAGCAACAAGTGTCGTGATACATATTCGTCCTAATATACCACGGTTTCAATTTGTTGAACATGTTAAATGATATTTGAACTCCAAGATTGGTTTCTTGGAATTCCTCGTAAAGTGCAACTCCCGTCATCTCCAGCACATGCTTACAGTGCTCCTGATAAATGCCTAGGGATAAACATTGCCGCAGGACATGCTTTCGATCTGGAATAGCATGATAATGACTATCCCAAAACTCTATCACCTTCTCTCTAATGCCTACTGCCATTCTGCCTCGATAGGGTTCCCAACAAATAAGAGCCCAACAAGAAGCTTCATCATTTTCATCTATCCGAACCCTGAATTTAGTATATTTGAGCAATGTTATTTTTGAAACATTGAGCAATGATGCCATTGTTGATACCATTCGATTTCTTGAGGTGCTTTGTGCCACAAGAGCCATTGTAATTTCCCTACAAGTAGCTCGAATATAATTGTTTCTTGATTTTCCAAACGAAGATAATGTAGTTTTTACATTTTCTATTTCATTCTCACATGTCTTTTGAAAACCCAACAAGTTTGTGGCATGTTTCAATTTTTTTTGTTTTATCAACCCATGTAGGATTTGAGCTTGTGCCATCATTGAATGTTGTTCAAAATTTGACTTGATTATGTTACTGACATGGTCTCTAACTCTCTGACTAGGGATCAAGTTCCCAATCTCTTCTTGTGGAGAAACAACTGCACAATCCTCTAGAAAATTTCCACCCCTTCCAACCCCACTGCCACTCCCAATTATACTTTCAATGTGAGAGGGAAAGGTGTCATGTGATTGCTGATCAGGATCATAAGGGGGCACAGGGTCATGTTACTCTTGATCACCATGATGTGATGTCTGACCATAATCTCTCCCTACATAACATGTAAATTAACAAATTGAAAATTGGTTACTTGATAGTTGTACATTGAACTTTACAATTGCTAGTAACTTGAAATTTGATGTGGAAATTGAAAAATTGAAAATTGTGTGTAAATTGAACTTTCCAACTAATACATTTAGCTTGAGAATTGTTCTAAGTAAAAATTGAAATTGCTAGTAACTTGAAATTTGAAATTGCTACTAAAGTTTGAAATTGCTTGTAACTTGAAATTGCTAACTTAATTACTTGAGAATTGTTCTAGAAGTAAAGTTTGAAATTGCTAGTAAAATTTGAAAATGCTTGTAACTTGAAATTGGTAGTAACTTGTACATTTAACCTTAAAATTGCTAGTAACTTGAAATTTGTTACATGTAAATTAACGAATTGAAAATTGCTAGTGACTTAAGAAAAATTCGGTACAAGTATTGAAAATACATTAAAACAAGAAAATTGTTTATAATTTAATTTCAAAATAACTAAATATGTACATGTAACTTGAAATTGTACATTTAGTTTGAGAATTGCTGGTAAAGTTTGAAAATGAAGTATATATATATATTTAACTCAAGATAATTATTAATAACTTGATACTTGTGCATTGAAATTTAAAATTGCTAGTATCTTGAAATTTGATGTAGAAATTCACAAATTGAAAATTGAGTGTGAATTGAATTTTCTAACTAATTATACATAACTATCAATTTAACTTGAAAATGATCCATTTAACGCGAAAATTGTTAAAATTTTTGAAATATAAATTATATACCTACTATAGGAAAAAAAAAGTTGACTTATCCCTACATTAATGCATAGAAAAAATTGGTACGTGAATTGGAAATACATTAACTATGAAAATATTTTGAAGTGTAAGTTGATTTGATTATAAACCTGAGAAATTTAAATAAATAGTCTCAAATAAAACACATTTCTCTCAAATTTACAACATTGCACCCATTAAAATCCTTATAGAAAATCACCCTCAAAGATTTTTGAAAATAGTTTCAACAAAAACACATATCTCTCAAATAAAAAATAGAAAGAATAAAAGATAATAAAATTCATAATTAAACCAATCTATGAAACTCTTGCTCATAATCTCCATAAATCAAACTCAATTTATATAACGCTTCACATATCAATGCAAGGTTGCAAACATTGCAAATAATTATTTCCAATTTGTCCTAACAAAATATATGATTCTAATCATTAATCTTATCACTTTAATTGAATTCAAAATTATTTTTATATTTGAATTTTTTACAATTATTATACTATCGTCATTTTATATATTTTTAAAATTATTATTTTAATATTGAATTTCAATTTTATTTTTAGTACATTAAAGTTCTTTATTATGTTATATTTATTGAAATTACATGTAATTCTATATATATTTAAATTATATTTTATAATTCATTAATACCATGAAGAAAAAATTCCAAAAATTATATTTTATTTATAATTTTAATTTTTTTAAATATTAAATTACCAATTCCATAATTTTAAAATACCATAAGAAAAACACAGAATTATCTTGGTGATGTCATGTTATGTAAATAAAAGTATGTGATAGATCGAACCTTTAAATACAATTTTTTTAAAGTAAACATTATAATTTAGCTCTTTGAACATTCATTTTTTTTCAAATATTCATAACTATGAAAATATTGCCAACTACCATAACTATGAAAATATTCATTCATTTGTTTTCAAATTGAATTTTCTAACTAATACATAACTATCATAATGTTCATTTCAAATAAAATGAGAGAAAGTTAAAATTATACATTAATAGTTATTTCAATCAACAAATGTTGAGACTTGGAGCTCATACTGACGTTATACATTTATATTTTTTTAACAAATAAAAAAACAAGAATTGAAATTATATTTAACTTGAAATTGTTAGTAGCTTAGAAAATTGCAATTACTTAAATATGTACATTTTAACTTCAAAATAGTGTCCAGGTGTACATTTAATTTGAAAATTATTCTAATAACATTGAAAATTGTTAATAACTTAGAAATTTGAAAATAGTTAATATGTACATACATTTTAACTTGAAAATAGAATCAAAGTGTACATTTCATTTGAAAATTGCTGGACAATAAAATTGAAAATTGTTAGCAACATTGAAATAATTTGAAAATTGTTAATTGTTAGAAACTTTGAAATAATTTGAAAATTGTTAATTGTTAGAAACTTTGAAATAATTTGAAAATTGTTAGCAACTTTGAAATAATTTGAAAATAGTTAAAAATATGTACATATTAACATGAAATAGAATCTAAATGTAGATGTTTAATTTGAAAATTGTTCCAATAACATTTTTTAGCCACTTGAAAATTGTCCATTTAACATAAAAATTGTTGCAAACTTTGAAATTTAAATAACAAATGGATGAAATAAATAAGAATTTATCATTACAAATAAATATGAAACAAATTAAATTATGAAATTTAGTTAAATTTATTGAATTTTTTTTACTAATTTTGTAAATTATGTAGCATGTTATTTAAATTATGGTAACATGTAATTCAATAATTTACCTTGGTTCTCCTTCAATGGAATTTGTTGCACCAAATGTGCATCTTCTTCTTCTCTCAAGCTTGCTCTTTGTTGTCTCATTCGTTCTCTATTCCTCTCACGCTCTTCATTGTCATTTTGTTGTCTAGCATGTTTTCTTTGTCTTTTTCTTTGACTCTCCATCAATCTACAATGAAAACAAACAAAAATTTCTTCAAATTGTTATAACAAACAACAATATGTTAGTATGAAATCTTGAAATTTGTGTACAAAGAAATCTTACATGTCTATTGAGCTCTAATTCAACAAGATTAAAATGACAAAGTTTTAATTCAACAACATCAAAATGACAAAGCTCTAATTGAAAGTAAACTAGCAATGAGTTAAATTAGTGTTTTTGATGAATTGTTTGTTGAATATATAGAGGTTAGTTGATATTTTTACGAGGGAATTGTAGTTGGAAACATTTATTTTCCAACTCTTTTTCTGGGTTCATTTTTATATTTTTTCTACATAGACAAACCCTTAATCGAGCTTATTTTGCATACCCTCGATCGAGCAAATACCTCGATTGAGGGCTTGAACATACCTCGATCGAGGTCTTGTTAAACCCTCGATCGAGGTATTTTAAGATCGAGCAAATAACTCGATTGAGGGCTTAAAAAATAGGTCAAGAGCCCTTTTTACTGCAGAATAAAAGTTTTGTCTACCTTCCATAGGGTTAAACCATGTCATTAACTGCACATTAATGGGCAGACTTGATACCATTGCATTCGTCAATGAATCCTCTATCTCGATTCATAAAATTTACAAATTTTTATCTTTGTATGTCTTTTGTTTTTAAAATTCTACTAAAACTTGCCCTAAAAAAGCCTACCGACAACTTTGATTGAGCTCAAAGATAAATCCACAACATTCAAAATTCACATCCAAAAAATTATAAAAAATACACAAGCACTAGATAAACGCGTCCTTTTCAAAAGGGTATTTTTAGTTTTGCAAATTATGTAAACAATCAAAAGATTTCATGCACACACACATGTGTGCAAAATGCGACTCGAATATTCATTGGTCAATTTTGAAAAATAATAATAAATATAATTTTTCAAGAAAAATTAAAAGAAAAATATGTAAGCACTAGTGCATTCTATCTAGATCATGTTCACATATTTCATTTTTTTAAATCATTACTTTCACATTAAAGTATCGTGCACACACACAAATTACTTGTTAATTGCTTTTCAAATTTTTAACTAAACGTGTTTCATTAAATGAAAATTCGACACGATAAATGACATTGGTATATTTCGAAAAAAAATCATTGGAAATCCAACATAATTATCTACATTTCGTTTTTCAACAGCATGTCAAAATTCATTTGGTAAATATGAGTTTCGAGGGCTTCAATTTAATACATGAGTAAAATTTCTGTTTTTCACCGTCATATTTGGCCAAAAAGAGTTACCCATCTTCATGGAATCATCCATATATATATATATATATATATATATATATATATATATATATTAGTTTGACATTATAATATTAAATAAAATGAAGTGAATATATAATTAAAAATTAAAAATATGAAAATGATAAAAATATTATTTTATGAAAAAATGTGAAAGAAATATATATATAAATTAGTTTGGCATTATGATATTAAATAGGATGGAGTGAATATATAATTTAAAATTAAAAACATGAAAATGACAATATATTATTTTATAAAAAAAATGTGAACGGACCTTCTTTATGAATTATGAGTACTTTACTTGAAAATATATTATGAGTACAATATATTATGGAGTGAATATATAATTTAAAATTAAAAACATGAAAATGACAATATATTATTTTATAAAAAAAATGTGAAATGACCTTTTTTATGAATTATGAGTATTTTACTTGAAAATGACAATAATATTATTTTATGAGAAAGTGTGAAAGAAAAAAAAGTGTGAAAAGGCATTCATTATGAGTATTTTACTTGAAAATGACAATAATATTATTTTATGAAAAAATGTTAAAGGAATTTCATTATGAGTACTTTACTTTATGACTTAAAATTACTTATATCACTACCTTGGTTAACTATGGGTTTTCATCCACCATAGAAAATTTGACAAATAATCATTCTTAACTCATGCAATACCCCCTCAACTGTTGGGGATGATGTCATCTACTAGAATGTGATTGGTTGATTTTTATAGTACATTTTCTTTGTTTTGAGGCCAATTTTTTAACTCTAAATTTCTCTAATGACACTCCCAGGAGAATTCAACATCTGTACCTGCACAATGCCACCAACAAACGGCCCCGACACATGTCTAACATGCACTCTACAGAACCTGAGTGTCTAGAAAGGAGGCCAAATAAGGCTCCAAATCATGTGATTGGTCAAACACAGTTTTATAAAAAAAAACTTAGGATAAACTGCTTTGCAAACTATTCCAGATTAATAAAATTATAAGAAATCGATTCCTATAGTCCCTGCTGCTCTGCAGGAAGGCAGGGACTAATAATATGTTTTTTTATTGCATCATGTCTTAAATATTTTGGAGGTTTGTGATTGAATCGGTGACTTCAAAAGTTTAATATTAATATATTAATAAAATTATATTTCCAAAACTGGAGGAAAATATGCATTTTATTAATTAAAAGTAGTTTTTTCAACGGTTTTACCATCAACTAAATTATATTATGTTTCTGGTTTCATTATTTCTGATAGATATTTTGGTGGTGGAAAATTTTGATATTTTCAATTTGAAATCACAAACTTGTTTTCTAAAACTGAAAGAAAGATGCATTAGAAGTGGGCATAAAATTGCATTTTGTGACTTACTCATAAAACTTCACTATTAGCCCTAAAGCATTAGATTGCTTTTTATTTTGCGTTTTTTTCAAATGATTTTTCATTTCTTTCAAATAAATTGATTTTATCACTCAGCTGATTCCATGATTTTGAAGTGGGCAGAAAACTGTGTTTTGTCACTTAGCCATAAAACTTCATCTCTTAGATTGCTTCTTATTTTGATTTTGCATTTGTTTCAAATAATAAGTTGACTCCATGCTTTTCATTTGATGATGGTTAGATATATAAAGTTTCCCATTTGCAAAAGAGTGAATTAATCAATTTCTTGTTCATGTAGCCATTATTCAATTTCCAACGACCTATATAGCACCATCAACCCAATCATGTGTTCCAAACAATGACACCCTTGAATTTAACTGCAATAGGAAAATTCTTTATTCTCTATAATCCATATAGAACTACAAACACGTCCAATCTTATTTTCAGATTCATGTTCTTCATGGATTGTGATATGCTAAGCTCTCTATTAACAACTCTACATTTCTATCCAGATTCATGTTCTTCATGGATTATGATATGAATCCTTAGCCATCACATTGGAAAACTTGGGACTCTTGTTCCTCTTTCTTGGATTTGATTACAACTCTATTGGTTCAATGTTGATGTTTCAAGAGCCTTATGATTCGGTTGGGGTCACTTATTCTCAAGCATCTCAAGTCTCTTTTGGACCTGGAACCCTAGTTTGTTCGAAGATCAAGTCTAAAGAGCATCCTTCGCTCTACTATCAATGTTAGTCAGTTGTTCTACATGGATTCAATTTTCATCATGCAGTTGTACACGTACATGATTTAGTTGAGCACATTCCTCTTCTTCCAAAGAAGAAGGTTAAGGACTTGAGCTTGGTCTAATGAACCCCAATTCAAGCAGTTCCTTGATGGTTCACTCTATCTCATCCTTGAACATTTTTGGGTGCTTGTACGGATGGGATTTGATAGGTGATGTGCCTATATCCAACTCAATTCTATGCTCCACTACTCTATCAGGTGGCCTACCATGAGGAAGGTCCCCAAATACCCTCTTATGTTTTTGGAGCAATTTTTGAATGTCTTCTGGATATTCTACTACTTCTAAAGAAGTGCCTTTAGTGGTGATTAGGAATTCTACATCCCACTCAATGTCTCCATGCCTCAGTAGGGACCTCATACTATGTGCACTCACCACTATTTTGGGTAGGTGTTGATTCCTCTGAACACTACCTCCTTTCCACCTTCACCTTGGAAATTCATCTCAGTAATTTGGTATTTTATTGTGTGCTTCCCAATGTAATACAACCATTGTACTCAGAAAACCATTTTAGTATCAACCACATTCACAACATAAAAGATATCTGTAATAGTGTGATCTCCTATAGTAATTTTTAATTGAGGAATCCACCTAGAACAATGTAATAGCCCAAATTTTGGACTTATAACCATTTCATTTTGTTGACATAGCGACTGTTGACAGGGGTTCACTTCACAATGTTGTCAACAAACATCAACCAAAATCCCTTAAACAATGACCCAGAAAGGTTTTACCCTTTCTAGTAACACTTGTAGAGCGAGTGAAGTCTCACCCGAGATGATTAAGGGGGCTATAGGAACCAGATTTCCATAGTGGGGGGAGGACATGCATCAGTTCTCACTCTACAGCTACAGAAACCAGAGATTGTACCTTCGCATCATGCTAACAGTTTATGCATTCATTCATTCCTTTTCATATTCAGTGCATAATCAACATTCGCATTATCATGGTTAAACTAATCATTCGGATCAACAGTAATTACCAAACCACAAATCCTTAAACATTTCACAGGTAGCACTTGCATTCATCATTTAACAGAAACAGAGACAAAATATATAACCCTAACCGAATATCTTCATGCATTCATCAAAACCTGTGGTATAACCTTCGCATAAATAGTTCAAAACATTTTATCGCGGATCCATACAAAATTGCTAAAAAGAGAGCAAAACATAGGATGATGCTAAAACATCTGATGCTCTTAGGCTTACAATCATACTCATATTTATATCAAACTAGATGGTTACAAAATGGTCGACATGAACCATTCTAACTAACTAAACCAATCTTGTGCTTTTGTTGGCTCGTTGTTCTCTGCGGATGGTCCTTTCTTCTACGGATTGTCCTTCTTCGTTGTTGTCGGCTTCCACACTTTATGCGGTCTAACCCCATGCCAACAGGCCCCCAACACAAACTTGTGGCTCACCCTCGAGCCACCTCAGCCGGACACTTCTGGTGCATTCACCTACTGCTTGAAATTGCCGTATGCATTTTTATCTAGTCGACCACTTCCTTTGTTGATGCTCTAAGATGTGTACATTCTTCCACCTGCTAGTATGTTGGGTATTCGCAATATTTTTGTTGCACCTCCACCAATTGCTACTTGACCTGCTTCATAGCTTCCATTACCCATACTGCAAGGAATTTCGCTTTTGTTTGGAGCTTGTCCAAATGTGTGGCCCTTCTTTGATTCCTTTCACGCGCCTTGGTTACACATTGCTGCATACCTTTGTGTGATGTATCCTTCATCATCTATATCACTGGGGGAATCGCTTTGATCGATCCATTCACAGATTCTAGTTGGGATTCTTCTTCTCTTAGTTTCACCTTCATCTCAATTAGTTGGTCATCTTGGACTACACTGCCCCAAAAATCTATGACACCCTTGGTAACTATCTGGGATACCTTTTCCATCTCTAGGATCTCTGTCATGGCCTCCTCGATCACAAAATGCCGACTCTGAATCTGTTCTGGTGGTGTGTTGGGTATCACTCTTGCCTGGAGCTCTGCATTTTCTTTCCTTAGCTCGGTGAGAGCCACTCCTAACATAATAGATTTCGATTCTAGTAGTACATCCTGATCTAGCTCCGTAGATTCACATGCCTTTGCGAGCACCCTTTCTAGGCGGCCTCTATCCTCTATAGCCTCCTCTTTCTGAGCTAGTGTTTTGGATTTCTCTTCTTGGAGACATTGTGCCTTCATCTCATTGGTGTGGAGTTGCTTCTTATACTCAACCATCTCGTTATGCATCCCAGCCTCGCGGTCCCAGATCTCTCCACTTGCTGTGACTTGAATTCGGTGTAATTCTAACATTGGCAGTAGATTGAAATTTACCATGAATAAGTCGTACTTCCTAAAATCTAGGTCCAAGAGTTGATAACCTATTCTTATGGCATGTGGTTCAATTTGTACTATCTCTGGTTGTGTGCCAACCTCTACTTTGAATCTTGGTGTCAAATTTTTTTTTGAACATCCCTGTGGGGGACGCTCAAGTTTTTGATTGCATCTGTTAGTGTAGATAGTTGTTGGAAAATATGCCTGAAGTTTTCGGTGGAGTGTTGTGTGACCTTCGCATAGTTACCTTCCACAACCTTCGTTATTTTCTCCAGAAGCCTGTCAACCTACTCCGCAGGAAGACCACCACTTATTCCTTCCTTCGTCGGTGTGCATCTGGTGCTTTGTTCTCATTTCTTCGCGTTGGGCCTCCAAGTAGGAATCTGTCGGTGTGGTTGTTGAGGCTCCATCATGACTAACATCTACGACTATTCTTTCACAGGATCGTCTTCTCCTATGCCATGTTGTCGACTGACTGAACGCATATCTTCTTCTGACTGATGTGCCTATTGGTCTTCGTGATTTGATAAATCCTTCTCTGTGGCTGGGAATGTACATTCTACCGGCCATCCCTCTATGATGTCATCCAGGTCCTCATCAGTAACATTATACCATGTAGGTAACTAGTTCTTCTATCTATCTTCTCTCGCTTGAATGTAGATTGTTTGAGACTCAACGGATATTTTGGCAATCCATCAATGCTTCCTTGATGCCTCTTTGGTTATCCACGATATTTCATTCACGTCTACCCTCATCATTTCTAAAAACAAATAAAATTACACAACGTTGAATTCCTATCGTTCTTTATCAGTCGTTGCCCACAAATTCTGGTACCTTGCGCCCTCTCGTACCCTGGCCTCTGGCATCTCCATACCCTGATAATGTTGTGGCTCCCTCCATCCTACTAATGCGACTAGTATGAGGAGCCTTGAATAGATGAATGGATTCGATGACTCCTGCACGTCAAAAGCATCCTCCACATACTGACTTAGCAGGAATTTCAACCAATTCATTCGCGTTCCTATGGCACATAGTTTCGCAGAAGCGATGATTCCTAATGGGAATTCCTTCAACCTCTTTTTCAGTGCCATCTTAATGGAAAGTATCGTTGCGTTGAACCTAATGGATTGGTTCTGAATTGTGTTGATGAGGTATCCTTGGGAGTTTTTATCCACCCTGTACTTCATTTTCAGAGCTTGCGCAAGCTTCTTGTCATTTTCCTTTCCTTGGAAAAACTGGGAAGGGTCGTCACTGTCCTATGGAAGTCCGGTGATTCTTGAAATCAGATCGACCATTACTAGAATATTTTCGTGCAACCAGAGGTAGCCTCCGTGGAAACAGGAAAGCAATTGTTTGACGCATGCATTCACCTCCGCCAATGTTCCAAAGTGCGGTAATTGGGTGAGGCCCAATATTCCCGATTGCTCTAACCCTAGTGCCCATGACACTAGTTCCTGCATTATGGGGCCTCCTTCTCCATGTGCAAAATTAATGTATGCTTCCGTGCACTCAGGATAGTTCATCAGGTCATGATCATTGTACTATAGTTTCTGTAGTTTTTCTACGATCTTCTCAGCTTGCCCAATCCCTCTCGGTATCGGCACCATTGTGAACTTGTATTTTTGGTTCTTCGTGATGAGAACCGCTGGTGTTCCTGCCTTTCTTGGTGGCACATACCCTGGTATCATTGGGCCTTGGTTCCTTCTTCGCGATGGTGGTTTCATTTGAGAAGCACCTGAAGTTCCTTCTCCTTCATCCACTAGGCACGTTGAATTCCTGATCCCTTTATTTGGTGCTCGGTCGGTGTCTGTTGGTCGATTGGCACCCTGCTTCTTTTGAGGTACTCCAGACATGAATTTTGGTTGCTCCTGTAGAACTGGCGTGGGATTCACTTGTTCGGTGCTAGTGCTCGAAATGTAAACTTCCATGTGACTCTACAGGCTTTCGCTTAACACACAGTGCATGAAACTATCCCTTTTCCCTGCATTTATAGTGTTGGTTGGAAGTATCCAACCGATTTTGGACCATGATTCTCAAATCCAGTGGTGATTCGCTAAATCCGCCACATGCGTCGTATTTTAATTGCCTTTTTTTCATTTTTGCTGTCAGCCATCGTGGCTTAACTGCTACATTTATGACGGGATTTGACCTGCTTCCGCTGAATCTTGCCACTCTGTGATTCTCCTGTCGACAGATGATGAACTTCATCGTATCTATTGTAACCTGTGGTAACCTCTTTTTTTTTTTGAATGCTGCACTATCCTATTAGTGACGCGGCCAACTCTACTATGTCGATGCTTCGCACTATGTTTTCTTTTTCACACTTTTTGTATTGGTATTCTTGCGATTATCCCTTCTGATTTCTCTAGGTCGTTGTTGTGTACTTCTAAAACTCATCTGCCACTAGTTCTATAATTCCTACATCCATAATTCTCTCTAATTCAGCTTGCACCCACTTCTTATACATTGGGTTCAATCAGTATGGTCACTTCTTGACTGGATTCACATTGGGATTCAGGGGGATTTTCATTTCGCCTAAGACCCTGGAAATTTATTTCATCTCTGAGAATTTCATTGCGAAGAAATCCTGAAACTCATGCAACATATCAGTCCTCTCGGCAATGGTGGAATCATCCCAATAATCTCCAAAACTCGTAAACTTTGGATTCTCCTCCGACCCAATATTCACTTTCTTGATTTTCAATGGTTTCTGAAACTTGTTGGAAGGAATTTCTGGTGCCTCGTCACTACAACTTCCTTCGGACTCCGGTACATACGTATGTTGAAATTAAAGCACAACAGATCTAATGAACAAGTAAATCAATTACAAGATGAAACTTAGAAAATAAGTGTAAACTGTGCAAAAGGCTTGCAACTGTGCTATATTGAGCTTTGAATGATAGAATACAATACAATACTGTCACAATGAGTGAGCAATGAGCGAGCAATTCGAATTAGCTAAGGAGGTCATTTGAATATACTGCATGGCATAGCTTGGCTCCAACTAGGAGTCCTCATCATCAATCAATGGTGGTCATTAATGCACAGGTAACTGTCATCCAAGTGTCAAACTGAGTCTAACTGAGTGTAATAAGTGTAACTAATGGCACTAATGTAGGGAAGGAAGCTCAGTGGAGGTAACATGAGGAGTTAACATGAGGAGTTAACTCAACTGAGAATAGGTAGTAAAGTCTCACTAGAGGTCCATCGGAGTGGTAACAGCAGTTAGGAGTCAGTCTAGCCTCAAATCAAGGAAAGATAACTAGCTAATTGAAGTGAACTGGAGTGGTAGGTGAGAAAAGGCGCCACTCTCAGGTGGTAGGTGCATGTTGGGAACACTAAGCACTACGAGGGATAAAACTGAGTGGAAGGAAGCTCCCGGATACTGGCAGACTAGGGACTAGGTGTTGGAGGCATCAAACTTGTGACTGGGTAGCATGCGGATGCATGCAAAGTAAATACTAAATGATGAGATATCCTAACACCCCCCCTTAAGCTATACTATGATGTAAAAAATAAAATGTAGGGCCCTGGTTGCTGAGACCAAAGGTCACCCCAATACAATAATCCAAAAATGTTGAAAATAAGCTACATGAGGAAAGAGGGAAAACCCAGTGGGAAGAAAGCCTCCCCTCAAGCTAAACATAAAATGGATCTAATCTATCTCCACCATGATGGAACTCACCCCCAACAGTGAAAGAAGGTAAGAGAACTTCTTCTCAGTGAAGCTCTTAGTGAAGATGTCTGCAATTTGCTCATCAGTAGGGCAATATTGTAGAATGATGGTGCAATCATGCACGAACTCTCAGATGTAGTGCATATGAATCTCAATGTGCTTGGTCCTCTGCCGCTTAACTAGATCTGTGGAGATCTTAAAAACTCTTTAATTGTCACAAAATATGATAGTTGAAGTAGTGCTACCAAAATCAAATTTGGAAAGAATACCTTGCAACGAAACTGCCTGAATGCAGGCATTGACTACCCCTCGATACTCTGCCTTTGCTGAAGAAAGTGCAATGGCTGCCTGATTTTTGCTTGACCAAAAAATAGGGCCATGGCCAATCATGAAAACATAACCGGAAGTGGACTTCCGATCAATGCTATCACCCGCCCAATCTGAATCAGTAAAACCAATGAAATCTAGCTCAAAAGTTGCAGCATAGTGTATGCCAAAATGTCTCGTACCTTGCACATACTGCAAGATCCACTTGACTTCCTGCCAATGAAGCTCATGGGGCTACTACATATACCTTGATACAGCACTCACAGCATAATAAATTTCAGGCCTTGAGTGTGTCAAGTAGAGTAGTGAACCAATCAATTGTCGATACATAGTGCAATCTGCAAGCGGTGTAGAATTTTCCTCCTCAAGACTGATTCCTGAGAGGAATGGAAATGGACCGGCCTTACATTCTTCCATATTAAAATTTAATAGCAGGTCTGAAACATATTTTTTCTGAGATAATGTTATCCCATCAAAATTTTGAGCTATATCCAAGCCCAAAAATTGTTTCAGTAAGCCCAAATCACTCATGTCAAAAGCTAGATTTAAGGCCGTTTTTAGCTTGTTGATTGTAAGGAGAGTGCTACCAGTAATGAGAAGATCATCGACATAAAGAACAACAATCAGAAAATTACCTTTAACTTGCTGTAGATACACATTCGGATCATATTTGCATCTTTTGAAATTCTGAGAAAGAAGGAAGGAGTCCATCTTTGCGTACCAAGCTCTTGGGGCCTGTTTCAATCTATACAAAGATTTCTTCAATCTACAAACTAATGATGGATCTGATATGTATCCTTTTGGATACTTCATATATGATTCTTCATCAATATTTCCATGTAGAAAAACACTCTTCACATCCATATGGTGCACTTCCTAGTGCTTGCATGTAGAAATAGCCAAAACTAGGCGGATGGAATCCATCTTTGCAACCGGTGCAAAGGTCTCAGTGTAGTCCACCCCTTGGACTTGGGAGAAATATTTTGACACCAGACTAGCATTGTATTTGCTGATAGATCCATCAGCATAAACCTTCGTGTGGTAGACCCAATTACATTGGACTAATTTTATTTAAAGTGGAAGAGAAACTAGCTCCCATGTATTGTTCTTTGGAAGAGAATTGTACTCTTCATCCATGGTGGTTTTCCATCTTGAGTATCGGTGGGCATGATAGTATGATTTGGGATCTGAACCAATCACCAAATAACATTTCTCAAATAATAATGGATCAGAAAATGAAATATCCATACCTGCTCTTTGAAAGTCTGCTCTTGTTCTCCTTGGATCAACAAGATTCCCAATGTTTGGAGCAATAGATTGTAGAGTGTTTTGGGCCCACTTTGGTAACTGAGGAAGATCATTATGGTAAGATTTTGAACCTGATATTCCATTGCCATCAAAGTATGATAAAATATCATAGATATCAGATCCAATAATTTCTTCATATTCTCTTGAATCTTCTTCCCGTGGAGGCTGTGGATCGGCAGTGTTTTCCTCGACTAGTTTCAGATCTGGAAGCGGTTCTTCAAAATTCACACTTCTCTCTATGAATATATTTTTGGATATGATATTCATGAGTTTATATGCCTTTTATTCCTCTCCATATCCTATTAGGATGCATTCAGTACTTTGTGGATGTTAAATTTTCAGAAATTACTTCAATCTGATCTAGGATCTTAACTGAGAGAACAACATGTACAACAAATCTACAACATATCAATCATGGACACAATAATGAAAGCACACAAGAGACACAGAGTTTACTTGGGGAAAACCATAAAAGAGAAAAACCCCAGTAACTTCCTCAGAGATAGATAGAGCAATGATACAACCAGACTACAAGAGATAGTCTTCTCCCAGCAGCAAAGCCTACTCCTCCACAAGTGCGCCACTCTCCAAAGTGTGAGTGAGAGAATAGAATGTGTAAAATGAGAGAGACACACTCTCTATTTATACACTAACTTGACTTGACCTTTACTCAACTAGGTCGGCCTCAACTTAACCACTTAACATAATGCTGACTGGGTCGACCCCCACTAGGGTGGTTTAATAACCCTTTGACCCACATGGCCGACCCCTAATAGGGTGGTCTACTAACCCTTTGACCCACATGACTTATACAGGGCCGACCCCAACAAGGTGGTCTAATAACCCATCAAGTATAAGTTACGACACTTACAATATAAATGACGACACTTCTGTATAGAGGAATAATAACATCTCTATAGGAATACAACCACTTCCGTATAGAGGAATAATACCATCTCTATAGGAGTACAATATACATATATGAAATACATGGGTAAAATACATTCCGAAGTTACATATACATCAACACTCCCTCTTAACTAGGAAGGTATTTCTCGACACAGATCTGCTAGCACAAGTCTTCTTCTCTAGATCATCATCAATGAATCATCGTCATCATCACTGCTGCTGTTATCTCAATCAATCTCTAACTCTACTCGTCATAGGAAGTTCTACATAGCTAGTACTTTTTCATACTGGATGTAGGCCCACCACCTGCAGGTCTTCGTCATCACTGGCCATACTGTGGAATCCTCAGGACTTATTACGTGCGTCACAAAACCTTGCAAGAGCATCCCAGGACTTATTACAGGCACACAACCCAACCTATCGGATCTCCTAGGAAGCTATTACATTGGACCCTACCACAAAACCTCGAAAGAGAATCCTAGGACTGATTACGAGCACACAGATCAACCTATCGGATGTCCCAGGGCGCTATTATATGTGGTCACCACAAAACCTTGCAAGAGAATCCCAAGACTTATTACGGGAACACATCCCAACCTATCGGATCTCCCAGGGAGATATTACATGTGGTCATGGAAAAAACTTGCAAGAGCATCCCAGGACTTATTATGAGCACATAACTCAACCTATCGGATCTCCCAGGGCGCTATTATATGCCATAGGACAAAACCTCGAAAGAGCACCTGCCAGATATCCCAGGGAGCTATTATATGCCAGGGACAAAACCTTGCAAGACTATCTGTAGATCTCCCAGGGCGCTATTATATGTCCTCCCAAAGAAAAACCTCAAAAGAGCGTTTGCAATATCTCCCAGGGAGCTATTATATGCCAGTGGCAAAACCTAGCAAGAGAATCTGCAAACCTCCCAGGGCCACAGAGTATCAATCTGATACTCACCATACATCATCCTGATGTATACATGATCATCCTGATCATCATCACTGCAACATCCTGCTGCATGTCATCTGGAGCAACATCCTGAAGCTCGTCATCCATGATCATCCTGATCATATAATGCATTTACCTGATGCATACCAAGTATCTACCTGATACATATCATCATACATGATCCACCTGATTATACAATGTATCCACCTGATACAAATACAAAAACATGATCCACCTGATCATACCTAATACATATCAACATACATGATCTACCTGATCATACACGGTATCCACCTGATACATATACAGATACATGGTCCAAGCATCCAACATGATGCATATACAAAACATATACAAATGATCCTACTGATCATATCCAACATCCAACATGATGCTTACATATACATATAAATGATCCAACTGATCATATCCAGCATCCAACATGATGTGTACATACATATACATATAAATGATCCAACTGATCATATCCAGCATCCAACATGATGCATATACAGAGAAGTAACTGGAGCATCGTCCTGATGCTCATCATCCAGCACTTACATCCACAACCATGTGAAGGATCCTCCTTCCAACATGCTTGGAATGGCTTCTGCAAATGTATCCATCACTTCTTCCTCGAAGTGTCATCAATCTGAAGAACACCAAGCCTCTCCCTGAAGTACTCGAACTTCACCCTGGCTAGTGGCTTCGTTAGCACATCTGCAATCTGCTCGTCTGTCACAATGTATAGGAGCTTCACATCTCCTCTCTGCACCATATCCTTGATATAGTGATATTTGATCTCTATGTGTTTCGACCTGTCATGAAACATTGGGTTCTCGGACAACTTCACACAGCTCTAGTTATGACAAAAGATACCAGTAGCATCCAACGGGAGATCAAATAACTCAGACAGTAGTTTCTGAATCCATATTTCCTCACAACTAGATGAACAGGCTGCAACATACTCTACTTCAGCTATACTCAGTGCTACGCAGGACTGCTTCCTGCTGAACCAAGAGATCACACCTGATCCCATATTGAAGCAACATCCAGATGTGCTCTTCCTATCTGCAGCACTGCCAACCCAATCTGAATCAACATAACCATGCAGGTTAAACTTTTGATTCGCTTCATACTTGAGCCCATAATCCATTGTACCATTTAGGTACCTCAGAACATGCTTTACAACAACCAGGTGAACACTCCTCGAATACGTCAGGAACTGGCTCAATGTGTTCACCACAAAGCAAATATCTGGTCTCGTGTTCATCAGGTACATCAAGGACCCAAACATCTGACGATACATAGAGACATCAATCGGTTCAGATGAAGCATCACATAGAAGCTTCAGATTCGATGCCATAGGTGTGGCCATGGCCTTGCAATCCATCATCCTGAATCTCTTCAGGATATCTACTGTGTACTTCCCTTGACCAAGGAAGATCCCACCTACACTCTGCCACACCTCCATACCTAGGAAATAATGCATCATTCCCAAATCTTTCATATCGAACTCGGAAGCAAGCTTCCTCTTAGTATCTGCAATCAATCTGTCATCTTCTGTTACAAATAAGTCATCAACATACAAGAGTAGAATCACAGGATTCCCTTCCTCAACCTTGTAGTAAAGGTTGGAATCCGCTTTACTCTTGGTAAAGCCCAAACTAGATAGGAAACTGTCCATCCTACCATACCAAGTTCTCCACATATATGACTCCCTATCACGTGTCTCAGAACCAAGTGGCTACACCACATACACTTCTTCTTCAACCACACCATTCAAGAAAGTGTATATTCCTCTTCATCACTGCAGTCAGAGCAAGTACTTATTTAATGGAAGTGTATCTGGCTACAAGAGCAAAAGTCTCTATGCTACCACCTGTAGCATGCTTGATCTTGTATATCCTCTTGGAAGTCACTACAGACTCCCCTTCAGGTCTTGGGACTACATCCCAAACATCTTCATGATCAACTGGTACTCCTCGATCATGGCATTCTTCCCAGATCCTGGGAACTTCAATATCTTCAATATTTTCAATAGATAACTTTGTTGCTGAACAAATGTTGTAGTCCTTCTTTTGTAGGTGATGGTATACGATCTTTCCTACACAACAAGTTAAATTGCATGATTAGAAAACATCTCATAGTTTTTAGAACAAATTCTTACACATAAAGAAATATGTCATACAGTCATGCAATTATCTTAGCCAATGCTTCAATACAACATTTATCCATATTTCGTAACTTTCTAGATGCCTTCCAATCTCTACCAGAACATTGTTAAGAGTGTGCACAACTCCTAATATGTCAGCAAAGAGGTTTCATTCTAGATAAGTAGCAATGGAATGTTGTACAGTGCCATAGGCCACTTACCCATGTATATTAGTAGTATACTGTTCATCAATGCAACTATTCTAACATGCATAATACACAACCTAATTCTACGAACATAAGCATATACATCATTGAATAACATTATGTAAGAAATGACAATTCAAATACTTATCTTTGTTTGGTTGTTGGGTGGACTCCCTCTGAATCTTTGCAACTCCATTCTGATGTGGATTGTGAGAAGTGGTCAACTCCCTCTGAATATCTGTATCCTTGCAGAAACTACTGAAGTGTGCTCCTTTGCTTTCTTGCAGTAACAATTAGAGTGTGCTCCCTTTTGATCTTTGCTTCTTGGATTACCTGTCCTTGAACTTATATCCATCCTTAATCACTATGCATGCTTATTATTATCATCATTGTGTTATCCTTGAGGTTTCATACATAATCACACATTTATTAGTATAATCTTAATACTGTCAAAACACAATAATCTTAAACATGTATAGTCATTATCATTCACAGATAATAAACATTAGTATTCAAGGTTTCAAAGAAGTCTTCTTTTACTCATGCATATTCTTATTTGATCTTAGGTCTCTTCTGATTAGTTAAATAATCAATGCATAAACCCGTGATTACTCAAACCTATACCTTCATGATTCTTCTGGTTAGTCATATCATCAATTATGGTAAGAAACATAATATGCATACAACCATGACTATTCAAACCTATGACTTCATGAATAATCATTATCAACAACACAACAGTATAAGATCCAAACACAAGGTAGGATTCTATCTTGATATAGGAAAAACATACCTAGATTAGCATGCTAGCTAGTTATGTCTAACATACCCGCATAATGTCTTATGGTTCTCTTTAGTGACTTGTGCTAGTAACCTGCATGTCTCATAAGTTAACCATTGTAGAACCAAGTTATACATACCTCGTAAGTAGATCTTCTATGTGATCCATGACAATGGATGAATCTTTGTCTTCATGTCACCATGATCATATGTTCTTGAAGTAGAACATGATTTATCTTTCTTGGTGTACCTTTTATGTTAGCAGACAACATAAACCTCATACAACACCATAATGCATTAGTACAATCATAAGTGTCAACACCCTAACCAATGAATATCTTCTATCATGCATTCATAATTTTGTTAAGGTGATATGACAAATCTAAAATCAAGATTGTACTAATTGTAATAACATGAAGACAAACATACCATAAACTTAATCATGAACAAATCTCGAAACATACCTCGATGAGTCATACCTGTCGAGATCGCTTGTAATCTTCTTATGTAAGGCCTTAGCCTCATCTCCCTCTGAAACAAGAACTTCTTCACTTATGCAGGTGACCAATCCATCTTCTTCTAGGATTAACCCAATCCACTTGATTTGCAAGAACTGGACCTGGTGATGGATTAGGGTTTGTCAGAGAAACCCCAAAAATTCAAACTTTGAATTTCAAACTTCTGAAAAGATAGAAATATGCGCCTTGATGAGTTGATCAAGCTGGTATATTCAGAATTTGAAAACTGCAAAGTTTCACTCCTCAATTTTGCCTTTGAAACTTCCAGATTCACTGGACATGACTCTGAACTGGGGTTTGATGAATCCCACTCTTCTTCCCAATCAAAAGGTTTGATCCAAAGCTCTAAGCTTCTATTTTTCTGAGGAGCTTCCAGTCGTGGTCACAGATTTAAAAAATTCCCATTTTTACAGAAGCCCTAATTTTCCACTTTTCTGATCAAAGTCCCGAACTAGGGTCTGATCAAGCCCAGCCTTCTGCCCAACTAAAAATTCTGATATTGGTCTCTAAATTTGAATTTTTATGAGTAGAATTCAGCTGTTATGAGTAGAATTCAGCTGTGGTCTCTGATTACAAGAATTCCAACTTTCTCTGAAATCCTAAATTCCGGAAGCCATGAATGAAGGTCCTCAAAAATAATTCTGTTTTGACATAAATATGTACCTGATTTTTTCTAGTGTAACTCTGCACTTATCGATTCATAGGGTCTGAAACATTTTTCCAAGATATCCTAACCTGTCGTCTTTCCATCCCGATAGGTCTAACCTCAATTGGATTCTCTAAGAGAGAGTTATTCCAAGTGTCGCAACGTGACCTGTTTATGGGATAAAACGGGAGATTGAACTTGTACGATGTTCCACGTGTCACTAGTTAAACTTCAGCCTCTGAAAACATTTATTGAGATAGTACAGTCTATGTACTACCTGTCACTTTTTACTAAATTTCATTTGGAGCTTCCTTGCCCAAGTTATGACCTTTTTTCCAAGGTCACCTGTTTTTGACTCAGATCTGGAAGAGGCAGAAACCCTATATTGTACAGATCATAAATCACAAAGTACAATGAATTAGAGGTTTTCCTTTGGACACAGGGTATACGAGGATCTAATATTCGACCTGTAAAAGTGTCAGACCCGAAATATTTTCCAAAATGGATTTATAGTGAAAGTTCTACGATGACTACTTTTTGCTATATCAAGCCCTAGCATTGTAAGTGCAACAAGTGTCATACATGCCATATCATGCCTTCTTTCAAGCTAGCTCTGATACCATGTTAAATTTTCAGAAATGACTTCAATCTGATCTAGGATCTTAACTGAGAGAACAACATGTACAGCAAATCTACAGCATATCAATCATGGACACAATAATGCTAGCACACAAGAGACACAGAGTTTACTTGGGGAAAACCATAAAGGTGAAAAACCCCAATAACTTCCTCAAAGATAGATAGGAGCAATGATACAACCAGAATACAAGAGATAGTCTTCTCCTATCAGAAGAGCCTCCTCCTCCACAAGTGCGCCACTCTCCAAAGTGTGAGTGAGAGAATATAATGTGTAAAATGAGAGAGACACACTCTCTATTTATACACTAACTTGACTTGACCTTTACTCAACTAGGTTGGCCTCAACTTAACCACTTAACATAATGTTGACTGGGCCGACCCCCACTAGGGTGGTCTAATAACCCTTTGACCCACATGGCCGACCCCCAATAGGGAGGTCTAATAACCCTTTGACCCACATGACTTATACAAGGCTGACCCCAACAAGGTGGTCTAATAACCCATCAAGTATAAGTTACGACACTTACAATATAAATGACGACACTTCCGTATAGAGGAATAATAACATCTCTATATGAATACAACCACTTGCGTATAGAGGAATAATACCATCTCTATAGGAGTACAATATACATATATAAAATACATGGGTGAAATACATTCTGAAGTTACATATACATCAACAGTGGATCCAAAGCTTTTCTCTTTTCAGAAGGAATTCTAGCCCATGCAGTGGAGCCAAAAACCCTCAAATTTGACACATCCGGTTTGTGACCAGTGAATGCTTCGAAAGGAGTTTTACCTTTCACGGATGAATGTGGAACTCAGTTCTGAATGTATGTAGAAACATTCATCGCTTCAGCCCAAATATTTGCAACCAAACCTTTTGAATCAAGCATACAGGTAGCCATCTCTTTCAGTGACCGATTCTTCCTTTCCACTACACCATTCTGCTGGGGTGTGTAGGGAACTGTATGTTGGATCTGAATTCCAATTTCGGCACAAAGTTGCAGTAACTCAGTATTGATATATTCTCCACCATTATCATATCTAAGAGCTTTAATCTTGCTCTCAATGGCGGTCTCAATAGAAGCCTTAAAATCCTTGAATTTTCCAAGCACTTCTAACTTGTTTTTGAGAAAAAAGACCCAAGTAAAGCGGTAGAAGTCATCGATGAATGTCAAAACATACCTTGAACCATTCATGGAAATATTTGGAAGCATACCATTGATATCCGAATGTATGAGACCCAAAATAGTAGAATCTCTGCTAGTTTTTCCGCGGTCAAACTTGTGCTCGGGGTACTTCCCAATGATGCAACCTAGGAAAATTCCCTTCGAGGAACGGAGGTGCGGAAGACCATCAACCATGGATTTGTTTTGTAACAGCAAAAAATACTTGTAATTAAGATGTCCAAAAATTTTATGCCAAATCTTACTAACCTCATTTCCATGAGTGAGAAGAGCAGTGGGATTTTAAAGCGGCACAAAGTGTGAAAACTCCCAGTATTTTGAGGTATGGTTTGCCTTTCCGACTGCAATAAGTCTTCCACTTTCAATATCAGAAATTTCAACTTTGTTAGGGCTGAATGCAACTTTCTTCGGTGCACCAGTGTGTGTCATTTGATACAAAGAAAGTAGATTCAAAGCCAAGGAAGACACATAGAGAACATTCTGAAAACTTCCATGCTCTAAATGGATGGTACCTTTACCCTTTGATGAAATTTTTGAGTCATATCCCAAATGGATGGAGATGGAGCTGTTTGGATCAAATGAAGAAAATGAGTCAATATTTGCAGCCATATGATTCGAGGCACCGAAATCTATCAGTAGAGTGGTGGGTTTTGAAACAGTTGCCATGAGTGCTTGACCTCTTTCATGATCATCATTTCTATCCTTCTTCTGTGCACCGTCGGGAAGAGTTATGTTATTCTTTTCCAAAAGGAGGGCCATTTCATCTATGGTTTTCTTCACGCATGAACTTTCAGGATGAAAGCCATGGTTGCAATATGAACATTTAGAGTTTTCTTTACCCTCTTTACCCTTTTGCTTGTTCCTTGAATTGGATGGTACATCCGATGGTTTGATTTTCTCTCTTTGCTTGGTAGGTTCGAATTTGGGCTTCTCTTTCTTTTGCTTCCCTTTTCCATTCGAATTCTTGGATCCTCCAACAAAGAGGGCTGAATCTTTGGAGCTTAAGGACCCCATTTGAATTAGCTTATCATGCTCTTTGGTAACGGACTCAATGAAGGAATTCAAGGTAGGCATCTTCCAATTTGGGGTAGTTAGCCAACTGGAATTGAAAGTAGAGACAAATACCGAGAAATATTTACCAAGTTTTGAAAGAATAGAGAGGATCAATTGTTTATCCTCTTTGACAACTCCGTTGTTCTTCAATTGCAAGGAAAAATGCTTTAATATTGTCAAAAAATCATTGATGGTCTCAAAATTCTCAGGATTCAAGGCAATCAATTCATTTTCCAATTGAAAAGACCGCATGTCATCTTGCTTTCCAAAAATCTTTTCGAGTTGCTCCCATACTGCCTTTGGAGTAGTCAATCCATTGAGGTGAAAGTGAAGGCCCTTGGAAGTATTGAGGCAAAGAAGACCATATGCTTCATCCAATTTGTTGAAGTGCTTGGATTTCTCAATGAGAGTATTGGGCTCAACTTCGAGGCTGATGGTGACTCTGTAGTACCCTTTTGAGCGCAACATAATCTCCATGTCATTCTTCCATTCAAAATAATTGAAGGGAGTGAGTAGCTTTGAAGAAGAAGAATCCATCTCAATGATAGCAAATGCACTTGATGTAGATGATTAACCTGTAAATCACAATCAAAACAAGAACAGTAAGGTCGAACAATCCACCCTTTAGAGTTGCATCACATATGATATTGGAGATCAAGCAATATTGAAGATCCAATGTATCAAATCCAGGAATTCTGTGGAAAAATAAAGGCTTCTGGAGTGGATTGGAGAGTATTTTTCGGCTTTTCATGCACATGGACGAATGCACATGAGATTTTGCATGCCAAACTTCAGTATTTTTGAGCAAATTCACTCAATTCTTCATGTAGAACACCTGTAGAAGAGAGATCTTGTCCCTGCCATGGCTCTGATACCATTTGAAATTAAAGCACAACAGATCTAATGAACAAGTAAATCAATTACAAGATGAAACTTAGAAAATAAGTGTAAATTGTGCAAAAGGATTGCAGCAGTGCTCTATTGAACTCTAAATGATAGAATACAATACAATACTGTCACAATGAGTGAGCAATTCGAATTATCCAAGGAGGTCATTCGAATATACTGCATGGCATAGCTTGGCTCCAACTAGGAGTCCTCATCATCAATTAGTGGTGGCCATCAAAGCACAAGTAACTGTCATCCAAGTGTCAAACTGAGTCTAACTGAGTGTAATAAGTGTAACTGATGGCACTAATGTAGGGAAGGAGGTTCAGTGGAGGGCGCATGAGGAGTTAACTAAACTTAGAATAGGAATTCAAGTCTCACTGGAGGTCCATCGGAGTGCTAACAGCAGTTAGGAGTCAGTCTAGCCTCAAATCAAGGAAAGACAACTAGCTAACTGAAGTGGTAGGTGAGAAAAGGTGCCCCTCTCAGGTGGTAGGTGCATGTTGGGTGCTCTAAGTACTAGGAGGGCTAAAACTGAGTGGAAGGAAGCTCCCAGGTGCTGGCATACTAGGGAATAGGTGCTGGAGGGATCAAACTGGTGACTGGGAAGCATGCGGATGCATGCAGTGCCTGCAGATGCATGCATGCATGCAAAGTATGTACTGAATGATGAGATATCCTAACAACATAGCTCTCGGGTCATCCTCATCATCCGGTTCTCCTGTTATGTTGTAGCACTCCATCATCATTTTCGATGTTGCAGTCCACTGAAGTCCCATTGGTTTCTTTGTCAGGACTGCTTCAAATACCTTCTCTCGGATCACCTGTAATGCATTGTGGATGAAGGAGTTTTCGTTGGAGAAACTAAACGTTTACCTAAAGCCAATAGTTAGTTGTTCCCAAGAGGTTGTTTTGCGTCACAGTTCTGCTATGATATACCAACTTTGTGGTACTTCACCCAGTGTGTGAACAAATCCATGGACCCATTCTTGTTTCGCCTATGAGCCCCATTGGATTTGAAATTCATTCAAATGTTCCTTTGGATCTCCTCTTCCATCATACTTCCTTCCACCGTATCCTGTAATGTCATAGAACCTAAACTCCATTAGTTGTCAAAATAGTGGTCAATTTGTTATACTTAACTTGTGCGCCGCCCACCATCGTGTTGGTGTAGCCTTCAAGGCTTCCTCCAAGGCCAGTAGATGTTGTGGTTCCACCAGTTTTTCTTCAAATTCGGTGAGGAATGTAGTCAAGTTGGGAAACACCTCATATGTTGGCAGTGGGCACTCTTCTATGGCTACCCATTGCAACGACTGTGTGATCCATGCGCACCTCCTAAACGATACTTCATGTAGGTGATTCTGCCAATTTTCAAGCACTTGATCTGAATCTGATGACGCCAAACTGACACTGTGCCATCCCAACTCTCCATCTTTGGTAGGATTAATGTAGTCTTCGGATATTTTGTTAAAACTGTCCCATCCCTCAGTGAATTCATCCCTAATCAGTTCAACATATCGCAGCCCTTCTACAGGATCAAGAGGTGCGACTACCCTCATCTCACAGTTTTCGAACAACATAGTTCGTTTCTTCAAGTTGATGATGGTCTGGTTCTCTATTGCCCAGTCTATCCCTAGAAACACTGGATAGGGGCTTGTGTTGTTGATAATCTCTATCACATCAAAGTCTGCGTATGTTTTGAGTCCCTCAATTTCAACTCGAACCTGGCACACTTGACCAATTAGAGTAACCTTAATTTGGTTCGCTAGTTGTAGTTGTACCAGTGACCAGGAAAACTATGGTTTCCCCATCGTTTCCCAAGTCTGTTTGGTCAGAATGTTGACGTACGACCCCAGGTCTAAATGATTGAGTCGACATCAAATGCTCCAATTTGTGCAGACATCCGCATTTCTCTTCCCCTCTTCCTCTTATGTATGTGATTGACTGGGAGCTCCTAGCGTGCACCCTCTCGTCGATGCAACAAGCTGTATATTTCTTCCAAAGTGTCCTGATCAATTTCCAACTCCAGGAAACTTTCCAAGAAGGATCTTAAAGTGTTAGCCTTTCTCTATGACTTCGTTGTGTCGAACATCTGTGGCATATCATAGGTAAATTCTTCCTGGTGAAGAGGTGACTGCCTCCACTGTCTCATTGCCTCATGTTCCTTCAAGAAAACATCCCTCTCTACTTCTACATCAAATGTGATGTGATTCCATGTTGTTGATCGAATGGTATCCTGTGACTTGTCGACTCCTGTCACATCTCCTTCTCGGGTCACTACTCCAACAGTCGCAATGTGAATTCTAACCTCTGTTGATATCTTTTGCACCGTTGGTGGTGTATTCTGATTCTGATTCTATGGAGATGGGGGCAAGTTCTTAGTTTTCCATTTTGTGATGAAATGTGTACAGTCTTTGAATCCATGGTCCACAGTGCTGTAGTAAGTGCACTGTGGTGTTGGATTCTGGCAATCCCTTTGATAATGCCCATGTTGCCCACAATTGTAACATATGATTGGTCCTCTTCCACGTCCAATAGCTCCTCCTCATCCTCCGTCGACACCTTGACCTCAGCGAAATCCTCCTCTAAAGCCTCCATGCGGTGGCCCATATGGCGGGTACTGCGGTTGTTGATATGGTGGTTTCCCATACTGCGGTGGTTGATACTGCGGTTGCGGATATTGCGGCTGACCATACTAGGATTTCCCATACTGCGGTGGTTGGTTATAGTGAGGCTGCTGTTGATTATACTACGGGGGTTTTTATATCACCGGTTTCTCTTCTCCCTTCATAAGAAATGTGTCTGCAGTCCATTCTTGGAGTAGTTCGTAATCCCTACGCTCTTTTTCATCGTGGCCAACCGATCGACAAAATTTGCAATACAAGTTCACCATCTTCGATACCATCTTTTGTAGGTACACACACTCTTCTGGTCGATGTCCTCTCATTTGAAAGACGCCACAGTAAGGCATCCCTCCCTGACTGAGGGGATTCGGTGCACCTGACTGCAAATACTCTAGAAATTCTAGGCAATTATCCTTTTGGTGTCCTTCTGTCTTGCATCTACTACACCATATATCTTCATGGCATTATTTCCCCTTCTTCATATCTTGTAGTTGAAGTGTCAAATTGGCTAACTACGCTTGTATTCTATCCATGCCTATGCCCACTTTGCTGATTGGTGAAGCCTCTAGCTTCATTACGATCTCCAATGCTTCGGCTTGAGTTGCTACCTTCTGTTGCATTAGCGGTCCGCAGATGTGTGGTACCAACCCTGCGATAAACCACTCCTTATGTTGCATGTCATTCATCCCGGAGCTCACCTTCACCACTAGTGTTTTATATCGTTGATCAAATTCCCATACCGCCTCATTCGGGTATTGCTTGATTTCCTTGAGCCCAATGACATACTGTGACTCCGATTTTGGTTTTGTAAATTCATCAATCATTCTCACCTTGATCTGTGCTAGTATCTTTCCTGCAGTTCCCTTCTGAACCTTAGTAAACTTCATAAACCAATCTAGCGCACGGCCCTTGAGGGTCGTTGCTAGTTGTCCCTTTTTAATATCTTCATCCTGGACCTGCTTCACAGTCCATACTGCTTCGCAGAGGAACCAATACTATTCGGGATCCTCGGTCCCATTCCCATGGAAAGTGGGAATTTTTGCATCATCTTCCATTCTTATGTTCCTATTGTTATTGTTTACTGATGTGCTACTCCTACCGCTGCACGTAGGACAACTCTACGAATAACTTGTGTTTCTTCATGTGAAATTCTGAGTAGTGCGCGGGGTTGAAGGTATGTTGTAACTTACGATCCGTTCCTCTTCTACCACTCGGGTAGCCTATTCACTTTCTTCTTCATCGTAATAGGGTCGCTTCATCCCTTGTGGTCCTGTTTCATAGTATTCCATTCCATTCCCCTAAGGAGACTCTCTCTCGGTCCTCCTCTTCTTCTCTGGTCGCCGGAATATCACCCCACTCCTCAAGGTACCACAATATTTCTCAACCTCCCTTAGAAATTCTTCGTCGATCATGTCCATCTACCCCACATATTTTTATCGGATCTGCATTCACGCGATACCCACAACCTCTACACACTAATCTTCTACTCATCGGAATTCATCCTCAGGATGCCCTTTTCGCAGACAAGCATCTTAATCCACAACTTGAGAGATAGTAGGAATCTCCCTCTAGGTACTTTGAAAAAATTCCTTTATGCGTCATTGTATGATTTCATTGAGTCAACTACGAACTCAGTAATGTATCCCTCTAGTATACTATCCACCCAGAAGTCGACATCCCTTGATACCTTATTGTCGACCCGCTTTAGTTGTTGAATCAGTTCTAGAGTCGAATGGTTAGGCTCAGTCTTTTGGCAATGGTTCTTCTGAAACGTCAGCTGTGCCAACTACTCATGCAACAGTACCAGGAATTCACAGAAAAACACTTTGTGGATATCTGAATAGATATTCTTTTGCAACGAACTACTTAATGTCTTCCCAGGGTTTTGATTCTCTCCTTCTGCGAATTCTTTTGTCTTCTTTTTAAACCACTCTTGAATCTTTGGTTTCGTCAGGTGCCACAGCATGTCCTCTTCTTTTCCTCTTCAGGGTCCCAACAACGGAACCATTTGTTGACACAGCAACTGTCGATAGGGGTTCACTTTGCACTGCTGTCAACAAACATCAACCAAACTCCCTTATACACCGGCCTAGAAAGGTTTTACCCTTTCCAACAACACTCACAAAGCGATTGAAGTCTCACCCGAGATGATTAAGGGGGCCGCGGGAACCAGATTTCCACAGTGGGGGGAGGACATGCATCAATTCTCACTCTACATCTATAGAAACCAGAGATTGTACCTTCGCATCATTGTAACGGTTCATGTATTAATTCATTCCTTCGCATATCCAGTGCATAATCAACATTCGCATTATCATGGTTAAACTAATCATTTGCATCAACAGTAATTACCAAACCACAAAGCCTTAAACATTTCGCAACTAACACTTGCATTGATCATTTAATAGAAAGAGAGACAAAATATATAACCATAACCGAACATATTCATGCATTCATCAAAACATGTGGTATAACCTTCGCAGAAACAGTTCAAAACACCTTATCGCAGATCCATACAAAATTGCCGAAAACAAAGCAAAACATAGGATGATGATAAGACATCTGATGCTCTTAGGCTTACAATCATACTCCTATTTATATCAAACTAGATGGTTACAAAAAACGGTCCACATGACCCATTCTAACTAACTAAACCAATATTGCGCTTTCGTCGGCTCCTTGTTCTCCGCGAATGGTCCTTTATTTTGCGTATTTTCCTTCTTTGTTGTTGTCAGCTTCTGCAGTTTATGTCGTCTAACCCCGTGCCAACACATTTTACTTAGGTGACATTAGAAATTTTAGAATTTAATTTATGATGACCATGTGGACCAACACATTAATGAGATGGAAGCACAGTTCCTATGGGTTTGGAGGATAAATACCAAATAAAATAATAATGAGAAATTATTATGGAGACACTTGTAAACCCTAAATAAATGTTTAGGGAGAATAATGGAATTAAAGGAATGAAAATTAAGAGAACTCACACCGAGGAGAATAAAAAGAGAACAAAGGAATTCATTCAAGAAGGATTATCATTATCACAAAAGAGAGAAAGAAGAGTAGGGGATCGAAATAACTAGAGCTAATGAAGATAATGAAATGGGGGCATTTTGGAGCAGAAAATGAACCAGTAAAAGAGAAATCATAGCAGCTGGGTATAACTTGGAACACTAGTTGTGTTCAGGTAGGAGTACTACCATAAGTGTGCAGGAGCACTGCAAATACTCTGAATAGGCTATCACTGGTTTTTCTCTTAAGTGTAGAGACTTAAAATCCCCTGGAGCATCCTGGAGCTCAGGAGTACTGAGTTGCATATTGGTTTATCTGCTGCCACATAACTTTTATAAATAACTTGGGAAACAAGTTAAGAGAAAATAAATTACAAACTTTGACCCAGAGGGACTGTGAACTCATCTTGGGGGTGACCACGAGAGCAAAGGAGACTTGTTGGTCAAAGGCTAGGAGGTTTGTGGTTGTGTTCAACTGGTCATGTCAGAATACAGATAAGTTTATATAATGTTCTTACATGATGTTATTTTGGAACATGTGCTAGGGTTTATTTATGTATTTTTTTTATCTACTTTTGAAATATTTGTTTTATCAAATCTGCATAGGAATATATTGTTAGACTAAACTTTGAGTATGGATCTTGTATAGATTATTATTTGTCTGTAACATTGTATAGATTCGGGATTTGGTTGAGATACCTTTAGAAATGGTGATATATATATTTTAATGTAGGATGAACACATTATTCGTATAGTGGATAGACCAATTTATAAGATAAATATTGATAAATAATCCTGAGACAAGAATTATATAGTAAGCATTGTTTTATGTTATCTATTATAGATACATCAATTATATTAAATATAAATGTTTCTATTCAACAGATCTCGACGTTGACAGAGAATACGTTTACTTATAATTTCAGGCAGAACTGAAGCAGACATGTAAACCGTAAGGTTTGCATGTCAAGCATTTACAGTACATGAGATTACTATTCTATCTTTTTAGATATATATAACATTACTGTAAATAGAGTAATCATACCTGTAAACAATTTGATGGTTTAATGCTCATAGAATTTACTTATGATTGTTCAGGAATAATCTGTTGAAATGCTATTGCATTTGGTATAAGAGTTGCGAAATCGTTTATATTGTGTTCCAATAGTCTACAACGTTCTGTTTTCAGCCTATTGCTTATATATAAGTCCTTTATTTTTATAAGCATGGATAGGACATGATTTAAATACTCGACAGATTGTATTTTTCCCTATCTACTTAGTTTATAAATACGATTTGTTTTCATTATGGAAACTCGAATTTCTTCCTATCAAATTTGTATGTGATTTCTATTTATTTTCGGGATGAACTTTTGTAATTTTGTTTTATCTTTTTTTATCAATTTTTACCCTTACCTTTGGCATGGGAGATCGAACTCCATGGTCGAGTTCCGAACTTTATTTTTCAAACCCAAAACAGAGCACAAAGGACAAACTTAACATTAACACAATTTCCAACGAATAGACGCTGTATAAAATAGATATACAGGCCAGGGCTTGTTGTGGCCTTTTGTTTCACCATTTACATAGTAAACACATCTATATAAACAATTTGTAAACTTTAAACGAATGTGAATCTATCCAGATAGTAACCCTTTGTATTCATGCTTAAAGAGAACACGATAAATAGAGAACAAACATGAATTCAACGAACTCTGTATATAATTCTAAGCTAGGGTTTAAACGTTGTTCCATATATAAATATATATTATGTATAAAAAAAAATAGCAAACCACAAGCCATTACATATTCGTATTTGACTATGGAAGCAATCCTTTGAAAGCACAACTGAAAATAGAGTTTTAATAACTGGCAACACACATACGTTGCCAGACAACTATTTATAGGTTAATAATTTATTTTTACATACATGTTTACATTGTAATAAATAAATTCACCCAAAGGCCGTAAAAACCTATCATAACGAGCTCAACACGGTCGTATAAAATGGATAACAATGCTGAGGGCCGTTTGTTTCACTCTACAGCTAGTAAAGAAACCAAATGCTCTACGTAACCCATCTCTAACTATCGAGGTAGATTACACCCTGGACTCTTGGAGATGACGGGTTACCTGGATGAGAACAAAATCCATTATTCCTAGATCATGGAGCTAGCTCTGGGTCTTTTCCAACATGCCTTCAGCATCCTACTTCACCTACCCACGATTTTTAAACAAGAAATTAATCCTGGGAAGGTAAAACGTTAGTGTAAAAACTAGAATGTGTGAATGCATTGTTGGTTTCAACATCTTACCTTTGGATAGGGCTGACGCGAAAAATGGGATTTTGGGAGCATCACACCTGCATAGGACAACCGAGAAGTTAGTTTCGACAGCAAGAATTACAATTTTTATTAACTTAGTAAAAATCACAACAATGTGTTAAAACAAATATTTTCTTACCTGCTTATACGTGGACACACCAATGAGTTGCTGTGTGGACCTTGTACTTTGCTCAGAATCAGACCTTCTCCCTGGTTCGGTTGTGAACCATCTGCACAGAGAAGAGGTGCTCTATGAAGAACCGATCACAGCAACAATGAAATGCCCTGAGTAAAGCAAGGGTCTTTGTCCAACACATTGGTACCAGTTGGAGGAAGAGGTTACCTCTGAGACCGATTAACCTTCTTCCTTAAATGATTCATACAATATTTTAATGAGCGCCAAAAACCATACCAAGATCAACGGTGTAAGAAAGATCACATTTCCCAATTGGCTTGACTCGGATGAGGATCAACGGTCGAATTTGCATGCGAATTTATACTACCAGTAGGTGAACATAAATGAATTGGAATCAAAGTTGACGACCTTGTGTGATAACTGGAATGGGATAGCTAGAACATGAGCGTAGCATTCCCGGCTGAGTAGTGAACACTTGTGTTTCCGAGCATGGAGTCACCTTCCAGGAGGGCATCCCAAACGGGTTTAAAACATTGGTTTATGCGTATGTGTCTACGTGGCATCATCGTAGCTATAGCACGGTCACACAACATTAATGTGTTATATGGATTAATTTAGTGCATAGTTATATTATATATGTAATATATATTATAACCTATGATCATAACGACGGTGAAATAATAATTCAATTTTGGTGCACATTTGGTTGGTAATGTAATATGAGCACATTTATAACCAAGGTTTAATATTATGTGGAATTTGTAATTTCACATAATATATATAATAATGTAATTACATTTCAACCTAGGATTAATTTAGGTTGACTTTGTTGTTGCAAACGTTGTATATAATACTTTACATGTTAGTTCCTACAAAAACGTTTATATGTGCTTGGTTCACATATGGGAAATTAAAAGCGCATATGTTATACTATACAAGCCTAGATCATACAAGGATAAATCTAGGGTATCAGTGATTGCATATAGTTTATATGTTAGTAATATGAATACAACATATAACTATATCTTAATTTGTTTTGTATTACATAGTGATAATGTGTTAAGGTTTATAATATAGTTTTGTTCATTAAAATGCT
The DNA here is from genome assembly GCA_027924585.1 of Larix kaempferi. NCBI lineage: Eukaryota > Viridiplantae > Streptophyta > Pinopsida > Pinales > Pinaceae > Larix > Larix kaempferi. The sequence continues at coordinate 3,916,384 of BSBM01000619.1, forward strand.
ACTTTGCACATGTAATATATGGTCGCATAACATTTAGCATATGGTTGATTTACATTTTCTATGTATATGAATTTGTTATATATGTTAAAACATGTTTGTGTATAGGTTACACAAGGTTAAACCTCGAACATATGTGTATGTCGACACTTATGTGAAAACCAACGTAAGTAATAGTGTAAGTATAGTGCACATGTAATCACAGCTAAGCAAGTTATAGATAACACTTAGTGCATGCCTTTATAACCTAGATAGAATTAACAAAAGGTCTGCTTTTATCACATTAAGACATGGTTATGGTCGTTGGACCTTTAAAAAAAAGAAATGGTGTTGAAGAGACGTGACAAATTGGTATCAGGGCCACGGTCACTACAATAGGACCTTTAGGATCGCTTACTTTAAATGTTTCTTTATAAATATTTTTATTCTGTAGCATACTATTAATTATTTTAGTGAGCGGATGTATGTTTTTTTTTACTGTTGCCTAAAAAACAGTTGTTTATCACACATAGACAGAAGTGTGGGATGAAAACAGGAAATAGCTGAAAAAGAAAGGAATTATGTAGAACAAGAGGGAAGGATTGTTGTGGAAACATCTAGTCAATGAGACGAAATTTTTAGTAGGCAAGAAAGAAATCTGAATTCTCAACAAGGGGAAACAACATCTAGTGAAATGTTGGAAGCTGTCAAAAGCCTTAAGGCGGAGCTGCTAAGAATTAAGGAAGACAATAACAAAATTTTTGAGGAACAATGAGAGATCAATACAATTCTGCTACAAAAGTTGACTGAGAAAGAAAACAACCATTTACCAACACCAGCAGAACAACATGCAGAAAAGTCAATGACGAAAATAAATTCCAAGTTTAAGGCTGCTCATCCAAGAAATTATGTGACCTATAATATGGATATCAGCAATGAAGAGTCACTTGGCGAAGATTCTGAAGAGTTTTTTCCTAAAAAGAAAAAGAAAATTGGAAAAATGAATAAGCTACACTCAAAATTGAGAAAGATCAAGCCTCTGACTTTCAATGGGGAAATTAAGATTGGAGAAGAAGTTGAGATATGGATTAGGGATATGGAGAATTATTTATGAATTTTTGACTATTCTGGTCTCATAAAAGAAAGAATTGCTATTTTCAATCTGCAAGGGAAAGCTTCATGTCATCTACCCAAATTTCTGAACATTATTATTTTATTGCAAAATACTTTATGTTAAATTTAATTACACAGTTTTGTAATTATGATCAGTTTTGATCATGGATGAATGTAATTACTGAATACTATTATTTAAATAAATTAATTAGGAGAAAAACACCCAAGAGGACTATTGAATGAGTGTTCACTGACCCACTAGGAGGAATGGAAGTTGTTGGAAGGTATGGGACACATGGAAACAGTTGCATCACACCACTAACTGTTGGTTATGGGACAACTACCCCTAAAAATAGGGCATTATCCCCCAGGTGGAGGGAGTGAGCAGGAAACTCATTTAATGACACAGTAACATCTAAAAAGGCCTAGGCATCCTATAAAGGAAAATTTGAATTGGGCAGGCAACCCTTAATCAATATTTCTGCAGAATATTTTCCTCTTGTGAATCAGGTGATTTCAAGAGAGATTCGAATAGGGAGGTTAGTGGTGACTGTATTGTTGAGTCTGCAGTATTGCTGAGAGGAACCAAAAATGCTGGTGCAAGTCTATTGGATTGCTATCTATTGAAGATTCAGAAGTGAATTGCTACAGCAAGAAGAAGTCCTCATTCCTGAGTTTCTTCCTCCTGGTGGTTCAGTGAACAGGCTTGGGGGTCCTAAGACAGTACTTGACGATTTTCGGGAATTGGTTGGGTGGAGCAATCTTCTTGGGTTGTTTGTTGCCCTACATATTTTCTCAGGTTCTATAAATTTTTCTAACTTACTCTCAGTAAATAGTTTTGTTCTGTTTAACTAGTATTTTCTGTTTCCTGTCTCGAAAGAGAATTCCATCCTAGATTAGTTTAAATATGAATGTCTAAGTTTAAAATTTAATTGATAAATTAATACCTCTATTTTTCCACATGCTGTTTTGAAGCATCGTACTCTAGTAGAGATACGCAAATTAAAATAGATTAGAAGATAGGCATATTGCCATTTTAAATTCGATATATAGATAGTAATTATATATGTATCTGTTTTTTGTTCCCAAGTTAAATAATAGTAGAAAGTACTGTATAGAATCTATGTATGTATTATAAGGTATCAGAGCTTTCTGAAAATTTAAATAATGTATAATTTCTGCATTCTTATCATTATTATGTACAGAAAATTATAGAAATCACAGGTATACATGTATCATAACAGAGGAGCAAATTAAATGATATTGTTCATCAGATTAAGATTGTACATAACAATCAGCACCCAGTTCTGATATTGTTTACAGACACTTTGATTTCATTATCTCTGTTAATGTTTTTCAAGATAATTATTTCACTGTTTTATCATCATTATTTACATGCTGTAAGCAAAAGCTTTTCATAGTCATTCTATAATTCCCAGTTTTTCCACATTATACTTATACACACACTATTTTTCATTCCTTATTTTATCATTTTCATAAACTTACAGTTCAAATAGATAATAGATATAATAGAAACATTCTGTTGCTGATAAGTAATTGTTTTCAGTAGTTACGCAAACTAATACAACTTAGGGTTTGCCCCTTTTTCATTACAATCGAATTCTCTACCTTTTCGAACAACATATATTTTATAGTCCCTATTTTCGACAGAGTACTTAACCCTAGCTAAAACAATAACATTATGATTTGTTTCATCATTCAAAACAATCTCAAATCATATTGATTACAGATCGAAATCCAAATCATTCGAAAGACTCATAACTTTAAACATTTCCATTGACTTAAGTTTTCAGTCCTGTCTTTTCATCTTCAACAAAAGAAAAACTATTTTGAAATGCCTTTGACAAAACTTATCTGAGCCTAGGTTTCACACAACTTAAGCATAGAAATGAAACCTACAGCATTTCATTTGTAACTTAGAAAGATTTCTACATAAGTTATTTTCATCGACGAATTTCTCAAACCCTAATCTAGCTTAAAGAAATACGACTTTAGCCAATGACATCAAGTCAAATATTACATACTTCTACACAAGATATTTAGCATAATAATTCATTGCCAAAAGGAGAAGTATCAATTACACAGTGAATTAGCCCACGACTCTTTTCAAAACTTAACCATTGAAGTCGTGGATTCTCAGAACGAGGTTTTCAACACGTTTTCACAAAGAAAAATTATTATAGGGTTTAAAACCATTACTCAATAGTTTGATAGAACCCATTTCTTCTCAAGCATCGACAAGTCACAGCTCTAGTCGACATTATAAAAATTACAAAATATAGAAACCAAGAACCATTTAAATGAAACAAGAGTTGCGTCATTGAATAACAAGCATGTTTCGAAAGTTCTTCAACTATCAACATCGATAGAGAAACGACGAGTCTTGACAAAGCATGTTACTCATTCTTTGAACTACTTCAACCATTGTCCAAGAGCACTATGAGGGTTACGGAATACCTGAGGCTTACCGGTGATGATGCACACTGATACCCTTTCCAAAATGTTACTAAATCGTTTCCTTAGAACCCTGCAACTGACAAATGATAAGTTTAAAGTTAGATACCTGTTACATTGTAAATCAAGAATCAAGGTACGATGTTTACCTTCATAGCCTTGAGGAGAACGTTGTCACGAACGACACCAAGGAGCCATTATCCTCGTCCAAGCTCTGTGTTTTCTTTCATTTCACTCTTTTTCTCAGAAAGCATAAACTAAAACTACAATCCCTCGAACCAGAGATCTAATCCCTTAAAAGCTACATCATTATCAAAGTAAGAAAACCTGCAACGTCAACTTCTTTAGAAAGTCTCGAGGTCGAAACCTCTCCCATGGATTCTACCAAAAATTCGGCAACCTGTCGGCGACCCCCAACAGAAACAATAGCACAATAAACTGCTTTTCCAAGTTCTTAAACCAAAACAACAACGATGGTAGGGTTTCAAATCCAATGGCCCAAATTCATCACCATTGACGGTCTCCACATTGCCAGTGATCTTAGCATTGGTAAAAACGACGTCAACTTTAAATGCCCGACCTACATTTTAGGTTGACAATGCCACCATGGCACACTAAGGAGCAAACACAACCCATGTATTGCGCATTACTCTTACACATCGATGAGCATAGTGATGTTCACATCTACGTGGACCGTTGGCAAATCCCATGTGGTAAGTGTTTGGTACTAAGCTTTAAATGCAGGTTGGATACGTGATCCCTACCACAACTCGAGACTGGCGCCATTTTAAATGAACCAACGACCTGTCCAATATCACATTCAATGCCTATCAGCAAACGTCGACGTGACAGTAAACTCTATATTTTCCTTTGTTAACATAACAAGTTTTAATTTCATCATAGTAATTGTAACGTTATGCAAAGATTTCATTTTAATGTTTGCACTATATTGTTATCAATTTGATATATTACAATGTGGGTAACAATTGCAAACTATTCATATAGTTTAGTTATAAGTCTAATGTTTGCATTTTATTGCAATGAGTTTCAATATATATATAATGTTGATATTAAACCAAGGCTCGATATTGTTGCACCACTATAATCATAAGACTTAGAATACGTCACATTATAGGATGATAAATATTTAGTTCAAGTCTTGTTTTACACCATAGTCAACCTATGGTTTGTAATTGTTTATTTATCTATTTGCTACAATTGTATAGTCTCTTGGAAAGACCACATTGTTCATATAAAATATAAACAAGTATAGTGGTAGATAGGAAACATGGACCATAGAATTTATATAGAGGATCATTTCTTTGCATAAGGGATTTATAGTGTTGAATAAGCTTGCAAGCATTTATATTATCATATTTAAAATCAGTAAATTGAAACAATAAGTTCCTAGGTTCCCTATCCATACTCATTCATGTGATACAATGGAACTATACAATTTTGATGTTAACCTATAAATGGTGACAACAAGACAGCTAGTACAATGACGACTATAGTGATGATGCTGCTAAATAGATGCTTATTCACACAGCTAACTTGGGTTGATTTTACTCAGATACAAGAAGAACCATGGAAACCAAAAGTGTAAGCATGTGAATCATACATGTATGCTTTTATAAATGCATCAGTCTTTAATTATTCTATTTTTATTTTCAAACGACGAACTTTAAATCACATGAACTGGAATTTATTGCAATCATGAAACCTCTTACCTATCGTCTGCACATAGAACAAGTCCAATGCTTTAGCATTAAAGCTAATTAAGCTTCGGGGTCCCTCATAGGACTCCCTTGGATAGCAAAGAATCAAACGGTCAGTATCATCTCAAAAGAAAAAGTATCACATCACATTCCTAACCTGGCATTTCATTTATTACATCAATCATACATATCATTGCATTGAAAAGTGTCGCATCAAAAGTCTGATCTAATCATGCGTTTAACTATCTTAATGATAGTTGTCATAAATGTAATTAAGTTGTCATTGTTGCATTAGTTATAACATAAATTCATTTGTGTTCAGTACAAACAACTATTTAGTTAACGTTGTTACAATCAGAAATTATTATTTTCTGCAATCATAAATTATCGTAAATTAAGCTATTATTGCTATTAACAAAAAAAATTAATTTTTTATGAAAATATGGGATGTTACATGTGGTATGAGAGCACAGATTCAAACTCTAGGCATGAATGAGGTCCAAAACACGCAGTAGAAAATTTTTATATACAACATAAAATTCTTTTTGCAGTAGAAAATTACACTAACTTTAAAATTTTATTATTATGTTATCAGAAATTAATTTGCAGTTACAGGTATGGAGAATTCAGATGAACATTTAAGTGACATATTTCAGCCAAACAGTCACAGTTCGGGACAGCACTTTGTAGAGGAAGGTCATGGGGAATTAAATAACAGTTCAACAGAATTGTTACGTGCCTTTCAAGAATTAAAGGTAGAAATCAAATCTGTGAAACAAGATAATGAAAAGATTCTGCAAGCACAAGAACAACTCAATCAAGTGCTGTTTGAACACAACCAAATAGAGGAACAAGAGAGAAACAATGAAGATATTTCCAAAATTGAGGACATGCCTCACACTGATAAAAATCAGAGCATAAAAATCAGCGAAGTAAAAGACAGCTCAACTTCGTCAGGAGATGCTATTGAAGTACGCAAAAGGAAGCATAGCTATACCAGTGATAGCAACGAAGGAGACTCCAAACCAATAAGGAAAAATCATAAGGAATATGAGCAGATTTCTGGAGAATTCAAGAAGATAAGACCTCCAACTTTCAATGGAGAAACTGAGAAAGGTGAGATAGCTGAAGCTTGGCTGTCAGGGATGAATAAATACTTCCATATCTACAACTATTCAGAGTTCTTAAAGGAAAAGATGGCTATATATAACGTGACCGGAAAAGCGGATATCTTGTGGCAAGACATCAAAATTGTAAAGGGAATCAAAGATAAAGATGTAAGCTGGAGTGCTTTCAAATGATATTTCAAAAAGAAGTATCTATCTAAGTAGTACTATAAAGAAAAATCTAAAGAATTCTACGATTTGAAGTTGGGAGGTATGAATATGAAGGAAATGAATAGTAAGTTTCTGAACTTACTGAGATATGTACCATATCTCACAGAAGAGAAGCCAAAAATTCAAAGGTACTTAAGTTGTTTACCATTCAGCATTACAGACAGAATTGAGTATGATAGTCCTAAAACATTAGAGGAGGCTATGAGAAAGGTAGTTTTCTGTTATGATACAAATCGGAAGAGAGAGGGTATGTCTAATTGGAAAAATCATAAGCCGAACAATTTTGAACAGAAGAAGAAAAATTTCAAATTCAGTGGAAATTACGGATTCCAAAGGAAGAATTTTCAGAATCGAAATTCCCAAGGGAATAATTCCAGAAATAATTCACAGCAGAATTCTACAGCACCGAAAAATGCATCTAATACTGCCAAGGCCAATGAGCCAAAGACACATATTAAATGTTTTGAATGTCAAGGCCCTCATTACGCATCAGAATGTCCCTTAAGGAAGCGGAAGACAAACAACATCAACTCTATACAGATTGAACCTACTGTTGGAGACATAGCAAGGGAGATGCCAAGAATTAACGCATCACTTGACAACAGGAAAGCAGATCATCAAATCTCCATGGTAGAGATTGAAGGTACGATATATGACTATCCTGTTACTGTTTTAATTGACCCAGGTGCTAGTTTAAGTTATATATCACCTGATGTTGTGGAAAGTCTTAAACTGAAAACTGAAAAGTTTAGTAAATCATGGCTAGTTAGACTAGCAACTGGAACAAAGAGGAAAGTATCAGATTTTATAGAAAACTGTGTGTTGTCCATGAATCATTTACAAACACGAATCAAGTTGAATATTCTACCTTTAGGTTCTTATGATATTATCGTTGGGATGGACTGGTTAAAAGCCCATCATGTCATCCTGGACTGTTATGGAAAAAGTTTTACATGCTTAAATGATGAAGGGAAAACTATAGAAATAAAAGGAATTCCAAGGAAGGTAACCCTTAGACAAATTTTAGCCATGCATGTTAAGAGGGCAGTTAGGAAAGGATGCCAAATGTTTGCAGTAAACATGGTAAACGATGAGATTATGGATAAAGAGGAAAAACTGAAATTAAAGGACATACCTGTCCTAAAAGATTTTAAAGATGTATTTCTTGAGGAGATTCCAGGATTACCACCCAAAAGAGATTTAGATTTTACCATAGAGTTGATACCAAGAGCAGTACCAAACTCTAAATCTCCATACAGAATGAACATACTGGAGTTAAACGAATTAAAATCACAGTTGAAGGAACTTATTGACAAGAAGTATATTAGACCAAGTGTGTCTCCTTGGGGGGCACCTGTCATCTTCGTTTAGAAGAAATATGGAACATTAAGACTGTGCATAGATTATCGCCAGCTTAATAAGATGACGATCAAGAATAGGTACCCATTGCCCCGCATAGATGATCTGTTTGATCAGCTGCATGGAGCAACAGTATTTTCGAAGATCAATCTAAGATCAGGGTATCATCAAGTAAGGGTTAAGGAAGAAGATATTTTCAAAACAACTTTCTGAACTTGGTATGGACATTACGAGTTCGTAGTCATGCCGTTTGGCTTGACTAATGCCCCAGCTGTATTTATGTGTTTGATGAATACTATTTTGAATAAGTACTTAGACAAGTTTGTTGTTGTGTTTATAGACGATATTTTATTGTACTCAAAAAGCAAGGAAGAGCATGATGAACATTTACGGATTATCTTACAAGTATTAAGAGATCATCAATTGTATGCCAAATTTAGTAAGTGTGACTTCCACAAAGACAAAATTCAGTATCTAGGACACATAATTTCAGCAGAAGGAATCTCGGTTGACCCGACAAGATAAGGGCCATTAATGACTGGCCGGTTCCTAAAGATGTGTCGGATGTAAGGTCATTTATGGGCATTATGGGGTATTACAGAAAGTTTATAGAGAATTTTTCAAAAATTGCCAACCCCATAACTTCCTTGGAAAAGAAAGGGAATAAATTTGTCTAGGATCAGAAGTGTGCTGAGAGCTTTAAGAAATTAAAAGAACTATTGACGATATCACCTATCTTGAGGATAGCTGACCCAAACAAGGATTTTGTAGTTTGTACAGACACATGCAATGACGGACTCGATGGAGTCTTGACACAAGAAGGACATGCGGTGGCATATGAATCTAGAAAACTGAAAGTACATGAAAAGAACTACTCTACTTATGATTTAGAGTTATTAGTAGTTATTCATGCCTTAAAAATGTGGCATCATCACCTTATTGGCAGAAAGTTTACATTATTAACTGATAACATGGGTCTGAAATATTTATTGGATTAGACAAACCTAAACGCTAGACAAGCTAGATGGTTGACGTTCTTAAGTGAGTATGATTTCGAAATTCAGCATATTAAAGGAAAGGAGAACAAAGTTGCAGATGCCTTGAGTCACAAGGCAAAACTAAATTTTATTTCAACAATCAGTAATTATTCAACTGATTTGGAAAATCATATTTTGGAAAAAGGTGAAACAGATGAAGAATACAGAAAAATGAAGGAAAAGACAACAAACAACAGTTCTGAAAATTGTATGGCAGATTGCAGAATTAGGGAAAATGGTTTATTACTGTTTAAAAACAGATTGTATGTACCAGAAATAAAATTTCTGATATTAAATGAGATGCATAAAAGTCACTATTTTGGTCATCCAGGATATCAAAAGACCATCACTATGCTGAGAAAAGAATACTATTGGCCCAGAATGAAATATGAAGCAGCAGAATACATCACAAAATGCTTGGAATGTCAAAAGGTGAAGGTTGAACACCAACATCCTACTGGATTGTTGCAACCATTACCAATACCAAGCTGGAAATGTGAAGTGATCAGCATAGATTTCATTACTGGATTACCTAAAAATCAGAAACAACATGATTCTATCATGGTGGTGGTGGACAAACTCAGCAAGGAAGCACACTTTATACGAGTGAAGACCACGCATAAAGCCCCAGATATTGCATAAATTTTTATGAAACAGATTTTTAGACTTCATGGAATACCGAAAGTAATAATTTCAGTTCATGACTCGAAGTTTATAGGAAACTTCTAGAGGTGACTGTTTAAGGAATTGAATACAACTTTACATTTCAGTACAACATTTCATCCACAGATAGATGGGAAGACAGAAAGGGTAAATCAAGTGTTAGAATATTTATTAAGAATGTATGTTAAGGATCAACCTGGTAAGTGGGAAGATGATCTGCACTTAGCAGAATTTGCTTATAATAATCATTATCATGCATCGGCCAGACTTAGTCCTTTTGAAATTCTTTATGGTAGGAAATGTAATACACTTGTTTTGTGGAATGATCCAGTAAATAGAGTTGTTTTAGGACCTGAATTATTGCAAGAGTTAGAACTAATTGTGAAACAGGTGCAAGGACATTTAAAAGTTGCCCAAGATAGGCAGAAAAGTCAAGCAGATGCAAAAAGAACTCATAAAGAGTTCCAGGTGGGTGAACATGTGTTTCTCAAGGTAAGACCAAACAAGAGTTCACTGAAATTGGGGAGCTATGCCAAGTTGGCACCCAGGTATTGCGGTCCTTTTGAAATATTACAAAGGTTGGAGCAGTCGCATACCAACTGGATTTGCCACCCAACTTGAAAATACATAATATTTTTCATATATCGTTTTAAAAAAAATATGTGCACAATACTACTCATTTTGTAAATTGGAATGATGTACAGGTGGGACAAGACGGATATTTTCCGGTGGAATCGGATTGTATCCTCGGAAGGAGGGAAACTATTCTTCGGAATCGTAGCATTGGGCAAGTGAAGGTGCAATGGAAGCACCTTAGCCCAGCAGAGGCAACCTGGGAGTTGGAGAGTAGTATGCAGGAAACATACCCAACTCTATTTCAGGAACACTCAAGGAGTGATTAGCCAACATCGAGGATGATGTTGAGACTTAAGGCGAGGTGTATGTCACCTACCCAAATTTCTGAACATTATTATTTTATTGCAAAATACTTTATGTTAATTTAATTACAAAGTTTTGTAATTATGATCAGTTTTGATTATGGATGAATGTAATTACTTATTATTATTATTTAAATAAATTAATTAGGAGACAAACACCCAAGAGGACTGTTGAATGAGTGTTCACTGACCCACTAGGAGGAATGGAAGCTGTTGAAAGGTATGGGACACATGGCAGCAGTTGCATCACACCACTAACTGTTGATTATGGGACAACTACCCCTAAAAATAGGGCATTATCCCCCAGGTGGAGGGAGTGAGCAGGAAGCTCATTTAATGACCCAGTAACATATGAAAAGGCCTAGGAAGCCTATAAAAGCAAATTCGAATTGGGCAGGTAGCCCTTAATCAATATTTCTGTAGAATATTTTCCTCTTGTGAAGCGGGTGATTTCAAGAGAGATTCAAATAGGGAGGTTAGTGCTGACTGTATTCTTGAGTCTGCATTATTGCTGAGAGGAACCAGCAATGCTGGTCCAAGTCTATTGGATTGCTATCTATTGAAGATTCAGAAGTGAATTGCTACAGCAAGAAGAAGTCCTCATTCCTGAGTTTCTTTCTCCTGGTGGTTCAGTGAACAGGCTTGGGGGTCCTAAGACAGTACCTGACTATTTTCGGGAATTGGTTGGGTGGAACAGTCTTCTTGGGTTGTTTGTTTCCCTACAGATTTTCTCAGGTTCTATAAATTTTTCTAACTTACTCTCAGTAAATAGTTTTGTTCTGTTTAACTAGTATTTTATGTTTCCTATCTCGAAAGAGAATTCCATCCTAGATTAGTTTAAATCTGAACGTCTAAGTTTAAAATTGAATTGATAAATCAATACCTCTATTTTTCCACATGTTGTTTTGAAGCATCGTACTCTAGTAGAGATACGCAAATTAAAATATATTAGAAGATAGGCAAATTGCCATTTTAAATTCGATAGATAGATAGTAATTATATAGTATCAGTTTTCTGTTCCCAAGTTAATTAATAGTAGAAAGTTCTGTATAAAATCTATGTATGTATTATAAGGTATGAGAGCTTTCTGAAAATTTAAATAATGTATAATTTCCGCATTCTTATTATTATTCTGTACAGAAAAATATAGAAATCGCAGGTATACATGTATCATAACAGAGTAGCAAGTTAAATGATAGTGTTCATCAGATTAAGATTGTACATAACAATCAACACCCAGTTCTCATATCGCTTACAGACACTTTGATTTCATTATCTCTGTTAATGTTTTTCAAGATTATTATTTCACTTTTTTATCATCATTATTTACATGCTGTAAACAAAATCTTTTCATAGTCATTCTATAATTCCCATTTTTTCCACGTTATACTTATACACACACTATTTTTCATTCCTTATTTTATCATTTTCATAAACTTACAGTTCAAATATATAATAGATATAATAGAAACATTCTGTTGCTGATAAGTAATTTTTTTCAGTAGTTACGCAAACTAATACAACTTAGGGTTTGCCCCTTTTTCATTACAATCGAATTCTCTACCTTTTAGAACATCATATATTTTATAGTCCCTATTTTCGACAGAGTAGTTAACCCTAGCTAAAAGAATTACATTATGATTGGTTTCACCATTCAAAACAAACTCAAATCATATCGATTACAGATCGAAATCCAAATCATTCTAAAGACTCAAAACTTTAAACATTTCCATTGACTTAAGTTTTTAGTCCTATCTTTTCATCTTCAACAAAAGAAAAACTATTTCGAAATGCCTTTGACAGAACTTATCTGAGCCTAGGTTTCACACAACTTAAGCATAGAAATGAAACCTACAGCATTTCATCTGTAACTTAGAAAGATTTCTACACAAGTTATTGTCATCGACGAATTTCTCAAACCCTAATCTAGCTCAAAGAAATACGACTTTAACCAACGGCATCAAGTCAAATATTACAGACTTCTACACAAGATATTTAGCATAATAATTCATTGTTGAAAGCAGAAGTATCAATTACACAGTGAACGATCCCATGGCTCTTTTCAAAACTTAACCATTGAAGTCGTGGATTCTCAGAACGAGGTTTTCAACACGTTTTCACAAACAAAAATTATTACAGGGTTTAAAACAATTACTCAACAGTTTGATAGAACCCATTTCTTCTCAAGCATCGATGAGTCACAGCTCTAGTCGACATTATAAAAATTACAAAATATAGCTACCAAGAACCATTTAAATGAAACGAGAGTCGCGTCATTGAATAGAAAGCAAGTTTCGAAAGTTCTCCAACTATCAACATCGACAGAGAAACGACAAGTCTTGACAAAGCATGTTACTCATTCTTTGAACTACTTCAACCACCATCCAAGAGCACTATGAGGGTTATGGAAGACCTGAGGCTTACTGGTGATGATGCATGCTGATACCCTTGCCAAAATTTTACTAAATCATTTCCTTAGAACCCTGCAACTGACAAACGATAAGTTTAAAGTTAGATACATGTTACATTGTAAATCAAGAATCAAAGTACAACAAAAGAAGCACCCAATTCTTAGAAGGATGTTTACCTTCATAGCATTGACGAGAACGTTGTCACGAATGACACCAGGGAGCCATTATCCTCGTCCAAGCTCTGTGTTTTCTTTCATTTCACTCTTTTTCTCAGAAAGCATAAACTAAAACTACAATCCCTCGAACCAGAGATCTAATCCCTTAAAAGCTACATCATTATCAAAGTAAGAAAACCTGCAACGTCAACTTCTTTAGAAAGTCTCGAGGTCAAAACCTCTCCCATGGATTCTACCAAACATTCGGCAACCTGTCGGCCACCCCCAACAGAAACAATAACACAATAAACTGCTTTTCCAAGTTCTTAAACCAAAACAACGACGATGGTAGGGTTTCAAATCCAACGGCCCAAATTGATCACCATCGACGGTCTCCACATTGCCAGTGATCTTAGCGTTGGTACAAACGACGTCAACTTTAAATGCCCGACCTACATTACAGGTTGACAATGCCACCATGGCACACTAAGGAGCAAACACAACCCATGTATTGCGCATTACTCTTACACATCGACGAGCATAGTGATGTTCACATCTACGTGGACCGTTGGAAAATCCCATGTGGTAAGTGTTGGTACTAAGCTTTAAATGCAGGTTGGATATGTGATCTCTACCACAGCTCGAGACCGGTGCCATTTTAAATGAACCAGCGACCTGTCCAATATCACATTCAATGCCTGTCAGCAAACGTCTACGTGACAGTAAACTCTATATTTTCCTTTGTTAACATAACAAGTTTTAATTTCATCATAGTAATTGTAACGTTATGCAAATATTTCATTTTAATGTTTGGACTATATTGTTATCAAATCGATATATTACAATGTGGGTAACAATTGCAAACTATTCATATAGTTTAGTTGTAAGTCTAATGTTTGCATTTTATTGCAATGAGTTTCGATATATATACAATGTTGATATTAAACCAAGGCTCGATATTGTTGCACCACTATAATCATAAGACTTAGAATACGTCACATTATAGGATGATAAATATTTAGTTCAAGTCTTGTTTTACACCATAGTCAACCTATGGTTTGTAATTGTTTATTTATCTATTTGCTACAATTGTATAGTCTCTTGGAAAGACCACATTGTTCATATAAAATATAAACAAGTATAGTGGTAGATAGGAAACATGGACCATAGAATTTATATAGAGGATCATTTCTTTGCATAAGGGATTTATAGTGTTGAATAAGCTTGCAAGCATTTATATTATCATATTTAAAATCAGTAAATTGAAACAATAAGTTCCTAGGTTCCCTATCCAGACTTATTCATGCGATACAATGGAACTATACCATTTTGATGTTAACCTATAAATGGCGATAACAAGACAGCTAGTACAATGACAACTATAGTGATGATGCTGCTAATTAGATGCTTATTCACATAGCTAACTTGGGTTGACTTTACTCAGATACTAGAAGAACCATGGAAAGAAAAAGTGTAAGCATGTGAATCGTACCTGTATGCTTTTATAAATGCAACAGTCTTTAATTATTCTATTTTTATTTTCAAACGACGAACTTGAACTCACATGAACTGGAATTTATTGCAATCATGAAACCTCTTACCTGTCATCTGCACATAGAACATGTCCAATGTTTAGCATTACAACTAAGTAAGCTTTGGGGTCCCTCATAGGACTCCCTTGGATAGCAAAAAATCAAATGGTCAGTATCATCTCAAAAGAAAAAGTATCACATCACATTTCTAACCGGGTATTTCATTTATTACATCAATCATACTTATCATTGCATTGAAAAGTGTCGCATCAAAAATCTTATCTAATCATGCATTTAACTATCTTAATGATAGTTGTCACGAATGTAATTAAGTTGTCATTGTCGCATTAGTTATAACAAAAATTCATTTGTGTTTAGTACAAACAGTTGTTTAGTTAAAGTTGTTACAATCAAAAATTATTATTTTCTGCAATCATAAATTATTGTAAATTAAGCTCTTATTGCTATTAACAAAAAATTTTAAATTTTTATGAAAATATGGGATGTTACACTTTAGCATGGTGGGATGATCTTAAGCTAACAAAAGCTATCAATGAGAGAAAGGTGAAATGGAAAGCTTTTGCGACATTCTTTAAACAAAAATATGTGTTTGAAAGGTACTATGACAAAAAAGTAAAAGATGTTTATGACCTAAAGCTGGGACAACAGACTATGGAGGAACTAAGGAACAAATTTCTGGAATTACTTAAATATTTTCCCTACATTCAAGGTGAAAAATTCAGAATTAAGTGTTTCCTGAATTGTTTACCTTTTAGTCTCAAAGACCAGATAGAATTTGATGATCCAAAGACATTGGAGGATGCCTTCAGAAAGGATGGATTGTGTTTTGAACAGAGTCAGAATAAGGCTGAAGTATCTAAGACGTGGAATGAAAATAAGAAGACGAAGTATGAAAGTAGGCAGAAAGGTCATAATCCCAATAATTTCAAAAATCAAGTTATGCATGCACCTTTCAGCAGCAAGTTCGATGGCAGTAAAACGCAATCAAACTTTGTTCCGCCGAGTAAGAAGATGAAAATTGAAGGTACAAGAAATCCAGAAGACGCACCATCAAAACCACCAATCGAATGATGGGGTTGTGGAGAAAATCATAGATGATATGAATGTCCTCATCAGAAGGAGAAAAACAAATCAGTGCATAATATTCAAGAGGCTTCTACAGTTCAGCATGTAGCAAGGAGTCCAAACATTTATGCGGCATTAAACAATCTATAAGCATAACATCAAGCCTCTATTATCGAGGTTGAAGGTATGATTTTTGTAATGTCCCTTTTTATGAATTTAATAAAATGGAAAAATTTTCACTTTTTTCCCTTGTTCGACCTTTGACTAGTTTTGATGTCTAGGTCTCCAATTTGCTCCAAATGATCCCAAATTTTCTGAGAAGGTATATGATTGATATTAGGAAATTATTTTGATGTTTAGGGATGATATAGGACCAACAAAAGACTTCTTAAAACCCCTTTAATATTCTGGCCAAAGTAGGGAGTTTGAATAGCAATTTCTCTTTGACTAGTATTGGTCCCTTGGTCTCCAAATGACTCCAAATTCTCCCAAATTGCTACAGAAGGTACATGGATGATATTAAGACATATTTATAATTTTTATGGATGCTCTGTATTTTTCATATGAATTCTTCAACTCCTCTTTCAAATCTGGTCAAGATAGGGATTTTTACTAGTAAATTGTGGTTCAAATCCCCTAGGGGTAGATGATGAAAATGACTTTCCAAATGCACTCAATCCAACTCGAATTTATGAATGGAAGAAGGGGAAATATAAATGAAATCAACATGAACTCATATGAATCACTATTCAACTTTTAATGTGTGCTATAACTCCCTTAAATCAGATGCAAAAAGACTACTTTCAACATTGGGGGAAATGATATGCAATCTCCTCCCAAATTCTATGAAACTAAAAAAAATGACTCCAAATTCTTATGTAATGAAAATTAAACTCATATATTACATCAATAATATACCATTCATCAACAAACCATCAGTAGATTACTTATCTATTCGAATCCACCAACATTACATTGGTTCACAACAAGGTAGTGGGGAAATGGCACAGTTTCTTCATTGTTTGACATTTTTACATGAAATATTTTGGTATTTCGACCTGATACATTTATGAATATGAATAACATAGTATATTAATCTTATTACAACATAAATGGGGCATGAGAATCTCACCCAAAGAATACAATATCTCACCAAAAGCGCCCTCCCTTAAGGAGTAAGAATATGCAATGAAAACTGGAAATGGTTGAGTGAGTGAGCTGCACTAGAAGAAACTACGAGCTTCCCTGTATATTAATCCTACAAATAAATAATCCATTAAATCTCCATGAAAGACCTGAATGGCCTCTCCAAACACCAACTTGGATGGGAATCTTTCACCCTCGAAGTTGGCTAAGGCAAGAAACTAGTCATCCACTAGCTCTTCTCTCACAAATGCAATTGCAAATTATAAAAATGATCAAAAGATCCTATTATTCTTTGTTCATTACTTTTATAAACTTCTAATTTCCTCCATCGGTCGAATTTGTTCCAAGAGCTTCATGCCAACTCAAGTTGAGAAGAGATTCCCAAGTATGCCACTTGTCATTCCAATTCTAGCTCCCTCCTTCTCCAAATTCGCCTTGGTGTTTCTTTGGCTTCCCTAAATCACTTGAGCACCATCATGAAAGCTAATTTTATCCCTGACATGTCATATATGTCAGATGTCCTCCTTCAGGTCTGATTTGTGTCGTAGGTGTCATAGCGTCTTCATCATTGTTGTCATAGAGATAGGGAATCTAGCCCAAGTGTCCCACTAGCTCCAAATTGCCTCTTCCTCTTACATGGGAGTTACTCTTCCTCCACATTCAGACCTCATTGAATCATTTCAATTATTATTCACTTCCAAATCATCCCAATAACATTGGAATTCTCATGGATTCGAATTGACAAGAGGAGGATTCCATGTGGCATAGAAAATAGAGCTTGTGTCGGTCCCACTTCCTCCATGTGTCTTCATGATCAAATGCCACTTTGATTTTCCATTGTATATAGTTATTTAGCTCCTTTATTAAATATTTATGCTATTCTAATGGCCACACATCATTTATTATCCTCCTTATTCCAAATCCCAAAGCTTCCACCCCCAACCTATGAAACTAGTAATTTTCCTCCTTGGCAATTATTTGGCCCTTAGCATTAATTTGACAAACTCTCATGAATATGGCCAATGTGATTAGGCCATTGTGTCCCAATGCAAAATTTGGGACATGACAAATCCTCCCTTCCCAATATTTCTTTCCCTCAATCAATTTCAAATATCATTGTTGAAAAATTTGCTTTCTGTATAATTCTTTGAAGTTGCCATTGAATTTCCCAACCTTGAGTTTTTGAGATTCCATGAAGATTTTAGAGAGGAACCACCATGCTTGCTGCTGCACTACTCTGATTAAACTCACTTTATTAAGTGGGGGATCCATTTCCCATACTATTTGTTTCCCCAAAAAATTGAAACCAATGAGACTAAGAATTATGCCAGGGTCCCATTGCTTGTATTGCACTCCAACAATTTGAAGTGCTCTCCAATTCATAGTTCCTGGATCCCATTTTCTTGTATGCATTCTTCCCAACATAATGAGTACAAAATATATATCATCAAAGTACATAACAACATAATGAAAATGAACATCAAGAAGATGCTTCATCAAAGAATTGTGAAAGTGCTTATACCTCCAAGCAAGTAGAACACCATTTTCCAAGTGTATACAAGCATCAAGTAACAAATCAAATCTGCTCCAATGACATAGGTGAGGATCCCATGTCCTATAATCCTGATCCAAAAGGATGTGATATGCATCAAGATATTCAACCATGTATTCTTTCATCCAAGAAGTGAATGAAGAATATCCACTAAAATCTGAACCAAATAATGAGCAAGAAAAACAAGGATACTTTGAATGACTCAAAAAAGTCTCACCCATACATCCATGAATGTGAGAATCATAAATATATAACAAAGTATATGGCTTCCAACAAAAATGTTCTCCAATCATAAATCTATTCACCCAAGTGTTGGATGAAGTTCCTCCCACATCAAATGAACCAAGTGTTGAGCAAGAAAAACCATGAGTCTTCAAGTGACTCAAATGCATATCATACGTGCATCCAGGTAGATGTGCATCATCATAAAGTAACAAAGGATGCTGCTGCAAATGTGAATAAGAATGTGCTACAACCATGTCATCATAAAAAGTAAATCTAGGATTTCCATACTCCTCATGTGGCACCATAAAAAAGAACCCTTTCACCCATACTTCATTGACACTAATGTTGCAAAACATGTAATTGTAGGATGTAGGAGAATGAACTAACTCACCCAAATGATCAAAAAGTGCAGAAGTTTCATCATGGGAATGATCCATATGGGTAGTATCATGCAGCTATTTCAAAAGTGTGAAACTTTTGTCATAGATTGGTTCCAATGTAGAGGAATCATGCTCTTCTTTAAAAATTGCATAACCTTCATCAAGAGACAATTCAAGTTCCTCTTCCACCACATCAAGTGTTTGTATCTCTTCAAGTTCATCTTCAAACACATCAAGCACATTCAAATTTCCACATTTCTCATGATCCACTATGTCATGAGAATCCTCCAAACAATCTACCATTTGACAATCTGAAACATAGGAGGAAAAACAAGTATCTTGCAACTTTTCAAGAAGTTGCTAATTTTGAATTGTGAGCTTATGATTATCCTCATTATCATTCAAGTATGCATCATGTAACAATTCATTAAGCTCAAACAAATGGTTTATATCAAAAAGAAAATACCTTTAAATTACCTTTGATGTGGCACATTGCTCTTTGAATCTTCTCCATGTCTTCAAGGAAGGATGTTTCTTCCAATGAAGTAGCTTTCCAACAAGAATTTGACACCAATGTTTGAGTGTCATGGAGAATGATAAGGGACTCTTGGATATTATTTTCATTCATCTTTAACGACCCTTCAAGAAAATGAGGCTCTACCAAATGAAACTCATCATCTTCTTCCTTCTTGCTTGGACCAACTTCATGAAGCTCAAGTGATGTTGGGGAAGTTGATCTTGTTTCTTCTTCAACTGCTACAAGGTCTTCATTTTCATGCTTAGGGAAATTTTGTCTTGCAACAATCAAATCAAAAGTGATCTCTATGTCACCAACATAGAGGTGTGAGCACCCATAAGTAGGTACTCCTTCATAGTTCAAGCATCCATCAGTAGATGCTCCTTGATTCATGTCCAAGGAAGAATGTGTCTCGAATTGATCTTCAATATTTTCAATAAGTTCTTCTTCAAGTTCATGGGATTTATATTCATCTTTATCCTTCAAGCAATCTAATGTACGTTTCCCCTTGGTTTCCTTAATATCAATACATTTGGAATATCTTTTTGAAGAGTACCCAAGAAGTCTTTTCAAGAGGGAAATACCTGCTTTCCCTGAAGCTTCAAATTTTTCATTGCTCTTTTCACTCTCACACATATGATTTTCTCTCCAAGGTATTTTACAAGAAGGGCATAAACCTTTATTCACTAACTCCACATCTTCATTTTTGGGTTTATTTGTAAACATCCAATCAACATACTCTTCAAAAGGAATGGCATTTTGTGGATCTTCCTTCGAAGCAAGATATGCTTGATATCTTTGATATTGTTGGGGCAAGGTTTTATATGTTGCTCTCCATCTTTGTAATGCATTCATAGAATTATCCTTTGGTGGTGTGTCATACTCATATTTATCATACATATGGTCATAATAATAATCTTCATTCCTCCAATTGTAAAAGTGTTGCATGATGGCACCTCTTCCTCAACCCATTCACATTCTGCTTCATATTGTTCACAATCATTTGCATATTCCTCATAAGAATTATACTCATAGGATTCATCATAATAGTAAGACATGGATGAAAATTATTCTTCAATGTATGTATTAATACACATGTGCAAGGAAAATGCTCTGATACCACTGTAATGTCCCTTTTTATGAATTTAATCAAATGACAAATTTTTCACTTTTTTCCCTAGTTTGACCTTTGACTAGTTTTGATGTCTAGGTCTCCAATTTGCTCCAAATGCTCCCAAATATTCTGAGAAGGTATATGACTGATATTAGGAATTGATTGTGATGTTTAGGGATGATATAGGACCAAAAAATGACTTCTGAAAACCCCTTTAATATTCTGGCCAAAGTAGGGAGTTTGACTAGCAATTTCTGTTTGACTAGTATTGGTCCCTTGGTCTCCAAATAACTCCATATTCTCCCAAATTGCTACAGAAGGTACTTGGATGATATTAAGACATATTTTTAATGTTTATGGATGGTATAGAGTGTTCATATGACTTCTTCAACTCCTCTTTCAAATCTGGTCAAGATAGGGATTATTACTAGTAAATTGTGGTTCAAATCCCCTAGGGGTAGATGATGAAAATGACTTTCCAAATGCACTCAATCCAACTCAAATTTATGAATGGAATCAGGGTAAATATAAAGGAAATAAACATGAACTCATATGAATTACCATTCAAATTGTAATGTCTACTATAACTCCCTTAAATTAGATGCAAAAAGACTAGTTTCAACCTTGGGGGAAATGATACGCAATCTCCTCCCAAATGCTATGAAACTCAACAAAATGAATCCAAATGCTTATGTACTGAACATTAAACTCATATATGACATCAATAAAATACCATTCATAAATAAACCATCAGTATATTACTTATCCATTCGAATCCATGAACATTACATTGGTTCACAACAAGGTAGTGGGGAATGGCACTATTTCTTCATTGTTTGACATTTTTACATGAAATATTTTGGTAATTAGACCTGATACATTTATAAATATGAATAAAAGAGTATATGAATATTATTACAACAAAAATGTGGCATGAGAATCTCCCCCCAATATTACAATAGCTCACCGAAAGTGCCCTCCCTCAAGGAACAAGAATATGCAATGAAAAATGGAAATGGTTGAGTGAGTGAGCTGCACTAGAAGAAACAAGGAGCTTCCTGATAGATTACACCTGAAAATAAAGACTCCATTAAATCTCCATGAAATACCTGAATGGCCTCTCCAAACACCAACTTGGATGGGAATATTTCACCCTCGAAATTGGCTAAGGCAAGAAACTAGTCATCCACTAGCTCTTCTCTCACAAATGCAATTGTGAATTCTAAAAATGATCAAAAGCTCCTATTATTATTTGTTCATGACTTTTATAAACCTTTAATGTCCTCCATGGGTTTAATTCCTTCCAAGAGCTTCATGCCAACTCAAGTTGGGAAGAGATTCCCAAGTATGCCACTTGTCCTTCCAATTCTAGCTCCCCCCTTCTCCAAATTCGACTTGGTGTCTCTTTGGATGCCCTAACTCACTTAAGCGCCATCTTGGAGGCTATTTTTATCCCTGACATGTCATATATGTTAGATGTCAGCCTTCAGGTCTGATTTGTGTCATAGGTGTCATAGCATCTTCATCATTGTTGTCATAGAGCTAGGGAATCTAGCCCAAGTGTCCCACTAGCTCCAAATTGCCTCTTCCTCTTCCATGGGAGTTAATCTTCCTCTACATTTCAACCTCATTGAATCATGCCAAGTATTATTCACTTCCAAATCATCCCAATAACATTGTACTTCTCATGGATTCGAATTGACAAGAGGAGAATGCCATGTTGCATAGAAAATCTAGCTTGTGTGGGTCCCACTTCCTCCATGTGTCTTCATGATCAAATGGCACTTTGATTTTCCATTTTATATATTTATTTAGATCCTTTATTAAATATTTATGCCATTCTAATGTACACATATAATTTATTATCCCCCTTATTCGAAATCCAAAAGCTTCCACCCCCAACCAAGGAAACTAGTAATTTTCCTCCTTGGCAATTATTTGATCCTTAGCATCAATTTGAAAAACTCTCATGAATATGACCAATGTGCTTAGGCCATTGTGACCCAATTCAAAATTTGGGACATGACAATTTCCGGGACACCTGTGTCTATCTTGATTGATTATGGCGCATGTAAAAGTTATATAGACCCAAAAATTTGTGAGCCCTGCAAACTAAGCATAAAAAATACATGTAGCCTTGGCTGGTTCAAATGGCCACATGAGAAAAATGAAAAGTTTCAGAAGTAGTAAATCAATGTCCTTTAAAGTTAAATGAATCTTACACTAGTACAGATCTAAATGTTTTGCCATTGGGATCTTACGATTTACTTATCGGTATGGATTGGCTGGAAAAACATAGAGCTGTCCTAGATTGTTATCGGAAGTCTGTTACTTTTGTGAATGATGTTGGGAAGTTTGAAAAGATTTAAGGGATAGTAAGGAAAGTAAAATTAAGGGAAATTTATGCACTTCAGTTGAAAAGAAATGCACGAAAAGGGTGTACATTATATGTTGTTCACTTAGCAGAAAATTAGAAAAGTGAAATTTCAGATTTAACAAAACACCCTGTGCTGGATGAATTTGAAGATGTGTTTCCCGAGGAAATTCCTGAGTTACCACCCAAGAGATAAATTGATTTTACAATAGACATATATCCCGGAGCAGTACCTATTTCTAAGGAACCTTATCAGATTAGTACTCCTGAATTGATAGAATTGAAAGCATAATTGCAAGAGCTGTTAGAAAAAGGTTATGTCCATCCAAGTGTGTCCCCGTGGGGAGCACTAGTAATCTTTGTACGGAAGAAGGATGGCACTTTCTGGCTGTGTATAGATTACAGATAGCTGAATAAAGTTACTATCAAAAATCGGTATCATTGCCAAGGATAGATGATCTATTCGATCAAGTTGGAGGTGCTACTATATTTTCAAAGATAGATTTAAGGTCGGGTTACCATCAAATCAGAATTAAATAAGAGGATGTGCATAAGACATCTTTCCGTACTCGGTATGGACATTATGAATTTGTGGTGATGCCATTCAATTTGACGAATGCACCTACTACGTTTATGTGTCTTATGAATAATGTTTTCAGTAAGTACCTGGATAATTTTATTTTGGTGTTTATTGATGGCATACTCATATACTCAAAGAATGAAAGTGAGCATGAGGAACATTTAAGGTTAGTGTTGCAAGTCCTAAGGGAAAATCAGTTATATGCAAAGTTAACTAAATGTGACTTTTACAAAGACCAAATACAATATTTGTGTCACATAATATCATCCCAAGGTATTGTGGTGGATCCTGATAAGATCAAGGCCATAATGAGCTGGCCTACTCCCCAAAATGTAACCGATGTCCGCTCTTTTATGGGATTAGCCGGGTACTATTGTAAATTCATTGAAGGATTCTCCAAAGTGGCTCATCTTATCAACTCTCTTCAGAGAAAAGAAGTCAAGTTTATTTGGACAGCCAAATGTGAATATAATTTTGCAAAGTTGAAAGAAATGCTTACTTCAGCTCCTGGTGGATCCATATGGTGACTTTATAGTATGTACAGATGCGTGCAAGGAAGGATTGCGAGGTGTTCTAATGCAAGATGGTTCAGTAATAGGTTATGAATCTAGAAAATTAAAAATGCATGAAGTAAACTATGCAACGCATGATTTAGAATCGGATTCCATAATTCATGCTTTGAAGATGTAGCGACATTATCTTCCTGGGAAAATATTTCTTCTTAAAACTGGTCACATTGGGATGAAATACATTTTTGACTAGCCAAATCTAAATGGTAGACAAGCGAGGTGGCTAGCTTTCTTAAGTGAGTTTGAATTTGAAATTCAGCACATTAAGGGAAAAAAAAAAACAAAATAGCGGATGCTCTTAGTAGGGGAATGCACATGCTAACAATGACTTCAGTTAATAGTTTTCAATCTCATTTGGTATTAAATATCTGGGAAGCAGCTGAAAAAGACCCAAAATATCTAAATTTAATGTAGAAGTGTCATGTAGAAAATTCAGAACAACAAGCAACATATTACGGTATATCAAACGATGGGAAGCTATTATTTAAAAACATATTATATATACCAGATCAGGCATAATTAAAACAATTGATTCTTGTTGAATTTGACAAGCGGCCATATTCTGGTCATCTAGGTTATCAAAAAATGATAGTAGTTGTAAGAAAACAGTACTACTGGCCCAAATTGAAGTTTGAAATTGTTCAGTATATAGAAAAGTTTATGGATTGTCAAAGAGTGAAAGTGGAACATCAACACCGGACTAGTTTGTTACAACCTATACTTGTACCACAATGGAAATGAGAGACTATTTCCATGGATTTCATCATTGGGTTGCCTAAAAATAACAAACAACATGATGTTATTATGGTTGTGGTAGACAATTTAACCAAGGAAGCTCATTTCATACCAGTTAAATCCACATTCCAAGCAATACATATTGCAGACATATTCATGAAAGAAGTCTTTAGACTTCATGGAATTTCAAAGGTGATTGTGTCGGACAAGGATGCAAAGTTTACCTCACACTTTTCGAAGGAGTTATTCACAGGTTTGGGAACTAAACTGAGTTTTAATAAAACCTACCACCCTCAAACAGATGGACGGACTGAGAGGGTGAATCAGATTTTGGAAGACATGCTCCAGTTGTATGTCATGGATAACCCAAATCAGTGGGAAAATTAACTACACTTGGTTGAATTTGCTTACAATAATGGGTATCAAAATTCTGCAGGAATGAGTCCATTCGAAATTTTGTATGGCAGAAAATGTAAAACCCCTATGACTTGGTATGATCCGGTGAACCAAATTGTGTTAGGACCTGAATTGTTAGAAGAAATAGAAAATATTGTGCAGAAAGTTCAAACAAACTTAAAAACTACTCAGGACAGACAGAAGAGCTATGCAGATCAGCATAGAGAACATAAATAATTTGAAGTTGGGGATCATGTATTCCTAAGAGTGAAAGCAAAGAAAAACTCTTTGTGTTTGGGCAAGGTTTTCAAATTGGCAACAAGATACTGTGGTCCTTTCCAAATACTTGCTAGAGTAGGACCTGCTGCTTCTCATTTATCTCTACCAACAAAATTTAAAATACATGATGTGTTTCATGTTTCATTGCTAAATATATATGTATATGATCCTAAGCATATTGTAAATTGGCATGTGATTCAGGTGGAATCAAAAGGATACTTCCAGACATATCCTATATGCATACTGGATCGGAAAGAGGTGGTACTTTGGAATCGAACAATTGTCCAGGTAAAAGTGCAATGGGAGCACTATAAGCCTAAGGAGGCTACCTGGGAAATGGAAAAGGAAATGAGAGAAGCATACCCTTTTCCATTCGAAGGAGTACATGACACAAACTGATTTAGTTATTATGTTTATTTTTCTATTTTCAAACTATTTAACATTGAGGACGGTGAAAAATTAAGGGGAGGGGAAATGTAATAACCCAAATTTTGGATTTATAACCCCTTTTATATTTTGTTAAGTAATATTTCATTTTACTTAGGTGACATTAAAAATTTGAGAAGTTAATTTCTGATGACCATGTGGACCATCATGTTAATGTGATGGGAGTCACAGTTCCTATGGGTTTGGAGGATAAATACCAAATAAAATAATAATGAGAAATTATTATGGAGACACTTGTAAACCCTAAAGAAAAGTTTAGGGAGAATAATGGAATTAAAGAAATGAAAATTAAGAGAACTCACACCAAGGAGAATAAAAAGAGAAAAGAAGAATTCATTCAAGAAGGATTATCATTATCACACAAGAGAGAAAGGAGAGCAGGGGATCAAAATAACTAGAGCTAATGAAGACAATGAAATGGGGGTAGTTTGGAGCACAAACTGAACCAGTAAAAGAGAAATCATAGCAGCTAGGTATAACTTGGAACAGTAGCTGTGTTCAGGTAGGAGTACTACCACAAGTCTGTAGGAGCACTGCAAATACTCTAAATAGGTTGTCAATTGTTTTTCTCTTAAGTGCAGAGACTTAAACGTCCTTGGAGAATCTTGGAGCTCAAGAGTACTGAGTTGGATGTTGGGTTGTCCGTTGCCACAAAAATTTTATAAATAACTTGGAGAACAAGTTAAGAGAAAATAATTTACAAACTTTGACCCAGAGGGATTGTGAACTCAGCTCGGGGGTGACCACAAGAGAAAGGGAGAATTGCTGGTCAAAGGATGGGAGGTTTGTGGTTGTGTTCCACTAGTCATCAAAATACAGATAAGTTTATATATTTTTCTTACATGATATTATTGTGGAACATGTGCGAGGGTTTATTTATGTATTTTTATGAGCTACTTTTGAAAGATTTGTTTTATCAAATCTACACAAGAATATATTTTTAGACTGAACTTTGAGAATGGATCTTGTATAAATTATTATTTCTCTGTAATATTGTACAAATTGGTGATCTTGTTGAGATACCTTTAGAAATTGTGATATATATATTTTAATGTAGGATGAACACATTATTCGTATAGTGGATAGACCAAGTTATAAGATAAATATTGATATATAATCCCAAGACAGGAATTATATAGTAGCCATTGTTTTATGTTATCTGTTATAGATACATCAATTATATTAAATAGAAATGTTTTTATTCAACATATCTCGACGCTGACAGACAATGCGTTTACTTATAATTTCAGGAAGAACTGAAGCATACATGTAAACCGTAAGGTTTACATGTCAAGCATTTACAGTACATGAAATTACTATCCTATCTTTTTAGATATATATAACATTACTGTAAATAGAGTAATCGTACCTATAAACAATTTGATGGTTTAATGCTCATAGAATTTACTTATGATTTTTCACGACTAATCTATTGAAACGTTATTGCATTTGGTATAAGAGTTGTGAAATAGTTTATATTGAGTTCCAATACTCTACAACGTTCTGTTTTCAGCCTATTGCTTATATATAAGTTCTTTATTTTTCTAAGCATGGATAGGCCATGATTTAAATACTTGACAGATTGTATTTTTCCCTATCTACTTGGTTTATAAATATGATTTTTTTTTCATTATGGAAACTAAAATTTATTCCTATCAAATCTGTATGCAATTTCCATTTATTTTCGGGATAAAATTTTGTAATTCATTTTATATTTTTTTATCAGTTAATACCCTTACCTTCGACATGGGAGCTCGAACTCCATGGTTGATCTCCGACCTTTATTGTTGAAACCCAAAACAGTGCACAAAGGACATACTTAACATTAACGCGATTTCCAGCCAATACACGTTGTATAAAATACATATATAGGCAAGGGCTTGTTGTGGCCTTTTGTGTCATGATTTACACAGTATACACATCTACATAAATGATTTGAAAACTTTAAATGAATACGAATCTGTCCAGATATTAATGCTACGTATTCATGTTTAAAGAGAAAACGAGAAACAGAGAACAAACATGAATTAAACAAACTCTGTATATAATGCTAAGCTAGGGTTTAAATGATGTTCCATATATAAATATATATTTTGTATAAAAACAAAATAGAAAAGCACAGGTAATTATGTATTCATATTCAACGATGGAACCATTCCTTTGAAAGCACAACTGAAAACAGAGTTTTAATAACCGGCGACACACATACGTTGTCGGAAAACTATTTATAGGTTAATAACGTATTTTTACATACAGGTTTACATTGTAATAAATACATTCACCCAAAGTCCATAAAAACCTATCATAACGAGCTGAACATAGTCGTATAAAATAGATAACAAGACTAAAGGCTATTTGTGTCGCCCTAATGCTAGTAAAGAAACCAAATGCTCTATGTAACTCATCTCTAACCATTGTAGTAGATCACACCCGAGACTCTTTGTGATGACGTGTTACGTGGCTGACGACGAAAGCCATTCTTCCCAGATCGTAGAGCTAGTTGTGGGTCTTTCCCACCATGCCTTCAGTATCCTACTTCACCTTCCCATGATTTTTAAACAATAAATTAATCCTTGGAAGGTAAAAAGTTAGTGTAAAAACTGGAATGTGTAAATGCATTGTTGGTTACGACATCTTACCTTTGGATAGGGCCGACGTGAAAACTAGGATTGTGTGAGCATCACACCTGCATAGGACAACCGAGAAGTTAGTTTCTACATCAAGAATTATAATTTTGATTATCTTGATAAAAATCGCAACAATGCATTAAAAAAACTATTTTCTTACCTGCTCATACGTGGACACACCAATGAGCTCCTGTGTGGACCTTGCACTTTGCTTAGAATCAATTTGGAGAAAATTCTCCCTAGTTCGGTTGTGAACCATCTGCACAAAGCAGAGGTGCTTTGTGAAGAACTGGTCACAGCAACAATGAAAGGCTCTGAGTGAAGCGAGGGTCTTTGTCCAACGCATTGCTACCGGTTGGAGGAAGAGGTTACCTCTGAGATAGGTTAAAATGTTTCCTTAAATGCTTGGTACAGTATTTTAATGGGTTCCAAAAACTAGACCAAGATAAACGGTGTAAGGGCGATCATGTTTCCTAGTTGGAATGACACGGATCGGGATCAACGGTCGAACTTGCATGCGAATTTATACCACCATCAGGTGAACTTAAATGCATTGGCATCAAATTTGACAACCTTGTTTGATAGCTGGAATGGGATATCTGGAACACGAGCATAGCATTCCTGGCTGAGTAGAAAACACTTGTGATGCCGAGCTTGGAGTCACCTGCCAGGAGGGCAGCCCAAACGGGTTTAAAACATTGGTTTATGCGTATGTGTCTACATGGAATCATTGTAGGTCTAGCATGGTCACACAACATTAACATGTTATATGCATTACTTTAGTGCATAGTTATATTATATATGCAATATATATTATAACCTATGAGCATAACAACGGTGAATTAATAATTCGATTTTGGTGCACATTTCGTTGGTAATGTAATATGAGCACATCTATAACCAAGGTTTAATATTATGTGGAATTTGTAATTTCACATAATATATATAATAATGTAATTACATTTCAACCTAGGATTAATTTAGGTTGACTTTGTTGTTGCAAACGTTGTATATATTACTTTACATGTTAGTGCCTACAAAAATGTTTATATGTGCTTGGTTCACATATGGGAAATTAAAAGCACATATGTTTTACTATACAAGCCTAGATCATACAAGGAAAAATATAGGGTTTGGGTATAGTGATTGCATATAGTTTATATGTTAGTAATATGAATACAACATATAACTACATGTTAATTTGTTTTGTATTACATAGTAATAATGTGTTAAGGTTTATAATATAGTTTTGTTCATTAAAATGCTACTTTTCACATGTAATATATGGTCGGATAAAATTTAGCATATGGTTTATATACATTTTCTATGTATATGAATTTGTTATATATGTTAAAACATGTTTGTGTATAGGTTACACAAGGTTAAACCTGCAATATATTTGTATGTCGACACTTATGTGAAAACCAACATAAGTAATAGTGTAAGTATACTGCACATGTAATCATAGTTAAGCAAGTTATAGATAACACTTAGTGCATACCTTTATAACCTAAATAGAATTAACAAAAGGTTTGATTTTATCACTTTAAGACATTGTTATGGTTATTGGACCTTTTAAAAAAAAATTGGCATAGAAGAGATGTGACAAACAATCCATAGAATGATTACCTGGAATGATAACAGTGAAGCCTCCAAATTTCTCATTAGGTATCTTCCTTCTTTCAACCAAAGATGATTCAATGAAGTTATGTGTTGCTCCTCCATATACTAACACAGTGATTGATTTCCCTTGAGCTACTCCTTTCAATCTGAGAGTGTGGAAGCGAGGCACTCCTAATAATACTGCAATTTTTCTCACCTTAGGGGTATGTTCTTCTTTGGTAGTCTCATAGGCCACTTCAACATCTGTTGGGGCCTCTTCTTCTTCCTCCTCAGCTTCGATCTCTGAATAAATTGCAATATAGTGTGATTTTCCTTTAGCACATATGTGTCCTAGAACCCATGGTTCCTAACAAGTGAAACACAAATTCCTTCTTCTCAATTCATCTCAATCTTTGGAGTAATTTACCTTCTTGAAATTTCTAGAAGGACTCTACATGGGTGGCATTTGATTCTTGAATTGATAAGGAACAATAGTTCTAGGAGGAAATCTTGTCATGGGAATAGAGTCTTGCAAATATCTTGTTATACTCAATGCATCTTGAAAGGTAGAAGCTTTGTAGGCCTTCACCAAACCTTTCAAAGGTTTTGGTAATCCTTCAATGAACAATAGGATGAATCGAGCTTTCGAGATATCACTGACCATCACAACTAATTTTTGAAACTCAGAGATGTAGTATCCAGGAGTTCTAGTCTTCTTCACATCCGCTAGTTCTTTGAAGGTGATTTTCGGATCTCTTCTTTCGAAGCTTTCATCCAATCTTCTTGTGAAGTCTTCATAAGTGGTAACTTGATCATGTCCAAGTGTTTTCAGGCCATGAAACCACCAATCATTAGCATCGCCATCTAAGTGTAGAGTATCCAACTTGATATCATCTCTCTCAACCATTGGATTCAACTGAAAATATGTATCTAAATTTTGAATCCAAGAGCTACCAGTGCACTTTTGTGAGACATCAAAGTAAGGAAAATAAATCTTACCAATAGAATTTCTTAACTCGTAATTATGATTTTGCATATGAAAGCTTCCTCTTGAATTGGTCTTGTACTGAAGATCACATAAATATCTGAATGGAAAGGTTCTTCTACATTCTTCATTCAGTGTAAGGTACTCAACATATTTATCCTCCCATGAAGCAAGACCTTCATTTCAAACCTCAGGTTCCTCCCTTTTCTCTTCAGTAAATTTGGGCATAATGGGCCTTGATTTGGGTTGAGACTCCATCTTGAATTCATCAGGGGGATTGTGAGGCCCAAATCTTGAAAAAATAGAACCACCTCTGATCTTCCTTTCACCATGTGGGGAACCATTGTTGTTCCCTTCTCCATTCTTGTTTCCTAGCTGTTGAGCTAAGAATTATATGGTCCCTTTTCCGGATTGGAAAATTTTGTGGGA
Source organism: Larix kaempferi (assembly GCA_027924585.1). Taxonomy (NCBI): domain Eukaryota; kingdom Viridiplantae; phylum Streptophyta; class Pinopsida; order Pinales; family Pinaceae; genus Larix; species Larix kaempferi. Next base: position 3,948,141 of record BSBM01000619.1, read on the forward strand.
TATGACTTGTAAACATTTCATCACATTTTGAACAAATATTTTCAACTCATCTTTATCTTCATTGTGATACATCTCTTATTCTCCTGATAACTTGCCTTCAGTAGAATTGACTTCTTCTTCGTCTTCTTCCTCTGTGAGAGGATCTTTCTTCTTGGAATCCAAATGTATTTTAGGACTCATAGAAATATGAAAAGAGTGGGTTCATAGGACCATTCTATGATATCAGTGTAATGTACCAACCAGGACTGATGATACACTAACTAACTCTCCCACAAGAATCAAGGAAAAACTATGAACTCTGGTGACTAGTTTGAATATAGGAAGGAAAAATAAAAGGACCGTGGAAGAAATGAGGATCATGCCAGCTCACAGAACCTTTGAAAAATGTATTGGGACCATTAATTTTTCAAAATTCATCCAGGATGAATTCTACTCCAAGGCTCTTGGGAAACCAGCATATGCAAACTTGAACTTCAACTAAGCATTGAATGAGAACCAATGGTGAAGGATTTTTACTTAGGGAGGATAAATGAAATTAAATAACAGTCAATTACCATCCTAGGTTCTCTCCAGCAAGTTTGGGAAGGTTCCAAGGAGGTCTCACAAAGATACAAGAAAAATTGCCTTCTCGGATTGCACAACCAGGCAAAATTCAAGAATTTCCAAACAGTCAGAGAGGCTCACAAATACATTATTTGAATCTTGGAATGAGTCATTTGGAATATTAACTAACATAATAAATATAAATCACTTCATTTGGGATGATATTCATCCATTTACAAAACAAGTTCAGGAAAGTAGCTCATTTTCATTGAAATCTAGACTAGGTGCAAGGAAATATATTGGAATCAAATTTGTATTTAGTAAAACTTGATAACTGACATCAAAGGTCCATTATTGTAGTCATATAAGCCATTTTTAGCTGAGTTACACATCATATAGTTCTCAAGAAAGATACATCAAGAACAAGTTATTCCATCAAGAAAGACTAGGAAAATACTCATAGATCTGCATGGAGAGCTATCAAATATATGTCATAGGGTCGCAATCCATTGGTTCATACTTCAGACCCTGCAATACGCTCATTGAAAAAGGATAAATACCATCATCCTCTCATAGGAAGCAGGGCCACAACTCCCAGCTTGGACAAGGGGCACACCTCCCAAGTCACTGAGATACAATTGCACTCAATCCAATTCTCCAACTGTCAAAAGATGTGATAGTGGTTCTCTCTCCTTCCTTTATAGATGGAAGATGACTTGAGAAGCAAGTATACTAGGCTAATGCACCCTCATGGATGGATAAGGAAATCTTGCTTTCATCATTTTCTCCTTTTTTGCTTTGCTTTCTGCTTGAGATTTTCTATCATGCTTTGCTTTTCCCTGTGTTTTTTTAATTTTCTACCTTATCCTGTTTTTTGTATTTATCCTCCTTTCTTCTTTTGTGATGATTTCTTCTTTATGTTAATTTTCCTTATTTGTCTTGCCTTTCTGCTTTGTACCATATTTTCTTGATTTTTCTTGATTTTCTTGCTTTGGATACTTTCATCTATGTTTTCTTGCAAGCCACCTCTTTGGTCAACCTTATCCCCTAAGACACACTTGTGGATCATTATCCACTTTATTTCAACAAAAAAATAACTATTTGATGAAAAATAATTAATATTAAGTGCATATCAAACTTTAGGAAAAATAAACCACAACTCCTGATTAATTAAATTCCTGAATTTTCAAAATTAACCCCAAGTAAATGAAGTTTTTATCCTCAATCCAAGGGATTTATTGGGATAGGAACTCAATCCAGTAGCCATCAATGAGGGTACATGGCAGTCCCCTCTCTCCCTAACCCTCCTCCTCCTTCCCCTACCCTTAACCATCCCCTCCACCCCTCTCTCTCTACTACTCCCGCTACCCCTAACCCCTCTCGCTCTATATCTCCTAATCCCCGTCCCCAATCTCTCTCTCTCTCTCTCTCTCTCTTACCCAACCCTACACCCCCCTTTTCTCTAAATACCATAGTCCTCCTTAAACCATACCCTCCCCACCACGATGTCTACGTATTCCTCTTTCCCAAACGTCTCCTCCCCCATACCCCTAATCACCTACAACCTCCACCACCAAACCCAAACTCTCTCTCTCTCTCTCTCTCTCTATCTCCACTAACCCCTAAACCCCACCACTATCTCTCTCTCTCACAAACCCTAAACCATTTGACCATTTCCAACCCCCTCTCAACTATTTTTCCTAGGTTAAATACAATGTAATTCATATCATACTGCCTTAATGATAAAAATAGTGTATAACTCTCTCTCTCCCCCACTCCTCCATCTACACCTAACGCCAACCCCTCTCTCTACCCCAAACCCCTAACAACCCCATCACTCTCTAACACGCTCTCTCTCCCCCTAACCCCCTACTACTCTCGCTATCCATAACCACCCCCTCTTCCACTCTCTTTCTACTACTCCCCCTACCCATAACCCCCTCTCTCTCTGTCTCTCATAATCCCCTTCCCCATACCACTTACCAGTCCCCCATCTTTCCCCCATCTCTCTCTCTCTCTCTCTCTCTCTTCCTCCACTCTATACCAACCCTTCTCTAAAAATTCCCTAATCCTCCCTAAAAACCCACCTCAATCTTTATTGCTTTCTCATGTACAACTCCCACCTCCATCCATACCCCGAATCACCCATACCTCCCCCCTCATTCTTTGGCTCTCCCTCTATCTCTCTCTCACCCATCTAGTCATCCACCTACCCCTAACCCCCACCCCTCTCTCTCACCCCTATACTCATTCACCTACCCCTAACCCTAGCCCGCGAGGTCTACACTCATTGAAACCATGCCATAGTGTCTTTGTTCATGGAATATTAAAGAATACGCATGATTTCAATTGATTTTGATAAATACCTACCAAACGCATTTTGTTGAGTCCCCCTCCCAATACATCTTTCCAATTAGAAAAACCTTTTGTTTACAAGATATTCTCTATTTTTACTAGAAAACCATTTAGATACCCCCCCAATACCTATAAACTCCTCATACCCTACTCCTCGCTCCCCTAATAGCTACAATATACAGATCTTATTTTTCACAATTTAAAACCCCCATTTATGAATGAATGTGATAAGATATTGGTAAACAAGGTGAATCCCCTATGCCCCAATCCCCCCCCCTCTCTCTCTCCATCAACCCCTAATCCTCCCAACCCCCTCTCAAATCTTTTGAAGGTAAATTTAATGTTATTAATATTCACTGGTTTTTTAACACTAAAAATGATGTATGTGTTTTATAAATAAACATTGTTTCACACATTTTGTAAAGGAAAAACAAGCACGCATTTCTTATGACAACAAACCACCTAAATCAAGCCTCCTCACGTGTTCATGTGTCATCCTTCTCTCTATATCTTTACATTGGAGTTATCTTTGGGTTAATCAAACCTATACTATTTTACCACTCATTATAATATGCTACACACAATCATTTTTTATGAAATTTTAGACATAGATTGCATTCTTTTTGTAGATTCCAAATATATAATATTTTTAAAACCAAAATAGATCTATCTTAAATCCAAATCTATTAAACATTGAGAGAGATCTATCTTAAACCTTAACACAATAGAATGTTCTCATGTACAAGGGAGGATGTAGCAGGAAGCTCTCATACCAATTTGTTAGGGAACTGCATCAAACACAACAGAAAAATGCCTTATAACCCACTTCATTTCATTAAACAAAAAAATATTTATACATGGAGCGAATCCAGCTACCGGGGAACACAATGCCTAACAACTCTCACTGAAAAATACACTGGATTTTGTGACCTCTTGGGAGTTTATGAGTTGAATTTAATAAACCTGCGACATTTCTTTCAAAGGCCAAGGAACATAGGGTAATTTTCAAGGCTTTTTTCCAAAACAATATTCAGCATTTTCCATTTTTTTCAATATGATTCACCCAAATTCCATTGAATTAAAAAAATTTACTCTAAAACTTGCCAAAATTGTCAAAAAACTTTATAAAACCCTTAGAAATTTGATTAATTAATTAATATTATCATTCACTAGATTATTTTTTAATTATTTTGTTTAATTAATTATTATATAAAATAATAGTAGTGTTTAATTAATAATATTTTTTAATTAAACAATATTATTAATCAAACAATTAAAATATGGATTTCATTAAAATCATTAAATGATATTAATCTATTAATATTTTTAATTACATATTCATTAATTAACTAATTAACTATTATTATTATTTGTTAAGATTCAATATGCTAAGACAAAAAATATCAACATTACATTCCATTTCACAACAATAACATATACAGGATCACTGAAAGAACAACAAGCACAACATAAACACAAGAGACACGGATTTATCCTAGGAAACCCTCCTGGGGAAGAAAACCCACCAAAGCTTCCTCAATATAGATGACCAACAAATACAAAGATGTAATCCACAACCATGAGCTCCTTCTCCTACACAGAAGATCTCTCTCTCTCACTTATGCGCTATTCACAAGTGAGTACAATGTGTGTTAAATGAGGAACACACATCTTCTATTTATACACATTTCTAACTTGTCTTTTGCATTAACTAGGTCGGCCTCAATTTAACCACAGGGTTAAACACCCCATTACAACTGACTCGGCCGACCCCTCTAGGGTGGTCTAATAACCCTTTGACCCACATAACACATACAAGGCCGACCCCCACTAGGAAAGTCTAATAACCACATTCCGACGGATGAATAAACATCTCCGTATTTACAATAAGGTCTTCACGGAGGAATGAAACATCTTTGGAATAATAAAGTACAAATATAATATTCTTAGAAGTTAAAATATTTCAACATTATTAACTAAATAACTATAATATGAATTAAATTTTTTTATAATTATTATGTTTAATTAATTATTATAAAATAATAATATTGTTTAATTAAACAATGTTATTAATCAAACAATTAAATTATTTATTTCATTAAAATTATTAAACAATATTATTCTATTAATATTTCGGAGATATGTGTATGCATACACCCTAGCAACAACAACATTAATAATATTAATGTGTCCCAATACACCACACCCTAGCAACAACAAAATTAATAATATTAATGTGTCCCAATACACCGAAGTGTAAATGGGGCACATACTTTTCATATTGATGTTTTTTCCTATAGTATGTGTCCAATTTAAGCCTATTTAATATAAATATAAAACAAATACTATTTAACTACCAATAACAACATTAATAATATTAATGTGTCCGAATAGGTCTAAATGGGACATATATTATAGAAAAAAAAACATTATAAGGAAAAGTATGTGCCCCATTTAGGTCTATATAAACATAAAACAAATACTATTTAATAAACATATCCATTTTTTTAACCCCCACTTAAGTGAAGCTTATTTAAATCTTAATCAATATGCATTTAAGCATAACAAGATAGAAAGACCATAAAATTAATCGGGATTGTACACTTGTTACAATCATGTTAATCGTGATAGACTCAAGGAAGTCCAAAATCTCATATAATATCTAAACACCTATGGATATAATTATTTGAAGTGACATGATTTTACTTGAATAATAGAATCAACTAACCTTTAGGAATAAAAGCCAATAATGCCTGTACTAACTAGAATAGGTTTTGCTATCTTCCAAAAATATCTTAACGTATAAAAATATTATAATATTTAATCAGATTCCATTCTGTTGTAAATAAAGATTAAATAGCTTTCCTTATACCCTAACCCCTCCATCACTGACACGACTATTAGATGCCCTAAATCATGCATTTCATAACATATAGAGACTGGCCAATCAATCCAGCTGTTTATTTATTACAACCAAAATTTAATATGGACTTGCGGCCTTCAATAAATAGAAGGCATCCGTCGCCTGCAATACAACAGAATCTTTCCTTCATTCTCTTGTTGTTAGGCCGTCCTCCTTTCCTTTCCCTTCCCTACCGAGAAATACCTACAGACGAGGTATGGCTGGACAATTAGCTACATCTCTTGCTGCCCACAGCAAATGCCTGCTTATTTATTTGTTACTGCTATCTAGATTTAGTTTAATGCAATGCAGGCATTTATCCACGTCTCCGACGCATGAAACCCTTACTGGATTGAGATTAGAGCTTGTGCATAGAGATTCACTGCTCTCCCCGATGTCTCCAGGCAATATTACATCCGCTGAGCGCTTCAAACGAGCAGGCCAACGCAGTCAAGACAGGCTTGAAAAACTGCAGACTTCTGTAGCTTCAAAGGCCGAGAAATTGGCTAATCAAGAAATTGTTTCTCTAGTGAGTGTAGGAAATGGAGAATTTCTCATGCATATAGCGATTGGCAATCCATCTTTGTCCTTTTATGCAATTCTGGACACCGGCAGCGACCTCATATGGACGCAGTGCAAACCCTGCACTGATTGCTTTTCACAGCCAAGTCCAATCTATGATCCTTCCAAGTCCTCCACGTACAGTACAGTCCCTTGCTCAAGCTCTATGTGCCAGGATCTTCCAATTTTTGATTGCATTAGTGCAGATTGCGTATACTTGTATAATTATGGTGACGGCTCGTCCACCATGGGAGTTCTTGCATACGAGACCTTTACCCTTTCTTCTCAGTCAGTTCCCAAGACTGCATTTGGCTGTGGCAATAAAAATCTAGGCGGTGGCTTCAGCCAAGGAGCTGGATTAGTAGGCTTCGGACGAGGCCCTCTATCCTTCATCTCACAGATTGCCCCATCGGTGGGTAATAAATTTTCATATTGTCTCATGTCTGTCACTGATTCTTCTTCCAAAACAAGCCCTTTGCTTATAGGTAATACTGCTAGCTTGAGTGCGAAGACTTTCAGCTCAACTCCTTTTATTCAAAACAGCGTTGAGCAAACTTACTATTATCTTTCGCTGGAGGGAATTAGCTTTAACGGTAAATTATTGAATATCCCTGCTGGTACTTTTGATCTTCAATCCGATGGCAGTGGTGGACTTATCATAGACTCTGGAACAACTGTTACATATCTGGAAACGGCTGGTTATGATATTTTGAAAAAGGCCGTGATTTCAGCCATTGATCTCCCGCAGGTCGACGGGTCTAACGTTGGACTGGACCTCTGTTACAGCAAGCCATGTTCAACAACAATCTTTCCCACCATGACTTTCCATTTCAAGGGAGCAGATTATGAATTGCCGAAGGAGAACTACATATACGTTGATAGCAGTGGCATAATCTGCCTTTCAATGTTACCGAACACAGGCTTGTCCGTATTCGGTAATATGCAACAGCAGAACTACCAAATACTCTATGACAACGAGAAAAACATGCTCTCCTTTGCGCCTACAGTTTGTGATTCCTTGTAAGCAAGCAGATGCATTTGGGTTTTCTAGTATACGTTACACGCATGTTTTCTTTCAATTACTGTTCCTAGTACTGCTTTACCCAATAATTGTGGCATATAGAACATTTGTAGTCTATCTGCCACCGACTACAAACAGACCACAAGTTTAGATTACTGTTTTATCAACAGACAACAAGTTTAGATTACTGTTGTATCATTGACTGAATTGATTTTGTAATTTATTTAAAAAGTGACCTGGAAGATGGTGGAAAATGGTTGATCAGCTTGTCATTAAATCAATAATATCAATAAATGTTTTTATATTAAAATTTGGGGTGGATTAGCATCTATGTTTTTCTTAATTTGTATAAAAATAAGACAGATATATTATCTAAAATAATTTTATTTATTCTAAAAATAAACATTAAAATAAAATAATATTTTCATTCTAAGTTTTCATTTGAAATATGTCATCGCCAAATTCAAAAACCATCTGGAAGATGGTTGATCAGCTTGTCATTAAATCAATAATAAAAATAAATGTTTATATATTAGAATTTGGGGTGGATTAGCATCTATGCTTTTCCTAAATTGCATGAAGATAAGACAAATATATTGTCCAAAATAATTTTATCTATTCAAAAAATAAACATTAAAACAAAATAATATTTTCATCCTAAATGACAACAAGTTTAGATTACTATTGTATCATTGACTGAATTGATTTTGTAATTTATTTAAAAAGTGACCTGGAAGATGGTGGAAAATGGTTGGTCAGCTTGTCATTAAATCAATAATATCAATAAATGTTTTTATATTAGAATTTGGGGTGGATTAGCATCTATGTTTTTCCTAATTTGTATAAAGATAAGACAGATATATTATCTAAAATAATTTTATTTATTCTAAAAATAAACATTAAAATAAAATAATATTTTCATTCTAAGTTTTCATTTGAAATATGTCATCGGCAAATTCAAAAACCATCTGGAAGATGGTTGATCAGCTTGTCATTAAATCAATAATAAAAATAAATGTTTATATATTAGAATTTGGGGTGGATTAGCATCTATGCTTTTCCTAAATTGCATGAAGATAAGACAAATATATTGTCCAAAATAATTTTATCTATTCAAAAAATAAACATTAAAACAAAATAATATTTTCATCCTAAGTTTTCATTTGAAATATTTAATCGCCAAATTCAAAGGAAGATGGTTCATGAGCTTGCCATTAAATCAATAATATAAATAAATGTTTTTATATTAGAATTTGGGGTGGATTAACATCTATGTTTTTCCTAGATTGTATGAAGATAGGACAAATATATTGTCCAAAATAATTTTATTTATTCAAAAATAAACAATAAAATAAAATAATATTTTCATTCTAAGTTTTCATTTGAATTATGTCATGCTCAAATTGAAAAACATTAAAGGATGATAGCAAGATATTAATTATAATATTGGAATTAAGGAAGGCTATCCCTTTCCCCTACTTTTTGGGGCATTTACATTATTATTTTGGAGCATCATTATTATTATTAATATTAGTATTTTTGTATTTATAAAATAATATATATATATATATATATATATATATATATATATATATATATATATATATATATATATATATATATATATATATATAGGTTTAAATTTTTTTAATATTAAGATTTAAAAAAATATTGAAATTTAAAATTTAATATGGATGTCTATTTTAATGTCTTTTTTTATATTTATAAAATACTATATATATATAAGTTTCAATTTTTTTAATATTAAAATTTAATAAAATATTCAAATTTAAAATTTAATATAAATGGCTATTTTAATGTTTTTTTCAATTTAATACATAATTATGAATTTACAAGTTTATATTTTAAATTATCTTTATAAACCAAGTATATTACAATGTTATATATCTCATTCACTTGGAATATGGAAATTTTTTATCTGATTAAAGGAAAAGTATTAAAAAACTATAATCTAGTATATATAAAAAACAACCTATCTAATCAAAGCAAAATTAATAAAGAGACTGTAATCTTGAAACCATAAAGAGATTGGAAACTTTATAGAGCCAACCATCATCAAGTGAAAAGGATGGTCCATTTATTTGAAAGAAACGCAAAATCAAAATAAGAAGCCATCTGAGAGATAAAGTTTTATGGCTAAATGACAAATTACAGTTTTCTGCCCACTTCAAAATCATGGAGTCAATTGAGTGATAAAATCAATTTATTAGAAAGAAACTAAAAATCATTTGGAAAAAATGCAAAATAAAAAGCAATCTAATGCTTTATGGTTAATAGTAAAGTTTTATGAACAAGTGATAAAATGCAATTTTCTGTAAACTTCAATGCATCTTTCAGTTTTAGAAAAGAAGACACTCAATTTATTAGAAAGAAACCAAAAATCATTTGAAAAAAACGCAAAATAAAAAGCAATCTAATGTTTTATGGCTAATAATACTAATAATAAAGTTTTATGAGTAAGTGACAAAATGCAATTTTCTATCCACTTGAATGCATCTTTCAGTTTTAGAAAAAAAGTTTGTGATTTCAAATTGAAAATATCAAAAATTTCCCCACCAAAATCTCTATCAGAAATAATGAAACCAGAAACATAATATAATTTAGTTGATGGGAAAACCATTAAAAAAACTAGTTTTAATCATTAACATACATATTTTCCTCCAGTTTTGGAAAGATAATTTTATTAATATATTAATATTAAACTTTTGAAGTCACCCATCCAATCACAAACCTCCAAAACCTTTAAGAAATGATGCAATAAATAAAACATATTATTGTTTATGAATCATGATAAAACCATTAGCAAAAATATGTTTTTCATCAATTTAGCCCACCACCCCCAAATCTTAAGAAAAATAAGAAAATCATGCCATTATTGATCACACTTACAAGTCCATTTAGTCCTCGATAACTCAGACTTAGCTATCCTGGAACAGACATATCGATATTCTTGGTGCGAAAGACTGATGGGGTGCAGTAGAAATTCACATAAAACGCTTGTGGGTCAGTTTATATTTCAGTGGCTGTGCAGGGAAAAGATTCCAGTGTTAACTTTAAAAAATGTAGAGTTGTTATCTCTTTTCTAAATTATTATTAATAACTTTAATATGTGTTCAACTAAAATTTATTTAGGATATAACTTTATCAGGTATATGAAGGGTTTAACTTTGTTTTGAAAATAAAATGTATTTATGATATACATTGAAGCGTGCATAAGCATATATATAAGGATGAAGAGTTTAATTTTGTTTTGGAAATATTAAGGTAGGATTTGTTTTGGAAATATTAAGGTATAGAATTATTGATGTATTTTTGCAATTTTAATCTGCATTAATTTTTTACAAAGTTTTAATGTATTTTACAATAAAGTTGAGCCAATCATTTTGGACTGAAATTAAGTAATGGTAATTCCTCATCACATTAAATATAATATGTATAACTAGTGTTAAACCCAATTAAGTAATGGATGATTCATTATGCCACATTAGAATCTAGCCACTTATGAAACCTATTTGGACCATTCAAACACCCTTACATACCATTTGAGATAGTTAGGTATTGTTCTAATGGGCTTGATGAAGTTTTAAGATGTTTCACTTTTAGAGATAATGTAAGGCTTTCAATAACATTATTTTGTTTCCAAATTTTTTAAATAATGTTGATAACCCATTGAAGAAGTGATTATTTTCAAGACCTATTTTATTAGAATTAGAGAACCAAATTATGAGTTTATTTTATTAGAATTGGAGCACCAAATTATGAGTTTATATGAAGGATTTATATTTTGAAGAAGCTGACCATTAGTTTTAGTCATTAAGAATGTGACCCTTGGACTTATATGTACTGTGTCTCTTCATGTTATTCACTTTTCCTTTTATGTTATACTTGTAAATAAAGAAGAGCTCTACCCTCTTGTATGAGGCCTTTTGCATACCACTGTAGCATGCTTCTCCTTCTAAACATTGTTACCACCATGGTTGGAGCCAATTTGTTACAAAAGTATTGTTATTTGTTTCAAGGTTTATGTTTAAAATTCGCTAGTAGTAGTGAGTTTTTATTTAAGGTTATAACAAATTAAACTCGCGAATTATGGATACTTGGTATTAAATCCTTCTTCTATGAAATGCACGCCCCATCTAATAGGGTCAAGGTACAAATATTTTTCTACCAACATGTGTTCCCACATGGATACCTTCCTTGATATTCCAAATAACCTCAATGCATGCAAAAGAAGATAGTGCAAGAGATCATATTGAATGTCTTCTCATTGAAGCCCTTGAAATAAGGAATGAGATATTGAATCAATAATTCTACTCAAATTACTCAATGGAAAACGGATATTGTTAGTGCTTCTTCTTCAACAAGCCAACCCTTCAAAGAATATAATCCAATCAAGGTACAAGTCAACTTTGGCATTCCTCAATTTGAAGGAAAAATACATGAAGGTTCCCTTAAAAAATACTTCATTCAAATAAAGGGGGCTTCTGTATGATAACTTTTTCAAGCAAATAAAATAATACATTTTCTTTTTTGAGATCAATCGTGCATATCAAACATGTGTTTGTTATAGCGAGGATTTTGCTTCCTTGGATTCTTGGTTTTATTCTTCTACCACTAAGGATTAGCTAGAAATGTCTCTGCATTGCTAATTACTACAAGATGTATTCACTTATCTTGCTCCCTAATAAACCAATCACATAAAATATTCAAGGGTAGGTTTTGTATAGTGAATCTCCAAATATTCCTTCATGGAGTAAAAGGTAGATATAAAAACAGAATAGGCGGGTCCAAAATTTGAAAGATTATGAAAAATGCATTACATGCCTTCTCGTTTTATGTAGAATTCTTCAACTAAGAGTCTAAGGGTTTTGTACTTAGATAGATAGTCTTGTATGCAAGAAATCACTTGGATTTAACATAATCAACTCATTTTCAATCGAGTGACTTCAAATGTCATTATGTTTAGCAAACAGAGTTTCCAAATTTTCCCAACCAATATCTAGTTCATCAATTATTGATAGGAAGAATCGTAAATCAGTAGAAATTGACATTTTGATCAATACATGAGCCTCATCACATTTATCTTCCCATTTTATTTTCTTATCATCATCATTGGGTTCAATTTTTTTCCCCAAGGTAATATAGTGAAGTTTCCTACTTTGTAGGACATTCTCCATATAGGATTTCCATGAGAACTAGTTGGAACTGGTAAGTAGAATATCAGATCGAGTGGCCATACAGTAATAGGTAAGATTCAAAAATAGAAACTGGTGGTCTAGATGCAAAGATCTTGAAAAATACGCATTTAAGAAAAAGGACACTAAAAATGACTTTGGATGCCAAAGCTATGCATTTTTGAAAAAAAAAAACTAAGAAAGAGCCAAGAAGCCATGTGGAAGGGAAGGGTTTATCCATGTGGTAAAGAGAAAAAATTACAATAATGAATCCCCCTCTTACTAGATCTTCCTATAATATCACTTTTACAAATAAATTGCTTCAAAATAAGTAACCGGATTTTATAAAACAAGTGGGAATCACTATTAAAGTATAGTTACTTTATAACTTAAAGTTATATGGACATTTACAAAAAGTAACAAAAGGAAGGACTTGAACCCAAGACCTCTTAATTTTTAATGTAACTTTCAACCAATTGATTTAAGCAAAATATTTAGTAATATCATGGAAGAAAATGGATTTGTTGTTGGAAGAGCGTTCCTACCCAAAAAACTTGTGTTTGGACGACAAGACACTCTACACAACCACCAAAAAACAAAAAATGAAATTATGAATCTAAAATGTCTAAGATTTGGTGGTAGTCCTTGGTTAGATTTTGTGGAAATGTAAGTTTTCTCATTGTTTCTGATTTATTGAGTTCACACAAAGCGCACAACAAAGAGAATATGTAATAAAGAAATCCCTTTTAACTCTATTTATGATTTTCTGAGTTCACAAAAAGAACACAACAAAGAGAATAAGCAGATTGAAAAGGTAATAACCTAGAAATAAAGCAAAAACTAGGCAGAAATAGTAAAAAATATGAGAAGAAAAATTAAAATGCATAATTGTAAACATTACACCTTTAGATAGGGTAAAATGGTTGTATTTTGGGAAAATGTAAACCTTTTTTAATGAAATGAAAATCATTTCGAACTGGAAACAATGCTCCATACACAATGGAACACCTCTCATAGCTAAAAACACGTAGAAATATCAAAACCATAAATCCTTTGACAACCTTGACAACACGTGATCTTAAGATATAGATCACCAAAAGAAGTGGAACTTCATAAGGGTTATGATTCCATGTTTGAATATTATAAAATATTTAAAAAATACCAAACACCTTTAACAACCACTCACATTGAAAGATCACATGTACCAACACACCAATTGTTTTACATGGTTTAATCCCTTGACGAGGGAAACACTCCACGATCCCAGCAAAATAGTTACTTGAGGCAATATTATTATGCAAAAGAAATATTTTACAATGATCTTCTCATAATCGATCAACTAGAAAATGACCCTCCATGATCTTTAAATAGATATCATGGACCAATCAGGTGTTAAGCCACAAATCAATGTCCATTAATATCGAGGTGAGAATGAACCATAAAATCACTCTATGTCAAGAACATATTGTGGTCATTCGATTACATATTTACAAATACATACTACTGCATACTAGAAAAACACACTTTACCTAACAAAACAATATAACAAGTTGATCTTAACTAAGTCCTAAGTGTCTAAATATCATAACAAGTAGTTGGCACAAGAGCTGCTAGAAAATCATATATATGAAAGAAAACAGTATTTCATGTAGATAATTTAAAAGTATAAAACCAAATTTCATAATTGAATATATGTCATAAAAAATATGTTTGAAAGATGGTTCTTACCTAATACCTTTGTATGTCTAGGATCAATTAGTTAACCCTTTCTTTGACTGCAGTAGCTTGTTCAGTGCAGATGAGCTGAAGAAATTCTCTATTCACTTTTATGATAGCCTTTTCGACTTTCACAATCATTTTGGTGGAAGAGTGCAAATCCTCCTCATCAACTAGATCATCACCATCATGCATGGACTACATATATCAACAAAAAAATAATAATAAATCTCACATTAAATGGAAATCGATATTGTTAGTCATTTACCGATTATGAGGTTGGTGCCTTTCCACAATAAACCTACTAGAATATCAAGCGTTGATACAAAATGGATCAATAGATAATTTTCACCTATTCAGAGATTTCATGGTCACGCGTTTGGTTGAATTAGCTTCTAGGGCCTATTTTAGGGTTAGGTCTCACTTTTTAGATTTGGGGTCGAAAATCGTCTAAAATTTTTTGAGACCATTATGAGGGCTTACATGAAACTTTTTTTTTCTTAAACCTTACGTTAGAGGAAGATTCCATATTCTACACACGGATACATTTCCAATGGTCTAAAAATCGCCTCAAAGAGAATATGTATGGAAATGTTATGCATCCCGTATGTAGCCCTATCTAATTGACCATCATGGTAGAGAGTGGATTCAACATAAGCTCTCATTTTTCACACATGTGAAGCTAGTCACATGTGGACCTTCAAGAAAATTCTAGAAGGACCAAAACTCTAACGCTTATCTTGAGTTGAGGAATGCAAAACAAACCCTAAAAGTAACCCTAGACACCTATAGACATATGTTAAATACGAGGCCCCTATGAGTCAAACAAGGGGGATCCATTCTTTTGATGTATACGGTATTGTTCCATAGCTGATCAAACATAATGAGGGTGGATATTAGAGCAGAACAAAGGATATTACAGATTAGGTAGTAGCCATTTTAGCCGCAGAGTCATAGGTAACTACATAGAGAGTACCATCTCCTTTGTATTTGCATTTTGATATAAAGAGCAATGCATAGTTCTCAATTGTGGTTGGGTTTTTCCCCATAGTGGGTTTTCCGAGGGTATATCTTGTGTTATTGTGTGAATTTTGTACTTATTTTCTCTAGTTTTCTCTTTTACTTCCATTATGTTCAATATTGTATTGAATCAAATTAACACAATGAGCTAAGTTGTAGGATCCATTATGAATAACTCATCCAATGGAATATCCTTGACAGTTTACATATCATATTGGTATCAAAGTAGTTTTTCCTTTCTTTTTTTGGGTAACCATAGGATCTAATAGTTGGTAAAACAAATTCTTGAAACCCTATCCATGGTGGGTGAGGTTGTTCAAGGAGATACGTATGATTATGAGCAACAATTTTCGAAATTAGAAATATAAGTCGTTGATATCTCACGCAACATGTCAATCCGTGTGGTGGATATGGAGAAAAAATTCAAACATTTAAGGGATTTCAAAGGCTCTAACTCAGATTTGTATCTAATGGGAAATCAAAAGATAAAAGTGATCCAAAAAAAGAGTTGACGAAGGATCCCGAGAGATGGAAGTCTATTTTTGGTGAGATCCATGCTTTGAAACTAAATCATTGGTTGTAGTAGTTGGAGGTTTATTTTGTCATCCATAAAATAGTTGAGGATCAAAATATCTCATTTGACCAATTGAAGTTAGAGGGATATGCATTAGCTTCATGAGAAATCCACATGGAATCACTTATGCTAGAGGGTGATCCATGAGTAAATAATTGGGGGGAATTTAAAACCCTCATGAAGTACTAGTTAAACCTCTCAGATATGTAGAGGACCAGTGGATGTGCTAGAATTACTTTAGGAAAAGGTAGGGGCAGAATGTGCAAGAATACTGATCCGTATTTATGTGAGAATGAAATGAAAGAGCATATATATATATTCACATACACACATATATGGAAAGAAACACAGCGATACAGTAAACTTAGATTCTATTAAATGAATGAAATAGAACAAACTGTTAAATAAAAGCAGCTAGAATGGTGGTAGCTATATCTCTGAGAAGAGATGTGGTGGCTATGCTCATTCATGACAAGATGAATACAAGAAGAGTTTGAAAGATCCTATTTATCATAAGAATGAGGGTAAGAACCCTAAACATCTAAAAACCTAACCCTAGAAGCTGAACCGTCATAAAGTTTGCAGCCTCAAGGTGGTTAGTTGAAGAGTCAACTTCCCGGGGTCATAACTTTTGCATACGATCTCCGTTTGGGGCGCTCGATATCCCGTTGGAAAGGTCTATTCAATTTATACAAATTTTGACTAGGGATTAATGCACGCGGTTGGCAACCATTTGGCCTCCGGAATCTCCAAAAAAGTCGTTTAGGACCTCAAAACGGCCCCAAACGTTCAGGACCTGAAAAATTGTAGAAAAATTACAAGAAAACTACCAGAATGAAAAACTGTTTTGAGCCAGTGGAATAGGTGGGTGGCCACCTATATCCATCTGGATCAAATACACCACTGATTTTTGGACGATGGCTATCATGTTGAGTATCTCACCAAAAAACCCATATGTACTCCTCAAGTATCTAGGGGTGTTACATGTCACATATGGAGTTAGGTGATGGTCTTAAAGTGAAGGTAAATTGATGAAGCCTGTGTACAAGCACGATACCTTGAAAACATAGGTTATAAGAAAGGACAACCAAGTAGTTCAAAATAGAAAGAGAATGAAGATGATACTAAGGAGGGTAAGAAGAAGTGGAAGGGAAAGGAGAAGAAGATACAACCAATGCACATTAGTGCAAGGATTCAAAAAACAACTATAACAGTTTTGATATTGATGGTCACACTAAAGAAAAGTGTTTGAATCTACATCCAAAGATGAACCCGAAGAACCACAAGAAGGATGCCAATAAAAGGAACCTTCTAGCCATGAAGTCAAGTAAGGAGTTAGAAAGAAGCTCAAATGTGGATGAGAAGATTATTTGTAAGATGGTGCAAAAGGAGGTGATTCTGAATATCCTTCACCCTAAGTAAGAGAAAGATATGACAAAATTCTTGCATATCATGATCTAGGTCAATAAAACCAAGATCAATGATCTATTTGATTCTTGTTCATAGGAAAACTTCATAGTAGAGGATTCTGTATGTAAGATAGAGTTAGAATTAAATGATGATCCCAATCACTACACATCGGGATGAGTATAAAATAAGGATGTAGATCTTAGAGTCATAAAACATTGTAAGATAATGTTTTCCATAAATGCAAAGTATAGTAAGGAAGTGGAGGTAGACGTAGAACCTCTAGATGTTTGTGGTGTAGTGTTCAAAATACCCTACATGTATATGAGGGATGCAATATTCATGAGGAGAGACAAATGATATCGCTCGATCAAGGACACAAAATCCTTCATCATCAATGCACACATAGGTAAATCAAAGATCCCTCTAGTAACTCCTAACCAAGAAAAAAATTTTATTAGTTAAAGTAGGAAGTTTGTATTGCTTTTCTTAAGACAAAATTAACAAGAATTTGAACCAGTAAAAGTGAAGGCATCCCTAGAGGTATGTACCAAAGAACAAAAGTTGGATATCCTTTTGCAAGTATATAGCATGGAAGTGTTCCATGATCCTAAGGGGATACCTCCTAAGAGGGAGGTGGAGCATGAGATACAATTATTTCCATATTCTCCATTGCCAAACATTGAACTATATAGACAATCTATCATAGAGGAAAACGAAGTGAAGAAGTAGTTGCAACAATTGTTGGAGCAACGTGTGATCCGAACAAGTTCCTCACCTTGTGGGTTACCTATAATCACAGTACCCAATAAGGATGGGACTTGGAGGATGTGCATCGAATACAGGGCATTGAACAAGATCACACTCAAGAATCGATACCCTCTGCCTAGTATCGATGATCTATTGGAACAATTTCAACATGCCAAGTACTTCACCATGTTGTATCTCAAATCAGGATACCACTAGGTGCGAGTGAAGGAAGAAGACACATGGAAGACTATCTTCAAGACTAGGAAAGGTCTATATTAATGGTTAGTAATTCCATTTGGTGAATGCAAAATGCACTAGATAAATTTTATGCATTTGATGAATTATGTATTATTCCCTTTCTTAGATTCGTTTTTCATAGTATATCTAGATGACATACCGGTTTATAGTGCTACCTGGGAAGAGAACATGTCACATCTCAAATAGATGTTGGAGACTCTGAAAAACAACTAGTTGCTGGCTAATTTGAAGAAATGTGAGTTTTCCCAATAGTGCTTGGTGTATCTGGGGTATGTGATTGGTGGAGGAGAACTCAATATTAACAGTGCAAAGATGGAGGCCATCACTAAGTGTCCCACTCCTACAAATTTGACTAAAGTTGGGAGATTTTGGGGGGAAACAAAATACCTTATAAAGTTCATAGCTTCCTTTTAAACTGTGTTTGAACCTTTTAAAGTTCATAGGGAATATAGTTGAAAACTTACAGAGGCATGTTTATTGGCCTAGAATCCAAGAAGATGTACCACAGTTTATTAGAGGATGCATACTTTGTTGTACATGCAAACCCAATGATAGAAAGTAAGGTCTATACCATGCATTCCCTGTTCCTACAAGACCGTGGGAGAGCATATCCATGGATTTTTTTGGGGGATATTCCAACCACTAGGAAGGGACATGACTATTTATTGGTGGTAGTTGATATATTCAACAAGATGTGCTTTCTTATGACCTTTGAAAAGACCATAAAAGGACAAAAAGCAGAAAACATGTTCTTTGAACAAGTCTGGGTGCACTTCAGGATACCAAGGACCATAATATTTGATAGAGATGCCATATTTATCAGTACATTTTGGAATACAATTTGCGAACATATGGACACTAAGTTGAAGAGGTCTACAACATTCCATCGATAGAAAAATGGATAGACACAAGTAGACAATAGAAATTTGGTACAACGTTTGAGGGGTTACAATTAGAAGCATCTGAAGGATTGGTATGAAAATTCAATCTACATATGACACTCTTATTATAGAGTATTCCACACTTCCTGGGAATCCCCCTTTTGAAACTTATTTTGGATACTTTCCACCTTCACCTTGTTGTAGGCACAACATATCTCATTATTTCATTTAATAGTGGGAGCCCCAACTCTTATTTTTTAAAGGTAATTATAAATTCCCTTACTCATTTTGGGGTTGTTATGATTTTTATCATATATTTGATTTAGTTGTCATGTTCCAATCCAACTAATAAATTTTCCCTTAAAAAATTAATGGATTTTTGTGTGTTTTTGTGAGTTGCGGAAACCATGAATTTTCTTCAAAATTTGTCCTTCCTGCAACCCGCAATCCGCAATGCGGATTGCGGAAGCTTGGTTATTTGGATTTGAAATTTCTTCTTTCCACAACCCGCAATCCGCAATTGCGGATTGCGAGTGTTGAAAAAGACATTGAATAAATCATTGTTTCTTTTCCGCAACCCGCAACCCACATTGCAGAATGCGGAAAGAGTTTCAAAAAATAAGTTCGCACTTTGTGTTTCCACAACCCGCAACCCGTAATGCGGATTGCGGAAAGAGTTTCAAAAAATAAGTTCGCACTTTGCGTTTTTGCAACCCGCAATTACGGATTGCGGAATGCAGAAAGAAAATCATTTTTAATTGTTTCGTTTGTGCCCCTGCAACCCGCAATTGCGGATTGAGAGAACTTTTGGTATTTATATTTAGAGTTGTGTTTCCGCAACCTGCAACTTGCATTGCGGATTGCGGAAAGGATGTACATTTTTGCAAAAATAATTCCCACAACCCTTCTTCTACATCTTGCATTTTAGATCTTAGTCGTCAATTGGTTTTGATCCTACAATCCACATTTCATCCCACGATTTTGTTAAATATTTTGATTTTCTCTATTTTCTTTTACCATTTTCAATTTCGAGAATTTCACCTGCGACAAGGGTTTTTACTGTCGGTTTTTACCAGGGTTGTTTTCCTGCCATTTTCATCAGCACAGGTTGGTTTTTTGTCTATTCCTATTGGTTGTTTGTGGATTTTCTTCAATTTCAAAATGTTTTTGATTGGATAGACCTCTAGTCATCCCATTGAAACTTAGACCTCTAGTCATCCAGAACTCAACACATGTTGTAGTGTTGGGGAAGAAAAGTGATTCACTAAAGCTGGGAAAAGATCCCAAAATAATGCATGACCCTAAGGCATTCCTGGCCAACCACTTTTCCCAGGAACACATGAAGACTACCTATGCTCATGAGACTACCCCTAATGATTCCATTTACCAGGGAGTCAATTTATTTATTTTTTATTTTTTTTATTTTTTAATTTATTTTTTATTTTTTAATTTTTTTTAATTTTTTTTTTTTTTCTGAGTTCCTAATTAGGGCTAAAACTAAAGAAGAAAAAAGTTTCATTCTCCAATACCAACAGGAGATCAAGTCTAAGGTTTTGAGTTACAGGAAAATGGAACTATCACTTGAATAACAAGAAAAGAGGGACAGAGCAGAGAAATATGCAAAGAAGGAAAGTACTCCCTTGATGTTCACCTACCTGGATGAAGGTAATGGAAAAGGCCTTGTGGAGGATCTTCAACAAGCCAAGAAGATTTTAATTCAATCTACTGAAGAGCTGAAGAACGAACTGGCACACATGTCTGCAATGGTTGATACTTAGGTGATTGCTGCAAGTACCCCAGCAAAAAGACAGAAGATTCAAGCCCCGACATCTCGAATACCCACATTAAATATTGAAGACGGTGGTGTAGAGGATGAAAGGCTTCGTCTTTTCCTTGTTGTACCTGTTATACAATAAGTCACTAGAGTCTCTTAGACTTTTGTTGACTTTCTTGATAGCATTGTGATGGACGATACCACTTCAAAGGTTCATTGTACTGAATTTATCAACACTTTTGTCACATCAACTCCTTCATCCCCATTCACTTCTGTTGAGCTTCCTTCCACCTCATCTGTTGAGGTTACACTTCCACCTTCCACCATATCTGAATTATTTGCTACATTAACCTCCATCATTACTTCACAACCAACCTTGGCAATTTCACCTGTCACCTTACCACCAATAGTTACTGAGACACAGTTTCCAACTGTTCCTTTGCAACCATCACTTACCATTGCTCCTACTTCCCTTCTTGAGGTTTCCACTTTGACTACTTCTCCAACTCCTGTACCATCAATTTCTATTACTACTACATCTTCTATGTCTACTTCCCAAATCACCATGTCCATCCCAAATTCTACTGTCACCCAAATAACTCCATTAGTTGCAACATGTAATATTGCCACATCTTCAACCGAGTTGACAACGGATTCTAAAGATGATGTTGTGGTTTCCCTTGGGAAATACTTTTATAGTAGATCAACCAAAGCAGTCATGAAAAGAGGTAATAAACGAAACAGGGAACCAACTATGCTGCAAACATCTATCCCCAATCAAATAATTTGGGCAAAACAGTCTGCTCACATCCATTAGGAGTAATTAGACACTGCAGCAGCGATGGGAGAATTTGTTGGAGCCAATTATGATTCAGTGACTTCACTGAATAAGGAGATTGACATCAGGAAAGAAGAATTGAAGAAGCTCTAGGAGCATCAGATCAAAATTAATGAAGAACATGAATCTCAGCTTCATAAATTAAGGAATGAGTATGAAAGTCAGCTCAAGGATCCGCAAGAACAAACCACTTCTCTCCAGGTTCAATTGCAAGATATACAAGTCCAAAATACTAGAAATATTGATAAGATAGGAGTACTGGAACAACAACTTAAGGATGCAGCTGCCAATGCAGCCACTTCTTCTTTCCCTAGATTCTCTGAGAAAGAGTTCAAGGATTTGGAATTTGAAGTTAATGAGGAGCATTGCAAACTCTTGGCTGAGTTATTTAGTTCCCTGAATGAAATTCAAGAAACTTATAATGTTTTTGAGAAAAATTCTATTATTCTTGAGTAGCATATTGAAAAAAGGCAACAAGCTTCCAAGGCCATTGAAGATATTACTTATCAGTTAAGGTATATTAAGGATAATCCTGAGGATATCCCAGTCTTGGATAGCTTCAAGTTTAGGAGAATAAGAACATCTTTGGATGCCTGGCACAATGCTTGTGATATGGTTGAAGAAATAGTTAAGAAGGCACATGCAATTTGTGGAAGGAGATGATATGCTGCAGACAACATCATGGTCATGCTACAGTTTCCCACTTTGGACCTTATTGAGAAGGCTTGTCCACCAAAGATGATGATTGAGCAGGTGGATAGTAGGTATGTGCAGGTCAAAGAATAGATTTAGGAGCTTGAACACATATAGATTTTGGAAGTTGAAAAATTCATCAAGCAACCTATCAGTCTGGAGAACAAGATCCACATTTTTCTGCGTACTTTGCACAAATTAAGCAAGAGTGAGAATGAATATTTCACGTGTGATGCCAAGTTTGGACTCAAGTTGGCTAAGTATCCTAATGTGGGAGAGTTTTTAGACGTTTGGTCCAAGTGGAAAGGCACCCTTGGTTATTCTTCGATTAGATTGATTTTGTAATCCCTATTTTATGGGAAGTCGACCCTTTGTATCTTTATTGTAATTATTATTAAAGGGGGAGAGATATCATAGGGGGAGAGGGGGGAGAAATCGCCAGAGAAGGACTTGAGGAACACTGTTTCACTTGAGATATTGTAATTTTTTTCAAACTAGATGAATCAAAGTTAGTTTCTTTTGTCATCTTCTTCGTTTATTTTTTCAAATTTGTTTGATAATTTCTAATTTTTCACCTTGTTATTAAATCAACTCTGTTTTATATTTTGCTATTCAATGAATGTATTTGATCTGTAGATTGAATTTATTTGAACTTACAGTCTGGATGTTATTATGTCTTAAGTGAATCTATTCATTTAATTCATTTATCTATTTCTGCAAATGATAAATGTGTATAGTTTTATTACTACTAGTTTGTTAACTCGCAATGCATGACATAACAGTTTTGAATGTGCTCAAATATTTAAGCAAAATTATTCAACTTTAATTGTTTATCTTGTCTAAAGATGGTTAAAATGGATCCAATTTATATGTCTATGTGTTGGTGAAATAATTTAACCAATCTTCCAGATCAAATTGTTCTACATCTTAAAACACATTCCTCAAATTAGATCTAACTTATTTAGTTTTCCTTTAAGCAAAACTACTTACCCTTAGATTTAGAATTCCCTTGATCTTCCTCTATAGGAAGACAGATCCATCAGGATCGAATCACTTAAGTCCCAGTGGAGGCCAAATATCCGTGGGAGTAAACCATACCAAACAGTCTGGGGATAGAACTACTCTTGCGTAGAGTTGTTTGAAGCCTTTCGTATTGGGTTGTCACCCTCTGTTGCTAGCCTTGGAAAACATTCCAGCACTCACATACGTGAGGCTTCAACACACCTCTAGTTTTTGTTTCTGGACAACAAGGGGGAGTGAGGGAAGACACCATGGGTGAAGCACCGATAGCTAATAAGTTCACTGATAAGATTAAGAAGATCCATTTACAAGAATGGGAGGCACTGAATAATTCATAGAAAAAGTACAATGCAAGACATGATCAACACAAGGTTGGGATACATACTATGGTTACACCTAAATAAGGAAAGACTAGACGGTCATGGTAAGAAGATCAAGGCTATGAGATATGGTCCTTTTGAGGTATTGGAAAAGGTGGGATATAATGCCTACATACTTAGTCTACCCCCATATGTGCACATTTACTATGTAGTGAATGTGGAAAATTTGAAACTCTATGAACCTTCCATGTTGGACTAGGAACCCAAGAAGGTGTTACCTTCTGTAGGGGACTTAGCACCAGAGGCTCAAGCAAAGTTAGTGTCATGAACCCAATTTTCAGAGTTAGTAATTTTGGTAAAATTTTAAAATTTTTCACCATGGACGATAACAATAAGATATGAAACAAACTACTTCGTCTTCAAAACAGAATGCACTTTATACCAAGAAATATATTTCATCACTATTTACAACATATAACAACCACCAATTAACCTTAAATTAAAGCATATATTTTATCTAGTCATGCGTGATCAAATCATTATAATATCAAAAGATTTAACACATAAAAGATACATCAACATGTCTTACCATCTTTACTTTGAACATATTCATGGAACTCTTACTCATTAGTGGTGAACATATTAGTACGTGCTAAAATCTTTAGTACATCCTTATCCCATGGGTAGCATAATCACCAAGAAAACATATTTCACCAAAGCATCAACTGGACATATACATACACCCAACCATGCTTAACTACACTATCATAAACATATATAAATGAGAGACAAATATATACACAAGGAGACACATAAAAATGAGACTATTTTAACATGGTTCACCCACTCCTTGGGCTACGTCCACAAAATGTTGTGTTGTATTATTTAATCAGGAAAGAAGTTACATCTTACAAACTCAGTTATTGCAATTCTCTACTTTGTCCAAACCCTTCTCATCGAAAGTCTTTTCAACACAATCAAAAGTATAGACATATACTTTTCATCAACCAAATCTTTTTTGAGGACATCTAATACTTAAAAAATAATAATACAAGGAACTATTGTCTACACCTTTCTAAACTCTGTAGTACCAAGGATCATTCTTTTAATGAGAGAATTAGACACATACATTCAAAAACTCCTTTACTCATTATATCATAAAATACTAAAACTTATGCCCATCCTTAAGATTATGGACCTAATTCATTCTCCCAATCAAAGTACTTATTAATACGTACTTCATTCAATAAATGCCAAGAGGGTTTTCATGCATAATATTAACTTATATAATAATTTCGAAAGCATGAAGTAAAGCTAGGGACATATTAATTGAGTAGCTTTTTCCCAAACCTAGATCTTGATAATTACTTAATATTCCCTATTCCAATACAGAGTTCAATAAACCTATCCAGTTGACCACCATGGTACTCAGTGGCTTCCATGTTGGCTCTCTTTTTTCACACATGTGGAGTTATTCACATGTGGAACTTCAAGAACAATCTAGAAGGACCAAAACCATAACCCTAATCAGGAGTTGAGGCATGCAAAAAAAATCCTAAAAGTAACACCAGATGACTATTTGGCTATGTTAAATACCGAGCCGGTGGGAGAAGAATGGGGTTCCATTCTTTTGATGTATTGTATTGTTCCATATCAAATAAAATATCACACGGGTGGATATTAGAGTAGAAAATAGGATATAAGAGATCATGTAGTAGCCATTCTAGTTGCATACTATAGGTAATTGCATAGAGAGTACAGTTTCCTTTGTATTTGCATTTAGATATAATGAGCAAGTCATAGTCCTAATTTGTTTATAGGTTTTCCAAAGGTATATATCGTGTTATGGTGTGGATTGTGTAATTGTTTGCTATAGTTTCCTCTTTTAGTTCCATTATATTTAGTATTTTATGGAATTAAATTAACACAATGAACTCATTTGTAAGATCTATTTTGAAAAACTAATCTAGTGGAATATCCACAAATTTACAGATCAAACAAGATATATTCAAAATGATACATTACCATATAAGAAGCATTAAATATAAAAAAATGTTAAATATAAAAAGTATAATGCATTTATTAGATGTTGGTTAAAGTTGTATAACATAAGTATCCCTACAATATTAGTTGTTGTATCTATTAGATTCAAATAATAATCCACTAACAACTCTTCGAGCTGGAATTCATTCTTTTAATTGAATACACCAATACCTGATTTCTTTCACACCCCTCAAATATGCAATTAGGATGCTTATTTGTTGTACCCGGTCATGTGTTTTTATAAACACTGCAATATTCCCATAAGCTTTAGGCCTTCCATCAATATACATAGACATTTCCTTATTTTGATTGATGTCTTTTAGTTATATATAATTTGTGGAGACTACATATATTGGAACATACTTCTCATGTATTGAACCAACCACATCCAATCATTGTAATTGTAACATGGTCTAAAATACTCTATTAATTCAGATAATTCATCATATTTTACTTTTATTCCATCCATGTAAAATAACCCCAAACCATGTAGAGAGGATGGAGCAATGTGATACACCCTTTCATTGACACAAAAGTTAGTGTCCAATGGAGTAAGTTTCTTGGTTACCCATCATTTCACTAGATATCTATATCTTGAGGGAACCTAGATGTCATATATGTTCTCATCATCATAAGAACATGATCCTCCTTCAGAAACAAAATGATCCATATGTCTATGGAATTTTATTTTGACCTTTTCACCTCTAGTTGTTATTCACCTGTTATGTCTTCTAGACATCTCACTTCCCTCTATGCTTCCTAAAATCCCCCCTATTGTGTAAGATATAATATCTAAAAAATACATGTTTTATTGTACCTACACTCCATTAAATGGGAGAAATAGTTAGCCAAGATCCTAACAATTTAAATCAAGTTTATGTTTTCAAAAATCACTATTAATTTTTTTATTATAAAAAAACAGTAGGGACTGCCTTAAATATGCATTGGAAAAGTGTCAAGGTATGCTTCTTATTTATGCCACTTACGGGTCCCAAAGTACTTAGAACCTTACACATTACATGAGGAGGGGTAACATGTTTTCTTCTATAACACAAATTCCAAACCATATTATGATTTATTTTTTACATTATGAGGCTCCTTTTAGAACTCTAGATAAGCATCTTGTTGCCTTGACATCATCAAATAGTGAATATGTAGGGTTTTTTGTTGTTAGCATTGTTTGGTGTTGTTCCCATGCCATCACCCAATTTGTTGAGAAATCCCCCAAAGGAAAACAAAATGCTGAGAGTAGAAGGAGATGCCTACGATTTATTCATTGTTTTAGATAACATGGGTAACCATCCCTTAAAATGCTCACATGTGCTATCATTTATCTCTTTTGAGAGTATTTCCAGATTAAAATATTGCAAGCTCACTCCATAAGATATTTTATGAGTTCACTTATTGAAATAGTTGATATCAAGGTTTCAATGTATAAAAAAGGTTTCCTCCCATTCATGAAAAAAAACCTAGTGGAATGTATTTCACCTATGTATATTGTATTCCTATAGAGATGTTATTATCCCTCTATACGGAAGTGTTTGTATTCCTATAGAGATGTTATTATTCCTCTATACGGAAGTGTCGTCATTTATATTGTAAGTGTCGTAACTTATACTTGATGGGTTATTAGACCAACTTGATGGGGTTGGCCCTGTATGAGTCATGTAGGTAAAAGGGTTATTAGAACACCCTATTGGGGGTCAGCCTTGTCAGCATTATGTTATGTGGTTAAGTTAAGGCCGACCTAATAAAGGTTATTAAGCAAGTCAAGTCAAGTATAAATAGAGTGCGGGAGGCACTCTATTTGATCATTCACTTCTCACTCACACAATCATTGGAGAGTGGAGCACATGTGAGGAAGGAGGAGTAGCTTCTAGGAGAATACTATCTCTTATTATTGGGTTGTATCATTTCTCTATCTATCTCTGAGGAAGTTGCGGGGTTTTTCACCCTCTTGGTTTTCCCCTGTGAAACTCTGTGTCTCTTGTGTTCTTGCATTATTGTGTCCATGATTGATGTGCTGTAGATATGCTGTACATGTTGTTCTCTCAGTTAAGATTCTAGATCAGATTGAATTAAATTCTGAAAAACTAACATGGTATCAGAGTTAGCCTGAAAGAAGGCATGGTATGGCATTTATGACACTTGTTGCACTTGCGAACCTAGGGCTTGATATAGAAAAACCCAGTCATCGTAGAAATTTCGCTATAAATTCATTTTGGAAAAGTTTCAGGATCTGAAAATCTTACAAGTCGAAGATAAGATCCCCATGTACCTTGTGTCCAAAGGAGAGCCTGTAATTCATTATACTTTCAGATTTATGATCTATACAATATAGGGTTTCTTCCTCATCCAAATCTTAGTCATAAACAGGTGACCTAGGAAAAAAAGTCACAACTTGGGATAGGAAGCTCGAAATGAAATTTCGTAAAACTTGGTAGGTAGGGAACGAACTTTAATTTCACATGTACAATTTTTAGTGGCCGAAATGGAACTAGTGACACGTGGCACTCCATACAAGTTCGCTCTCCTGTTTTATCCCATAAACAGGTCACGTTGCGACACTTGGCATAACTCTCTTTCAGAGAATCCATTTGAGGTCAGACCTATGGGGTTGGAAAGATAACAGGTCAGGATACCACAGGAAGAATGTTCAGACCCTATAGATCCTAATTTTTCGAGTTACACCAGAAACAATTAGGTGCATATTTATGTCAAAACAAAATTGGATTTTGAGCACCTTCATTCATGGCTACGGGAATTTAAGGTTTCGGAGAAAGTTGGAATTTTTGTAATTGGAGACCATGGCTGGATGATACTCATCAAAATCAAAATTTAGAGACCAAGATCGAATTTTTTGGTTGGGCAGAAGGCTCGACTTGATCAAATCCTAGTTCGGGACTTTGATCGAAAAGGTGAAAAATTAGGTCTTCTGCAAAAATGGGAATTTTTGAAATCTGTGACCATAGCTGGAAGATCCTTGGAAAAAATGAAGTTTAGAGCTTTGCATCAAACGTTTTGGTTGGGTGAAGATCCAGGAAAATCAAACCCTAATTCAGGGTCCTCCCTAGTGAATCCCAAAGATTGAAAATAAAATTTGAGGGGTGAAACTTTGCAGTTTTCAAATTCTGAGTATACCAGGTTGATCAGCTCATCAAGGTGCATCTTTCTATGCTTTTAGAAGTTTGAAATTCAAAGTTTAATTTTTTAGGGTTTCCTTGACAAACCCTAATCCAGCTCCACATCTAGTTTCTGCAAATCAAGTGGATTGGGTTAATCCTAGAAGAGAATGGATTGGTCACCTTCATAAGTGAAGAAGTTCCTGTTTCAGGGGGAGATGAGGCTAAGGCCTTACATAAGAAGATTACAAGAAATCTCGACAGGTATGACTTATCCAGGTATGTTTCGAGATCTATTCATGATTAAGTTTATGGTATGTTTGTCTTCATTAAGGTTAGTAAAATCTTGGTTAACTTTATACTTGTGGTATCACCTTAATAAAATTATGAATGCAAATATTCGTTGATTAGGGTTTTAACACTTATAATTGTACTAATGCATTGTGCTGTTGTATGAGGTTGATGTTGTCCGCTAACATGAAAGGTACATCAAGAAAGACAAATCATGTTCTAGTTCAAGAACATATGACCATGGTGACATGAAGACAAAGATTCATCCATTTTCATGGATCACATAGAAGCTCTATGTACGAGGTATGTATAATTTGGTTCTACAATGCTTAGCCTATGAGATATGTAGGTTACTAGCACAAGTCATTGAAGAGAACAAGAAGACATTGCGAGACATAACTAGAAAATATGATAACTAGGTATGTTTTTCCTATATCAATTTAGAATCCTACCTTGTGTTAGGATCTTATACTACTGTATGGTTGATAATGATTATTCATGAAGTTAGAAATGTAAGTAATCAAGGGTTTATGCATATTATGTCTCTCACCTTGATTGATGATATGACTAACCAGAAACGTCCTTTGGTCAAATAAGAATATACATGAGTAAAAGAAGTATTCCCTGAAACCTTGAATACTACTGTTTATTATCTGTGTTTGAAATTATCATGACTCTACATGTTTAAGATTATTGTGTTTTGATAGTATTGAGATTATACTAATGAATGTATGTATGAGACCTCTAGGATAACACAATGATGATACTAGTAAGTATGCATAAGTGATCGAGGATGGGTATAAGTTCAAGGATAGGTAATCTAGGAAGCAAAGATGAAGAGGGAGCATACTCTGGTAGTTCCTGCAAGGAAGGAATTATTGGGAGGGAGTCCACCCTACAAACCAAACAAAGATAAGTATTTGAATTGTCATTTCTTGCATATTTGTTTGTTTAAATAATATTATCTAATGATGTATATGCTTATGTTCCTAGACTTAAAGTGTGTATTATGCATATTAGAATAATTGCATTAATAAACAGTATACTACTAATATGCATGTGATGGGTAAGTGGCCTATGGCACTGTACAACATTCCATTGCTACTTATCTAGAATGAAACCTCTTTGCTAACATGTTGGGAGTTGTGTACACTCTTGACAATGTTCTGGTAGAGATTGGAAGGCATCAAGAAAGTTATGGGATATGGATAAATGTTGTATTGAAGCATTGGCTAAGATAATTGCATGACTGTACGACATATTTATTTATGTGTAAGAATTTGTTCTGAAAACGATGAGATGTTTTCTAATCATGCAATTTAACTTGTTTTATAGGAAAGATCGTATACCATCACCTACAAAAGAAGGACTACAACATTTGTTCAGCAACAAAGTTATCTATTGAAGATATTGAAGTTCCCAAGATTCAGGAAGAATGCCATTATCGAGGAGTACCAGTTGATCATGAAGAATGATGTTTGGGATGTAGTCCCAAGACCTGAACGGAAGTCTATTGTGACTTTCAAGTGGATCTATAAGATGAAGCATGCTGCAGATGGTAGCATAGAAAAATACAAAGCAAGGTTTGTAGCTCGTGGCTTCTCTCAGAAAGAGGGGATACACTATGAAGAGACTTTTTCTCCTGTAGCCAGATACACTTCCATTAGATCATCACTTGCTCTGGCTGCAGTGATGAAATGGAATATACACCAGATGGATGTCAAGACAACTTTCTTGAATGGTGTAGTCGAGGAGGAAGTGTATGTGGAGCAGCCACTTGGTTTTGAGACACATGATAGGAAGTCATATGTGTGCAGGTGGAAGAAAGCCTTATATGGCTTGAAGCAAGCTACTAGAACTTCGTATGGTAGGATATACAGCTTTCTATCCAGTTTGGAATTTACCAAGCGTAAAGCAGATTCCAACATGTACTACAAGGTTGAGGAAGGAAATCTAGTGATACTACTTTTGTATGTGGATGACCTATTTGTAACAGGTGAGGATGAGTTGATTGCCGACACCAAGAGGAATCTTGCTGCCGAGTTCGAGATGAAGGACTTGGGGATGATGCACTATTTCCTAGGCATGGAGGAGTGGCAGAGTGCAGATGGAATATTCCTTGGACAAGGGAAGCATGCAGTAGAGATCCTGAAGAGGTTCGGGATGATGGACTGCAAGGCCATGACCACACCTATTGCATCAAACTTGAATCTTTTGTGGGATGCTTCATCTGATCCGGTTGATGTCATTATGTATCGTCAGATGATTGGGTCCTTGATGTACCTGACGAACATGAGACCAGATATTTGCTTTGCGGTGAACACATTTAACTAGTTCCTGACGGATCCCATAAGTGTTCACCTAGTTGCTATAAAACATATTCTAAGGTACCTGAAGGGTACAATTGATTATGGGCTCAAGTATGATGCGAATCAAAAGTTTAACCTGTAGGGTTATGTTAATTCGGACTGGGAAGGCAGTGCTGTCGATAAGAAGAGCACTTATGGGTGTTGCTTCAGTATGGGATTAGGTGTGATCTCTTGGTTTAGCAAGACGCAGTCCTGCATAGCAGTGAGTACAGCTGAAGCAGAGTATGTTGCAGCTTGTTCAGCTAGTTGTGAGGCAGTATGGATTAGAAAGCTATTGTATGAGTTATTTGATCTCCTGTTAGATGCTACTGGTATTTTTTTGTGACAACCACAGTTGTGTGAAGCTGTCTAAGAACCCGGTGTTCCACGACAGGTCGAAGCACATTGACATCAAATATCACTATATCAGGGATATGGTGTAGAGAGGAGAAGTGAAGCTCCTGTATGTTGTGACAGATGAGCAGGTTGCAGATGTGTTGACGAAACCACTAGCCAGAGTGAAGTTTGAGTACTTAAGAGAGAGGCTTGGTGTTCTTCAAATTGATGACACTTTGAGGAAGAAGTGATGGACACATTTGTAGGAGCCATTCCAAGCATGCAGAGAGGACGATCCTTCCCATGGATGTGGATGTAAGCGCTGGATGATGAGCATCAGGACGATGCTTCAATTACTGCTCTGTATATGCATCATGTTGGATGGTGGATATGATGAGTTGGATCATGTATATGTATATGCATCATGTTGGATGCTTGTTATGATCAGTTGGATCATGTATATGTATATGCATCATGTTGGATGCCTGTTATGATCAGTTGGATCATGTATATGTATATGCATCATGTTGGATGCTTGTTATGATCAGGTGGATCATGTATTTGTATATGTATCAGGCAGATACATTGTATGATCAGGTGGATCATGTATTCGTATATGTATCAGGTGGATACATTGTATGATCAGGTAGATCATGTATGATGATATGTATCAGGTGGATACATTGTATGATCAGGATGATCATTAATGATGAGCTTCAGGATGTTGCTCCAGATGATATGCATTAGGATGATTCTATGATGATGATCATGATGATCATGTGATGATGTACATCAGGATGATGTATGGTGAGTATTAGGTTGATACTCTATGGCCGTGGATAGGTTGTGCAGTTAAGCATATAATATCGCCCTGGGAGATTTGCAGATACTCTTTCGAGGTTTTGCCTATGGCATATAACAGTGCCCTGGGATATCTGGCAAATGCTCTTTCGAGGTTTTTCTTAGGAGGACATATAACAGCGCCCTGGGAGGTTTGCAGATACTCTTTAAAGGTTTTTCCTATGGCATATAATAGCGCCCTGGGATATCTAGCAAACACTCTTTCGAGGTTTTGTCCTATGGAATATAATAGTGCCCTGGGAGATCCGATAGGTTAAGCTGTGTGCTTGTAATCAGTCCTCGGATGCTCTTTCAAGGTTTTCCCATGACCACATATAATACGCCCTGGAGATCCGAACAGGTTGTGCTAGACACATAAAAGGCCTCGGATGCTCTTTAGATTTCTTGCTAGTCAAGACACTCTTTTAAGGTTTTGTGGTGGGGGTCACATGTAATACGTCTTGGAGATACGGACAGGTTGTGCTAGTCATGTAAAAGGCCTTGGATTCTCTTTAGAGTTATTGCTAGTCAAGACACTCTTTTAAGGTTTTGTGACAGTCAACATGTAATAGCGCCCTGGGAGATCTTGTCGGCCGTGCTTAGGCACATAAAGGATCCTGGGATACTCTTTCGAGGTTTTGTTGATGCACGTATTAAGTCTTGAGGATTCCACAGTATGGCTAGTGATGATGAAGACCTACAGGTGGTGGGCCTACATCCAGTATGAAAAAGGACTGGCTCTGTAGAACTTCTTATGACGAGTAGATCAGAGATTGATTGAGATATCAGCAGTCGTGATGATGACGATGATTTGATGATGATGATCCAGTGACGATGATCCAGATAAGAAGACTTGTGCTAGAAGACCTGTGTCGAGAAATACCTTCCTAGTTAAGAGGGAGTGTTGATGTAATTGTAACTTCGAAATGTATTTCACCTATGTATATTGTATTCCTATAGAAATGTTATTATTCCTCTATACGGAAGTGTTTGTATTCCTATAGAGATGTTATTATTCCTCTATACGGAAGTGTCGTCATTTATATTGTAAGTGTCATAACTTATACTTGATGGGTTATTAGACCACCTTGATGGGGTCATCCTTGTATGAGTCATGTGGGTAAAAGGGTTATCAGACCACCCTATTGGGGGTCGGCCCTATCAGCATTATGTTATGTGGTTAAGTTAAGGCTGACCTAGTAAAGGTTATTAGGCAAGTCAAGTCCAACATATGGTGGTAATCAGATGAATGGGAAGCATTGAAGGGATTAATACATGCATCATACCATCAGTTGACCATGTAATAAAAATCATATTCCTTGTATTTCTTCTTCAAATGGTTATCTAAGGTGTACTAAGAGGTGTTAGTTTTTCATAATTTACTTCAATCTGATCTAGGATCTTAACTGAGAGAACAACATGTACAACATATCTACAACATATCAATCATGGACACAATAATGCAAGCACACAAGAGACACAAAGTTTCACCAAGGAAAACCAAGAAGGTGAAAAACCCCGCAACTTCCTCAGAGATAGATAGAGCAATGATACAATCCAAGCATAAGAGATAGTCTTCTCCTAGAAGCTACTCCTCCTTCCTCACATGTGCGCTACTCTCCAATGAGTGTGTGTGTGTGAGAAGTGAATGATCAAATAGAGTGCCTCCCGCACTCTAACCATTATTGTTGCTAGCAAGGGCATCAAAGGCCCTTATATGCATGGCCTGAGGGAATATCATTTGTAGAAAGAACTTAGGTCTAGAAATGACTACATGAAGGGTTTGAAGGAGTCATGGACCAAAATGGATTGTAAATGTATGGAGTGATGGGAAGAACCCTATCGTAATAAATTTCCTTGTCTCTTTCCCACAAGCAACCATTTTTTTTAGATTAGTAAATGAATCTAATAAGGTTAGGAGATCCAAATATTCACTTCAGATTTTGATCATATTTATTTTCATTATGTTTATAGGGAAATGAATAAAATGATAGATGGATTGTCCAATACTGGATTATTGTTGGATTTTAGAAAATGGAAGCTTTATGAATTTAATCATACTTCTTTTTTA
This sequence comes from Larix kaempferi, assembly GCA_027924585.1. Lineage (NCBI taxonomy): Eukaryota > Viridiplantae > Streptophyta > Pinopsida > Pinales > Pinaceae > Larix > Larix kaempferi. The sequence goes on from BSBM01000619.1 coordinate 3,983,020, forward strand.
TGATAGTGATATGATGACTTATGTACTCTTTTTATATGATGGTTTTTGGAAAATTTTTGAGACTTTAGGTGATGATAAATGCTGACCCATTTTTTAAATATTAGTAGATGAATCTAATAAGGCATGCTATCACTAGATTTTCAATGAACTTCCTCTTACAACTTGCTCTAAAAAATAAGTTATGTTTCTTTTCTCCAAAATAAGTTCTCAAAAACTTTGGAGAAGCACAAATTAGGGAGGTAAAAGATGGATTGTATGAGTGCTTAGGGTGCATGGTCCCCAAGGAGAGTAAAAACTAGAAGTACATTGACATATCTTTATTTTCAATAGAGGCAAAAATACCTTTGGAAAAAACCTAGCAAAGATTATAATTGATGTGGACTAACCAGTTAAGCAATTCTAAAGTTTTTTAAGTTGAGTTGTTTAAATACTTGAATTTCTAACCAAAGTCACAAGATAGTTTTTGGAATAAACTAACTTTGTCTTTTAAGGTCATGATTTGATAATTTATCGCAAAATATTTGTGGGACCCATTTGGTATCCATTGTCCTTAGCTATAGAAGTTTGCAATTAGGATCTTGACTCAAACTTGCAACACTTTCGAGCATGAGTGCCATTGGTATATCTTCGACTAGATTCATGCAAACAAGAGATATTGTTTGAAATAACAATGATTAAATTATTTCATCTTCATGTTATACAACCATTGGCTAAGGTGCAATTGGTTTTTTGTAATATCTTCATTCCAATAATTTCATAGCAAGACAATCCCATCAATCCTACTAGTTTCCTAGGTTGGATGGGAACATGTGGAATGATAACAAGGAAGCTAATAAATGATGTTTATACATTAGAAAGGTTCAAGTATTTAATAAATAGAGTGAATAAAGAAATTCAAGAGAAATCCTAGGTGACAAATGGTTTTGGAGACATATGGAGGATGTGGGACCCACACTAGCTTGACTTTTCTTAATGCATGGTATCTCTCTTTTGCAAATTCGAATTAATGGGAATTTGAAAAATCTTGGGTGAGTTGGTAAGTCATAACACATGTCATTGAGAATATTAGGTCGAATTGGGAAGGATTGGTAACCTCCATGGAAGATAAAGAGTCAAAGTGGAAGTTTGTGGACACTTGGGCTAGATTCCCTAGCCCCTATGACACCAATGATGGAGCATCTATGACAACTATGACAAATTGCAGACCTTACCTCTGACATCTGACCACTATGACATGTCAACACCAAAAAGAGGCTCAAGGAAGGTGAATGTGGGAGTTGGATAAGCCAAAGAGACTCAAAATCGAATTTGGGAGAAGATGAAAGGTTGGAACTAGGAGACAAGTGGCAAATGTGGAATATTTCCTAAATGGAAATCTATTGAATCTATTGAGAGTATTTCGACCCTTAGAAGGCTAATGTTGGTTATAAAATGTATAAATGAAGTATGAGAATGGCTTTTGATGATTTGAGAAAAATTGCATTTGTGAAGAGAGAGCTAGTGGATGACTAGTTTCTTGCCTTAGCCAATTTCGAGGGTGAAAGATTCCCATCCAAGTTGGTGTTTGGAGAGGCCACTCAGGTATTTCATGGTGCTTTAATGGAGTTTTTATTTTCAGGTAGCAGCTACAGGAAGTTTCATGGTTTGGTTTAGTGCAGCACTTTCTCTCCACCATTTCCAGTTTTGAAGGCATATTCATGGTCCTTGAGGGAGGGCGTTTTTGGTGAGCACTTGTGATTCTTGAGAGAGCTTCTAATTATATATTTCTGATTGTAATAGCTTCATATCCTCTTTTATTTATATTCATAAAGTATCAGGTCGAAATACCCACTGGTTGTATGCAAAACTATTGATTAATGAGCAAACAATGTCCATTTCCCCAATGCATTGATGTATGACACTATAATGTTGATTATTTCGAATGGATGGATGATTATATGATATATTTGTGATAAATATACTTCCATGGATGTCTTCTACAAGTTTCATGTACTGTACTTGAGCATCTAAAGCATTTTTACTCAGTTTAGTTGTATTGGGAGGTGAAATAGTGCCATTTCCCCAAGGGTCGAATTGGGGGTTTTTGCTGTTGAATGTGAGAGAGTTAAAACAATAGTAAAATCAATTAATGGTGCATATGAGACCTTAATCACATAATTAACACATTATATACCTCTTTTCATAAATTCATGGGAGTTTGGAGGCATTTGGAAGGCCATTTGCAGTGTTACCCGGGGGGGATTTGATGCACAAATTACTAGTCAAAATTACATAGATTGATCAGAATACAAATCAAGTTTGAAGCAGTATTTGGAGCGCCATAAAACATCCATGAACCTGATATTCAAGTATAAATACTATTCATACACTCCTACAGAAGATTTGGGAGCATTTGGGTTGATTTGGAGGTCAAAATAGTTAAACTAGACAAAGGTCGAAATTGGGAAAAAGTGGAAAAATTGGCATTTTAATAGAATTTTGAAAAATGGTCATTACAAGTGGTATCAGAGCATGTTCTTGGAACCTGATGGTCTTAGAAAGAAGTCAAAAGAATAATCCACCACCCCTTGAACCAGTAGTTGAAAATATTTTTGTTGAAGAAGAGAAGTCTTTCACTAAAATCATGGGTAGAGAGGAGGAGGACAAAGCAAGATATAAGGAGGAACTTATTGCAACCTTAGATCCATGTTTATCTAAACTTTCAACAAACATGGACAGGATAGGTGACAGATTGTTGCAAGGACTCGAATTTTTTATTAGCCAGCTTCAAAGCAAAGGGATGATAGGAGATAATAGTGGTTCACACTCAGGGGAAAAGATGAAAGGGAATGAGCATATTTTCTCATGTACAGGACCTCATAATAGACCCGATGAATTTAAAAGCACACAAAGGCATACTGCACCTAAATTTCTCACACCCAAAGAAGAGGCCAATCTTGAATAGTATTACAAGAAACTAGTAAATGATAGGAATGATTTGAATGAAGAGTGTAAAAGAGGTATACCACTCAGTGACTACATTGATGCTATGCAAAAGATTAAAAGGAAGGGAGACAATAGGAGTCCATTCCAAAACAAAGAATTAAATAGTACTATTGGAAAAATGTCACTTCCTACTTTTGATGGTTCTTCTCAAAATTCTGCTAACAGTTGGGTGCAAAAATTGGATGTATATTTTTAGTTGAATCCTATGTTGGAAGAGGATGCATTAAAAATGGCCATTTTGCATTTGGAAGGAGATGCCAATGAATGGTGGTTCTATGAATTGAAAACCTTGGGTCATGATCAGGTTAAAACATATGGAGAATTTGTTGATAGGGTACTAGAGAGATTTGAACAAAAAGATCCAGAATTGCCTTTCAAGGAATTAGATCAATTGAAGCAAACTGGGACCCCTACTGAATATATGTTGGTCTTTCAAAAATTATCAGTGAAGGTGGCTGATGTATCTATGGGAAGGTTGGTATTTCTGTTCACTGAAGGTTTGGTTGAACCCTTAAAAGGTTTGGTCAAATCCCAAAAACCAACTACATTAAAAGATGCAATGAACTTGACTAGGGATCTCCAAAATGTGCTTCCTAGAACGAGATTTCCTCCCAAGCCTGACTTCAGAATTGAAAAGAAACCTTGGAAAAGAGATGCACCTGATAAGAAGCCATGGAAAGAAGATGAATATGGAAAGGATAAGAAAGAGGAACTAAGCAGGGAAGAGCTCAGAAGGAAGAAATTGTGTTACTCATGCTTCCAACCATGGGTACCTGGACATAAATGTGCTAAAGGAAAGGCCCAATTCATTGAAGTATTTTGTGATGAGGGATATGAAGGGGGCATGGAGGAAGAAGGACATAATTCAGCCCAAGAAGAAGGATATACTACAGTAGAAGAAGGGAAACCAAAGGTGAAGCATCCCTCTCCCACCAAAGTAACAATGGCAGTACTTTTAGCAGTACCTCGCTATCATACTATCCGATGCAAAGGTATGGTACAAAGACAAAGAACTTCAGTTTTTGTAGATGGAGGAGCCACCCATAAATTAATTGATGCAGATATGGTGGAGAAAAGAAATATACCTATTGAACCATTTGATGGCTTCATAGTTGTCATTCCCGATCACAACACAATGGAGTGCAAAACATGGATTCCACAGCTGCAAGTCACCGTAGGTAACTATACTTTTGTCGATAGTTTTTATGTGGTTGATATTGCTGATACTAACGTTGTTTTGGGAGTGCAATGGTTGTATTCAATATGAGAGCATACAGTAAATTCTAAAATTCCTGAAATGAAATTCCAAGATTCAAAAGGATTACTAAGGATTGTGAGAGGGCAACACACCTATCCGAATCAGGTAATTTCTTCCCACAGTGTGAAGCACCGGAATAGAAAGATTATGGGAGACATTACTCATGGAAGGCCACCTGATAGAGGAGGGACAAGTTTTCAGCATGGTAAATTGAGATTGCTTGAGGGCAAGCAATCTTGGGTGGGGAGGACTGTAATATCCCCATTCCAATAATTTCATAGTAAGACAATCCCATCAATCCTACTAGTTTCCTAGGTTGGATGGGCACATGTGGAATGGTAATAAGGAAGATAATAAATGATGTTTAGACATTAGAAGGGTTCAAGTATTTAATAAATAGAGTGAATAAAGAAATTCAAGAGAAATCCTAGGTGACAAATGGTTTTGGAGACATATAGAGGATGTGGGACCCACACTAGCTTGATTTTTCATAATACATGGTATCTCTCTTTTGCAAATTCGAATTAATGGGAATTTGAAAACTCTTGGGTGAGTTGGTAAGTCATAACACATTTCATTTAGCATCTTAGGTCGAATTGGGAAGGATTGGTAACCTCCATGGAAGATAAAGAGTCAAAGTAGAAGTTTGTGGACACTTGGGCTAGATTTCCTAGCCCCTATGACACCAATGATGGAGCATCTATGACAACTATGAAAAATTGAAGACCTTACCTCTGACATCTGACCACTATGACATGTCAGCACCAAAAATAGGCTCAAGGAAGGCGAATTTGGGAGTTGGAGAAGCCAAAGAGACTCAAAATCGAATTTGGGAGAAGATGGAAGGTTGGAACTAGGAGACAAGTGGCAAATGTGGAATATTTCCTAAATGGAAATCTATTGAATCTATTGAGAGTATTTCGACCCTTAGAAGGCTAATGTTGGTTATAAAATGTAGAAATGAAGTATGAGAATGGCTTTTGATGATTTGAGAAAAATTGCATTTGTGAAGAGAGAGCTAGTGGATGACTAGTTTCTTGCCTTAGCCAATTTCGAGGGTGAAAGATTCCCATCCAAGTTGGTGTTTGGAGAGGCCACTCAGGTCTTTCATGGTTCTTTAATGGATTTTGTATTTGCAGGTAGCATCTATAGGAAGTTTCATGGTTTGGTTTAGTGCAGCACTTTCTCTCCACCGTTTCCAGTTTTGAAGGCATGTTCATGCTCCTTGAGGGAGAGCGTTTTTGGTGAGCACTTGTGCTTCTTGAGAGAGATTATAATTATATATTTCTGATTGTAATAGATTCATATCCTATTTTATTTATATTCAGAAAGTCTCAGGTCGAAATACCCACTGTTTGTATGCAAAACTATTGATTAATGAGCAAACAATGTCCATTTCCCCAATGCATTGATGTATGACACTATAATGTTGATTATTTCGAATGGATGGATGATTCTATGATATATTTGTGATCAATATACTTCCATGGATGTATTCTACAAGTTTCATGTACTATACTTGAGCATCTAAAACATTTTTACTCAGTTTAGTTGTATTGGGAGGTGAAATAGTGCCATTTCCCGAAGGGTCAAATTGGGGGTTTTTGCTGTTGAATGTGAGAGAGTTAAAACAATAGTAAAATCAATTAATGGTGCATATGAGACCTTAGTCACATAATTAACACATTATATACCTCTGTTCATAAATTCGTGGTAGTTTGGAGGCATTTGGAAGGCCATTTGTAGTGTTACCCGGGGGGGATTTGATGCACAAATTACTAATAAAAATTACATATATTGATCAGAATACAAATCAAGTTTGCAGCAGTATTTGGAGGGCCATAAAACATCCCTGAACCTGATATTCAAGTGTAAATACTATTCATACACTCCTACAGAATATTTGGGAGCATTTGGGTTGATTTGGAGGTCAAAATAGTTAAACTAGTCAAAGGTCGAAATTGGGAAAAAGTGGAAAAATTGGCATTTTAATAGAATTTTGAAAAAGGGTCATTACTTTTTTGAAAAAAATACTTGATGAAAATCTCATTGCCTTGGATGATATTGATCCATCCTCGAAATCGGTAGATGAGACACTCTAACAAAGTTTGATCCTGATGACTTGGGGGGGATGGATTTGGATAATGATCCACTTGTAGCACCAGGCATATAAGGGACTAGACAAAGTTTGATCCAGGGATGGATTTCACTACTTCTATTGCCACAATTTTCGTTGAGGAGTTTTTTGAGTTCAAGCTAGAGGATGATCGTGTGTTTCACATTGAGGATCGTACTCAAACCAAAATTGAAGTTTTTATGGTTAGTGGTAGCAGTGGTTGAAATATACACTTGGAATGGTTTATATGAGGGTATTGATCCATGACTATGGTAGGCTCATCCCATATCTCATTTTATAGAAGATTTGGATATGGTATTTAGTTGAGCTTCCCTTGGCTCAAACCAATGATTACTCTTGAATACATATTTATGTTGTAATTCAAATTTCATTTTATAATTCACTTGAAATATCATGGCAATATACGCTATAGCATGAGTGGATGGGGGTGATCCATCAAATATCTATGTGATTGTGTGATGGCGCTTTGAATCTAAATGATACATTGGGTGCATTGAGTATGGACTCCATCCCATACCCATATAAACCAAGGTTTGATATACACCTCAAGGTTGCATATCTCAAGGATGCATACCTAGGTGTACATGTAAATGGAAAACATATCAAATATTGAAATCCAATATGTGCAACCTTAGTATTCATACAAAAACTAGGTTTAGGGTTTTGGCTAGTATTATTTTAAGTCATCCCTTCACCCCCACTAACTAGGAAAATTTGATGGCTAGGATTAAGTCAATCAAGAGCCACATAAATTAGTATCACAAGAGTGAGAGAAGGGTATTAATGAGTAACATCATGATAACTAAAGGTGATTAAATAGCATGTATAATGTGATTATGAATGAAAATATGCGGTGTTGATAAGGATGTGGAAGATAAGAGAATAATTCTCAAGGCACACTATGATAGTATCAAATATGATACAAACAATAGGGTATCAAAAAAAATGGGGGAAATAAACAATAAGGAAGAATTTCAGGAAATTGGTGCAATTAAAAATTATGTTGTGGATGTAATAAATGAAAGTATCAACATAGTTGGTGTACACTGATGATAAGAGTTAGGCATAGTAAGATGATCACTATTATGTTGGTCATTAAGATAATATAGAGGAATCTTTATTAACTTGAGTAAATACAAAGAAAGGGAGTGGTCAATGTAGCATGAAGACTAAAATGAGTAGGTGCATAGGATAAAATATTCCTAATAAGGGATCAATCCATAACAATGTAAATGTGGACCAAGTAGTCATAAATGCCATCATTAATATAATACAAGTAGAAAGGGATGTAGTTTTCAATTGAGATATGAGTTAGTACAATGTAATACATCTCGACGCAATAGATGGTAATGTGATTATGTAAAATAAATAAAAAAATAAAAACAATGTATGAGGAGCACCTATGGAGTGGATTGCATTGAAAAATAATATTAATGAATGTACATGAAATAACTTGTATTAATATATGAGAGATGAGGGTCGTAGAGAAGGTAGATAAAAGGGGGCAGGGCTATCATGACATCGGTGGATAGGATTATGCGTGGAAAGTAAACAAATGATGAAGGGAATAAGTTAGTAATACTATAATTATGGGGTAAAGTAACATAGATTTTTCCTAAAAAGCGTATATTTAGACAATGAAACATAAGTGGCTTTAACATAAAGCATGGAATGCACTACCCATAGAGGTATCGAGGAAGCAAAAGATTAAGGTAACATAAATTCATTTTTGGACATTTAACTTAGTCCCTGATTGGAAGAGTATAATGACACATGATATATTAGTGAGAGAATGTGGCAACTTAAGTAGGTGGCAGTAATAATAAAGAGTAGATCATAATAGAATGAATATGTGCATGTTTCGTCAAGTCATGGTAGAACATAAGATTAATTTTGGTACTTCAAGTAAATGCATGATCTTCATCTTAACCCTATAAGGATAAATTAAAATTTGATCAACAATAGATGGGGTTTTCAAATTGTAAAATTTTATGAGGAACCTATGTGGTCATGCTAGGATGAAATTTGTGAGGTCGTGATGCTATCCTAGAAGGGAATGATCTTATGTCAAAATTTAAGTTGTAAACAAAACTGATATATCATGATACCCATAAGTATGAGTTCTTTGAATGTGTTGCATAATGTAATAAATTGATAGGAAAATGGTGTAGGTTAAATGAAAGAATCATGGCAATGTCATAGATTCTGATTAAGTTGTATAGAAGACAAGGTATTATTATGAAACACATTATAGAGTATACAACTTACTTTAACAAGGATATTAATGATTCTATGGATTAAGTTTAGTAATGAACCTTGAAAAGGTCAAACCATCAACCTATGCAAATGTTAAACAAAATATAAGGACACAAAGACCATGCGTCATGATTTTCCAACAATATTTTGATTATAACTTAGGGATGAGGTTTCCCGAAGGGTGGGTGTATGTAATGCCCTGTTTTGACTTTACCACCTCAACTATCATTCCCTGTTTGTATTTGCTTATTACTATGGAACTTCGTCAGTTTGATGACACTATGGACATATAGATTTATTATTCTGTGAAACATATATAAATATGCGCGCGTGTGTGTGTCTGTGCGCACGCGCGCGCACGTGTGTGTGTGTGTGTTAATATTATGAATTATATTCATGTTTTGATTATGTCTCTAGCATGCAAATTTAATAGATGATGGGTACGTGGATACCAAGTTAAAGTTTTATGTTGAAGGGATGGATATGATACTAGCTACATGGTACATAGAAAAATGACTTGCATTATTGTTCATTAGTAATGAAATATGTATACATGTAATTGATTGCACGATATTTGTCTATCTTGTGTTTGGAGACTAACCTACAGGATTAAAGAGCTAAGTGGTAGCTGGGTCCTACAAGGTAGAAGTACATCGGGGACATGAATTCCAAAATATAAATGGTACATGCAAGTGATGCATTATTTTTTAGCATAAGTATTAGTTTATTATCATGATGTATGAACATGTGTATGATTTCAGGAAACTCAACCACCCAAATTGGTTATTCAATGACCACACCTAAGTACAACAGTCACAACATAGTCATTATTTTGATGTAGACATAGTCCCTTGTTCTGTGGGGGGGGTGGAGGCATTACCCATCGTTTATCATCTAAAACCCAAAGTCATGGTAGGGCTATGCTACGATGCACTCCCCAATGTGTGTGATGATTACTAGTGGGTTCCTGTTGGGGAATCTTGGTCGATGTAGTTGACACTTCCACTTATGTTTTCTAACTGGAGTTAGTTCATGTAGTTGACGCTGCAGGGTAGTCCAACAGAGGAAGGATAGGATGTGCAATTTAGTTGTGAATTAGATAGAAGGAAGTTGGTAGATAGGGATGTCATGGAAGTTTTAAACGGAAACATAATTTATTGTGTGTGTTGAATCATTTGCTTGTTTCTTGTGTCGTAGCTCAGTATATTATGTTTGTGTCATAGATTTTATGATTTGATTTAGTGGCTGGACATTGCAAATTCATGTTTAAGTATGTTTCAACAGATAGTAACTTGTGTGATTATGTGTGATGTGTGGTTGAGTACTACTGGTGTACCTACACAATGTATGTAAGCATTAGCTACACTTACATAACTCGTCTACATATGTTGTATGAATTATCTATTATACTATTAAAATTGGGCGTTGATGTTTTGTAGTTGTGACTAATTAGATTATACACGTTATTACTTATTAAGTTATGAATTGATACAATTATGTCAAATTATTAATGAAAGGTTTAGTTGTGATTAATGTTAAGTATTAATTGTAGTAATCACTAAATAAAGGTTAATTAGTGATTAATTGGACTATTATTAACTTGGTCAATAAATATTAAATAGGTTTTAATTGTAAGTAAGGTTTGACTATTGATTATTGGGTGTAATCATTAAATAAATTATAAGTGGATTCTAGAAGGGTGTTAATTAATTAATTAATTAAATTATTAATTAAGTTTTAACTATAATAAAATATTTTATCTCAAATTAATGGTGTGTACAATATTAAGAATAAATTGTCATGTCAATCATATGTTGAATTGCATTGTTATTAAATAATTATGTGGAATCATATCATTATTTAATAATTATGTTAAATTGTTATTTAATAATAATTGTTATGTTCAAATTATGATGAAGTTGTATTATTAAATAAAATTTATTTCTAAATCTATGTGGAGATTGATGGTGGTCCTTTAATTTTACGTTGAAATATATAGTTTAGTAATAACTCAATATGTCAGAAATCGTGAAATAGTTATATTAAAATATAGTTATGTCAGACTTGATATGGATATTTTTATTTTTTTTGTAATGTTGCGACTATGTATTAAAAAAGAGAACCAAAAAGTACATTTATGTTTACAAGCTTAGGCAGTCTATGGTAGTGAAACAACCACCCTAGGCTCTCTAAAATGCTAGAGAAACTATTGACTTTACAAAAAGATCTCGTGCGATGATTTGGAAATCTTTCAGGATCTTTTTAACCATAAAATAACATGTGAAATTTGCATGTTAATTCTTATAAAAATGGCTTTAAAGATTAATTTTAGATGCTCAAAATCAAACACATAAGAAAATGAAACAGATATGCAAACCATAAATTGAAGACAACATATGGTAATGGAGTTCACCCTTTTTCGACTATGTCTCCAGGCCACTTGCAACGAGAAGGATGATCTTATTAAGTCTTCAAATATTACATATAATATTTTATGGAGAAACCTCTGAGTTTTGTTAGTCAAAATCAGAAACAGACTGCACCACTTCATTTCTCTCGAAATTCCGAGAAAAATGAGTATAAAGTTGACTATGTTTGCTTGAGGCCTCCTTTGGCACGCAAATCGAGACAAACTCTTCCTGCAACTCTACGGACTATATGGAATACCACCTCGAGAGGAGAGAACATTAATGACTGTATAGACCTCAATATCTGTGCATAATATTGGCCTTAGGATCTATGCATAAAAGTGTCTGTACGTCGTCTCAAACTCTGTGCAAAACCATGGTTTTTATAGTGGTTTTTGGGAGCGGATTAGAGGGCCCCGCACCCAAGTTTGGGTTCCAAATCCTCCTTCAAACTCTTAAGAATTTTCCAATGTTACCCATTCAATAGATAGGAATTGTCCCAATGGTAAGGTTGTTGCGTTTTGGGGGAAGATGTCTCAGGAGCAAACCCGCAGGCCTCCCCCCGTCCTTCATGGTTTTGTTTGAACGGTTGTATTGTGGTGGTGTTTGGACTCTGACTTGGCGATGGTGTTCGCTTGTGATTGGACTATACATTGGATTGTGACTGGACTCCAACTTGGCTCTGCATTTGCACTTCTTACGGCCTCGGTGTTGGCCCTGGGGTCAATGGCCTAGCCCTCAATCTAGTTCATTTTTTCAAATAAACAATCTTGCAACTTTATATACAATTTTTTCCCTATCATGTTAATAACCAATGCTTGGAGCTTTGGCTATGTGGACTTGGTGTAGATGTTAGTGGCATGGAGGTCATGTGTTCGATTCCCATGGTCTCCAATATATTTTGGTAAAACGTACAACCAATGGCCAAGAGGGTTGCGACATGGCAGACCCTAATTGGTCCACATACAGGCCATGTCATCCAAAACTTATTCACGTGGCACCTTGTGGGGATGTCACATGTCTATAATGTTGACTTGTCCATTCCATGTGGAACCCTGTGGATGTTCCACATGGCCCCTTTTTTGTCCTTTTTACATCATTTTTTACCATTTTGTCGTATTTTTGAAACTCAATATCTTTTGCATCTAGAGGCCATTTCACGTGAAACGATTGTTTTTGAAAAGCTGCTGACGAGCTCTACGCATACATAATATTATTTACATATTTTGAAGACTTTCATTTTGATCAAACTTTGAGATCATCCTGGATCAAACCTTCCCACTAAGAAGCTTTTGGACCACCAAAAGCCTGAATCGTTTAAAATTCAAGTGAGGACATGTTCATCTCACTTGTCCCATATCATTTGTCCATTCTTCTTGGAACCTGTAAATTAGAATCATCATAATAACAATCAAAATTGCACTGACATTGTTAAGTACATTAATCCCTTTTTCAACCAAATTTACTTCCAATATTGTCAGAACCAACCATATACTATGGCTTAGTAGAAACCTGAATATCAAAATTGAACATATGAAAGAGATTGTGTCCATATCATGCTTATGTTTTACCATAAGAACACTATCAACCATGATAGTTGCATTGTGGAGAAATGATACTTCCTTTTCATGCTTAGGATTCTTTTCTTCCATACATTGCATAGACATAAGTGCCAAATTCCGACTTGCATTAACCACCCTTTTTAGTTTTTGTGTAGTGCCCAATGATCTATCATTTTTAAAGGAATGTGAATGTACTGTGTACTCAATTCATTCTTTAAACAAATGATACTGATTATGTTCTCTATAGAAAATTTCCTTTCGACCATATAAGTATGGGATACCCAACACAATTCCATAGATATCTAGTGGAACCACATCAAATTCAACTTCATCTAAAAACTTGGATGTTATTGCAAACTTTAGATCACATTGCTTTGTTACTTGTAATATTTTATCTTTGCATACCCATCCTAATGGATAAGGTTTCCAGGATCTTTTTAACCGTAAAATAGCATGTGAAATTTTGATGTTAATTCTTAAAAAAATGGATTTAATGATGAATTTTAAATGCTAAAAATCAAACACATTAGCAAATAAAATAGATATTCAAACCAGAAATTGAAGACAACATATGATAACAGAGTTCACCCTTCTTGGGATATGTCTCCGGGCCACTTCGATTGAGAAGGTTGATATTATTAAGTCTTCAAATCTTACATATAATATTTTATGGAAACACCTCTAAGTTATGTTAGTCAAAATAAGAAATAGACTGCACCACTGCATCCCTCTTGAAATTCTGAGAAAAATGAGTATAAATTCGACTATGTTCTCCTAAGGCCTCCTATGGCATGCAAATCGAGACAACCTCTCCCTGCAATTGTACGAACTATACGGAATCCCACCTCGGGAAGACATCACATTAATGAATACACAGACCTCTGGATTTGTGCATAATCTCGGCTTCAAGATCTATGCATAAAAGTGCTTGTACATCGTCTCAAAATCTGTGCAAAAATGTGGTTTTTATAGTGGTTTGTGGGTGGTTTTTGGGCACGGATTAGAGGGCCACGCGCACAATTTTGGGCTCCAAACCCACCTTCAAACTATTAACCATTTTCCATTGTTACCCATTCAATGAATGGGCATTGGCCCAATGGTAAGGTTGTTGCACTTTGGGAGACGAGGTCTCGGGGTCAAAACCGTGGGCCTCTCCCCTTCCTTTGTAGTTTTGTTTGAATGGTTGTATTGCGGTGGCGTTTGGACTATGACTTAGAGATGATGTTGGCTTGTGACTGGAATCTGCATTGGCTTAAGACTAGACTCCAAATTGGCTCCACGTTTTCACTTCTTACGGCCTTAGTGTTGGCCACGGGGTTGAGGACCTATCCCCCGATCCCGTTCATTTTTACAAATAAACAATCTTGCAACTTTATATACAAGTTTTTCCCTATATGTTAAATTTTGAGCATTAATTCACAATACTCTAGGATCTTCACGGAGAGAATAACATATACAATAAATCAATGCATGACAATCACAATAAGCATGACAAGCATCACAAGAATCAAAAGCATGAGAGACAAGAGACACAGAGTTTCCATGGGGAAAACCCTAAGGTGAAAAACCCCACAACTTCCTCATAGATATAGAGAGCAATGGCTCAACCAAAGTACAACCAAAATGCACTGAGATAGTCTCCTAGTAGCAGATGATCCTCCTCCTCACTAGTGCGCCACTTTCTGAGTGAGAGAAGTGTGAGTTTTCGAATCATCAAAATAGAGATCTCCCGATCTCTATTTATACTAACCTGTTTTCCCAGTGACCTTATGGGGCTGACTTGTCTAGCTAGGTACATCCACAATATAATATATATTTCAGGGCCGACCCCACACATGGTGGTCTAATAACCTGTCTCCAAGTACACACACTTGTGACACTTGTCAATACACATGATGACACTTCCTTATAGAGGAATAAGACATCTCTTATAAGGGTACAATAAATATATATGAAATACATAGATGAAATACATTCATAAGTTACATAGACATTAACACTCCTTTTTAACTAGGAAGGTATTTCTCGACAAAGATATGCTAGACAAGTCTTCTTCTCGGGATCATTGTAATCGATGCATCGTCATCATCATCGTCACTGTTTCTCCTATCTCAACCAATCTCTAACTCTACTCGTCATAGGAAGTTCTACAGAGCCAGAACTTTTTCATACTGGATGTAGGCCCACCACCTACAGGTCTTCATCAACACTGGCCATACTGTGGAAATATCAGGACTTATTACGTGCATCACAAAACCTTAAAAGAGTCTCTTGACTATCAAGAACCCTAAAGAGCATCTAAGGCCTTTTTCATCCTGTCCAGATCTCCAGGACCTATTACATGTGACCCCACCAAAAAACCTCGAAAGAGAATCCCAGAACTAATTACGAGCACACAGCTCAACCTATCGAATCTCCCAGGGCACAAATTACATGTGGTCACCACAAAACCTTGAAAGAGCATCCCAGGACTGATTACGAGCATAAGGCTCAACCTATCGAATCTCCCAGGGCACAAATTACATGTGGTCATGGAAAAACCTTGAAAGAGCATCCCAGGACTAATTATTAGCACACGGTTCAACCTATCGGATCTCCTAGGGCACAAATTATATGCCATAAGACAAAACCTCGAAAGAGCATCTACTAGATATCCCAGGGTATAGATTACATGCCATAGGAAAAACCTCGAAAGACTATCTGCAGATCTCCCAGGGCACAAATTATATTTCCTCCGAAGAAAAACCTCGAAAGAGCATTTGCCAGATATCCCAGGGTACAAATTAGATTCCATATGCAAAACCTCGAAAGACTATCTACAAATCTCCCAAGGCACAAATTACATGCTTATCTGCAAAACCTATTCCATGGCCACAGAGTATCAACCTGATACTCACCATACATCATCCTGATGTACACATGATCATCCTGATCATCATCACTGCAACATCCTGCTGCATGTCATCTGGAGAAACATCTTGAATCTCATCATCCATGATCATCCTGATCATACAATGCATCTACCTGATGCATACCAAGTATCTACTTGATACATATCATCATACATGATCCACCTGATCATATAGTGTATCCACCTGATACAAATACAAATACATGATACATATCACCATACATGATCCACCTGATCATACAATGTATCCACCTGATACATATACAGATACATGGTCCAAGCATCCAACATGATGCATATACAAAAATACATACAAGTGATCCAACTGATCATATCCAACATCCAACATGATGTGTACATACATATAAATGTAAATGATCCAACTGATCATATCCAGCATCCAACATGATGCATATATAGAGCAGTAACTAGAGCATCGTCCTGATGCTCATCATCCAGCGCTTACATCCATAGCCATGTGAAGGATCCTCCTTCCAACATGCTTGGAATGGCTTCTGCAAATGTGTCCATCACTTCTTTCTCGAAGTGTCATTAATCTGAAGAACACCAAGCCTCTCCCTGAAGTACTTGAACTTCACCCTGGCTAGTGGCTTCGTCAGCACATCTGCAATCTGCTTGTCCGTTGCAATGTACAGGAGCTTCACAGCTCCTCTCTGCACCATATCCCTGATATAGTGATATTTGATCTCTATGTGTTTCGACTTGTCATGAAACATTGGGTTCTCGGACAACTTCACACAACTCTGGTTATCACAAAAGGTACCAGTAGCATCCAACGGGAGATCAAATAAATCAGACGGTAGCTTCCGTAGCCATACTGCCTCACAACTAACTGAACAGGATACAACATACTCTGCCTCAGCTGTACTCAGTGCTACGTAGGACTGCTTCATTCTAAACCAAGAAATCACACACGATCCCATACTGAAGCAGCATCCAGATGTGGTCTTCCTATCTGCAGCACTACCAGCCCAATCTGAATCAACATAACCATGCAGGTTAAACTTTTGATTCGCCTCATACTTGAGCCCATAATCCACTATACCCTTCAGGTACCTTAGAACATGCTTTACAGCAACCAGGTGAACACTCCTCGGATCCGTCAGGAACTGGCTCAATGTGTTCGCCGCAAAGCAAATATCTGGTCTCGTGTTCGTCAGGTACATCAAGGACTCAATCATCTGACGATACATAGAGACATCAACCGGATCAGATGAAGCATCACATAGAAGCTTCAGATTCGATGCCATAGGTGTGGCCATGGCCTTGTAGTCCATCATCCCGAATCTCTTCAGGATATCTACTGTGTACTTCCCTTGACCAAGGAAGATCCCACCTGCACTCTGCCACACCTCCATACCTAGGAAATAATGCATCATTTCCAAATATTTCATATCGAACTCAGCAGCAAGCTTCCTCTTAGTATATGCAATCAATCTGTCATCTCTTGTTACAACTAAGTCATCCACGTACAAAAGTATAATCACAGGATTCCGTTCCTCAACCTTGTAGTAAAGGTTGGAATCCGCTTTACTCTTGGTAAATCCCAAACTAGATAGGAAACTGTCCATCCTACCATACCAAGTTCTGGGAGCTTGCTTCAAGCCATACAAGGCTTTCTTCAATCTGCACACATATGACTCCCTGTCATGTATTTCGAAACCGAGTGGCTGCTCCACATATACTTCCTCTTCAACTACACCATTCAAGAAAGCAGTCTTGACATCCATCTGGTGTATTTTCCATTTCATTGCTGCAGCCAGGGCAAGTACTATTTTGATGGAAGTATGCCTGGCTACAGGTGCAAAAGTTTCTTCATAATCTATTCCCTCTTTCTGAGAGAAGCCATGAGCTACGAATCTTGCTTTGTATTTCTCTACACTGCCATCTGCAGCATGCTTGATTTTGTAGATCTATTTGGAAGTCACAACAGACTTCTCTTTAGGTCTTGGGACAACATCCCAAACATCATTCTTAATTATTGATTGGTATTCCTCAACCATGGCATCCTTCCATTCTTTCTTTTCCGCTGCTTCTTCATAACTGGAAGGTTCTTTGTTCATAATGTCACAGAGTAAAACAACATAGCTGGTATGTGATCTGTTTCTCTTCTTTGCTCTGTGTTCTTCTTCTGGAATGCCAAATCTTTCTGCATCTTAAATGAGCTCTCTAGCTGTTGACACCCAAAAAGTGCTCACTAGCTCATTTCCTTATTCACATGACCCATTTGTCCACTTTTCCATCATTTGAGCCTCTAAAGCCATCAAAAGGTCACCAAAAGAGCATGATACACCCCTTTTTCCCATCAAAATGAATATTTTTCCTCAAAAAACATAAAAAACCCTAAAAAAGGGTCAAGAATTCCCAAAAATATTAAAAAGGGAATAAAAATATTCAAAATATTCAAAAAAGGAAAAAGGAGGGAAAAGGTACCTAAACCATGTTGGTTAATACCATTGGTTTCCTCAAAACCATAATGGTATTCCCCACCACCAAAAACTATAAAAGGGTGGTAGGGGCTCCTCACTTTCCATCTATCCATCATCCTATCCTCATGCTGTCAAAATCTCTCATGAGTTCTTGACCATTATAGCAATCTTGGAGAAGAGACCATTGGAGCCTGGAGCATCTCACCCTTGGAGCTGCTCAACACCACAACATCCTCACCATTTGAGGTATTATAATACAAAAGTCATTTTTTATTTTGTTTCTTGTTCTTGTTCTTAAATCTTTTCAAGTTTATTGTTATATGAACATGTTAGGTTCAGATTTATAATTTTTTTTTGCTTTCAATATTGAAACTGCTATCACATTGTTGATAGGTGCCCATTGCACAAAGCTTGGTTGCAAAACCAAGCCAACAGTTTTTGGCGACTCCGCTGGGGACGAATTCTTAGATCTCAGTTTTTTGCTTTAGATTTTAGTTTTTCTTAGTTTTAATCAGTTTTATTCATAGATCTGCCAGCCTAGACAGTAGATCCATTGTTTTTCTAGATCTTGGCCCCTTTTATTTCCATTAGCAGCCTGAAATTTCCATTTTTGGGTTCGTTTTTCGGCGTTCGTTTTTCGGCTTTCGCCTCGCAGTTTTTTGCCTGACAGTTGTGCGGCTCATCGCGACATCGCGGCTTTTTTCTGGGTGGCACGCCGCGGCTTCACGGCCATTTTACGTGATTGTGTGACCTAAACCTGCGCTGCACATCGTGACTTCGTGACCTAAACCCGCGCTGCACATCGCGGCTTCGCGGCCGAAACCCATGCTTCACATCGCGACTGTGCGGCCGAAACCCGCGCTGCACATTGTGGCTGTTTTCCCAAAACCCACGATGCAATTTTTTTCTAATTCGGCCAATTTTTTGAAAATTATTTTTGCTGTATTTTCTGCCCATTTAGCATATTTTATAGCATTAATTTTTCTGCATTTTTACAGCCACATTAAATCTTTTACTATTTAGAATGCTCCATTAAAAGTCTTTTTAAAAATTTTCAGTGATTGAAAGAGAGATTTTTCTGCATTTTATTTAGATCAAGGTTTTACTGTTTATTTGCTCGATACTTTGCCCAAGCAACTTTTAAGAGATCCATTTATTTCTTGAAATATTTATGTTATTTGCTTTCCTTCAAATTATTTCAAAGATCCATTATTTTTGAATAGTTTTTTCAATCATTTATATTTCAAAAATGCCTTTATTTTTTGCAAAATTGGAAGCGTCTTTTCTTTCATTTGTAATCAGTTACCCAAGCGAGGCAAATCAATTTCAGTTTAAATACCACACTTGCACCCACTCTGCCACATAATTTAAACTGAGCCTTAAAATTTATCTTAAACTCAACAAACTTTTAACCCCACTTAGGGAGCACTTAAAAGAATTTTGTAGTTAGGTAGAATTGAGGGGATATGTGTTCCAATAACACCCTTCAATTATTACATTTGAGACATAGTGGTTGTCCTCTATAGTACAAAAAATCTCTTATAATTTTGGCACGGTTATCAACCAATTTATCGGGAAGGCCTCTCCCTTAAAAGGGTTGAAGTAGCCAAACTGGTTCCGAAATTCTGAGTAGAATACCGCAATCCATTCAGTAACCAAAGGATACCTTTCGAAGTTCTCGGTGTACACCCAAGAGGGTCTACAGAAGCGATAGAACCAAACCGCAGATTCACCCAACCGAACGTGTCATGAACAGGGTATCCTAGTTACCACTCTTTAGGATTGTCTACCCGGTATCCATCTCGGTAGGGGGATATCTAGCCATTGATTCAACACTCTATATTGTCTGACTTGGATTTCATCACCTTGCAGAGGATATCGTTTGTTGACTCACAATACTTCTAGTTAGGTGTTTGCATGATACATTACCCACCTATGGTCTAGTAACACCCTTTTTTTCTAGAAACTGTTTGACTTTTGGTATTCTGACCAATTTTGTTGCATCCCTCCACTTATTATAGAACAGCTGCTACAATAAGTGCTTTTTGAGGTTGATTGTTGGCCTGAGAGCCTTTATTTTTTCACTCCCCTTTTGCACTCATTGTTGCATTAGGGTTTCGAGTTTTTTACATCACCACCTTACATTGAAATTTTTAAAAATATTTCTCACCATTGAGAATTTAAGACGATCTCGTCGTCTTCAGGGTGAACCCCCTCAGTTCGGTATACTTGGCTCTACACGTCACTGACGTAGAGCCTTATCCCTTGACTCGACACGTCATCGGCCAAACACACAGTCATCTGATTCTGACACGCCTCACTTCACATCTGATTCTGAGGTTAAATCCAAAAACCCTACTGAAATATCACCAACCAACCTCATGGCTGGACCACAATACAAACCACTTTTCACCAGTACTATTGGAGATACATCCACAAACCCTTCTACTACTGTGCCATCCATGGTAACAACAACCCCTCTAGGCATGCCTAATATAGGGGACACTCCACCTTTAGGTATGCCCAACACAAGACTACCTCCTATTATGGGTATGCCAAACATAGGAATCACACCACCTCTCATTACCACAACCCAGATCCCAGGAATTCCTGGCACTATTTCTAACCCCAGTGTAACCCATGTTGCACTTGGGAATGCTGGCCCATACCAAACCACAACGGTTGGAGGACACATACCTTCAATACCTAGCATACCCTTAGGGGCTACTGAACCACTACATAATGCCACCATTAATAGTTATGTCCTAGTCACTATGCCACACCCATCTGCTAGTTTACCTTACATGGCTAGTCTGAACTTACCAGACCTAGCTAGGCTAACCAACGATCCTATCAGGCACAACCCTACATGGCCACCCATGCCTACAAAGCTCTCCTCGGACATCTCCATGTTTGAAGGAAAACCTGGGGAGGATCCCCAAAACCACATAATGTCATTTCACCTATGGTGTTCATCTAAATCCATAGTGGATGACTCCATTAGACTGAGACTGTTGCAACGAACGTTCACTGGCTCTGCAGCCAAGTGGTACATCGAACAACCACATGGGACCCACCATACATTTACGTCTCTCGCCTCCACTTTCCTTCAGTTTTTTCAACTACCTGTACGCTATGATGCAGGAGTTGAAATATTGTTTCCTTGCAGACAAAACACAGCTACCCACATCACCGACCATATCCATGAGTGGCACAAGCATCGTAGCCTTTGTAAGATAAAACTAGATGACCGTATATTTTTGGACTGGTTTCTTAAAACACTCCTACCCCTCATAGCTAAAGATGTAGCTTCTAAATGACCCCAGTCAGAGGAAGAAGTATCTTAAAAGCTCAGCAATTCGACTTGATTTATTCCTAGTCAGGCTATCTCTACACCATCAAACCAGATGCCCCACGAGGCGATTCTTCACGCGGTGACGCTCTGGGGGCATCACATGCCGCTGATGGTATTATCGACCAAGTCACGATGAAAATTAAACCTTTTAGCATGGTGAGCACCATAAAGGCCCCAGACCTCTCTAGGGCTACATCTGATTCTGGAGCGACAACTTTGTACGCTCCAACGAATCAGATTCATCACACTCATGGACTCTCTTGTCCACAACATTGCTATGGGCAAGTGCCATTGACATATGTACCACCCACATACTATAATCAACCGGCCACCCAGAACCCAATTCATTTACTGGCACAACCAATGTATTACCCATAGAAAGCTACACCAGCTAACCCAACACATCCAATAGCTCAGGGTTACCAACAACCCTAGCAAGCAACTGGACCACCTCCATCCCCACCAGTTTATTATCCACTGCAACCTGTTCCCGCACCTGCGGCACCCCAAAATCCTCCCACTACTCAAGGGAAAGTGTACACACAACACAATCGGCCCCAACATCAAAACAACCAACGCAACCAGGGTGGACAACAAAACCATGGAAGAGGACGTAACCGCGGCAACAACCAACAACATAATCAAGGTCCACCACCTCCCAATCCTCCAAATAATAACAATGCTGCTCCTCCAAACCAGAATCCTGATCGTCATCCCAAGCAGTAAAAAAACAATAACCTGAGAACAAACCATCCATGTTCTATATGTGGAGTCTATGGACACGACACTCATAACTGCCCCCATTTAGAGAAAGCACGTAAACTTTGGGCTGGCGATGCCCAACGCCAGGGCCATGCTAGATAGCCAGCTCTATTTAATCAACCGCAACCCATGATATTACAAAACCCATTTCCAAACCAGGGAGTAGTAAATACTCGCCCTATGGATCCCCAACAAGGATCTGCTGCACCCCAGCAGCAAATCACCTATGCCGCAACTGATTATCAGCATACAAATCTAGGCACACACCATTTATTAATGATGTCATCCAATGACATCAACCTCCAAACTCACAGGAATCAGTACAGCCCACCCCCAGAAACTCCTCCCACTGACGCATCCACCTCCCTTCCACCAAATCAACCACTACGCATACCAAATATGCCATTGGATGAAGGACCTAAAATCCCTCGCATCCCTTTGCGAAGGATTAACAACAATCCCAATGCTCGCGCAGCATCCAATTATAACGTCGTGGAAGACCTAGCACAATCCCCCGCTGCTATGTCTTCTTTAGAGGTACTGAAAACATGCCTTGCACAACGAAAATTACTACTATCCACCATTGGAGGAGTAGACCCTGACGACACACACATGATGGCTTTCGACTTAGACCAAGCATGATGGCTTTCGACTTAGACCAAGCCAAACCTCGATTGCCATCAAATTTGGCTTTCCAAGTATTAGTAAACATTCGAAACCTTGTTGTGCATCGATGCATCATCGATGAAGGAGCTTCAACCTGCGTTATGTCCACCCTTGTGTGGTAGAAACTTGGCTCCCCCGCTTTACAACCATCCACCACATCATTACGAGCTTACGATGGACGCTCAACTCAACCACAAGGCCTCTTAACGAACGTACCCATAGAACTAGGCGGCAAATTAGTTCTTATCGACATTGAAGTGATCAATGCCCAGCTCGACTACAACCTCCTTCTTGGACGTATGTATATGTACAAAATGAAAGCAGTGGCTTCATCTATTTTTTGCCTCATGATGTTCCCACATGAAGGACACGTTATCAAGATTGATCAACTCACATATTATGATCCTAACGCCCCCACAACTCCTCAAAATGTGCTACCAATGATTGAACAAACCATTCAAACTGCACCAGCATCATTTGTGTCGTTAATTGGTCCTGGAATCTACACCAAGTCACCTATGACTTCCACATTTCCATCGATCTCACCACCTTTACAGATAACAAAAGCATTAGATTTGTGCACCCTGTCACACACCACACAGCAGCCTTCGTCACTACCACAAACACCCACAGTGCCTACTCATATTGGCACAACTCCAATTCAAACTATCCCATTCTTGTTCCCATTTTCCGGAGTTGTCAGTTCGCTAGTAATGGCTACTCTCAACCTTCCTCGCTTAACATTAGGGATACCTGTATGGTACTTACCTGCTCCGAGCCCCCCACTGACTCCGACTGTTATTTTACAACCAGTACAACCTATCCCTACTACCAACCACCCACACCCTCCGGTCACTCATCTGCAAAACAAACCACCCCCAATAGTGACTACGGAATCAACATCCAGAAATGCCCCACCTCCGTTACGGAACACAGGGGGCAGAGGCCCACCAACTTATAACACTGGACTCATAACTCGCACCCCCCCAGCAACCTCCAAGGTAGCTAAAAACCCCCCAACTATTCGCATTCCCCCTAAGTCCTCGTTGTGTGATGACATAGGCCATGCCACTCATCAATGTCCAGAATTACCTGCACTCCAAGAACACATGAATATGTTGGATGACGACACCGGAATTCCAGTGGTAAGACTTGAGCCACCTCCTAAACCTCACGACAAAATGCTCCGCACTAACCACCCTTGTGCGATATGCAGCATTTATGGCCATTATTCACACCACTACCTTGATCTCCCATATTATAGAGCATCCTTGTACAAGATGAACAACGCCGACTTAGAGATATCTCCTCCCCTCATCGAGGAGACCTACCCTCCCAAATCATCTTCTTCGGAAGAAATCAATACCATCTATATGATTTCAACCAAATACAAACCAGAACCCGTTGATTTATGGTCTGATTACTTTCATACTGATGAGCAAATTCTAGAAACACTCATTGCACCGGACTACCCTTGGGATGATATGCATCATCACTCATACTTCCTCCCTTAGGCGTCTACATCCACCGCAGAAAACCAGCTATCAGTCGAATCAAAATATTTCCTACCAACTAAGGTTGATTGGTTCAAAGACCCCATCCCAGCACCAGATGCCTTTGAAGAAGGGAACATGTCCAACATTTCCCCTATTATACAAATCAACATTTCCACCACACCTGGAAAACCAGAGCTCATCTCGCTAGGCACATCATGGACTCAAGCGGAAACTCAGGCATATAAGAAACTCTTCCAAGAGTTTCGTGATGTCTTCGCCTGGTCTTACACCGAGATGCCTAGCCTCTATCCCAAAATTGTGGAACATCACATCGACACTTGGCCCAATGTGCCTCCTGTCCAATAGAAACAACGACCAATTCACTTGTCCAAGCTCCCAGCTGTTAAAGCTAAGATTGAAAAACTCCAAAAAGCAGGATTCATATATCCTATTGCCTACACCACCTGGGTTTCAAACCCAGTGCCAATAAACAAAAAAGTGGGCACCATACGTGTTTGTACTGATTTCCGAGACCTCAACCTTGCTTGTACCAAAGACAACTTCTCCACACCTTTCATTGACCAACTAATCGATGAATGTGCGGGACATGAGGTCCTTTCTTTTATGGACGGTTTCTCTGGATATAACCAAATCAAAATCCGTAAAGAAGATCAATACAAGACAGCTTTCACTACCCCATGGGGCACCTTCGCCTATTGCATCATGCCTTTCAGTCTCAAGAATGCTGGAGCCACTTTCCAACACGCCATGACTTATTGCTTCCACGATCTACACAGTATCATAAAATTTTATCTAGACGACCTCACCGCTCGATCCAAGAAGCGATCTGACCATTTAGACGACCTTTGACAAGTTTTCTTGCGGTGTTGAAAATACAACATCCGCTTGAACCCTCTCAAGTGTGTCTTTTGTGTTACATCAGGTCGCCTATTGGGGTTCGTTATCTCAAAAAAAGGCATCACTGTAGACCCCTTGAAAGTCCAAGCCATTGTAGAATTACTATCACCTCGTACATTAAGACAACTTCAAAGCCTTCAAGGGAGGTCCAACTTCCTCCGCCGCTTTGTCCCTGACTATGCCACAATGGTCCACGGTTTCCTATGACTACTACATCTGCATACCCGTTTCATATGGGACCAACAAGCAGAGACAACTTTCACCGACTTAAAGAAAGCACTCACAAACGCCCCGTTGATCTCTTCTCCAGATTTCACAAAAGATTTCACCCTCTATGTTTCAACATCCGAACATGCCATATCTGGAGTTCTTGTACAAGAAGATACTACTGGCCAAGAGCATGTCATCTACTACATGAGCCAGACCTTGTCCAACCCACCCCTCCACTACCCACATGAAGAAAAGATGGCCCTCGCCATCGTCTTTTCAGTACAAAAGCTATGACATTACATTCTCCTGAGCCACACCACAGTTGTAGCCAATTTCAATCCAATGGTTTACCTCTTGACGC
Organism: Larix kaempferi; assembly: GCA_027924585.1. Taxonomy (NCBI): domain Eukaryota; kingdom Viridiplantae; phylum Streptophyta; class Pinopsida; order Pinales; family Pinaceae; genus Larix; species Larix kaempferi. Next base: position 4,008,755 of record BSBM01000619.1, read on the forward strand.
ATCGCCTCCTTCAAGGCCGCGTAGCTAAATGGGTGATTATCCTGCAAGAATATGACCTAACTTTACAAACCCCAAAGAGCACCAAGGCCCTAGCACTCGCTCAACTCATCACAGATCTCCCATCCTTTTCGTCATCACCCGCTATCCAAACGGATCTCATTGACGATCACATTTTCAACATTTTTCAAACAACCATTGCGGTATCATACGACATCCGTTCCTCAAACTGTTGGTACCGTTGGAATCAGCACAACGAGAACTTAATGATAGTCCTTTCCTTTTCCTGTTTTCACTAGGTCCATTTTTTGACCATTTTTTCATGCCCTCGTTTCCTTGGTTTGCGTGCCACATCGGCCTTTCTCCATTTTTTACAAGTCTTATATCGCCAGATTCAGTTTTTCGTGCTCGTGATGACGCTTGAGATCATTTCTCACTCTCACGCCCATATTTTTTGGGCATTTTTTCCATGCCCCCTCGTTACCTCGATTTGTGTGCCACATCAACCGTTCTCCATTTTTTGACGAGTCTTATATCGCCGGATTCAATTTTCCGCGCTCGTGATGATGCTTGAGATCATTTCTCGCTCTCGTGCCTAGATTTTTGGAGCATTTTTTCCATTCCGCTTCGTTGCCTCGGTTTGTGTGCCACATCGATCGTTCTCTGTTTTTAACAAGTCTTATATCGCCAAATTAAGTTTTTCACGCTCGTGATGATGCTTGAGACCATTTGTCGCTCTCCCACCAAGATTTTTCGGGCATTTTTGCCATGCCCCCTCGTCGCCTCGGTTTGTGTGCCACATCGGCCGTCGTCCATTTTTTACAAGTTTGATATCGTTGGATTCAGTTTTCCGCGCTCGTGATGATGCTTGAGATCATTTCTCACTCTCACCCCATAATTTTCTGGCATTTTTTTTCAAAAATGCCACTGATCATCTCGGTTTGCGTGCCACATTGGTCGTTGCCCCTTTTTGAAAATCTTTATGTCACCGAATTTAGTATTCCGCACTCATGACGATGCTTGAGACCTTTTCTCGCTCTCATCAATCCCTTTTTGTTCGGTATAGTTTTACCCCTTTTTCGGGCCGAGCAATCCCTTTTACGAAAAAGGCACTTAGGGAGTTTCTGTTAAGCTCTTTTCTGACTCCTGAAACAATGAAAAGATCGCCAAGCAACCTTGCTTCCTTTCATGCTCGCTAAACATATCTGAAAGGGAGTCTACATGGTATAAGTTTACCCCTTTTCCGGACCTTGTAGACTAATTACGAAAAATGAATACTTTAGTCACATCGGCTACTAGAGTTCTCCATTTGCATCATTTTATGCTTTTTCGGGCCTTGGAGACTAACTTACGAAAAATAATACCAATGGAGTCCACTTACAGCTTTCAGACTCTCTAAACATGAAAGCGACCACGAGCATGCACCATCCTGGGCTCGTACAAATCCACATGACGGTACCATTCCATTATTTTAGAGTCTTCTTATCGTTTTCAAACTCCTTAAAATTGAAAGCAATCATGAGCATGAACTATCCTAGGCTCGTATAAATCCACACAACAGTACCATTTTACACACACTTCTTCTAGTTCCTTAACCCCTGAAGAAGTCCCCCCGTGCCTCTTGGTACTATGATTGATCATCTCGGCAGCACCCCCAATCAGGTCGCCTTTGTTTAGAGTAGTCTGCAGTCTCCTGCCATTTTACACCAGCTTGAGTATCACGCATCCCAGTCACTATCCTTGATCCATTACAGCTATGATCCCTTTCCCACCAGTCAGTTTCATATGCTGCCCGATCGTCCCCACCATCATACTCTGAACAAAGGAAGTTTGAGTCCACCCACTCTACTTGCCCAGTTATCCCCCACAGTATGTCAGTCCTACCATCAGTACTCTCACACTTCGGTTCTCCACCTTGCGCTCTTATCAAGGAAACATCATTGCCTTGCTAGTTGCAGGTCTCCCTCTATCGACGACAGCCCCTCTATTCCAGAGGATAGACCTAGAGGTCCCTGTGCCTTGGACCCATCAACATCTGTGGTGAGTGCCTATGGACAATTTTGAGAGGATTCATCATTGCCTCTCCGAGTGGTTGTTTCTCGCATGCTCGACTTCAACACCTTGATTGCATCATTGAGAATCACGCAGGGTTTATATCCCTTCAGTTATTGGTCGAAGACCCTGGATTTCCCCCGACTCTAGCACATTGGTGAGTCCCTTCGGAACACCCAGTTATATGTTCCCGTGGATGTCCGGGTTGAGTTGGCGATTGTATTCGGAAGCCATCCAGTTATATGCTTCCTTGAGTACCCAGTTCAGTTCCAGTTCAGTGTACCATTGAGGGTATGACTCCTCATCACTATGATCCAGAAGCTCATCAATTCCTCTGGTACCCCACTCAATAGCACTGTTTTTATTCCAATGTATCAGTTCTTCAACTCAGACATGGTCAGCCCAGCAATATGTCCCAGATTTGTGTCCCCTCTGGACCCTTATGATGTACACAGCGGTTCTCTATGTATCTTACAGGTCCCCCTTTTTCGGGCATCACAGTTATTTTTTTATGTATCTTGATACGAGCATGGGTATGCCCTCCTCGCCCATATATTGAGATTCTTCCTCATTCATTATTTGAGGCCATGTATATTTCAGGTCCCCATATTTTGGACCCCATTGTTATTATTGTTCTATATCTCGATACGAGCATGGGAATGCTTGCCTCATCCATTATCAGAGATTATTCCTCATTCATATTGAGGCCATGTAATATTTTTTGTTTTTGCAGCTTCGAAGGGTCATTGATCCAATCTCCAACTGGTCTCTTCTCTTCCCCAAACCCCAGGAAAAAGACAAAAGAACTATGATGTCTATCGGCCATACGATGAGCTCCTGCCCTCACAGATCAGGGGGCAATCTATTAACACCCAAAACAGTGCTCACTAGCTCATTTCCTTATTCACATGACCCATTTGTCCACTTTTCCACCATTTGAGCCTCTAAAGCCATTAAAAGGTCACCAAAAAACCATGATACACCCCTTTTTCCCATCAAAATGAATATTTTTCCTCAAAAAACATAAAAAACCCTAAAAAAGGGTCAAGAATTCCCAAAAATATTAAAAAGGGAATAAAAATATTCAAAATATTCAAAAAAAGAAAAAGGAGGGAAAAGGTACCTAAACCATGTTGGTTAATACCATTGGTTTCCTCAAAGCCATAATGGTATTCCCCACCACCAAAAACTATAAAAAGGTGGTAGGAGCTCCTCACTTTCCATCCATCCATCATCCTATCCTCATGCTATCAAAATCTCTCTTGAGTTCTTAACCATTGTAGCAATCTTGGAGAAGAGACCATTGGAGCCTGGAGCATCTCACCCTTGGAGCTGCTAAACACCACAACATCCTCACCATTTGAGGTATTATAATACAAAAGTCATTTTTTATTTTGTTTCTTGTTCTTGTTCTTAAATCTTTTCAAGTTTATTGTTATATGCACATGTTAGGTTCAGATTTATAATTGTTTTTTGCTTTCAATATTGAAACTGCTATCACATTGTTGATAGGTGCCCATTGCACAAAGCTTGGTTGCAAAACCAAGCCAACACTGGCCCATGCAGGTTTCTTCTTGTGAGATTTATCCTCACGGGGTGGATCTACAGGTTCTTGTGGATCTTCAAACTCACGAACAACTTCTGGAATTGCATCAGTCATGGTAGTCTCTTGAAATCTAGTTTCCTTAGGCTCTTCATAAACTTCGATAGGTGCCTTCCTTGATTTGATGAATGCTGATTTTTCATCAAATGTTACATCCTGACATCAATCTTCTTGAACCCTGGAAAGTATATTCTGTAAGCCTTCGAGCTTTCACTGCAACCCACAAAGATACACTTCTTTCCTGAAGGATCTAGTTTGGTCCTCTTTTCCTTTGGGACATGAGTGTATACTGGACAACCAAATATTCTGAGATGGTTGACTTTAGGTTTCTTACTAGAAAAGACCTCTTCTGGTGTTTTGTTGTCCAATATCTTGTGGGTTGTTCTGTTCTGCACATATACAGTTGTTCTAGCTGCTTCTGTCCATAGATGCATAGGTAGATCCTAGTCATGTAGCATTGCCCTTGCTACTTCCATGATTATTCTATTCTTCCTTTCTGCAACTCCATTCTGTTGGGGATTATAAGGAGCAGTCAACTCCCTCTTAATCCCTGAATCACTGCAAAGCTTCTTGAAGTCACCTGAGATGAATTCTCCACCATTGTCAGATCTGAATGTTTTGATCTTCTTGTCAATTTGATTCTCCATCAAGGTTTTGAATTCCTTGAACTTATCAAACACCTCATCTTTGTTCTTCAAGAATTATACCCAAGTCTTCCTGGAGAAGTCATCAATAAATGAGACATAGTAAACATACCCGCTTAGAGAACTGGATGACATAGGACCACATACATATGAGTGGATGATCTCAAGTATATCTTTTTCCTTGCTTTCACTGCTCGGGAAAGCCTTCTTAATGTTCTTACCTTTTGCGCATCCTTTGCAAACACCTTCATGTTTGGTCTTGATTTCAGGAAGACCCTCTATAGCCTTGCTTGCAATTGGAAGTGCCCTATAGTGCATATGAGCAAGTCTTCTATGCCAAAGTTCACTTGGCTCCATGGATTTATGCACCATGGCATGTTCAGGTTGTCCCTTCAATTTATACAAACCTCCCTCTTGATCTCCAATCACTATTGCATCATCTATGGTCTTTCCCTTTGGCCACATTAGGACTTGTCCATCCACAAATGCAACCCTCATACCTTTTGCATCCAATGCAGAGATGGAGAGTAAGTTCTTCTTGAGCCCAGGTACATAAAGGACTTCTTTCATCTTCAAATATTTTCCAGAATCTAGGTTGTAGGAGGCTTCATCACTTCCTTTGATTGGGTATTGATAATCATCCCCAAGTTTCACCTTATGGGGTGATTCATGTTCAGAGAGATTCACAAAAGATTCTTTAAACCTGGTCATGTGATTGGAAGCCCCACTATTAATCAACCAATCATTACAACCATGGGAGATAGTACCTGTGAGAGCATAAATTAAAACATACTCTTCTTCACTTGATGAGTTATCATCACTATCACTTTCTGCCCTAGCCTTCTTCTTTGGGGTTTCATCATCTTCAGCAGCATGAGCATGATATCTTCTTTTGTTATTCTTCTTCTTCTTGGGATAGTCTGAAGCAAAGTGTCCCTTCTCATTGCAATTGAAGCATCTGAGATCTCTCTTACCTTTATGATAATGGTGGTGTGAGAATTTCCTGTTATGAGATGATTCCTTCTTGGACTTGCCTTTCCTGGCATGTGCTGTGAGAGCTTGATCTTCATTTTCCATCTTTTCTTCTCGGGCCACAAGCCTAGCTTCTTCTTGAGAGCATTCTTCCCGTAATCTGTTGAAGGAGATCAACTTCTTCCTTGCATAAATTCCTTGAATAAAGGAATCCCATGACCTGGGTAGGCCATTTAGAGTGGTCATCACCACTTCACCATTCTCCACCATTTCATCCACTGCTTCTAATTATTCCTTGATCTGGGAGACTCTTGAAAAGTAAGACTGAATGGTTTCTCCATTCTGAAACTTTACTCCTTTCAATTGGTTCCGCAGGGTCATCTTCCGATTTATGTTCTTCCCTTCAAATAGCTTGGTCAAAGTGTCAAACATCTCCTTGGGTGTCTTTAGAGAAGACATGTGGGGTATGAGATGGTCTTTGATAGAATCAGCAATGATTCTCTTTGCTTTGACCAAGTTCTTCTTATACAATACCTTAGCCTATTCATCCTCTGGGATAGGGATGTCTTCTTTTATATATGAGTCCAACTCATTCTCTTCTAGGATTAACCCAATCCTATACTTCCAAGCTCGGAAGTTATCAACTCCTTCAAGCTTATCCTCAAGCTTGGTGTGGTGAGACATATTAAAGAGTACTTCAAATGGAAATAGAAAAGATTTAGGTCTTACCACTTGAAATGATGAAAACTGGATCTGGTCCCGGATTAGGGTTTGTCGGAAAAACCCTAAAAATTCAAAATATGAATTTCAACTTTCTGAAAGGATAGAAAGATGCGCCTTGATGAGCTGATCAGCCTGGTGTATTCAGAATTTGAGATCAGCAAAGATTTACCCTTCAGAATTGTCTTTTTGTCCTTCCGGGTTCACTAGGGAGAGCCTTGAATTAGGGTTTGAGTTTCCCAGAGATATACCCAACCAAAAATCTCGATCCAAAGCTCTAAACTTCGATTTTTGCAAGGCGCTTCTAGCTATGTCTTCAGATTTTAGAAATTCCTATTTTTGTGGAAACCCTAATTTTTAGGGCCAAACTTGAAAATGCTCAAAATTGAATTCTGATTGGACAGATAGATTCTACTTGATGAGTAGAGTCAATCTACTATACTACTTTTCCAAAAACTGTGGAGAGAAACCCAATAAACAAGAAACTCAAGTTTCCGTCACTGCAAAATGTCTTCTTCTCAGGTTAGCTCTGATACCATGTTAAATTTTGAGCATTAATTCACAATACTCTAGGATCTTCACTGAGAGAATAACATATATAGTATATCAATGCATGACAATCACAATAATCATGACAAGCATCACAAGAATCAAAAGCATGAGAGACAAGAAACATAGAGTTTCCGTGGGGAAAACCCTAAGGTGAAAAAACCCACAGCTTCCTCAGAGATAGAGAGAGCAATGGCTCAACCAAAGTACAACCAAAATACACTGATATAGTCTCCTAGTAGCAGATGATCCTCCTCCTCACTAGTGCGCCACTTTCTGAGTGAGAGAAGTGTGAGTTTTCGAATCATCAAAATAGAGATCTCCCGATCTCTATTTATACTAACCTGTTTGCCCAGTGACCTTATGGGGCCGACTTGTCTAGCTAGGTACATCCACACTATATTATATATTTCAGGGCCAACCCCACACATGGTGGTTTATTAACCCATCACCAAGTACACACACTTGCGACACTTGTCAATACACATGATGACGCTTCCTTATAGAGGAATAACACATCTCTTATAAGGGTACAATAAATATATATGAAATACATAGATGAAATACATTCCGAAGTTACATATACATCAACACTATACATGTTGAGAACCAATGCTTGGAGATCTGGCTATGTAGACTTGGTGGAGATGTTGGTGTCCTGGAGGTCATGGGTTCGATTCCCATGGTCCCCATTATATTTTGGTAAAATGTACAACCAATGGCCAACAGGGATGCCACATGGCAGACCCTAATTAGTCCACATACATGCCATGTCATCCATAACCTGTCTACATGGCAGCCTATGGGGATGCCACGTGTCTATAACACTGAATTTTCCATGCCATGTGGCACCTTGTGGGTGTTCCATGTGGCCCCTTTTTTGTCCTTTTTCACATCATTTTTTACCCTTTTGCCGAATTTTTGAAACTCAATATCTTTTGCGTCCGGAGGCCGTTTCACACGAAACGAGCGTTGCTGGAAATCTACTGACAAGCTCTACGCATCTATAATATTATTTACATATTTTGAAGACTTTCATTTTGATCAAACTTTAAGATCCTCCTGGATCAAACCTTCCCACTAAGAAGCTTTTGGACCACCAAAATATTGAATCATTCAGAATTCAAGTGAGGACATGTTCATCTCACTTGTCCCATATCATTTGTCCATTCTTCTTAGAACTTGTAAATTTGACTCATCATAATAAAAATCAACACTGCACTAACATTGTTAAGTACATTAATTTCTTTTTCAACCAAATTTACATCCAATATTGTCAGAATCAACCATATACTACTGATCAGGAGAAACCTGAATATCAAAATTGAACATATGAAAGAGATTGTACCCATATCATGCTTATGTTTTACCATAGGAACACTATTAACCATGACAGGTGCATTGTGGAGAAATGACACTTCCTTTTCATGCTTAGGATTCTTTTCTTCCTTACATTGCATAGACATAAGTGCCAAATTTTGACTTGCATTAACAACCCTTTTTAGTTGTTGTGTAGTGCCAAATGATCTATCATTTTTAAATGAATGTGAATGTACTATGTACTCAATTCCTTCCTTAAACAAATGATACTGATTATGTTCTCTATAGAAAATTTCCTTTCTATCATATAAGTACGGGCTATCCAACACAATTTCACAGATATCTAGTGGAACCACATCAAATTCCACTTCATCTAAAAACTTGGATGTTATTGCAAACTTTAGATCACATTAATTTGTTACTTGTAATATTTTATCTTTCCATACCCATCCTAATGGATAAGGTTTCCTGTGTGGTTTTATTGTTAATACCAATTGCTTAACTACTTGTTTTGAAATGAGATTAGCTTGGGATCCACTATCTATTAGTGTGTTGTATTAGTTTGTTTTGTAATTAACCTTATATTAAACACTGCATTCCTTTTTTTATTATTAGAACTGTCATGATCTTTATAAGTAGAAGCACATGAAGAGCCAATGTTAGAATTATTACCAACAATAGCTTTAACTTTCACACCTATGATTGCTATCTTTGTTTCTTCCTCATAATCTGATCCAAGGTCCTTAATGATAACTGTGGCCTTTTGCTTATCTTTTCCATACTTAAACCACTTCGGCTTCAATTCTGGATGTAGCTTCCAACAGTGTTCTAAATTATGTCCATCTCTTTGACAATGACAACATGAAATTTTTGTATCCCCTTTCTTCACGGTAGCTATATGATTTGTCTTCCCTTCATCCTTTCCTTCTTTCAACTTACTGGATTTAGTTGACTGATTTTCATCATACGTATTCTTCCCTTTAGATTCAATATGTGTGGCTTGAACACACACTTCATCCAGGATAGTAGTGAGGGTGATTCCATGAAGATGGGTAACTCTTTTTGGCCAAATATGATGGTGAAAAACATAAATTTTACCCCTGTTTTAAATTGAAGCCCTCGAAACTCATACTTGCCACATGAATTTTGACATGCGGTTGAAAAACGAAATGTAGAGAATTATGTTGGCTTTCCAATGATATTTTTTTCAAAATATACCAATTCCATATATCGTGTCGAATTTTTATTTAATGAAACGTGTGTACTTAAAAATTTGAAGAGAAATTAACAAGTAGTTTATGTGCATGCACAATAATTTTATGTTAAAGTAATAATTTAAAAAAATGAAATATGTGAACATGATCTAGACAGAATGCACTAGGGCTTACATATTTTTCATTTAATTTCTCTCGAAAAAAGTGTATTTATTATTATTTTTCGAAACTTACCGATGAATATTTAAGTCGCATTTTGCACACGTGTGTGCATGCGCGAAATCTTTTGATTTTTTACATAATTTGCAAAACTAAAAATACCCTTTTAAAGAGGATGCGTTTATCTGGGGCTTGTGTATTTTTTCAAAAATTTTGGATGTGTATTTTGAATGTTGTGGATTTATTTTTGAGTTCAATCGAAGTTGTCGGCATGGTTTTTTAGGGCAAGTGTTAATAGAAATTTAAAAACAAAAGACATATGAAGATAAAAATTCATAAATTTTATGTATCTGGATAGAAGATTCGTTGATGAATCCAATGGTATCAATTCCACTCATTAATGAGCATTTAATGACATAGTTTAACTCTGTGGAAGGTAGACAAACATTCCATTCTGCTGAGAAAGGGGCTCTCGGCTTGTATTTTAAGCCCTCGATCGAGCTATTTGCGCGATCGAGCTTTTTTAAATACCTTGATCGAGGGCTTAATAGAACCTCGATCGAGGGTTTAACGATACCTTGATCGAGGGTTTAACAAGACCTCGATCGAGGTGTTATTAAACCCTCGATCGAGGGTTTGTCTGTGTAAAATATATATATATAAAGCAGCCGGGGCGAAACCGCGAAAGTCGTTTGCAATAATTAATGTTGCCAACTACCCTTTCCTCCTAAAAACATCAACGAACCTGTATATAACTAACAAACAAGGCTTCACAAAAAACAATTTACATCATTTCTAATTTTTTTTTCCATTAGAGATTTACCAATTTGATCTTGTTGAATTAGAGATTTGTGAATTTTATCTTGTTGAATTAGAGATTTTTCATTTTCATATTGCTGAATTAGACCTTATTAGACATGTAAGATTTCTTTGTAGGCATAATTCAAGATTTCATACTAACATTTTGTTGTTTGTTATAATAATTTGAAAAAAAAATTGTTTGTTTTCATTGTAGATTGATTCATGTAAGATTTCTTTGTAGGCATATTTCAAGATTTCATACCAACATATTGTTGTTTCTTATAACATTTTGAAAAAAAATTGTTTGTTTTCATTGTAGATTGATGGGGCATAAAACAAAAAGACAAAGAAAACATGCTAGACAACAAAATGCCAATGAAGAACGTGAGTACAATAGAGAACGAATGAGACAACAAAGAGCAAAGTTGAGAGAAGAAGAAGATGCACATTTGGTGCAACAAATTCCAATGGAGGACAACCAAGGTAAATTATTGAATTACATGCTATCATAATTTAAATATCATGCTACATAATTTACAAAATTAGTAACAATTTTCTAATAAATCTAAGTAAATTTAATAATTTAATTTGTTTCATATTTATTTGTAATTATATTCTTATTTATTTCATCAATTTGTTATTTAAATTTCAAAGTTTGCAACAATTTTTATGTTAAATGAACAATTTTCAAGTGGCTTTAAATCAAAGTTAAATTAGAACAATTTTCAAATGAAACATGTAAATTTATATTCCATTTTCATGTTAAGATATGAACATATTTTAACTATTTTCAAATTATTTCAAAGTTGCCATCAATTTTCAAATTATGCTTCAAAGTTGCTTTAAAACAATTTTCAAATTATTTCAAAGTTTGCTAACATTTTTCAATTTTATTGTCCAACAATTTTCAAATGAAATGTACACTTAGATTCTATTTTCAAGTTAAAATGTATGTACATATTAACTATTTTGAAATTTCTAAACTTTATTAACAATTTTCAATGTTATTAGAATAATTTTCAAATTAAATGTACACTTAGACACTAAATTTTCAAGTTAAATTGTACATATTTAACTAATTGCAATTTTTTAAGTTACTAACAATTTCAAATTAAATGCAATTTCAATTCTTGTTTTGTTAGAAAATTCGATTTCAAAACAAATTAATCAATATTTTGAAATTTACATGTTTGATAGTTATGTATTAGTTAGAATTTATTCAATTTGAAAACAAATGAATGAATATTTTCATAGTTATGGTGGTTGACAATATTTTCATAGTAATGAATATTTGAATACAAATGAATGTTCGAATAGCTATTTAATTATAATGTTTACTTAAAAAAAAAACATCTATCATATATATTTTTATTTGCATAATATGACATATTACCATGATAAGATTAATGATTAGAATCATATATTTTGTTAGGACAAATTGGAAATAATTAAATTTGCAATGTTTGCAACCTTGCATTGATATGTGAAGCATTATTGATAAAAAATCCTTAAATTGCAATTTATGATAAAATTACAATTTCCATTTAAATATCTATTGTTGAAATTGCAAAATCATCAACTAATGAAAATGTTATTTTGCATTAAAAATTATGAATTTCCCCTCAATGATATCACTACAATGTTTTTAATTAAATATCGTATTCATCTCTAAATCAATGTTTTTTTCCCCACATTTAGAGTATAATAGGTATGTTATGATGGGTAGAAAATCAATCTCAAATTTTTATTTCACGTATATACAACCTGGGATGGATGATGTTGTCCTTGAAATTCTAGTGTAGAAGTGTTGTAATCATTTATTCTTTGCATGGTGATTTGCAACTTGTATTTTAAATATTTATTTATTTATAAATTATACCATAAAGTTAAAATAACATTTTTCTTGTAATGTAAAAGTAAAATGGACATAAATTGCATAAAGAAAATTTTTCCATAGTTATATAATGTGATGATTGTAAATGATTTTAATTTTTATGCCCACAATAATTTTTATCAAGTTATTAATAATTATCTTGACTTAAATATATATAGTTGATTTTCAAGTTACTAGCAATTTTAAAGTTAAATGTACAAGTTACTACCAATTTCGCATCTGTTGCAAGTTCGGATCTGGGAATAATCCCTGTCCACTTAACTGTGGGAAGTACTTGGACATAAGCCCTAAAACTCATTGTGAGGAGTATCACAGGAACCCCAAAGTAGTTGGCCCATTGAGAGGACCTACCAGCGAAAAGGGCAACGACCCCTACTTGATTGACTAGTTTCCACTCGTGAGGTAAACCAAGAGCTGTCGTTCGTGGCCAAGCAGTTATCAGTTTTACCTGAGCCGTGGAGTGAGGGGTACTGCCCCAATACGCAATCCGTCAGACAACATTGGTGGCCGAGTGAAACACCTGAACTGTTAGGAAGCCGAACATACCTGGGGTCCATATTTATTTTTAGTTGAACTGTTGTCGATCACTTCCGCACCATTTCAGATCCAACATCAGCATTGCAGTGTTCGTCCAGGGCTCGTATGATGCAGAGGGAACACCACCGTATGGGCGCACATCCAGCGCAAAGTCTGGACTGTGGAGCGTGGTGGGATGTTAAGATCCTAGTGGGAGGCCTTCACTAACACCTCAGGGTTTTGGTGTAACAGTTCGTATCACTTGAGCAATTTCAAATTTCAAGTTACTAGCAATTTCAAGTTACTTGAGCAATTTCAAATTTCAAGTTACTAGCAATTTCGATTTTTACTTAGAACAATTCTCAAGCTAAATGTATTAGTTGGAAAATTCAATTCACATGCAATTTTCAAATTTTCAATTTCCACATCAAATTTCAAGTTACTAGCTATTTTAAAGTTCAATGCACAACTATCAAGTAACCAATTTCCAGTTTGTTAATTTACATGTTATGTAGGGAGATATTATGGTCAGACATCACATCATGGTGATCAAGAATCACATGACCCTGTGCCCCCTCGTGATCATGATCAGCCATCACATGACACATTTCCCTCTCACATTGAAAATATAATTGGGATTTGTAGTGGGGTTGGAACGGGTGGAAATTTTCTAGAGGATTGTGCAATTGTTTCTGCATAAGAAGAGATTGGGAACTCGATCCTTGGTCGGAGAGTTAGAAAGCATGTCAATAACATAATCAAGTCATATTTTGAACAACATTCAATGATGGCACAAGCTCAAATCCTACATGGGTTGATAAAACACAAAAAATTGAAACGTGCCACAAAGTTGTTGGGTTTTCAAGATGTTAAAACAAAAAAGACATGCGAGAATGCAATAAAAAATGTAAGAACTGCATTATCTTCATTTGGAAAATCAAGAAACAATGATACCTGAGCTGCTCGTAGGGCAGTTACAACGGTTGTTCTGGCACAAAGCACCTCAAGAAATCGAATGGTATCAACAATGGTATCATTGCTCAATGTTTCATAAAGAACATTGCTCAAATATACTAAATTCAGGGTCCGGATAGATGAAAATGATGAAGCTGCTTGTTGGGATCTTATTTGTAGGGAACCTTATTGAGGTAGGATGGTAGCAGGCATTAGAGAGAAGGTGATAGAGTTTTGGGATAACCATTCTCATGCTATTCCAGATCGAAAGCATGTCCTGCGACAATGTTTATCCATAGGCATTTATCAGGAGCATTGTAAGCATGTGATGGAGATGACGGGAGTTTCACTTTACGAGGAATTCGAAGAAACCAATCCTGGTGTTCAAATATCATTTAGCATGTTCAACAAATTGAAACCACGGTATATTAGGCCAAATACGATTCACGACACTTGTTGCTGTCGGTACCACGTTGAATTTCAACTATACTAAGAAACATTTCTGGATTTTTGCAAAAGGCACTGGAACGGTGTACTAGCTCCTCACATAGTGCGATATTTTATTTGTATGATACTATGCAATAGGAATCCTAAACACGTGTTTTTCAATAAGAGGTGTGTAGGTGGGAGAAAATGCCATGAATGCGGTGATTTGACATTGTTCCATAGGAACTTTCCTATCGATCCAACACACCATGGATTATCAAATATCACCGTTAGGTGGAAGAGGTACGAGTACATCACCATGAATCCAACACCTTCTTCATCTGTGTCATCCAAGAGGATCGACTTGCTCGATGATGAGATTCCTGTTTCAAATTTCATGGAGAAGTTTCAAAGTCAGATTTATAAATACATAAAGCACTCCCATAGGTCCAGGTTGCAAGCTTCAAAACTCAAACATTCCCATGAGGTATTTGAGCCAGGCACAATCTTATCAGTGGTAGACTTTGCGGAGAACTACACCTTTTCTCCTCAGAGAGAGATACAAAGTGAGTACTATCACTCCGTCCAGGTGTCTATGTTCGTACATGTGTTGTATAGACATGCTTAGGAAAACATTGATGGTAGGGATAACACTCCCTAGTCACGTGAAGTGATCAAGGAGTACCATTTTTATGTTAGTGATGATCGTGAGCATGACACATTGTTCATTCAACACTGCTTCAGGTTGATTTATGATTCATTCAGGCAGAGAGGCGTATCATTTACTGAACACTGGATTTGGTTAGATGGGTGTGCAGGGCAATTCAAATCGGCACGCTCATTTTATTGGTTGAGTCGCCTGCACAAACAGATAGGAATCCGACACACCTGGAGCTTTTTTGAGACAGGGGATGGGAAGGGTGAACATGATGGCGGAGGTGCATGTGTGAAACGAGCACTTCGGAGGTACCAGATGAGTCATGGTGCAACCCGACTCAAATGCTCCACTAAATTAGTTGATTGGTGCACACATCATTTGGGACATCAGGGTTGCGAACAAGCAAGGCTGGTGTGCAGGTAATAAACTCAAAACTCAATTAATAAACTAATAACATTCAATATCAACATTTCCAAAAGAACACATGTACTCGATAGGAATTTACATATGACAAACTGAATTCCATGCAGGTTCTTCTGGGATGTTGCCCTTGGAGATGTTAATAGATCCATTCCATGGTATTGTGACACCATCCCTGGTATGAGGGAATTGCATTCTGTTCGAAGCAAAGATATGGGGGACATATTTTCCATTGAAACGAGGAAGTATGCCTATTTTTGCGATTTTTGCATTGATGCAAATGGATGCTGGCTTGATCACTGTGAAAATGATTTATATGTCAAACCATGAAAATATGTATCTCTTAATCCAAAGGGCCCACATCCAATTCCAACATGGCAAGAGATGCACACTAAAGAGGCAATGGTCTCATTAGATCATGATCGAGTTTCCGATATGGTTAGGGAAGGTATGAGAGTCTTCATTAAGTTAATTAGTTCATTATATCTTACACATATACAAATGTTGTAGAAATTTACACGTAGGACATTTGAATAATATTTGTAATGTATCTTGCAGGTGATGTATTCGTTGTCATTGCACCCCTCCACAACCAAGAAAATGTTGCATACTATTTGATGCGGTGCACGCAAATAAAGAGTAGATTGGTGCGACCCTACCAAGATGGGGACTTCACATACCAGGTTGGAGACATGGTTCTAATGGGACACTTTTTTGAAAAAGTTAAAAACAAGGTGCTCACATTATTTACAGAGATTTTATTCCTGAATATATATCATGTCAATACAGTCATTTGGTGGTTGCAGCTCAGATACCTCTAACAGAAATCAAGGTGAAGAGAGGTGATCCAAAGAGATGGAAGATGACAAAAGATGACCATGATCGTATTATGGAGACTTGCATTCCTATAACCCATTGGCCAGATGAATGAGTTACATGTATGCCACTTGCATCATTGGCATAGTTTTCATGTTGTCTTGTGTAATATTTTTTTGGACATTTTTGTGGAGGTTGTTTTATAAATGTATTTTTGTATCTATGCTTTAATGTCAAGAATACAAATACTAGATGGGAGGCTTTTGTGAAATTTGGGTCATGGTGCTCCATTGTGAATACACTTGAACATGTACATGTTCTAATTTTAGATTTTGATTTCAAATACAATTGTAATGTAATTGAGAATTTAAAATACATCTATACAATGTGGAATGGTAAAATTTAAATTTTGAATTGTACACTGTATTCTAATTTTAAATTTTGATTCCAAACTTGCAAAATTTTATACATTATAATCCAGGTTAAACCAAAATCAATAAACTTATGTATTTTAGGTTTCAGGTCACTAAATAATTGCTTCAACTAAGTAAAATTCATGATGGCGAAAAGTTAATTTCTATTTTCATATTTATAAGAATGGAAATAATTTGAAATGAGTTTGGGTGCCTTGAAAGCACATAACTATCATAAGTACCTTGAAAACACAAGCAAAAAGGAATTGAGAGATAACTACCGTGGTTAGCATGCAATGCATGCCCACTTAATTCAATTTAAGAGTATGATGATTAAGGCTTACATTGTTTATGCAATTGAGAGTCCCCACACCTTCAGGGAAATTTATATGGCTCTAGATTTTATCCTTAAACCTCTAGACTCTTCTACGTCCCTTGTATTCATATGTGACAATGCTCTATATAATAGATACTCAATGTTGTCACCTACCTTGAACTTGAATTTGGTGATCGATTAACATTTTGTGCAACATTATTTAATATATGAATTTAGAAAATTTTGGGCATTATAATTATTGTTTGGACCACACATTCTTGTATTGATAACCTAGAATTTTTGCTATTTAGGACTTATGTGTTTCCCTTGATTGTTCATAGTCTATCATTGAAGCTTCAACCAGAGGTCTCATACATACCCATGTGTGGTATATATGTGACTCCTCATTAGCTATATTTTTTGTGACATGACTGCAATCAATCCATAGTTTTTAATTTTGCTTACTAAGGGAAATGAAGGGCACCAAAACACTCCTTCAATTTGGTTTCCATCCAAAGCAATTGATTAATAATTAGATTGACCTTGCTAGTAGAATTTTTACATTCATGGGTGGCATTTAGTTATGGTGATTTGGTGGTTGAAAATCCCTTTGCTTGACACTTGTTATAATTCACATCATTCTTGACTTCATTTGTTATAATCTTGTATCATGGTGAACTATGTTCTTGATGGCATCAAGTGCAAGCCATGATGAGATGAGGATTACATCGTCCATATCATCAAAATGATTTGTAATGTTTTGTCATAAGTAGTTGGGAAGCATAGTCTCACAAAACATTATTTTGTTTGTTGATGTAAGCATTCATTAACTTTACATACTCGCATTCAATAAAAAGTCATTTTGTACATGTTGATGTGAACATTCAACATACAAGCATAGTACATGGAAAGGTAATAACTTGTATATGCCTTCATATATGCAACTTATCTAGTTGGATCAAATGGTGTCATTATATCCATTTGTCATCAAAACATAAATCATATGAAATAGTTGTACAAGCATAGTTTTTACCATAGTTGTACAAGCATCTGCTATCAACATATTTCCATTTCTTATATTAACTAGGTGGTTATACCCATTGCCAAGAAAACAAACCATACCTTTATGACTTTATATTAGAGCACACACTTAAAAGAAAATAACACAAAGATTACCTACACACTACATAACTTGTAATTATATAATTTTGTCTCAAGGGATATTTCACACTCTCAATGGACAAAAACATTCTTATATACAACAACACATTGAATTTTCAATTGAAATTACACATTAGATTTTCCATGTAATTGAATTGAAATGTGGAAATTGTAAGTGAATTGTAATGTGTAGACAACATAATGCAAAATGTCAATTTCAATTTTCAATTTCAAATGTATTCTAATTTTAAATTTTGATTTCAAATACAAAATTGAGAATTTAAAATACATCTATATAAAATGTAAAATTGTAAAATTTAAATTTTAGATTGTACAATGTATCATAATTTAAAATTTTTATTTCAAATGCAATTGTAATGTAATTGAAATTGAACTTGTACATTGGAACAACACATTGTATTCTCAATTGAAATTACACATTAAATTTGAGATTTTAATTTTAAATTGTAATTGAATTGGAATGTGGAAACTGTAATTGAATTGTAATGTGTAGACAACATAATGCAAAATGTCAATTTCAATTTTCAATTTCAAATGTATTCTAATTTTAAATTTTGATTTCAAATACAAAATTGAGAATTTAAAATACATCTATATACAAGGTAAAATTGTAAAATTTAAATTTTAGATTGTACAATTTATCATAATTTAAAATTTTTATTTCAAATGCAATTGTAATGTAATTGAAATTGAACTTGTAAATTGGAACAACACATTGTATTCTCAATTGAAATTACACATTAAATTTGAGATTTTAATTTTAAATTGTAATTGAATTGGAATGTGTGAATTGTAATTGAATTGTAATGTGTAGACAACATAATGTAATCAAAATTTCAATTATTAATTTCAAATGTATTCTAATTTTACATGCTGATTTCATTTCTGCAATTGTAATGTAGTTGAAAACGAGCTTTTAAATTGCAATTAAATTGGAATTGAAATTACACATTAAATTGGAAATTTTACATTGTAATTGAATTGGAATTCTAATTTCCGTAATGTATGTATTCAATTCTAAATTTTGGAAGATGTTCTCTAATGTAGTCGAAATTTGCATTTTAAATTGAACTAAATTGTAACTATACATTAAATTTGCAATTGAAATGACAAAACATAAATTTGTAAATGTAATAACTATGTCTAGATCTAATATAAAAAACAATCGATTTCAAATCATAATATACAAAATACACATGAAAACATCAATATGATAAAATATACAAAATATCCAAAAGTCCATATCGAAAGTCCATATATCATCAAATTCCATGTATAAATGATATAAATCCATATCCAAAACATGATAACGTATATATAGATCATCCAAAACATGAAAATATATAAAATATGAAAATATCCTAAACATGGAAATGTATAGATCATCAACTCATCGGCCACTACCCCCACGAGGCATGTGATCATCCCGCTGCTGTCTCTGAGACTCTAAACCCTCAAGGAATTGCGCCATATCCATCGTGTCAATGGTGATATCCGGGATCTGGGTAGGAATACAGGTAGATGGCCCTTCATCAGGATAATGTACTCGAGCTGCATCCCAACCATGTGTGAAATCCATTGCAGCATTGACACCCACCTGCTGCGATGCCTATGTAATATTCCATTACATGTAATAAGTTAGATTTATTAAAAATTAAAACTAGATTTAACATAATTTAAAAGCTATCCGTAAAAAAGGAAACATAAAGTACAAAAATCAATTACTAAATGTGACTAAATAACATGAATTGGAACATAAACTAAAACTCACATGTGTCTCTAAACCCGGCTCGTCAGGACCTTCGCGGTCCTCATGTTCATAATTAGGATCTACCGCCTTTTCATTGCCCTATACAATTTGAAATTCATTTGAAGTTAAGATCTACAACATAAAATCTCGAAAATTAAGAAATAAAACACAAATTATTTAAACTAAGAAATGATATTCAAACACAAATTAAATTGGAACATAAATTATAACTTACCTCGACTACTCTCGTCTGCGGGTGGGGATGAGCAGATGGATCAATCGATGGCTCGCTACCAAAGAGTTGATCCATGAATGGGGTCCCCTGCATGGATCAATAGAATACAACTCCCTTAAGTATTATTGACCATTCAATTTGCGACATTGATATGATGTAACATGAAGAACATATATACATAATTGTACAAAAGTATACCTGTCGTGTATCGACACATCTACGATATAACTAAAAGTATGCATCTCACGCTAACTCAGCATACCGTAGTAGGGTCTCGCGATTGAAACTCCTGAGTATGTCACTAGAGACATACTGTATCTCTGGATCTGCAGGTGGAGGGGGTGGTCTAGATGCCTCTCCATGCACAACAACAACAACACTGCCCATGGCAGTGAACAACAAATCTGCAAGGTCATCTCTAGCCTTTGCAGCAAGCTGGGATGATTGTGCCACATCCCCCGACCTGATAACCTCCCTGTCTGGAAGCGGTACTAAACTCGGAGCAGGTGGAACTAAGGCAGGGTCTCTCCGAGCTCCAGGATGTTGGTAGGAGCGTCCCCTACCATCCCCATAGAACTAGGACCATGTGCTAGTGTAATCTGGGTGCATGTCCAAAACAAACTCTGCATAAACATGTTTTGCAAAGTACAATGGGACCTAGTCATGGTGGGGGAACATGCCCCATGCTCCCATGAATCTATCATATATATGTGGTGCAACGACCTCCAACTTAAACTCCCTGAGTCTAAGCGGTTGACCGGGGGCACGGTCACGAGGGATGTCGAATAAAGCACCCTTGATGTCATGCCCTCTTATGGCGACTTTGACATCCTCCCATTTGTGGATCCCAATGACACTATCTCTCCTCCTCTGGCATGAATGTGGCCAAATGTCACTGAGAGGTCCTACCCTCCTGTAGAGGGTCAACATCTCATCAATTGCTGATAACATCATCGACAAAGATCACCATGTGGGAGAATCCTCCCTCAAAGTGCTCACACATGAGTTCACCCACTCTCGCTAGGAAATGATGTCGGTGAAAGTGATCTGTGCAACCTCATCATTGTACGATCCCCCTGATGGGGCACCTGCGATCAAAACCAAAACACAAATGTTACTAAAAATATATATTATAACTTGTAGTTGAAATTCAATGCATTATATACTAAAAATTTACTGAAAATGTGCTAACAAAAAATACGCACTTGATGCACTCGTGTCTTGTTGGACATCCTCCTCCTAGGGATCCACATGTATTACGTCGGGATGAACCGACACACTATCTCTCCTGCTACCACCACCAGTGGCAGCCGACCCCATCCTGGCATCACTCCTCGGTGAACGGGAGCGTTGCCGATGGCCACTTTGTCGGGCGACGTCATATCCTCTCGTGCTTCATGGAGCACAAAGCACTGAATCTATCTCTTCAGGACTATTTGCATCACATTTCAATTTCTAATTCTAATTTTCTTTCAAATTCTATTCCAAATTTCACATTTCAATTTCAAATTTTCTCATTTCAATTTCTAATTCTATTCCAAATTTCATATTTCAATTTCAAATTCAAATTAAATGCAAATTTCAAATTCTATTCCAAATTTCACATTTCAATTTCAAATTCAAATTCAATTCAAATTTCACATTTCAATTTCAAATTCAAATTCAATTCAAATTTCAAATTCAATTCCAAATTTCACATTTCAATTTCATATTCAAATTCAATTCAAATTTCAAATTCTATTCCAAATTTCACATTCCAATTTCAAATTCAAATTCTATTCCAAATTTCACATTTCAATTTCAAATTCAAATTCAATTCAAATTTCAAATTCTATTTCAAATTTCACATTTCAAATTCAAATTCAACTCAAATTCAAATTCAAATTCAAATTTCAATTTCAATTTCAAATTTCAAATTTAAATTTCAAATCCAATTCCAAATTCAATTTCAATTCCAATTCAAATTCAAGGCCACCACTGGACAAGAGTTTGCTCCTATTGATCGTCAACCATTGAGTGAAAGGAAGGTTCCTACAATCATTGTTTTAGATTTTTGGATTCAATTTTGCAAGATTTATTTTTTCAGATTTGGTGTTTGATAGAGCTAAGCAAGTTATTTGAATTGTTGAGTGAACTAAATGAATATAGCATCAATGTTTAATATTGACTTCTGGAAATGATCTATTAAGCAAGTTGCATTAGTTTAGATGCCTAGTTCTGCATATATTTTGTTGGCATCTCATAATTTTACAGACACCCCAGATTGATAAGTACAAATCCAACTCATGTCAATAGAGAACTTGGTGACAACATGGTCTTAGTAGCATGAAGGCATACAAATACATTATTAGTTTTGCATTGGAATTTTCTAAGTAGGGTGTGTTTTCTATAGATTTATTTCATTTGAATATAAATGGTAGAGTAGTTTTTAATTATTTAAATTTCATTTGGTGGTGCAGTAAGAACCACACCATCCACTAACCATTGGAAGGATAAATTATGAAGGGATGCATATGGAAGAGGAAAAACAAGTAGAGTTTCAGGAGCTAAAAGTATGAGGTTTGCATACGAGGTGAATTTTTTTCTACTATGATTTTAAAGTTGTAGATTTCAAAATATAGAGAGTCACCATATTCATGAGTATGCTCTCTTCCTATGTCTTGTTGTGATTTGGAATATTAGAAAAGAAAAATATGGATACAAGTCTTTATATCAACTTGTAATTCTACTATCGGGGTTTTCTGAAAAATTAAATCCATTTGCAATTCATGAGTGCATGATCTCTTGATGGGACATGTTTATAAAAGTAGACCAGTTTGGTTTAATAAAGTAGACCAAGTATTTTGTACCATTAATGAGAGGTGATACCCCATAAGGAAAAAATCTATGAATCTGTTGAACCAAATCCAAATCCAAACCAAATTATCACCAAAGAAATGCATGTATACAATCATATCACAAATCAAAAGGAAAAAGAAAGAATTAGAAGCTAACAAAGTAAGCAAATCTTAACTGACAAGCAAAAGACTCATACCTAGCGAAACTTCAGCTGACTGCCGAGAGGGTCAAATGGATTCAAATTTTGAAAAGAAAGATATAGTCATGATCCTTGAGACGAACTATAGACAATGGTGTAAGAATCATACATTAATTACATGCATGCAAAAGGATGACAAATCTCCCCAATTAGTAATTGGAAATGGCATGTCGGTAAAAGAAATATTAAACAAAATGCATTGTGCTTACCGTTGTAAAATCTATCCATAAATGAAGAAAAATAAGGTTGTACCATTGATTGGAAACTTCTTGAGGTAAGAATCCTCAATCCAATATGCGATCCTAGCATGAATTGTAAAATGATCAATATAGAAAAATTGAGATGAATTTATAGATGAATGATGTTCATTATGAATGGAATTGTTTGCTTCAATAATTGTACCAAATGAATGAGAATCTAACGTGGTCGAAACTGAGGTGCTTCATGTAATGTAATGAAGGTATGTGATTCAAAGGAAAATTGCTACAAAGATGGATAATCCTAATTGCGAAGTCCTCTAACGGATTCATCCTTATCTTTCCTGAGACAATTCAATTCTTTGCACAATTTATGGTAATCAAAATTATTAAAAGCAAACAAAAACTGAACTACAAATTGATCTAAAATATGAATGGATGCAACTAATAAAGTTTCACACCAATTCTTAACTCAGTCTCCCAAAATTAAAGTGAATAACCTACACATGACACCTTCATGGTAAACATCATTAGCAATACATTCTTGAATAAATTGAGAAACATATTCACATGCACATATTTCACTTTCCCCATCAAATTTTCTTTTTGACAAGAGTTCAGTTATCTCAAATGGAATGCTACAGTTAACCCATCCTGAAACACATCTCCAAATAGGGGTTTTAGAAAGAGCCATTGAATAATAAAATAGTGAAAATACTTAACTCCTAAGGGTTAGATTGTGATCTACCCTTCCATACAGTGTATGTGCAACGATGTAGAAGAATAAAATATAAAAAACTAAAATTTCAAAGCCAAAGGATAAATGATTAATAAAATAATTGAAACTTAAAATAATAAACTAGTTATTTTTACCTCAGCCCTCCTTCTATGCCATTTTTTGATGGGCAGAATTGACCAGTTGTCAACGTAAGGGAAGTTGCTTGATCAAGGTTCTTAAATCAAACCCTAAACCGTTTAGCATATCTACTTCTGACGGGAATAAAGGCCCCATTTCCATTTCCACTAACCAAATGTTTATCCTTGAAAATGAGACTTTGTGGTTAAGGTGATCCTAAATTCGTAAATGCAAAATCCATTCTAAAAGGAATGCAAACTACATCTAAATGCAATGTGCAAATTAATCTATATTTGATTTTTGGTAGCAGTAGAAAGCGAATTTGAGTAACTACAGAAAATTTTCTAATTTAATATATCCTGTAGCAACGAATTTGAAATTAACAATTAATCTAATTTGAATTAAGTAAAAATTATGTTATGATTTGATTTAATAGAAAAATCAAAATCAAAATCACAACCCATTATATAGTTTATTACATTTCAAAATAATAACAAAGAAATTATTATTATTTGAAAATATATTAATGAGACAAATTAACTTGACTAGTAATGAATGGATGGGTGAATCCACGAATGTATCCCTCTTTGAGAAATCCATGTATCCCTCTTTGACCACTAGTCCCAATATTTTTTAATAACAATCATAAAGCTATGGTCAAGGGACTTAAAGGATAGAAATAAAATAATATTCTTTCATTGTATTTTCCTTATAAATAATAAGGTTGAAAAAGTAATGTTAGGTAATATGAGCTTGTTCTAAGAGGACCTATAGTCATCCATTGCCAATTTCCAAAGATCATTTCCGTAAGTTTTATTTGTCTAGCCATTTTTATAATTTTTACATTTTAGAAAGGTCCATATTTTTAAAAAGGTGTTTTTATTGTTGAATTGTAGTTTGTATTCCACAAAGATGGTGGAAAAATCTAATCCAAACACATGTAGTCTAGTCCAGCAAAATGCATTTGTAGTGGCTTATATCATTCAGAGACATCATCTAATGACGTCAGGCCACCTGATGTTGGGAATTTTTCCAAGCTATCCATTATGGTTCCAGGTCAATTTATCTTCATTGATGCTCACATTGTGGACATACTTTTCATGGCCTGAGAGGGATTCCTATTTAGGACAATTTGGCAAGTTGGTTATGGTTATGATCAATAATATATTATTAATATTCATTTTTTATTTTTTTAAAATAAATTAAGTAAAAATTAATAAATAATATATGATTATATATATTATTAATATTCATTTTTTAATTTTTTATATTATAATATTAATATTAATATATGATTTTTTTTCAATCTTCTTGGCGTTCTCGGAGGATTGAAAAAAAATTGGGAGCATTTATGCTTGCAAATTCACATACCAAATAATTTTTAAACAAATAAATGCAAAATAAATTTAAAATCCTAAAAGTACTTCAAATTTAAAATAGTTTTGGTTTTTGTTTTGAAATGGTTTTCTGTTTTAGGTTCAAATAGTTTTTTTTTTCAATCCTCTTGGCGTTCTCGGAGGATTGAAAAAAAATGGGCAGCATTTCTGCTTGTAAAATCACATTTTAAAATAAAACCGATAGCATTTATCGGGTGAAATGCTACCGATTGATATAAAAACAAAAATAAATTAAATAATTTAAGCAAATAACTGACAAATATCTAAAACCCTAAATCTATTTCAAATTTGGTTTTTGTTTTGGTTTGAAATGGGTTTTTGTTTTGGTTTGAAATATGTTTTTGTTTTAGTTAAATCAAATGGTTTTTTTTTCAATTAGTTTGGTTTCAACGGCGGTTTTCGATTTCAATGGCGGTTTTTGGTTTCAATGGTGGTTTTCGGTTTCAATGGCAGTTTAGTTTCAATGCCTACATCCTAACCATTTCTAGAAATCCAAATTAAACCTAGATTTGATAAAAAAATGCAAATTTATACATAAAATACGAAATGTATATTTTTTTTAAATAACAAAACAAATGGTAGATTTGTACCCATCTGGTGGAATACATGACATGATGGCATTGCTGTGGGGAGGTGGCATCGGGCATGTGCTCGGTCGAGGTCATTGGTTGCTGTTGCTCTGTCTCTGTCAAGCCACTGCACAAAAACAGGACCGACCGGGCCCTGTTTTGTTTTCTTTTCTCTGTCGCATTCCCTCGATCGAGGGTTTGCTTGATCGAGGGTCTGCCAACCCACTGCAAAACCGCCTGGGCCCTGTTTTGTTTTGTTTTTTTGTTTTTTTTCTGACGAATCGGACAAACCCTCGATCGAGGGTCTAACAAAACCCTTGATTGAGGTTTGGCTCGATCGAGGGTTTGGCTACACCCTCGATCGAGGGTTTAAAACATCCTCGATTAAGGTATGTTAAAGCCCTCGATTGAGGTATGTTAAAGCCCTCGATCGAGGTATGTTTAAAACCTCGATCAAGCATATAAAACCTCGATCGAGGGCTTGAAATTACCTCGATCGAGGGTCCGAAAAATGAATTTTCCCCTTGCGATCCCCCAAAAATGGTGAACCACATTCATGGATTCACCTAGGATTAAACATAAGTATTGTATGACGCAAATAACTATGTAATCCTCCAATAAACTTGAGAAGAGTTTCTTGAGTGTACAGAGGTATACCCAAAATCAAAGCTCTCTTTCTGAATTCTTGTACATTTTGACCTTTTCCTTGCCTTGAGTTTTTCCAATCCATCATGGCTTGATGTATGCAGCCTAATGGATAAAATTGTTTCTTTAATGCGATAGTAAACTCATACCAGGAAGAAATAATTTTACCTTTTGTAGGGAGATCTTCCCGTGTCTTACTCTCCCACTAGATGAGTGCAGTTCCTCCAAGACGGAGAGCAGCCAAATGGATCTTTTTACTATCATCTGCAAGCTTCTGGATCTTGCAATAAACCTCAATATTGCTGATCCAAACATCCAACTTTTCTGCGTTAAGTTCACCATTATATATAGGAAAATCAAGCTTAATATCAAGTTTCAAATAAGGTAAATCAGACTTAATCTTCTCAGGTTGTTTCTTAGGATTTGAAGAAGCAGTACTGGAACTTTCAGAAGAGGAAGAAGACGATGGAGAAGAAGGATCAGAAGGGTCTCCTCCTTTTCCTGAAGTATTATCCTCTACTTTCTCTTTCTTCATTTTCTTCTTTTCCAATCTCTCTTGATAATATGCAAACAACTTTCTACTATGTCTGCTATCTGATAGAAATCCTTGTGGAAGGCATTCTCATCTTCTTCTCGGTAGTCTTAAATTGCCATTTTCTTTCTTCGATGTGTACATCCAATCTATGGATCAAAAGGCACAAGATCTCCTTCACCTCTCTGAAGCCTTACTCTTGTTAACATAAACAAACTCACAATGCAATGGTTAACCTACTCTGATACCAAACTTGATCTGAAAATCTTTCAGGATCATTTTAACCATAAAATAACATATGAAATTTGCATGTTAATTCTTATAAAAATGGCTTTAAAGATGAATTTTAAATGCTCAAAATAAAACACATAAGCAAATAAAACAGATATGCAAACCAAAAATTGAAGACAACATATGATAACAGAGTTCACCCTTCTTGGGATACCTCTCTGGGCCACTTCCAATGAGAAGTCCAATCTTAGTAAGTCTTCAAATCTTACATATAAGCTGTTATGGAAACACCTTTGAGTTATATCAGTCAAACTTATAAACAGACTGCACCACTGCGTTCCTCTTGAAATTATGAGAAAAATGAGTATAAAGTCGACTATGTTTTCCTGAGGCCTCCTCCAGCATGCAAATCGAGACAACCTCTAGCTGCAACTATATGGACTATACAGAATCCCACCTCGGTAAGCGCACCCATTAATGACTATATGGACTACGATATATGTGCATAATCTCAACCTCGGGATCTGTGTATAAAAGCACCTATACACTGTCTCGAACTCCATGCAAAAAAGGTAGTTTTTATAGTGGTTTGTGGGTGGTTTTTGGACGCGGATTAGAGGGCCATGTGCCCAATTTTGGGATCCAAATCCGCCTTCAAACTCTTAACCATTTTCCACCATTATCCATTCAACGAATGGGAATTGGAACGGTTGTAATGCAGGGGTATTTGGACTGTGACTTGGCGATGGTGTTGGCTTGTGACTGGACTCTGCGTTGGCTTGTGACTAGAATCCAAATTGGCTATGCGTTGGCACTTCTTATGGCCTCGGTGTTAGCCACAGGGTCCAGGGCCTAGTCCTCTATCCCGTTCAGTTTTCCAAATAAAAAATCTTGCAACTTTATATACAAGTTTTTCCCTGTACATGTTAAGAACCAATGATTCAAGCTCTGGATATGTGGACTTGGTGGAGATGATGGTGTCCTGGAGGTCATGGGTTCGATTCCCATGGTTTGCAATATATTTTGGTAAAATGTACAACAAATGGTGAACAGGTTTGCCACATGGAAGTCCCTGATTGGTCCACATAGATTTCATGTCATCCAAAACCTGTCCATGTGGAACCCCGTGGGGATGCCACGTGGCCCCTTTTTGGTCCATTTTTAGATCATCTTTTACCCTTAAATTGTCAAATTTTTGAAACTCAGTATCTTTTGTGTTCGGAGGCCTTTTCATGCGAAACGAGCATTGCTAGAAATATGATGATGATATCAATGTGTCTGTAAGATTATTGACATCTTTTTAATACTTTCATTTTGATAGAACTCTGAGATCCTGGTAGATCATGCGAGGAGACCAAGAAACATGAGATTCCCAACATAATAGACTTTGGAGCAAATTAGAACAAAAAACAGACTATGGAGAAAATATAAACATAAAAACTGGAAATCACAGCATCAGCCCGGTAACACCATGGCCAACCTAGGAGCTTGCTTATGCATGGGGATATTTTGGATTTTCTTCAAGAATTGGGAAGCTGCCAAAAAAGTCGTCATCGCATCCTTGAGGAGGGAGCTTGGGAGACAAAGGCTCAACTTTGCGATGATGGGAGATGCTTCCATCGTCATGCTCCTGGACTCGCTTGAACTGCAGGGTCCTGATGGTGGATGGAAAAGGGAAGGAGTTCAGAAAGGAAGGGTCTTCCAATGAGGCCTTGGCCTTTGACAGTTCTCTATTAGCGGAAAACAGAGACCTCAACATTCGGTGCACCACCATTAACACTAGAGACTTCAACATTTCTTGTAATCACACCAGCTACAGAGACCTCCATGTTCTTTGGTGCACTATCACATTCAGTTCTTGCTCGCATGATAGTGCAACGTTCCATGGAATATTTTCCCCTTGAAAAGTTGGAGTTTAGGATCAATATTTTCTCATCCAAATGAACCAGGTTGGCTCGAATTTCCAGGATTGAGGTTTTGGCCGTGTTCCAACTGGCTATCATCTCTTCCACTAGAGTCCCCATCATGTTTTTAACCAACCAGTAGTAATTTATCTATTTTCCATGGTTTCCAGAGGCTAGGATCTCAACAACTCTACTGGATTTCCAGTCGTCAATCACGCATCGAACCAGACCTAAACATTGAGTGCATACCCTCTCACAGACACCCTAA
Source organism: Larix kaempferi (assembly GCA_027924585.1). NCBI lineage: Eukaryota > Viridiplantae > Streptophyta > Pinopsida > Pinales > Pinaceae > Larix > Larix kaempferi. The sequence continues at coordinate 4,038,002 of BSBM01000619.1, forward strand.
CTTTTCCCGTTTCTTCAGCACCATGACCAGCACCACGACTAACGCCTCTCCTTGAAATACCATGTGGTCTCAGCATTTTGAAGGCATCTCCCACCAGAACAGGAAATTGTTGAGCAACAAAACCGTCTGTAAGCACCTAGTTGGAATTGAAAACGAGGATGATGGACCTTTCTTCCATATCAATCTGATTGAGGGTGGAGCCTTGGGTTGTCATGCGATTGAGCTCCGCAGTCCATCTTGTGATATTAATGATGATGGTACCTTGAAGTGTCAATTCCCAGTGGCGAAGAGACGTTCCCATTAACCTCTGAACTCACCCTCCCTGGCACAATAACTCCTCCATCACTCCCAATCGCATTAATTCCAACCTCATTTACTTCGTTTTGATTTCTCTTGCCAGATCGATGTCACGAGAGTCCATGCTGCATGGAGCCACCATGTGTCTCCTTGACATTCCCACCTGCATCCAGGTTTGAAATATATTTAAGGGAAATATCCTGGCAATGATGGATGAGGGCTCTTGAGTTTATAGTTCCTTCCTGTAGGGTAGGGCGATTGGTCACCCCCTCGTTATCTAGGTACTCAGAAAGGGAGTTGAATTTCTTTTTGATATGTTGAAAGGAGACGGCTCTGACTTTCGAGAGAGTTTCTGCTAGCTCATTTATACCCTGTTCTAGCCTCCAAATTGGGGACACCTTCGACACTAGTGAGCCATTGTGGAGTCGGACTGCCAATGAGAGGATGACATGAGAATCCCCCTCCACAATTAGGGGTAGTAGGCCCATCCTATTGGAAATCCTAATGCCCTCTAGGAGACTATAGAGTTTCGTTGTGTTGTTCATATAATGGCCTATAGCTCCACAGTAAACCCAACAGATGGTGCCAGAAATATCCCTGATTGCTCCTCCAAATCCATCCGCCCTAGGGTTTCCTTTAGAGGCCCCGTCAAAGTTGAGATTGAAGAATCCCGTGGGGGGCACACTCCAATATTCCAGGTTGGGAGTGTTCGCCATAGTATTTTTTATTGGGAGAGCGGGGACCAGATACTGAGATGCCAGTTGATTAAAATACCTTGTTCCAAAGGTAAAGTGGGGAGTTTTGAAGTGTTCCAGTACTTTAAGGAAAGAGTTTCCTCTAGATTGTTGGTTATGGAATTCTAGATATCCAAAGGTTGCTTATTCTTATCCTAAAAAATTGTTTTGTTTCTTTCCTTCCATATATTCCATACCACCATCCCCAGTGTCATCTCCCACAGTTTATCGATGAGAGTGCTCTAAAAGGGATTTACGACCCAATATTTTATATTTTGGACTATCTTATCTTTTATTCTATTAGTTCTTTTGTAAATGGCCGCAACCCAATACCATATTTATTCTGCTAGTTTATAATATTCCATCTGATGGTCAATGGTTTCTAGTTGATTACTTCATAGGACACATGAAGAAGGCCCTTGCATACCTCTTTTTAGAAGGTTTTCCTAGGTGAGAATTTTCCGATGTGATAGTAGCGAGAGAAAAGTTGAGATTTTCGGCCAGAAGTTGGATTCCCAAATTTTCCTCCATATAGCATTTGGCTGGTTCCCCGACTCCTAGGTCTTTAAAGAGTACACTTATTTGACTGTGAAGGATAATTTAGGGATATGTGTACCCATATGAGGATGTCCAAAACTTGAAGAACTCTCAAATGTCTCTATTGTAGGTCCTTCCATAGGATCTCAATGTCTTTCGCCCCGACAGGGGGGACCGTGAGGTTAGGTTGTTTCCAAACTCTGAAGTGGGTGGAGTCCAATGGACCCCAGTAATTATTGACCACAGATCCTTCCCTCGTTTGAATATGTTCCTGAAGAGTTGGAATGTGATGTAGGATGTGGACCCTTGGTATTTGTTGCCACGAGTCATGCCAGAAGCAGGCAAGGTCGCCTCCTCTTATTTCCCAAAAGCTATGTTGTTGAATCAAATCTTTCTGGAAATTGGCTGCACACCAAATTAAGGAGCCGACGAGGTCCAGATTGTAGAGGATGCGCTGGGTGGAGGGCCAATCGGGAGCATACTTAATGTTCCACAACTATCCCCAAGGGGTGACAATATTTGTGATCAAGTTCCACCAAATTTTAGCTGAGAGCACCTCCTTTTTTTATTTCAGGGTCCCGAATTCATTTCAAGGTCCCAAATTCCAAGCCCTCCTTCTCGCTTCGGCAAGAAATTTTTTTGCCATTTGATAAGGGCCTGCTTGTGGTCATCATGATTTCCTCCCAACAGGAAGGATCTTTGAATTTTGTGAATAGCTTTGAGGACCCATTTGGGAGTGGCAAGGACAACAAAAATATAGAGGGGCATTGATTGAAGAATTGCTTTGAGGAGGATGAGTCTGCTGGGTAAGTTCAAGGTTCTGAAATTCCAAGAGGATATTCTATTTTCAAGCTTATCTATGAGTTCCTTCCATGAAGAGTGTCTGATGGTTGAGTCGAAGAGAGGCACTCCAAGATATTTGGAAGGGAGGGAGGACACAGAGAAGCCAAGGATGTGGGAAACATTACGCTGGGTGATGTGATCGGTGTTGAAAAAAAAGAGCTGATATTTCTCCAGGTTAATGGTTGTGCCAGAGGCAGTATAGAAGGTCCTAAGAGTGCGATTTACGGTTGCGACTTCTTGAACTGAGGGGTGTCTGAACATGAGGTTATCATCCATGAATTTATGATAAGCAAGGTGGTGGTTTCCATGGATGGAGATTCCTCTGAGAGACCCATTAGTTACATTGTCTTTGAGCTTTCTTCCTATACCTTCAGCCATTAAAATGAACAGAAGGTGACAGAAGGGATACCATTGATAAGAATGTAGGAAAAATCAGAAGAGGTGAGGGCCATGACCCATCTATTCCAATATTTATAGAATCTGAAGGTTTGAATCATTTTTTGCATGAAGTCCCAGTTGAGTTTGTCAAAATATTTAGAGAGGTCAATTTTTACAAGCATCCCCGAGGTTTTGGTAGTTTTTAGAGACTGGATCACCTTGTGAGCCAGGATGATCCCATCAAGAATTTGGAGGCCTTCTACATAGCATGTTTGTTCAGGGGAGATGAGAAGAGGGAGGAAGGATTTGAGATTATTAAAAACCACCTTAGTAATGATTATGTAAATAACATTGCATAGAGAGATGGGTCTAAACTTACCAGGGCATGTTGTTCCAGCCTCCTTGGGAATCAACGTGAGATAGGTTGCATTTAGAGCAGGTAGCACCCATTGTTTTTTCTTTGATTCTTCTACTAAATCGAGGAATTCCCACTTTAAAATATTCTAGAAATGGTGGAAAACATTTATGGTGAAACCATCTCGCCCTTGGGCTTTTCCTTCATCCATTTGATTTACCATTGTTTCAATATCCTATAGCGAGATGACCTTCATAAGAGAAGAGTTGTGCTTAGGCGTGATGATTTTAGGAATGTGGTTTGTTACCTCGATGATGGCCTGTTTTGTGGTGGTATTTTATTCAGTGAGGAGATTTTAGAAATGTCTAACCAGTTCTTACTCAATTTTCCCATGATCCTTCAGAGTTTCCCCTTCCTTTGATATGATAGCGGAGATGCGATTGTGCATTCTGTGTTCTATGGTGGTTTGATGGAAGAAGGTAGTATTCCTTTCTCCTTCTTTTAACCATGAAATGTGCGAATTTTTCCTCCACAAAATTTCTTCCTGCTTACAGTGGTTGTCCAGCCGTGTTAAGGTGTCAGTTTCTTTTTGCTTCAAGACCTCCGAGTGTCCATGCTCCATAATATTTTGTTGTATCAATTCCAGCTCTTTTTCCAGGGCACTTTTTTCTTTAAAAAGGTTTCAGGAATTTTGATTCCATTTTTGAAGATTGGCTCTGAGAAGTTTTAGTTTTTGTTGCATGATGGCAATTTTGGACCATACTTCTACCCACATATTTAGCCACCAATTGTGCACAGATTCCTGGAAGGTAGGGTGATCCAGCCAAAAAATTTCAAATCAAAAGGGGTGTTGAGTCTTAGTGCCACAGTTTTTCCATGAGAGGGAGATGGGCCAGTGATCTGAACCCATGGAAGGTAGGACAGAGGCTACAATTAGTCCTCCTCCCTCTATCACCTTTTTTGAGACCAGGAAGCGGTCCAATAGTGAAGCAATATGTTTGTCTCCACCTCTCCTATTGTTCCAGGTGAAGTATCCTTCAGAGGTTGGGAGATCGATCAAGTGGCAGTTGTCAATGCAATTTTTGAATCTGAAGTCTTCGTTGGTTAGAAGATGCCTTCCACCCTTTTTTTCCTGAAGTGAGGTAATCGTATTAAAGTCTCCTCCCATGATGAGCATGGAATCTGAGTGTTTTTTTGTCAACCATTCCATATAATCAAGTAGGTGTAACTTGGGGGATGGATATTAAGGCCCATAGACATTCAAAAAATAGCTGGTGACCTTGGTACCAGGAATGTGGAAGGAGGCTGAGAGAGAGTGAGCATTAGCTGCGAAGTTGTCCAGTTGGACCACGGAGGGGTTCCATGCAATGGATAAACTCCGGGAGGCACCATTGGCATCGAACTCTATCGCTTGAATTCCTCTCAAGATTTTGGCCATTTAGGATCGTAGAGTAGTGGAGGAGCACTTGGTTTCCTGTAACATACCCATATCTCCACTTTGTCGTTGTAAGGAACGAGGTGTAAAAATCTTCCTCGAAATCAACAATCAAGTAATTAGTGACATTATATACAAGGTCATATATGTACTTCCGTGAAAATTAACATTGCATAAGAACAGTTGTTCAATCATCACTTGTTTTCATAACACTTATACATTACACATGATTAGCCATCCAACCTATGGTTCATTCCATTCGAACAATTGTATATTTGTGCACATCCAATACAAGGTGTAATCCATGAATGATCATCACATAAACAAACATCCACAAGCATCATTTCACATGTAAGTTATGAAATAGACATATATCATTTTTTTAATAAAGCAACTTATCATTTTAGATCACATTTATCTAGTAAATTAAAACACATCAAGTACACATAAGAAAGAGACCTGTATACATGGTTCACCCAACTCTTTGGACTACGTCCACCAAGGAAATGTCTCTTTATAAAAAATTAGAGGAGTACAATATTTTCTACTTTCTCAAGCCTCTCCGAGAGCACTTGCCAAAACATCAACAATCTAACTCATAAGCATTTACAAGGAATTTCTCCCAAGATGATCACCACGAATCATGATAATTTATAGATACCCTCCCTTCTCGAGGGTTTTATGACTTAAATATCTCTATACTCGAATATAAAGAAGGTTTTCGCTTGCTGGACTAGCATAGATTCATATACAACAAACATTACACTTATGTTCAGAGGATTTAGCATACCCCCTCTATCATGTATCTACATATCCCAATAAGTATTACCCAACATAAAGCATAGGTCTAGACTATCAGAATATATCTCAAACCCGCTTTATATAAGAATGCCAACCATCAAATATCAATGCGGGGTTCCTTTCCCAGCCTCGCGAAGTGAATACAAAGGACATGAGTTAGCATGTATTATATATTTATATAATAAGAAATGCAAGCGCAAAAGGATCAATTCCCCCAACTCTGCGCAGTATAAACAAAAGGAAGCATATCTGCAATGAATGAAGTATCTAAAGGTAATATATGAAACATATAATAACCCCGGATACCAAAAATCTGCACAAGCAATAACCTTCAGCCAATCACACATGTAACCTATGAAATGTAAGCAGGGCTCCACCCCAAGCATCTGCGCAATGTGATAATAAAAATCAAAACATTATACTATACTATATACGAAAACCATCAACACAGGGTTTAATACCCCATCTGTGCGCAGCCATTCAACATGTGTATACAATACAAGGGAACCAACATATATTTAAATATGCATAACCTACTGAAACAAAACCATCGAGTATTATAATATGCATAATATATTTAAATCCATCCTACATACCAGGAGCAAACTCAATCAGAAAAAAGTGTATATAGATAATATGGGAAACATGAAAATTGCTGAGAGTCCTTTCCCAATCCCTCCACGGCTCAACAACAGGGTAAAATATTTACGCAATGAATCGGGATGTTTCCCTTCCCCCACATAGTACGATTGTAGTTAAATAACAACACAAAGAAAAAGGGGCCGCACCTTTCAGTACAGGTATAAAGACATGCAGTATTATAATAAATGAAAATAATTACCAGGGATTGGCATCCCTTTCCACAGCCCAAACATATGCGCAGCCCCAGTAAGAAGGGTACCCAACAGGGGTTCTCTGCTCTGCGCAAATCCACAAAGGAGCAGCATCGATATAAATGTATACATTGGGAAAATAAAGTAAATTTACCAAGCTAACGACGAAAGGTATACAGGGACATGCTTTCCCCAAGCATCAACGCCCTATACCACCAGAAGCAATATATTTATATAATAGATGAAACCGAACTTCATGCAATAATTATAATTAAACTCACCAATTGAAAAAGTACACAGTGATCGTTTTACCTCTCTGCGCTAATGCCATCGACATGCAGAATTACCATATAAAATATAATAATTGGAAAGTACAGGAGGTCTGCGCAGTCAAATATATACACCTATTTATCGTTCCATCGGAAGAACATAACCTGGGATGTCTCTCCAACATCCGCGCGGCCAGCAGGTGAAGATGCACACTTTATATTTTATCAAAAGAATATAAACAGAGGTTCAATCCCCCAGCTCTGCGCGGTCAGCAACTGATCAATGGATCATCACGACCTCTCCACAATGTTAAAATCCCTCTCCTGGTAACAGAGACAGCGACCACACAAAAACCAAAATGTAAGAACCCCAGGCTATCCTTTGAGAGTCCGCTCGCAACATGAGGAGATCCCCCCTCAATGTGGCTGTCCCCCCTATCGATCTTTTTCTTTTGCAGCCTGTGGAATGCCGCCCCCGATATACCAACTCTGCATAAGAAGCCCAAGCAGAAAGCTAACTCCCCCCGATTTTCTTTCCTCCCTCCCTTCTTGAATGTAGTGGCGACCCGCCCCCCCCGCTCAAAGCGTTGAGCCCCTTTCAGGAGATTGTGCACGCGGAGCCAAAATGGAAGATCGTGGGAAGAAACTGAGTGCCAATCTTTTAAGAACCTACAATAATATCTCACCACTATATATAATGCTTATACTAAAAATAATTTCATATAATCTATATAACCTTCTCTTTATCATGTATTTACAACTACAAATAATAATGTAATTAACCTCCTCTTTAACATGTATTTACAACTACAAATAATAATGTAATAATGTATTTACATCTATATAAATTAATTAGAAGACATCATCATAATGTTGCCTAACTCTATATAAGCATCTTTACATATTGTCTCCCTCTTGAAATATCGTTGCAATGTATTGTATATAATTTCAAAACTTTATTATAACAATAATATCTTACCACTATATATAATGGTTATATTAAAAATACTTTCATACAATCTATATAACCTCCTCTTTACCATATATTTACAACTACACATAATAATGTAATTGGTGACCATAATAGGTCTTTATAATGTATTAAAGGTATATATATATATAACATTATTATAATTCATAATAATATTTTATCAAGGTGATAATAATTATATATACATATATATGAAATCTATATAAGCATTTACATATATTTTTGCATTTCTTTATAATTGCATTGTAGGTATAATAATTACGAAATATTATTATAATTAATAATATTTCTCAAAGTGATAGATAGCTTAGCTTACGCTAATAATGTAGATAGTGGTTTTCGTGAAGAAAACCCTCGACGTCCTTTGCCGGGACTAGGATGTCAAGAACATCCATAAGATTTTTCCTAGATTTACTTAACATCTTTTGGCAAGGATGGCCTTAACGTTAATTTTTAGGTCTTAGTAGATTTTAATTGCCTCTTGGCGGTTAAGGGTGTCCTCGGCAACCCTCTCTAGGACATAATCGATGACCAAAAACTCAAGTGACCTTCGGTGAATGTCATTGTTCATTCGAGTGCTTGTGGCAACAAGATAACATCAGTCAACAGGCCATGGCTTCCAAGCCATTGCACCTCCTCCCCCTTAGAGGTTTCGTGCCCTCAATGCTAGGTTGCATTACGACATGAGTCTCCTAAACTTGCATTCCAACTTACCAATAAGAATTATTAAACCCCATTACTTACAATGTTTACTAGTGGGGCCTTGGCCTTGAGCTCCTCGCCAACAAACAAGTGCAATAACATTTACAATTGCAAAACAATAGCAGGGGTGTAAATGAGGGATATTACATTTCCTGCAGAAAAATAATGGTTGGGATATCTTGAAGAATTTTTTGCTTCAACATTCGCTGCTTTGTAGGCCCTTTTAGACCCCTCAGATTCCAAGATATTAATTGCATTGAGAACCATGGGTTAAGGAGGGAAAGAATTCCATTAGTTGAGCATGTTTCCCTGATTCAACTAACCCGGTTCTAAGTTGGTTGATCCTTTGTAGATCGATATTCTAGCCTCGCTTCTTGTTATATATGTGGAGCTTTTGCTTATCTTTCTAAGGAATATTTTGTACCCCTAGCTTGTTTTGAGCTTCCTTAAGTAGTTTGATTTGATTTGGCGGTATGGAGTTGTATGCGTTCTGAGAGCATGCATATTCCATTCCTAGGATATCAAGTTCGCCGATTTCGATCTCTACCATTTCCTCATCCATGGGAGAACCTAGGCATGGTTCTTTCACCGTCTTTTTCATTTTGACTATATGGGGTCCACGTTGTTCCGTTCCAATGTGCGGTTGAGGCTGAGCTTCCTTCATCAGGGTAATAGTGGCATCCAGATCCATATTATTCTACTTGGGATCCAGAGATTCCTCCATCTTTTCCTTTTCAGGGTTTTCAGTCTGTTCCTCCAGAAATGCAAAATTGTTGCTGGTGGATGGGATGTTAGCTTTTTTTTCCTCTGGATAATTTTTGCAGTTGTGGTGTCTTTTTTTACTCATTTTTGGAATCCTTCACTATCTTTTCCTCCGCATGTGGATCCCAATTGTTAGGCTTGTTCAAAGGGAAATATTTGTATAGGTGCCCATACTTATGGAACTTGCGGCATTGGAATGGCACATTCTCATAATCTAAGGGTTGTATCCATTCAGAGTCTTCATGTGTTAGGCTGATCGAATCCGAAAGAGATTTTTCTATGTGCATGTAGACGCAGATCTTGGCATAAGAGGTGTACTTGTTGTGCTTTGTTTGCTCAACTAATCTGACATAGCTCCCCAAATTGTTACCTATGTCTTTCAACATTTCTTTGTCCCAGTACTCTTGTGGGAGGGAGTACATCTGGATCCAGACTGGAGACTATTTGAAGTATTCTTTGTCTTGGCTAAATCTTTCAATATAGTTTATAAGATAGAGGCTGATAGAGTTGAAGAAGTAGGGTCCTCCATAGTCGACGCTGGCCTTGTCATCAAGCGGATGAAAGATGATAGTGAAAAACCCTTTTGATCCAAGTTGAAGGTCGAAATGGGCCCTGGGTTTTCACTTGGCCATTATCCAACCATGAAGTGCTTGCTCTGTAGGCTATATGCCAATGAAATTTCCTACGATTGCGTGATCTTTGATATGTTGAGCCCATGCATTGATGTGTTCTGTAGGAAGGATGAGAGAGGGGCACTCTTTTATTCTTTCTATATAGATATTGGTACCAATGGGAGCGCTGGTAGGAATGGAATGGTCAAGATATTTGTGAGCCTCACCAAGAGTCTCATTAAATTTCAATGGTATCTCTGCTGATCCACACAGCAGTTGGCATTATTTTTCGATGCTAACATCAACTGCGAAAAGTCATTGACTTCGACATGACTTCGACAAACTCAGTGACTTCAAAAAACTTAGCATCTTCGACAAGTTCAATGACCGCAACAGTTCTGTGACGCCGACATGCAACATCGACTTGTGACTTGTTGCTGTCGAACTATGATGGATTGTCTCTTTGTCTTCCAGTCAACTATAATGGTTGAACTTCTGGAACCGTTCTAACTTCTCTTGTAACTAAACGTAACGGGCAGGCACCCAAGCATCTCAACACTCTATATAAGCATGTAAAATATTGTAGTATACATCTTTTGATCTTATGATCTTTACATCCAGTAATAGAGAAATCAGTTCACATTCCTGCATATTGTTTGTGTGTTTATATATTTATGTGCGTAGTGTATTCATGCTTTGCTTCTCATTCTTGTGCTTCCACCATAATAGTACCGACTCATTCAATCGAATTGTTGTCCCCCTCATGATCCTGGGCGCGTGCGGATCATTGGTATCACAGAAGTTGGCTTGATTCAGAGCTTAAGTTGTGCATAGAAACTTCCATCGAAGTTACCTGACTTATGAGAATTCAGACACGTTCGCAAACTCAACAATCCAAGCAGACACTACCTCCACAGATGGCAGGAGAAACATGCGATAGACATGCAATTGATGAGACACAACAACTCATAGAGCAAGCGATGGCTGGACAATGAACTTAAATGTTTGCCCAGTTCAATGAGATTCTCATGCTATTTGCTTGGATATCAAGAGGATTTTCGACAAGGTCTAACTTCGACAAAATCAGTCCATTCAAAGTGAAAATGGATCTGGACATACCAAATCTAGAAGGAAATATTGACGAGGAAACCGTTGACAATGTTGAAATATTGTAACTTCTAAGAATATTATATTTGTACTTTATTATTCTGGAGATGTTTCATTCCTCCGAAGAGATCCTATTGTATATCCAGAGATGTTTATTCCTCTGAGAGAGTATGGTAACTAGGGTTATTAGTGTTAAAATATTGTAACTTCAAAGAATATTATATTTGTATATTATTTATTCCGGAGATGTTCCATACCTCCGATGTAATTATACTATGAATCCGGAGATGTTTACTCCTCCGTCGAAATGTGGTAACTCGGGTTATTAGACTTCCCTAGTGGGGGTCGGCCCTGTATGTGTTATGTGGGTCAAAGGGTTATTAGACCACCCTATAGGGGTCGGCCCAGTCAGTTGTAGTGGGGTATTTAACCCATTGGTTAAATACGAGCCTACGTGTACTTGTGTAAAAGATATGTCAGAGTAGTGTATAAATAGAGGAGGTGTGTTCCTCATTTGATACACTCACTCACTTGAGGATAGCGCATTTGTGGAGAAGAGGTCTGCTATTGTGGAGGAGGAGATCATGTCTCAGGGTTTCATCTTTGTATATTGCTGGTCATCTATATTGAGGAAGCTTTGCTGGGTTTTCTACCCCATGAGGGTTTCCCAGGATAAATCTCTGTCTCTTGTGTTTATGCTATGCTTATTGTTTCTTCAGTGATCCTGTATATGCTATTATTGTGAAATGGAATGTAATGCTGCTATTTTCTGTCTTACCATATTAAATATTAACATGGTATCAGAGCTTACTTGAAGGAAGACAAGGTATGGCACTTACGACACTTGCTTTACTTACGACAATTTGAAGGTTAGGGTTTTACATAGAAAAAACCAGTCATCGTGGCACTTTCGCTATAACTCCATTTTGGAGAAGGTTCAGGGTCTGAAAAGTTTACAGATAGAAGATAGCATCCCCAGGTACCTTGTGTCCAAAGGGCATCCTCAGATTCATTGTAATTTGTAAGTTATGATCAGTACAAGTTAGGGTTTTTGCCTCTTCCAGATCTTAGTCAAAATCAGGTGACCATGGAAAAAAGGTCATAACTTGGGCTAGGAAGCTCCAAATGAAATTTCGTAAAATGTGACAGGTAGTACACAGACTGTAATATCTCAGGAAACATTTTCAGAGGCTGAAGGTGAACCAGTGACACGTGGCACTCTGTACAAGTGCGCTCTCCTGTTTTATCCCATAAACAGGTCACGTTGCGACACTTGGCATAACTCTCTCTCAGAGAGTCCAATTGAGGTCAGACCTATCAGGATGGAAAGACAACAGGTCGAGCTATCTCAAAAAAAGTTTTCAGAGGCCGAAGTTCAAACAGTGACACGTGGCATGCCGTACAAGTTCGCTCTCTTGTTTTATCCCATAAACAAGTCACGTTGCGACACTTGGCATAACTCTCTCTCAGAAAACCCAATTAAGGTTAGACCTGTCAGGATGGAAAGATGACAGGTCAGGATACTGTAGAAAAAAGGTTTCAGACCCTGTGGGGCAAAAATTTCAGAGTTATAGCAGAAACAATCAGGTGCATATTTCTGTCAAAACAGAATTATTTTTGGAGCACTTTTATTCATGGCTTCCGGAATTTAGGGTTTCGGAGAAAGTTAGAATTTTTGGAATCGGAGTCCACGGTTGAATGCTACTCAGGAAAATCAAAATTTAGAGACCAAGATCGAATTTTTTGGTTGGGTAGAAGACCGGGCTTGATCAAACCCTAGTTCGGGATTTTGATCAGAAAATTGGAAAATTAGGGCTTCAGCAAAAGTTGGAATTTTTGAAGTCTGTAACCACGGCTGGAAGCTCCTCAGAAAAATAAGAGTTTAGAGCCTTGGATCAACCTTTTGATTGGACAGAAGGGTGGGATTCATCAAACCCTAGTTCGGGGTCCTGTCCAGAAGATCCAGAAGTTTCAAAGGCAATTTTGAGGGGTCAAATTTTTGGAGATTCCAAAATTGAAGTATGCCAGTTTGATCAGCTCAGCAAGACATATTCTTTCATCCATTCAGAAGTGTGAAAGTCAAAGATTGAATTTTTAGGGTTTCTCTAGCAAACCCTAATCAAGCTCCAGATCAAGTTTCAGGGGGAGTTGAGGCTAAGGCCTTACATAAGAAGACTACAAAAAGTCTCGACAGGTATGACTTAAGGAGGTTCAGGTATGCCTTGAAATCTAATTCTTGATTAAGTTCATAATGTGTTTGTCTTCATGTTATTTATTAGTACAATCTTGATATGAATGCATGTGAATGATCAAAGACATTCATTGATTAGGGCTATATGATTGTACTTATGCATTATGGTGTTGTGTGAGGTTGATGTTGTCTGCTAACAAGACACAGGTACATTACAAAAGACAAATCAAGTTCCATGACCATGATAACATGAAGACAAAGAATCACGAGGTATGTATGACTTTGTTATATTATGTTTAACCTACGAGACATGCAGGTTCTAGCTCAGGATCTCTAAATCATTGAAGAGATTGTTTAGGTATGTTGTACATAACTAAGCAGGTATACTAATCCAGGTATGTTTTCCTATGTCATGTTAGAATCTTACCTTGTGTAAATATACTTGGTATGATTGGTTAGTAATCAAGGGTTTATGCATATTATGTCTCTTATCTTGGTTGATGATTTAACTAACTAGATCAAACAAGAATATGCATGAGTAAAAGAAGACTTCCTTGAAACCCTGAATACTAATGATCATGACTGTACATATTCAAGATTATTTAGAATTAGAATGTTTTGATAATATTGAGAATATACTAATGAATGTATGTTTGTGTATGAGATCATGAGGATGACACTAGTGTACACTTGAGCATGCACAGTGGTACAAAATGAATAGAAGTTCATAAGACATACAGAAGATCAAGCGGGAGGCAACCACACAAACATAAAAGATAAGTATTTGAGTTGTTATTAGAAATAGTAAATGATATTGCTTGTATGCATATTTGTATTCCTAGAATATATCATGCTGAGTGTAAACATTCATAAAGCATTGAACAGTATACTACTAATATGCATATGATTGGTAAGTTGGACAAACATTCCATTGTTGCTTGTCTAGAATGAAACCTCTTTGCTGACATGCTGAGAGCTGTGCACACTCTCGATAGTATGTTCTGGTGGAGATGGAAGGCATCTAGATAGCCACTGTATGCATACAGGATATGGGAAAGTGTTGTGCCAAAGTATTGGTCAAAATAGTTGCATAACTATGTAAATGATATCTGTATGCATAATAGGTTATCATGTCAAATATGATTTGATGATTATGAAGTATTACTAATCATGTATTTAATTTTGATTTGTAGGAAAGATCATGATGAATGATGAACTCTGAACAAGCGATGGATGTTCAACAAAAGATTTACAAATCAAACACACTATAGAAAGCTTGTGGTTAAGAGATTCTCTTAGAAAGAGGAAGAGAATCATGATGAGATGTTTTGCTCCAAGGAACTAGGTTTTGTATGGGTTCCCAGGATTGGTAGTCAATTGATGAGCTTAATGATCATCATGGGTAATGTGGATCTCAACCCTTACTACAAGGTTGAATATGGCTTCTATACACATATGACATGGTTGCAAGAAGGAACTCACCATAGAGTTCGAATGACTTTGAGGCTCATATTAGTAGACCCATCTGACGAGAGATGGCACAGATAGATATGCAAAAGATCACTCAATGCAGAGTGTGAATAATGGACAATTGACAGCTTCATGACAAAGCTTGGGCTTTACCAGAAGTAAATCTAATCCTAACCTTTACCTTAAGGTTGTGGATGATGAACCTATCATACCATTATTGTGTGACGATGATCTCTTTCTGACAAGGAATGAGAAACAGATCATGAAAATGGCTGCAGAAATAAAAAATGAAAGATATCGGATTAATGCACTACTTCTTAGGTCTAGAAGTATGGCAAGATCCAAAAGGAATCTTTTAAATCAAGGTAAGTATGCTGTGAAGTTTCTAAAAAGATTTGATATGTTGGAGTGTAAAGCCATGGCCACTCCCATGGACTCCAACTTGAAGTTATTAGTTAATGACTCATCGGATTTAGTGGACCTAACCCTATATAGACAATTCATTGGGCCAATGATGTATTTAACAAATACTAGGCCAGATATATGCTATGTTGTAAATACCCTAAGTCAGTATCTAGTAGAACCTAGAAAGGTTCACTTAATAGCTACAAAGCATGTAGTGAGGTACCTAAAAGGTACATTAGATTTTGGTCTATATTATCTTGGAGGTCATGAACTCCGATTACATGGTTACTCAAATTCTGATTGGGCAGGAAGTGTCTCAGACAGAAAGAGTACATCAGGTGGATGTTATAGTCTTGAATCTACCATGATCTCATGGTTTAGCAAGAAACAATCTAGTGTGGCTCTCAGTACTATTGAAGCAGAATATATAGCTGTCTGCTCTGCCAGCTGTGAAGCAGTGTGGCTTCAGAAGCTATTATATGGAGTGTTTGACTTAGAAATGGATCCCACTGTGATTATGTGTGACAATCAAAGCTGCATTAAGACGACTGAAAATCCTGTGTTCCACGATAAGTCAAAACACATAGAGATCCGATACTTCTATATACGAGATATGGTGCAAAGAGGAGCTATCAAGCTCGTATATATAAGCACTGAGGATCAGATTGCTGATATCTTGACTAAACCTCTGTCTCGAGTGAAGTTTGAATACTTTCAAGACAAGCTTGGTATAGTTCAAAAGAAATCTCCTCGAAAGGGGGAGTAGCATAGTATCTGATAACAAGTCTGTCTCATCAATGATGAGGTTACCTATTTACTGCACCTAGTTACTTAGAATTATTTAGATTTAGGACTCTTATATTCTTTCTTTTGATGATGTGATGTATACATGTTTTGATGTTAGATGTATTAGTGAGAATACATGCTAGATGTATACATACTTTTGATGTTAGTTTTTGATGATGATGATACATGTTGTGGTTATACATGTTTTGATGATAATGATACATGTTGTGGTTATACATGTTTTGATGATGATGACACATGTTGTGGTTATACATGTCTTGATGATGATGATACATGTTGTGGTTATACATGTTTTGATGATGATGATTCATGTTGTGGTTATACATGTTTTGATGATGATGACACATGTTGTGGTTATACATGTCTTGATGATGATGACACATGTTGTGGTTATACATGTTTTTATGATGATGACACATGTTGTGGTTATACATGTCTTGATGATGATGACACATGTTGTGGTTATACATGTCTTGATGATGATGATACATGTTGTGGTTATACATGTTTTGATGATGAGGATACATGTTTTGTTATACATGTTGTGAAGGGATTGAATCATTCCTGGACTTCAGTCCTAAAGAAGAGCCGTAGACGTATGTCTTCGAAAATGAAGTTCTTGGTGAACATGTGAGGGGATTGGATCATCCCTGGACTTCAGTCCGAAAGAAGAACCGTAGACGTATGTCTTCGAGAATGAAGTTCTTGGTGAACATGTGAGGGGATTGGATCATCCCTGGACTTCAGTCCGAAAGAAGAACCATAGACGTATGTCTTCGAGAATGAAGTTCTTGGTGAACATGTGAGGGGATTGGATCATCCCTGGACTTCAGTCCGAAAGAAGAGCCGTAGACGTATGTCTTCGAGAATGAATTTCTTGGTGAACATGTGAGGGGATTGGATCATCCTTGGACTTCAGTCCGAAAGAAGAACCGTAGACGTATGTCTTCGAGAATGAAGTCCTTGGTGGACAGTTGAGGATTAAGTCATCCTTGGACGTAGTCCTAAATGTACGGTGGAGGATTAAGTCATCCTTGGACGTGGTCCTAAATGTACGGTGGAGGATTAAGTCATCCTTGGACGTGGTCCTAAATGTACAGTTGAGGATTAAGTCATCCTTGGACGTGGTCCTAAATGTACGGTTGAGGATTAAGTCATCCTTGGACGTAGTCCTAAATGTACGGTTGAGGATTAAGTCATCCTTGGACGTGGTCCTAAATGTACGGTGGAGGATTAAGTCCCTTGGACGTGGTCCTAAATGTACGGTGGAGGATTAAGTCATCCTTGGACGTGGTCCTAAATGTACGGTGGAGGATTAAGTCATCCTTGGACGTGGTCCTAAATGTACGGTGGAGGATTAAGTCATCCTTGGACGTGGTCCTAAATGTACGGTTGAGGATTAAGTCATCCTTGGACGTGGTCCTAAATGTACGGTAAGGATTGGATCATCCTTGGACTTTGGTCCTGTGAACTGAGCTGTAGACATGAGGTCTCCGAGAATTGATAGGACTGGATCGTCCCTGGACTTCGGTTCAAAAGGTACATGACAGGACTGGATCGTCCCTGGACTTCGGTTCAAAAGGTACATGATAGGACTGGATCGTCCCTGGACTTCGGTTCAAAAGGTACATGAGTGGATTGCATCATCCATGGACATATGTCCTAAAGCGAGCAGGATTGATCACCCTGGAAAATGTTGATCGTATGATGACGATGCTGATGATCGTGTGATGACGATGCTGATGATCGTGTGATGACGATGCTGACGATGCTGATGATCGTGTGATGATGATGCTGATGATCGTGCAATGACGATGTTGATGATCGTGTGATGACAATGCTGATGATCGTGTGATGACGATGCTGATGATCGTGAGATGATGATACTGATGATCGTAAGGAGCCAGATGTTGATGTTGTTGTAGCTGTTCGAATGCTGCAGAAGATAAAGACTCAGTACTGAAGATGTTGATGTTCCAATATTGAAGATGTTCCAATAACTGCTTAAGTTACTGATGATGTTGAGAAAGCTTCCAATGATTTATAGATGTATCATGTATGATGTTGATGACTCCTTGCTCGTGCAGATACTATTATAATATCCTTCTCGTTAAGGGGGAGTGTTAAAATATTGTAACTTCAAAGAATATTATATTTGTATATTATTTATTCCGGAGATGTTCCATACCTCCGATGTAATTATACTATGAATCCGGAGATGTTTACTCCTCCGTCGGAATGTGGTAACTCGGGTTATTAGACTTCCCTAGTGGGGGTCGGCCTTGTATGTGTTATGTAGGTCAAAGGGTTATTAGACCACCCTAGAGGGGTCGGCCCAGTCAGTTGTAGTGGGGTATTTAACCCATTGGTTAAATACGAGCCTACGTGTACTTGTGTAAAAGATATGTCAGAGTAGTGTATAAATAGAGGAGGTGTGTTCCTCATAGGGTTATTAGATCTCCCACGTGAGGTCGGCCCTGAGTTAGTTGTTTAGGGGTTATTAGACTCTCTTAGGAGAGGTCGGCCCCATTAGGGTGAAAAGTCAATTAGAACATGAGTATAAATAGAGGAGGTGTGTTACTCATTTATCTCATTCATTCACTCATTTGTGATTGGCGCATAGGAGAGAGAGAGGTCTGCATATGAGGAGAAGGAGCTCTTGTTTGGGTACTACATCTTGTATTGGTTGATTACCTATATTGAGGAAGGCTTTGCTAGGTTTTCTACAGCATGAGGGTTTCCCAAGGTAAATCTTTGTCTCTCTTGTGATTGTGTTTCTTTTAGTGATCTTGATTGTGAAATTAGGCTAAAATTAGCATGGTATCAGAGCTATCCTGAATAGGACATCTTTTACAAGGTGAAAATACCTCTCTCTCCTCCTCCGGTGAAAATTAGGGTTTTTGCAAAAGTTGGAATTTTTGGAATCTGATTGCATGGCTGGATAGCCCTCCTCAAAATCAAACTTTTGAGCCCCAGATTGAAATTTTTGAGTGGGTAGAACTTCGGGAAATTCAAACCCTAGTTTAGGGTTTGGAACAGAAAACCAGAAAACCAGTAAACCCGAAAAAGTGCGCACCTATGCACTAGTGAACCAGAAAATCTGCGAACATGTGCACCAGTAAACCAGAAAAGTGAAGACCAGAAAACCAGAAATTCTGTTGCAGATCCAGAAGGTGAAAAGTTGAAGTTTCCAGAAGCATAGCACACCAGTAATCTCAATTCAATCAAGCTCATCTCCTGGTAAGTATTATTCTATCTTTTGAAACTTCAATCTCTGTGACCTCCTCGATAAGATGGCCCCAATCACTAAGCTTGAAGACAAGCTAGAGGGTATAGAGAATTTCGGAGCATGGAAATATAGAATTGGTCTCATTCTTGAAGAGAATGATCTTGTCCAATATATCAAGGATGAGGTTGTAGAAAGTGAAGAAGATGAAGCCAAAGAGAAGCATAGGAAGGACTTGATTAGGGAAAAGAGAATCATTGTTGATTGTATCAAGGACCACTTGATTCCCCAAGTGGCATCCAAGAAGACCCCAAAGGAAATGTATGATGCCCTTTCCAGAATGTATGAGGGAAAGAACATTAATAGAAACATGAACTTGAGAGCTGAATTGAAGAGCACCAAGATGAATAAAGGATAATCTATTAAAGACTATTTCTCAAGGGTTTCCCAGTTCAAGGAACAACTAGATGCCATTGGAGATACCCTTGATGAAGATGAACTAGTCATGACTACTCTAAATGGTCTCACTAGACCTTGGGAGTCATTCATCCAAACTATGTGTGACAGAAAAGACAATATGAAGTTTGATATGTTATGGGAGGATTTCATTCAAGAAGAGGCTAGGGTATCCAATAGAGAAGCCCTTCTCAAGGGGGGATGACCAAGCTTTGGATACTCACACCAGAAGAAGGAGTCACTTCAACTCCAAGAAGAATGGCCACAAGGAGTCTCAACCTCCTCATAGATTTAAAAGGAGAGGAGGATTAAGATCAGAAAGAGACCTCTCCACAATTCAATGTTACAATTGTCTCAAACTAGGACACTTTGCTAGAAATTGTACTTCACAGAAGAAGAAGAAGAACATTCACAAAAGACATCAAGCACTTCTTGCAGAAGATGACAGTGAAGAAGAAGAGGAGGAAAAGCCTTGAAAGAAAAGTTCTAAAGTAGAAGAAGAAGATGTAGAAGAGTATGTTATATTCTCTGCTCTCTCCAGGTCAGTAAGACCTGCAGAAGATACATGGCTCATTGATAGTGATGCTTCAAAGCACATGACAGGACAAAAGAAGACTCTTTCAAAACTTGAAGAGAAGACATCTCCACAAAAGGTATCTCTAGGAGATGACTATCAGTATCCCATCAAAGGAATTGGTGAAGCAAACTACAAGCTTGATTCTAGAACTCCATTGAAGATGAAGGACATTTTATATGTACCAGGTTTGAAGAAGATCTTACTTTCTATCTCATCTTTAGATAAGAAAGGTTATAGAGTTTCATTCATAGATGGACAAGTACTCATGTGGCCCAAAGGAAAATCAATTGAGGATGCAATTGTTAGTGGTGAAGAGGAAGCAGGTCTATACAAACTCAAGGGCCATCCAAAAGCTTCCCTTGTTCATGAAGCCACTATCCCAAGTGAGCTATGGCATAGAAGGCTTGCTCACATTAACTACAAAGCATTACCTCATGTGAGCAAGGTAGTCATAGGACTACCAGACTTAAAGATTGATCATGATGGCACATGCAAAGGATGGGAAAAAGGGAAGAATATCAAGAACCCTATTTCCAAAGAGTGAAACAAAGACTAAGAGTACATTGGAATTGATTCACTCAGATGTATGTGGACCAATGCCATCCACATCCCTGAGTGGGTATGAATATTACCTTACATTTATTGATGAATACTCAAGGAAGACTTGGATATATTTCCTAAAGGGAAAAGTTGAAGTCTTTGGAAATTTCAAGGAATTCAAAGCCTTGATAGAAAATCATTCAGAAAAGAAGTTCAAGATACTCAGGACAGATAATGGTGGAGAATATAATTCAAAGGATTTTGAAGTATTCTGTAAAGAAGATGGAATCAAAAGGGCGCTAACCACTCCCTACAATCCTCAACAAAATGGTGTTGCGAAGAGAAAGAATAGAACCATCATGGAAGTTGTAAAGACAATGATACGTGATCAAGACCTACCTATGTATCTATGGGCTGAAGCAGCCAAGACAACAGTCTATGTATAGAATAGACTATCTCATAGTGCTCTTGATTTCAAGACCCCAGAAGAAGTGTTCACAGGAAAGAAGCCTGAGGTAAGTCACCTCAAGATATTTGGATTCCCAGTATACATTCACATTCCAAAAGAAAAGAGGACCAAGCTGGATCCTTCTGGAAAGAAGGGAATATTTGTTGGATATTGTGAAGCATCCAAAGCATTCATAATATACATCCCAGGATTCCATCATATGGAAATGAGTAGGGATGTGACATTTGATGAAGAGGAAGCCCTCAAAAGATCAAGGAAGTGCCAGTATGAAGAAGTATATGAGGAAGATAAACCTTCCAGAATTACAGAAGCTGTACCCACCCCTGAAGATGTAACACCTGAATACTATGACATAATAGAACCATAAGAACCCCCTATCTTAAACATATCAAGAAAGAGAAATTCAGCATGGGAAAGAGACATTATAATAGGAGAAGAAAAGTATGGAGCTCCTGAAGGCTCCACCAGAGTGAGAAAGAAACCAAAGTCATTCTCCAGCTATATGGCTTTGATGTGTGATCTTGTAGATCAAGAACCCACTAGTTATGAAGAGGCATCTCATAAGAAAGAATGGCTGAAGGCAATGACAGAGGAGTACCAGTCAATAATGAAGAATGATGTTTGGAATATAGTTCCCAAACTAAAGGACAAGATTGTGGTATCCTCCAAATGGATATACAAAATAAAGCATGTTGCGGATGGTAGCATTGAAAAATATAACGCAAGGTTTGTAGCCAGAGGATTCTCTCAGAAAGAGGGAATTGACTATGAAGAGACATTTGCACCGGTTGCAAGGTACACTTCCATTAGAAACATCATGGCACTTGCATCCATGATGAAGTGGAAACTACATCAGATGGATGTAAAGACATCTTTCCTGAATGGTGTGATTGAGGAATAAGTGTACATATAACAACCTCAAGGATTTGAAGTTGAATATAGAAGAACCCATCTATGCAAACTGAAGAAAGCTTTGTATGGGTTGAAGCAAGCTCCCAGAGCTTGGTATGGAAGAATTGACAGTTTCTTAGCAAGCTTGGGCTTTACTAAGAGTGAAGCTGATCCTAACCTTTATCTCAAAGTTATTGATGATGAACCTGCCATATTGTTACTGTATGTGGATGATCTATTTCTGCCTTGGAATGAGAAACAGATTATCAAGTGCAAGAAGAAACTCTCTGCAGAGTTTGAGATGAAAGATCTCGGTTTGATGCATTACTTCCTAGGACTAGAAGTATGGAAAGGCTCAGAAGGAATGTTTCTCAACCAGGGAAAGTATGTTGTGGAAATCTTGAACAGATTTGATATGTTAGAATGTAAAGCCATGGCCACTACCATGGATTCCAACTTAAAGCTGTTAGCAGATGACTCATCAGAGTTGGCGGATGTAACTCTGTACAGACAGCTTATTGGGTCATTAATGTATCTGCCAAACACTAGGCCTGATATATGCTTTGCTGTGAACACCTTGAGTCAGTATCTAGTGGAACCTAGACATGTTCACTTAATCGATGCAAAGCATGTGATGAGGTACTTGAAGGGTACGATAGACTTTTGTCTATATTATCTTGAAGATCATGACTTCAGATTGTATGGCTACACAGATGCTGATTGGGATGGAAGTGTATCAGACAGAAAGAGCACATCGGGTGGATGTTATTGTCTGGGATCTACCATGATCTCGTGGTTTAGAAGGAAGCAGTCTAGTGTGTCTCTTAGTACAACTGAAGCGGAATATATAGTTGCTTGCTCTGCTAGTTGTGAAGCAATATGGCTTCATAAATTGTTATCAGGATTGTTTGACTTAGAGATGGATCCCACTGTGATCCTCTGTGACAACTAGAGTTGTATCAAGATGACAGAGAATCCAGTGTTCCATGATAAGTCAAAGCACATAGAGATCCGATATTTCTATATACGGGATATGGTGCAGAAAGGAGCTATCAAGCTCGAGTATGTAAGCACTGACGAACAAGTTGCTGATATATTGACCAAACCTTTGTCTCGAGTAACGTTTGAGTATTTCTGAGACAGGATTGGTGTGATTAAGAAGGACCCTCCTCGAAAGGGAGAGTGATGTGATCACTGATGATGAGATTTCCTACATCGACAGTAAGGTCGATGATGTGGATACCTGTATTCATGATGCCGATGATGAGGTCGATGAGTGGTACTTATACTTGGTCTAATATGATGAGTGGATTGTATCATCCCTAGACACATGTCCTAAAAGAGACCTATAGACATATGTCTCTGAGAAAGTGGTCCCTAGTGGACGTGATAGGACTGCATCATCCCTGAACATTTGGTTCAAAATGTACATGATAAGACTGCATCATCTGTGAACATTTGGTTCAAAATGTACGTGATGGGATTGTATCGTTCCTAGACATGAGACTTGTCTTAAAAGGATCATGGATTGTATTGTCCCTAGACATGAGACTTGTCTTAAAAGGATCATGGATTGTATCGTCCTTAGACATAACACTGTATTAAAAGGATCACGGATTATATCATCCCTAGACATGAGACTTGTCTTAAAAGGATCATGGATTGCATCGTCCATAGACATGAGACTTATCTTAAATTGATAAGGATTAATCATCCTGGAAGTAGATCTAGATTGCATCGTCCATAGACATGAGACTTCTCTTAAATTGATAAGGATTGATCATCCTGGAAGTAGATCTGGATTGCATTGTCCATAGACATGAGACTTGTCTTAAATTGATAAGGATTGATCATCCTGAAATTGGATCGTGTGTATTGTAGATTATGCTTCTATGATGATACTGTTGATCAAGATGATCCAGATGCTGTTAATCGAGATGATCCAGATGTTGTTGATAGAGATGATCCAGATGCTATTGATTGAGAGGATCCAGATCGAGAGATCCAGATGATTATGTTACTATAGTTGTTCGAGTGCTGCAGAAGATGAAGACTCAGTACTGAAGATGTTGATGTTCCAGTATTGAATATCTTGAAAATGTTCCAGTAAACTATTTGAGTTACTGATGATGTATGAAAAAAGCTTCCAATGATTTATAGATGTATCATGTATCATGTAGTTGATGACTCCTTGCTCCTGCAAATGTTGTTACAATATCCTTCTCGTTAAGGGGGAGTGTTGAAATATTGTAACTTCTAAGAATATTATATTTGTACTTTATTATTCTGGAGATGTTTCATTCCTCCGAAGAGATCCTATTGTATATCCAGAGATGTTTATTCCTTTGAGAGAGTGTGGTAACTAGGGTTATTAGATCTCCCATGTGAGGTCGGCCCTGAGTTAGCTATTTAGGGGTTATTAGACTCTCTTAGGAGAGTTCAGCCCCATTAGGGTGAAAAGTCAGTTAGAACATGAGTATAAATAGAGGAGGTGTGTTCCTCATTTATCTCATTAATTCACTCACCTGTGATTGGCGCATAGGAGAGAGAGAGAGGTCTGCATAGGAGGAGAAGGAGCTCTTGTTTGGGTACTACATCTTGTATTGGTTGATTATCTATATTGAGGAAAAATCTTTGATGGGTTTTCTACCCATGAGAGGTGTTCCCGAGGGTATATGAGTTAGTCGTGTGAGTGGTCAAAGACTTGATTGTTTTCATGTAAATTTATTTTCTTGTGATCTATTTTTGTTTTTTATTCTGTAGATTTCTTTCTTTTCTTAAATTATGGCTTAGAACTTTATAGACAATTTGGGTAAAACAATTAGAATCCTATTACTCTGTGAAAACTAACTCTCAGATCGATATGTTTTGTTCGTTTTTTATTTTTGGTAGTTGCTTCTGTAATATATGTGTCAACATTTGTGCACTGTTGGTGGGAGAACCTCTCGACAAAGATGGAGAAAAGCGGAGACCCCATAGACACATGGGAGAAATTTGTCGAATACATCCGAAAGGATTTTTACTCACCCAAGTAGCTTGAACAACATTATAAGAAGTGGCAGCAGCTAAGGAAATGGAAAAGACCAGTCCGTACAGAGTTACATTGATGAGTTCTATCAACTAATGGCTAGAATTAGCATTCAAGAAGAAGAAAAATTGCTTGTTCTGAAGTACGTTAGTGGATTATCCCAGTACAATCAGCAAGAGATGGAGTGTTTGACTGTCAATATGCTCATGGATGCATTCCACTATGCCAAGAAACTCAGAACCAAACATAAGGGAAAGAAACGCGTTGCGACTAAACCGTCATGACAACCACCCGATAAGAAGGCACCAGCCGACTTTGACAAGTCAAAATCTTCTGATCCAAGTCTGCCAAAGCCAGATCATGAAAAAAACCTTTTCACAAAATGGAACGTAGAAAAAAAACCCTCTACCGGGAAATGGTGTGATTACCACCACTCATCTTGGCATGATACATTTGAATACCTCGACATACCTTGACAATGCCAGGTAAAACACTCTATTTAGCTTTCTCCTTGTTATTCGTTACCTAACACATCTGTTTATAGAAGATCCATTCTCAAAAATGAAGAGATTCATAGAAAAATCCAAGATTTGATCGACAAAGGTCATATCCGACCTAGTTCCTCTCCTTGTGGAAGTTCATTTGTCCTCCTTCCAAAGAAATACTGGAATTGGTGCATGTGCATCGACTATCGGGCACTCAACAAAATTTCAGTATAGAACAGATACCCTCTGCCATGGATAGACGAGCTCATCAACTATCATAAAAGTGCTAATTTCTTTACTAAGCTCGACCTCAAGTCGGGATATCATCATATTCCAATCGATCCTGCAGATGTCTGGAAAACTGCTTTCAAGATCAAGGAAGGATTGCTTGAATGGTTAGTCATGCCTTTCATCCTAACCAAGGCACCTGCGACCTTCATGCGATATATGGATAACACTCTTCGACCTTTCATCGGCAAATGGGTCATTGTCTATCTCAACGATATATTGATTTTCAGTTGATCATGGGAAGAACATGTTGGACAAATTAGACAAGTCCTCGACACTCTCCAACAACATCGACTCTTCTTGAAGATGGGCAAATGTTCCTTTGCGATGAACAACATCAAATATTTGGGGTATTTAATTGACTCTATAGACATTCGCATTGATCCAGACAAAGTGAAAATACTCAAATATTGGCCCATTCCTCAAAACATTCATGAACTAAAAATTTTTCTTGGTTTGGCGAATTTCTATCAATGGTTCATACTCGGTTTCAATCACATAGCCTGGCCCTTGAATCAGTTGACGAAGGGAAATGGGAAAACTGTCTTCAAATGGACACTGACACAACAAGAATCTTTTGAACAACTCAAACAAAAGCTTTGCATTGAACTAGTACTTGTGTTACCTGATTTGCATCAGCCCTCTGAGATTGAGATGGACACATCAGAATATGTCTTGGGCGCAGTGATCACTCAGTCTGGTCACCCAATTCTTTTCATTCCGAAAAGTTTAACAATACTGTTAGAAGATATTCAACATATGAAAAAGAACTATATGCCATTGTGCAAGCTCTTAAGCAATGGAGACATTATCTCCTTGGCAAGGAAACAGTCATCCTGATTGACCACAGGCCTTTAGAGTTCACCTCGTCCCAGTCGAAGTTACAAACAACTCGACAACTCAAGTGGATTAATTACCTGCAACAATTTCAGTTGGTAATTAAGTATCGGAAAGGTAAATCCAATGTCACTACCGATTTCCTCAGTTGAACACTCATTACTCATTTTTACAGTGATGAGTATGCAGGGCTATGACACCACCACTTGGCCTCAGTTGTATTAGGACGAAAATGAATTTTCACTACTCTATCGACAACTTCAGACTGGAAAGTTGTCGCTCCCCGACTATTTCCTAAAATATACCTTTCTATACAAGCTTAGACAACTTTGTGTACCGACATGTGAGAAACAAAAACAACTCATTTGGGATGCACACTACAACAAGACTGCAGGACACTTTGGAGTAGCAAAGACCC
Source organism: Larix kaempferi (assembly GCA_027924585.1). Taxonomy (NCBI): domain Eukaryota; kingdom Viridiplantae; phylum Streptophyta; class Pinopsida; order Pinales; family Pinaceae; genus Larix; species Larix kaempferi. The sequence goes on from BSBM01000619.1 coordinate 4,064,745, forward strand.
TTATTGTTCTCCAAAAGTATTTATTTTGGCCTTTACTTAAAACCGACGTCAACAAGTACATTCGATCATGTGTGGTTTGTGCCATTGCTAAACTGCCTAATCGATGAAAGGGATTGTATACACCTTTTCCGGTTCCTAGTCGACCATGAGAATCTATTTCTATGGACTACTTGATGGGATATCCTACTACTAAACATTAGCATGACGTGATATTAGTAGTAGTTGACAGATTTTCCAAGATGGCCATTCTCATTCCATGCAAGAAGACCACGACAATGCAACAAACCGCTCAGCTCTTCTTCGAACATGTCTGGAAATACTATGGTTTACCGAAAACTATTAGTTCCGACCGAGATTCCAGAATCATAAGCATCTTTTGGAAGAACCTATAGAAACAGTTGGACACATGACTCTCATTGTCGAGAGCTTTCCATCCTTAGACTGACAGACAGACAAAAGTTGTGAATCACTTGGTAGTACAACTACTTCGCATGTACAACCACAAGCATCGACGAACATGGGATGAAATTATTCCATACATACAACATAGCCATAATTGTGCTCAACACATCTCTACAAGAAAGAGTCCATTTGAGATCTGTTGTGGATTTCAACCCTTAGCGCATATCAACTTGATCAGCTCCTTGACACAGTTAAACGACACCGACTACAACTGACGAGAAGCTGACAAAGCACTGAAGTTTCGAGAACAGATTTGTGACATCCAGAGACAAGCACAGGAAATGTTGCAATGAGAAATCGTGAAATCTAAGAACCAGAACGATAAGCATTGTATCCCTCATTCATTCCAAATTGGGGATAAGGTCTAGTTACATCTCAAGAAGGGACGCTTCACTGGCCTATACAAGAAGCTCAAACCTTTGCGATATGGTTCGTACAGTATTCTTCGACAGATTGGAGAAAACGATTTCCAGCTCAACATTCCTGCATGCCTAGGTCTGCATCCAGTATTCAATGTGGATCATCTGCAGAGCCGATCTGCAAAGTGGAGGTAGGGTTAGAGTCTACGGACATCTGAGTCAGTTGAGCGGAGATGTGGGAGGGGTCATCTGCCCCTCCCCGAGAAGAATCCATCTGACCATTCAATGGTCGACCGAAGTAAGAGGGGGGGTGGAGTGAGATAGGAAGGGATATCAGTGAAGGAAAAAAACCCTATCTGAGTAGGGGATGAGGAGCCATGATTTTCCAGTTCCTAATGCTACATGTATCCTTCTAGCCGTAGCTTAAATTCCATGACTATTTTTTGAAGCCTTGATATGGATATTGACGGTGGTCCTTATTTTAATTATAGTTAAATCTTGCTTGTGAACCATGTCCATGATATTAAATAAAATAAAAATAATATATTTTATTATTTGAAAAATTAAAGTGACCTATTTGAGTCTAAGGAATCTATTAGGAAGGCGGTTGTGGCATTAATAAACATATAGGGGTAGTAAAGGATCATGTGATGGATTCAGTGGGAGAAAGGAGATGGATAGAGGGAGATGGATTTTGGAGGGGGGGATTTTGGCACTTCATAAATTCAACAGAGGAGATTTAAATTCTATTAAGGGAGAGATACAAAACTGGTTGGACTTTGTACTAAATTTTTGGCCTTAGGGGTTCAAGAAACACAGTTTCTTGGAGCTAGGAAGTTGTCGAGTCTTTCCTAGTTGGCAGGGTGGCACATTGTTTTGAATGATTGAGTTTTCTAAATATCTAAAGGGGGCTAGGATCTTCTATACTATAGGTATTTTACTTATATTAAATTTCAATTTTTATATTTAAAAAATGATATAAACTATCGAAAAGAGCTATAGTTAGAACTGCTTTAAAATGATATTGCTTATACCTATTCATATTTGATTTCTACTTGTTGGAAATGCTATCTAGATCATAAACAAAAGTTTTACAAAAACATTTAATCAACAGAAATACTTGGAACATAATAACTTAAAACAAATTGTAAACTGTTAGATTTCCATTAAATTAAACTAAGGACCTGGGGAGGTCCTTACACATACATTTAATTACCAATAGAATGTAACATTTAACATGTAACATTGGAGAATGCAATTTAATAAACAAGTTTATTTCATTATATATCTATAAGAGGGCCTTTGTCATACAAAATAGGACAACATAAAGACAACAATAATCAACAAGTCAACATGCATGTAATGGTAAATACTTATTGGTAATCAGTTGTCTTTCAATTCAGACAGTATGTCCAATACATTATACAAAATGTCTAATAATCACAGACAATTTTCTCAAAATTAATATACATGAACTTTCATTAACATCAAAAATAAATATGGAGGATCATTCTTCGATGGAACTGTTAGCAGTGCTCGAACCAGTTGTAGTTGGGTTATTTGGCTGAATGTTTTGTTGATTTGCTTGATTGTTTTCCTCTTCTTCAACTTCGATATACAAACATAAAAATAAAGTGTACTGAGTGTATCTACATTATTAGGAATAATGAAAATTAAAATAAATAATATACATGAATATAAATTGAAATTTGATGTATGAGAGCAATGATTGCATCCTGAGTGTCACACATTCTTTCAAAACCATGCATCATGCCATCTATCAACAATCTTTATGTTGGCTTCACTCCATACTTTGTTTCCTGCAAGTTTTATACCCTGTAAGAAATCATTCATTTAACATTTATGTTTTTTGTTTTTCTATTACTTATAAAATGATAGAAGTAAAACAACATAGATACTTACAAAATCCATAATTAATTTTTGATACCTCGACATATACTCACAACCCTTGTTTAACCCAATTTCAATCAATTCTTCCAATGGATCCTCTTTGTATGTTAACACTTGTATCAAGACATCCAAAGATGGTAAGATAAAAAAAAATTGAATATAAAGATCACAACTGCTATGAAATATTAATTTGATATAAAGAAGTCACAAATACTCACAAAAATTGCTATCAACTCCTTTTTTCCTTGTCATCATGTCTTATGTGTTGAATGAGTTCCATTTTGTTTTCTTTTATGCAAAAAAACAATTGAAAATTAATATTTAATGTTTAATTAATTAATGATATGTACATAATCCAAAAAATCAATGATTTCATACATTTGAAGCACGTTGTTGTTGAGATGGATCCTCCTATGATGCGATTATGTCCATTTCCTTGACCATCTCCTTATACACTTTTTTGGACACCCCTATTGGCACATTTTGCATATCACCTTGTTCATCCTTTGGGATTTTCATAATCTTCTTGGAAGTGTAAAATGACATTAAACTACTCTTTTTAATATGAAAATTAAATATAGCATAATTAAAATTATTAAAGGAAAGGACGCTTTTGTAGTAGTTATAAATACATATTCTACATAAACATGTTTAGGAATATTACTTTTTGAATGATAATTTTTTTCTTTTTTATGTTTTTTCTATTGCAAGTTTGACAGGTATCGTTGACCATTGCTCTGGAAATTCCTCTTTTATTTTACATATGACTGGGTCCTTCGAATCATTTGATTGATTTATGTATTGTAAGTGAAAAACATGTCTATACGTTATGTCCACTATATCCCTCATAGTATTATATAATTATTTCCCCTTTCTATTAACTTCAAGCAGCACTCTGAATGAGCTAAGGTCCAATTCATCATCATTTGCATCATCCATAATTTTTTTTCTTATGATGACATTCACTTCTATTGGTGTCAATCCTTGCATAACATTTAACATATGTGAATTAAATTATTTGAAACATACTAGTGAATATCCTTAAGTACAGTATTACTCAAATTTGAAAAAATAATTCATACTGAATTTTTTTTATTCACCTGATACATCCCACTACAGCTTTTCCATCAATGTTTTACACTCTTCTAGACTTAGATTGGTAAGAATCTTATTGATATTCCTCATTTTTTGGATTTGCATGTCACACGTAAACCAAGTTAAATTTACAAATAATTCAAACAAATTAATTTAAATACAAAAATTAAGAAGCACTTTCATTTTTCATAATTATGGATGTGCCCCCATTATGTTGACTAAAATTGTTGTTCATTGAACTCATACCATGCATTTTATATCAACAAACAACCTGAACCATTAAGTACATAAGTTATCAATATATTACATAAATAAATTACATGAGAACTTCAAAATATAAAACAAGTAGCTATCAGTGCACTTAACCACATAAAATGCCCCAATGCATTTCTATACACTCACTTACCAGTAATTATATCAACAAAGACGTACCATGCACATATGAATAAATTATTTAACGTTTTTGGAAGAAAAAAAAAATGATGTGTTCCTGCCATTAGTAGTGTGATATTCGTATAAGCGCACCAGTATGCTACTATGATACTATGGCACCAAGAATCGAGAAATGAATTTTAGCATTTTTAAAAATAAATATATTCTCATGCATATCATCTTCAAAGTGCTAGCTGTACAGATGCACCAGTGCATTCATGTTACATCCACGCACCGAAAATGATGCATGCATTTTTTATTGGAAAAAAAACTTGGTAGGGCCGACATGGTTATGGATTCAACCCACAATGTGGCCCCAGCTCACTCTACGATTTGTATATATATAATCAAAAAATCGTCAAATATAGAATCCCTAAATGGAAAAATCATAATTGTGTAACGATAGAGGGATTTAAACCCTAATGTAAAATTTTGCAACCACATAAAATGAAAAGAAACAACAAGAAAATAAGGGTTTCAACATTGAAGGTAACTATGATTTTTTTCTTCTTTTCTAAATATAGTTGAAAGCTAAATAGGATAATAAGATCAATAGTAATATTTTACATACTTGAATTTCTACTATGCAGGGTTTTATTTCATTCACCATACTTAACAGACTTTGATCCTCAGACTAATCCAGTCATTTCAAACTCCTTCCACGTAAGTCTCTCCCAAAAGCCTCCCTTAAAAATTTCAATGAAAGAATCAAATAATGTTTATGTTTTTTCCTTTTAAAAATATTATAGAATTAGTCTTTGATTTTAAAATTTCCGCCCTTTTTTCGGTTTGGGGAAAAAATAACTTGTGTGATTTTTTTAAATTTTGATTTTCGACATTTCTAGTGGGTTTGTTTTTTGATGCACCGATGCGTATATACACTAACCACACCAAGTGGTTATTATTTCAATGTTGCACTGTATAAACAAGAAATAAAAATTTAAAAAAAATAAAACTCGTGCAATGGTGCATGTTGAATTCAAATGCGCTGGTGTGCATGTATTTATATAATGCACCGGTGTGAATTATTTCGTAAAAATGCATTGATAAATATCTGCTATCAAATGTAGCAGAAATTTTATTATGTAAGGGATTTTGAAAATGTTGATATAGGGTGCATTTGATGTGAAGATGCTATAGTGTGTTACACAAAAGGTGAAGCACCAGTGCGTGTTAAATAAATTAAGCGCACTGGTTTACTTTTAAAATCATGTGGTTTTCCCTGTCAACATAAAATTATATATTCATCTCAGATGTTCTCTTAGTATTCAACCACACCAATTACAATATTTCATAGTATATATATGATGTTTAAAGTCACGTTGTTCTTACAAAATGGTTTCCAAAATATATTGGAAGTTAGATTGTGATATAGTTCTTAAAACTATTTTAGCACTATAGAGACATATATGGACTTGTTTGACTACACAGGATGATTCCAAAAGACTGAACACCTAGAGAAGTCGCTCACACAAACAAATCACAGATAAACACACTGATGTTTGCACCTTGTTTAAACCCTCGAAAAGGGAACCACTCCACGGCCCCATCCAAATAGCTACTTGAGGCATTTTATTATGCAAAATAAATAAAGTTACATATGAGCTTCTCATAATCAATCAACTTGCAAGTGACCCTTCATGCTCTTTGAATAGATATCATGGAACAATCAGGTGTGAAGCCACAGATCAAATGTAGTTATGATCTAAGATAAGTTGAACCGTCGGATCACTCTATGTCTAGAACATATTGTGACTGTCGTATTAGATATTTACAAATGCATACTAATGCATACTAAAGAAACACACTTTTCCTAAGGTATATATTATAACAAGTTTATCTTAACTAACTCCTAAGTGTCTAATAAAACAAAATTTGAACCCAAAATCTGACGAGAAAATCTAACGAATTCCGACGAAATTGGTCGTGTCATCAGATTTCACCTTTATAATTACAAATTTTTCTTAATTTTTTTTAAATTTACCTATGTCCTTTTTGAATTTCCAACGGTCGTCAAATATATGACGTATATCATCGAATATCTGATGAATGTCGTTGGATTTATTATGTATAGATTATAATGGTAACTATGATAACTTCGTCGGATATCTGACGAACATTAATTTTTAGAAACTATAAATTATAGAAACATTCTGACATGTTTGCTATATAAGCGACGGTTTGCCGAAATTATAATCTTCGCACGGACTGTTTTCCGTACTAAAATACAAAATTATTTCAATTGTTACTGTGATTAAAAATAGTGAAGTGTGGAGCTTTATTTTTTAAGATCGATAATCATTAATCAAGCTCTATATCAGAAAATGTCACATAACAATATTCCTTGTCCAGATGAACAAAATCGACAATTGCTTGTTAAATTGTGGGATGAACTAAAAAGAAATGGTGATGGGAAATGTTATTGCCCATGTAGTCAATGCAAGGGATTTAGAAGGAGAAGAATAAATATCACAATAGCCATAAGACATTGCAGGGAACATTGACACGCCGAGGGGGGGGCATTATATCTTCCATTGGTAATTTTTTCATTATATATGTCTTTATATTGATCGTTTTTGTAAATGTATCTATAATTTTAATATTTTTTATACTAACTAATATCTATTGACGGTTTCATGCAGTTATAAAGGAAATAACTCCTACACATATCGCCTGGAGGATGTGCTTTCAGAACAAGTACTTGAGGAACATGGAGCTATGAATAATGGAGAACAAGTTAATGATCACATTGAAGAAGATGATCATACTGATAACATAGTTTAAGATGATGGTACAAATACATTGATCCATGATACATTTAATGTTAGAATGGATGATGATGATGATGATGATGTTCATGATTTACCTCTTCTTGAGAAGGCATACAAACCCCTTTATGATGGCTCCAACATAAATCTTCTCTATGTTATATTGTTGATAATGAACTTGAAGATTAGGAATGGTCTTTCAAACACATCAGTCACACAAATGTTAAGTTATGTAATATATTCCATCACATATATATGATCGCGATAAAGGTTACCTTTGTTCCTCTAATAATTTTATTGTTAATTTATAAGTAAAATCAGTGTAGATGAAATATGTTTCATTAATATTATTTATATATTATATTAACTAGTTTTTTATTTTAATTTTTTGTAGCTTGATAGCTGAATTTTTTGTTACCACGGTCAAATATTTTACCTCGCACATCTAGAGATTTATCTTTCATCATGAAAGAAATTGGAAGGCAGTATGAACCAATTGATGCATGCCTTGATGACCATGTTATATATTATAATCATCATGAATTTGAAACAGATTGTCTGGAATGTCATATCAATACATATCGAACAAATCAAGTAATAAAAAAGGTGCCTCACAAGGTTCTTCGTTATATTCCCATTATTCCACGTTTGCAACAACTGTTTAGGTGCAAAAACATAGCTCAATTTATGGATTACCATGCACAGGACATAAGTCAAGATGACATTATTCGAATTCTTGCAGATGCTTCTACATTTAGAGATATGGAGGGAAAATGGCCACACTTTAAAGAAGAACCTTGTAATGTTAGGATTTCTTTGGAAACAGATGGTGTCAATACTTTTGTAGAGATGAGATCTATTAAATTGGCGTGTCCTATGTTTTTTATCACCAATAACATTCCTCCATGGTTGTCAATAAAGAGGGAGCACATAATGTTGGCAATCATATTTTAGGTATGTGTCTACAACAATTTTTTTTTAATCTAGTGGCATCTCATTTGTCATATTTTGTTGCATAATGTCATATATATATATTTTATTTTTCTCTTGTGTATTATTTATATATCTAAATGGTTGTAATAATTATATATTTTATACGTTCAAATCAATCAGCTAAGTACCAAGTTAAATATATGAATGTATATATTGAACCTATTATTGACGAGCTACTAAAGCTATTGAATCGCATCACTATGTATGATGTATATAGACCAATATGAAAAAGGAAATTTCAATTCCATGCAATGCTTTTATGGATAGTACACGATGCCTCGAGGTTAACCCATTTTTTGCGGTTTGTAATTATAAGTTCCACTTTAAGTGTATTTAATTTTATGAACTAGTTGATATATTATGCACGCATATTTTTTTAAATAATCCATTCATTTTATATAATTATAATTGACATAGTTAATACATCTCTTTATGTAGGTATTCAAACAAAGGGAAAATTTGCATGTCTAGTTTGTGGTCCTAAGATCAAATCTCATTGTTCAAAAAGTTTAGCAAATGAGGTGTTTTATGAGTATAGGCACTTCCTCACTAAGAATCATATGTATCGAACTACTGAAAAACATATATTCAATGGGAAGCAAGAGATTGCATTAAAACTGTAGAGAATGACACCTCACCTATGGAAGTTGCAATATAATAGAAATCGTCAAGGTACGTACAGATCAAATTGTCTATCTATCATCGTATATGAAATGTTATGAATTTTTTTTATTGTGTGTTTTTTACTGTAATTGACATTGATTTCTGTAATTTCTTTATAAACTAAGGTTCATGATGGCCGTCGTGATCATGAAGGAATTAATGGGCTTCCACGAGGAATGAAAATTTATCCTAAACAATTCAGTAGGTTTCCCTACTATGAGCACCTTCAAATTTCTCATTTTTTTGATACAATGCATATCAGAAAGAATTTGACTGAAACATTATGGCGAATATTGGATGGAGGGAGTTACACAGGAAAAATTGTCAAAATTTGCAATGACATTCAGGAAGCCAACCACGCAATGAAATACGTCATTCAGTTACATAGCAACAGAGACCAAATGAATATAAACTCACTTCCATGGTTTTTAACTGAGAAGCAAAGTAATGTTGTAAAAGAAGTCATGCGAAAAATTAAATTTCCCACCAGACTTTGTTCGAACATGAAGAATATCATAACAAAGAAATGTAATTTTGCGAGGGTGAAAACACATGATTGGCATATCTTCATCAAGGTAATTATTATGGTATGTATATTGCTATATTTTTTTATTCTAGTGCATATTGTTGGTATTTTTTATGTACATTTTGTAAAAAAAAATGAAACGATTTTTATATTGTTACAGTATGTTCTACCTCTATCTTTCTCGGACAACTTTGACAACAATGTCAAAAAGTTATATATAATCTTGGAAAATACATGAGGTAAGTAGCGATATTTTGCATGCATAAAGTGTTTGTTTAATTCATTATAGAACTTATATTTGACATTTGTTTTACTAATTTTATGTAATATAATGTTTATTTTTGTTAAATCTCATGATTGGTTTGCATTACTTGTAGATGGTTTTCATCTAAAGAAATCCATGAAGAAGATATAAAGTATTGGAGGATAGAAATTCCTCTCATGTGTGAAATGCAGAAGTATCTACCTTCGGAATTTTTCAATGCACAAGAACACTACCTCATACACCAAGCTGAGGAGATTGAATTGTGTGGACCTGTACACTCAAGGTCCATGTTGATGGTTGAGAGGCACTTGATATTTTTGAAGGGTTTGGTTAGACTCAACAAGCACGTCTTGAGGGTTATATGGTGGAGGGATATATGGTATACCAGAACATGATGTATATTAGTGAATATCTTCCTAAATTAGCATCAAAGCTCAATTTAGGTCGCATTTGTGATCCAGACTCCAATAACAATTTCGAAGGGGAATGGTTGATAGAGGAAGGTGAAAGGTAATTACTAGCTAGTGGATATTAATTATAGTAAATTTGACTGTTGATTTTTATGTATATATCATACTTATTTCATTTTTAATATTCAATATGCATCAATTAAAAGTGTATACTATGTTAAGTGAATATACATTTGTACTGAATTTTAATTTTATTTTCGTCAAGCAGTTGGTTGAGAGTGGGATGCACTTTGACATTTATACATTGCAAACAATCTTGATTGGATGAAGGTATGGATTGAACGATGTGAACAATATGGTCATGGAATATAATGGGAAGGTGTGGCTTCATTAGCTAAAGCATCTCATCGCAATGGAGATACCAATCTTACACAAAGGGAAATTGATTTAGCATATGGTTTAAAAGATAAGCAGGAAAGCATATTAATTAGCCATACTATTTATTATTTTTGCAAATATATTGATATACACATTGAGTTTTTTCCCTGCAGAGCATAAACATGCACTTAATCACCAATTCATGATGTAATATTTACGTGTATTGCTTGTTGTAGGTAAAAACCATAACTCTATGTGGTGCAATGGCTGTAAATTTCGCATAAAAAAGTTGGATGAAACGAAGAAAACATCAGATTGTGGTATAAATGCAGTCTTTGAGGTGACCAATGTTTCCTCTAGAAGTGACAGACATCCAAAATTCTTAGAAAATCGATACTAATTGGGTATTTGGAAGGTATTATTCAGGGTGACTTTACCTCCTTCAAAGTAGTTATGTTCATTTTCAAATGGTACAGGTTACGATTGAATCAACGTGATCCCAATAAAACTATTATTGAACATGATAATGGATTTACCATGGTTAATAAAAGGTTGTTTGAGCCAGGAGCAGAGTCCTATGTTCTTCCAAGCCAATGTGAATAGGTATTTTACTCTGAGGTTCTAGGTAGAGGGGGTTGGTAATTTGTTGTGAGACACGATCCAAGGGGAAGGCCGGTAAAGTATAATGTAGAGGAAGATAATGAAGAGGGTCTTGAAGAAGAAGATGATGATGAAGATGATCAACATGAGTTAGATGATCATGTTTCAAAGGAATATGTCAAAGAATTAGTTGAATCAGATGATGTAGCAGACAATGTACATGAAGATGATATCGACGATGACATGATGATCGAAATTGACATCGATGGCAATGATGATATGGCCAATCCTTACAATGTTGAATTTGGATTGGATGGTACAAATGATGACTTGGATGAAGAAGACGATGAAGTCCATCGAAGTGTATGAGGTATGCCTTAATATATATACTCTATATATTTTGAATTAATATTGTGATAGAATTATTAACTTGTATAGGTACATATAAATTAATTGTTTTTAAAGTTTTTTTTGCCATTTTCTTATATGTTGGCATATGTTATAAGAGATATTGCTTCTTAAGTATGACAAAAAAACACAATAAATTATTTGTTTGTACATATATTTTTTTAGGTTATGGGGAATTGAGAGTGAAGTGAGAGGGGGGGGGGTCAGATGAGCTTCCACCTTCATGTGATTGCCCCTATTTAGTATAGAATATTAAATTATTCTCGAAACAAGGAGAAGCTCGGTAATGCAATGCAAAATTATCATGCTTACCCAAAAGGCGTGCTTGCTCACGTACTAGACCACACATATTATAACTATCATGTGATTAAACAAGGTTGGCATGGTTAGACTAGATGTCAACGTTGAAAGTTAGGGGCCAACGTTGAAAGTTTTTCAATTTGTGCTTTTATGGAATGGAATTTGGCATGGTTAGACTAGTTACATGCATTGACAGTGTGAGAGCATTTCCATACTCAAACATGAATGACACAAACAATTCAACAATAAAAAATCAAATGTATAGAATAATAAATGTACTACACTGGGCCAATTTTGAATTTTTTCAATTTTTGCTTGTATGGATTGAAATTTGGCATGGTTAGACTAAACGCATGCATTGATGGTTTGGGAGGGTTCCATAATCAATCATAACTCATGCAAAGAAGTCTCCAATCAAATAACAAACCTATAGATTAATCAATGTACTAAATGGCACCAATGTTGAAATTTTTTCAAGTTGTGCTTGTATGGATTGAAATTTTGCTTGGTTAGACTAGAAACATCTATTTATGGTTTGGGAGGGTTTCTAGACTCAAACATGACTCACAAACTACATTTTTTAGGAAAAACCATGAATTAACTACAACTACCATATCTATAGTGCACAATCAAATACTATAGAACTAAAAATATCCCTTAAGCTTGTTAAATGGTTGTGTAAGAATATCCATGTGTTCTTAGGTGTTGGTTATAAGTATGTTGTGGCCTCTAGGATTGACTACATGTTGATGTATGGACCTTAACCTTGATAAGTAGTTCATATTGACCTTTTATTAATTTAGTATAGACCAACTTCCCCATAGACTATCGCTCTCATGTGGGGATCATGATTGTGCAATTTTATTTATTATAGGAATCCAACCACACAATGTGCACCAATATCAACATCATATTACACACAAAAATGAGATAGAATAGTTCATTCATGAATTATTGGAAACATGTGTGGTCCATATAACTAGTGCCACATCAACGTCGACATCATCATCAACATCGACATCATCAATGTCATCATCATCATCATCATTGAGTATTGACACTAACATCGATGATGATGATGATGATATGGCCATTAATCCTTTCAATGAAATGCTCTATAAGGTAATGCAAAATTATGCTTATTTCACCTTCATTATTATATGATATTGAATAACCCAAAAATAAGGTGTTCCTCCTCATGGTACTTTCTTTACGATATAAGACATGGGATTTATTGCTTGAACATATCTAGGGCCACATGAATTATACCTACTGTTGAAAACCACCTAATTGTTAGTTTTTCAAAATTTACTTTAATCTGATCTAGGATCTTAACTGAGAGAACAACATGTACAACATATCTACAGCATATCAATCATGGACACAATAATGCAAGCACACAAGAGACACAGAGTTTACTTGGGGAAAACCATAAAGGTTAAAAACCCCAATAACTTCCTCAGAGATAGATAGAGCAATGATACAACCCAAGCATAAGAGATAGACATCTCCTAGCATCAGCTTCTCCTCCTCCACAAGTGCGCCACTCTCCAAAGAGTGTGTGATAGAATAGAATGATGAAATAGAGTGCCTCCCGCACTCTATTTATACTTGACTTGACTTGCCTAATAACCTTTACTAGGTCGGCCTCAACTTAACCACATAACACAATGATGACTGGGTCTACACCCAATAGGGTGGTCTAATAACCCTTTGACCCACATGACTTATACAGGGCCGACCCCAACAAGGTCGTCTAATAACTCATCAAGTATAAGTTATGACACTTACAATATAAATGATGACACTTCCGTATAGAGGAATAATACCATCTCTATAGGAATACAATATACATATATGAAATACATTCCAAAGTTACATATACATAAACACTCCCTCTTAACTAGGAAGGTATTTCTTGACACAGGTCTTCTAGCACAAGTCTTCTTCTTTGGATAATCATCACTGGATCATTGTCATCATCACTGCTGCTGCTATCTCAATCAATATCTGATCTACTCGTCATAGGAAGTTCAATAGAGCCAGTCCTTTTTCATACTGGATGTAGGTCCACCACCTGTAGGTCTTCATCATCACTGGCCATATTGTGGAATCCTCGGGACTTATTACATGCGTCAGAAAACCTGGCTGCAGCATCCCAGGCTATTACGAGCACACAGCTCTACCTGTCGGATCTCCCAGGAGCACATTACATGTGACCCATCACAAAACCTGGCTGAAGCATCCCAGGATGTTACAAGCACACAGCTCTACTTGTCGGATCTCCCAGGAGCACATTACATGTGATCTCATAATAAAACCTGGCTGAAGCATCCCAAGCTGTTACGAGCACACAGCTCTACCTGTCGGATCTCCCAGGAGCATATTACATGTGGTCCACCACAAAACCTGGCTGAAGCATCCCAGGTTGTTATGAGCACACAGATCTACTTGTCGGATCTCCCAGGAGCATATTACATGTGGTCATGGCAAAACCTTGCAAGAGCATCCCAGGCTGTTACGAGCACACAGCTCTACCTGTCGGATCTCTCAAGGACACATTACATGCCATAGGACAAAACCTCGCAAGAGAATTTTCCAGATCTCCCAGGTAGCTATTATATGCCAGCTACAAAACCTAGCAAGAGCATCTGCAAATATCCCAAGGCGCTATTATATGTCCTCCCAGAGCAATGCCTCGAAAGAGCATCTGAGGCCTTTTTCATCCTGTCCAGATCTCCGAGGTCTAATTACATGCTCATCTGCACAACCTTTCCACGGCCACAGAGTATCCACCTGATACTCACCATACATCATTCTGATGTACACATGATCATACTGATCATCATCACTACATCGTCCTTATGCATGTCATCTGGAGCAACATCCTGAAGCACATCATCCATGATCATCTTGATCATACAATGCATCCACATGATGCATACCAAGTATATACGTGATACATATCATCATATACATTGTATCTACCTGATACATGCATAGATACATGATCCACATAATGTATCCATCAACATACATGATCTACCTGATCATACAACGTATCCACCTGATACACATACAGATACATGGTCCAAGCATCCAACATGATGCATACATACATAAATGATCCAACTCATCATATCCAACATCCAACATGATGCATACATACATAAATGATCCAACTGATCATACAGAGCAGAAACTAGAACATCATCATGATGCTCATCATCCAACGCTTATATCCATAGCCATGTGAAGGATCTTCCTTCCACCATGCTTGGAATGGCTTCATCAAATGTCTCCATCACTCCTTCCTCAAAGTGTTGTCAATCTGAAGAACACCAAGCCTCTCTCTGAAGTACTCGAACTTTACTCTGGCTAGTGGCTTCGTCAACACATCTGCAATCTGCTCATCCGTCACAACATACAAGAGCTTCACTGCTCCCCTCTACACCATATCCCTGATATAGTGATATTTGATCTCTATGTGTTTCGACCTATCCTAGAACATCGGGTTCTCAGACAGCTTCACACAACTCTGGTTGTCACAAAATATACCAGTAGACTCCAGCAGTAGATCAAATAACTCAGACAGTAGCTTCCTCAGCCACACTATCTCACAACTAGCTGAACAAGTTGCAACATACTCTGCTTCGGCTGTACTCAGTGCTACGCAGGACTGCTTCCTACTAAACAAAGAGATCACACCTGATCCCATACTGAAGCAACACCCAGAAGTGCTCTTCCTATCTGCAACACTACCTTCCCAATCTAAATCAACATAACCCTCTAGGTTAAACTTTTGATTCGCATCATACTTGAGCCCATAATCAACTATACCCTTCAGGTACCTCATAATATGCTTTACAGCAACCAGGTGAACACTCCTTGGATCCGTCAGGAACTAGCTCAATGTGTTCACCGCAAAGCAAATATCTGGTCTTGTGTTTTTCAAGTACATCGAGGACCCAATCATCTGACGATACATAGTGACATCAACCGGCTCAGATGAAGCATCACACAGAAGCTTCAGGTTTGATGCCATAGGTGTGGCCATGGCCTTGCATTCCATCATCCCGAACCTCTTCAGGATCTTTACTACATACTTCCCTTGTCCAAGGAAGATTCCATCTGCACTTTGCCACACCTCCATACCTAGAAAATAGTGCATCATCCCCAAGTCCTTTATCTCAAACTTGGAAGCAAGCTTCCTCTTTGTATCGACAATCAATCTATCCTCACCTGTTACAAACAAATCATCTACATACAAGAGTAGTATCATGGGACTGCCTTCTTCAACATTGTAGTAAAGGTTGGAATCCGCTTTACTCTTGGTAAAGCCCAAACTAGATAGGAAGCCATCTATCCTGCCATACCAAGTTCTACACATATATGACTTCCCGTCATGTGTCTCAAAACCAAGTGGCTGCTCCCCATACACTTCCTCTTCGACTACACCATTCAAGAAGGCTGTCTTGAAATCCATCTGGTGTATCTTCCATTTCATCACTGCAGCCAGAGCAAGTACTGATCTGATGGAAGTGTGCCTGGCTATTGGTGTAGAAGTCTCTTCATACTCAATCCCTTTTTATGGGAGAAGCCACGAGCTACAAACCTCATTTTGTATTTCTCCATGCTACCATCTACAGCATGCTTGATCTTATAGGTCCACTTGGAAGTCTTAGCAGACTTCCCTTCAGGTCTTGGGACTGCATCCCAAACATCATTCTTCATGATTGACTTTACTCCTCGATCATGGCATTCTTCCCGAATCTTGGGAACTTCAATATATTCAATATCTTCAATAGATAACTTTGTTGCTGAAACAAATGTTGTAGTCCTTCTTTTGTAGGTGCTCATATACGATATTTCCTACAAAACAAGTTAAATTGCATGATTATCTCATAGTTTTCAGAACAAATTCGTACACATAAAGAAATATCTCATACAGTCATGCAATTATCTTAGCCAATTCTTCAATACAACATTTATCCATATCCCATCACTTTCTAGATGCCTTCCAATCTCTACCAGAACATTGTTAAGAGTGTGCACAACTCCCAACATGTCAGCAAAGAGGTTTCTTTCTAGATAAGTAGCAATGGAATGTTGTATAGTGCCATAGGCCACTTACCAATGTATATTAGTAGTATACTGTTCATCAATGCAACTATTCTAATATGCACAATACACAACCTAATTCTAGGAACATCAATATTAGTATTATTTAAACAATCAAATATGCAAGAAATGATAATTCAAATACTTATATTTGTTTGTTTGTTGGGTTGAATCCCTCTCAGTCTTTGCTTCCTTTCTGTAACTCCATTCTGATGTGGATTGTGAGAAGTGGTCAACTCCCTCTGAATATTTGCATCCTTGCAGAAACTACTGAGTGTGCTCCCTCTTGATCTTTGCTTCCTGGATTACCTGTCCTTGAACTGATATCCATCCTTAATCACTATGCATGCTTATTAGTATCATCATTGTGTTATCCTCAAGGTCTCATACATAATCATACATTTATTAGTATAATCTTAATACTATCAAAACACAATAATCTTAAACATGTATAGTCATGATCATTTCAAAGACAGATAATAAACATTAGTATTCAAGGTTTTAGGGAAGACTTCTTTTACCCATGCATATTCTTATTTGATCATAGGACTCTTCTGGTTAGTCAAAACATCAATCAAGATAAGAGACATAATATGCATAAACCCTTGATTACTTACATTTCTAACTTTATGAATAAACATAACCAATCATACCAAGTATACTTATATAAGGGATCCCAACACAAGGTAAGATTCTCACTTGATATAGGAAAAACATACCTGGATTACTATGTTAGCTAGTTATGTCTAACATACCCGCATGATGTCTTCTGGTTCTCTTCAATGACTTGTGCTAGTAACCTGCATGTCTCATAAGTTAACCATTGTAGAACCAAGTTATACATACCTCGTAAGTAGATCTTCTATGTGATCCATGACAATGGATGAATCTTTGTCTTCCTGTCACCATGATCATATGTTCTTGAAGTAGAAGATCATTTGTCTTTCTTGGTGTACCTTTCATGTTAGCGAACAACATAAACCTCATACAACATCACAATGCATTAGTACAATCATAAGTGTCAAAACCTTAATCAATGAATATCTTCTATCATGTATTCATAATTTTATTAAGTTGATACGACAAGTCTAGTAATTTAATCAAGATTGTATTAACCATAATGATATGAAGACAAACATATCATAAACTTAACCATGAACATAATTCGAAACATACCTATAAGTCATACCTGTCGAGATTGCTTGTAATCTTCTTATGTAAGGCCTTAGCCTCATCTCCCTCTGAAACAGTAACTTCTTCACTTATGCAGGTGACCAATCCATTCTCTTCTAGGATTAACCCAATCCACTTGATTTGCAGAAATTGGATCTGGTGCCGGATTAGGGTTTGTCAGAGAAACCCTAAAAATTCAAACTTCTAAAAGGATAGAAATACGCGCCTTGATGAGCTGATCAACCTCGTATACTCAGAATTTGAAAACTGCAAAGTTTCACCCCTCAAATTTGCCTTTGAAACTTCTAGATTCAGTGGACAGGACCCCGAACTAGGGTTTGATAAAGCCCACCCTTCTTCCCAACCAAAAGGTTCGATCCAAATCTCTAAGCTTCTACTTTTCTGAGGAGCTTCTGGCCATGGTCACACATTTCAAAAATTCCCATTTTTGCAGAAGCCCTAATTTTTCACTTTTCCGATCAAAGTCCCGAACTAGGGTCTAATCAAGCCCGACCTTCTTCCCAACCAAAAAATCTGATCTTGGTCTCTAAATTTTGATTTTTATGAGTAGCATCCAGCCGTGGTGTCTGATTACAAGAATTCCAACTTTCTCCGAAACCCTAAATTCCCGAAGCTAGGAATGAGGGTGCTAAAAAATAATTCTGTTTTGACAGAAATATGCACCTGATTGTTTCTGGTGTATATCCGAAATTACGACTCCACAGGGTCTAAAACTTCTACCTGTGGTATCCTGACCTGTCATATTTCCAACCCCATAGGTATGACCTCAATTCAATTCTCTGATATAGAGTTATGCCAAGTGTCGCAACGTGACCTGTTTATGCGATAAAACAGGAGAGTGAACTTGTATGGCATGCCACGTGTCACTGATTCAGTTTCGGCCTCTGAAAACGTTACCTGAGATAGTACCTTCCGTGAAATACCTGTCACTTTTTACTAAATTTCATTTGGAGCTTCCTATCCCAAGTTATGACCTTGTTTCCTAGGTCACCTGTTTATGACTCAGATCTGGAAGAGGCAGAAACCCTAGATTGTACGAATCATAAAACACAAAGTACAACGAATTAGATGTTGTCATTTGGACACATGGTACATGTGTATCTTATATTCAACCTATAAATGTTTTAGATCCATCAACGTCGTCAAAATGGATTTATAGCGAAAGTGCTACGATGACTAGTTTTTGCTATATCAATCCCTAGCATCGTAAGTGCAACAAGTGTCATACATGACATACCATGCCTTCTTTCAGGCTAGCTCTGATACCATGTTAGTTTTTCAGAATTTACTTCAATATGATCTAGGATCTTAACTGAGAGAAAAACATGTACAACATATCTACAGCACATCAATCATGGACACAATAATGCAAGCACACAAGAGACACAGAATTTACTTGGGGAAAACCATAAAGGTGAAATACCCCAATAAATTCCTCAGAGATAGATAGAGAAATGATACAACCCAAGCATAAGAGATAGACATCTCCTAGTAGTAGTTTCTCCTCCTCCACAAGTGCGCCACTCTCCAAAGAGTCTGTGAGAGAATAGAATGATGAAATAGAGTGCCTCTCGCACTCTATTTATACTTGACTTGACTTGCCTAATAACCTTTACTAGGTCGGCCTCAACTTAACCAAATAACACAATGTTGACTGGGCCGACACCCAATAGGGTGGTCTAATAACCCTTTGACCCACATGACTTATACAGGGCCGACCCCAACAAGGTGGTCTAATAACCCATCAAGTATAAGTTATGACACTTACAATATAAATGTTGACACTTCCGTATATAGGAATAATACCATCTCTATAGGAATACAATATACATATATGAAATACATTCCAAAGTTACATATACATCAACACTAATGCCATACATATACCCACGTAGAGGCCATGTGTGCTAGTTTGAGGTGTCTTATTTGCCTTAGGATATTTTCCAATGCCCTAGGAGATGTACATATTTCTAAAAACCACATAATGGCACAAAAATCATCAACCATAGGCCAATGATACCCCCAAAATGTTTCCTATTATTGGTGGAGAAAACCTTCTTAGCCATACATGGTTAGATGATTCCTTTAGTGCTTGAGTTGCAAGTCTCCTACATTACCATGTCCAAGACCTTAAGACCACACAACCTAGACACATAGCACCATGGATACCCATGGAAATTCACGTGTGTTTCTTTGAGGAATTATGCATGGCTATAGATACCTCAATTGTTTCTTTAGAGCCAAAGGCATGGTATTCATCCCTATAATGCCATTTCAAAGGCCCTAATATACCTTCATAATTCTCAAAGCTTCCTGATGGTACCAACATACTAAATCATAGGCCAATGATACCCTCAATAAGCCATGGGTAGTTTGTGGGGGAGGGATTCTTAAAGTTCAAATTAAAGTCCAAAAGTGTACCTTTGAAGGAGAAACCCTTCTCAAGTCATGATCCTCCATCAAGGCCATTAGAATTAGGGTACCCCATGGAAACATATTAGAAATTTTAGGGATGGAACTACCACTATGATGATATATTTGTTGCTATCTCTTGGGAGGGCCATTATAAAATTCATGGAAAGGTTGTCCTAGATAGTGGCAGATATCAAAAGTGGTTGCAATTCCCCAAGGTTCCTTACTTCACTAAACTCACTCATGAGGTGAATAACCATGAGATAATGGAGAAGGAGGGATATAAACCCAATCTAAAGGAAGAAACAAAGAATACAATCAATATCATAGAATTAAAGATAAGTTAATAACAAAGGAGCTAAGCCATGTAGATGGAGCTAACACCTTCTTATCGATTGGAGCCTTAATCTTATGGGATATAAATCTAGGGTATGATAATGGAGAAATGAGATTCATGAGTATTGAGATCAGTGTTGTGCCTTGGTCAAAACACAAATTGGTTATTGTATCTTTAATGTTCCATGATGATCTTGATGCTAGTGTTGGCGCAAGAGTTGAAGACATGGAGTTTAAGGAGTCACACCCTATGTAGTGTTTTCAAATAAAAGCACAAATCATAAGAAATATAAGTGAGATTTTTTTGTCTAAAAATTGCATAGAGGTAGTTTTGAAAGGAATCCTATAAGATCAAGAAAAATATTTTATACAACGAAGTTGTGCCAAAATTTAGAAGATAACTAGAGATAAAAGGAAAAAATAATAGTTTCCCATTTCCCATTTTATTAATATATAATTATTTTAAATTAAAAAAAAAGCATTTCATTAACATTAATTGGAGCCATGATTTCACTAAGTAGCTCAAGCTTATTTATAGATATGTAAAATTTGGGGTTTAATTATAACCTATTTAAGGTTTGCTTGTGGTGCCATTTTGATTGCACTACACCCACAAGCCACCAAAGACCCCCTCAATTGTGGCTCAGACCCAAAAAGGAGGACCAAGTGTAGAGAAACCCCATGCCCAAAGGAGACCTAGATCATGCACGTCTGAAGGATATCGAGACAACGTGCCCATAAGAGACCCATAGACTTCTTCTCCTATAGGAGATCGATACCATTGAAGAGGAGGCCGAGATGTCTTCGATAATTTTGAACATCAACCCAAACACCTAATCTAAAAAAAGTATTTCTCTACGGATCGTATTGAACACATTTATTTTGAGTGTTGAACTATTGACCAGTTGCATGAAGAAATTCTTCCAATTTGGGGGTTTGGAAATGCATTGCATAGACCGGGGTTTGGAAATGTGCCACATAATGATCAATGGGATTTTCTATATCTACTGGGTTAATGGATTAAATTTTAACTTATTAGGGATAAACCGCATTTCATGGATCAACTTCCTTTGCATATGCAACTGCACCCTTCTATTCCACTGGCTATAGCTTTAAGCTAAACAAATTTTGAGTCAAACGGTTCAAATGAATCCAACTTTGTTTCCACAACCTCTGCTTCCAGCGGGATGCAGAGAAGTTGCATGTGGAGAAGTGGTGAAGTATAACCATGAGTCTAATCTATAGAGGATATACCTTATGTAGGGAAGGAAGGATTTTCTTTACTGATGAGTCAAAATATTGGGCCGCTCATTATTCTCAGCAAGTCAAGCCATACATAAATCACAATTGTGTAGATGTTACCTTTATTTGACTGAACTTAATGATTAGGACACCCAACCCAATTAACATGCCATCACCAATTGTCACACATTTTTCATATCCCTTCATGATTGCTTTTATCCCTAGGGATATAGTGAGGGGATCTAGTCCAAACAGGGTTTTCAAGGAAAAAGGAATAAATAAATGTGAAATTTAGGTCACACCAATATATGATCAAGAAATTTCACTCTCACAAGTTATCTCACACAACTAGTCAAGAACAATGAGAAACAATCAAGTATAATGCAAACATAATTACTCTCATGAGTAATAATACATTAGCCAACCTTGGGAAAATAATAGGATGCAAATATATAACATTACATCAGATATTCGAATACAAAAGGTTTCCATTCGAATCCTCACAAAATCAGGCTTACTAAAAATATGAAAAACTCCCCTAGGTGGAAAGTGTGCTTTCCAAGTCACCTAAAAGGCTAATGAATTTATGAATGAGTGATCAAATGGTGATGTACGATGGAAAATCATGTTAAATCCAGAATTTGGAAGGAAGAAACATCATGGAGGATGAGTTGGCCAAAAAACAGTTAATACTAGTCAACTAGCTTTCACCTTTCAACAAAAAGTGGTAAAAATCAGTAAAAAGCAGTAAGGCACCTTTCTATTCCAGGATTGGATAATATCAGCCAAAATCAAATCCAATCTTATCCAGAATGTTCAAAAATGCGCCCAGGTGAGTCTAGGATTCTTGTGGTCAACACAATGATGACTTATTGTCCACACAATGTATAATTTAGCTAACTACCTAGTCTAACACCGAGGAATTAGTACAAACTGATAAATAATGCTATCCTAAGGTATTAAATGAAATGGACGGGTTTAAATATTCCAACATACCCCCTTAAGCCTGACTTTATGTGCTAAAAATAAAAAATAAAATAGGGCCTAGTAACAAGACATGGTCACCCTTTAACATACTACCTTATCCATGAAACATAGAAAGAAGGAAAACCTCATGGGAAAAAACTCCCCTCCAAAATGGAAATAATCAAAATTGAAGTATTGTTAATCAATACTTCACTCCACTGCATGTTAAACCATCCGAAGCAATGATCTTCGCTAGCTGAAATTCTTCTTAGTAAAATCTTTGGTGAAGATGTTTGTAGTTTGCTTAGTTGTTGGGCAATGCTGCAAATCAATGATGTGATCATGCACTAAGCTCCTGATGTAGTGCATATGAATGTCTATATGCTTGGTCCTCTTCCTCTATACTGGATCACTTGAGACCCTTATAGCACTCTGATTGATAAAAGAATATGACTGTGGGAGTGCTAAAGGAAATCTCAAACTCTGAAAGAATACCTTGCAATCACACACACTGAGTAGTAGCATTCACTGCTCCTCTGTACTCGGCCTCTGCTGAAGATAGTGCAATTGCACTATGATTCTTACTGAAACAACAAATAGGGCCACCACCAAGAATGAAAAAAAATCCAAAGTGGATTTTCTATCAAGGCTATCACCATCCCAATCTGAGTCAATAAATCCAAGAAGATCTAGGCTACAATCTACAACATAGTGAATCCCATCATACTTGGTGCCTTGCACATAATGCAAGATTATTTTTGCAGCCCTCTAATGAAGCTCATGTGTCTGATCCATGTATATTGAGGCCACCCTCACTGCATATGCAATATTAGGTCGAGTATGAGTCAAGTACAACAAGCTTCCAACTAGCTGCCTATACAAGGTGCTGTCCACCAATGGTGTAGAATCTACTTCTTCAATTCTGACTTTTGAAAGGAAGGGAGTCTTTGAAGGCTTGCAATCATCCATATTGAACTTATATCGTAGGTCAGATTCATATTTAGACTGAGATACCTTAGTTCCATTCTCACTTTGAGAAATCTCAATCCCCAAAAATTGCTTAAGAGTTCCTGAGTCAGCCATGGAAAAATCTTGATGCAAAACAGTCTTTAATGAAGCTATTTGATCAATAGAACTACCTATGATTGGTAGTTCAACAACATATAACACAATAATAAGAATTGATCCATCAATCAGATTCATGTAAAAATTTGGATCCTGTTTTCATCTAGTAAAATATTGTGACAACTGACAAACGAAAGTTGTCCATTTTGGCATACCAAGCCCTAGGGGCTTGCTTAAGCCCATATAAGGACTTCTAAAACCTGCACACATACTTAGGATCAGATGTATATCCTTCTGGATGATCCATATATATATCTTCATCAATATCTCCATGGAGGAAGGCACTTTTGAAATCAATGTGATGTACTTCCCAACGCTTGGCTGCAGAAATTGCCAAAACTAGTCTTATCGAATCCTCTTGCACAGTTGGTGCAAAAGTCTCATTGTAGTCGAGGCCATGGAATTGGGAGAATCCATTTTCCACTAGCCTAGCCTTATATTTCACTACTGCACCATCATCTGCAAATTTATTTTTGAAGATCCACTTACACCTTACCAATTTTCTACCTGTGGGGAGCTTGATTAGCTCCCATCCCTCATTCTTTTGCCGTGATTGAAACTCCTCATCCATGTAATCCTGCCATATTTGTTCATGTGAGGCTTCGTCGTATGTCTGAGGATCAGAATCCAGCATCAAATAACATCTCTCAAATAGGTAAGGATCATTCACATTGAGAGCATTCTCAAATTGTGATCTAGTCCTCCTAGTATCCCGAGGATTTCCCACTAGTTCACCAGCTACTTGAAGAGTATTAGAATCCCACTTAGGCCTTGTTGGTGAATTAGGATCTGTAATAAAATGTTCATCATCATCGGAAATATAAGAATCATAAAATTCAAAAGTAGAATCACTTACATTCTCAGGTGGTGGTGTGGAGGGTTCTCCAATTTCAACACTCTGTGAGGGATCTTCTTCGAATTGAACACTCCTCTCAATGAATGTTTTTTGAGAGGGAATTCTCAACAACTTGTATCCCTTGTAGTCTTCTGAATAGCCAACAAAAAGACATGGTTGGCTTTGGGGATGCATGGCCCTCCTCTTCTCAAGTGGAATTCTAGCCCAAGCCTTGGAGCCAAAAATATTGAAATGAGAAACATCAGGTTTGTGCCCAGTCCAAGCCTCAAAAGGAGTGATTCCTTTTAATGCTTTGTGAGTAACTCTATTATGTATGTATGATGCACAATTTATTTCCTCAGCCCAAATACTTGGAGTCAAAGACTTGGCCTCAAGCATGCATGTGGCCATCTCCTTAAGAGATCTATTCTTCCTCTCAGCAACACCATTCTGCTGAGGTGTGTAGGGAACAATGTGTTGCATCTGTATTCCAGAAGAGGGAAAAAATTGCTGAAACTTAGATTTAATGTATCCCCCACCATTATCGGATATAAGGATCTTCATATGTCTACCAGATTGGTTCTCAACGGAGGCTTTGAAAAGCTTGAACAAATGGAACACTTTCATTAGAGGAAATTTGGGTAAAAAATGGGCCTATAAAGGAAAATAATAAGAAAATAAGAAAATAATAATAGAGAGAGTAAAAAAACTACTTTTTTGGATCATATTTTCAACTTATCTCCTTGTAGATTTACTCAAATATCAAGCGGGAGGACTCGTTGGATGCATAATTAACTTATGCATACAACTAGTACCCATGTTGCATACTTTTAACAACATCCACACCATGAAAAATTGAAAATACATTAAAAAATGTGTTTCTAGTGAGAGAAAACACATTTTTTAATGTATTTTTGATTTTTCATGGTGTGGATGTTGTTACAAGTATGGAACATGGGTACTCGTTGGATGCATAATTTAATTATGCATCCAACAAGTCCTTCCGCTTGAAATTTGAGTAAACCTACAAGGAGATAAGTTGAAAATACGATCCAGAAAAGTAGTTTTTATTTTTTCCCTCAAATTTTTGTAGGTGCTCCCTTTTTGAATTTTAAAGCATTTTGATTGGCTAATACATGATGACATGGAATTTGTATTGTTTTTGGAAGGCCAATTTTAAATTGAAATTTCATCTAATAGTGACTTTAGCTTGAGGAAATAGATCCAACAATACCTGGTAAAGTCATCTATGTAGGTGAGGATGTATTTGGCATGGTTCAAGTACTCATGGGGGAATGGACCTGATATGTCACTATGAATAAGCTCCAGGGGTGATGAGGTTCTCTAAGTTTTGGCTCTTTCAAACTTATGCTCTGGGTGCTTTCCTAGGATGCAGCTTTGATAGACACCTTTAGAAAACTTGATGTTGGGCATCCCTATGACCATTTCTTTCTCATGGATTTGGGAAATATATTTGTAGTTTAGGTGACCAAATATTTCATGCCACAATTTACTTGAATCATTGGCATGGGTGAATAGAGCAGAAGGTGATGCGAAAGGCACAAAATGAGAGAATCTATATATTTTTGAGCTATGGTCAGCAAAACCTAAGGAAACAATTCATCTTGTTGACATTTCACAGATTTCAACATCATTAGGTGTGAAGATCACCTTTTTGGGAAATCTTATGTGATTCATCTGGTATACTGACAAACGCTTAGCAGCAAGTCCTGGAACATACAACACATTAGTCAATGAACCAAAATCTAGATCAATACTTCCTTTACCTTTGCTTGAAGTTTCAGAATCATCACCCAACGAAATGGTTGGACCACTAGAAGAATCAAGAGAGGAAAATATCTCTCTTGTAGACACCATGTTCCTTGAAGCTTCAGAATCTATGATGAAAGAGGTAGGATTCGATGTTCTTTCCCTCAAAGCATGTAATCGCTCCTTGTCTTAAGAATTGTGTTCTCCATCCTTCCTTCTCGTGCTCTCAAGAAGAGGAATATCTTCTTTCTCCGGGAGTTGAGCCATTTGATCAATGGTCTTCTTCATGTAGGAGCTCCTGAAAGCCCCTGTTACAATAGGTGCACTTTTCCTTCTCTTGCTTCTTATTTCAATTCCTCTTGAAGTTTGAGTAGTCTTAATGGACTTTTTTTTTGTCTTTCCTCTGATCAGTGGGTTTCTTGAAATTTCCCTTCTTCTTTCCTTTCGAACTCTTTGAATCTCCGACAGTCAAACAATGATATTTTGATTGGATTTTTATTGCTCCCATCAAGACCAACTTGTCTTGTTCTTTTGTAAGAGATTCCATGAATTCTGACACAGTAGGACTTTTCCAGTTTCAAACTGCCTTCCTTGTGGCATGGAAGGTCGAAACAAAGACTGAATAATATGGGCCAATCTTGGAGAGAATGGCCAAGATCAATTTCTCATTTTTTTTATCAATTACACATTGATTCAATTGAAGGAAAATTTACTTGAACTTTGAGAATAAGTCTTGAAGGTTCTCAAAATTCTATGGACTTAGTGAAACAAGTTCATTATCCAGTTGGTGGCCTCTTAATTCATCTGTATTGCCAAACAAATCTTGGAGCTTCTCGCATACTTCATTTGGAGTGGTAAGACCATCTAGATGGAATAAAATATCCTTGGATGTGGTGAGACACAAGAAACCATAGGCTTCATCTCTTCGATTGTGCCACTTTTCCTTCTCAATTGCTGAGGTTGGCTCAATTTCAGCTGCCATAGTCACCCTGTAGAGGCCTTTTATCCTCAACATAATCTCCATTTGCACTTTCCAATCAAAAAAATTGAATGGAGTGAGGATGATCTGATGTGACTAATCCATGGTAGCTCTAAAATAGATTTTAGAGTGGTTTGGGTGCACCCCTAGATGCTCAGTTGCACCCTCTGGGTGATTGAATGCGCCCTATAGATGACTGAATGCACCCTCCTTGATACTAGTTGGATCCTGCAAGAAAATAGATGGAGAAAAGAATATATTGATAGATCTGATACCATGTGAAATTTAGTTCACACCAAGATCTGATCAAGAAATTTCATACTCTCACAAGTTATCTCACACAACTAGTGAAGAACGCTGGAAAACAATCAAGTATAATGCAAACAAAATTACTCTCATGAATAATAATACATCATCCAACCTTGGGAAAATAATAGGCTGAAAATATATAAAATTACATCAGAGATTCAAATGAAATTTTTTTCCATTTGAATCCTCCCAAAAGTAGGCTTACTAAAAATACACAAAACCCCCCTAGGTGGAAAGTGTGCTTTCCAAGTCACCTCAAAGGCTCAAAAATTTCTAAATGAGTGATCCGATGGTGATGCAGGATGGAAAATCATGCTAAATCCATAATTTGGAAGGAAGAAACATCATGGAGGATGAGTTGGCCAAAAAACAGTTAAGACTAGTCAACTAGCTTTCACCTTTCACCAAAAAGTGGTAAAAATCAGTAAAAAGCAATAAGGCGCCTTTCTATTTCAGGATTGGATAAGATCAGCCAGAATCAAAGAAAATCTTATCCAGAATATTTATAAATATGCCCAGGTGAGTCTAGGATGCTTTTGTTCTACACAATGATGACTTGTGGTCCACACAATGTATAATTTAGCCAACTACCTAGCCTAACACCTAGGAATTAATAAAAAATGATCAATAATGCTATCCTAACATATCAAATGACATGGATGGGTTTAAATATTCCAACAATAAATTCATTATCATTCCAATTAGATTATCCAATAATAGAATTAGTAATTTTGAGTATAGCAAGAAATTTACCATAGGATTAGAGGAGTACAAATTAAGCATTGAGAAGAATTTGAGGGATATGACCTTTGAGAGAGTTTGAGATCCATGAAAAAGTGCCATACGTTCCTCTTCCTTTAGGGGCTAGAAAACATCAATAGGAACAAAAAAAATCATAAATATTGAATACTATTTAAGGACATCTTAGTTATGTTCTATTTAAGTTTGAAAATCGTATTCCAAGTTGGGACTTGAATTTATTCATGGTTGATGAGAATGAATTTGAACATGCTCTGTTACCTATGATTTATGTTGGGGATAATGAAAAGTGTATAACTTAGGCTCCATATTCTATCTCATCACTCCCAAAAATAAATAATATTTTTTCTCATGGTTAAGGAATACTATTGGGAATATTGATTCCACTATAAATAACCATGCCTTTATAGATACTCCTATGAATACGAATTTTGTACATATTCTACAATTTTCTAGAAATTCGATGTTATAAATAATCGAGTATATGTTAATACTACTCAAAACGGATATAGGAATGCTACTTCCAATGATACATCATAGATAATTTGCCTCACCATTGAACTCTATCCAACAATATTATGGATAGGTTGGGGATGATGGAGAAGATTAAAATATGAATAAATGTAAACATACATGTATTTATGGTTTATGAATGCATGTATGACTTGAAGAATGTTTGTAATAATATAAAATTGTACAGAAAGAACCATAAAGGAAAGTGAGTGCCACCTTTAGAAAATCGAGAAGAGGGTTTCATATGCGATTATGACCCTCATCCTGGATGGTCCCTTTTATTGCAATTTAACCTATTAGTAAACACCAACCAACATTTCCACATTGGTATACTCTATAGAGGGTTGACACCTTTTAAGAGCCAACACTTGGAGGGATTTACACCAAACTCACAAACTTTTTCTTTGGCACAGAAGAAATTCATACCAATATTGGACACTAGAAGGAATTTGTCTAAATAATGAAATTTAATTAGAAATTTAGGGGGGAACATTACCCTCTTAATTCTTTGATAAAATGAGAAAAAAACTCACAAGGCCGCTTGATGAATTGGATATACTGGAGAATCATTATCTCCCAATTGAGCACGTAAAAGTGCATGAATTCCATTGAGTAAAAAAATAGATAAATTTGAGTTAAAACATGACATTGTCCATCTTAAGAAAGATAAGGTCGTTGAGCCTTGAGAAAATTTGCATGAAGACCTTTTAGAAGTTTTGAAGGGTAATGATCTCCAATTTCCTTCAGGATGCTCTCCAAGAAATTTAAACTAACTACCTTGTATGAGAGAGGGGTATATTCCACTATAGATACCATCCCCAAGATGATCTATGAGGCCACTCAACCGAACACCATCACTCAACTGAACACATTTTTTCTAATGCTCACTTTATTAGCTCATTATAAATGCAATGCAAGGTGATTTTATGGATCATTAAGACATGCATTTTCCATACACGCATTTTCATTTTATCAAGAGCCAAACTCGCAACCAAATGGTATTTAGGGGCACCTACTGGCACAAGGCAGGTTGATTGGACCCTCGTGCTTAACCGAATCACGGAGAAAACACAAACATGTTCACATAACACAAGGTGTGAACTACAAATGCCAAGAAGTTGGCTTTTATTACTTATTGTGATGAACCTGCAATAATTAATTAATGCAAATACACAAGATATCAGAAATAATAGAACTCAGAATCACTTTTATATTGATCATGGGCCACTTCGAGGGGGAAACCTCCTTTGAGAAAGCTCAATACAATTAACTTCATGGTGCCTTTATAGGCCTCAACACACACTTATATACTAAGTCTAGGCGCCAATACCATGGGTCAATACTATGTGTCAATACAAACCATGGGCTAAGTCTAGGCGCCAATACTATGAGTCAAAACCATGGGACATATAATACTATGGGACGACTTACAAAGCATATGCATCCAATACTATGGGTCAATACTATGGGCTAATATAAACTATGGATCAACAAATACCATGGGACGACTTACAAAGCATATGTGTCCAACAACAATATACTAACAAAGTAAAGACATGGGTTCCTAACATCCCCTCTCCCTTAGAAAAAGCTTTGTCCTCAAAGCTTTAGATGTGGAAATTGATGTAGAATCTGAAGGAGTGGGTCCCCTGTAGAATCCTCGAGTTGCATTCCAAACCACTGGCGCCTTTGGAGTTTCAGGGAGGATTACATGGAAGGCTGTAGACAAAGAAGAACCATATCTGCGATGTGAAAAGTGTGCTTAGAACGATGTTGATTGGCTTGTTGTTTCAGTCGAATTCTTGCCATGTGAAAATTGTCCTGCAGAATGAGAAGAAGCTGATCATAGTTTCAAAGAATTGAGTCAATTTCCTGAACTGGGGAGCTGCTAAAGGTGTATGGAAGAAGAACTGGTGGTGCATGTACAAAGATTGCTTCATATGGTGTCCTTTGAGATGTGGTACTATACCACTGGAGTGCTTCTAGGAAATCCATAGAAATAGTTGTCCAAATCTATGGAGGGATGGGTAAGGGTTCGAGCAGTCCTGAAAGGAGGGTCGTTTCACCCTTGTTGACCTAGAAAGTATCACAGTCACCCACCATCCATTGAATTGTCCTTTTGAGTCCCTGCCAAAAGAAGTTACATTGTTCCTGGTCATACGTTTTGAGGAACCCAGAGTGCCCTACTGATGAAGAAGCATGGAGTTCATAGAAGAGATATCCCCGTTGAACAAATTGCAACCAATTTGGAACAAGCAGAGAAATAGCTGTAAGAGAAACTGGGTCATCAAATGTGCGAGGAGGAGCATCTTCCACCATATTGTCCTTACCCTTCTGGTAAGTGGTTGCATAGTCATAACCCATGAGTTGGATAACCCATTTCAGGTGTGCTGGGGAGGAGACCCATTTTTCCAGGAAAGTTTCGAGACTCTGGAGATTAGTCTTGATGCAGAAATAATTCTCCAATAGGGATGGCTGCCACTTCTGTACTGTATGCAAAATAGCCATCATGTCCTGCTGATATGTAGATGCGGCTAAATGCTTACTGGAAAGGTCTCGTGAAGGCCGCAAGCCCACGGGTGCAACAAAGACACCTGCATATCTATCCAAGGAAGTAGTGGAGACCATTGGTGGGTGCATCTGAAGGGAATGGAGATGAGCAATGACACCATGTGAATTCTTCTTAAGGATATTTTCCAGGCGATGTGAACTGATGATGCGGAGAGACCCTGGTTGTAAGCCCATAATTTTGTGTTATGTCCCATTGGCTAAAAACTGCATCCAAAGTTCAGCAAAATCCCATAAGATGGGGCCAAGTGTGCGTAACCATTGAATGCCCAAAACCACATCACATCCGCCTAAGGACAAGGAAAACATGTCAGAGCGTAGGTTATAATATTCCATAGAGATACGCACATTGTGACACTTCCCCTTGCAAGGTAAGGTGCCCCCATTGGCAACCATGACTTCAAATTTGGAGCAAGGATGGACAAAACAATCAATCTGTTTGGCAATCCAAGGGTCAATGAAGTTATGAGTGCTACCAGAATCAATGAGTATGGTAAGAGGGAGCTTCTTGAAGTATCCCCTGACCCGCATTGTTTGTGGGGTGGTGACGCCAGTTACAACATGGAGAGAGATCTCGGGTGGGTCGTCCTGAGAGGGGGTGTCAACAAGCGGGTGTTGAATGTCGACCTGATCATCTATTGTATCCGTAGCTTCTTCACCAAGTTCTAAGGCAGGCGGAGAATCCACATCCAAGAGATAGAGCTTTTGTTGAACACATCTATGTCCTCGAGTGAATTTCTCATCACAATTATAGAAAAGCCCTTTTTCTCGGCGTGCCTGCATTTCTATTTCAGACAAATGCTTGATAGGAGTTGGTTGAGGAGTAGGCGTGATGGGAGGTCATTGGGAACCCATATTTCTGAAGGGAACAAAGGTGGGTTTGGAGCATTGTTGAGCTGTGATCTTGTCCTCAGTCAGCTTAGCCAACCCTAGGACTTCCATCATTGTGTTGGGACAAAACATTTTGACCTCTGAGCGGATTTCATCCTTGAGACCACTGATAAAACAACTCCTGTAGAATTCATCAGACAATCCTTCTGTGTGATTGGCCAATTTCTCAAATTCTGTCTAATACTCTCTCACTATGCCAATTTGGTGAAGTTTAGTGAGTGCTCCTGTGAAATAATCAAAAGCACTAGGACCAAATCGTGGCAAAATGAGTTGGCAAAAATCTGTCCAGTTTGGCTCGGGATGAGCTTTGATGTACCAATGGTACCATTGAAGGGCTTCCTGTTCCAAATGAAAGGATGCAAGTGGAACTTTCTAGGCATCAGAAGTATTATGCAGACTGAAATATTGTTCTGCTCGATATATCCATCCAGTCGAATCAGTACCATTGAAGCGAGGAAAATCAAGCTTCGGCCCTCGAAA
This sequence comes from Larix kaempferi, assembly GCA_027924585.1. Classification (NCBI taxonomy): domain Eukaryota; kingdom Viridiplantae; phylum Streptophyta; class Pinopsida; order Pinales; family Pinaceae; genus Larix; species Larix kaempferi. Next base: position 4,097,815 of record BSBM01000619.1, read on the forward strand.
ATTGCTGGAAGCAGAGAACCCGGTGGCTGCAAAAGATTTTGGTTTCCTGGTATTGTTCATGGCTGAATGCTGAAGATGGAGGCTGAGAAATTTTTCATCCAGATCTTGGAGTTTGGTTTGGATGGCTGCAAGTGCTTCTTCCATGGTGTGTGCTCCTGCACAGGTGACAACCATAACTAGTTTTTTTTTTTTTTTTTTTTGTGGAATGGGTAGAAAAACACAAACAGAAGCTGATTTAGTAAAGGGAAATTTGGATTGGGGAAACAATTTGATGGGTAATTGGGGTTTGACTAGATTTTGGAAACTGTCGAAAGGATAAGAAAGCAAAAAGGGGGATTTCAGAAGCAGGGTGATAGAATGAGAAAATTTGGCAGAGAGGGACAAAGAAGCAAAATTCAGAAAGGAACTTTGTGGTAAAATTTGAAGGTGATTGGGTGAAATCTGAGGAAGTTATGGCAAACCCTAAAAATAGACAAATGTGGGATTTCAAGCTTTGGGAAGGGGAATTGGGGATAGGGTCCTCAGGAATGAAAGACGTAGAATGGGATGACAGGGTTTCCCCGAAAATTTCAAGGGAAACAGAGTGAAAACAAGGGAGATATGGAGAAAAAACTAGGTTTTTTTTTTTTTTTTTTCTTTTTTCAGAAATGGATCAGCAACAGCAGCGATTTTTTTTTTTTTTTTTTTTTTCCAGAAATGGATCGGCAACAGCGGCGCGGAAGGGATCCGCAACAGATGGATCTGCAACGGTGCGAAAGGGATCGAAAATGGATGGATCTGAAATGGCGATTGGATCTGGAATGACTTTCAGAATAGATCTGAAATGGCTGGATCTGGAGCGGAAGTGATCGGCAACAATTCAACTGAAAATAGATATGGACCCCAGGTATGTACGGCTTCCTAATAATTTAGGTGTTTTACTCGACCACCAATGCTGTCTGACGGCTTGCGTATTGGGGCAGTACCCCTCACTCCATGGCTCAGGTAAAACTGATAACCACTTTGCCACAAACGACAGCTCTTGGTTTACCTCATGGGTGGGAACTAGTCAATCAGGTAGGGGGCGTTGCCCTTTTCACTGGCAGGTCCTCTCAATGGGCCAGCTACTTTGGGGTTCCTGTGGTACTCCTCACAATGAGTTTTAGGGCTTATGCCCAAGTACTTCTCACAGTTGCGCGGATAGGGATTATTCCCAAATCCGAAGCTGCAACAGATGCGAAAAACAATTTTGGCAGAAATTCCACCCAACGAGCCCAAGAAAGTGCTCTGATACCAGATGTGATGAACCTGCAATAATTAATTAATGCAAATACACAAGATATCAGAAATAATAGAACTCAGAATCACTTTTATATTGATCACGGGCCACTTTGAGGGGGCAACCTCCTTTGAGAAAGCTCAATACAATTAACTTCACGGTGCCTTCATAGGCCTCAACACACACTTATATACTAAGTCTAGGCGCCAATACCATGGGTCAATACTATGTGTCAATACAAACCATGGGCTAAGTCTAGGCACCAATACTATGAGTCAAAACCATGGGACATATAATACTATGGGACGACTTTCAAAGCATATGCGTCCAATACTATGGGTCAATACTATGGGCTAATATAAACTATGGATCAACAAATACCACGGGATGACTTACAAAGCATATGCGTCCAACAACAATATACTAACAAAGTAAAGACATGGGTTCCTAGCACTTGTATCATTTCGAAAATTACATGCAAACTAATAAACAAGTCGGCCTTATCCTATTACAATCTATACACAGGATTCCTTGTTGGAATATTTAAAAAACCCACCTATGTCATTCTACACTTAGGATAAATTAATTAATTATTTATGTTTAATTTCTTGAGTTTTGACTATGTAAAATAGGCCAGTTTTGTCTTTTAGTGGACCACATGCCATCCTAACTCACCAAAACAAATTTGGATGGATTCTGGATAACATTTCCTTGGATTCTATCTGATTTTATTCTATTCCTGAATTAGAAAGACACTTTCCTGATTTAGACAGCTTTATCCTATTTTTTCTACTTTCTAATGGAAAAGGAAAAGCTAGTTGGCTTGGAAACTCTTGCCACTTGACCAATTCTACCTCCACACCATATATAATCTCCTAAATCCATCAATACATTCTATTTACCCCACTCATGAGCTTCCATACCATACTTACTAAATTCGTGAGCCTCTATGATAGTTTTGGAAACTGCTGTTGCCACCCAGGTCTTTTCTAAACTTTTTCTTTTTGCTCTTTCCAAATTTCCTCAAATGAATTTGATTTTATCCATGGAGGATGTATTATATATTTTTATCATATCAATGAATAAGATACATAGTGATTTCCACAATTTATCTTCTCTATTCTTCTTCTCTCATTCTCTGAAATATTCCATGTGAAATTGTCTTATGAATCTAGTTCCTAGCAATTGAAAATCTCACATGGTATCAGTGATAGCTTGATTCAAAACAATTTTCAAGAGTGTTTTTCACAGGTATTTCCATCACCAAGAGAACATCAGTATGGATTAAAATCAAGCCAAAGCTGTGACTCTCACTCCCTTCAATTTCTTTGACTAGAAGGCGCATATGATCATCCAGCTTCGAAGCAGAGGATTGTATAGAGTCACTATGGAGCTTGAAACTGAGCCAGGAGCTGTTTCATTAAAATACAAATGGTTCAATAGGCTTGATGAAGCTTATGGGTTACTTTGTCTCTCTATATCTCCATATCTTCTATTCCATATTGATTCTCTATCCACTCCAAATAAAGTGTGGACAAAGCTAGAGTCTCTCTTTGGTAAACAGGATGAGCTCAGAGGTCATTTATTGGAGATTGAGATGATCTCTCTTATTCCAAGTAATTTCAGTTCTATGGAGGATTTCATCTCAAAATTCAAGAACCTAGTGCTTCAACTCAAGCAATGTGGTATAGAGAAGAAGGATGAGCAATTAATCCTTACCATTATGTCAAAACTAAGCTCTAAATGCTCAGTATTTGTGTCTACTTTTCATTCTACAAGACTTGCAATTCCCAAGTGGAAGATTCCAACCTTGGATGCATTCATTGATTTTCTCACTCAAGAGAAATATAAGCTAGTCCAAATGAGGGATCAATCACCCTCCAAATACTTTGCACTTGTTGCTCATGGAGCAAAGAGTTTCAAGAATGACAAATCCAAATAGAATATATTGTCAGATGAAGAGGATTCTGATGGAGATTCCAAATCCAAGAAGATGAAGAAGGAGAATCCCAAGTGTTCTTATTGCTGCAAAGGAACTCATCCTGAGAAATATTTCTTCAAGAAGAAAATGGACATCATGGCCAAAATGCTTGAAGAACATAACATAGATATTCCTAACTTTGCAAAGAAATAACAAGGCAAGCTTGTTGTAGAATAAGAACACTGTCTCCAAGCCTCTCCTAAAGGTAATCATGTTTATGCTTTGAGTGCTAGAGTGAGATATAATTTTGATGTCTCTGATATTGATTCACATTCAGAAACCTCCACCTATTCCTTGGAACAATCTTCAGTCAGTTCATCCAAGTCTACTCTCAAAACTAGTCATTTTTTACTAGCTTCTGACTTGTCTTCTGAAAGGTCTTTCCACCTCAATTCAAATATTTTAGATTTTGATTTAGAAGATGATTTATAGTGTGATATGCAGTTCATTACATATCCGACACCATATTCCCAACCTTTGGATGCACAAAATACCCTACAACCCCCAAGTTCTCTAGTTAAGAAACTACACAATTCTATGTTTTCCTACACTGTGTCACTTGCCTATGTTGCACTTTTGTCTTTCATATATTTCATTGGTTGGAAAGCCATGTTTCTGGCCTTATTTGGACTAATATTCAACACATCTGGACGTGAACCCATAAATCATGGTTCAAAAGTCAATTCCTCACACTCTCTAGGCTCGCTCAACTGTCAGGGTGATCTAGTTTCTCACACTTTTCCTACTGAAAATCTGTTCGATCATGGAGAATCCGCATATTTAATGGTTGCTGCTCCATATGACTCACATTCTGATATTTCAGAGCTGCATGATCTCATTTATAATATCAGAAAGGTTCTACATCAGTTTGAGAATAAGGTACAAAAACTAGTGCACCACATTGCAGCTACATAATAAATTGATCCTGTTGAGTTCATTATTTCTCCTTGGGAAGGAGTATGCATATATCCTCTTTCCATCATTGATTATGTTTTCAGATCTGATTATATATGTTACAACAGCAAGAAAAATTCATTTGATGCTCCTCCATCATCAGAAGATGAGCTTCATAGATATTCAACACATGGTTCATTCCTACACAACATTGAGGCATTGATGCATTGATGCAAGATCATGACATCTACAATCTCTTCATCAAGTCTGTTACTCAGAAGCATCCCATTCAGATCATTCATCTCATTCAAATGAGCAACATGACAGCACGAAGACATCAAGCATGTCCATTTTTGAGGGAGGGTTTTGTTCCCATGAGGTTTTTCGTGTTTCCTCTATTTACATGGACTAGTTATTTTTGTATTGGGGTGACCATAAGCCTTGTTGCTTGGGCCCTATATTTCTGATATTTTTTTATTGCCATCAAATAAATTCAGGCTTAACAGGGGGTGTTGGAATATTTAAAAAACCCACCTATGTCATTCTAGACTTAGGATAAATTAATTAATCATTTATGATTAGTTTCCTAAGTTTTGACTAGGTAAAATAGGTCAGTTTTTTCTTTTAGTGGACCACATGCCATCCTAACTCAAAAAAATGAATTTGGATGGATTCTGGATAATATTTCCCTGGATTTTGTCTGATTTTATTCTATTCCTGAATTAGAAAGACACTTTCCTGATTTAGACAGCTTTATCTTGTTTTTTTTACTTTCTAGTGGAAAAGGAAAAGCTAGTTGACCTAGAAACTCTTACCACTTGACCAATTCGACCTCCACATCAAATATAATATCCTAAAGCCATCAATACATTCTATTTACCTCACTCATTATCTTCCATACCATACTTACTAAATCCACGAGCCTCTAGGACAATTTTGGAAACTTCTTTTGCCACCTAGGGGGTTTTTTGTCTTTTCTAATCCTTTTTGTATTGCTATTTCCAAATTGCCTCAAAGGAATTTGATTTTATCCATGGAGGATTTATTATATATTGTTATCATATCAATGAACAAGATATAGAGTGATTTCCAAAATTTATCTTCTATTCTTCTTCTCTCATTGTCTGAAATATTCCATGTGAAATTGTCTTATGAATCTAGTTCCTAGCAATTGAAAATCTCACAGTCCTCACTAGACTCGGCTCTGTGTTTTTATTCCACTTAGTGTGTGTGTTTCCCCATTGTGCGATCCCTCTTGTTCTAGGACTTCACACCTGTATTTCTACTCTGCCTTGTTTTTCTCGAGGTCCACCTGGTCTGGCTTCCCCAAGGCATCCTTACTCTATCCATTGACTCATTTATGATCCTGCATATCCTGCAGTTGTTGGCATCCTCTAAAATTTCTGCACAACCTTCTCCTATGGTGAAATCTAGCCTGATCCCAAGTACCTTCTTAACTGTCATTAACCTCCACAACTATGCACAATGGCTGCAGGTATGTTTCCTCAACTTCAACACTTCTCGACCTTTGTTCCTCTTGAATTGCCACATTTGTCGATCTTGTAGCTATCCACTTCTAAATGGTCTACACTTTGACTTGTCGACCATTCTCTATTAAGTCAATCTTCGAATTAACTTATTGACTTCACTTAGTCTCCATGGCTGTCGTCCTCCCCTTTATCCATGCTTGGCCTTTTCCACTTTCCGTCGATGTCATTACTTGATGCCTCGTCGACTTTCAACTCCGTCAAATTCCACTTCTATCGGCCATAATTTGACAGCTTCTCGCTCAACTGCCTCGATTCAACTGCCAGTCTTCCCGCATGAGTGGTCGTCAGAAATCCCCCTAGTCGTCCTTCTTCTGTCGATCAACTTCGACTATTCTTCCTAGGGCCCGATGCCCCTACATCAGTCTCCCCAGGTGAAAAAGAACTCTACTGCTCTGTCAGTATTTTGTATTCCTCCTCCAAAATCCATGTCGCCTCTTCCATATCACCAGTATTCCATCAGACTAAGTATTCTTTCCTCTTCAAACTCATGCGTCCGACTTCACGTTCATCCATCACTTCGATGATTTATTCCCGATGTCGATCTGGAATCTTCCTTGTCCAGTCTATGTTCGACACTCCTATGTTGCTGCTCACAAAACCTTCTTCATACTTGTACAGATCTAATACGTTGAACGTAGGAGAAATGTTCAACTCTTCCAGTAGCTCCAACACATCAACATTGTCCAAAATGTTCTTCAGAATCTTACATGGTTCAATCTTTTTTAGCTTCATTTTTTTGTATGTTTCTGTTGGGAACCTTTCTTTCCTCAAGTATGCATAGACTAAGTCTCCTTCACTGAACCAATGTAGCCTCTGCTTCTTATTGGCCCTTAACTTGTATGCTGCATTACTCTATTCAATATATTTTCGTACCTTTTCATGTACTTCCTTCATGTGCTCTGCAAATGTCTCTACATCTGCACTCTTCATAGCTCATGTTGGTACTTCGACCAAATCCACCACACCATGTGGGATTTGACCTTGAACAATATGGAATGGACTCAAACATGTCGACAGATTCATAGAATTGTTGTATTCGAATTCTTCATGCGCCAACACGTTCTCCCACTGCTTGGGTATGTCGGTCGTCAAACATCTCATAAGGTTTCCCAAAATATTATTTACTAACTCGGCCTTTCCATCAGTCTACGGATGGTATGCCGAGATAAAATGCAACTTCGTGTCCAATTTCTTCCACAGTATTCTCCAGAAATGACCCATAAAATTGGTATCTCTGTCCGACGTTATACTCTTCGACAACCCATGTAATCTGACTATGTCCTTAAAAAACATAACAACAATGCTTTTGGCTTCACTCGTCTTCCGACACAGAATAAAGTGTGCCATCTTCAAAAAAATTTCAACTACCAAAAATATTGAGTTGTTACCTTGTTGTGTCTTCAGTAATCCAAGCACAAAATCCATGCTAATGTGCTCCCATGGGACATTTGACACTGGCAATGGTGCATATAGACCCGTGTTCTGACTTCGAACTTTTTCCAATTGGAAAATCCTGTACTATCATACCCACTTACCGACATGTGTCACCATTCCTAGCCAATAGTTCTTCTCCTCAACCAATGCCTTGGTCTTGTTGATGCTAAAATTACCTACTAATCCACTACTATGCACTTCTCAGATTAGATTTTCTCTTATTGATCCCCTAGGAATACATAATTTGTGTCCCTTGAATAGGTATCCTTCTTGGATGAAATAATCCAAATATGGAGTTCTGTCGGTACTCCATGGTTTTCAACTAGCATTCCATGCTTTCACAAAATCCTCGTTGGTCTCATACTATGTCTTCACCGACTCTATTCCTATCGCCTGAACTATTGTCGTGTTCAGCAATGCAACTCTTCGACTCAGCGCATCGACAACCTTATTCGACTTTCCTGACTTATGTCTCAACATGAAGGTATGCCCTTGCAAGAATTCCACCCACTTCATGTGTCGCTGATTCAACTTCGAATGAGTGTTTAAGTATCTTAGTGCTTGGTGCTCTGTATATAACACAAACTCCTTGGGAAGCAAATAATTCCTCCACTTCTTCAATTCTTGAACGATAGCATAGAACTCTTGATCATAGACCGAATATTTTTGCTTCACTTCATCCAATGTTTCGCTAAAGAATGCAAATGGTCGGCCCTCTTGGCTCAACACTACGCCAATTTCCATTCTGATCGTCTCGCAATTGACTTGGAAAACTTTTTCTAAATTTGGGAGAGCTAGTACTGGGCTCTGTGTCACCTTCTCCTTCAACTTGTCGAAGGATTTATCGGAAGCTTATGTCCATTTGAACCCCCCCTTCTTCATGTACTCTGTCAACAATGCGCATATATGACTGAATCCTCTTATGAACTTCCTATAAAAACTTGAAAGTCCATGAAAACTCCGCACTTCTGTCATGATCGTCGATTCTAGCCACTCCAATATTTCCTTAACATTTTTTGGATCCATCACCAACACTTCACCCGAGATTATGAATCCCAAGTATACTAGTTCTTCCTTCATGAAGAAGAATTTATGGAGGTTCACCATCAAATTATCTCCCTACAGCTTCCCCAACACTTTTTGAATGCGTTCCAAATGTTCTTTCTTAGTTCAACTGAATATCAAAATGTCGTTGAGGTACAATACGATGAGCTTTCCCAAAAATGCCTTCAGTACCTCATTCATCAGCCTCATGAACGTACTTGGTGCATTAGTCAATCCAAAGGGCATGAATAACCACTCATACGGTCCTTCCTTCATCTTGAAGGCTTTTTTCCATTCCCCGCCCTCTCTGAATCTGATCTAGTGGTATCCACTCTTCAGGTTGATCTTGGTGAAAGATCTATCTCCACTCAAGCAGTCGATCAAGTCATCCACCTTTGGAAATGGAGACTTGTACTTGATTGTGATCTTATTGATAGATATGGAGTCTATACACATCCTCCATTCTCCTCCTTTCTTCAGCGCTAGTACAGCTGGAATTGCGCATAGGCTCAAACTCTCTTTGATCAACAATTTCTCCAACAACTCCTGGACTTGTCAGTTGAGTTCCTCACTCTCCGTTGGGGTCATTCTATTTGGTGCCTTGTTTGGAAAAATTGACCCTGGAATTAAGTCGATCTGATGGGATATGCCTCTCGTCAGTGGAAACTCCATCGGTGCCTCTTCGACCAAGATGATCTTGAACTAGTCCAACGTCCTTTCACTTTGAATGAGACTTTCTCCATCTTCTACCTTTCGACACTCAATCCTTTCAAAATGATGGAGAAACATCCCGAATTTTTTTCTTCCTCTGCCAGGAATTCCTTAGTTGAACACATTAGCACTCTCTTCTCCCAATATTTTCTCTCTCCCTTGTTGTATTCGGCGTTGTCCTCCTGCTTTGGCTTCATCATCCTCAACATTCCATTTTTCCACATTGTGTCTGTGTTGGCTAGACCATCATAGATCATCTTCCAATTATATTGCCATGGTATTCCTAATAACAGGTGGAAACTGTCCATTGGGATTACATCACACAATACATTGTCTTCAAATTTCCCAACCTTAACGTTGATCGTGCACTATCTAGTTACCTTCACATGATGTCGCTTTTGTAACCATGGTATCTTGTATGGATTTGGGTGTTGTCGACACTTCAAACCCAACTTGTCAATGACCTTCGTCGACACTATACTTTTTATACTGCGGCCATCAACAATGGTCTTGTAGTTTCTGTCAGTGATCGACACTTTGGTTCAAAAAATAGCCTTTCACTGTGCTGACTCCTCTTCTCGCTGGTCATTATGGACCAACATTTTCTGGGTCGTCAAGTTTCAACCTTTTCCTCTTTAATATTCACCACTATCATGTGTTGAACCTATCTTCTCGTCACCCCTCTCATCTCGTCGATGTATGGGTTTTGACTCTTCTTCCACATGTAAATTCTCTGGGAATTCATAAGCTTTGTGTCCCACTCTTTGACACTTATAACAGACTAAAGTTAGTCTTTTAGTACCTTGTCTCTCTTTTGGATCACTTCGACCAAACACACCCTGACCATGGGTCTCTCGACCATCACGTCGGTTTTCTTCTGCCTTTTCTATGGTTGTTGTTCCTTCAGCGCATCAGTTATCTTCGATGGCTTCCCTCCTAGTCTGACTATCTTGTCCTTTTGTGGGAATATTCCTCGCACCTTGACTAGTAATCTTTCCTCTGGTCGATTTTTTTCTTCTCAATAGCTTTCCCTTGCCTTCAAGGCCATATGATAGGCTTCACCAACCATCCTGAACCTCGATAGGCTCAACTCGTTCTGTATAACATACTTCAAACCGTTTACATATCTTACAACCGCTTCTTCGCGTTCATCGGTTTGATCGTATCTAATCAAAAGTCTGTAGAAATATTCCTTGTATTCCTTCACGGTCGTCTCTTTCTATCGGAAGTTCTGCAACTTCCTGAATAGGGAAATCACATATTCGTTAGGAAAGAAATTACTCTTATCCTTGGCAACCATTCTATCCCAAGACTTGATCTTCTCTTTTCCTTTCTTGAATTTGTCATCCTGTACATTGTCCCACCACAATGAGGCATGACCCTTGAACTTTAGACAAATAGTTTTAACCCTCTTGGGATCTTGTAGTTGCTCTATCTTGAAGTATTTATGTATCTCTTTGATACAGTTTATCAAGTCTTCTGATCTAGACTTCCTGAGTAGGTAGGTACATCCATTTTTGTCTTACCCCTCATTTACGTTAATAACTTGATGAATCTATCTTTTGGTTCTTCTTCTGCTGCTTCCCAAGCTTCCATTTCTTTGACTTCTTCGTCACTATGGTCAAGTGTGTCGAGAACGCATCCACATCTCTGAGATTATTTGATTTTTGCGACCTCATTGCTCAATTCAATATTCATTGTTCGCATCCACTCATCTAACATCCCATCATCTACTGTGACTCTTTCTTGTGCTCTTCATCCTAACCACGGACATTTACACCTGTTTGTGCCATTGCTTTCAACCACAGCTGAAAAATCTCCGCTTGTCCAATCACAGCCAAACATTCACCACACACGCACAACTCTACCTAACCACAATTGGAGGTATTCACGCACACATAGGCTCTTCCCTCTCTGATACCACTTGGCACAAGTAAGGTCGATTGGACCCTCTTGCTTAACAGAATAACAAAGAAAACACAAACACATTCACATAACACAATTTGTGAACTACAAATTCCAAGAAGTTGTCTTCTATTACTTGTATCATTTACAAAATTACATGAAAACTAATAAACAAGTTGGCCTTAGCCTATTACAATTGATACGCAGGAGTCCTCACTGGCATTGGCTCTATGTTTCTATTCCAATCTATGTGTTTGTTTCCCCATTGTGCGATCCCCCCTATTCTAAGCCTTCACACCCGTCTTTCTAATCTGCCATGCTATTCTCAAGGTCCACCTTATGTGGCTTTCTCGAGGCATCCTTACTCTATCCACTGACTCATTTATGATCCTGCAGTTGTCGATGTCCTATGACATGCCTGCACAACCTTCTCCTATGGTGACATATGCCTGATCCCAACCACCTTATTAACTGTCATTAACCTCCTCAAATACTGACAATGGCTACAAGTATGTTTCCTTGACTTATGCACTTCTCGTCCTCTGTGCCTCTCGACTTGCCACAGTTTCCAGTTTTGTCGCTATCCACTTCCGACTAGTCTACACTTTGACTCGTCGACCATTCTCTATTAATTCGATCTTCAACTGAACTTGTCGACTTCACTTAGTCTCCACGGCTGCCATCCTACCCATTCTCCATGCTTGGACTTTGCAGCTTTCCATCGATATCTTTACTCAACCTCTCGTCGAATTTCGACTCCGTTGACCTCCACTTCTGTCAGCCATACTTCGACAGCTTCTTGCTTGACTGCCAGTCTTCCCGCACCAGTGTTCATCGGAAATCCCCTGGTCAGCCTTCTTTTGTCAATCAACTTCGACTATTTTTCCTAGGCCCCGATGCCCCTGCATCACCTACAAAATTATCTTAAGGGCATAAATACCAAATCAATTAAAAAAATGCATTTTTCACCTCTCAAATATGTATTTTTTCATTCTAAAGAGTGGCATGTGCCCGCCATTAATGGCAAGATAGTTCTTTGCAAAGTTAACCCCCCAATGCAAACTTTTGTATTACATCCCAATAAAAGAAACCATGGATCCTGTTGTCATATGAAAAAATCCATGTTTCCAAGGCATGTTATTGGAGGATGAAGGGGGCCCTAGTTTAATTATGCTTTCCAAAATCCAAAGGAACCAATCGCTCATTCATCCAAGTCTTGGTTTCCATTTTATAACGAGTTGTAACTCACATCCAAAGGGAATTTAGGGACACCTAATACTAAAATGGCTTCAAGGAAATAAAATCAAATATATTAGTAGAACTAAATTATATGTCACCTCACATAGATGTGTTTCTCTATTCTAAATCCCAATGCACCCTTCATCAATGTCCAAGGTAGTGATCAACAAAAATGTGAATATAGAACTAGGTGAATTATTGCATCAAACTGTACAAAAACGTGAATATAGAATTTGTCTTAAAAATTACATGTGAGTGTGTGACTAGTGGACAAGGGGATCCCATCACATAATTATGATGTCTATAATAACAGCTCACTAATGGTTGATTGAACCAACACACAATTTTCATTATATCACAAGTTGCAACTCACCTTAAAAAATGATCATCATTAGATAAAATTTGAGGCCTATAATGGGCCTCCTAAGGAAAATAATAAAATAATAGTTAAAATAATAAAATAATAGTGTCTTAGATTGAGCTTGTGTATGTCTAGGATTGGGGTTTATTCGGAGAGATTACAAATTAACTAACAATACTTATAAGTTATTTCCCCAATTTATAAATTAACCAACATAAATAAATTGCCTACTACCAAATAATATAACAAAAGATCATTGCATCCACATAGATTATGGGTGATTTTGATGTCCTCCTCCTCAGGGAACTCTTCTCCACAATTGTTACCTACAAAACTTATAGGTAACCATTTAATTCGACTAATATGAATGCATGAATAGAATACCATGTCATTTTATCCTTACATGTTCATATTATATGCATCTCACCACAAAAAGTGAATGTGAGATAGAATTTTAACTTTTGTAGCTAGGAGATGGATTCATTCTTCAAACATCATTCTCCCTGCCAACAAATATCAATGTCACTATGATGGTTATAGAAATCAGTGAAGTGGAAACAATGTCATCATGTGCAGGTGCACTATAAGGACCAAGAACAAGGGGCATTTGAATCTTTGGTTCAGTTAGGGCATAAAATACTCAATGCCAATGGTTATAATAACTAGGCGTCAAACTAGTTAGATGACATACACATATAACTTGTAAATTTTAACCACTTGTAAAATAATAGTGAGGAAACAACAATGGATGTGATGAGAGTATATTCACCACTAAAATGTGGTCTCATAATAGATGCATAAACAATAAAGTGTACAATAGTGACCTCACTCAAAATGATAGTTGGTATAGTGATGGGTGAAAGGAAAAAAAATATTGATGTGTGGAGGCACACTAGATTTTATAGGTACAAAGGTTACATGAATCTATGGAACAATTGGTGCATGAAATACTCCTACTGATGGCTACAATAATTATGTGTTGGACTAGATAAGTATGTGATTTGATGATAACATGAATGAAATACACTTGTAAATTGTAAATTCTAACCATGTGTAAAATACTTTTGGTTAGGGTATGTAGCTAGGGACAAAAACACCAAAAGTGGCATGGACAAATGACGAAAGAATTAGAGTAAAAACCCACAATGATTAAACCAACTTATCATTAGCTATAAACATTGAGGCACATAAAAGTATACATTCTTTATAATTGATGAAGGTGGATGGAGTAATAATTTGATATTATGTACTTCAAATAGACCAAATAAAACATTGATTAATGAATGCATTTAGAAACTTTACATTTAATCTTCACAGTAAATAGTTCTGAAGGTAAAATTCATTTAAAGATATTTTATTAATTATAATAAAATATTTCTTTGGTTTCTAACATATGTAAATAAATTATTTAGGAGAAGAATAAGAAGAGGAATGAAGTCTAGCTGGATTTCTTCCATGCTAAGAAGAATAGGAATTTGAAAGGTGAGAAGGCTAGTTGGTCCAACTAAAAACTAATTCCAAGGAAGCATGTTATATGTCAATACAAAAAATTACTCTATATGCCAATATAAAATATTATTTTTTAAATCAATATAAAATATTACATATGATACTAAGTGGGTACCTCTATGTGAGTTGGTGCCATCGAATATGTAACAATAATAGTTGTGCTGACCATACATGTTGAACCCAACATACTGTGATATGAGACATGACACTCTAGTCAATGAAGATGGTTTATTGGAAAGGCAGAGTTATATCTCTAGTTTAACACTACAAACATGCATGTTAAACATTTAAAAAATGCACATACTTTTTTATCTATTTATGTATATAAAAAGGTCTCCCACATACCTATTTATCTATTTATGTAAGATAAGGTAAAATACACATACCTTTTTATCTTTATCTCATCTTATTTGTATGTCTGTAAAAAGGTCTTCGACGTACCTTTTTATCTATTTCTGTATGTAATATTTTATGTATTTTATTTTATATCTAATTTGGTTCCATGCTTTCATAAAATCTATGGCTTGATACCATATTTAAGGGAATAGGTGATCTAGTTCAAAGAGCTCTCATGAATGAAAAGCCTAATTTATCACTCTCGTGGGTTGTTTTTGAGAGGGTGATTTTGGTTGGGAGAACAAGGGTTTTTAGGTTTTTACAATGACAATGAAGAAAATATCACCACATGATCTATAAGGTGTATGATCCTTCTTCATAGTAAGGCACCATGTGGACAACTTGAACAACTCTTTGATTCCTTTAATGACCTATTTCCCTAGTGTATACATTTTTTGGGTTTCTATGATCTAGTGGCTTATGAAGTTTATCCTTTTTCCTTTGTCTATTGAGTATGGATTGGGTAGGGGCTTCTTAGCGATCTAGTCATGGAATTGCGATGATGTTTTGTGTTCAAAAGAGAGTACATTATGGGTTGAAATTAGTGTTTTATAGACCTCATCGTCAATGGAAAATGCATGCCTTAATTCCTTGTAATTTTCTAATATGAACTATGCATACCCAACAAGGTCTTATTTGAACGTTTTTCCCATGGTGCAGGTAGAACCAAACAAGTATTTGTCAGATCTTCCTTCGTCGAGTGAGGGGAGTTTAGGAAGACTAGAGGAAAGTGAGACATCTAGTAGGTCTACAAGAGTTATATCAACTAGATGTCAAAATATCAGAACAAAATTCCATAAATGAATGGAATTTTTTCTCGGTGAAGGGGGGTCATGTTCCTATGATGATGAGACAATAGGAGACATCGAGGTGCCCTTGAGGTACAAACATATAGTGAAATAATGGGTACCCAAGGGTCTTCCTCAACTAAAAACATATTTTTGTGTGAAAGAGAGGATATATCGAATTGCATAATCGTCATTACATGGTTTGGGTTTGTTTTGCATGGATGGCATACAGGTCGATTACAACAGATGTACTGAATTGATGGGGTATGTTGGAACTTGTTACAACTACAAATATTGGATCTGACTGGTCCAATATACACAAAGTATGCACAAATATGGATTGTCCACAAATTATTTACAGTTGAAAGACAATGATCAAAATAAAAGAGAAACGATGTACGTTGATAGAAAGCCAAAATCTACAGGGAATATTGCAGGATTTATAAATAGTACACAACTAGGTTCTACAATTAAGAAACCCAATTTCATATTTGAGGGGCGTGAAGGAAACCGTGTTTTTTTTTTGCGGCATTAAATCAATAGTTGCAGGTGAAGAGTTTCTTATTAATTACAATTTGAATCAAATAGATACAAACATAGTTACTATGGGAGTGGTACATCTAAAAATTTACCCAACCTTTAATTAATGAAATTAACATCGTATGTATTTTTCGTTAGTCTATTGTTATAATTTCATTAAAATTTTATATATTTATTTCGTAGGGTAGTGATCAGGGCACCTCCCCAGCAGCTGGTCAGAGGAGTACAACATCCTCAAGGAAGCATGTATGAATCTTTGTAATTGTACACATATAATATGAATAAAAAAAAATTTGTTGTGTTTTTTCATGAGTATATTTGTTTCATTTAGATAATGTTATCTATATATTTGTTGCAGAGTATTGATTGGGGAAACTACCCAGCTATTGATCAGACGACAACAACCTTGAGGAAAAAAGTATACCTGATTGTATTTGTACAATTTAAATATGATCAAGATGTTTTCTTATTATGTTTTTTTCATGATTATTTTGGTTTTGTTTAGATAACTTTTTCTATATTTTTGTTGCAGGGTGCTAATCCAGGCACCTCCCTAGCAGTAGATCAAACTAGACCAACCTCGAGGAAACAACTATTGTTGGTTATGCTCTTCTTATTATCGGGTTGACCTGGGTTCGGCGTAGTTCCTTATTGGTAGAGCCAACAAAATCCCCTTCACTGGCCCTTTCGGCATCAACTTGCGAATAGGCTGAAGTCTCACCCGAAGCGAAGATGGGTGGTTACAGAATCAGGTTTCTACAACCTGGTGATGCGCTGCTATTTTATGTGAGATTGCTATGCATAGCTTACTTAAAATCTACCTAACATATTATTACCAATATGTAACTGTGCACTTCACAGTTATCAACCACATATAGACTTCGCTGAATCGTTGCTACCTTTACTCCTATAACTACACATTTATCATACCTAGCACAAATTCACAATGTTCATACATGTGTGTTCCACTACTTAACATATCATTCTCGTTCACATCAATATGAAAATACATATGTAAGCATAAACATAATTGAACATAAATCATAATATTGATTCAATCGCACAACACAGATATTTACATGGTTCATCGCCTAGTTGGGAGCTACGTCCATGGGAACTGCTCTTATATTACTTGGAAGGGGTAACAGTTCTAGTCTGCACACTCAGCTGTAGAAACTTCTCTACAATAGATCTCTATGCACACAGCTGTAGAGTCTTTTCCTCTCTTAGATCACTCTCAATATAGATCTCATAATATCCACCCTAATCTCACATAATCTAACCCTTCCTTATACAAAATTTCCCTTTATATAGATTCTACCCGAAGGTCACATATTTACAATAACTATGGGCCAACACCCAGAGTACCCTTAGACCCAAAATAGCATGGTTTTCCTATTGAACACGATTTGTGTTTACTTCATTGGAGCTATGTTGTCCTTTTGTGACACTTCTTCTGGCTCTGACGCTTCTCGGACAGTCGCAGTTCTACCCACGTGGCTCTGACGCTACAGTGGCGCATCCTTTGCACCACTCCACTTCTTTAATCTTCGCTTATGTAGTTGATAGTCTGTCACTTCATTCATAACTAATCCAACTACCTTGACCATCCATAGTACTTCATCTTTACTAAGGGAACATGTCCTTTTCTGCCACTTCGCTTCGCTCCATACCCTGCTCCCAGAAATTGAGGAGATGTTTCTCCAAAAACTGGTCGATGTTAGGCCTCGCCTAACTTGTACTTTTTATATCAAAACTTCATCCACTTGGGCTGCACCCAACAGGACCCTAACACTTACTTGTGGCTCACCCCCAAGCCACTTTCACTAGGCTGCTTCGACTGCACATCCCCTGGGTTGTTTTCCTTCGTAGTGAACTCCTGAAAATTTGTGCTCAACTTTGCAACTGTTTCCTTAGTCTCTTTCCCAAACTCCTTAATCGTTTCGAGCATATCCTTTGAGACGAGTTCTTGAAGTTGCTCCTTTACTGTATTCTCTGCTGCCAGGAGTTCTTGCAACTCCTCCTCAATTTCTTCAGAAAGTGCCAACACCTCTTCTTGCATTGGATGTAACTTCGACGAAGTTTCAGATTCCTTCATCCTTAGCATTTTTAACTCATTCTAAAGTTCTTTCGTCTCTGTGAAATTTTGGATCCTTTTCCTTGGCGGAAAATCCTTCATAGCCATGTTCATAGAGTCAACATATTTCAGTCGTTGTTGTACTTTGTCCTGAATTTTCTATAACTCAGGGTCTTCCTACAGCGTATCCCATACCTTGGTAATTTCTTCAAGTAGGTCTTGAAATATCACCACTTCTGCGGAGATGTTTTCTCTTGAAGCCTTCAACTCCTTGGCTCTTGCTTCTTTAACATCTTGCAGAGTACTAGATTATTGTCAAGTTTCTAAGTCAACAATCTGCTCCTTATAGCCAATCTCCACGTGCTCCATATTAGCTTTCAGATTGTCTACCACAGCACCAATCCTTAGGATATTGGCTTCTACTTTGGGATCCTCTGCATAATTTGGTATCTTCACATAGACTTCAGCAACAGATTTATTCAACTTCTTATTCTTCTCCTGCGCATATGCTAACTCCTTGGTCTTTAGTGCGCATTCATCCTTCAACTCTTTGTAGCTATCCTCTAGCTTCAGATGCTCGTGTTTTTTTCTGATGTGGTGATCACCGTTGCTGGTGCATTGACCTTCCACTCTAGTTGCCAATCTTCAATGATCATATCAATTTTCTGTCCATCTAACTAATATAGGACTTCAAACCATTGAGGATATTTTAGTTGTTCTCTCGAATAAATGTATATGAAGTGAATTCCATCTTTGAAATTCATCTTTCAAATATACAGGGTTGTTACTTCCTTAGTGATACGCAGAGTCCTCTGAATGACTTTGCATAAATGCTCATAAATAGGTGTACAACTGTATGTTGTTTATCCTGTGTTGGTATAGCCTTGATTTTTACCAGATGTTCGCAAACCTCAATCCTCGGCAATCTCTAATGAATACCGGGACATTCTATTGATAGCTAGGCTCTTTTCAGCCTACAAAGGCGATCAATACTAGCAACCAACTGTAGTGGAAATGATTTAAATTATTTTGTGTATCTTTAATTTCATCTAGGAATTCATTCAGCAAATAGCTCTCCCAATTGTACTGAAGTCCATCATTGGCCT
This sequence comes from Larix kaempferi, assembly GCA_027924585.1. Classification (NCBI taxonomy): domain Eukaryota; kingdom Viridiplantae; phylum Streptophyta; class Pinopsida; order Pinales; family Pinaceae; genus Larix; species Larix kaempferi. The sequence continues at coordinate 4,116,608 of BSBM01000619.1, forward strand.
TCATATTTAAGGATATCGCAGCGGCCGACACCTCGTTCGATATGCATTTCCTTAGGATTTTTCCTACAAGGAGTTGGAATGTGAATTACGTGGCTTGATCCTTGATCCTGGTTGTTGTATAACTACGGTTTCCTTTGAGCAAACGAAATTCGCTCTTCATCCTTTCAGCAAGCTCTTTATCCTTGTTCTTTCCTACGAACTCAACTGCAGGGTCAACACCTCTCTTTCTCAAGTGCGTGATATGGAAGATGAGATCTATATTAATGTCTATCTTGTGGTCTAACCACAAGTATCCCTGGTGCGTGCATGAAATAAGTGTGCTCACAACCGTCATGAGTTCTAGGCTCCTATCAAAGTGTGGGATGCGTAGTAGGTACAACAACCCTCATGGCTACAATGGTGTAGTCCAGTCTTGCGCTTGAATGGTTGACTTGTTTTTTGTTTCGTCAAGATTCCTGCACATCTATTGATCTGGTTGAAATTGCGGGTGCTTTGCTTCTTGGAGCAAGTCATGGTATATGAATTTGCACTCTCTAATTTTACTAAGTAAATTATCCTTAATTTGCACATGACTTGACATGGGCGACAGCAGAATCGCGTACTACGGATTCCTCATGAGAAGCACCTCTGGTGCATATTGTTTCCTTGGAGGGATGTACTATGGAACAAGCAGTATCGGCATGTATCGAGGAGGTTCTAGTGAAAATGGCTTCGGAATACTCGCAGCCTTCGACTTTTCTTGTTCAGTGGCCTTCTACTTGTATTTCTTCTTCTGTTGTGCTACATTCCTCGATGAATTTCTAGATGGTCCACCTCGTTCTGGGACTGCTTGTTTCACAGGCGTCTTCATGACTCCTTCCAAACCATAATTGTTAGCACTCAAATCGACCCTAAGGTTGTGGAGAGGTCTCTGTAAGGTAACACACAAACCCAAACTTTAGGAAAGAGAGATGGCTTCTATATTTCTAGAGAGGGATCTCTCAATGTTTGTTTATCAAGGACAGATATATGAATTAAAATTAATATCAAATAGGTGTTTGGTTGAAGCAAGGTGAACGTTCATTGGGAAATGGAGTCAAAATACTTAAGATGATAAAGTGGCAATTCTTTGCAAACAATTCATAACAGAGGCAGCGTAGCTACTCATTCAGATTCAAAGGGCTTGTTGTCTGGTGATAGAGAAGAAAATAAGAAAAATCCATCAATACAGAGCATTATAAGATGAGTTATGCATTAACTTTAGTAGAACAAGCTTCGTGGATGCTTGGAATCAAAGAAACAAAGCATACAAATATGAATTCTGCTTCAACATACACTTATCCAAACATGAAAGAAAACAGTATGAAGTAGATAACAAGGAAACATTCACATGAAGAAAGAAAGGTACAGACTGCAAATCAGATAACACAAAAATATCTGCTCAAAACACTTGCTTGGCTCTGCCAATTTTTATTAAAGGAGCATCTCAAAATACATAACACAAAATCCTCCTGGGTTCCAACAAGTTTCAACCCCTTTTTCTCTTCATTGCACATGAATATATAGATATCATCAGCCCTCGGGCCTGAATCAACCTAACAGAAAGTTGTTACAAATTCGTGGCACCTATACAGCTAGGTCTACCTTTCTTGAGGATTAGTTACAACAGAAAATCAAATGCTAACAAAATAGGCTAAACAACCTTTTACAAGTGTCACTAAGTGTCTACCAGCTAGTAACCAACTCTAGTAAATAAACAAAAACCTAGGTGACTAATTCTGCAGGTTGCCACTCTCCATGACCCTCGAATCTTCATGCATGCAATGTCAGTTTTGATTTCCCAAACTTCTCAATGGTCTTCCACTACTCTGGAGTTGGAAAGTCTGGCATGGCCACCTCTTTCATCAACACTCGCATTTCTATGTGATACCTATATGAATAGCACCTGAAGTGTGCACAAGCTTCTTTGAAGACCCAAACTAGCTTAAATTCCTTTGTTAGCTTTTCCACCACTATTTTTCCTGTTAGAGGCTAGTTCATGTCAGAAAAGTCTTCATGATCCAATCTGCATTCTCATAACTTGCCCTGATATTCTTCCTGTGTCCTCATGGTGCCATCCTCCTCCCAAAAGAGAGGAAGTCCCTTCTTGAATAAAGGATCGAACATCTCCTTAAAAAGCTTTACTTGATGTGCTAAGATGTCTATCTTTGCTTGAATGGTGTCCATCTGGTGATGCTTGTTCATCACTTTCCTTGTCCAAATGATAATGGATAGCCTGTCCTTAATGTTAGCATCCTTCAACTCAACCTCAGTCAATCCATTCAGGAAATCTATGGCATTTGAAGCACTCTCAATTGGATTCTTATTTAGCTTCCCATTTACTATTGTTATGCTTTGCTTGGCTAACTTGATTACAGCCTCTTTTTCCATAATGAAATCGAGATATGGCCTCAACTTCTCTGCCTCTGCTGTGATGTCCTCCCAGATCACCTGCTTGGCCTCCTGCAGTGAGTCTTGGCATGTAGCTTGCTTTATCAACTCTTCATTCTTAACCTGCAACTCCTGGTACTTGATTTCCCAAGCCTTCTTTTCCTGCTCTTCCTTTGACATCATGGTTTTCATATTTGCATTCATCTTTCGTAACTTTTCCACTTCAAGGTCTCTTAGACTTGACTGTTCCATAGCCTGCACAAGGGAGAAGTCCCTAGATGCAATGGGGGAAGGAGAAGCCAAGTCCTCCAATTCTTTGTTCTTCTCCTGCAATTTCCTTTCAAGGTCTTTTGACGTGGCTTTTAGGGCCTTCTCACTTTCCACCAAAAGAGCTATATCCACCTGCCACTACCTCTCCCTCTCTTCAAACTTCAACAATCTAGCTTTGAAGTCTGTCAACTCCTTTTTCATCTCCTCTCTCTTCTCCTCGAGCGCTGTCAGCTCTGATGCCTCTATAATCTAGGTGGAAGGGATCTTTAACTTCTTCTTCAATATCTGAATATCCTCGTCTTTCTCATATAGCATCCTTTGTATACTAGCCTTCTTGTCTTCCTAGATTTCAGTAGCTAACAATGCATTTTGTAGCTTCTTAATTTGTGCCTTGTGGGCCTTGTTTTCCACTCTTCTTGTATGAGTTGGTTTCCTACCTTATTCTTATTGACCTGCAATTTAGATAGCTCTAGTGCAGCCTTTAACAACTTGGCATAACTAACCTCCCTAGTTTCCTTGTGCAAATTTATCATATCGGGGACATGGATGTCTTCCAAGTTCATTTTTAGTTTAGTTGCTTTGTTTTTGGTAGCCAAGGCCAAGTTCAGGGTGTTCTGGGCATGGCTTCTGCTAGCCACCAAAGACACATCTTCATTGGAAATCTGCCTCACCTCTGCATACAGTTTAGATTCCTTTGAGGCTGTTTTTGTGCTCTCTTTATACTCATCCAGTAGTTCAGCTCTACTCTTGCTTGGTGTATCAGGTTCAGTAGATGTTTGGTTGAAGACATATTCTCTGACCTCAAAGGTAGGAACCTTAATCTTCACCTGTTTATTCTTTCTTTGACCAGCTTCCATGGGTACCAACTACTGCTCAGGTCCTTCTACTTTATTCCTTTTGGGATCTCTTTCTGTGTCTCCATTTATATCCATGACATAAATAGTTTCCACTTTGTTGGACACTCCAGAGCTACTGGAAAAGGGTAGGCCTGTTGAAACTGTTGGGACCAAGCTAGAGCTGCCAATTTGGGGTAATGTGGCTTTTGACACTATGGAGGTGGATTCATCAGGTGTATCTACCTCCATCTAACTTTTGCCAGGATATTCTAACAAATTAGCAGTCTCAGCCAGCCTTGTAATGTCAAAATGTATAAATTTTTTTATGTTACTTTCTTTTCTTCTATCTGAGATGATATGGTGGGGGTCATAATTGATGGATTCCTTTGTTTTGAATCCCATATCTCTCACCACACCTTCAATGGTTGGAAGAGAAGTCTTGTTTTTAACTATGAATGGGCCTATAGGCCATGGGAAGGTGATATCTGTATCCTTCTTTTCATCCAAGAAATGTTCAATTTCCACTCTCAGCTTATGTCTGATGAATTCTGGTGTAAATAATCTAGGGGTTAGAAAAGATGGGAGCACATAGGGTGCATGGGAAAACCCATAAACTATGATTGTTGTGTTGTGTTCTTAGAGGAACCAATCACATATCTTCTTCTCTGGAGTAGGCTGCAGCATCTCTTTCATTTATGTTAATACCCTGGGCAGTTTCCTTTGAAAGATAACATTGTAGAATTCCAACATGATGTTGTTCATCAACTGAGTGTAGTTTGTGAGTGTCTCCTGAGTGAGCATCATCTCAGGAATTTGAAAGTTCTCTCCATTAAAGGACATGAACATTCTTAGTAGGTATGATTGGAATTTGAAGCTTATAGTTTTGGGGAACTCCACTAGCTGAGAATGGTTATTCTCAGCTAGGGCCTCATCAAACCTAAGACATACACAGTAGATGGACTGACTGGGCTCCTTAGGGTCAAGAGGACATGTGCTCATGACAAAAAGCATGCTTATTAAAGGCTCAGTGATATACATGTTAGTATCTAATCCTAGGAACTGGTCTAACATGGTGATGACACATTTGGACTCTTCAGTCAATAGACTGACTTCACTAGGGAAAGGTTGGTTCTGGAAGGAGACATTTGGATGCAGGCTAGCATGGAAGAAACTTTGCTTAAGCTTAGCTGGGGCCTATCTGAAATGCTGAATTAGGGATTCTTATTTGCATTCTTTGGCTTTTTGGAAGAACTCATCCAGAATTGACATGGATTTTCTAACAGTGAGGGGATTGACTGGGCATAGGATTTTATTGCTGGATGCATCCATAATCACCCTCTCATAGGAGGAGTAATTGGTGGTGCACTAGTCGATGAACTTGGGACAATTTGGGGTTTGGTCGATTGCAAACAAATGAAAAAATGAGTGGTAAACCTTATCCATGTCTATATTTCGTTCCCTAATGATCTTCAACCTGTCTTCAGCTCTCTTAATGGAGTTGTTTATCAACATTGTGTCATAAACCTCATCATCTTTATCCTCAAACAAATCAGCTACCCTTCGGTATTCAAAACCTGGGGGTTCTATCTCACTCAATTCATCCATTTAAATAGTTTTGTATGGAGACAGGAGGCCTACCTGGTTATTGACAGCAGGGCTGCGAATCTAGCTGCGTTGTCTACTTCTGCACAGTCACCTTCTATTTTTTTCCGATGCACAAGACAAATGATACTTAGACCTTCATGTAGCTGTATTTTTATATTATTTATATTTTCTTATCAGTCTTGCATCTGTCGTAGAAAAGAAGATTCCAAGCCATTTATTTGCACGATCAAGTATGCGTTGTGGATCTCTATCCCTGTTTAACCCCCAGGGCCCTCTACAGTATTCCTCCTTCAAGTGTTTCCTTCCTTGCACTTTAGATCCACAAAACCACCGTCCACCATCGATCTAGATCTTGCCCACATCTTGACCGTCAAAAGGTACGGCCCCTACCAGGTTCACAGATTTGGAAAACTTTGATGCTCTGTGCATGTTCAATCTATGAACAAATCTTCCACTGTAGATATTAACTCCACCAGATCTACACCGTTGTAATACACAGGGCCTACCAAAACTTTGCAAATCTGAAATTGTCAATTCCCCACGTACGTCAAATCATCGAAGTACCTGCTAGCTATAGATATGTCCCTCTGCCCATTGATCAGATTTCCAATTTGCTCATGATATATCACACTCTTCCCATGCTTAAACTACCCCATCTTACCTTTGAGACGTTGCCTCTCAGCCATCGATCTTTATCGCCATAGATCTAGGCCCTTCACCTGTGCCACCATATAACTGCGGGCGGATTTTCACATTTTTAATCCCCTCTACAATGTTAAGACTTAGGATTCTCAATCATTTTCCTCCCAAAGCTAGTTATAAACATTCAAAGTTTCTCCTCTCATTCCTCTAGGTCATATGACTTGAAAACCTAGGACCTTCTCCACTATTTTCATGGATCTAACCCTTCCACTCATCCATGACAAAACTGGCATCAACAACTAGCTCCAATTAGGGATGTTATCCTCCCTGTGAAGCAGCAAAGAACCCCGCAGACCCAGTTCTTGATCCATTGGGAAGTTCTTCAAAACTTCAAACCGATGTTCCTTCTTTTCTGTATGTAAAAATCAAAACAAAAGAAATGACTATCCCTCCAGATTTTAGGGCCTTCACTCTGGGCTTCAAATCTCTTGGTTCACCAAATGTAATAATGCAAATGTAAAGAAATATATACAGACTATGATACAAAGGTTACCTGTCATCCTCAGGACAGGTAATGCCTTAGAAATCTGCCATTCACTGGACCTCCTGTCAGTGGAGACCCATCTTGATCCTCCAGAATGAAAGAATTGACACCTCTATTTGCTGCAATGATTTATGGACCTACCCACATATGGTCAAACTTCCCATGCTTGTCTTCTCTAGGAGCATCCCACTTCAAGATGAAATCATCAATCTAGAATTGTTCTTATTTAACCTTCCCATCAAAAGTATTCTTCATTTTCTCTTGGTGCACTTACACTATGTCATAGACTTTGTCCCTTACCTCATTTAGTTCTATTACCTGATTTATCCTTCTCTACATATGGTTTGGTTCATCGTCATGCCCCTGCAACAACTTCATGACTGACACATCTAAAGATGTGGGAAAGACAAACTTCAACTCCATATACTAACTGGAATGGTGACATCCCAATTGCTCTTGTTGTGCTGATCCTGTCATCCCATAAAGCATACTTCAACTTTGTATGCCAAGCTCTTTTGTTCTCCTCTAACAACTTGTTAATTATCCTTACCAGGATCTTGTTAGAAGACTCAACCAATCCATTCCCTTGTGGATAGTAGGTAGTAGAATGGTTCATGATGATATGATATTTGTGACCGAAACTTATCATCTTCTTGGATTTGAAAGAAGCCACATTATCTATCACAATTCTCCCGTGGAATCCAAATCTATCCAAAATGTTATTCTTTAGAAAATCCATGATCACAACATCAATTTCTCTCCTTTTGGGTGTGGCCTCAATCCATTTTGTGAAATAATTTGTTGCTATCAGAATCCATCTGTGTTGTCCTGAAGAATTTGGGTTGATTACCCCAATGAAGTCTAATCCCCAGTAGTGGAAGGGTGCCTCTACTAAACTGGGTTAAGAGGAAGTGAAACCAGTTTCCTCTTACCATCAAAGATCTTACACTGATGACAAGTGTTCGTGTCACCTACCCAAATTTCTAAAAATTACTATTTTATTTGCAAAATACTTTATGTTAAATTTAATTATAAATTTTTGTAATTATGATCATTTTTTATAATGGATGAATGTAATTATTGAATATTATTATTTAAATAAATTAATTAGGAGACAAACACAAAAGAGGACTGTTAAATGAGTGTTCACTGACCCACTAGGAGGAATGGACGCTGTTGGAAGGTATGGGATAGATGGTAGCAAATTCACTTCACCACTAGCTGTTGGTTATGGGACAACTACCCCTAAAAATAGGGCATTATCCCCCAGGTGGAGGGAGTGAGCAGGCAGCTCATTTATTGACCCAGTAACATCTAAAAAGGCCTAGGCAGCCTATAAAGGCAAATTCGAATTGAGCAGGCAGCTCTTGATCAATATTTCTGCAGAATATTTTCCTCATGTGCATCAGGTGATCACTGAGAGATTCTAATAGGGAGGCTAGTGGTGAGTGTAATCCTAAGTCTCCATATTGTTGAGAAGAACCAGAGGTGCTGGTGCAAGTCTATTGGACTGCTAATTATTGAAGATACAGAAGTTATTGCTACTGCAAGAAGAAGTCCTATTTCCTTAGTTTCTTCCTCCTGGTGGTTCAGTGAACAGGGTCAGGGGTCCTAAGACAGTACTTGACTATTTTCAGGAATTGGTTGGGTGGAAAAGTCTTCTTGGGTTGTTTGTTTCCCTATAGATTTACCTAGGTTCTACAAATTTTCTATTGCTAGTAATTCAGTTCTGTATAGTTAGCATTTACTGTTTTCTGTTTTTCAAAAAGAGATTCATCGTAGATTTATTTACAGTCTGAAAGTTAAAGTTTAAATGATGATTTAGAATTGATAACCAATCTCTATATTTTTCCACATGATGTTCTATGCATCGTACTCTAGTATAGAGACGCACATTAAGTATAGATGAAAAGATAGGCATATAGCCATTGATTCGACAGTTAATTACAGTATTCGAGTTTGCTTCATTTTCTACCCTACAACTAATAATAGTAATAATTACTGTGTAATATATAACCTATTGCAGAATGCTCATTTATTTCCTGAAAAATAAACATTTTTTTAATTACTGTACAATCACATTGCAATATATTTAACATTACTATATACATAGTAAATAGTTAAATTTATTTTTCTGTATATTATATTAAGTCTGCATTATGAAAAGGATAGCTGAAATTAAATAAATGCATTCATTTTATCAAGCTGCAAACAACAGTATTTTACAGTCTTCACATTCTCTACATTGTACACATACATTGCTTCCATTTCCTATTATAAGCATTGTATTGGTTATTCTTCTATAAATAATAACAACTTTATAAACATCTTTATTTGCCATTATTTATTTATTTCATTCTTTTAGATCTGCTAAAACTGTAAGTGTCATTTGTAATTTTGAACCTCGTATCAAAACCCTATTTAGGTTCAGATTTCCACTTTCATCGTATTTACAACAGAAAACATTAAATTCTACATAGACCTTGGATCGAACCCTAGTCGATACCATAAATCCTGTTTAGATTTTCTTCTTCAAACTTTTACTTTATATTCAAATAAAACACAAATTAGGGTAAGGTCCTAATCGTTTCCTTTGCAAACAAAATTGAAAAACGTTTCGTCATTTTACTCTACATAGTTATCAACATCGACGACATTCTTAAACCCTAGTCTAGCTCAAGAAACACGACTTTAACCTACAGTATCAAGTCAAACAAAAAGACATCTACACAAAATATTCAACATACATTTTCATTACCGAGAAGAGAATTATCATTTACACAGTGAACGAGCCCATGGCTCTTCTTCATAACTTAACAAACGAATTCATGGTTCTCAGAATGATAATTTACAACATGTTTGCAAACAAAATCATATAGGGTTTTCCCCAAGTTTTCAACAGTGGAAAGAGTCCAAAACATTTAGCATCGACGAGCCACAACTCCAGTCGATGACATAATAAAGAAACCAAGTATCATTTAGACGAAACAAGAGACAATCGTAGAATAACAAGTAGGCTTCAAAAGGACTTCAACCATCAACAACGACAGAGCAACGACAAGTCTTGGCAAGGCTCGATACTCATCTTTTGAAACCACTTCAACCAAAGACGAAGAGCACTACGAGGGTTTTGGAAGACCCGAAGCTTACCCGAGTAGAAGCACGCAGTTTCCATTTGCCAAAACCTTACTCAAGATGTTCTTCAAACCCTGTGACTGACAAACAAACAATTTGGATTAGATTACTGATACAATTTAAAACTGAAAGTTGAATTGCAAAGCAAAGAATTACCGTTTTCCATCTAGGGCGCTTACCTTCGCAATCCTATGGCTGAGTTCTTGGCATTCACCAGAAAGATGACGAGGCCTCTGCTTTAAAAGAGATGAGGGGACTCCTATCACTCTATAGCATGGTGTATCACTTTCAATACATAACGAATAGCTTAAAACCATTAATGATTTAACACTCTGAACCAGAGACTCGGATCTCAAAACTACAACGACATTACAGTGGTTTAGGACCTGCAACTCAACCCTATCTATAGGTCTCGGGTTCGAATCCCTTTCAAAACCTTCCATCCAATTTTTTGGCATCCTGTCGGCCACACAGACCGTAAGAAAAGCACATTGAACAACTTCCCAAGTTCAAAAACCAAAAACCCACGGTAGAAGTTAGGGTTACAATCCGACGGTCTGGACTCATCACCATCGATGGTCACAATGATGCCAACGAAGTTAACATTGGGACAAACAAAGTTGACATTAATTTCCCACTCTTCATTACCAGTTGACAATGCCACTATGGCACACGGAGGAACGATCAACGTTTGGTTCGAAGGTGTATCATCCATACACAACGACAAGTATTGAAGCTAATATATCAAACTCGTATTACGTGGATCGCTGGAAATCCAAGTCAGCTGTGGTAAGTACCAAGTGTTTAATGCAGGATCGATACGAGATCTGCACAACATCTTGAGGCCTGCATTTTTAAATGAACCTGTAACCCTGTCAAATGTCAAGTTCTATGCATGTCAGTACTTTCGACGTGATAGTAAACTATACAAGACACTTTGTTAATATATCAATCTTTTTTAATGTTTGCATTCGTTATAGTATTTGTAATGTTTATGCAAATATATCGTTATAATGTTTGCAATATATTGCTATCGTTTCGGTATATTACAATGTTTGTAATGTTTTACAAACATTTTGTTATAATATAGATTTCATTATTTTTCAAATCGTTGACATTTAAATCAAAATTCAATTTGATCTCACAATTGTATCTACGATACATTGGCTTACCAAATAGATCAACACTTATATAGTCCAAGCTTTGGCTACGCAATATAAATCCATGTTTTGTTTTATTTTAACTTTTATTTATATATATATTTTTTATATATTGTGGTTATTTACATAATTGCTATATGTATATAGTCTCTAGGCCAAATTACATTGTTTCATCAAGAGTCAAATAGTATAGTGGTAGATAGGAAACATGACCCACAAGAGCTAATATAGTTGCTCATTAGGTATAATAATATCTTTTTGTAATAAGCTCTCAAGTATATAAACTATCATATATAGTTTGGTAATATAAAACAATAGTTCCTTCGATTTCCTATTTACACTGAATCATGTGATATGATGGAGAAATTACCACTTGGTACTACCATGCAAATGATGACAACAAGACAGCTATCATCACGACAATGACGACGACAGAACCAACTAGTACAATGATGACTACAGTGACGATGCTGCTAACTTGATGCTTTTCAACAGTTAACTTAGTTTGATTATTACTCAGCTACAAGACGAACCTTGGAAGGCAGAAATGTAAGCATGTGAATCGTACCTGTATGCTTTTATAGTTGCAACAGTCTTTAAACATTTTATTTTTATTTACGACGGTGAATTGAACTTTACACGAACTGGGATTTATTGCAATCATGAAACTTCTTACCTGTCGTCTGCACATAGAACAGGTTCAATGCTTTAGCATTGCAGCTAAGTAAGCTTTGGGGTCCCTCATATGACACCCTTATTTAGCAAAAAAAAACAAACTGTCAGTATCATCTCAAAGGAAAAAGTATCATATCACCTTTCTAACCCGTCATTTCATTTATTACATCAATTATACTTATCATTGCAATGAAAGGTGTCGCATCATAATTCTGTTCTAATAGTTCATTCATTTATCATAATTATAGTTGTTAAGAATGGCTTTAAGTCGTCACTATCACAATGCTTCTAAACAAAATTTAAATCATGTTTAGTACTAACAGTTGCTTAGTTATTACTGTCAAATCTGCAATTATTATTTCCGCAATTATAAATTCTCGAAATTTATGCTGGTTTTGTTATTATTAAAAATTTTAATTTTTTATGAAAATACGGGATGTTACATGTGGTATCAGAGCACAGATTCAAACTCCAGGCCTGAATAAGGTCCAAAACACGTAACATAAATTTTTTATACAGCATAAATATTTTTTTTACACTAGAAAATTGTACTAATTTGAAATTTTTATTATTATGTATCCATAAATCATTTTCAGTTACAGGTATGGGGAACTCAGCTGAACAATTAAGCGACATATTTCAGCCAAACAGTCACAGTTCGGGATAGCACTATGTAGTGGAAGGTCACGGTGAACTAAATAACAGTTCGAAAGAACTGTTACGTGCTTTCCATGAATTGAAAGCAAAAATCAGATCTGTGAAACAAGATGATGAGAAGATTCTACAAGCACAAGAACAACTAAATCAATTACTGTTTGAACACAGTCAAACAGAGGAACAAGAGAGAAACAATGAAGATATTTCCAAAGTTGAGGATATGCCTCACACTGATAAAATTCAGAACATAAAAACCAGTGAAGTGAGAGACAACTCAACCTCATCAGGAGATGCTATTGAAGTACGCAAAAGGAAACGTAACTATACCAGTGACAACAGTGAAGGAGAGTCCAAACCAAGAAGGCAAAATCATAAGGAATATGAGCATATTTCTGGAGAGTTCAAGAAGATAAGACCTCCAAATTTCGATGGAGAAACTAAGAAAGGCGAGACAGCTGAAGCTTGGCTGTCCGGTATGAAGAAATACTTCCAGATCTATAACTATTCATAATTCTTAAAGGAAAAAATGGCTATATATAACTTGACCGGAAAAGCAGATATCTGGTGGTAGGACATAAAAAGGGTAAAGGGCATCAAAGATAAAGATGTAAGCTGGAGTGCTTTTAAATGATATTTTAAAAAGAAGTATCTATTTGAACAGTACTATGAAGAAAAATCTAAAGAGTTCTACGATTTGAAGTTGGGAGGTATGAACATGAAGGAAATGAACAGTAAGTTTAAGAACTTACTGAGATATGTACCATACCTCATAGAGGAAAAACCAAAAATTCAAAGGTACTTGAGCTGTTTACCTTTCAGTATTAAGGACAGAATCGAGTACAACAGTCCTAAGACCTTGGAAGAGGCAATGAGAAAGGAAGTTTTCTATTATGACACAAATTGGAAAAGAGAGGGAATGTCAAACTGGAAAAATCATAAGCCCAACAATTTTGAGCAGAAAAAGAAAAATTTTAGATTCAGTGGAAATTCTGGATTTCAAAGGAAAAATTCTCAGAACTGGAATTATCAAGGGAACAATTCCAGAAATAATTCACAGCAGAATTCTACAGCACCCAGAAATGCACCTAATACTGATAGGAACAATGAGACAAAGACACATATTAAATGTTTTGAATGTCAAGGCCCCCATTACGCATCAGAATGTCCCTTAAGGAAGCGGAAGGCAAACAACATCAACTCTATACAGACTTAACCTACTGTTGGAGACGTAGCAAGGGAGATGCCAAGAATTAATGCAGCACTCGACAACAGGCAAGCAGATCATCAAATATCCATGGTAGATATTGAAGGTATGATACATGACCATCCTGTTACTATTTTAATTGACCCAAGTGCTAGTTTAAGTTATATATCACCAGATATTGTGGAAAGTCTTAAACTGAAAACTGAAAAGTTTAGTAAATCATGGCTAGTTAGACTAGCAACTGGAACAAAGAGGAAAGTATCAGATTTTATAGAAAACTGTGTGTTGTCCATGAATCATTTACAAACACAAATCAAGTTGAATATTCTACCTTTAGGTTCTTATGATATTATAGTTGGGATGGATTGGTTGGAATCCCATCATGTCATCTTGGACTATTATGGAAAACGTTTTACATGCTTAAATGACGAAGGGAAAATTGTAGAAATAAAGGGCATCCCAAGGAAGGTAACCCTTAGACAGATTTCAGCCATGCAAGTTAAGAGGGAAGTTAGGAAAGGATGTCAAATGTTTGTAGTAAACGTGGTAAATGATGAGTTTATGGATAAAGAGCACAAACTGAAATTAGAAAACATACCTGTCCTAAGGGATTTTAAAGATGTATTTCCTGAGGAGATTTTAGGATTACCTCCCAAAAGATATTTAGATTTTACCATAGAGTTGATACCAGGAGCAGTACCAAACTCTAAAGCTCCATACAGAATGAACATACTGGAGTTAAATGAATTAAAATCACAGTTGAAGGAACTTATTAACAAAAAGTATATTAGACCCAGTGTGTCTCCTTGGGGAGCACCTGTCATCTTTGTTAAGAAAAAAGACAGAACCTTGAGACTATGCATAGATTATCGCCAGCTCAATAAGATGACAATCAAGAATAGGTACCCATTGCCCCGCATAGATGATCTATTTGATCAGTTGTGTGGAGCAACAGTATTTTCGAATATTGATCTAAGATCAGGATATCATCAAGTACGGGTTAAGGATGAAGATATTTACAAGACATCTTTCCGAACTCGGTATGGACATTACGAGTTCGTATTCATGCCGTTTGGCTTGACTAATGCCCCGGCTGTATTTATGTGTTTGATGAATAATATTTTGCATAAATACTTAGACAAGTTCATTGTTGTGTTTATAGACGACATTTTAGTGTACTCAAAAAGCAAAGAAGAGCATGATGAACATTTATGGATTATCTTACAAGTATTAAAAGATCATCAACTATACGCCAAATTTAGTAAGTGTGATTTCCACAAAGACAAAATTCAGTATCTAGGACACATAATTTCAGTAGAAGGAATCTCAGTTGAACCCGACAAGATAAGGGCCATTAACGACTGGCCGGTTCCTAAAGATGTGTCAGATGTAAGATCATTTGTGGGAATTACGGGGTATTACATAAAGTTTATAGAGAAATTTTCAAAAATTGCCAACCCCATAACTTCCTTGCAGAATAAAGGGAAGAAATTTGTTTGGGATTAGAAGTGTGCTGACAGCTTTAAGAAATTAAAGGAACTATTGACGATAGCACCCATCTTGAGGATAGCAGATCCCAACAAGGATTTTGTAATTTGTATAGACGCATGCAATGATGGACTCGGTGGAGTCTTGACACAGGAAGGACATGCGGTGGCATATGAATCTAGAAAGCAGAAAGTACATGAAAAGAACTACTCTACCTATGATTTAGAGTTATTGGCATTTATTCATGCTTTAAAAATGTGGCATCACCACCTTATTGGCAGAAAATTTACATTATTAATAGATAACATGGGTCTGAAATATTTATTGAATTAGACAAACCTGAACGCTAGACAAGCGATGGTTGACGTTCTTAAGTGAGTATGATTTCGAAATTCAGCATGTTAAAGGGAAGGAGAACAAGGTTGCAGATGCCTTGAGTCACAAGGCAAAACTAAATTTCATTTCAGCAATCAATACTTATTTAACTGATTTGGAAAATCAATTTCTGGAAAAAGGTGAAACAGATGAAGAATATAGAAAAATGAAGGAAAAGACAGCAAACAACAATTCTGAAAATTGTATGGCAGATTAAAAAATGAAGGAAAATGGTTTATTACTGTTTAAAAACAGATTGTATGTACCATATATACCAGAAATAAAATTTCTGATATTAAATGAGATGCATAAAAGTCACTATTCTGGTCATCCAGGTTATCAAAAGAGCATTACTATGCTCAGAAAATAATACTATTGGCCCAGAATGAAGGACGAAGTAGCAGAGTACATCGCAAAATGTTTGGACTGTCAGAAGATGAAGGTTGAACACCAACATCCTGTTGGATTGTTGCAACCGTTACCGATACCAAGTTGGAAATGGGAAGTGATCAACATAGATTTTATTACCGCATTACCTAAAAATCAGAAACAACATGATTCTATCATGGTGGTAGTGGACAAACTCGGCAAGGTAGCACATTTCATACCTTTAAAGACTACTCATAAAGCTCCAGATATTGCAGAGATCTTTATGAAACAGATTTTTAGACTTCATGGAATACCAAAAGTAATAATTTCAGATCGTGACTCGAAGTTTACAGGAAACTTCTGGAGTTCAATGTTTAAGGGGTTGAATACAACTTTAAATTTCAGTACAGCATTTCATCCACAGACCGATGGGTAGACAGAAAGGGTAAATCAAGTTTTAGAAGATTTATTAAGAATGTATGTTAAGGATCAGCCTGGTAAGTGGGAAGACTACTTGCACTTAGCAGAATTTGCTTATAATAATCACTATCATGCATCGGCCAAACTTAGTCCTTTTGAAATTCTTTATGGTAGGAAATGTGATACATATGTTTCATGGAATGATCCAGTAAATAGAGTTGTTTTAAGACCTGAATTATTGCAGGAGTTAGAACTAATTGTGAAACAGGTGCAAGGACATTTAAAAGCTGCCCAAGATAGGCAAAAGAGTCAAGCAGATTCAAAAATAACTCATAAGTAGTTCCAAGTTGGTGAACATGTATTCCTCAAGGTAAGACCGAAAAAGAGCTCACTGAAATTGGGAAGCTGTGCCAAGTTGGCACCTAGGTATTGCGGTCCTTTTGAAATATTGTCTAAGGTTGGAGCAGTGGCATACCAACTAGCTTTGACACCAAACTTAAAAATACATAATGTTTTTCACATATCATTTTTAAACAAATATGTGCATGATACTACTCATGTTGTGAACTGGAATGATGTACAGGTGGGACAAGACGGAGATTTTCCAGTGGAACTGGATTGTATCCTCGGAAGGAGGGAAAATATTCTCTGGAATCGCAACATTGGGCAAGTGAAGGTGCAATGGAAGCACCTTAGCCCAGAAGAGGAAACTTGGGAGTTGGAGAGTAGTATGCGGGCAACATACCCAACTTTGTTTCAGGAACACTCGAGGAGTGATTAACCAACATCGAGGATGATGTTGAGACTTAAGGGGGGGTGTATGTCACCTACCCAAATTTCTGAAAATTACTATTTTATTTGCAAAATACTTTATGTTAAATTTAATTACAAAGTTTTGTAATTATGATCACTTTTGATCATGGATGAATGTAATTACTGAATATTATTATTTAAATAAATTAATTGGGAGAAAAACACCCAATAGGACTGTTAAATGAGTGTTCACTGACCCACTAGGAGGAATGGAAGCTGTTGGAAGGTATGGGATAGATGGCAGCAAATTCACTTCACCACTAGCTGTTGGTTATGGGACAACTACCCCTAAAAATAGGGCATTATCCCCCAGGTGGAGGGAGTGAGCAGGAAGCTCATTTAATGACCTAGTAACATCTGAAAAGGCCTAGGCAGCCTATAAAGGAAAATTCGAATTGAGCAGTCAGCTCTTGATCAATATTTCTGCAAAATATTTTCCTCAAGTGCATCAGGTGATCACTGAGAGATTCGAATAGGGAGGCTAGTGGTGAGTGTAATCCTAAGTCTGCATATTGTTGAGAAGAACCAGAGGTGTTGGTGCAAGTCTATTGGACTGCTAATTATTGAAGATACAGAAGTTATTTGCTACTGCAAGAAGAAGTCTATTTCCTGAGTTTCTTCCTCCTGGTGGTTTAGTGAACAGGCTCGGGGGTCCTATGATAGTACTTGACTATTTTCAGGAATTGGTTGGGTGGAACAGTCTTCTTGGGCTATTTGTTGCCCTACAGATTCATCCAGGTTCTACAAATTTTCTATTGCTAGTAATTCAGTTTTGTATAGTTAGCATTTACTATTTCTGTTTTTCAAAAAGAGATTCATCCTAGATTTATTTACAGTCTGAAAGTTAAAGTTTAAATGATGATTTAGAATTGATAAACCAATCTCTATATTTTTCTACATGTTGTTCTATGCATCGTACTCTCGCATAGAGACGTAGATTAAGTATAGATGAAAAGATAGGCATACAACCATTGATTCGACAGTTAATTACAGTATTCGAGTTTGCTTCATTTTCTACCTTACAACTAATAATAGTAATAATTACTGTGTAATATATAACCTATTGCAGAATGCTCATTTATTTCCTAAAAAATAAACATTCTTTAATTCCTATACAATCACATTGCAATATATTTAACATTACTATATACATAGTAAATAGTTAAATTTATTTTTCTGTATATTATATTAAGTCTACATTATGAAAAGGATAGCTGAAATTAAATAAATGCATTAATTTTATCAAGCTGCAAACAACAGTATTTTACAGTCTTCACATTCTCTACATTGTACACATACATTGCTTCCATTTCCTATTATAAGCATTGTATTGATTATTCTTCTATAAATAATAGAAACTTTATAAACATCTTTATTTTCCATTATTTATTTATTTCATTCTTTTAGATCTGCTAAAACTGTAAGTGTCATTTGTAATTTTGAACCTCGTATCAAAACCCTAGTTAAGTTCAGATTTCCACTTTCATCGTATTTACAACAGAAAACATTACATTCTGCATAGACCTTGGATCGAACCCTAGTCGATATGATAAATCCTGTTTAGATTTTCTTCTTGAAACTTTTAGTTTATATTCAAACAAAACACAAATTAGGGTATGGCCTTAATTGTTTCCTTTGCAAACAAAATTGATAAACATTTCATCATTTTACTCTACATAGTTATCAACATCGATGACATTCTTAAACCCTAGTCTAGCTCAAGAAACACGAATTTAACCTACAGTATCAAGTCAAACAAAACATTCATCTGCACAAAATATTTAGCATACATTTTCATTACCGAGAAGAGAATTATCATTTACACAGTGAACGAGCCCACGGCTCTTCTTCATAACTTAAGCAACGAAGTCGTGGTTCTCAAAATGATAATTTACAACATGTTTGCAAACAAAATCATACAGGGTTTTCCCCAAGTTTTTCAACAGTGGAAAGAGTCCAAAACATTTAGCATCGATGAGCCACAAGTCCAGTTGACGACATAATAAAGAAACCAAGTATCATTTAAATGAAACGAGAGACAATCGTAGAATAACAAGTGGGCTTTGAAAGGCCTTCAACCATCAACAATGACAGAGCAACGAAAAGTCTTGGCAAGGCCCGATACTCATCTTTTGAAACCACTTCAACCACAGATGAAGAGCACTACTAGGGTTTTGGAAGACTCGAAGCTTACTGGAGTAGAAGCACGTGGTTTCCATTTTCCAAAACCTTACTCAAGATGTTCTTCAAACTCTGTGACTGATAAACAAACAACTTGGATTAGATTACTGATACAATTTAAAACTGAAAGTTGAATTGCAAAGCAAAGAATTACCATTTTCCATCTAGGGTGCTTACCTTTGCAATCCTATGGCTGAGTTCTTGGCATTCACCAGAAAGACGATGAGGCCTCTGATTTAAAAGAGACAAGGGAACTCCTATCACTCTACAGCATGGCGTATCACTTTCAATACATAACGAAGAGCTTGAAACCCTTAATGCTTTAATACTCTGAAACAGAGACTCAGATCTCAAAACTACAATGACATTACTGTGGTTTAGAAATTGCAACTCAACCCTATCTATAGGTCTCGGGGTCGAATCCCTTTCAGAACCTTCCATCAAAATTTTCAGCAGCTTGTCGGCCACACAGACCGTAACAATAGCACATTGAACAACTTCCCAAGTTCAAAAACCAAAAACCCACTGTAGAAGTTAGGGTTACAATCTGACGGTCTGGACTCATCACCATCGACGGTCACAACGATGCCAGCGAAGTTAACATTGGGACAAACAACATTGACATTAATTGCCCGCTCTTCATTACCAGTTGACAATGCCACTATGGCACATGGAGGAATGATCAACGTGCATTTCGAATGTGTATCATCCATACACAGCGACAAGTATAGAAGCTAATACATCAAATTCGTATTACGTGGATTGCTGGCAATCCAAGTCAACTGGGGTAAGTACCAAGTGTTTAATGCAGGATCGATACGGGATCTCCACAACAGCTTGAGGCCCGCGTTTTTAAATGAACCTGCAACCCTGTCAAATGTCAAGTTTAATGCATGTCAGTACTTTCGAGCTGATAGTAAACTATACAAGACACTTTGTTAATATATCAATTTTTTTTAATGTTTGCATTCGTTATAGTATTTGTAATGTTTATGCAAATATATCGTTATAATGTTTGCAATATATTGCTATCGTTTCGGTATATTACAATGTTTGTAATGTTTTGCAAACATTTTGTTATAATATAGATTTCATTATTTTTCAAATCGTTGACATTTAAATCAAAATTCAATTTGATCTCACCATTGTATCTACGATAAATTGAGTTATCAAATAGATCAACACTTATATAGTCCAAGCTTTGGCTACGCAATATAAATCCATGTTTTGTTTTATTTTTTATTTATATATATTTTTTTATATTGTGGTTATTTACAGAATTGTTATATGTATATAGTCTCTAGGCCAAATTACATTGTTTCATAAAGAGTCAAATAGTATAGTGGTAGATAGGAAACATGACCCACAAGAGCTAATATAGCTACTCATTAGGTATAATAATATATTTTTGTAATAAGCTCTCAAGTATATAAACGATCATATATAGTTTGGTAATATAAAACAATAGTTCCTTCATTTTCCTATTTACACTGAATCATGTGATATGATGGAGAAATTACCACTTGGTACTACCATGCAAATGATGACAACAAGACAGCTATCATCACGACAATGACGACGACAGAACCAACTAGTACAATGACGACTACAGTGACGATGCTGCTAACTTGATGCTTTTCAATAGTTAACTTAGTTTGATTATTACTCAGCTACAAGACGAACCTTGGAATGCATAAATGTAAGCATGCAAATCGTACCTATAAGCTTTTATAGTTGCAACAGTCTTTAAACATTTTATTTTTATTTATGACGGCGAATTGAACTTTACATGAACTGGGATTTATTGCAATCATGAAACTTCTTACCTATCGTCTGCACATAGAACAGGTTCAATGCTTTAGCGTTGCAGTTAAGTAAGCTTTGGGGTCCCTCATAGGACACGCTTTTTTAGCAAAAAAAAGCAAACTGTCAATATCATCTCAAAGGAAAAATTATCATATCACCTTTCTAACCTGTCATTTCATTTATTACATCAATTATACTTATCATTGCAATGAAAGGTGTCGCATCATAATTTTGATCTATTAGTTCATTCATTTATCATAATCATAGTTGTTAAGAATGTCTTTAAGTTGTCACTATCACAATGCTTCTAAACATAATTGAAATCATGTTTAGTGCTAACAGCTATTTAGTTATTACTGTCACAATCAGCAATTATTATTTCCGCAATTATAAATTCTTGAAATTTATGTTGTTTTTGTTATTATTAAAAATTTTAAATTTTTATGAAAATACGGGATGTCACAGTTCGTCTCTTTATAAACATTTGAAAACATAGTAGGCCAATAAAAACCAGCCCTCAGAATTTTATTCATTGTTACCTTCCATGAGTGGTGCCCTCCACAATATCCTTATGGAATTCCTTCATTGTCTGTTGATCTTCATTTTCCAACAAGCAATTCAGCAATACACCACCAGGATCCTTCCAATAAAAGTATTGATTCATGATGCAGAACTTTGCAGCCTTTAGCGTTACAGATCTAGCTCTTGTTTTTCTCAATCATGCAGGAGCTTGTAAATTTTGCAATACATACACAATATCAACGTACCATGGAGACATAGAAAACTATGGAACTACCTGTATCCTTGTGTCTATCTGGTTTGAATGGTTGGTCAAGAAGTTGAGCTGCAAATATTCACAATTAGCATTTGTCATCTTTCTGGCCAACCCTTGTCGTTTAATCAACTTTGTAGGTTTGATCTCAAGATCATACTCCAACAACGTAGCAATCCATTTGTCCCTCTTCCCTTCTGGATTAGGTTGGGTAAGAATACTCTTCACTGCATTATTTGGAACATGTGCAACAATGTGTGCATGAAGAATGTATACCCCGAAGTCTTTCAAAGATTTCACCAAAGCATAAGCCTGCTTCTCCATGATATCATATTTCAACTCTCCTTCTCTCAATACCCTGCTGAAAAATGCAATAGGTTGCTCAACATTTTGGTTATTATTTTGCAATAGGACTCCAGCTACAGTATGCTCTGATGCATAAGAAAAAACTACAAAATCTCTAGTAAAATCTGGACTTGCCATGACTTGAGCTTCAGTGATGGCCTTCTTAATACCCCTGAATGATTCCCTGACATCTTCTGTCCATTTTATCTGATTTACCTTCTTCAACATGTTAGTAATGTTCCTTAATATCTCAGCAAAGTTGAGAATGAATCTCCTTAGAAAACCTACCTGTCCAATAAAGGACTGCACCTCCTTCTTTCTCCTAGGCTCCTCAACCTTCAAAATTGCACTGACCCTTTCAGGATCAATATTAATACCATCTTTTGAAATAATATGCCCCAGCAATTTTGCTTCTTCAAGTGAAAAATTACACTTTTTAGGATTTAATGAGATGCCATATTTCTTGCGTTTTATAAAGACTTTATCCAAATGCTTGATATGTTCCCTATCAGATCAGGAATAAAAAGTAATATCATCCATGTAGATAACTACAAATTTATCCTTTTCTTCTGCAAAGGAAATGTCCATAGCACACTGAAATATAGCTCCTGCATTCATTAGCCCAAAGGGAATTTTAGCATACATGAATGTACACCAGGGTGTGGTAAAAGTAGTATTTTACTGGTCTTCAGGGAGTACTTTAATCTATTTATATCATGAAAACCCATCCATGGTTGAAATCCTTTCAGAACCTACTACCCTCTACAGAATGTGCTCCATCTTAGGGAGTGGGTAATTGTCCTTCAATGAAACCCTGTTGAGGTTTCTAAAATCAATACAGAGTCTAATCTCACCATTCTTTTTTCTGACAGGAACCAAGTTAGCCACCCATTTGGAAAACCTCAAGGTCACATTAATCTTGGCATGAACAATTTCCTGATCTCTTTTTCTATCATAGGAAACAACTTGGGGTTTACTCTTCTTAACTTCTATCTGAAGGGTCTTTCCCTAGGCTTTATTGGGATGGTGTGTTGTATGATAGAAGTATCACATTCTTTCAGGTCCTCCAAAAAAATACATCTGTGTACTTATTCATAAATTTTACATATTCTTCCTTCTCCTTTGGGGGCAGCTTCTTGGACAGCCTTACAATTCGTGGTTCTTCTCCAGTCCCTAAGTTCTGCTCTTCAATGGAATCATTAGCAGGCTTCACCTTAGGTTCTTTGGCCACATCGTTTTGATCAAACACCTTCTCTAGGGGGATCAGGCCTCTTGGGATAAAATTACTCTTCAATTGAATTGTGTCCTTTCCTCCCAGCATATTCTACCAAGCTTTGTTTTCAGCTTCTTCACCTTCAACCGATTCACCCTCTTGGAATCACTCCAAATTTTCATTCTCTGTATCAATCTGGGCATTCACAAATTCATCAGACATTTCCAAAAACCTCTTTATTTGCACATCATCATCAAAAACTTGCCAATTTTTGGAGTTATCTGGTATTGAGGTTCTATTCACAATCTCAAATTTATATTTTCTCTGAGAATAAATAGGGGCTTGAAACCACCAACAGTTGTGTCCAGAGAGTCTGCCACGTGATTTTCAATTCTGGGAACCACCCTAATTTTATGCTCTATGAAATAGTTTCCAAACATGTCCCAAACTTCATTCCTGTAGGCTCTCATCCTGGGATGTTTTGTTTGGTAACTTTCATTCACTTGATTCACCACAAGCTCTGAGTCCCCAAACACTTATATTCTCTTTTCCCCCATGTCTTTCAAAGCCTGCAAACCCAACAACAAAGCTTCATACTCCGCCACATTATTAGTACATTCAAAATTCAGTTTATAAGACAAGGCTTTAAATTCTCTGGCTGGAGATATAATCCAAACAACTACCCCAACTCCATTTTTACTTAGAGACCCATCAAAGTACATAGTCCACAACCCTTCTTCATTCTGCTTATTCTCCAAGGCTTCTTGCCTTTTTTCAAATTCCTCATCCTCCTTAACTTCAATCTGCATAGGAACTTCAGGATCAGTGTATGGCCCATCATTGAAAAATATAGAGGATCCCAAGTCAGTGTCAACATTATAAATAAGGTGATTTTCAGGCTTATCCTGACTGCTGACCACATAAGCTAGTCTCTTTTCTCTGTATAACCTTCTATTTCTTCCAAACAGGGGTATAGTGGCATATGAAAAATCCATTTGCATAGTTCCTCTTAATTTTGATTGCTAAGATCTTGATAACAACATACCAAAATTTGCAGGAATATCAACTATTACAACATCCATCACAATGCTTTTGGTTGGGAGCTGTGCAAGAGATACCACCATATCCTTTATTAATCCCAGACACTCGACCTCTCTAGAATCAAAAGAAAACAAGTCTTTATAATCCCTAGTAACCTCCAGTCCTAGACATTCCACTATTGTTTTTGGAATTAGATTATGAGATGCACCATAGTCTAGCATTGCATTATGCAAAATGATATCATGGATGTTCAAACTTAGATAGAAAGGGGGGAATTCTTCATCATCTGTATCTTCAATTTTAGGTCCAAATACAATAGTGGGAGCATCATCTGTCACTTCTAAAATATCTAGTTGACACTCACCTTTGTTCTTGACCATTTTAGTAATTTCTTCCCTATATTCATTATTCTTCAACAACTCATTAAAGGGGATAGAAATCTTAACCTTTGACAACTCTCTTTTCAGGCTGAATGATGAAATTGGTTTATCCACATCCATTGGCCTTGATTGTTTAACTTCCTTTGGCTGTTGTTCCTTATTTTCTGGGTTGTCCTATATAGCCACATCTTTCTTCCTTTCTTTTTGTTTTTCTAAACTTTGCTAGGTGTTGGAAGGCTGGTTTGGAATGGACTTTCCTTTATTTGTGGTTATCTCACGATTTCTTAGCTTCAATTTTCTCTCAAAATCATCAATGGCATTCTAATATCATCTTTGATATTGGTCTGAATCTAGCTCTGAAATATGACTGTCATCTTCTTGAGTGAAAAAATTGTGTTCTTCTTTAGTTAAATGTATTTCAAAATCACTGTCATCAAACTGATGAATCTGGTTTTCCATTGGATCTTCTTTCCCTTCCTCATCAACCAAATTTTCTAGGAATGGTGGTCTTATTTGCCAATCTTCGGGATTTATTTGGTTTCTTTGAGGAAATGGCCTTCTAAAATTCCGATTTCTAATTTGATTTCCAGGTTGCTCTCTATTAGGTGGTATGTTATCTAGGGCCAGCCCGTCCATCAATTTCTCCATAGTATCCATCATCATTTCAAACTTGACATCACTTGCAGAGGAGGAAGCAGAAGTGGATGGTTGGGCTTCTTGTCTCTTCTTATCTATCTCCACTCTACCTTTCATTTTCCTTGAAGCCATCATATTAGCTTCCACTTCTAGAGAATCCTTCAACATAGCTGACAGAGTAGCTAACTTTCTCTCCCTCAACATACATGAAAAATCTCCATCAAAGGCAATAGCATAATGAAGCTTGGAAGAAACTACCAAGGGTTTAATATCATCTGGGATGGAGTTGTATACCCTCATGAATCTGCTAGAAAATTCATGGACATACTCAAAGTTTCATTTCTTTAAATGGTCATATTGAGATAGTATTTGCAAGGGACTCTTCTTTGCCTCCCACTTATCCAAAAATAGTGTTTGAAAAGCTTCAAAGGTAGGGATAGATACTGCTCGCAAATATTTAAACCATCTCTTAGCTTCCCTAGACAAACTATGTGCAAACAACCTCATCTTTGCATCATCATGGTCCACCTCTTCTAAATCAATAAAATATTCAAATCTATCCATTAGTTGCCTTGATGTAAAATTTCCATCTCCATCATATAGAGAAATTATCTCTGAGTAGTTCTGAGGGAGGTCATGTAAAACAGCTGGAAAAGCTAAGGGTGCAAACCTAGTTGCCATTCATCTAGGTGGATTTTGTAGTACAGGAGGGTTCCGAGGAGGATATTGAGGATTTTGAGTTGGATTGCTAACAAGGTTTGTAGTATGTGGCTGAGAGGTTAGAGAGTGAGGGTTATTTCCTTCAAGTTTCACATTGTTTTTCAGATTATACCACAGGGGATCTAGCAAATATGCCTCAAAACTATTTGGATTTGCTTCTATTTGATCTAGGTCTGATTCTGATTTTGATCTCAACAAAGACTTCCCAATGCTTACTTCTAAATCCAATTCATGAAAACCATACAACTCTTTTTTAGACACAAATATTTCAATATTAGAAGTGCTAGCTTTCTCTTTTCCACTTCTACATTTCAACAAACTTTCTGGCTTTTCCACACTTAGTGAAATTTCAGAAATAGGATTACCTCTCGTGTGTATCCTTCTGGGAGCCAGGATCTCTTCTGAAAAATTCTTTGGAAACCAGTGTATAGTCGCCAATCTCCCCAGTGGAATTACCTTCAACTGAAAATTATGGTGAGTGGAGTCGCCAGGGAAAATGTACAACTTCTTCAAATGCATAAATCTTTGTTTTCCCACAGAGATCCCTTCTTTCTATCAAAACTGGAACTCTTTGTCGGTTTCTCATCAGGACCATATAAATCTCATTCCCTGGAAACGGTGCCAATTATGTTAGCACTCAAATCAACCCTAAGGTTGTGGAAACGTCTTGTTGTTGCCCCAAAAATCGTAGCATCAGTCAGCAAGGGATTCTCCCCTGTAAGCAAGCCCAATTAGATCGCTCACCATTTGGTATGGGGAATCCGTCCGGTTAACGGTCCAGCTACCATGTAAGATTTAAATATTTGTGGTCTTTGTACTGGTTGCGGCCCGATCCACCGTTTATGTATTTTAATTTTAAAGATGATATGCAAGTGCTCTAAACTAAATGCAGGTAATTAAGTAAATCTGATCTAAAACTGTTTAAGCAAATCTAATCTATCCTTGCAAGGAGAAAACTGAAAAATATGACTAATAAACTGAAAGAAAAATCCAAAGATCTCACAGATAGCTATTTAATCATAAAGATGCATTTCCAGCAGAAGATAAAAGATATCAAAGATAGCTTTGATTTAATTAAAACATTTCATTACTCATTTGAGGTAAACATCTTTGCACAGAAAATTATGAGAACATTCATCACCAAGAAGCAATTCATAACAGCAAGGAATGATCTCACAGTAATGTATAAATGAAATAGGAATAATCCAACAGACATTCAACACATCCTTCAGGAAAAAACGCAGTCCCCCATGCTTTCTTTAGGCAAAAATTGAACTTCTTATATATGCAGCAAATCAATTCACGTACAAGACAAAAATGTCCTTTAACCTGCCAAAAGTCCTCCTACCATTCTCTATTATTCTATATATAACTTTACAAAATGCTCCAAGAGCTGCCACATGTCCCCATCCCAAAGAATCTCTTAATTTGTCTTTTAATGCCCTTTACAAAATTGGAAAAATCCCTAATGTTTTTTACAAAAAGAAGAAAATCCAGCTGTCCTTTATTTTTACAACTGAATAACATAAAAGAAAAACTCCTAGCTTATCACTAGACATCTATGAATGCCAAGTTAGCTCCCAGATGGCACCCCTATTCCTCCTAGTACTGCGGCCTCTGCTGGCGCTTTTGTACCAGATGGCGCTCCTAACTCTGCTGGCGTTTTTTCAACAGCTGACTTATCTGATTCTGCTATATAACTCACCTAAATGCCTGTTTCTCATATAACGGTGTTGGCAGGGGCAGGGAGCATGAAATTTCAGGAAATCACATGCTTGGCTAGCTCTGCTTCAATGTCCTGCACTTCTGTTGTTGTAGTTTGGAGAATCTCTTGAAACAGGTGGTCATGTATGGAGGGTTGCGCGATGCACTAGTGAAGATCATCCACTGTTAACACATCTATCTTCCTCACATACTCCATCTATGTGTTTAGTTCACCCCTCAATTCAGACAAGCGCTGCTCCTTGCTCGGAAAGTCTTCAAGAGTCTGGGGTATCTCCATTTTGCACTTTTCATTAGTTTCCTGGATCCTTTGATAGAGGCCGCTGCATATTTCGATAGTGGCTTAGATTACAGAGCTTAATTTAACACCACAGTTCTTTCAGAACTCCGTGAAGCCTATATCTTCTTTAAAGTCGGCTATGAATTTGAGAGGGAGGTGCTTCAGGAACTCCGACTTCCTTTCTCTCCACTCAATATGCTTTCCAATGTCTTCTTTGACATGCGCATATTTATTCTTGAGCCTGATGGCTTCGGAGTTAATTTCCTTCATCCTTTCAACCATTGCCTTCAACTTGCAAATTTCTTCAGTGAGAAGTTCCTGTGACTTGTGCATTTGCTTCAATATGTCACAGTATTTCTCATGATAGGGGCTTAAATCAACTGCCTTGCTACTTGCTTGTTCTAACTGCTCTGTCATCAGTTCTTTCTCTTCTTCCAATTGAATGATTCTGGATTCAAAATCATTCTTCTCTCCTTCCACTATCATCATTTGGACTGCCAAGTTTTCCTTTTCTTCTTCCAGGTGTTGATACTTATCTGACAATTCCTTTTGTTCTGATAGCAGGTAGTCATATTTCTTCATCATTAAGTCTCTATAAGCCTGCTCATTTACTAGAGTAAGCTGTAACATGCGAGCCCTCTTCCTGCTTGCATCCAACTCATTTCCTATGTTGTGTACATTATCTTCACTTGCCTTGGCGGTAGCTACAGTAGAGGATGCCATAGCCTCATAAGCGTTATGTGTGCCCAGGATGACAGTGGCTTCTTGCTTGGTAATGATGTCCGGGTGGAAAGGTTTCTTCATTCTTGTCTCTATCCTTCGTACAATAGATTTCCTTTTCTTGTCAAAAAAAAATTTGTCCCAATGGGTTATAGTATGACTCATTGAGGGAGTAAAAGGGACGAGTGGAAGATCTTCTATAGGGATGTAATCTTTCGCAGGCGGGGTCTGAACCATCTGGGACGAGTTTATGTCCATGTCTTGCATATTTGAGCCCTCATCTTGTGCATCCACCTTGGCCTTATTTTCCTCTTTAGCCTTCAGCTGTCTCTCTTCTTCTTCGGCCTTCAACTGCTTTTGAAATGCCTCTCTTTCCTCCTGCTCCTTAGTGGCCTCTTCCTTTCCGATATTTTCTAACTCCTCATCTCGAAGCCTTTGAGCTTCTTCCTCTCGAAGCCTATCTTCTTGCTCTCGAAGCCTATCTTCTTGCTCCTTCTGCTTCTTTGATGCTACTCCCCTTTGGAACTTTTCAACCTCAACCTTGAGCCTTTGCTCTTCCTTCATCGGAGCCTCATCTTATTCTTTCTCTCTTCGTAGTTCTGCTTCCTTAATAGCTTGGGCTGTAGTGGAACTAGTTTGAGCTCCACTTTTGAGGCAAAGGCATCTTTGGAGTTAGGTCATATTGTTGATGCCTCTGAAGACTTATTCGTCTTCATCAAAATAGTGGACTTTGAACATTGACAATTCTACAATGATCTGCGGCCTTATTAAGCCTGTCATTCTTTGCGAAAATCCTTTGTCTAGAGTGAAATTATCTTAGCTCCTGGACAAACTCTTCTGCCGAGCTAACTTTAGAAAACTTGTATGCTCTGACATAGAAGGGTAGTGCCGAGAAGGAGGCTTTATTCAATTTCTTTAGGACATGACCAACTCCATCTATAAACACCTGTCTCATGGCCTCTTTGTGGACCAGGAAATCAGTAACATACCCTGGTAAGAGAAGCGGCAGCTTCGAACCACCATACATTCTTATGTAGGTTCCTTCTTCTGATAGATAAACATCCCCATACTTTTCCATGACTTCCATGGCATTCTCAGATAGGCAACTGGGTTCTTCATTGAACATTGGTTCATACAATGGCATGATTAATTCTTCATAGATTATTTTGTAATGCCTTTTGTAATTCTGGGCCCATAAGATCTTATAACCAATATAAACTAGGGTGTCGGCCTTGTTCCAAATGCATCCTAACCTTGGGAACGGATGCCTTTCCAGAATACAATCTATAAGGTATGATGACATGTAGAACTCTGATTTTCCCCAGGATAGCCCTTCCTTAGCAGCAGCTATGGCTGACGAGATATTGTCTGAGAGTATGTCTGCCCAATTGAACACAGTGTCTTTGAATGCTACATAGTGGATAAGAGGGATCCAATGCAACTGATAAGTGGTTCCATCAGCTTTGCCAAAAATTATGCTTAGAATGAGGGCAATAATTCTGAAAGGAGGTCTTAGAGCTTGAACTTCATAATCATCGCCCTCCTTCACCCTCAACTGCCTTCCTTGGATTAACAATTTTCTGGCCATTTCCACATAATTCATGTTGAGACCTTCGAGCCATGCATCTTTCAACAACTGTTGAGTGCGGGGCAACTTGTAAGTTGCCGAAATATGGGCTAGGTGAAACGAGGCGAATGCTTCTCCTTTGTTGTTGGATAAGACCCTCGATTCAGTGTCTACATGTGTTAGAATCCAACCGATGACTTTCGCGTAGGGAAAGAGTTATGGGCGTGTTGTTGCCTTAGTGATGTCAGAGCTTCTAATGTTCTTGTACAAGTACATATCTTCCAGGACTGATCCAGGAATTTCCTGGCCTCTAATCATGTGATGCAAATCTCCCCACTTGAATTCAGGCGCAATGCCCATAACTGGTTTGGTATCTTCCTATACTGTCTCGACCCTTGCCTCCTTGATAGCTTCACCGCCTGACTCGGGTTCAGAGGCTTTTCCCTTCCTCTTGCCACCTTTTGGCATTGTAGTTGAACCTAGCCAAAACCACACATGAGTAGATACATGATAAACTAAAAATGAAAAACTGAGTATTGAACCGAAATTCATCAAAACAACAAGCTTAGCTTAGGCAGGGAACAGAGATAAAGTAATAGCAAATTTCCTTGAAAATAATACTGTGTCTCAAACTTTTGGACAGGAAATTAAATGTGTATAAGGAAAACCAACAAAATTTATGCTAACATAATAGACAAAGCTAGTTTCCCCTTATTTTTATTAGTGTCGAACAGGAGATGGAGAGACTCGTGACGCTACTGCCTAACTCTTGAGCTAGCAAGCTTGGGGTGTTCATAACAGGGAGCAAACGAGGACAGATGGGTGATTAGGCCAAATTTTGTTGAGCGCGTCGGTTTGGGTTACTAGAGCTCGAGCTTGGGAGGCTGACGAGATAGGAAAAAAAAAGGGCCAGCTAGGCATTCTAAAAGGGATTCGAGAATGACCAACCAAGGTGCAGAAAGAAATCCCAATAGGGAAAAAGGTGGCCGAGGCGGGGATAACGAAACAGTCTTATTGCGACTAAAACCACAACTTTAACCGTAAAAACAAAAAGGCTTGAAGGAAAAAAAACTTACCTGGCAGTGGATGATTGGATTCGAAGTGAACAATGGGCTGCAGACCTGGCTATCCTCGAATGGCTAGCTCGACCTCGAATGGGGTTCTTCGAAAAGTTAAAGAAAAATAAATAATAAACCCCAATCACCAACTTTCTATATATAAAATCTCACACGTATGGGTATTAAGCTCGACGTGATGGGGTGGTTGTGCGCATTAAAAACACTGTTATGACGACGTGACTAGGGTCCTTTCGGCGTCATTTTGGCATTAACTGCGAGCTGTCAAACAAAAAATTTTAGCGAGTTGGAGTGACAACATCGTTGGCATTGGTTGAGTGCTTCCGCAACGGTCTGGTGCATCTTGGCGAGTTCAGCGTCAGCTTGAAACAGGCTGCTTGCTATCTCATTTCGGTGACTCTTGCTGAGTTTCACTGCTTTCCTTTGCATCGCTTCTTATCAACAGGACTTAGGGTTCAGAGGCGACAGTTTCGGCGAGACCGGTTGAGTTCCACTTGAGAAGCTTTGGAAAGAGCTTTAGTTTGACGAAGTGCTTAGCAGATTGGAATCGCGTCTATGGGTAATGTCGATGTTACTTGGCATGTTTCGCCGCGACGTAAAACTTAGAAAAATACAAAGCAAAAGCCACGTTTCGGATAATCTCTGCGAGTCAGAGCAATGGTTGCGGTGGAACTGGGCGAGTTCATCCAAAATAGGATGACTTTAAAACTTAACCAAAACGCCTGCGCATTGCGGTGCAACTCGATGAGTTTCACCGAAACGGGAAAAGCTCTAAAACTTAACAAAAAGGCTTGAACGTTGTGGCCTAACTCGGCAAGTTGTGCCGCCGTTTCGACTATGAAAGCTGAGTTTTACTTAGAAGAAGAAAAAAAAAACAGGCTTAAGGACTTGCTTTCTCTAGAAAACTAAGTATAAAAGACCTTCCAAGAAGGGACTTGACTTCTCTAAGCAAACCTTTCTAAAAACAAGAAGGAGGGGCCCCAATATTTACAAAATTTTTGGGGGGATGTTGTAGCAACAACAATTGGCGATTCCCTAGTGATCACAGATCTATGAAACAAGCTCCCCTTAGGGGCAGAAAACTTACAAACTGCTGATTTATATGGGTAACAAAATTTCTTCATAGTTAAGCTTATGTGAATGCAGTGATCACTCTCATCATCAGGTCATTTTGGGAGAAGGCAACTTAGAATCATACTTCTTTACAACTCTCTTAGGGCCAGAGTATGGAGTTCATTTTGAAATTTTGTCTTCAAGATGTCAACTAATAAATAATCCACAGGATCGTAACAATATCTCACATGCATATTCATTTGTTCCTCATTCCCATGCTATTTGCATCCTTTTGTATGTTTCTTGATTGACGACTTTTGCCGTTTGAGCCTTCCAGAAATAAATTTCTTCAACTTCCATATTTGATTTAGGTTCTTCAATCCATAATGAACTTTTGTGTGAGCGAGAGATTTATTTGATTATCATGCTTCACGAACGGAGAAGAACCTTGCTGGGCTAACTTATTTGAACAGCTTCCTTAATTGAATGTACTTTGCTTTTCTCTATCGTGCTTTAATTGAGGCAAGAATTTTTGGAAATCAGACTCTTTAATATAAGTTCTTTTGGCTTTTATTTGCAGCATGGGATCATTTTAAATACCATACATCTGTGAGACATGCTTCCTCTCCATGAGTCTATCATAGTGAACTCTTTGAGATAGGTATTAATGTCAGAGTGAATGGAGCCCCAAGATAGTAAGAAGGAAATGTTGAATCTTAGTTATTAAAATAGGTTTATTTTGACCAATAGAAAAAGGATCTCTTCATTCCTGGAAGCCCAACAGTGAAAACAAAGTCACGAAAACATTTCTTTGTAAGTAATTTTCTCTTTTACAGGATTTTGAGTCTTGCTCGGAGCTATGTCTTACCTCTACGCCAAAATTTGGGCTACGTTTTATTAAAGAAAGAAAAAGAAAACTTTGAGCATAGAGCAAGGTGGAAAACAAACCAAGCTAAATAAAGAAAATAATAGAAAACAAAAACAAAACAATCAAGCAAGAAAAGAAACAAGAGTGTTTATTTATGTACAAAGCCCTCATAGGACTACGCGAAGTATTGTTTTAAAGCGAGGCTGTTGAGAGGTATAGTTACTTCCTCCCCTTGTAAATATTTCAGCTTATATGTCAAAGGGCCAAGATTTTCAGAAATTTGGTAAGCGCGAACCCATAAATGTTGAAACTTTGTGTGCATTCCCTTACCATCATGTGGATGGCCCCATTTTAGAACTAAGTCACCTACCTTGAAACTTCTCTTGCTAGATTTTCACTTATCAAAACACCTTTTGACTATGTCTTGGTGCTGGTGGAATCAGTCTTTGGCCTTCTGCCAGGACTCTTCAAGTTTCAGCGGGGTGTCAATTCTAGATTGTAAGACTTGACTGTTGGAACCTTGGGCCAACTGCAAGGATGGGAGCAATATGTTTGGAGGAAGTATGGATTCTCTACCATAGACAAGGATATACTAGGAGAATCCTAAGGCATTCTTGGGGGTGACTCTGTCTGCCCATAAAGCATTTGAGAGAGTTATGTGCCAGCTTCTTTGATTTTCAATCACAGTTTTATTAAGAATCCAGATAAGGTTTTTGTTCGTAGATTCAGCTAATCCGTTTCCTTGGGGATAGTAATTGGCTGAATAATGTAACTTAATTCCTCTCTCATAAACAAATTCATTTATCTTAAAAGATAAAAAATAATTTGCATTATAAAAAACTAGGGAAATTGGAACCCCAAACATGTTTATGATGTTCTCCTTTAAGAAATTAATAATCGCATCCTCATTGATTTTGCGCAACGGAGCAGCTTCTGTCCATCTTGTAAAATTTTCTGTAGCCGCCAGGATATACCGGTGTTGCAGAGAAGAATTTGGTTTTATTTCTCCAATGACATATATCCCATTTCTCTAATGGTTCGAAGATAATGACTAGCTGTAGAGGTCCCGCTGCTTTTGGCAATTTCCCAGCACTCCTTTGGCACACATCACAATTCCTTGCATAGGCATGGGCATCTCTGAACAAAGTGGGCCAATAATATCCAGCTCTCAGTATTTTGTGAGCTCTTGTATCTCCAGAATAATGTCCACCAAAAGGGCCATCATGTAACTCCTTGACTACTTTACTTGCATCTTCATTCTCCAAACATCTAAGAAAAATGCCATCATAATTTCTTCTAAAAAGTACCCCATCAATGATTTGATAAGCTGTTGATTTCAAATGTAGCGCCCTTCTTTGCTTAGAACTCCAGTGCTCTGGTAGGTACCCTTGCTGTAAATAATGCACTAGGTCCCTATACCAAGACTCAAGAGTTGTGAAAATGGGACACACCTCAACCATGTTCAGTTCAACTTCATTTTCCCAATTCAGTTCCTCATCAACTGGATCTTCGGTGAGTAATTTACATAAACCTTAACCTTTAATAATGACGGCAGGTTTAAATTCTAAATCATACTCCTTAAAGGGGGTGACCCAGTGTCCTCTTCTTTCTCCCAATTCTTTTTGAACGAAAAGAGATCTGACGGTGGGGTGAGGAACTACAACTTTAGTTTTGTTCTTAAGAATATCTGGCCTGAACTGCTTTACAGCTTTGAATACAGCATATGCTTGTTTGTCTACAATAGGGTAGTTCAGTTCAGTGCCTTGCAGACCAGTTCTCATAAAGGAAATTGGGTATTAATCTCCTGACTCTACCTTTTGCGTGAGCACAGCTGCGAGAGAGTCGTCTAAAGCAAAGGTATACATGATGAAATCCTTATCGAAGTCTGGACTTCTTAAAGAATGATCATTAGCCATAGCTGCTTTGATTTATTTAAACGCAACTTTCTCCAAGTCTGTCCATTTAAACTATACACTCTACTTCACCATTTGCTGCAAAGGTTTAACGGTCTGAGCAAAATCGGGAACGAACCTTCGAAAAAAATTAATGGTGCCCATAAATGATTGCATAGATTTTTTGTTGTGGGGCATGGGAATTTTGTTGATAGCTTTCACTCTCTCTTGATCTGTCGAAATTCCATTTTTTGAAATG
Source organism: Larix kaempferi (assembly GCA_027924585.1). NCBI lineage: Eukaryota > Viridiplantae > Streptophyta > Pinopsida > Pinales > Pinaceae > Larix > Larix kaempferi. The sequence continues at coordinate 4,151,741 of BSBM01000619.1, forward strand.
ATGTGATCCAAAAGCTTGCCCTCAGGAACAACGAAAACACTTTTTCTGGGGTTTAAAGAAATACCATATTTCCTGCAGCGATAAAAAATCTGCTTCAAGTGGAAAACATGATCTTCTCTTTTCTTTGAGAAAACAGTCACATCATCAAGATAGACTACAACAGAATAACTGCCCAATCCTCGAAAGGCAATATCCATTGCTCGCTATAATGTAGCTCCTGCATTTATCAAGCCGAATGGCATCCTTCGGTATGCAAATGTTCCCCACTTAGTGCGGAAAGTAGTCTTGAGGCAATCTTTGTCTGCTACTAGTACTTGATTATAACCAGAGAAACTGTCTAGTAGAGAGAAAAGCTCTGAGCCTAATACCATTTGTAGAATTTGTTCCATTGGAGGTACAGGATAATTATCTTTATCAAAAGCTTTGCTCAAGTTCCAAAAGTCTACACATAGTCTTATCTCTCCTGACTTCTTTCGCATGGGAACTAGATTAGCAACCCATTCCAAGTGTTGGACTTTAAAAATGATCTTGGCATCTAACAATTTCTTCAACTCCTTTTGTATTAAAGGCTCAAGCGTCGGATGCATTCTTCTTAATTGCTGCTGAAATGGCTTAACGCCTGCCTTTATTGGTATTATGTGTTGAATGATGCGAGTATCATATGTTTTCAGATCCTCATAAGTCCATGCAAAGACATCTTTATATTGCTAAAAACGTTTAATGAACTTATCCCTTTCACCTAGTGAGCAACATTTACCAAGATTGACATATTTTGGTTTAGCTTATGTACCCAGGTTTACCAATTCATGCTGCATAGAGGAGCTGTGAGTTTTAACATTTGCTGGCATCTTGAACTTGTTTTGCAAATCAAACAAACTTTCGAGCGACCTTACTCCTTTGGGCATGGAGTTTCCTTTGACTGCGTCCTTGTTTTGTAGGTCAGAATCATGTTTTTCTTCATCTAGAATAGCTTCCTAGAAAGCATCTTCATTTGTGAGGAAACTAATTATCTGATCGTCATCATCGAACACTCTAAGATTTGTAATACTATCTGGAATAGACAGCCTGAAAACCAATTGAATAGAGCATTTATTATTAGTGGGCACTAACCTAGAAGCAGAAGTAGCTAATAAATCAACTGCAGCGTTCTATAATCTAGGAATAGAATTTATATTAAAAGCTTCAAAGTGCGAAACTAAATCCCATACCTCAGATTTATAACCCTTTAAATGTGGTGAAAGACAATGAATTGTATCTCTCACCTATTTGACAACTATTTCTGCGTCACCAAAGACTTTAAAGTATTTGACATTCAAACCAATAGCTTTCTTTAATCCATGGACCAAAGCTTCATATTCAGCAGTATTGTTAGTACATTCAAACTCTAATCTACAAGATAAGAAGTGTTTGTTGGTTTCAGGATCAATTAAAACACAACTAGCTCCGGATCCTTCTTGAGTTTTGGAATCGTCAAAGTATAGAACCCAAAAAACATTTTCTGCTTTAACTAAGATAGTATCACTATCATCTAAGTTAGTGACTAATTTAACTATGTTACAATCAATATCATTTTTGGCACAGATTTGTCCATATTTTCATCACCTTTCGACAAATATTTCATCCCTCTTATTCCTATTATTATCCATTTATCATTCCAGTTTCCATCCATTTGTTGTAACTGCATGTAAAATACCATAATGCTTCCATTGATGCTTTAGTGGTTAATAATGATTATTTTCCTTTATCTTTGATGAATTGAAGACTATTATGCATAATTTCACTGATGATGGTTTATGGAGTGATTTTTCATGTTAGCAGCAGTAGCAGCCATGGTTCAAGCCTCCAAAGTTGGCATGCTAGCACACGTACACATGGAGATTCAAAACATGTTTTCATTCCTAGGATTGATTATGTGCATTTGTGACTTCAATTCCTGCTCAAGTCCAACATGGCAGCCTCCAACGCATACTCAAAATGTTCCAACCAGAAACGTGTGCCAGATAAGAACACAGTGATTCACGTTTCGATTTGTGGGCATCTAGAGATGAATCTCGAAAATCGGAGACATGGGTTTTGTGCGCAACGGACTCATTTACCTGAATCACAAGGAAATCGCCAAACAAAGCTACGGTTTGAGCTATACAACTGGTTCTTTAAACGTGTAATTCCCATATTTACTGTTACGACCGGTTTTACAAATTAACAATTGGTTGAAACAGATCACAAGTTGGGAATTCGGTTTCTCATCCTCATGAAGGATTCTTATGTATAAATATGTAATTAATCTCATGAGAAAGGGGGAGATGGAAAGAAATGTTATGCTATAGGATTTAATCCAGACTCTGTTGTAATGATTCCAGTCCGATAATACATTATGGTAGTTTAATAATCTAGAGTTGTAGACTTTCATTGGGGAGTTCCAGCTCTACTCAGTGGAGGAAGGGTCCTCTTCCCTGAGCAAATGTTGATAGTGTTGATTTTTATTTTGTAGATTTGTTTATTATTTAGTTCATGATTTCATTTCATTAGATTTATCATAGTTGTATGCTTTCATTCATTAAATTTATCATAGTTGTTTTCGTGTTAATTTCTTTTCATAGATCGTTGGCCAACATAGCATTTCTTTCATATTTATGCAATTAGATCTTGCTTCATAAGAGTTGATTTTGTTTGAAGTGTGATTAGATTAACAGTTTGGTTTTATGAATAGGTTTAAGGTTTGAATTATTTTCAAGAAGGTGTGATCTAGTGTACAAAGAGTTTTGATTTCATACCAATAGATAATAGTGTCAGGTAGAAATTGTGCTTGCATAGATCTTGCAGGATAGTTTTCAAATAAAAGACTTCCTCGGGTTGATAATTTATGTTCTGGTAGTATCAGTTGTTTAATTAATTAGACAATTAATCCACCCAACATTTTGGCACCGTTGTCGGGGAAGTTATCAATAGTGCAAAAGTACATCTGACATTGTTTCGTAGATACATTGTTAGAGTAGAGCATGTAGGTTGCATGATTACTTTTCAGTTTATTGAATTTGCTTTGATTGTGGATTTTTTGTTTTTTGCATTTAGTTTCATTTAATTTTTAATTTTTTGAGCATAAATCTTATCATTCCCCTTAATGGTGTTGTAAGCACCACCCATTATACTAACCCATTGACAGGAACATTCGAAGGAGGAGCCTCCAGATAACACACGAAGAATCTAATGAAGAGATAGCAAGTAAAAAAGATGCAGAAGTTGTTACCTTCGAATTTCCCATCAGAGATTTAGGAGGAGTGGTACCAACAAAAAGCATTCCCCCACAAGTTCTACCAAATTTTCACGGTTTGGAAAATGAAGACCCTGATGTATTTTTGTTTCAATTTGAAGTACTTTTTAGAGGATATGGTTATTGTTCTAATCATCAAAAGTTGAATGTGTTTCCCCTTACTCTAAAAGGAACATCCCTCCGATGGTTCATGAGCCTCGGTGGGAATTGTATACGAACTTGGGAAGATATGAAACATGTATTCTTGAAAAGGTACCAAGATTAGTGCAGGGCCAATGAAGATATCTTCATAATGACACAAGGAGAAGAAGAGAATTTGGAGGAATATGTTGAACGCTTTCAATACAACCTTCAACGATCAAAACAAATGCAACTGGGGAAAGAGACCTTAAAAAAACTTCTACTCAAGGGAATCCAAGATGAATCCTTAGAAATCTTAAATTTGATGGGAACAGGTGATGTATTTAAGTTAGCATATGACAATATTTGTGAGTCATGTAGAAGGTATTCAAGAGGAAACTTCAAGACTGGTAAGAATTCTAGTAATCCTTATTTTCAATCTTTGAAATCTGCTACAGGAACAAGAGTTGTGGGAGCTGAAATTAGTAATTTATTTGAAAATTTTAATGCTGATGTCAATGGTTCACTAAATTCACAATTGGGTGTTTTGCAGGTGAAGGAAAAACATGAGGAATTTGAAGAAATAGTTTTCCCTCAGTGCCAGAAGAAACATCTTGAAATAGATTGTCCTTTGGATAGTCTCACAACTTGTGGCATATGTGACTTGAATCATTCCACAGATCGTTGTCCCTCCTTACCAAGGATGAAAGAAACATATCGAAGAGATCTAGGAGTTGTAGCCAACTCGTTGCAATAGTCATGGCAACCGTGGCCTACATGTATGGTTCAAAAATCTATCCCTCTATTTCCTTACTCTCATACTCAATCATTGAATACTCCTCCACCATGGCAGCTGTTGCAGCCTCAATTTAACTCTTACCTACCTTATCCACAAGATTGGAATGACCTATCTTATGATCACATGGCCAATTTCCCTCATGATGTAACACCACTTGTTCCTTCAAGATCATCCTCACAAACAAATCCTCTACATCAGCCTGTTGTTGCAGCAACATCCCCCCCAACATTTTGTAGATATTGGGGCCCCTCATTTTATTTTCCCAAAAATTCTGCTTAAAGAGTTAAGTCTCCTTTGGAAAATATTTGAACTTAGTTTTTTTGTTTCAAACGAAAGATCTCTTTTCGAGTTTAAGTTTTCTTCTAAGTCAAAACTCAAAATTTTTCTCTCGAAACGGTGGAAGAACTCAAGATTCTCTCCCGAAACGGCGGAAGATCTTGGGATGTTCACCCGTAACTTCGGAAGAACTCGAAATTATTTCCTGAAATAGCGGAAACACTCATCAAGTCTTTCCGCAATGGGAGCCTTCTTACCAATTCCCTTGGCCATTCACTTTTCGGAAAAGACTTAACAACTCAGCCGTCATTTTCGGAAGAAATCGTCGAGTCTTTCTGCAATGGCGGAGAAACTCAAGAACTTCCGCCGCGACTAACTTTCAACTCATCAATTTCGGAAGAACCCGCCAAGTCATCCCGAAACGTCGGAGCAACACAAGAGCTTCCACCGCAAACTTTTAGCTCATCGACTCTGGGAGAACTCGTCAAGATTTTCCATGAAAATGGAGCATTTTTTCTTCTCTTTCCCGCAGCAAACAAGATGTCGCGCGCAGACTCGCAAAGTCCACCCATGCTTCGAAAGAAACTCGCAAAGTCCTCCCGCAATGTTAGACAGGACTCATCTTTTCCCTCCGATTTTCACGGTTGTGCATAAGTGCCAAATGGGTGGAAATGACCCCACAATATGGGTGATTAACCCCGTTTTAATTTCGCCACCTACCCAATTAAATGCCCACACATACTAGGTTTGTATATAAGGGAAGTGGGGTTTTTTTGTTCCCATTGGTAGTTTATGATTTGGAGAACACCATTTAAAGCTGCGCGAATTGATTTGCTCCAGATCAACTCCTTTGTCGCCTAGCTAGTTCCGTTTTCACCGATGTTTTGTTTCCAGGTAGGTGGTTCTACCGTCAACTTCGTCTTAGCTTTTACGTTGAAACTTTTCTGGGTGATTTTCATTTATTGATAGCCTTGTGAGCATTCGTTGCATACCTTATGTTATTATTTCGAGTTACCTGCAATTGAAGATTTTTCGGCTGCTGCAAGCCCTATGGTTTTCCCAATCCAAGGAAGCCAACAATGTGCGCTCAGTTGGTAACATGAACCTATAACCACTCCCATATACCCACTCGAGAGTTCCGAACTCGGCATCACCTCCTTAGAAATATCGGTTTGATAGCCATAATATGTTTCATTGGCTAGTCTACATTTTGTTTCTTTCCCCGACATGCGGCATTATGGCCTCTTGTGATTATACGTTATCACGATAGTCCTTTTCTTTCCTGTCTTGCTCTATTTTATGCTCTATTTTACATAATGGTTGACAATCTTATGCTCATGCATGTATGGTTGCTGACAGGGATAAGACACAATGCCAAAACGTAGCAGAAAGAAATCTAGAATGATGGAGCCAAAGCGAGTACAACCAAGGACTGAAACTCTTTTTCAAGACACAAAGTGCACCACAGCCATCCCTCCCGAGGTTCGGTGGGGAGACATTTACCGGATGATCAGGAACCAAGATATCCCCGACATGCTCTTGGAAGAACAACAAATCTACCTAAACATCAGGACTTCTGGCATATCCAAGGCTTCTACTCGCCCTGAGCTATTCCCGTGCTCAGAAGTAATCGGGTGGATATTGGAACATGCCAACCCACAAACAAGAGTGTTGCATGATAGCAAGGGAGAGCCATTCGCTTCGTTCCATCCAACTTATATTGCGGCAGCCTACAAATTCTCGCGTCCCCAACAGGCATTGAATGATGAATGGTTGGGATAGATGAATAATTTTGAAATGGCTAAAAAGTTGTTAATCACGATTAAGCAGCTAAGGAAGAGGGACAATGATGAGTATGACATTCAGAGCCTAAGACCTCCCTTTAGGTTGATCACCCTCATGTAAGTAGAATTTTCGGCATGCTCGATGGAACCGTATATAGGATACAATGGGCCCCCATAATCCACTACATAGAATTTAAGGGAACTGTGTTTGATTGGGCTACTATCCTCTCAGATAGTTTAGCATCCACTGTCGCCGCAGCTAGAGAAGTTTTGGCCTTAAAGAAATCAGAAATTTTCATGTCTTCATACCTCATTGATTGCATCCTGGGAAAGCTCCCTTTCCCCAAGTTAGGATTTTCATGGGATCAGGCCAACACCCCGGTATACACTGCCTATAAAATAATGTGGGCTCAAAATTACAAAGCAAACTATAAGCTCATCTGCGAAGAGTTCATTATGCCTTTGTATGAGCAGATGTTCAATGAAGAGCCCAATTGCCTGTCATAGAATGCCATGGAAGTCTTGAAAAATTATGGCGATTTCTACTTCTTAGAAAAGGGTACCCATATCAGGATGTTCGGAGGTACTAAGCCACCATACATCTTACCAAAATATGCCACTGATTATGCAGTCCTGAAAGAAGCAATCAGGCAAGTTTTCCTTTATGGGATAGGAGGAGTTCTTAATAAGCAGCATAAGGCTTCCTTCCCTCCTTTGCCTTTCTATATAGGAGCCTAGAAATTCTTAGGAGTTGCAGCAGCCAAAGAGTTCATTCAGGAGGTGAAATATTTTCACTTCGGTGAAGCAATCTTCCATAGGAATGATAGGCGGAGCAAGGTTGCGGAGCATTGCAAGGAGCTGTATGCCCATTTTGAGTATGCCCATTACTATGATGCCAAAGAAGAAGTGTTCAGGGGAATCAGTAATATGACTGAATTACAGATTTTTCGTCACAGCAGTGGAGCTATCTCTAACTCTACCATGGCCCGAGAAGCCAACCTCCAGAAAGAAAGGGAAGCGCTGAGGCCCTAGTCCGTGAGGAACAAAGATTGAAAGAGGAAGGAGGACTGCAGCAGAAAGCTGGGGAAGCAAAACTGCAGCAGGAAGCTGAGGAAGCAAGGTTGCAAAGGGAAGCTAAGGAAGTGAGATTGCAGCAAGAAGCTCAAGAACAAGAGCAGAGGAAGGTAATTGAAAATCAGCAGCAGGCTGAAGAAGAGGAAAGAAGGCGTAAAGATGAAGAAGAGGAAAAAGCTGAAGAAGATCTTAAGGCCAACGAAGATGCCGAGGTGGGTGGCTCTGGCACCCAAGACATGGACATAGACTCATCTCAGGTAGTACAGACCCCATCCGCAGAGGAAGAAGTCCATATAAGAGACCTCCCGATCATCCCTTTCACCCCATCCGAAGATCATACTGTGTCCCGATGGGATAAATTTGTGTATTATAAGAAGAGGAAGGTTGTGGTCCTGAAGTCAGAAGAAATGATAAAGAGAAATTTTCAGGCAGATATTGTCACCTAGTGAGAAACCACGGTTATGTAAAATACAAATAATGCTCCCATAGCCATGGCATATGTTGTTGTGTTGATAGCAAAAGCAACAGAAGACAATGTGATCGGCATGGTCAAAGAGTTTGAGTCAACAAAGAGAGGAGCTCGTATGCTGCAACATATTGTGGCTAACGAGCAGGCTTATAGGGACCTTGTGCTGAACAAATATAATCTCCTGTCTGCTGATCACAAGGAGTTGTTGGATAAGTATCGACATCTGGAAGAAGAAAAGGAGCACCTGGAAATCCAGATGATTGTTCTAGAAGCGGAAAGGAATGATTTTGAAGCTAGATTTTTTCACCTGGAAGTAGATAAACAGGAAATGGTCGAGCAATTAGAGCGAGCAGAAAGTAGAGCGATGGATATGTCTCCCTTTCATGAGCAGTCTTGTGACATCTTAAGTCAAATGCATGCCACACAAGAATTGATTACTGAGGAAGTGTGCAAGCTCAAGACCATGCTGGTTAGGTTGAAAGAAGTGAATGCTGAAGCCATCAGGATTAAAGGCATTACACTTGGGTTAAAGCAAACATTTTGAGCCAGATGGAGTGGAGAGAAGGGAAGGTGGATTTCCCTAAGCATCTCCCGTTCAAATCTGTGGACGGTTTTAAGGAATATGTAGCCCTCATGGAGTTTTGTAGGAATTGTGGCACCAAGTTGATGGCTAAGATCTAGGGAACAATTGAGAAAGGTAACAACCTATATCAAAAGATTCATGAAGTACATGAAAAATGCAAGCTTATTTTTCCTCAAACCCTGGATGATTTTCCAAGCAAAGAGCAATGTTTGTCAGACTTGAGGGAAGAACTACGCATTCAAATAGAGTATGTAAAGAAGATTGATGTGCTAGCCACCGATGATCTTCATCACTACATTGGGCTATCATCAGTATACAATCATATGCTCAAGGAGATCCACCAGGAAGCAATAGCAGAAATTCAAGGTATTGAAGCAGAGCTTGGTAAGCATGTGACTTCACAGAAGATCCAGCTCCCCTCACCAGCAAATGTGGTTATAAGAGACACTGGTATCTGGTTCACTTATATTGCAGAAGAAGAGAAGAAGGCAGCAGCAGCAGTAGCAGCCAGCGCAGGCACATCATCCCCAGCAGAAGCGCCACCCCAAGGATAAACACGCTAGTCATAATGTGTTGTTTTGTTTTGGTCTACTTTTCTCTCCCTATTGTTAGAGCGTGGAGTCACAAGGATAGCTGTCCCTTTCTGTTATGAGAAAGAATTTCTATTATGAGAAAAGGGCCACGAATTGTTTATTTCTTTGTAAAGTATTTAAAAGACAAGTGTAAAAGGCTAGGTGGCAGCCCAAGAGGCATTTTGTAAACTTATAAATACATGCATAGGGAATAGTGTAAGGGACTTTTTGCAGGGAAAATGAATTTTCTAAACTTGTACGAACTAGTTTGCACTTGCTTCAAGAAAACGAATTTTTCCTAACAAGAGCCTAGCGAGGACGTATTTTGCCTGGAAATGTGTGTTGGATGCATGCTGATTCATTCTTGTGGCATTCATATCGTACTGTGAGATCTTTCTTTACTGTTCTGAAATATTTCTATGTATTGGGTGATCTTACTATTTTCTGTGCAATGATGTTTCTCCTAACATGAGTAATATAATGCTTTCATATGAATTAAAAGCTATCTTTTATATCTTTAATCTCGGGTTGTAGGTTTATCCTTATGATTTAATGGCTATCTGTTGATTTCAAATGTTTCTTTCAGCACATTACTCATATTTACAGTTTTGCTCCTTGCAAGGATAGATTAGATTTGTTTCAGTTTTAGATATAGATTTGTTTTAAGCTCTACATTTTGATTAAATTAACATAGGCACTTGCACATCAGATTAACAATAAAATCAAAAGAACGGTGGATCGGGCCATAACCAGTGTAGAAGAAAACAAATCCAAATATAACGATAGCTGGAACCGCTAACCGAACGGATTCCCCATACCAAACGGTGAACAATCTAATTGGGATAGTTTACCGGGGAGAATCCCTTTCTGCTTGATGCTGCGATCTTCGGAGCATGAACAATTTTTGGTGCTAGAAGGAGGGCCTGAAGTGCATGGCTGATAAAGGCAAATCTCTCAGTGTCAAAAATGTTACTGAAAACCCGCTTGAAATAGGAATTTCAGACAGCCCAAACCTTGAAGTAACAAATCAAGAAAACTCCATCTCTGATTCTGAACATCAAGAAGTCTTGTATGCTGTGCCTTTTGCAGAAATAGAAGATTTAAGGAGACATACACTGTCTTATATTAAACAACTAGGTGGTTTAAATGCTGTAACTTTCCTCCCTAGGAAAAGTAATCCCAGAAAAGAGAGACAGTACACCCGTGATTCGATTCTTATGCAGAACTTTGAAGAGCTGGTAAATTTAACTTTGGAAGAAATTGTAGAACCCCTGAAAGAAATCGATCTTGAAAACCCAGAAAATTTTTCAGATCCAGAAAATCTTGGAGAGATTGTCACTCCAAAGAACACCCCGCTTAATTCACCACACAATTCTCCACCTGATTCTGCACATAGAAACATGGTTGTACCTGCTTGGAGAGTGAGGGGAGCATTGAATCTAGCTGGGCCATTCCACAATCTGCCTAAAAATCTAGAGAAAGTCTTGCCTAAATTCGACCTAGGAAAAGCCATTTCTGTTGAAGATCATCTCAAGAGTTTTTATTTAGCCTTGAATCTTTTAAATGTACAGCATGAAGATGTAGTTTGTAGGCTTTTCCCATACACATTTGAGCCAAAATTTTCTTCCTGGTATTTTAGCTTACAAGCTAGCTCAATTTCCAGCTGGGAAGAATTCAAAACATGTTTCTTAAAGAAGTATGGAAATCAAAAGACTGTAGCTACACTCATGAAAGAATTATTGTCCATGAGAATGGAAAAGAAAGAAAAGGTTCAAGACATCAACCAAAGGTTCACAACACTCTTGAATAATTTCAGCGAAGCGAACAAACGAGCAGAAGAATCTCTGGTTGAATATTACACAACAGCTCTTGAAGGGCCTATAGCAATGTTCATCAAAAGATCTAAGAAAACCACCCTAATAGAGAATTTTGAAGAACCTAGAAAGGTGGAAGAAGAAGCAGACAACATTTCTAAACATGCCTTAGATGTAGAGACAAAACCAGTAACTAATTAAAAAACCTTGCTGCTCACCAGGAATAAAGAAGAGTCATCAACAAACATGGAGAATGTAGTTAAGATGATGCAGAAATTGTCCAATAAAATTGTGGATCTCGAGAAAGATAAAGCAGCTAGTACATCTAGGAAGCCTTTCAAACCATTCTACAAGAAGATAGAAGACAACAATCAACCTCATCCACCCACGAATACTTCTCCTGTGTTAAATCTGAATGAAATAGGGATGGAACACTTCTACACATTTCATCAAGAGCCACACTCGAAAAAGAGCTACCCACAATGGATTAACTCTATGAGTTTAGTCATGAACCAAATGCTGGATTCACAGATTCCAGATCAAGACGATCCTCCAGAGGAACCAAGCCTTCAGATAGAGGAACCATCTCTACACATTACCATGGTGCTATGGGATTAGGTACCTTTAAATGAATTGGTGGAACATGATCCCGTGAAAAGCCCAATCTCCACCGTAAACATTAACACTCGTGGTGAAGGTCCCATTGCAGATCCAGTTCCAAGCTTGACTACTCCCAAGCCTAAAATTTCAAAAAAATTACCTAGAAGACACATATCAGTCATCCCACCATAGCCTAAAGCTAACCCAACAGTGGCCAAGCAGCCAAACATTGACACAGCAGTTCAACAACCGAAGGTCACACTGAATAAGATAGACCATCCAACTAGAATTGTAAAAGAATGTGATCTGGGATATGACATCATTGAAGATATAAAGAAAGTAAAGACAAATGTTTCAAAATTTGATATGTGCAGTTTGCCTAGCAACGAGACAAGTTGTTGCATGCTCTTCAATCCCATCCCAGCACTCCATTAATAGATACTCAAGAAGACCCTGAAATTAATGAGGCTAGTATCAGTGGGAAATCCAAATCTTAGATGTTGTCGTTCCTTTTAACTTTTGAAATATTCAATCACAATGTACACAACTGTCTGAAAGATTCTGGAGCATCTTCGAATGTCATGCCACTATCAATCTGTAAAAAGATTAATGGGCAACCAATTCCATCTCGGGGAAATGAAAGATGTCCTCATTAGGTTGTCAGCAGATTCTAGAGTTTGTCAGTTCATTGATATAATGGTAGTTGTCATTCCCGAAGCCTATGGTTTGATCCTAAGTAGGGACTGGTCCACAAAGTTGAATGGTTACTTTGCAACTTATTGGTCCCATTTGTGGTTGCCATATCAAAATAGACAGAATCAGATCAAGGTTCTGAGAGAACCACACATGAAACAAAATGTAACTCAACTAGAAGGAAAGAACGAAGCTGTAGCCTTCTCATCTTCAGTTTTGGGAAATTATTTCTTAGAAATTGATCCGAGTAATTATCAGTCTGAAACTATTAGCCATGAATCAGATGAACAGTCCGATCTCCTTCGCTTTTCTCGGACTGATGATATTGATTGTAATATAGTTAGTTTAGTCACTGACTTAGATCATAAAGATACTAACTCAACTGAATCAAATGATCTTTTTTGGACATTATACTTTGATGGTTCTAAAACTTTGGAAGGATCCGGAGCCGGTTGTGTTCTGATGGATCCAGAAAGAAATAAGTATTTTTTGTCCTGTAGGTTAGAATTTGATTGTACTAACAATACTGCTGAATATGAAGCTTTAGTTCATGGATTGAAGAAAGCCATCGATTTAAATGTTAAGTACCTGAAGGTGTTTGGCGACTTAGAAATAGTTGTGAGATAGGTAAGAGATGCCATTCACTGTCTCTCACCTCATTTGAAAGGCTATCAGGCTGAGGTATGGGATTTAATTATGCATTTTGATGCTTTCAATATAAAATCTGTTCCTAGACTGCAAAATGTTGCGGCTGACTTATTAGCAACTTTCGCTTCTAGATTGGTGCCGACTAATAACAAGTGCTCAATTGAATTGGTTTTCAGGTCTTCTGTTCCTGAAAATATTACAAACTTCAGAGTTTTCGATGATGACGAACAGATTATCAGTTTTCTAACAAACGAAGACATATTCCAAGAAGTTGTGATAGATGAAGAAGAGCACGATTCTGATTTACAAAAGAAAGATACAACTAAAGGAAATTCTATCCCCAAAGGGGTGAGGTCGCTTGAAATGTTCTTTGATCTTCAGAGCAAGTTCAAAAGGCCAGCAAATACCAAGACCAATAGTTTATCAATGCAGCATGAATTAGTTAATCTGGGCATCGAGGCTGAACTAAATTTTGTTAACCTTGGTAAATGTTGTTCACCAAGAGAAAGAGATAAGTTCATCAAATTGTTTCGGCAATATAAGGTTATTTTTGCATGGACTTATGAATATCTGAAAACATATGACATCCGCAATATCCAACATGTCATACCAATGAAAGCAGGTGTCAAGCCATTTCAGCAACAATTAAGAAGAATGCACCCGATGCTTGAACCTTTGATTCAAAAGGAATTGAAAAAGTTACTGGATGCCAAAATAATTTTTAAAGTCCAGCATTCCGAGTGGGTTGCTAACCTTGTCCCCGTGAGAAAGAAGTCAGGAGAGATAAGACTATGTGTTGACTTAAGAAATTTAAACAAAGCTTCGGATAAAGACAACTATCCCGTCCCTTCAATGGAACAAATTCTCCAGATGGTGTCGAGATCTGAACTATTCTCCCTTCTTGATGGCTTCTCTGGTTACAATCAAGTATTGGTAGCTGAAGAAGACCGTCTTAATACTACTTTCCGCACTAAGTGGGGAACGTTCACATACCAAAGAATGCCATTTGGCCTAATAAATGCAGGAGCTACGTTCCAGTGGGCAATGGACATCGCCTTCCAAGGATTGGGGGGTCACTGTGTTGTGGTCTATTTAGATGATGTGACAGTTTTCTTGAAGAAAAGAGAAGATCATGTTGTTCACTTGAAACAAATTTTTGATCATTGCCGAAAATTTGGTGTCTCTTTAAATCCCAAGAAGAGTGTGTTCACTGTTCCTGAAGGTAAGCTATTGGGCCATATCATTTCCAAAAGAGGAGTATCAATAGATAAAGAAAGAGTACAAGCTATCAATAAAATTCCAATGCCTCATAACAATAAATCCATGCAGTCGTTTATGGGCACTATCAATTTTGTCCGAAGGTTTGTTCCAGATTTCGCGCAAATTGTTAAACCTTTGCAGCAAATGGTCAAGCAAAGCATATAGTTCAAGTCGACAGACTTAGAAAAGGATGCATTCATAGACATTAAGGCAGCCATAGCTAAGGCTCCTTCCTTAAGAAGCCCAGATTTCAACAAAGATTTGATCTTGTATACCTTTGCTTCGGATGACTCTCTCGCGGCGATGCTCACACAAAAGGTAGAGTTAGGAGACGAATATCCAATCTCATTTATGAGCACTGGTCTGCAAGGTGCTGAACTGAACTATCCTGTGGTCGACAAACAGGCGTATGCCGTCTTCAAAGCGGTCAAATAGTTCAGACCATATATTCTTAAGAATAGAACTAAAATTATAATTCCTCGCCCAGTTGTTAGATCCCTTTTCATTCAAAAGGAATTGGGAGAAAGAAGGGGAAACTGGGTCACGACTCTTCAAGAATATGATTTAGAATTTAAACCAGCCATCATCATTAAGGGATAAGGCCTGTGTAAATTGCTTACAGAGCATCCGATTGATGAAGAGCAGCATTGGAAAAATGAAGCTGAGCTGAATTCAATTGAAGTATGTCCTATTTTCATGGCTCCTGAATCATGGTATAGAGATCTAGTGCATTATTTGCAGCAAGGATATCTACCAGAACACTGGAGTTCTAAGCAAAGAAGAGCACTCCGTTTGAAATCAGCAGCTTATCAAATCATTGATGGGATACTTTTCAGAAAAAATTACGATGGAATTTTTCTTAGATGTCTAGAAAAATAAGATGCAAGTAAAGTTGTCAACGAGTTACATGATGGTCCTGCTGGTGGACATTATTTAGGGGAGATAACAACCCGTAAAATACTCAGAACTAGATATGATTGGCCCACTTTATTCCGAGATGCTCATGCTTATGCATAGAATTGTGATATATGCCAAAGAAGTGCTGGGAAATTACCTAAGGCAGCAGGACCTTTGCAGCCGGTTATTATCTCAGAACCTTTCGAACAATGGGGTATAGATGTCATTGGAGAGATAAACCCAAATTCTTCTCTACAATGTCGATACATCCTGACGGCCACCGAATACTTCACCAGATGGACGGAGGCTACCCCATTGTGAAAAATCAATGAAGATGCAGTCATTAGCTTCTTGAAAGAAAACATCATAACCAGGTTTCGGGTTCCAATTCCCCTAATTTTTTATAATGCCCCTTATTTCTCGTCTTTTAAGATAAATGAATTTGTTTATGAATGGGGAATTAAATTGCATTATTCAGCCAATTATTATCCTCAAGGGAACGGAATAGCTGAATCCTTAAACAAAAACCTCATCTGAATTCTCAAGAAGACTGTGATTGAAAATCATCGAAGCTGGCATATAGCTCTCCCAAATGCCTTATGGGAAGATAGAGTAACTCCAAAGAATGCATTAGGGGTTTCCCCTTACACTCTCGTCTACGGTAAGGAATCCATTCTCCCTCCCAATATCTTGCTTCCATCCTTGTAGTTGTCCCAAGCTTCTCGAGGGTCTGGTAGTCAAGTCTTACAATCTAGGATCAATACCTTACTTCAACTTGAGGAAGCCCGACAGAAAGCTAAAGACCGGTTTCATCAGCACCAAGATATAGTCAAAAGATGGTTCGATAAAAGGAAGTCCGGTAAAATAAGTTTTGAAGTAGGGGATTTAGTCCTGAAATGGGACCATAACCATGTGGGTAATGGGATGCACACGAAATTCCAACACTTCTGGATAGGCCCTTACCAAATTTCTGCAAAGCTCGGACCATCCACTTACAAGCTAACAGACCTCCAGGGAGAGGAAGTAACCCTTCCTCTTAATGGCCTCACCTTGAAACAATACTTTTCCTAGTCTCGTCGAGACTTTCTATACATAAATAAAGCTTTCTTCGTTTTATTTTAGTCTCTACTTTTCTTTGTTTCAACTAGGTAATTTTCTTTTCTCAGCGTTTGATCCTTTTGTATAGTTTGTTTTTAGCACCTACAATTGAGTTTCTCGTGAAGGTAGATCTCTCAAGAAATATCACAACCCGTGAAACTGGGAAGTCATCCTCAAAAGGAAGTTTATCCATGCATTTTCAGTTTTTGCTAATCGTTCTCCAGAATGAAGAAATCCTGTTCTGCTAGTCGCACTAACCCTTGTTTAAATAGCAAAGATCTATGATTATCTTTATCACTTTCTTTGGGCTCCATCCACCCTCACACTTAAAAGCATCTCAAGAAGATCACTATAGTTGGACCCATGGAAAGGAAGCATGTCTCGAAGGCATAGGGTATTGAAATGACTCCATGCTGCAAATCAAAAGCCAAAAGGCTTGCAATCAAGGGTCTGTTTTCCATAGATTCTCGCCTCAATCAAAGCATGGCTGAGATAAAGTAAAGCACACAAGTCAGGAAAGCTGTCCAAAAGGGCTTAGCTCGAGCCAGGTTCTTCTCCATCCATGAGGCTTGATAAATTAATAAAATTCTCGCTCACACAAAAGGACATTATGGATTGAGGAACCAAAATCAAAGATCATGACTTTAAAGAAAATATTTCTAGAAGGCTCAAAACAGCAAAACCAGTCAAACATATGAAACATATAAAAGGATGCAAGCAACATGGGAATGAGGAACAAGAGCAATAATGTCTACGAGATATTGTTACGATCCTGTGGTGTCTAATAACAGTGGTCATCTGAAAGATAAATCTCCTAAAGTGAACCTCATATTCTGGCCCTTGGAAAGTTTTAAGGATGTCTTCATCAAAGCTCCCCTTTCTCAGTAACCAGCAGATAAAGTGACCACTTCCTCTGCCAAGATTCGGACGCTCAAACCGATTGTTGCACCTAGGGTGAGCAACTTTTAATGGTTTCCAATGAACGAGAAGAGTGTTTTGTTCAGAGATCTGTGTTCGCCAGCGATTCGCCAATTGTTGTTGCAGCAACATCCCCCCAAAAATTTTGTAGATATTGGGGCCCCTCCTTTTATTTTCCTAGAAAGTCTGCTTAAAGAGTGAAGTCTCCTTTGGAAAATCTTTGAACTTAGTTTTTTTTGTTTCAAATGAAAGATCTCTTTTCGAGTTTAAGTTTTCTTCTAAGTCAAAACTCAAAATTTGTCTCCTGAAACGGTGGAAGAACTCGAGATTCTCTCCCGAAACGACGGAAGATATTGGGATGTTCACCCGTAACTTCGGAAGAACTCAAAATTCTTTCCCGAAACAGCGGAAACACTCGTCAATTCTTGCCACAATGGGCACCTTCTTACCAAGTCCCTCGGCCATTCACTTTTCGGAAAAGACTTAACAAACTCAGCCGTCATTTTCGAAAGAAATCATCGAGTCTTTCCGCAATGGCGGAGAAACTCAAGAACTTCCGCCGCGACTAAATTTTGACTCATCAATTTCAAAGAACCGGCCAAGTCATCCCGAAACATCGAAAGCAACTCAAGAGATTCCACCGCAAACTTTTAGCTCGTCGACTCCGGGAGAACTCGTCAAGCTTTTATGTGAAAACGGAGTGTTTTTTCTTCTCTTTCCCACAGCAAGCAAGATGCTGCGCGCGGACTCGCAAAGTCCACCCGCACTTCGAAGGAAACTAGCAAAGTCCTCCCGCAACGTCGGACGGGACTCACCTTTTCCCTCCGATTTTGACGGTTGTGCATAAGTGCCAAATGGGTGGAAATGACCCCATAGTACAAGTGATTAACCCAGTTTTAATTTTGCCACCTACCCAATTAAATGCCCACATGTACCAGGTTTGTATATAAGGGTAGTGGGGGTTTTTTGTTCCCATTGGTAGTTTATGATTCGGAGAACACCGTTTGAAGCTGCACGAATTGATTTGCTCTAGCTCAGCTCCTTTGTCACCTAGCTAGCCCCGTTTTCACCACTATTTTGTTGCGAGGTAGGTGGTTCTACCGTCAACTTCGTCTTAGCTTTTACATTGAAACTTTTTCGAGTGATTTTCGATTATTGAATATCCTGTGAGCATTCGTCGCATACCTTATGTTATTATTTCGAGTTACCTGCAATTGTAGATTTTACGGCCGCTACAAGCCCCATGGTTTTCCCAATCCAACAAAGCCAGCAATGTGCGCTCAGTTGGTAACGTGAACCTGTAACTGCTCCCATATACCCACTCATGAGTTCCGAACTCGGCATCACCTCCCTAGAAAGATCGGTTTGACAGCCATAATATTTTTCCTTGGCTAGTCTGCATTTTGTTTCTTTCCCTGACATGCGGCATTATGTCCTCTTGTGATTATACGTTATCACGATAGTCCTTTTCTTTCCTGTCATGCTCTATTCTATGCTCTATTTTACATAATGGTTGACAATATTATGCTCATGCACGTATGGTTGCTGACAGGGATAAGCCACAATGCCAAAAGGTAGCAGAAAGAAAGCTAAAATGATGGAGCCAGAGCCAGTACAACCAAGGACTGAAACTCTTTTTCAAGACACAAAGTGCACCACAGGAGTCCCTCTCGAGGTCCGGTGGGGAGACATTTACCAGATGATCAGGAACCAAGATATCCCCGACGTGCTCTTGGAAGAAGAACAAATCTACCTAAACATCAGGACTTCTGGCATATCCAGGGCTTATACTCGCCCTGAGCTATTCCCATGCTCAGAAGTAATCGGGTAGATATTGGAACATGCCAACCGACAAATAAGAGTGTTTCATGATAGCAAGGGAGATCCATTTGCTTCGTTCCATCCAGCTTATATTGCAGCAGCCTACAAATTCTCGCGTCCCCAGCAGGCACTGAACGATGAATTTTTGGGACAAATGAATAATTTCGAAATGGCTAAAAATCTGTTAATCACGGGTAAGCAGCTAAGGAAGAGGGACAATGATGAGTATGACGTTTAGAGCCTAAGACCTCCCTCTAGGTTGATCACCCTCATGTTAAGCAGAATTTTCGACATGCCCGATGGAACCGTATATAGGATACAATGGGCCCCCATAATCCACTACATAGCATTTAAGGGAACTGTGTTTGATTGGGCTACTATCCTCTCAGATAGTTTGGCATCGACTTTCACCGTAGCTAGAGAAGGTTTGTCCCTAAAGAAATCAGAATTTTTCATGTCTTCATACCTCATTGATTGCATCTTGGCAAAGCTCCCTTTCCCTAAGTTAGGCTGCTCATGAGATCAGGCGAACACCCCGGTATACACTGCCTATAAAATAATGTGGGATCAAAATTACAAAGCAAACTATAAGCTCATCTGCGAAGAGTTCATTATGTTTTTGTATGAGTAGATGTTCAATGAAGAGCCCAATTACCTGTCAAAGAATGCCATGGAAGTCTTGGAAAATTATGGTGATTTCTACTTCTCAGAAAAGGGTACCTATATTAGGATGTTCGGAGGTACTAAGCCACCGTACATCTTACCAAAATACGCCACTGATTATGTAGTCCTGAAAGAAGCAGTCAGGCAAGTTTTCCTTGAGGGGATAGGAGGAGTTCTTAATAAGCAGCATAAGGCTTCCTTCCCTCCTTTGCCTTTCTGTATAGGAGCCTATAAATTCTCAGGAGTTGCAGCAGCCGAAGAGTTCATTCAGGAGTTGAAATCTTTTCACTTCGGTGAAGCAATCTTCCATAGGAATGACAGGCGGAGCAAGGTTGCGGAGCATTGCAAGAAGTTGGATGCTCATTTTGAGTATGCCCATTACTATGATGCCGAAAAAGAAGTGCTCATGGGAATCAGTAATATGATTGAATTAAAGATTTTTCGTCACAGCAGTGGATCTTGCTCTTGCTCTGCCACAACCCGAGAAGCCAACCTCCAGAAGGAAAGGGAAGCGGCTAAGGCCCTAGTTCGTGAGGAGAAAAGATTGAAAGAGGAAGCAAGACTGCAGCAGGAAGCTAAGGAAGCAAAACTGCAGTAGGAAGCTGAGGAAGCAAGGTTGCAGAGGGAAACTGAGGAAGTGAGATTGCAGCAAGAAGCTCAAGAACAAGAGCAGAGGAAGGTAATTGAAAATCAGCAGTAGGCTGAAGAAGAGGAAAGAAGGCGTAAAGCTGAAGAAGAGGAAAAAGATGAAGAATATCTTAAGGCCAACGAAGATGCCCAGGTGGGTGGCTCTGGCACCCAAGATATGGAAATAGACTCATCTCAGGTAGTACAGACCCCATCCGCAGAGGCAGAAGTCCATATAAGAGACCTCCCGATCATCCCTTTCACCCCATCCGAAGATCATACTGTGTCCCGATGGGATAAATTTGTGTATTATAAGAAGAGGAAGGTTGTGGTCCTGAAGTCAGAAGAAAGGATAAAGAGACTTTTTCAAGCAGATATTGTCGCCCAGCTAGAAACCAAGGTTATGCAAAATACAAATAAGGCTCCCATAGCCATGGCATTCGTCGTTGTGTCGGCAGCAAAAGCAACAGAAGACAATGTGATCGGCATGGTCAAAGAGTTTGAGTCAACAAAGAGAAGAGCTCGCATGCTGCAACATACTGTGGCTAACGAGTAGGCTTATAGGGATCTTGTGGTGAACAAATATAATCGTCTGTCTGCTAATCACAAGGCGTTTTCGGATAAGTATCGACATCTGGAAGAAGAAAAGGAGCACCTGGCAATCTAGATGATGGTTCTAGAAGTGGAAAAGAATGATTATGAAGCTAGAATTTTTCACCTGGAAGTAGATAAACAGGCAATGGTCGAGCAGTTAGAGCGAGAAGAAAGCAGAGCGATGGATATGTCTCCCTTTCATGAGCAGTCTTGTGACATCTTAAGTCAAATGCATGGCACACAAGAACTAATTACTGAGGAAGTATGCAAGCTCAATACCATGCTGGTTAGGTTGAAAGAAGTCAATGCTGAAGCCATCAGGCTTAAATGCAAATACACTCGGGTTAAAGCAAACATTTTGAGCAAGATGGAGTGGAGAGAAGGGAAGGTGGATCTCCCTAAGCATCTCCCGTTCAAATCTGAGAATGGTTTTAAGGAAGATGTAGCCCTCATGGAGTTTTGCAGGAATTGTGGCGCCAAGCTGATGGCTATGATCCAGGGAACAATTGAGAAAGGTAATAGCCTGTATCAAAAGATTCATGAAATACATGAAAAATGCAAGCTTATTTTTCCTCATTCCCTGGATGATTTTCTAAGCAAAGAGCAATGTTTGTCAGACTTGAGGGAAGAACTAGGCATTCAAATAGAGTATGTAAAGAAGATTGATGTGCTGGCCACCGATGATCTTCATCACTACATTGGGCTATCATCAGTATACAAGCATATGCTCAAGGAGATCCACCAGGCAGCAATAGCAGAAATTTAGGGTATTGAAGAAGAGCTTGGTAAGCATGTGACTTCACAGAAGATCTTGCTCCCCTCACCAGCAAATGTGGTTATAAGAGACACTGGTATCTGGTTCACTTATATTGCAGAAGAAGAGAAGAAGGCAGCAACAGCAGTAGCAGCCAGCGCAGGCACATCATCCCCAACAGAAGCGCCATCCCAAGGATAAACACACTAGTCATAATGCGTTGCTTTGTTTTGGTCTAATTTTTTGTCCCTATGGTTAGAGCATGGAGTCACAAGGACAGCTGTCCCTTTCTGTTATGAGAAAGAATTTCTATTATGAGAAAAGGGCCACGAATTGTTTATTTCTTGGTAAAGTATTTAAAAGACAAGTGTAAAAGGCTAGGTGGCAGCCCAAGAGGCATTTTGTAAACTTATAAATACATGCATAGGGAATAGTGTAAGGGACTTTTTGCAGGGAAAATGAATTTTTTAAACTTGTACAAACTAGTTTGCACTTGCTTCAAGAAAATGAATTTTTCCTAATAAGAGCCTGGAGAGGACCTCTTTTGCCAGGAAATGTGTGTTGGATGCATGCTGATTCATTCTTGTGGCATTCATATCGTACTGTGAGATCTTCTTTTACTGTTCTGAATTATTTCTATGTATTGGGTGATCTTACTATTTTCCATGCAATGATGTTTCTCCTAACATGAGTAATAGAATGCTTTCATATGAATTAAAAGCTATCTTTTATATCTTTAATGTCTGGCTATAGGTTTATCTTTATGATTTAATGGCTATCTGTTGATCTTTAGATGTTTCTTTCAGCACATTACTCATATTTACAGTTTTTCTCCTTGCAAGGATAGATTAGATTTGTTTCAGTTTTAGATACGGATTTGTTTTAAGCTCTGCATTTAGATTAAATTAGTGTAGGCACTTGCACATCATCTTAACAATAAAATCAAAAGAACGGTGGATCGGGCCATAACCGGTGTAGAAGAAAAAAAATCCAAATCTAACGGTAGTCGGAACCGCTAACCGAACGGATTCCCCATACCAAACGGTGGACAATCTAATTGGGATAGTTTATCGGGGAGAATCCCTTTTTGCTTGATGCTGCGATCTTCAGGGAATCAACACAGCCACATCTATCTTTTCATCAAACTCCTTGGTATCCAACACAATTTCCTGTCCAATCAACCATCCACCCTAACCATAATAAAGCAGTACAGTATGCTTACAGTGCTGAACTGCTGTAACACTCCCTTCCAGCATTCCCGTGCAAGGAAGGAAACGTTAATCAACACACAGGCTTTTAGATAGACTTAGCCTAAATAATTCTTGCCCATAAATTCCTAACAATTTGAGAATGTCCAAATGCAGATTCATTTCAATATCAACACAGCGGAAACTAAACATTACATGTGCATACAATTTCTTCATGCGTTCAGCATACACATATCAACCATACATGTATCAGTCATTAATTTTATTAATGCATGGACAATTATCATACTGCATAAGACATGATTCCTTTCGTTCCATTAATCATGAATGCATTGCAAAACACAGACTGTATATAAATTTAATCACAGGATACTCATCTTGAATTGCAACGGTCCAAACGACTGGCTATGGAAGGGCAACGTTCCTCCCAACCGTAGACCTCTGTCCAGCTTGTGTTCTTTCAGCTGAGAGGTCACCCCCGAGCTGGGCTGTGTATCCACTAAGGAGGACTAGCTGGGTTCACTCACAGCCATGGTTCTGGTCAAGCATCCAAGAAGATAGAGGAGGGTAACGCTAAGCTAGTGAGCTCAACCACAGAGCTACAGGCATCTCAAGTGAGCTCAACAATCAGGCACCCACATTACCTACCACATCCAACACAAGGAAGATCCCCTTCTCTGTCACACAGTCCCTCAGGCAACTCTTCCCTCCAGTGCTCTTCAGGATGGGCATAGAAAGGTCCAGCTGCTGATCCTTGAGATCCTAGCCTTCACTGGGTTTATCAAGCACACCCAACCTCTGCATAGTCATTCCCAACTTGATTCCTCACCATTCTGCTCACCAAATACTCAAATCCGTCACTCGTTTTCTGGGCTGCAAAAACTGGGTTTTTCCATTGATTTCGGGGTAGCTAATGCTCCCAAATTCGCCCCAAGGTTCATGCTATTGGATTCCCCATTCGATTTCCCTGTCCCATGCCAAATCTGGACGTTTTTGGTCTTTCAAAAACTGGGTTCTCTCAAGGTCGCGATTTCTGGTTTTTCCTCACTGCTGGCACTCGTTTTTGGATGGGAATGATGCTAGATAGTTTCACAATGGACTGGGGTGAGAATGAAGCAACCTCCCATGAATTTGAGTGACTTCTTGCCCAAGCAATCAGAGCCCATGCCCACCCATACGAATTTCAGGGCTGCCCATGCTCCATTGAAGCCATGGGCTGAAAACTCAACCACCTTCTTACAGCAGGCTTTAATGTCACCTTGGAAAGTCAATGGGTTCTCATAATGACAAATGGCAGCCTAGGGTTTAATCCCATAGCCCCCTCACCACTCCCTAGTGGATACACATGGCCCCTTCTCATTCGTTGCCTCCATAGCCAGTTTTTGGTATTTATTTCAATGTTAAATATTTACATCAAATTTACAATATCCCATGGCTTAATAGCACGTGGGTAACAAAATATCAAGCGTGTCTAATTTAAATAAAATCCGAGCATAAACTAGCGGGGCCTTGGCCTTGAGCTCCACGCTAGGGAAAACATACAACGTGTGTATACAATATTTACATTAGAGCCAATATTTCCTAAGGGTTCAAAATTGGGGTATTACAACTGCAAAATTTTCCTACATTTCCCTCATGTTCTACCTCACCTACACTGCTGCAAAAAGACTTCCAGCAAATCTATACGAGGCCTGAACATGTTTTAAATCCAAGACTTGGAAGTGAAGTTTCTTATGATCATCAACAAGTTAACAATATCAACAAATCTGATGAACGAGCGTTGGAACCAAAAGCATCCTTCACATCATTAGATTCGAATCTCTTATGCAATCAGGAAGATTAGTTTACTAAGGAGATTCATGGTGTAATAGCCATGAGAAATCAAGGCAACAAAGACTCTATTGAAGCTTGGTTGCAATCTGTTATCAATCTGCAGTATCATTCCTTACTTCACCAATTCTTGGAACCATCATTTCAAGGGAAGTTGACCTCTCATATCCTAGCACTCATAAAGTTATATTTTTCTATTGGGAATATGAGAATACTTGAGTCATTTCTTCGAAAGTGGCTCCATTGGAAGTTCTCCTACACATGAGAAGATTTTTTTATTTCCAAGTAGTGTAGGACATTGTAAATAAATAAAATTTGAGTTTTTTTTTCACTTAGATCTAAGATGCATAGATAGTATCATTTTATTTTGAAGAAGAACTCTTGGACACATGGTGCAGTAAGAGCCACCCAAACTACTAATCTCTCTTTTTCAGGAAGTTGGTGAGAGGAAGAAAGCATTGGTGAATGAAGACTCTATGGAAAAGGAGCTAAACGATTATGGAAACATTCAAGATTGAAACTTATGCGATCATCATGGTATGTGTTTAGTTTTAATTTCTATATAACACATCCATAAAAATACACAGACTTTATTTTCAACATTATATCATTTTTTAAGACTTGCAGCTGCAGCTGTAACACACTGTGTAAGTCAATCTAGCTACTCAATGCTTGAAATTTTTGGTATGTGTGTGTGTTATATTTAAATTTACATCATTAAAAACATTCATACCTATTCCGGTCACTTTTTGGGAGTCAAATTTCATTTATTGGATTTTTGTGACATTTTGACTTGAAATTTTTACTGAAACTTAGGCGAGACAATCCATTTTTGGGAGACCAAATGGAATTATTTTTAAAACCTATTTACATCCTAAGTATCCCTTTGAATCTAGTTTCCAAACCAATTGGAATTTTTCAATTTGGTCATCAAACGGAAAATTTATGGTCAAAATACTAACAAGGTGTCAAGCAGGAAGCTTAGGAACAGAGATGGGACAATCACTTTTTGGATGCATTATTGGATACATATTGAAAACATGTTTCATTGGTATATTCCCCTATGAATCTAATTTACAACACAATTTGAATCACTCAATTCTGATATTGTATGACAAACTTATGACCAAAATACTAACTGACTATCATAAATCTGCACTTAGAAAACTCTGCTTTCTCAGCTGTTCATTGGCATATTTGACCCATCAATTCTTATTGTATTAAAAACATGTTTCTATTGGGGGTAAATATATGAATCCAATTTCACCTCCAATTGGAATCACGCCAATCCGTTAGCAAACGAAAAAGGTATGCCTAAAACCGTGACTGTTAGTCTAGTCCAGAATTCGAAAAATACCTTGTTAGGCAAGTTGTTACTGAGCAATTTTGAATATCATCGCATAGAATTTTTAAAACTTGTTTCTAATGGACATAGAACTATGAGTTTAATTTCATTTGGATTTTGAATCACTCAAATTGGACAAGGAACGAAGAAGTTATGATCGGAATACTATTGGTGAGTCTAGATTGCCATCGCTCTCTCGCAGGTATAAAGTGGATTTTGCTTCGTTCATTTTTCTTTGGATTTGTTTTATAAGTAATTGCTTGTTGTTTTTTTCATAAGTGTTGGGTGAAGAGAGACCAATAACCTCTCTTATCCCATCATCTCATGTTTTATTGCAGGCAAGTGCTAGGTTTTTGCAGGTCCTTAGGAAGAAGAAGGTCGGTGCATACACGAGTGACTCTGGAAGACTTTTTATCAATTTGCAAACGGATTGAGCACATAAAAAAAATGAATATATTGATGTGCAAACCATATGGAGACCAATGTTCCATAATTCAAGTTTCATTGCTACATGAATTGCTACTAAAGAAGCCTCCCAAACGACCTTTCTCATTCACCAAAACCATGTTATGCCCATACACTTCCTTCTTGCACCCTCCACCATTCCATCACTTCCATAACCTTCTGCTCCATTTCATCACTCCCATATTATCCACTCCACTGACACCTAACCCATGAATAATGTCTCCCAGCTCTCTTACATGCTGATTCACCCCCTATCCTTTTCATTTTACCAATAAAGCCTACCTGTTGGAGAAAATATTTCATTTCTAGTTCTTCACAATCATTTGTTTTGTACTCATATTGGATGATGTGGAATTCATTAAGTTCCACCTTCCAATGGTCTTGTCCCATCGACCTCAACACATTA
Organism: Larix kaempferi; assembly: GCA_027924585.1. NCBI lineage: Eukaryota > Viridiplantae > Streptophyta > Pinopsida > Pinales > Pinaceae > Larix > Larix kaempferi. The sequence goes on from BSBM01000619.1 coordinate 4,178,330, forward strand.
TCTGGGCAACAAGACTTGAGTGATTCATAGTACCTTGGAATTTACATGCATCAATGGTAAATTTCCTCGCTGATGATAAAGGGAATACATCAATGTCTCTTGTTTGTCAGATCCTGCAGGTGAATCGACTTCAACACATACATTCATACCTGATAGGTTGTACTATTGTACCTTGATAGCTCATTGTCATCACTGGTGAGTTGTCTCGCATTGGTTAACAATTTTCATTATTGATTGGTAATCCAACGAAGTTTCTCCATGTTCGACTTCAAGAACATTCATTCACATGGATTAACTTGTACATAAAGCGTGGATATTGGATGAAGACTACATACTTTTATTGTTCCAGTAGTTCATCAGTATTATTTTCATTCAGTTGGAAGCATTTGTTTTCAGTCAGCTTGCATAGTTCCTCATCATGGATCAGATTCATCCTTCATAAGCTTCATCTTCCAGCTACATCTCTCAGCAGCAGTTAACCAAGGCTTCCACTGAGGTAACACTTTAGGTAAACTAGAATGAGTTTTTGATTTATTGAAGATTTAGGAATATGTCATTAAAGACCACTAAGCATTATCCATTTCCATTTTCTATATAACATTTTCTGGCCATCCATTCCCATCCTTTCCCTCTCAATTCTAAGCCCTCACTTCATTTGAAAAAAATCATCATTTTATTCCTCTCCATCCCTAGCATCCAAAGCATGAGAAGATGCCTTGCTGCTGCCACACAAGAACCAGTAGTAGGTAGAAAAGATATGTTGTTATTAGAAGCATCTCATTCAACAGATGTAAAAGCCCACAAATTACTGGAAGAAAAAGAGATGGCTGCCCACAAGAGCCAGCAATGAGAAGAGATGCTCTCCTGCCACACAAGAACCAACAGTAAGAAATTGATCAAAATTTTTATCGAAGAATTAGTGTGAAATGAAGGCATGCTCCACATTCAGTTTATTGGATTCATGGTTCATTAATGCATACATTGGTTCACTTCTACATGATTGTTGCAAGTTTCCAAGTTACCTTCAATTGGCAATCAAGTTGCAATCCATTGACATAGCATTTGATATCTATAATGGAGTATTCAAAGGCCAAATTGTTGCCGCTGTCAAGATGTTTTCTTCATGATTGATTGGGGTTTGTTATTATTTGGAAATGGTGTTTTATGCTCATAAGATTTGCAGGGATGTACAATATTGTTTATGTTTGTTAGCATGGCAGTTTGATGGAGATGAGTTGAGATGGATATATGAAAGGATTGCTAATGAATGAAGCTAATATTTGCAGTATTTCTCTTGTTATTATTTTAAACACCCAACCAATAACATTAATGCCTATTCCAAGTTTACGAGTGCAGCACTTTGAGTTAATTTGCAGAATTTTCTTGAAGATATAATCAGTTGGTTTCTTGACTCAGAATTCAAGGTATCCACAACAAAATTCTTAAGAATACATGACAATTGGGGAGAAAAAATTGAGTACCATTGAACAATGGCACCACTGGTGTATCTTGTTCTTGTGAGCTGTCCTATACCAGAACATTGGAACAAAGTTGGGAATGCAATAGCCTATGGCAGCTTTGGTTCATTTAGACCAACAAATTGAAGGCATTGTTAATGGCAGCCATGAACAAAGTTGATTATGCTGTGTTTGGTTGATATTTGAGCTATAATAGTCATTGAAAACTTTCAATGAGCATAAGTACTAAAACAATGGGTTGAGCATAAAAGATGTAGGGTCTACAAGAGATCATGAGGATGATGCTTTGTAAATAAGTTAAAATGCTCACTTTTCATATTGACATGATTTTATTTTTAAAAGAAGTCCACCACAACCTGCTACAAACAATGCCAGTGCTCTTTTATGGATGTTAAAGCCTTAGTTTTCAGTTGTTGATGGAAGAATGGATGTGATTAGTGATTCAAATCTCTTTACATGAAGAAACCCCTATGAGGCATGCCTTATCCAACAAACTTGAAGCACATCGAGTAAATAAAAATATGGAAGGTGGAGGTATGTTTATATTCATTATGCTCTTGTCCTTGTAAAAAATTCCACCACAAATATGTCAAGTTTCAACCATGTGCACAACTCTTGTTTTACCTGAGGGCAGGTAAAATATTTAGTTTGGGGGAAAGGAATGGTTGCTACACTCAGTGGTATAAAAAAAAAATGAATCCTACAACAATCACATTTTTAGTCATCATTGTTATAACATTGTTCATCTAGCATCCAATGAAGCAAGTCTTGGTATGTAGAGGGTTGAATCAATTCTTGATGAGTGAATAATTATGTCCAGCATCAAAATCTATTTTGAGCATTTACAAAGCATTTTTAGCCTTTTCATTGAAAGACGTGGAGCATTTTTTTATGGCAACTCTCAAAACTACAAAAGTGCAGAAATTGAAGTGAGCATATCTTGCAATTGGTAAACTGGATCTTCATGATTTTTGGATAGGAAGTGCATAATATCAAGAGGAACAAAAGTGGTAAGTTTCAGCCCAATCTAGTGCACGGTTTTCGAGAAAATGGCCACCATCACCTATAGCCATTTTGCCTATATCTCGATATCCATGCATTAGATGAATTTGAGGTTTGGGGAGTAGAAGCATTATGTTAAGAGGAAGATACTCACCAACTTTTAGAAAAAAAAAATCACGGATTGAGAAAAAATGGCCATCATCACCTACAGCCAATTTGCATTTTTCTCGAAATCTGTGATGTGGGTATCTTTGATTTTCGGTGTGGAGATGCATTGGACTTGTAGTACCTTGCTTGCAAAATTTCAGCAAAACCTAGTTTGTATTTTGAGTGATATTAGTTCAAGACGTTTGCTGCAACACCAGCTGTGACTCCGCCAATTTTGTCCATTTCCCTATTCTAGCAGCTGTGACTCCGCCAAATTCTCCGCTAAATGGCTGGGACTCTACTAAATTCTTCGCTAATTTTTTCGCTAAATGGTTGTGACTCCACTAAACTTTCCGTCATATTTTGCAGCTGTGACTCCTCCACTTTTGACCATTTTCGCCTTTTTTGCACAGCTGTGACTCTGCCACTTTTGGCCATTTCCGCCAACTTTCCCAGCTGTGACTCTGTTATTTTTTTCCCATTCTGCCTTTTTCGCACAGCTGTGACTCCGCTACTTTTGGCAATTTCTACCAATTCTCGCAGCTGTTACTCCGCCACATTTATCCATAAAACAGTTGTTACTCCGCCATATTTGGCCATTTTTCACAGCTATTACTCTGCTAGATTTGGCCATTTTCGCAGTTGTTACTCCACCAGATTTGGCCATTTTCGCAACTGTTACTCCACCAGATTTATCCATACAGCAACTGTTACTCCGCCAGATTTGGCCATTTTCGCAGTTGTTACTCTGCCAAATTTTCTGCTAAATTTTTCATTTCAGCTACAAATGTACCAATGGTAAAATGAAAGCAACAACTGAATGAGTCATTCTAGTTTGGATGCTACACAAGTATTGGGTTGCATGAGGACATGCAACAAGTTCAGTTTGGGGGAGATGTTGGGTCACGGATTTGTCCATATTTTCATCACCTTTCGACATATATTTCATCCCTCTTATTCCTATTATTATCCATTTATCATTCCATTTTCCATCCATTTGCTGTAACTGCACGTAAAATACCATATTACTTCCATTGATGCTTTAGTGGTTAATAATGATTATTTTCCTTTATCTTTGATGAATTGAAGACTATTATGGATAATTTTACTGATGATGGTTTATGGAGTGATTTTTCATATTAGCAGCAGTAGCAGCCATGGTTCAAGCCTCCAAAGTTGGCATGCCAGCACATGTACACATGGAGATTCAAAACATGTTTTCATTCCTCGGATTGATTATGTGCATTTGTGACTTCAATTCCTACTCAAGTCCAACATGGCAGCCTCTAGCGCATACTCAAACTGTTCCAACCAGAAACATGTGCCAGATAAGAACACAGTGATTCGCATCTCGATTTGCGGGCAGCTGGAGATGAATCTCGAAAATCAGAGACATGGGTTTTGTGTGCAATGGCCTCATTTACCTCAATCAGGAGGAAATTTTCAAACAAAGCTACAGTTTGAGCTATACAGCTGGTTATTTAAATGTGTAATTCCTAGATTTACTGTTACGGCCAGTTTTACAAATTAGCAATTGGTTGAAACAGATCACAAGTTGGGAATTCGGTTTCTCATCCTCATGAAGGATTCTTATGTATAAATATGTAATTAATCTCATGAGAAAGGGGGAGATGGAAAGCAGTGTTATGCTGTAGGATTTAATCCAGACTCTACTGTAATGATTCCATTCTGATAATACATGTTGGCAATTTCATAATCTAGAGTTGTAGACTTTCATTGGGGAGTTCCAGCTCTGCTCAGTGGAGGAAGGGCCCTCTTCCCTGAGCAGATGCTAATAATGTTGATTGTTATTTTGTAGATTTGTTTATTATTTAGTTCATGCTTTCATTTCATTAGATTTATCATAGTTGTATGCTTTCATTCATTAAATTTATCATAGTTGTTTTCATGTTAATTTCTTTTCATAGATCGTTGGCCAACATAGCATTTCTTTCATATTTATGCAATTAGATCTTTCTTCACAAGAGTTGATTTTGTTTGAAGTGTGATTATATTAACAATTTGGTTTTATGAATAAGTTTAAGGTTTGAATTATTTTCAAGGTGTGATCTAGTTTACAAAGAGTTTTGATTTCATACCAATAGATAACAGTGTCACGTAGAAATTGTGCTTGCATAGATCTTGCACGATAGCTTTGAAATAAAAGACTTCCTCGGGTTGATAAGTTATGTTCTGGTAGTATCAGTTGTTTAATTAATTAGAAAATTAATCCACCCGACAATCATCGGTCTGAGAAAATTGAAGGAGATCGGATTGTTCATTTGATTCATGGCTAACATTCTCCGATTGATAATTACCCGGTTCAATTTCTAAGAAATAATTTCCCAAAAGTGAAGATGAGAAAGCTACAGCTTCAATTTTTTCTTCTGTTTGAGTTACATTTTGTTTCATGTGAGGTTCTCTCAGTATTTTAATCTGATTTTTCCTATTCTAATATCGTAACCATAAGTGAGACCTGTTTGACGGACAATCTACCGAGAGCGGACTCAAGGCCTGATCTCCCTAGCTTAACGTAAGTCTAGAACAAATAGGACAGAACACAAAATACTTTCCTAGATCTAATAGAAGTACAAATGGAAAGGTAGATCGTTTACCTTAGATTTGCAGATCCCTTTCTCCTTCGTTGATCTGATGCTCCAGTGCTGCCATATCTCAAGCAACTAGACCCTGTTGAACATGTAACAGACCATGAATGGTGAAAGCATACATTTCATATGATAGATCTAAGTTAACAGTTAAGGAGGAAAACTCTAAACATCATTAATGTGACAACATTTATGGAAAGCAATTGTATTAACTGTATTGAAAAGTGGAGAGTAGAATAGAAAAGAGGATTACAACCATTTCCTTAACGTTGCAAGCTCCTTCTAACAAGCCATGCCAAAGCTCCTAGAGAGAAGTGGATGTCTCCCAAGCTAGAGTGCTAGATCTATTAAGCTCAATTTCACCAGCATAAGAGTAGCATAGACATCCTCCCTTATAGAGGGATAGGGCCTCACTTATATAGGGCTAAGTGGATAGGATATGGATAGGGTAGTTTGAGACATGGTAGGAGAGATATAGGGGATCCTCCATAGAGGTTAGGAATCAAAGGCTAGATCCCCCAATAGGTCAGGGATAGGGATCCAAGTCAGAAACCTTCGAGAATGAGCTCGAAGAAGCTATTTTTTCCCTTTAACTGACTTCGTCGCACCCTGTAATGGAGTAATGTGCGACGTCGCAGGTTGCATGAGTGCAACCTGCGACGACCTCTCTGAATCTAGCAAAAAAACAGTGGTGTCCTTCCCAGGTAAATGACTTAGCCAATGGAATTTCAAGGGTGTATACACTGAATCACATGATGATAGGATTTTAGGTGTAACAGAATGCCCCCCAAAGCATGAAGCTGTTGCAATATCAGAAAGGAGAAATGCTTTGATAGAGAGACTGGAAAATGACTTGTCGGATGAAGGATGCTGCTGCAGTACAACTGAATTTGAACTGACAATCTCATATGATGTACAACATGGCTGCCGACCAATACAATGCAGATCCATGGTAGTAATGACCGACTGAGCACAATCATGGCTACTAGACACAAGCGTAGATCCATGATGAGATGGTAACACAGCCACGACCAATACAAATGTGGATCCATGTAATATGACTCAAATACAAACTCCGTCGCAACCTGGGTAAAACATGACTCCCCAGGGTCTTCAAGCTGAACCCGCAATGATACTAATCTATCCATGTGATTACAAATGTCTTGACGTCGAACATGGTAGAAATCACTTGATTACAGGTCATTGATGTCTACCGTTAACAAGTGCGAGGGAAATCACCATTGATGTCAATGATTCCCAAGGTATCACAGTACATATCACCAAGCATGAATAAATGAGTTGAAGTCGAACGCAAGATGAAATATTTCAATCATGAGTCAGTGATGTAAACTCATGTTGAAAGCGAGGTAACCTACCATTAAGGCATGCAAGGCCAAGGTACTTGGTTGGTTTCTAGATTCAATCCTTGGATGATGAGCTGAAGTCGATAGGGATGAATACGTCGAAGGAGGGCCATGATGAATCCCCCATCATTGACATGAAACACAAAAAAGGATGTGTAGAGTGGATCGGGTGGTACAGTAACATGCGTGATTGACTCAGAGCAGACTAACATGATGGAAGGTGTACTAACTGCAGAAAATGAATAGTGAGAGTATTCTTGAACATGGGCATGGAATGATTTGGCAGTATTGACATGACGAGTACGACACTAAATCCTAATGCAACTGATGGTGGAAGCTTTCTTTGAATGACGCAAGGGAGTGACAAAACTTAGGAAGTAAGCAGAACTCAAAGACAAACAAATGATCCAAGTACTGTATGCAAATGAAGATGAGTGCCTTGTTCAAGAACGACTGAGTACTGCCACAAATAAAGGTGTAATACAAAAACTTTCCTTTTTCCCCATCATGAACGATGAGTGCCTCATGTTTTTTTTATGAGCTTGATGAGGGTAAACAGATGCTCGGTATTGCTCATCTCATAGATGAGTCCAATCCCAAATATTTTCTGAACTTGGGATAGGAGGGGTTTATTCCATGGTGGGCCCTTCGATGTAAGAATTTAACGAGTCCATATAAGGTAAAATCGGTCGTCATTTCATGTTTAGAGAGTCTGAAAAGAACCAAAGAAGACTCCAACGGTCCTTTTTCGTAAATTTAGCCTCATCACCCGAAAAAGGGTAAAACAACGCGGGAGAGGACTCTTCGAGTCATGATTGGCTAGAGTATACCTTTTTCGTAACCAGTGCCCCCTGGTCCGAAAAGGGGGTAAACTATCACCAGGAAGACAACCATTCAAATTCTTTTACAAGCGTGAACGCGAAAAGTTTGCTTGGCAATATTTTCGTATTTCAAGAGCCTGAAAAGAGCTTAAAGATAGACTCCGGGGGGGTTCCTTTTCCATAAGAGTTTAACGACCCCGAAAAAGTGATAAATCATAACTCGGTAACATATTCTCATAGTTTCAAGAGCAAGAGAAAGAACAAAGAGTAAGATCATGATCATTAAATAATTACAATCTAATGAATGAAAAGATAAATGAAAAAAATTCATAAAGGGTGTTCATACCTGAGATGACCATTCCAGCATGAAAATGGCATAAAATGACACTTAATAACTCCTGCACACTCGGAAACTAGGTCAAATAGTCAACTGAACGTTCAAATATGATAAAATAAATCCAAACTATAGCAAACGGCATAAAGGCATCAAATATTTGAAAAAGGAATATTCCATTTTGTTTATAAATAGAAATAAAACCAAATATAGTTGCCATTGTTCTATTTACCAAATTTGGGAGGAATAGTGCCGTTCGGAGCCAAAACTTCACTTGTCGAATCCGGGAGCTACGAGCATCCATTTCACCCGTCGTCCGGAGCAGGTAACCCAAAAAATCATCCAGCATAATCGTAGTGGTTTAAATGTTTGAATTTCATGCATTTTTTGGGGTTTTGGCTTTATTTGGGAAGGGCCATTGCGCCCTTGATTCGTTGCAGCCTGCCCTTTCGGGAATTGCAACGAGACCGAGTCATCACAAATGTTGCATAACTGGACTACAATGACGTAGCACTATTTGCAAAAATGGGATGCGACAATGGTGGCGTCCATCCCCAAATTCAAACCAAGCTAAAAAAAAGACTTTTGGTGGTTGAAGAAAGCTCCAACAATGTTAAAACTCTCCTGTTGGCAGGTTCCAAGCATCTAAAATGGTTATGGAATGGTGAGAATTGGAGCATGAGTTGGATGATGAACAAGCTACAAATGATCCACTATGTGTGGAAGCATTGAGGAACTTTGGGCTCCTCAAGTTCTTCGAGATTCAGGTGATAAGTGTTAATTTTTCAGAATTTACTTCAATCTGATCTAGGATCTTAACTGAGAGAACAACATGTACAGCATATCTACAGCAGATCAATCATGAACACAATAATGCAAGCACACAAGAGACATAGAGTTTACTTGGGGAAAACCATAAAGGTGAAAAACCCCAATAACTTCCTCAGAGATAGATAGAGCAATGATACAACCCAAGCATAAGAGATAGACATCTCCTAGCAGTATCTTCTCCTCCTCCACAAGTGCACCACTCTCCTGAGAGTGTGAGAGAGAATATAATGATGAAATAGAGTGCCTCCCTCACTCTATTTATACTTGACTTGACTTGCCTAATAACCTTTACTAGGTCGGCCTTAACTTAACCACATAACATAATGCTGAATGGGCCGACACCCAATAGGGTAGTCTAATAACCCTTTGACCCACATGGCCAACCCCCAATAGGGTGGTCTAATGACCCTTCGACCCACATGACTTATATAGGGCCGACCCCAACAAGGTGGTCTAATAACCCATCAAGTATAAGTTACGACGCTTACAATATAAATGATGACACTTCCGTATAGAGGAATAATAAAATCTCTATAAGAATACAAACACTTCCATATAGAGGAATAATACCATCTCTATAGGAGTACAATATACATATATGAAATACATTCCGAAGTTACGTATACATAAACACTCCCTCTTAACTAGGAAGGTATTTCTCGACACAGGTCTTCTAGCACAAGTCTTCTTCTTTGGATCATCATCACCGGATAATCATCATCGAGTCATCGTCATTGTCACTGCTGCTGCTATCTCAGTCAATCTATGAATCTACTCGTCATAGGAAGTTCTACAAAGCCAACCCTTTTTCATGCTGGATGTAGGCCCACCACTTGCAGGTCTTCATCATCAATGGCCATACTATGGATCCCAGGACTGATTACGTGCGTCAAAAAAACCTAGCACAGACTATAGGTTCTTTTACATGTTGACCTTCACAAAACCTACTCAGAGCATCCCAGGATGTTACGAGCACAAAGCTCTACCTGTCTGGATCTCGATAGAGCATCCCAGGATTTTACAAGCACACCGCTCTACCTGTCCGGATTTTAAAGGATCTTTTCTATGTGAACTTTCGCAAAACCTATGCAGAGCATCCTAGCGCAGACTATAGGATGTCGATAGAGAAACCCAGGATGTTACGAGCACACTGCTCTACCTATCCAGTTTTTAAAGGATCTTTTCTATGTGAAACTGTAGTAAAACCTACTCATAGCATCCTAGCGCAGACTATAGGATCTCGATAGAGCAACCCAGGATGTTACGAGCACACTGCTCTACCTGTCCGATTTTTAAAGGATCTTTTCTATGATACCTGTAGCAAAACCTCGAAAGAGCATCCTAGCACAGACTATAGGATCTCCCAGGATATTTTCTACGCTACCTGCACAACCTGGCCACAGCCACAGAGTATCAAACCGATACTCACCATACATCATCCTGATGTACATCATCATAGCATCAACCTGATGCATATCATCTGGAGCGACATCCTGAAGCTCATCATCTATGATCATCCCGATCATCATAACATCAACCTGATGCATTTCATCTGGAGCAACATCCTGAAGCTTGTCATCTGTGATCACCCTGATCAAACAATATATCCATCTGATGCATAAACAGTATCTACCTGATACATATCATACATGATCCACCTGATCATACAATGCATCCATCTGATATACATAAGTACATGATCACACTTAATCATACAAGTATCCACCTGATACATACATAATTACATGATCACACTGATCATATAAGTATCCACCTGATACATACATAAGTACATGGTCACATTGATCATACAAGTATCCACGTGATACATACATAAATACATGATCTACCTGATCATATCCAGCATTAACATGATGCGTACATACATACATATAAATGATCCAACTGCTCATATCCACCATCCAACATGATGCATACAGAGCAATAACTGGAGCATCATCCTGATGCTCATCATCCAGCGCTTACATCCACAGCCATGTAAAGGATCCTCCTTTCAACATGCTTGGAATGGCTTTAGCAAATGTCTCCATCACTTCTTCCTCGAAGTGTCATCAATCTGAAGAACACCAAGCCTCTCTCTGAAGTACTCGAACTTCAGTCTAGCTAGTGGCTTCATCAGTACATCTGCAATCTGCTCATCCGTCGCAACATACAGGAGCTTCACTTCTCCTTTCTAAGCCATATCCTTGATATAGTGATATTTGATCTCTATGTGTTTCAACCTATTGTGGAACACCGGGTTCTTATAAAGCTTCACACAACTCTGGTTATCACAAAAGATAACAGTAGCCTTCAGTGGGAGATCAAATAACTCATACAATAGCTTCCGAAGCCATACTGCCTCAAAACTAGCTGAACAGGATGCAACATACTCTACCTCGGCTATACTCAATTCTACGTAGGACTGCTTCCTTCTAAACCAAGAGATCACACCTGATCCTATACTGAAGCAGCACCCAAATGTGCTCTTCCTATCTGCATCAGTTCCTGCCCAATTTGAATCAACATAACCCTGTAGGTTAAACTTTTGATTTGCATCATACTTGAGCTCATAATCAACTGTACCCTTCAGGTACCTCAGAATATGCTTTACATCAACCAGATGAACACTCCTCGGATCCATCAGGAACTGGCTCAATGTGTTCACTGCAAAGCAAATATTTGGTCTCGTGTTCGTCAGGTACATCAAGGACCCGATCATCTGACAATACATAGTGATATCAACCAGCTCAGATGAAGCATCACACAAAAGCTTCAGGTTTGATGCCATAGGTGTGACCATGGCCTTGCAGTCCATCATCCCGAACCTCTTCAGGATCTCTACTGCATACTTCCCCTGTCTAAGGAAGATTCCATCTGCATTCTGCCACACCTCCATACCTATAAAATAGTGCATCATCCACAAGTTCTTCATCTCGAACTCAGCAGCAAGCTTCCGCTGCATGTTGGGAATCAATCTATCTTCACCTGTAATAACCAAGTCATCCATATACAAAAGTAGTATCACTGGATTGCCTTCCTCAACCTTGTAGTAAAGGTTGGAATCCGCTTTACTCTTGGTAAAGCCCAAACTGGATAGAAAGCTGTCTATCCTACCATACCAAGTTTTGCACTTATATGACTCCCTGTCATGTGTCTCAGAACCAAGTGGCTGCTCCACATACACTTCTTCTTCCACTACACCATTCAATAAAGCTGTCTTGAAATCCATCTGGTGTATCTTCCATTTCATCACTGCAGCCAAAGCAAGTACGGATCTAATGGAAGTGTATCTGGCTACAGGAGCAAAAGTCTCTATGCTACCACCTACAGCATGCTTGATCTTGTAGATCCTCTTGGAAGTCACTACAGACTCCCCTTCAGGTCTTGGGACTGCATCCCAAACATCTTCATGATCGACTAGTACTCCTCGATCATGGCATTCTTCCCAGATCCTAGGAACTTCAATATCTTCAATATTTTCAATATTTTCAATAGATAACTTTGTTGTTGAACAAATGTTGTAGTCCTTCTTTTGTAGGTGATGGTATATGATCTTTCCTACACAACAAATTAAATTGCATGATTAGAAAACATCTCATAGTTTTCAGAACAAATTCTTACACATAAAGAAATATGTCATACAGTCATGCAATTATCTTAGCCAACATTTATCCATATCCTGTAACTTTCTAGATTCCTTCCAATCTCTACCAGAACATTGTTAAGAGTGTGCGCAACTCCCAACATGTCAGCAAAGAGGTTTCATTCTAGATAAGTAGCAATGGAATGTTGTACAGTGTCATATGCCACTTACCCATGTATATTAGTACTATGTTGTTCATCAATGCAACTATTCTAATATGCATAATACACAACCTAATTCTAGGAACATGAGTATATACATCATTGAACAACATTATTTAAACAAACAAATATGTAAGAAATGACAATTCAAATACTTATCTTTGTTCGTTTGTTGGGTTGACTCCCTCTCAGTCTTTGCTTCTTTTCTACAAATCCATTTTGATGTGGATTGTGAGAAGTGGTTAAATCCCTCTGAATATATGGATCCTTGCAGAAACTATTGAAGTGTGCTCCTTCTTGATCTTTGCTTCCTTATAGGAACAAATCGAGTGTGCTCCCTCTTGATCTTTGCTTCCTTGCAGGAACAACTGGAGTGTGCTCCCTCTTGATGTTTGCTTCCTGGATTACCTGTCCTTGAACTTATATCCATCACTATGCATGCTTATTAGTATCATCATTATGTTATCCTCGAGGTCTCATACATAATCACACATTCATTAGTATAATATTAATACTATCAAAAGACAATAATCTTAAACATGTATAGTCATGATCATTTCAAACACAGATAATAAACATTAGTATTCAAGATTTCAGGGAAGTCTTCTTTTACTCATGCATATTCTTATTTGATCATAGGACTCTTCTGGTTAGTTAAATCATCAATCAAGATAAGAGACATAAAATGCATCAACCCTTGATTACTTACATTTCTAACTTTATGAATAAACATAACCAATCATACCAAGTATACTTATATAAGGGATCCTAACACAAGGTAGGATTCTAACTTGATATAGGAAAAACATACTTGGATTGGTATGTTAGCTAGTTATGTCTAACATACCCACATGATGTCTGCTTGTTCTCTTCAATGACTTGTGCTAGTAACCTGCATATCTCATAGGTTAACCATTATAGAACCAAGTTATACATACCTCGCAAATAGATCTTCTGAGTGATTCATGACAATGGATGAATCTTTGTCCTCATGTCATCATGATCATATGTTCTTGAACTAGAACATGATTTGTCTTTCTTTGTGTACCTTTCATGTTAGTGGACAACATAAACCTCATAAAACACCATAATACATTAGTACAATCATAAGTGTCAACACCCTTAATCAATGAGTATCTTCTATCATGCATTCATAATTTTATTAAGGTGTTACGACAAGTCTAAATTTAATCAAGATTGTACTAACCGTAATAACATGAAGACAAACATACCATAAACTTAATCATGAACAAATCTCGAAACATACCTGGATGAGTAATACCTATCGAGATTGCTTGTAATCTTCTTATGTAAGGCCTTAGCCTTATCTCCCTCTGAAACAAGAACTTCTTCACTTATGAAGGTGACCAATCCATTCTCTTCTAGGATTAACCCAATCCACTTGATTTACAGGAACTGGATCTAGAGCTGGATTAGGGTTTGTCAGAGAAACCCTAAAAATTCAAAATTTGAATTTCAAACTTCCGAAAGGATAGAAATATGCGCCTTGATGATCTGATCAAGCTGGTATACTCATAATTTGAAAACTATAAAGTTTCACCCCTCAAATTTGCCTTTGAAACTTCTGGATTCACTGGACATGACCCCGAACTAGGGTTTGATAAATCCCACCCTTCTTCCCACTCAAAAGGTTCGATCCAAAGCTCTAAGCTTCTATTTTTCTGAGGAGCTTCCAGTCGTGGTCACAGATTTCAAAATTTTCCATTTTTGCAGAAGCCCTAATTTTCCACTTTTCCGATCAAAGTCTCGAACTAGGGTCTGATCAAGCCCAGTCTTCTGCCCAACCAAAAATTCTGATCTTGGACTCTAAATTTTGATTTTGATGAGTAGCATTCAGCCGTAGTCTCTGATTACAAAAATTCCAACTTTCTCCGAAACTCTAAATTCCGGAAGCCATGAATGAAGGTGCTCAAAAATAATTCTGTTTTGAAAGAAATATGTACCTTATTGTTTCTGGTGTAACTCCAAACTTTTCGATCCACAGGGTCTGAAAAATTTTCCTGTAATATCCCGACCTATCATATTTCCAACCACATAGGTCTGACCTCAAATGGATTCTCTGAGAGAGAGTTACGCCAAGTGTCGCAACGTGACCTGTTTATGGGATAAAACAAGAGATAGAACTTGTATGGCGTGCCATGTGTCACAGGTTCAGTTTCAACCTCAGAAAAAGTTACCTGAGACATTGCAGTCCATGCACTACCTGCCACTTTTTACTAAATTGCATTTGGAGCTTCCTAGCCCAAGTTATGACCTTTTTTCCAAGGTCACCTGTTTATGACTGAGATCTGGAAGAGGTAGAAACCCTATATTGTACAGATCATAAATCACAAAGTACAATGAATTAGAGGTTTTACTTTGGACACAAGGTACATGGGGATCTTATCTTTTCTTTGTACGATTTTTAGACCCTGAAACCTTGCCGAAATTTATTTATAGCGAAAGTAGTACGATGACTGGTTTTTGCTATATCAAGCCCTAGCATCATAAGTGCAACAAGTGTCATACATGCCATACCATGCCATCTTTCAGGCTAGCTCTGATACCATGTTAATTTTTCAGAATTTACTTCAATCTGATCTAGGATCTTAACTGAGAGAACAACATTTATAGCATATATACAGCATATCAATCATGAACACAATATTGCAAGCACATAAGAGACATAGAGTTTACTTGGGGAAAACCATAAAGGTGAAAAACCCCAATAACGTCCTTAGAGATAGATAGAGAAATGATACAACCCAAGCATAAGAGATAGACATCTCCTAGCAGTAGCTTCTCCTCCTCCACAAGTGCACCACTCTCCCGAGAGTGTGAGAGAGAATAGAATGATGAAATAGAGTGCCTCGAGGCACTCTATTTATACTTGACTTGACTTGCCTAATAACCTTTAGTAGGTAGGCCTTAACTTAACCACATAACATAATGCTGACTAGGCCGACACCCAATAGGTTGGTCTAATAACCCTTTGACCCACATGGATGACCCCCAATAGGGTGTTCTAATAACCCTTTGACCCACATGACTTATACAGGGCCGACCCTAACAAGGTGGTCTAATAACCCATCAAGTATAAGTTATGACACTTACAATATAAATGATGACACTTCCGTATACAGGAATAATAACATCTCTATAAGAATACAAACACTTCCATATAGAGGAATAATACCATCTCTATAGGATTACAATATACATATATGAAATACATTCCGAAGTTACATATACATCAACAATAAGATCCCAAATCCCACTACTGATGCATATGCTTCGATGTTGGGATGCGTCCCAGCAGTACTTCGTGATCGGTGAGCACGTGCTCAACATAGATGTCGAGGACATCTACTTCCTTACTAGATTGTCCCAAAGAGGGGACAATGTGCTTGTTACCGGATCATGTGGGAGTGATCGGAGTGTGGACGACATTATTCTGCAGCACTGTGTTCCCAACACTCGTGCTTCTAGTGGGAAGATTCCCATAAAGAACGTGTGGGAACGTCCATTGCGCGCCATACTCTTCACCATTACGAGGATGGAAGGAAGCCAAGCTCCTCACTTAGCCACCAGGTCAAAGATGCTTTATGCGAAGGACTGTATGTCTCCAAAGATCTATAACTGGTGCGAGGGAGTCCTCGCAAACATGCTATCTCAGCTGACCAAGTGTCGACGGGGAGAGATCAAATAGTTTGGCTATGGTTCGATCGTGATCTCGTTCTTGCTGGAACAGGTTACCCGCTTGCGCCCTTAGGTAGTACTGGATGACAGGGATCCTAGGGATCCGCACATGGCCAGATGGATGGGGGTGATGACCCGTCATGGTGGGGGTCCCATTATTGGATATGGTCCCGAGTTCTTCACTTTGCTGGAGGGCCAATTACTGATGGTGGAGGAATTTCCGTACAGTGGTACGGACTTTAGAGACGACCCAGACTTGCTGCTTCTAGAAGGAGAAGCATGGGGAGACCTTGGTAAGAACAATAAACCCTTGTACTTTTAAATTTTTGTGCATTTATGATTTTTTTGATGTAGTGCTAACAACTAAACAACATGTGTGTGCAAACGTGGGACCTGTATTACCGGTGGGAGTCTCTCTTCTTGCTAGGAGAGAGAGAGGAGATGAAGCAGTAGTGGTACCTACAGTGCATGCTGCCATTGCAGAGATGGATAGAGTTTATGCCAACCTGAGTGGGTTGACACTAGACGTTCCTGAGCTGACGGTAGAAGAGGTGTCATGACCCATGCAGGTGCACACTGTTGGAGCGACTGCGCGCTTCAACGCACTGCTTCGCAGGGTTGTGAGAGCACTTGACTGTTTCCACTCTCAGCAGGCGAGAGCTATTAGACCACCTAGGTTTGTACGAGCCAGGCGCTAGGCCTTGGGTTGTTACTATGTATGTACTGAGAGCTTAGAGGCCTCAGATTTTGTACTACTGAAAGCTGCGGGGCTTAAGATTTTGTAGAGACTCACTGAAAGCCGTCGTGCTTCATATTTTTGTACCATCACTACTTTTGGGATATATATATCTATACAGACATTCCGATGATTTATACATTATGTGTTTCAAATGGATGAATGATGTGATATTGTTTATACGTTTGCTTATAAAATAAATTATTCACATTCTTTGCCTACTTTTAACAATTCATGAATATGCTTATGTGTGTGCAATGTACCAATCTAGGATGAAGTTGGCCATAGAATTGGAAAATGTGTTAATGTCTCATGGAATGTGTAGGTACTGAATGGAATCGGAGGACCTTTCCAGAAGAAAGACTCGTCGATAAAGACATAGTAGGATAGGATCATGGATAGCGTAGACTCGGTTAAGATGACAGACCACTAGTTGAGAATCCAGGTGGATGACAACATGGTCCATACCCAAATAAATGGCGTCAGTTACGGTTCCAATGATTGCTTGATATTCTGCAGCATTGTTGGTTGTGAAACCTAGACACATTCCCCCTGAGATGATGAGCTCGCTGGTAGGTGAATAGAGTACCCAGGCTGTCGAAGCAAGGTTGCAGGTATGTCGACTGGTGGCGTCCGCAAATCCATAACATGTTGCCTTTTGCACAAGCAGACAGAACATGGTATAAGAAATGAAACAAGACCTAGACATGCAAGAAATCAAAGCGTCACACCACACAGAAAACACATGCGCACGCCATGTACAGTATATACAAAAGTACTTATGCGTGAAAGACTCAAGCATAGTACCTATTTAGGTAAAGCCCATTGCGAGGTTCACCCAAAGATATCCCGTCATAATCTTCAAGCTCATAAGCTCTCTTCTCTAATACGCATTTCACTATGTAGGGTCCATGCCACATGGACTCAAACTTTCTTGCCCCTAGCTTATCATACTTTTGGTCATATGTGAGAACTAAATCTCCCTCGCTGTAGGTGTGAGGTTTGATCGACTTGTTGTACTGCGCTTTGATGCATTTCTTATGAGCCATGTTGGCAAGAGCAGCATCTCAGTGAGTCTCATCGAGCTTAGCTAGGTAGAGGAAGCGTTCTTCATCGGAAGTAGTGTTTGGGAGAAGTTCGATGGCGAGATTGAGAGATGGAATCTCGCACTCAATGGGAAGGACCACCTCCAATCCATACATCAGTTGGAAAAGAGTAAATCTGGTGGCGGTTTTAATAGAGGTTATATAATCCCAAAGCGCAGAGAAGAGCATATTATGCCAATTGGCCTTAGGTGTACCCACCATACATTGGACCATAGTTTTCAAGACCTTGTTAATGGCCTCGACCTATCCGTTCGACTGAGGGTAGTACGGTGTTGAGTTTTCATGGAGAAAACCCAATCTATCACTCAACTCGTCAACCATGTGGTTCATAAAGTGTGAACCATGGTCAGTGACTATCACTTGAGGAACTCCAAACCGTGCTATTACATGGTTAAACATGAAGAGTGTAGCGGTCTTGCCATCGTTCGTGTATGTAGGCATTGCCTCGTCCCACTTTGTAAAGTATTCCACAACTACAATGACGTAAGTATGCCCCCTAGCCGAGGTAGGATTACAATGCATGAAATCGATGTCCCATTTAGCGAAGGGGCCAACGGCAATAACCGGGTGTAACGGGGCAGGGTGGGTGCGCTTTTTCGTATGAAAATGTTGACATGGAGGACATTTTTTTACGGCCTCGATACAATATTTGAAGATAGACGGCCAATAATATCCTGCACGCAAAATCTTCTGGGCTGTAGCCATCCTAGAGAGGTGACCAGCACATGCTCCGGTGTGACAGTCATTCAAAACGCATTCAGCTTCATCATGAGTCAGACAACGTCAAAGGATAGAATCGATGCCACGACGGTACAAATTATCACTGATAATCAGATAATACTTTGCATGATGGCGTATTCCACGACGGTCATCACGAGACAATTCAAGGCTGAAACATGGGGTTTGAAGATACAATGTGATATCTCCATACCACGAATCGGACGTACTGATAAGAAACAATGACTCATCTACAAATGAGTCATTGGGCTCAGAATCTGCATCAATATGGGGAAGGTCGTAGATGAGCTCAACGAACACCAACGACTTTTTTGACTTGGCTTTTTCGAAAAGAAGATCAAATTCTTGCAGTATCACAATCCAGCGCGAATACTTGCCCCCAAGCACCTGACGAGTCAAAACGTGGTACATGGGGTTCGAATCAGCTATGATAGTGGTGGTGCAGAGAAAAATGTAATGACAAAACTTCTGCATGGCAATGACTGCCGTGAGAGCGATCTTCTCAACATGTGAATAGCAAGTTCCAGTGTCAATGAGACCTTTGCTGGCATAGTATATCACATGCTCTTGGGCGTTATAGTCTTCCTATACCAAAACCATGGTGATAGTGATGTCGGAAGCTGCGAGATATAAAATGTAATCTCGGTAGTAATTCGGTAGTTGGATCACAAAGGAATGTGTGATGGCATGTTTCAAAATTTCGAAAGATTGTTGAGCTTGATTGTCCCAAATGAACAGGATGTCCTTTTTCATCAACCTCATATTACCCTGTGTATTTTGTGCGAAATTACATACAAAACGCCGTAAATAAGTCGCACGTCCTTACAGACTCTGAAGTTCCGTAATGTTGGTTCGAGGTGGAAGAGAGACAATAGCTTCTACCTTCAAAAGATAAATGTGGATCCCATCTTTCGAGACGATGAACCCTAAGAGGCATCCAGAATCGACACAAAAAATACATTTGTGAGGATTCAGACAAATATTCTACCGTCTGTATCTGAGAAAAACGGTCGTCAGATGATCTAAGTGGAACTCACACTGCTTCGAGTGGGAAGGGAGGTCATCCAAGTAAGGTTCCACAAAGTCCTTCACATCGTGGAAAGCATACGACATGGCCCGCTGGAATGTGGCAATAGCGTTTTTAAGAAAAAACGGAAGTTTACGATATGAAAATGTTCCCGAAGGGAAGATGAATGCAGTCTTGTGTTGGTCGGCGGGGTGGATCTCAATTTGGTTGTATCCAGAAAATCCATCCATGAATGAAAAAATTACACTTCCAGCACAATTGTCGATAATCTGGACGATAAAAGGAGTAGGGTAGTTGTCCTTGGGACAAGCTTTGTTGAAATCTCGATAATCAACACAGACGCGAATGGTACCCTGTTTTTTAGTAATAGGGACGACATTTGAGACCCATTCTATCAATGGGATAGGATAGATGAAGCCAACATTCTAGAGTTTTTGAATCTCTGCCTTGATTGGCACAGTCTTCCAAGGGTGGACTGGTCGCAGCCTTTGACGGATAGGTTTGATGTCGGGATAGGTTTTAATCTCCTGTAAAACAATGGAGGGGTCTATCCCAGGCATCTCCTCGTAGGTCCAAGCGAAAACATCTCGAAATCGCTTGAATAAGGCTGTACAAGCAATGACTTCTTCAGGGGAACATTTATGGCCTAAATGAATGTGTTGTACTACACCAGGGATGACCGAAATGTCTATCGAGGTGGTGGGTTCTATGTTGACAAGGTTGCCTTCGGAGTCCGTTTGACATGTAAGTATCGTGGACTGATACCCAGAGTAGATATCTAGTCTCACGATGGTGTAAATGCTATTCTCTATAGTATCGAACATAGGAAAAGAAGATGAACGATGGTGGGGGTCTTCCCATGGAGGCTCATCTACGCTCATGATTTCCATAATGGACTCGTTAGAATGAAAAGTCCGTAACAGAGGATCAGATGATGTCCGTTGTAGAGAACAGGAAATGGAGGCCACAGTTAAGTGGTCCTCAAGGGTTGATTGGATAGCCTCGTACATGAGTTCAGTGGGTGATAGAGGCATAGTGTCTCCAATCAAGTGTGTGGTGGCTTCATCAGGTACAAGCCATGAATCAATGGATTTGGGGATAGATGTAGTCTATGAGGAGATCATGTTCACTGTGGCAACATGATTTGGGGGATCCGAAGTAGGAAAGATGCCCATAAGGGATGAATCCTTAAGGAGGCCGACCCCCACACTCGCATACTTATGCAAAGATTGTTCAATGGAAGGAACGTTATCGCTTGGGTGAGAATTGGTGTCAAGTGTGCAAAAATCCAGTTGGTCGACTGTGACAATTCGACCTTGATGGGGGAATTGTACTATGTGGAAGACAGATGATGCAACCGCAGTCATGGCATAAAACCAATTACGACCATGCAAAATGTTCTAATCTAACGGGGTAGCGACCACTTCCACGTTAAGTGTTGCGGTCTTTCCCCCCAGCTCGAATGGTAAAGCTTGTAACAGCCCATGAGGTTGAAAGCCACGTCTGTCGAAGGATCTCAAAGTGGTAGGAGAATGATTCAACTCGGGAGAACCAATGGCTCTCCAACAAGCGATCGACATGACTGACGTAGAGGCCCCTTTGTTCAAAATGGTACGATGGGTTATCTTCCCAGCAATGTTTGAGGCAACTCGAAATGCCAGTTGATTGGAGAGCCTCGATTGAAAATAGTCCAGTCGGAACATAATGGTGTTCGATGAATTCGGGTCAACTGCACTGATGGCAGCGAGGAGAGTCTTGTGCTAATTCAGACAGTTTTGCAAGACCTCGAGCGTTGACACAACACAAGGAGCTTGTGCTAGGTACTCTACAATGTTGTAGTTTTGAGCAGCCCGAGCATTAGGATTAAAAACTGATCCTCTAATCGTGCTCTTGGGTGGATGCAACACTGACTCGAGAGAGGGCTTCTCTATGGTGAGAGGCGCAGCCGGTATGGTGACATCAGGCATCAAAGTGGAATTTTTTTCATTATTACTTCCAACAGGTTCCTTAGCTGGAATGGATTCATACAAACAAGAACGGGTGTTCAAGTTGATAGTCTCGTTACGCACCATGAGAACATGTGCGGTGGTGGATGCTTCTCCTTGGGAAGAAGAAGTGTGAGCGATTGTCTGTTGATTTTGAGCAGGGAAGGGATCATTGAGATTCGCGGGTGTGGGTTTACCCTTAAGAAACTTTTGAACTTCGTCTCTATGGGGGCACTCTTTGGAAAAGTGATCATCACCCAACAATAGGAAAGGATACTTCAACTTCATTTTCTATTTGGTATTGTGAGGGGTGCTCTTTTGTTCCTGCTGGGTGGAAGATTTCTTAGGTTTCCCCTTATTCTTCTTCTTAACACCAGAATTTTGAGGTGAAACTGATGAAAAAGAATCCACTTCTTCGGTGACAGCAGGAGTGGATGATTTGGTGGTGCCGTGACCACCCTATGTTGGTGATGGGGAAGAACCTGAGGGGTTCGATGAACCAACAGTTTGAGAAGAAGGCTAGGTGGTAAGGGATCCAATGATGCCATAAGTTTGGGGTCCCTTGGGTGGTTTCGCAGGGTCGTAAGTGTTGCGAGGTGCGTCAAGAAGGATATCAAACAAAGTGCCAGACTGAGCATAGACTAAGTCTAGTAAGTGGGCACATGCGATGGCTTGTTCTTCACTGACAACACCTCCCATGGAAACATCTCGTGTTATGGTTGGTATGAGAGACTTCGTAAGCAAATCTGCTAAGAGCTGATCTGGAGTAGGAGCCTTAATGAGACATCATCTCCTCCGCCACTCATGTATATCATTTGATATATGAGTAGCAGTATTTTGATGGAGCGAGGTTAAAAGCTCTATACCAATTTCATACCGTATAGGAAGCTTTAAATGAGTCAAAAATTTCATAGCAAGAGAACCAAAATCAGGAAAAGAATGGGGTGGTAGTTCAATGTACCACTTGGAAGCCAAACGAGTGAGAGTCCGTTGGAACAACCGAAGACAGATCAAGTCGTCCATTAGGGAGTTGGATGAACACCATAAGTGGTATGTCATCATGTTATTTTTAGGATCCTTGCCCGGCTTACCATCAAATTTTGGGATATCTGACGAAAGTTTCATCGGAATGGGTGGCCAATTAGTTTTGTGGTAAATGGGGTCCTTAGTTAAACGAGACAGGTCAAGTAGATCCAAAGTAGCCAAAAAGGGCAGCTGCAGATAAGGCTGCGAGTACTGATAGTACGGATAAGGCTTATAAGGACCTGTGGGACCTTGTATCGACTAACCATAGGGTGTTAGAGGAGGAAACTAGCCGTAGGGGTACTGGCCACCCAAACGAAATGGAGGTTCGCTGCCATAGTGAGATGGTCCATAACCATAATCAGGTGGCATGTTAGCATAAGGTGGGGGCCCGCCTCCGCCGCCAGGAGGGGGTGGGTCGCCTCCAAATGGTGGGGTTCCACCACCACTGCCAGGGTAGGATGGGCCACCACCGCCTCTGCCGGGAGGGGGTGGTGGGACACTGTCGTCGCCGAAAGGGTAAGAGCCTCCTCCGCCACCTCCACCATAGTAGGGTGGGGGTCTGCCACCACCACTACCATGATTAGAAGGTCCTCCACCACCACCACCAGGAAGGGGTGGTGTGCCTCTGCCACCACTGGGATGAGATGGTCCTCCCCCACCTCCACTGGGAGGAGGGGGTGGTCATCAAATGCCTTCGCTAGGGGGGGTGGGCCATGATGACCGAGGTGGGGCAGTCCTCCACCAGAAGGTAGAAGTCTTCCTCCTCCAGAGTTATGTGGGGGCCCGTTGCCTCCAATGGGAGGTGGGGGTTGACCAAACGGGGGTGGAGAAACTTGCGGGACTGTAAGTGGGGGTCCATGTTGTAAAACATTTTTCTGTCCCCATAGAGTGTAAGGATTGCCAGGGTAAGGTATCCCGTAGAGTGTGTTTCCGGGATTAAGTTGACCCAGCACAGGGTTAAGATGACCTAGATATGATTGACTTGATGGAGGTTGAATTATGTTGGACGGTCCGCCAACATGGGATAGCCCCGAAGTGGAAGGTCCAAGACGTAAAGAATTTCCAACGGAAGGCCCGATGGGAACTCCTGCTGCAGGATTATGGTTAAGAGACGGGAGTTTCCCCCTAGCAACAACTTGCTGACCACTAGGCAAAGATTGACCCAAGACTCATTGTTGATTATTCACCGTAGGATTACCACTACCCATAAAGAAGGTAGGGGGTAAAGAGTATCCTCCTCTCGAAGTTTGGGGTGGGGGATGAGCAGGTAATGTAACTGTGGTAGTTACGGGTTTGTTGGACTGTTTTCCTTCAACGGGTTGGGTAAGGGGGGGTACTGAACTAGTCTCCTGTCTAGGAGATACATGTGCAGGGATGGATGGTTGACCAATTTCAGTAGTGGTCACATGTTGCGTTGATGATTCTGATAACTCGAAAGATAAAGAGCGACCTGGGATTGGTCTCTCGTCGAATCTTATTTGAAAGTTTCAATTTCAAAACTCCTCACCCATAGCACGTAAATGAGCCAATTTCTCACGGTAAGGTGCTAAGCGGTTGTCGGGGCTAGCCCAACTTGGTGGGGATGCAATTGCAAAATGGGCCACTGGGTGACTAGTAGAAGATGTCCAATAAGCTGATGCAGGATCAGAAGCTGTTGTAGGGTCATCTTGGGTTTGATTTATCCATTCCAACGATCCAGGCTCTCCCGGTGCAACGGGAGGTGAGTCTTGCGAAGTGGGGATTTGTGCTTCTTCACCCTACGGAGGATGAGAGGCAGGTGAATCTGGAGGAGTATGTGGAAACAAGTGTCCTCCAATATTCAAAGTGGGGTTTTCCACTTCTTGTGACCTGACCCTCTCTTGTGGATCCATCCTTACCCTCGAAATTACCTCCTGATTAAGGGGATATTAGGGTGGAAAATTCTAATTCCTGCGAGACCTTCTCCGAGGAAAGTCAGCCAGAGTGACTGAAACAAAAATTTTCTCCTAAGGGAAAACTAAAAGAAAAGTAGAACAGACAAAACCCTACACAAACTAAGCCCACAAGCAAACTTATGTTATAAGAGTGGATTCAAGGTCTGGAAACTCACAGGATTGTCAAGGCTTCACAACTCGCGATATACCACACGGTCCAACAATATGATGCGACAAGGAGGCTTGGGATGGTACCCTTTCCTGCATACCCGATTACCTGGACGGTACGTGCATAGTAGCTCCCCAAGTGTTGCTCTCGGTGTATTGCTTCGCTAAGACGGCCAAAAGGTTAACTCAGTTGGTTTCAAGAATCCTAAGGGTGTCTCCCGATATACACAAGGTACGTGGGAGCTCAAATCCATAGTGGTGCTATCTAATGCACAACCATTCAGCAAGAGACCTTTCGATATACTACCGAGTACGTGATACACCCTTCGATATACACCAAGTACTCAAGGTTACTTAGTGGGTACGTGAAGGAGCTCTATATACCGATAAGGACATGGAAGACTACAATACCCCCAGGATACAGTGCTAGAAAATAATGACAGCTGCCACGCTTAACGACGCTGAAACACATCTCTAACTTACACACAAGTTTCTAAATATTTTACCCTAGTTCTACTGTTAATTTTATCTGGACAGTTAGGTGAATGCATGAGGTGAGTACATAATGCAGGCCCTAACTACATGCAAAAATATGCTTTTCTTTCAATGAACTCTATATATGGGAAGGAGAATTTTTTTCTTTTCTTTCCAACAACTTAACCAAAGCAATGCAACATAATACAATCCCAAATCTACCAAAAATTGACTATGAAGTATTCTTTTCCTTTTCAACGAAACACAAATTTTCACAACACTACTAAAGCAAATCAAAGCATGTTTTCTTTTTCTTTTTCCTTTTCAAAACGAAAATGATGCTAAGTAATGAAAAGAGAGAATTTCTAAGTAAGGTATGCAAACTTTTCACTTTCACTATGATGGACTAAAAGCATAAGAATCAAAAGATACAATGCAATTTCCAAAACAGGGAATTACTTTTGCAAAACTTGATCAATATTCGAATTTTTCAAGAAGATGAGCAACTCATAATTCATGAAAAATACAAACAATGCAATCTTTTTCAACTTTTCCAAAAGATATACAAATGAGACATTCCAATACTTATGCAATTCTTCAAATGAGTTTGAAAAGTAATGGAAATAAAGTATTTTTTGATCTTTCAATGAGTGCATCAAGATGACAATTTGACAACAACTATTCTTTTAAACATGAACAATGAACTAAAAAGATGACTTGCAGCACTATAATAACTCAGAAAATCTCAAGAGAAAGTGAGCACTCAATAGACTGAAAATACATAAACACTCAAAATCAATCAGCAACAAGCAAGACTCACAAAATGAATGTAAGTGAGGTCTGGAAACCGATCCAATACAATGATCAGATCTGGGAAGGAGAGGAGGGAATGCAAGGGTGAGTGGATGCAAGTGGGGGAGACAAGGGTGTCCACCACTACCAAATTTCAGACTTGTCCAATATGGAACCCAGAACAACTCCAACAACTTATCCAAAGCAACTCAATCACACGAAGTAAAAAAGGGATCTCTGACTGGATCATTCGGTACAGAGGGAGTCTGCACGCAAACCAAACTCAATACAAAACTGGAGAGGGCATGCCTGTATGGAAAAAAGGGTAGATCGGCGCACTCTGTGCTTATACACAGTGCGACTTCGTAGTTCACAAATGCGAAGAGTGTGACGGAGTCGCAGTATACCAATGGAAGGGCTGCGACGACTGACTAACAGGCAAAGAATAGAGATCAATAAACACACAGTGTCGCTCTGTGCATACTATCTAGGTGCGACATAAGAGATTTGAGTTAAAAAATGAACCAATTCTCCAGATGGTGAGCATAAAAGGGTCTGCAAATGAGCAGTACAGACTCAAAGGAAGTTAATCAGAGTCTTCAAAGTGAATATCTGACGGTGGAATCCACTTCAAGAAGGAAATGGCAAAATGATATGGCTTGGAAAGAAGTCAACTGAAAAACAACATTCAAATCGAAAACTATAATGCAATGTTCTCCCGAGTATGGTTGCCCAATTCGTTTGATGGACAATATACTGAGAGCAGACTCAAGGCCTGATCTCCCTAGCTTAACGTAAGTCTAGAACAAATAGGAGAGAACACAAAATACTTTCCTAGATCTAATAGAAGTACAAATGGAAAGGTAGATCATTTACCTTAGATTCACAGATCCATTTCTCCTTCGTTGATCCGATGCTCCAGCGCTTCCAGATCTCAAGCAACTAGACCCTATTGAACATGTAACAGACCAAGAATGGTGAAAGAATACATTTCATATGATAGATCTAAGTTAACAGTTAAGGAGGATAACTCTAAACATCATCAATGCGACAACATTTATGGAAATCAATTGTATTAACTGTATTGAAAAGTGGAGAGTACAATAGAAAAGAGGATTACAAACATTTCCTTAATGTTGCAAGCTCCTTCCGACAAGCCATGCCAAATATCCTAGAGAGAAGTGGATGTCTCCCAAGCTAGAGTGTTATATCTATTAAGCTCAATTTCACCAGCATAAGAGTACCATAGACTTCCTCCCTTAGAGAGGGATAGGGCCTCACTTATATAGGGATAAGTGGATAGGATATGGATAGGGTAGGTTGAGATATGGTAGGAGAGAGATAAGGGATGCTCCCTAGAGGTTAGGAACCGAAGGCCAGCTCCCCCAATAGGTCAGGGATAGGGATCCAAGTCAGCAACCTTCGAGAATGAGCTCGAAGAAGCTATTTTTTCCCATTAACTGACTTTGTCACACCCTGTAATGGAGCAAGGTGTGATGTCGCAGGTTGCATGAGTGCAGACTGCGACGACCTCTCAGAACCTAGCACAAAAACAGTGGCATCCTTCCCAGGTAAATGACTTAGCCAATGGAACTTCAAGGGTGTATACACTGATTCACATGATGGTAGGATTTTAGGTGTAACAAGACCAATCCGTTGCGAAGTAACCATCTAGTTTTGTAGACCAGTCCCTACTCAAAATCAAACCATAAGCCTCAGGAATATCAGCAACCATTGTATCAATAAATTGACACACTTTAGGATTTTCTGAAAACCTAATAAGCACATCTTTCATTTCTCTGATAACTCTAACAGCAGTTCTATCTAACTGTATGATCTAAGCTGGGGATGGAATTGGCTGCCCATTAATCCTTTTGAAAATTGATAGTGGAATGACATTCGAGGAAGCCCAGAATCTACCAAACAGTTATGCACACATTATGATTTAAAATTTTAAAAGTTAAAAGAAAAGGCAATGTTTGGGATTTAGACTTTCCACCAATAGTAGCTTCATTTATTTCAGGATATTTTTTAGTGCTTGCTAACGGAGTGCTAGACTGGGGATCAAGAGCTTGTAATTGCTTCTTTCATTGCTAAGGAAAACTGCACATATCAAATATGGAAATATTCGCTTTTGCTTTCTTTATGTCTTTGATTATATCGTATCCCATGTCACATTCTTTTGCAACTTTTGGTTGATTTTCAGTTTTGTTTGAAGTAACTTTAGGTTGCTTAGTTGCTTCCACGCTTGATTCTTTTGTAGGCGTTGGATTTGCCTTTGGTTTTGGTGGAATAACAACGATGTGCCTTTTGGGTATCTCCTTGGAGACTTTAGGTTTGGGAGCAATTGGGCTCGGATCAGCGATTGGACCCCTGCTATAGTAGTGACATTCACTACTGAAACTTGGCTTTCTTTAGGGTCATCTTCAATTAACTTTGTTAAAGGCACCCAATCCCACAACACCATAGTGGTGTCTGGAGTGGGTTCTTCCTGTTCCAGGGTTTGCTCTTCAAGAGGATCCTCTTGATCTATTATTTGTGCATCCAACATTTGGTTCATTACAAAACTCATTGAATTTATCCATTGCGGAAAACTTTTCTCAGAGTTTGGTTCCTAATGAAAAGTGCAGAAATGATGCATTCCTACTTCATTTAAATTCAGAACAATAGAGTTGTTTATAGGTGGAAGTCGCTAAACATTTTCCTCCCTTTTCTTTTAGAACGGTTTAAATGGCTTTCTAGATGTGCTAGATACCTTATCCTTTTCCAGATCTACAATTTTGTTAGACAACTTTTGCATCATCTTGACCACGTTTTCCATATCTGCTGATGGTTCTTCTTTGTTTCTAGTTAGCAGTAGCGTTTTCTTAGTGGTTGTTGGTTTTGTTTCCGCATCAAGACCGTGTTTAGCAATGTTGTCCGCTTCTTCCTCCACCTTCTTGGCTTCTTCAAAGTTTTCTATCAAGGTCGTTTTCTTGGCTCTTTTGACAAACATTGCTATGGGAGGATCAAGTGTTGTTGTGTAATATTCAACTAAAGGTTCCTCTACGGGTCTTGCTGCCTCACTAAAATGATTTAACAATGTAGTGAATCTTTGGTTAAATTCTTGCACCTTCTCTTTCTTTTCCATTCTCATGGACAACAATTCTTTCATAAGTGTAGTGACTATTTTCTAATTTCCATATTTCTTTAGAAAACACTTCTCAAAATCTTCCCAATTTGATATGGAATTGGCTTGTAAACTAAAGTACCAGGAAGATACCTTGGGTTCAAAAGTATAGGGAAAGAGTCTATAGACTACATCTTCATGTTGGACATTTAGAAGGGTTAGAGCCAAATAAAATCTCTTAAGGTGATCTTCAGCAGAGATACCTTTCCCAGGATCATACTTGGGTAAAACCTTTTCTAGATTCTTAGGCAGATCATGAAATGGACCAGCTAAATTTAGCACTCCTCTTGCTCTCCATGCAGGTATAGCCATGGATCTATGTGGAGAATGTGGTGGAGTGTTATTTGGAGAATTGCGTGGGGTATGAGGTTCATCTAAATCTGGAGGATTTTCAAATCCAACTTCTCCAAGTGGCTCTATGATTTCTTCCAAGGATAGATCTACCAACTCTTCAAAGTTCTGAACTAAAACTGAATCTCTTGTATACTCTGTTTTCCTTCTAGGGGCTCTTCTTCTGGGTAGTAAGGGAATTGCATTCAAACCACCCAGATGCCTAACATAAGCATGGACATGTCTTCTTAAATTCGCTACTTCAGCAAAAGGGACATCGTACAACATTTCTTGTTGCTCGATCTTAGAATTGGGATCTTCTTGATTTATTAATTCCAGATTTAAATTGTCTAGTATAGTTGTTTCTAGCAGGTTTTCAGTGGGATCTCTTCTAACAGAAGGATATCCTCTATCATCCATGCACTGGTGGGCCTCCTTCTAGCACCAAAAAATTTTGATGCCCTGAAAATCGTAGCATCAATCAGTAAGGGATTCTCCCCGGTAAGAAATCCCAATTAAATCGCTCACAGTTTGGTATGGGGAATCCGTTAGGTTAACAGTCTGGTTACCGTGGAATATTTAAATATTTTTGTTCTTTGTATCGGTTGCGTCCCGATCCACAATTTATGTATTTTAATTTTAAAGATGATATGCAAGTGCTCTAAACTAAATGCAGGTAATTAAGTAAATCTAATCTAAGACTGTTTAAGCAAATCTAATCTATCCTTGCAAGGAGCAAACTGAAAAATATGAGTAATAAACTAAAAGAAACAGCCAAGGATCTCATACATAGCTATTTAATAATAAAGATGCATTTCCAACAGAAGATAAAAGATATCAAAGATAGCTTTGATTTAATTAAAACATTTCATTACTCATTTGAGGTAAACATCTTTGCACAGAAAATTATGAGAACATTCATCACCAAGAAGCAATTCACAACAGCAAGGAATGATCTCACAGTAATGTATAAATGACATCGGAATAATCCAACAAACATTCAACACATCCTTCAGGAAAAAACGCAGTCCCCCAGGCTTTCTTTTGGCAAAAATTGAACTTCTTATATATGCAACAAATCAATTCACGTACAAGACAAAAATGTCCTTTCACCTGCCAAAAGTCCTCCTTGCATTCTCTATTCTTCTATATATAACTTTACAAAATGCTCTAAGAGATGCCACATGTCCCCATCCCAAAGAATCTCTTAATTTGTCTTTTAATGCCCTTTACAAACTTTGAAAAATCCCTAATTTTTTTTTACAAAAAAGAACAAAATCCAGCTGTCCTTTATTTTTACAACTGAATAACAGAAAAGAAAAAATCTTGGCTTATCACTAGACATCTATGAATTCCAAGTCAGCTCCTGGATGGTGGCCCTATTCCTGCTAGCACTGCGGCCTCTGTTGGCGCTTCTGTCCTAGATGGCGCTCCTAACTCTGCTGGCATTTTTTCAGCAGTTGGCTTATCCAATTCTGCTATATAACTCACCCAAATTCCTGTTTCTCGTATAATAGTGTTGGCAGGGGCAGGGAGCATGAACTTTCGGAACTCACATGCTTGGCCAGCTCTGCTTCAATGTCCTGCACTTCCACTGTTGTAGTTTGGAGAATCTCTTGAAACAGGTGGGCATGTATGGAGGGTTGTGCGATGCACTGGTGAAGATCATCCGCCTTTTACACATCTATCTTCCTCACGTACTCCATCTCTCTGTTTAGTTCACCCCTCAATTCAGACAAGCACTACTCCTTGCTCGAAAAGTCTTCAAGAGTCTGGGGTATTGCCATTTTGCACTTTTCCTTTAATTTTCTTCATCCTATCCACCATTTCCTTCAACTTGAAAATTTCTTCAGTGAGAAGTTCATGTGACTTGTGCATTTGCTTCAGTATGTCACAGGATTGCTCATGAAAGGGGCTTAAATCAACTACCTTGCTGCTTGCTTGTTCTAACTTCTCTGTCATTAATTCTTTCTGTTCTTCCAACTGAATGATTCTAGCTTCAAAATCGTTCTTCTCTCCTTCCATTATCATCATTTGGACCACCAAGTTTTCCTTTTCTTCTTCCAGGTGCTGATACTTATATGACAATTCCTTTTGTTATGATAGCAGGCGGTCCTATTTCTTCACCATTAAGTCTCTATAATCCTGCTCATTTACTAGAGTAAGCTATAACATGCGAGCCCTCTTCCTGCTTGTATCCAACTCATTTACTATCTTGTGTGCATTATCTTCGCTTGCCTTGGCGGCAGATACATTATCGGATTCCATAGCCTCAGGAGCGTTCTGTGTGCCCTGCATGACAGTGGTTTCTCGCTTGCTAATGATGTCCGGGTGGAAAGGCTTCTTCATTCTTGTCTCTGTCCTTCGTACAATAGATTTCCTTTTCTTTTCAAAAAAAAAAATGTCCCAATGGGTTACAGTATGACTCTTTCATGGAGTAAAAGGGACGAGTTGAAGATCTTCTATAGGGATTTCATCTTTCGTGGGTGGGGTATGAACCATCTAGGACGAGTCTATGTCCATGTCCTGCATATTTGAGCCCTCAACTTGTGCATTCACCTTGGCCTTATTTTCCTCTTCGGCCTTCAACTGTCTCTCTTCTTTTTCGGCCTTCAGCTGCTTTTCCACTGCCTCTCTTTCCTCCTGCTCCTTGGTGGCCTCTTCCTTTCTGATATTTTATGACTCCTCATCTCGAAGCCTTTGAGCTTCTTCCTCTCGAAGCCTATCTTCTTGATCCCGAAGTCTATCTCCTTTGAGCTTCTTCCTCTCGAAGCCTATCTTCTTGCTCCCGAAGTCTATCTTCTTGCTCCTTCTGCTGCTTTGCGGCTGCTTCCCTTTGGAAATTTTCAACCTCAGCCTTGAGCCTTTGCTCTTCTTTCTCTCTTCGAAGTTCTTCTTCCTTAATAGCTTGAGCTACAGTGGAACTAGTGCCAGCTCCACTTTTGAGGTGAAGGCATCTTTGCAGTTCGGTCATATTGTTGACCCCTATGAATACTTCTTTGTCTTCATCAAAATAGTGGGCATATTCAAAGTGTGCATTGACAATTCTACAATGATCTGCGCCCTTATTAAGCCTATCATTCTTTGCGAAAATCTTTTCTCCAAAGTGAAATTCTCTTAGCTCCTGGACAAACTCTTCTGCCAAGATGGCTTTAGAAAACTTGTATGCTCCGACATAGAAGGGTAGTTCCGGGAAGGAAGCTTTCTTCAATTTCTTTAGGACATGACCAACTCCATCTATAAACACCTATCTCACGGACACTTTGTGGACCACGAAATCAATAACATACCCTGGTAAGAGAAGGGGTGGCTTGGAACCTCCATACATTCTTATGTAGGTGCCTTCTTCTGATAGATAAACATCCCCATACTTTTCCATGACTGCCATAGCATTCTCAGATGGGAAATTGGGTTCTTCATTGAACATTAGTTCATACAGTGGCATGATTAATTCTTCACAGATGATTTTGTAATGCCTTTTGTAATTCTAGGCCCATAAGATCTTATAACCAATATAAGATGGGGTGCCAGCCTTGTTCCAAATGCATCATAACATTGGGAACGAATGCCTTGCAAGAATACAATCCATAAGCTATGATGACATGTAGAACTCTGATTTTCCCCGGGACAACCCTTCCTTAGCAGCAGCTATGGCTGACGATATATTGTCCAAGAGGATGTCTTCCCAATTGAATACCATGCCTTTGAATGCTACATAGTGGATCAGAGGGATCCAATGCAACGGATAAGAGGTTCCATCAGCTCTGCCAAAAATTCTGCTTAGCATGAGGGCAATAATTCTGAAAGGAGGTCTTAGTGCCTAAACTTCATATTCATTGCCCTCCTTCACCCTTAGCTGCCTTCCTTGGATTAACACTTTTCTAGCCATTTCCACGTCATTCATGTTGAGACCTTCAAGCCATGCATCATTCAACAATTGTTGAGTGCGGGGAAACTTGTAAGTTTCTGAAATATGGGCTGGGTGAAATGAGGTGAATGCTTCTCCTTTGTTGTCGGATCAGACCCTCGATTCAACGTTTGCATGTGTTAGAATCCAACAGATAACGTCTGTGCAGGGAAAGAGTTATGGGCGCATTGCTGCCTTAGTGATGCCAGCACTTCTAATGTTCTGGTACAAGTTCATCTCTTCCAGGACTGATCTGGGAATTTCCTGGTTTCTAATCATGTGATGCAAATATCCCCACTTGAATTCAGGCACAATGCCCATAACTGGTTTGGAATCTTCGTATACTATCTCGACCCTTCCCTCCTTGATAGCTTCACCGCCCAACTTAGGTTTGGAGACTTTTCCCTTCCTCTTGCCACCTTTCGGCATTGTGGTTGAACCAATCCAAAACCACGCATGAGTAGATACATGATAAACTAAAAATGCAAAACTCATTATTGAACCGAAATTCATCAAAACAACAATCTTAGCTTAGGCAGGGACCAAAGATAAAGTAATAGCAAATTTCCTTTAAAATAATACTGTGTCTCAAACTTTTGGACAGGAAATTAAATGTGTATAAGGAAAACCAAGAAAATTTCTGCTAACATAATAGACAAAGCTAGTTTCCCCTTCTTTTTATTAGTGCCAAAGAGGAGAGGGCGAGACTTGTGACGCTACTACCTAACTGTTGAGCTAGCAAGGTCGGGGTGTTCATAACATGGCGCAAACGAGGACAGACGGGCGATTAGGCCGAATGTTGCTAAGCGCATCGGTTTGGGTAACTAGAGCTCAAGCTTGGGAGGCTAACGGGATAGGAAAAAAAAAAGGGCTAGCTAGGCATTCTAAAAAGGATTCAGGAACGACCAGCCAGGGTGCAGAAATACATCCCAATAGGGAAAAAGGTGGCTGAGGCAGGGATAACAAAACATTCTTAATGCGACTAAAACCACAACTTTAACTGTAAAAACCAAAAGGCTTGAAGGAAAAAAAAATTAGCTGGCAACAGAAGATTGTATTCGAAGTGGACGATGGGCTGCAGACCTGGCTGTCCTCGACTGGCTAGCTCGACCTCAAACATGGTTCTTCGAAAAGTTAAAGAAAAAACAATAATAAACCCGAATCACCAACTTTCTATATATAAAATCTCACACATGCAGGTATTAAGCTCGAGTGATGGGGTGGTTGTGCGCATCAAAAACGTCCTTATGACGACGTGATGAGGGTCCTTCGGCACCGTTTTGGCATTAACTTCGAGCCGTCAAACAAAAAATTTCAGCGAGTTGGAGCGACAACATCGATGGCATTGGATGAGTGCTTCCGCAATGGTTCGACGCATCTTGGCGAGTTCAGCCTCAGCGTAAAACAGGTCGCTTGATATCTCATTTCGGCTTCTCTTGCTGAGTTTCACCACTTCCCTTTACATCGCTTCTTATCGGCAAGACTCAGGGTTCAGAGGCGACAATTTCGGTGAGACAAATTGAGTTCCGCCAGAGAAGCTTTGAAAAGAGCTTAAGTTTGACGAAGTGCTTAGCCGATTCGGATCGTGTCTACGGGTTATGTCAGTGTAACATGGCGTGTTTCGCCGTGATGTAAAACTTAGAAAAAGAAAAAGAAAAAGCCTCATTTCGGATGATCTCTATGATTCGGAGCGACAGTTGTGGCAGAACTGGACGAGTTCATCCAAAACAGGATGGCTTTAAAACTTAACTAAAACTCCCACGCGTTGCGGTGCAACTCGATGAGTTTCACCAAAACAGGAAAATCTCTAAAACTTAACAAAAAGGCCTGAATGTTGCAGCCGAACTCAGCGAGTTGTGCTGCCATTTCAGCTATGAAAGTTGAGTTTTACTTAGAAGAAAAAACAAAAAACAGGCTTAAGGACTTGCTTTCTCTAGAAAACTAAGTATAAAAGACCTTCCAAGAAAGGACTTGACTTCTCTAAGCAAACATTTCTAAAAAAAAGAAGGAGGGGCCCCAATATTTACAAAACTTTGGGGGGATGTTGCAGCAACAACAGGTCTCTTTAGGGTAACACACAAAACCAAGCTTTAGGAAAGAGAGTTGGCTTCCATCTTTCCAGAGAGGGATATCTCAATGTTTCTTTACCAAGGCTAGATATATGAATTAAAATTAATATCATATTTGTGTTTGGTTGAAGCAAGGTGAACATTCATTGGGAAATGGAGTCAAAATACTTAAGATGATAAAGTGGGAATGCTTTGCAAACAATTCATAACAGAGGTAGGGTAGCTACTCATTCACAATCAAAGGCATTTTTGTCTGGTGATAGAGAAGAAAACAAGAACAATCCATTAATACAGAGCATTATAAGATGAATTATGCATTAACTTTAGTAGAACAAGCTTTGTGGAGGCTTGGAATCAAAGAAACATAGCATAAACATATGAATTCTACTTCAATATACACTTATCCAAACATGAAAGAAAACAGTATGAAGTAGATAACAAGGAAACATTCACATGAAGAAACAAAGGTACAGACTGCAAATCAGATAACACTAGAATCTCTACTCAAAATACTTGCTCGTCTCTACCGATTTTTATTAAAGGAGCATCTCAAAATACATAACACAAAAGCCTCCTAGGTTTCAACCCTTTTTCTCCTAATTACACATGAATATATAGATATCATCAGCCCTCAGGCCTGAATCACCCTAACAGAAAGCTGTTACAAATTCGTGACACCTATACAGCTAGGTCTACCCTTCTCGAGGATTAGTTACAACAGAAAATCAGATGCTGAAAAAATAGGCTAAACAGCGTTTTACAAGTGTCACTAAGCATCTACCAGCTAATAACCAACACTAGTAAATAAGCAAAAACCTAGGTGACTAATTCTGCAGGCTACCACTCTCCATGACCCTCGAATCTTCATGCATGCAATGTTAGTTTGGCTTTCCCAAAATTCTCAACGATCTTCCACTGCTCTAGAGCTGGCAAGTCTGACGTGGCCACCTCTTTCAGCAACACATGCATTTCTGTGTGATCCCTATATGAATAGCTCATGAAGTGTGCACAAGCTTCTTTGAAGACCCAAACTAGCTCAAATTCCTCTGTTAACTTTTCCACCACTATTTTGCATGTCAGAGGTTGGTTCATGTCAGCAAAGCCTTCATGATCCAATCTGCATTCCCATAACTTGGCCCGATATTCTTCCTGTATCCTCATGGTGCCATTCTCCTCCCAAAAGAGAGGTAGTCCCTTCTTGAATAAATGATCGAACATCTCCTTAAAAAGCTTTACTTGATGTGCTAAGATGTCTATATTTGCTTGAATGGTGTCCAGCTGGTGATGCTTGTTCATCAATTTCCTTGCTTAAATGATAATGGACAACCTGTCCTTAATGTTAGCATCCTTCAACTCACCCTCATTGAATCCATTCAGGAAATATATGGCATTTGAATCACTCTCAATTGGCTTCTTATTTAGCTTCTCTTTTACTGTTGTTATGCTTTGCTTGGCTAACTTGATTATAGCCTATTTGTCTAGAATGAAATTGAGATATGGCCTCAATTTCTCTGCCTCTGCTCCGATGTCCTCCCAGATCACCTGCTTGGCCTCCTGCAGAGAGGCTTGGATTGTACCTTGCTTTATCAGCTCTTCATTCTTAACCTACAACTCTTGGTACTTGGTTTCCCAA
The DNA here is from genome assembly GCA_027924585.1 of Larix kaempferi. Classification (NCBI taxonomy): domain Eukaryota; kingdom Viridiplantae; phylum Streptophyta; class Pinopsida; order Pinales; family Pinaceae; genus Larix; species Larix kaempferi. Next base: position 4,215,492 of record BSBM01000619.1, read on the forward strand.
GCCTTCTTTTCCTACTCTTCCTTTGACATCAGGGTTTTCAGATTTACATTCTACTTTCATAACTTTTCCACTTCAAGGTCTCTTAGAATTGTCTGTTCCATAGCCTGCACAAGGGAGAAGTCCCCATATGCAATGGGGGAAGGAGAAGCCAAGTCCTCCAATTCTTTGTTCTCCTGCAATTTCCTTTCAAGGTCTTCAGACTTGGATTTTAAGGCCTTCTCACTTTCCACCGCAAGAGCTATATCCACCTGCCACTGCCTCTCCTTCTCTTCAAAGTTCAACAATCTGGCTTTGCAGTCTGTCAAATACTTTTTCAGCTCCTCTCTCTTCTCCTCGAGCTCTGTCAGCTCAGATTCCTCTATCAGCTGGGTGGAAGGGATCTTTAACTTCTTCTTCAATGTCTAAATATCTTTGTCTTTCTCATCCAACAGCCTTTGTATACTAGCCTTCTTGTCTTCTTGGCTTTCAGTAGCTAACAATGCATTTTGCAGCTTCTTAATTTGTTCCTTGTGGGCCTTGTTTTCCACTCTTTCTTGTATGAGCTGGTTTCCTACCTTATTCTTACTGACCTGCAATTTAGACAGCTCTAGTGCAGCCTTTAGCAACTTTGCATAGATAACCTCCCTAGTTTCCTTATGAAAATTTATCATATCGGGGGTAGGGATGTCTTCCAAGTTCATTTTTTGTTCAGTTTCTTTGTTTTTGGTATCCAAGGCGAAGTTTAGGGTGTTTTGGGCATGGCTTCTGCTAGCCACCAAAGAAACATCTTTATTAGAAATCTTCCTCACCTCTGCATATAGTTTAGAGTCCTCTGAGGCTGCTTCTGTGCTCTCTTTATACTCATCTAGTAGTTCATCTCTACTCTTTCTTGGTGCAACAGGTTTAGTGGATGTTTGGTTGAATACATATTCTCTAACCTCGAAGGAAGGAAAATTAATCTTCACCTATTTCTTCTTGCTTTGACCAGCTGCCACCGGTACCAACTACTTTGCAGGTCCTTCTACTTTCTTCCTTTTGGGAGCTCTTTCTGTGTCTCCATCTATATCCATGACATCAATAGTTTCCACTTTGTTGGACTCTCTAGAGCTACTGGCAAAGGGTAGCCCTGCTGAAACTATTGGGACAAAGCAGGAGCGGCCAATTTGGGGTAATGTGGCTTTTGACACCATGGAAGTGGAGTCATCAGGTGTATCTACCTCCATCTGAATTTTGCCAGGATATTCTAACAAATTAGCACTCTTAGCCAACCCTGTAATTTCGAAATGTATAAAAGCTTTTCTATTAATTTCTTTTCTTCTGTCTGAGATGATGTAGTGGGGGTCATAATTGATGGTTGCCTTTGTTCTGAATCCCATATCTCTCATCACACCTTCAATGGTTGGAAGGGTAGTCTTGTTTTTAACAATGAATGGGCCTACAGCCCATGGGAAGGTGATATCTTAAGCCCTCTTGTCATCCAAGAAATGTTCAATTTCGACTGTCAGCTTCTGTCTGATGAATTCTAGTGTAAATAATCTAGGGTTTAGAAAAGCTGGCAGCACATAGCATGCATGGGAAAAACCATAAACTCTAATTGTTGTGTTGTGTTCTGAGAGGAACCCGTCGCCTATCTTCTTCTCTAGAGAAGGATGCAACATCTCTTTCATTTATGTTAATACCCTTGGCAGTTTCCTTTGAAAGATAACATTGTATACTTTAGACATGATGTTTTTCATGAACTGAGTGTAGTCTGTGAGTGTCTCCCGAGTGAGAATCCTCTCAGGCATCTATAAGTTCTCTCCATTAAAAGATAGGAACATTCTCAGCAGGTATGACTGGAATCTGAAGCTTCTAATTTTGGGGAACTCCATTGATGAGAATGGATATTCTCAGCTAGGGCCTCATCAAACCTAAGACAGGCACACTGGATGGATTGACTGGGCTCCTCAGGCTCAAGAGGACATGTGCTCATGACAAAAGGTAGGCTTATTAAAGGCTCAGTCATATACATGTCAGTATCTAATCCTAGGAAATTGGCTAACATGGTGATGGCACATTTGGACTCTTCAGTGAATATACTGACTTCACTAGGGAAAGGTTGGTTCTAGAAGGAGACATTTGGATGCAGGCTAGCATGGAAGAAACTTTGCTTAAGCTCGGCTGGGGCCTGTCTGAAATGCTGAATTGGGGCTTCTTCTTTGCATTATTTGGCGTTTTGGCAGAACTCATCCGGTATTGACGGGGTTTTTCTAACAGTGAGGGGATTGACTGGGCATAGGACAATTGGTAGTGCACTAGTTGACGAACTCAGGACAATTTGGGGTTTGGTCGATTGCAAACAAATGAAAAAATGATTGGTAAACCTTATGCACGTCTATATCCCGTTCCCTAATGATATTCAACCTATCTTCAACTGTCTCAATGGAGCTATTTATCAACACTGTTTTGTAAACCTCGACATCTTTATCCTCAAACAAATCACCTATCCTCCGGTATTCAAAACCTAGGGGTTCTATCTCACTTAGTTCAGCCATTTAAATAGTTTTGTATGGAGACAGGAGGCCTACCTAGTTATCGACAGCTAGTTTGAGAATCCGGATGAGTTGTCTACTTTTGCACAATTGCCTTCTGTCGTTTTTCGATGCACAGGACAAATGATACTCAGATACGCGTGCAACTGTATTTTTATATTCTTTCTATTTTCTTATCAATCTTGCATATCCTGTAGCGAAGAAGCTTCTGAGCCATCCCTTTGCACGATCAAATCTGTGACGTCAATCTATGTCCTTGTTTAACCCCCAAGGCCCTCCACATACTTCCTCCTTCAAGTGGTGCCTTCCTTTCACTTTAGATCAACGAAACCACCATCCACCATCGATCTAGATCTTGCCCACATCTTGACCATCAAAAGGTGGGGCCCTTACTAGGTTCGCAAATTTGGAAAACGTCGATGCTCCATTCATGTTCAATCTGCGAACAAATCTTCCACTTTAGATCTTAACTCCACCAGATCTACACCGTTGCAATACATGGGGCCTACCAAAACTTTGCAAATCTGAAATTGTCAATTCCTCGTGCACATCAAATCACCGAAGTACCTACTGGTTGTAGATCTGTCCTTCCGCCCATTGATTAGATTTCCAATTTTCTCGCGGGATATCACACTCCGCCCATGCTTAAACTACCCCATATTAGCTTTGCGACGTTGCCTCTCAGTCGTCGATCTTTATCGCCATAGATCTACGCCCTTCACCAGTGACACCATATAACTGCGGGTGTATTTTCACATTTTTAATCCCCTCTGCAATGTTAAGACTTAGGATTCTCAATCATTTTCCTCCTGAACCTAGTTACAAATATTCAAAGTTTCTCCTCTCATTCCTCAAGGTCGTATGACTTGAAAAACTGGGACATTCTCCACTATTTTCAGGGATCTAATCCTTCCACTCGTCCAATTCAAAACTAGCACCAACAAGAATGTCGAGAGTCTCTTAATATTTCATCTAAGGTCGACTGCTCACACATACACTTTCAGATAACTCTTTCTCTCGACTAGTAAAAAGCTGGAAATTACAGGTAGTAAAAATTAAAATTCACGGTAAAACGGGTGAGTATGTAGCCTTTACTATTTATAGACACAGTAGCGCTAAGGAGCACCTAAAAATGAATAACTTAGCATTAAATTCCATGTCCATTGGCCAAATATTGCTTAGATATTAGTCCTTTTCCTTCATTCAATGTGTCTTCAACAAACGAATATTCCTTAAATGAGGAAACATCCGGTTCCTGAAAATATTGTATAACGGCTACTTTCAGACCAAAAAATGTAATGGTTAGTTGTCTTTTACTTCTCTAGCGGTTAGGTGAATCGTTAGGTTCCCTATGCATTTTCCTCCGTTCAAATTTAACTTCACAGCACGACTCCCTTCTTTTACTTCAAAACTCAACTTGCTATGTTTGCTTCGAAGCACATATTTCCCTTTTTTGAAAACTTCGCATTTTACCAAAACCGTGTCCAGACTATGTCCTTTATTTTTAGTGTCCAATTTCAAATGCACATGACAATTCAAATTTCCTTGCATTGCTTAACTGATACTTGGAAGAGTAGGACCATCCCTGTAAGGATTTAGTCTACTCCGATTAACAAGTCCTTTCAAATTTTCTCCAAGTAACTGAGTTGTTCCACCATTAGTGACATGCTTAACAATGTATGGTCCTAACCAATGCATTTTGAATTTTCCAGGAAATTTCATAAATTTTCTATCATAGAGGAGGACAAGGTATCCTACCTAGAAGAATTTATTCTTGATGTGTCTATCATGCCATACATTTTCTCTGTCTTTCTACACTTGTTGGTGAAACCCTGCAATGAAGCGATCTTCCTCCAATCCAACTAAGTGTAGTAATCTTTCATTCATGGTCTGATCATCAACCATATCTATGAATGTTGCAGTTCTCAATCTTGGTACTATGTATTCCATGGGCATGAAAGCTTCCTGTCCATATCCTAATCTGAAAGGTGTATGACCTGTCAACTTCTTACAAGTTGTTCTATATGACCATAGTACTGATGATATTCTAAGATCCCAATCATCCTTGTTTGTGCTGCATACCTTGGTCAATGCATTCTCCAATACTTTGTTAAGGCTTCTACAGCGACATTAGCTTATGGATGATATGGTGTGCTCTTCCGATGATAGATATGAAATTCTTCTATTAAGGCTGCAATAGTTCTATTCAGGAAATAGGTTCCCTGATCTCTCATTAAAATCTTTGGGCATTCAAACGTTGTCAAAATATTCTCAAAAATGAATTGTGTGGCAGTAACTGCGCTACAGTCCTTCACTGGTTTTTCCTCTACCCATCTCGTTAGATAATCTGTAGCTATGATGATATATCTTGATCCAGTGTGCTTCCCTTGTGGGTTAATAGGTCGCATGAAGTCAATATCCCATTTATCAAAGGCTTGAAATTTCAATTGTGGCATGAATGGAATATCATTTCGACGAGATGACCAGAAATTTTCTTTTGAGTCTTTGTGTATCGTCGACCACCATAGTTCTTATATCAAAATTTTCTGCGCAGTAGCTCTTCCTCCGTAGTTTCCTCCCGATACACCTCAATGTGCTTCGGTCAGTATAATAGGTATTTCATGTTCTAGTATGCATCTTTGCAATACATCATATGGTCCCAATTTGTATAATTGTTCTACAATTATATTAAAGTCAGTTGCTCTTACCACTATTTGTTTCCTCTGTTGCGTAGTAAATTCTAGAGGTGTTAATCCTGTAGTCATAAATTCTACGATATCTCTGAAATAATCATCTACTATATGAATAAAAAACAACTACGCATCTGTTAGATTATCCTCGAAATTATTGGGTTCTTCGCATGACTCAATGCGTGAAAGTTGGTCAGGTAATGCATTCAATCTTCCTCGTTTCACAATGATTTCAAAATCATATTCCTGAAACAGTAACAACCATCTGCATATTCTTCCCCCTAACATTGGTTTCTTAACTAAGTACTTCAAAGCTGAAGGGTCAGTAAACATACATAAATGAGAACCTAGTAGATAGTGTCTAAACATCTACAATACGTATACCATAGCTAAGACTTCCCTTTCTGTTGTGGTATAATTCCTTTCTGCTGAAGATAGCTTTCTACTTGAAAATGCGATGGGGTGATCGATGCCTCCCTCACTTGGTTGAGCTAGTACAATGTCAAGTGCTATAGATGAAGCATCTACATGTACATACACTTTCAGATAACTCTTTCTCTCGACTAGTAAAAAGATGGAAATTACAGGTTGTAAAAATTAAAATTCACGGTAAAACGGGTGAGTATGTAGCCTTTACTATTTATAGGCACAACAGCGCTAAGGAGAACCTAAAAATGAATAACTTAGCATTAAATTCCATGTCCATTGACCAAATATTTCTTAGATATTAGTCCTTTTCCTTCATTCAATGTGTCTTCAACAGACGAATATGCCTTAAATGCAAAAACTTCCGGTTCCTGAAAATATTGTATAACGGCTACTTTCAGACCAAAAAATGTAATGGTTAGTTTTGTTTTACTTCTCTAGCGGTTAGGTGAATCATTAGGTTCCCTATGCATTTTCCTCCATTCAAATTTAACTTCGCAGCACGACTCCCTTCTTTTACTTCCCAACTCAACTTGCTATGTTTGCTTCGGAGCACCTATTTCCCTTTTTTGAAAACTTCGCATTTTACCAAAACTGTGTCCAAACTATGTCCTTTATTTTTAGTGTCCAATTTCAAATGCACATGACACTTCAAATTTCCTTGCATTGCTTAACTGATACTTGGAAGAGTAGGACCATCCCTGTAAGGATTTAGTCTACTCTGATTAACAAGTCCTTTCAAATTTTCTCCAAGTAACTGAACTGTTCCACCATTCGTAACATGCTTAACAATGTATGGTCCTAACCAATGCATTTTGAATTTTCCAGGAAGTTTCATAAATTTTCTATCATAGAGGAGGACAAGGTATCCTACCTAGAAGAATTTATTCTTGATGTGTCTATCATGCCATACATTTTCTCTGTCTTTCTACACTTGTTGGTGAAACCCTGCAATGAAGCAATCTTCCTCCAATCCAACTAAGTCTAGTAATCTTTCATTCATGGTCTGATCATCAACCATATCTATGAATGTTGCAGTTCTCAATCTTGGTACTATGTATTCCATGGGCATGAAAGCTTCCTGTCCATATCCTAATCTGAAAGGTGTATGACCTATCAACTTCTTACAAGTTGTTCTATATGACCATAGTACTGATGATATTCTAAGATCCCAATCATCCTTGTTTGTGTTGCATACCTTGGTCAATGCATTCTCCAATACTTTGTTAAGGCTTCTACAGTGACATTAGCTTGTGGATGATATGGTGTGCTCTTCCGATGATAGATATGAAATTCTTCTGTTAAGGCTGCAATAGTTCTATTTAGGAAATGGGTTCCTTGATCTCTCATTAAAATCTTTGGGCATCCAAACGTTGTCAAAATATTCTAAAAAATGAATTGTGTGGCAGTAACTGCGCTACAGTCCTTCACTGGTTTTTCCTCTACCCATCTCGTTAGATAATTTATAGCTGTGATGATATATCTTGATCCAGTGCCCTTCCCTTGTGGGTTAATAGGTCCCATGAAGTCAATATCCCATTTATCAAATGCTTGAAATTTCAATTGTGGCATGAATGGAATGTCATTTTGATGAGATGGCCAGAAATTTTCTTTTGAGTCTTTGTGTATCGTCGACCACCATAGTTCTTATCTCAAAATTTTCTACGCAGTAGCTCTTCCTCCGTAGTTTCCTCTCGATACACCGCAATGTGCTTCGGTCAGTATAATAGGTATTTCATGTTCTAGTATGCATCTTTGCAATACATCATATGGTCCCAATTTGTATAATTGTCCTACAATTATATTAAAGTTAGTTGCTCTTACCACTATTTGTTTCTTCTGTTGCGTAGTAAATTCTAGAGGTGTTAATCCTTTAGTCATAAATTCTACGATATCTCTGAAATAATCATCTGCTATATGAATAAAAAACAAGTACGCATCTGTTAGATTATCCTCGAAATTACTGGGTTCTTTTCCTGACTCAATGCGTGAAAGCTAGTCAAGTAATGCATTCAATCTTCCTCGTTTCACAATGATTTCAAAATCATATTCCTGAAACAGTAACAACCATCTGCATATTCTTCCCCCTAACACTGGTTTCTTGACTAAGTACTTCAAAGTTGAAGGGTCAGTAAACATACATAAATGAGAACCTAGTAGATAGTGTCTAAACATCTACAATACGTATACCATAGCTAAGACTTCCCTTTCTGTTGTGGTATAATTCCTTTCTGCTGAAGATAGCTTTCTGCTTGAAAATGCGATGGGGTGATCGATGCCTCCCTCACTTGGTTGAGCTAGTACAATGCCAAGTGCTATAGATGAAGCATCTACATGTACATTAAATGGTTTATTCCAGTCAGGAAAGACTAGAATAAGTGTTGTAACCATTTTCTCTTTCAATGTGTCCTATCCTTTTTGAAAATCTTCAGTCCAGCTGTACTTCGCTTCTTTCTTCAACAATTTCTCCAATGGCGCAGTGATCTGCGCATATCATTTAATGAATTTCCTATAGTATCCTGTGTGCCCCAATGTAGTGCATAGTTGTTTCAGTGATTTAGGCGTTGGGATATTTACAATGATTGATATCTTTGCTGGGTCAACCATCAATTGTTTGACGGACAATCTACCGAGAGCGTACTCAAGGCCTGATCTCCCTAGCTTAACGTAAGTCTAGAACAAATAGGACAGAACACAAAATACTTTTCTAGATCAAATATAAGTGCAAATGGAAGAGTAGACTGTTTACCTTGGATTTGCAGATCCCTTTCTCCTTCGTTGATCCAATGCTCCAGCGCTGCCAGATCTTAAACGACTATACCCTATTGAACATATAACAGACCAAGAATAGTGAAAGCATATATTTCATATGATAGATCTAAGTTAACAGTTAAGGAGGAAAACTCTAAACGTCATCAACGTGACAACATTTATGGAAAGCAATTGTATTAACTGTATTGAAAAGTGGAGAGTAAAATAGAAAAGAGGATTACAACCATTTCCTTAACATTGCAAACTCCTTCCGACAAGCCATGCCAAAGCTCCTAGAGAGAAGTGGATGTCTCCCAAGCTAGCATGCTAAATCTATTAATCCTAATTTCACTGGCATAAGAGTACCATAGACTCCCTCCCTTTAGAGAGGGGTAGAGCTTCACTTATATAGGGCTAAGTGGATAGGATATCGATAAGGTAGGTTGAAATATTGTAGGAGATGTAAAATTAGTCACAGCAGATCTAATGAACAAGTAAATCAATCACAACAGATGAACATAGAAAATATGGTGCAAAACTGTGCAAAACATGCAGCAGTGCTCTCTATCCCAGAAAGGGTGAATGAATTACAATACAAACTGTCACAATGACTGAGCAATTCGAATTGCCTAAGGAGGTCATTCGAATCACTGAATGGAGTAGCTTGACTCTATCTAGGAGTCCTCATCAATCATCGGTGGTGCTCATCAATCACAACAACCAGTCATCCAGGTGTCAAACTCAGTCTAACTGAGTGTAATAAATGTAACTGAAGTGTGTAGCACTGATATAGGATCTGGAGGCTCAGTGGGGGCGCATGGGAGGCTAACTGAAGTCAGAACAAGTCACCTAATCAAACTGGAGGTCAAACGGAAGTGATACAGTCAGTCGGGAGTGAAACTAGCCTCAAATCAGGGAGAATCGGAGCTAACTGAATGTAACTGGAGTGGAACTGCAGTGGTAGGTGAACAAGTGCGCCCTTCTCTGGCAGTAGGTGAGAAGTGGGCGCCTTTCAGCTTAGGAGGGCTAAAACTCTATGGTAAGTGGCTCCCGGGTGCTAGAAGAAGGTGGATAAGGTGCTGGAGGCATCAAACTGGTGATTGGGATGCATGCCTGTGCATGCAAAACCCTAGATTCTGCATATCCTGAAATAGATCATGCAGGATCCCGAAATAGATGATGTATCCCGAAATAGATGATGTGGATATCCGAACACCCCCCCTCAAGCTAGACTATGATGTGCCAATAAAAAATAATGTGGGGCCCTGGTAACTAAGACCAAAGGTCACCCCAATACAATAATCCAAAAAATGCTGAAAATAAACTAAGTGAGGAAAGAGGGAAAACCCAGTGGGAAGAAAGCCCCCCCTCAAGCTAAAGCATAATAATGAATCAATCTGTCTCCACCATGATGGAACTCACCCCCAACAGTGAACGGAGGTAAGAGAACTTCTTCTCAGTGAAGCTCTTGGTGAAGATGTCTGCAATTTGCTCATCAGTAGGGCAATATTGCAGAATGATGGTGCGGTCATGCACCAACTGTCGAATGTAATGCATATGAATCTCAATGTGTTTGGTCCTCTGCCGCTGAACTGGATCTGTGGAGATCTTGATAGCACTTTGATTGTCACAAAAGAGGGCAGTCGAAGTAGTGCCACCAAAACCAAACTCGGAAAGAATACCCTGCAACCAAACTGCCTGAATGCAGGCATTGACTGCCCCTCGATACTCTGCCTCTGCTGAAGAAAGTGCAATGGCTGCTTGCTTTTTGCTGGACCAGCAAATAGCACCATGAACAATCATGAAAACATAACCGGAAGTGGACTTCTGATCAATGCTATCACCTGCCCAATCTGAATCAGTAAAACCAATGAAATCTAGCTCAGAATCTGCAGCATAATGTATGCCAAACTGTCTCGTACCTTGCACATACTGCAAGATCCGCTTGGCTGCTCGCCAATGAAGCTCATGTGGCTGCTGCATATATCTTGACACGGCACTCACGGCATATGAGATATCAGGCCGTGAATGTGTCAAATAAAGTAGTGAACCAATCAACTGTCGATACATACTGCAATCTGCAAGCGGTGTGGAATCTCCCTCCTCAAGACTGATTCCTGAGAGGAATGGGAACGGGGCTGCCTTACATTCAGCCATATTAAACTTCAATAACAGGTCGGAAGCATATTTTTGCTGAGATATAGTGATCCCATCAAAATTTTGAGTTATCTCCAAGCCCAAAAAGTGACTCAGCAAGCCCAAATCGCTCATGTCAAAAGCTAGATTTAAGGCAGATTTTAGCTTGTTTATTGAAGTAAGTGTGCTACCAGTAATAAGCAGATCATCAACATAAAGTACAATAACCAACAAATTACCTTTAACTCGCTGAAGATAGACATTCGGATCAGATTTGCATCTTTGGAAATTCTGAGAAAGAAGGAAGGAGTCCATCTTTGCGTACCAAGCTCTTGGGGCCTGTTTTAACCCGTACAAAGACTTCTTCAATCTACAAACCAATGATGGATCTGATGTATAACCCTCTGGCTGCTGCATATAGACCTCTTCAGCAAGGTCTCCATGTAAAAATGCACTCTTCACATCCATATGGTGCACTTCCCAGTGCTTGGATGCGGCAATAGCTAAAACAAGGCGGATGGAATCCATCTTTGCAACCGGTGCAAAGGTCTCTGTGTAGTCCACTCCTTGGACTTGGGAAAAACCTTTTGCCACCAACCTTGCTTTATATTTGCTGATAGTGCCATCAGCAGCAACTTTATTACGGTAGACCCATTTACACTTCACTAATTTTCTTCCAGGTGGAAGAGAAACTAGCTCCCATGTATTGTTCTTTTGAAGAGAACTGTACTCTTCATCCATGGCACTTTTCCATCTCGGATCTCGATGGGATGAATAGTATGATGTAGGATCTGAACCAGACATCAAATAACAAATCTCAGGAAGAAATGGATCATCAATAGAAAGAGCCATACCTGCTCTTTGAAAGTCTCCTCTTGTTCGTCTCGGATCAGCAGGATTTCCAAGATTCGAACCAGCAGATTGTAGAGTGTTTTGGGCCCACTTTGGTAACTGAGGGGGATCATGATGGTCGGATTCCGAACCTGATATGTCATGATCATCATATGCTGCTACAATATCAGAAATATCAGAACTCATACCTTCATTATCGCTGCTCGAATCTTCTTCTGGTGAAGGCGGTGAATCGGCAGTTTTCTCCTCAACTAGTTGCAATTCTTGAAGCGGTTCTTCAAACTGCACACTGCGCTCTATGAATATCTTTTTAGATATGATATCCATGAGTTTATATGCTTTTGATTCTTCCCCATATCCTATAAATATGCACTCGATACTTTGTGGATCCAAAGCTCGTCTCTTCTCAGAAGGAATTCTAGCCCATGCAGTAGAGCCAAAAACTCTCAAATTTGACACATCCGGTTTGTGACCAAAGAATGCTTCGAAAGGAGTCATACCTTTCACGGATGAATGTGGAACACGGTTCTGTATATATGCAGCAACATTGATTGCTTCAGCCCAAATATTTGCAGCCAAACCTTTTGATTCAATCATGCATGTAGCCATCTCTTTCAGTGACCGGTTTTTCCTTTCCGCTACACCGTTCTGCTGGGGTGTATAGGGAACTGTATGTTGGATCTTGATTCCGCTTTGGGAACAAAGTTGCAGCAACTCGGACTTGATATATTCCCCACCATTATCAGATCTAAGAGCTTTGATCTTGCTCTCAGTGGTGGTCTCGACAGAAGCCTTAAAATCCTTGAATTTTCCAAGCACTTCTGACTTGTTTTTGAGAAAGAATACCCATGTAAAGCGGGAAAAATCGTCAATAAATGTCAAAACATACCTTGAACCATTTAATGACATATGGGGCAGCGGACCACTGATATCAGAATGGATCAATCCCAAAATAGTAGAGGCTCTGCTAGCCTTGCCGCGGTCGAATCTGTGCTCGGGGTGCTTCCCAATAATGCAACCGGTGCATATTCCCTTCGAGGAACGGAGTTGTGGAAGCCCATCTACCATGGATTTATTTGATAGCAGCAGAAAATACTTATAATTTAGATGTCCAAATCTTTCATGCCAAATCCTACTAACCTCATTACCATGTGTGCGAAGAGCAGTGGGCTTTGCAAGCGGAATAAAGTGCGAAAACTCATAACATTTTGCAGTGTGGTTTGCCTTTCCAACCGCAACTAGTCTTCCACTTTTGATATCAGAAATTTCAACTGTATTAGGGCTGAATGTGACTTTCTTTGGATCACCAGTATGTGTCATTTGATACACAGAAAGGAGATTCGAAGCTAAGGAAGGCACATAGAGAACATTCTGAAAGCTTCCATGTTCTACATGAATCGTACCTTTGCCCTTTGAAGAAATTTTTGAGTCATCTCCCAAATGGATGGGGATGGAGCTGTTTGGATCGAATGAGGAAAAAGAATCAATATTTGCAGCCATATGATTTGATGCACCCGAATCTATCAAGAGAGTAGTGGGCTTCGAAACCGTTGCCATGAGTGCTTGTCCTCTTTCATGATCGTCATTCCAATCCTTCTTCCTTGCACCGTCAGGAAGGGTTATGTTGTTCTTTTCCAAAAGGAGGGCCATTTGATCTATAGTCTTCTTCATACATGAACTTTCAGGATGAAAGCCATGGTTACAATAAGTACATTTATATTTTTGGTTACCTTCTTTGCCCTTTTGCTTGGATTTCGAATTGGATGGTGCATCCGTTTGCTTGCCTTTGTCTTTTTGCTTGTGAGGCTCGAATTTGGGCTTCTCCTTCTTTAGCTTTCCTTTACCATTCGATATCTTGGGTCCTTGAACAAATAGGGCTGAATATTTGGAGCTTATGGACCCCATTTGAATCAACTTGTCATGCTCTTTCGTAACGGACTCAATGAAGGCATTCAAGGTAGGCATCTTCCAATTCGGGGTAGTTAGCCGACCGGAATTGAAAGTGGAGACAAATACCGAATAATCTTTCCCAAGCTTGCTTAGAATGGAGAGGATCAACTGTTTATCCTCTTTGATAACACCACTGTTCTTCAATTGCAAGTTCAAGTTCTTGAATTTTGTGAAGAATTCATTGATGGTCTCGAAATTCTCAGGATTAAGGCCAATCAATTCATTCTCTAATTGAAAAGCCCTAAGCTCATCCTGCTTGCCGAATAGTGTTTCAAGTTGCTCCCATATGGCTTTTGGAGTCTTCAATCCGCTGAGATGGAAGTGAAGATCCTTGGAGATGGAGAGACAAAGAAGACCATAAGCTTCATCAAGCTTGTTGTAGTGTTTGGTTCGATCTGCCACATTGTTTGGCTCCAATTCAAGACCAATGGTGACTCGGTAGTAACCTTTTGAACGTAATATGATCTCCATATCATCTTTCCAATCAAAATAATTGAATGGGGTGAGGATAGGCTTTGAAGAAGAGTATTCCATTGCAAGGAGCGAGTCAACTGATGAAGAGGAAGCTTGCATGCAGACTATAGCGAATGCAATTGATGTAGGAAGGCTTGCATGCAGAAGATAGCGAGTGCACTTGGAGGAGACAATAAACCTGCAAATCACATCAAAACAACCACAATAAGGTCGAACAATCCACCCTTTGAGAGTTGCATCACACCTGGGATTGGATTTCAAGCAATGTTGAATAGGTCCAATGTATCAGATCCAGGAATTATGTGGTAACTCAAGCTTCTGGAGTGGTATTGGAATATTTTTCAAGCTTTGCATGCACAGGAGCGAATGCCCTTGAGATATCTCATGCCAAACTTATTGCAATTTTTAGCAATTCAGTCAAATCTTCTTGTATAAACACTTGTAGAAAAGAGATCTTGTCCCTGCAATGGCTCTGATACCATGTAAAATTAGTCACAGCAGATCTAATGAACAAGTAAATCAATCACAACAGATGAACATAGAAAATATGGTGCAAAACTGTGCAAAACATGCAGCAGTGCTCTCTATCCCAGAAAGGGTGAATGAATTACAATACAAACTGTCACAATGACTGAGCAATTCGAATTGCCTAAGGAGGTCATTTGAATCACTGAATGGAGTAGCTTGACTCTATCTAGGAGTCCTCATCAATCATCGGTGGTGCTCATCAATCACAACAACCAGTCATCCAGGTGTCAAACTGAGTCTAACTGAGTGTAATAAATGTAACTGAAGTGTGTAGCACTGATATAGGATCTGGAGGCTCAGTGGGGCGCATGGGAGGCTAACTGAAGTCAGAACAAGTCACCTAATCAAACTGGAGGTCAAACGGAAGTGATACAGTCAGTCGGGAGTGAAACTAGCCTCAAATCAGGGAGAATCGGAGCTAACTGAATGTAACTGGAGTGGAACTGCAGTGGTAGGTGAACAAGTGCGCCCTTCTCTGGCAGTAGGTGAGAAGTGGGCGCCTTTCAGCTTAGGAGGGCTAAAACTCTATGGTAAGTGGCTCCCGGGTGCTAGAAGAAGGTGGATAAGGTGCTGGAGGCATCAAACTGGTGACTGGGATGCATGCCTGTGCATGCAAAACCCTAGATTCTGCATATCCTGAAATAGATCATGCAGGATCCCGAAATAGATGATGTATCCCGAAATAGATGATGTGGATATCCGAACAGGAGAGAGATAGGGGATCCTTCCTAGAGGTTAGGAACCGAAGGCCAACTCCCCAAATAGGTCAGGGATAGGAATCCAAGTCAGCAACGTTCGAGAATGAACTCGAAGGAGCTATTTTTCCCATTAACTGACTTCGTAGCAGCCTGTAATGGAGCAAGGTGCGATGTCGCGAGTTCCATGAGTGCAGCCTGCGACGACCTCTCAAAACCTAGCATAAAAGCAGTATTATCCTTCCCAGGTAAATGACTTAGCCGTTGGAGCTTCAAGGGTGTATACACTGAATCACATGATGGTAGGATTTTAGGTGTAATAGAATGCCCCCCAAAGCATGAAGTTGTTTGAAATATTGGACAGGTGAAATGCTTTGACAGAAAGAATGGCAACAGACTTGTTGGATGAAGGATGTTGCTGCAGTACAACTGAATCTGAACTAACAATCTCTTATGATGCACAACATCGCTGCCAACCAATACAATGTAGATCCATGGTAGTAATGACCGACTGAAGATAATCATGGCTACTATACACAAGCGTAGATCCATGATGAGATGATAACATAGCCACAACCAATACAAATGTGGATCCGTGTAATATGACTCAAATACAAATTTCATCGCAACTTGGGTAAAACATGACTCCCCAGGGTCTTCAAGTTGAACCCACAATGATACGAATCTATCCATGTGATTACAAATGTCTTGACGTCGAACATGGTGGAAACCACTTGATTACCGGTCATTGATGTATACCATTAACAAATGCAAGGGAAATCACCATTGATGTCAATGATCCCTAAGGTATCACAGTACATATCACCAAGCGTGAATAAATGAGTTGAAGTCGAACGCAAGATGAAATATCTCAATCAAGAGTGAATGATGTAAACTCATGTTGAAAGCGAGGTCACCTACCATTGAGGCATGCAGGGCCAAGGTACTTGGTTAGTTTCTAGACTCAATCCTTGGATGATGAGCTGAAGTCGACAAGGATGAACCCGTCGAAGGAGGGCCATGACGAATCCCCCATCATCGACACAAAACACAACAAAGGATGTGTAGAGTGGATCGGATGGTACAGTAACATGCGTGATTGACTCAGAGAAGACCGACATGATGGAAGGTGTACTGACTGCAGAAAATGAAGAGTGAAAGTATTCTTGAACATGGGCATGGCATGACTTGGCAGTATTGACATGACGAGTACGACACTAACTCCTAATGCAACTGATGATGGAAGCTTTCTTTGAATGAATCAAAGGAGTAACAAGACTCAAGAAGTAAGCGGAACTCGAGGACAAACAGATGATCCAAGTACTGTATGCAAATGCAGATGACTGCCATGTTCAAGAACAACTAAGTACTGCCACATATAAAGGTGTAATACAAAACCTTCCCTTTTTCCCCATCATGAATGATGAGTGCCTCATGTGTTTTTTACGATCTTGATGAGGGTAACCAGATGCTAGGCATAGCTCATCTCATAGATGAGTCCAATCCCAAATATTTTCCAAACCTGGGATAGGAGGGGTTCATTCCATGGCGAGCCCTTCAATGTAAGAGTTTAACGAGTCCATAGAAGGTAAACGCGGTCGTCATTTCATGTTTAGAGAGTCTGAAAAGAACTAAAGAAGACTCCAACGGTCCTTTTTCGTAAAATTAGCCTCATCTCTCGAAAAAAGGGTAAAAAAACTTGGGAGAGGACTCTTCCAGTCATGATTGGCTTGAGTATACCTTTTTTGTAAATAGTGCCCCCTGGTCCGGAAAAGGGGTAAACTATCACGAGGAAGACAACCATTCAAATTCTTTTACAAGCGTGAACGCAACAAGTTCGCTTCGCAATCTTTTCATATTTCGAGAGCCTAAAAAGAGCTTAAAGATAGACTCCAGGGGGGTTCCTTTTCCATAGGAGTTTAACGAGCCCAGAAAAGTGATAAATCGTAACTCAGTAACGAATTCTCATAGTTTCAAGAGCACGAGAAAGAACAAAGAGTAAGCTCACAATCATTAAATAATTACAATCTAATGAATGAAAAGATAAATGACAAAAATTCACAAGGGGTGCTCATACCTGAGATGACTGTTCCAACACGAAAATGGCATAAAAAGACACTTAATAACTCCTGCACATTCGGAAACTAGGTCAAATAGTCAACCAAATGTTCAAATATGATAAAATCAATCCAAACTATAGAAAACTGCATAAAGGAATCAAATATTTGAAAAAGGAATATTCCATTTTGTTTATAAATAGAAATATAAACCAAATATAGTCACCATTGTTCTATTTGCCAAATTTGGGAGGAATAGTGTTGTTTGGAGCCAAAACTTCACTCATCGATTCCGGGAGCTACGAGTAGCCATTTCACCCGCGGTCCGGAGTAGGTAACCCTAAACTTCATCTAGCATAATTGTAGTGGTTTACATTTTTGAATTTCATTCAGTTTTTTGGGTTTTGGATTGGTTTGGGAAGGGCCATTGCACCCTCGGCTCGTTGCAGCCTGCCCTTTCGGGGACTGCGACGAGACTGAGTCATCGCAAGGGTCGCATAACTGGACTGCGACGATGTCGCACTGTTTGCAAAAATGGGGTACGTCGACGGTGACATCCATCCCCAAACTCAAGCCAATCTCAAAAAAGGAACTTTTGGTGGTTGAAGCAAGTTCTAACAATGTTAAAACTCTCCTTTTGGCAGGTTCCAAGCATCCAAAATGGTTTTGGAGTGGCATGAGTGGGAGCATGAGTTAGATGATGAATAGGCTACAAATGATCCACAATGTGTGGAAGCATTGAGGAACTGTGGGCTCCTCAAGTTCTTTGAGATTCAGGGGATGAGGTCCCAAATCCCACTACTGACCCATATGCTCCGATGCTAGGATGCAGCCAAGCAATACTTCGTGATCGGTGAGCACATGCTTAACATAGATGTCGAGGACATCTACTTTCTTACCGAATTGCCCCGAAGAGGGGACAATGTGCTTCTTACTAGATCACGTAGGAGTGATCGAAGTGTGGGTGACACGATTCTGCAGCACTGTGTTCCCAACTCCCATGCTTCTAGTGGGAAGATTCCCATAAAAGATGTCCGGGAATGTCCATTCCACACCATACTCTTCACCATTACGAGGATGGCAGGGATCCAAGCTCCTCACTTAGCCACCAGGTCACAGATGCTTTACGCGGAGGACTATATGTCTCCAAAGATCTATAACTGGTGCGAGGGACTCCTTGCAAACATGCGAACTCAACTGACCAAGTGTCGGAAGGGAGAGCTCAAACAGTTTGTCTATGGTTTGATAGTGATCTCCTTCTTATTGGAATAGGTTCCCCTCTTGCACCCTCAGGTACTACTCGATGACAGGGATCCTAGGGATCTGCACATGGCCAGATGGACGGCGGTGATGTCCCATCATGGTGGGGGTCATATCCTCTCATATGGCACCGAGTTCTTCACTTGGTTGGAGGGTCGGTTACTAATGGTGGAAGACTTCCCGTATAATGGTACGGACTTCAGAGATGACCCAGACTTGCTGCTTCCAGAAGGAGCAGCATGGGGAGACCTTGGTAAGAACAAATAACCCTTGTACTTTTTAAGTTTTGTGCATTTATGAATTTTTTTGATGTAGTGCTGACAACTAAAAAACATGTGTGTGCAGATGTGGGACCGGTACGACCGGTGGGAGTCTCTCTTCTTGCTAGGAGAGAGAGAGGAGAGGGAGCAGTTGTGGGACCTATAGTGCATGCCTCCATCACAGAGATGGATGGAGTTTATGCCAACCTGATGGTTTGACACTAGACATTCCTGAGCCGACGGTAGATGAGGTGCTGCGGCCCATGCAGGTGTACACGGTTGGAGCGACTGCACGCTTCAACGCTCTGCTTCGCAGGGTTGCGAGAGCAGTTGACTGTTTCCACACTCAGCAGGCCAAAGCTGTTAGACCACCTAGGGTTGTATGGGCAAGGCTCTAGGCCTTATGTTGTTACTATGTATGCACTGAGAGCTTAGAGGCCTCAGATTTTGTACTACTGAAAGCTAGGAGGCTTCAGATTTTGTAGAGACTCACTGAAAGCCGTCGTGCTTCATATTTTTGTACCAACACTACTTTTTGAGATATATATATATACATACATTCCAGCTATTTATACATTATGTGTTTCAAATGGATGAATGATGTGGTCTTATTTATATGTTTTCTTATAAAATAAATTATTCACATGCTATGTCTACTTCTAACAATTCATGAAAATTCTTATGTGTATGCAATGTACCAATCTAAGATGAAGTTGGCCATAGAATCGACAACTGTGTTAACATCTCGTGGAATGTCCAGGTACTGAATGGACTCAAAGGACCTTTCTAGAAGACGGAATCGTCGATAAATACAGAGCAAGGTAGGATCGCGGATGGCGTAGACACGGTTAAGATGAGAGACCACTAGTTTAGAATCTAGGTGGATGACAACATGGTCCATATCCAAAGAAATGGTGTCAGTTAGGGTTCCAATGACTGCTTGATATTCTGCAGCATTGTTGGTTGCAAAACCTAGACACATTCCCCCTAAGCTGATGAGCTCGTCGATAGGTGAATAGAGTACCCAAGTTGCCGAAGCAAGGTTGCGGGTATGCCGACTAGCGGCATCCATGAATCCATAACACGTTGCCATATGCACACATAGACAGAACATGGTATAAGAAACGAAACAAGAGCTAAGCACGCAAGAAATCAAAGCATCACACCACATAGAAAACACATACGCATGCCATGTATAGTATATACAAAAGTACTCATGCATGAAAGACTCAAGCATAGTACCTCTTCAGGTAAATCCCATTGCGGGGTTCACCCAAACATATCCCGTCATAGTCTTCAATCTCATAAGCTCCCTTCTCTAAGACGCGTTTCACTACGTAAGGTCCATGCCACATGGACTCAAACTTTCCTGCCCCCAGCTTATCATGCTTTTGGTCATATGTGAGGACCAAATCTCCCTCGCTGTAGGTGCGAGGCTCTAGCAACTTGTCATACTATGCTTTGATGTGTTTCTTATGAGCCATGTTGGTAAGAGAGGTATCTCGGCGAGTCTCATCGAGCTTATCAAGGTAGAGGAAGCGTTCTTCCTCGACAGTAGTGTTTGGGAGAAGTTTCATGGCAAGCTTGAGAGATGGAATCTCGCACTCAATGGGAAGGACCGCTTCCGGTCCATACACTAGTTTGAAAGGAGTAAATCTAGTGGAGGTTTTAACAGAGATTCTGTAATCCCAATGCGCGGAGAAGGGCATGTTGTGCCAATTGGATTTGTGCGTACCCACCATAGTTTGGACCATAGTTTTCAAGACCTTGTTAATGGCCTCGACCTGTCCATTTGACTGTCGGTAGTACGGTGTTAAGTTTTCATGGCGAAAACCCAATATCTCGCTCAACTCGTCAACGATATGGTTCATAAAGTGAGAACCATGGTCAATAACTATCGCTTGAGGAACTCCAAACTGTGTTATTACATGGTTAAACATGAAGAGTGCGGTGGTTTTGTCGTCGTTCCTGTATGTAGGCATTGCCTTGGCCCACTTTGTAAAGTAATCCACAACTACAATAACGTAACTATGCCCCCTGGCCAAGGTAAGCTTACAAGGCATGAAATCTATGCCCCATTTAGCGAAAGGGCTAACGAAAATAACCGGGTTGGTTTTGCAGCAACATCCCCCCCAAAAATTTTGTACATATTGGGGCCCCTCCTTTTAATTTTTTAGAAAGGCTGCCTTAAGAGGCCATCCCCAGCTGTTAACTTTGTTTTTCAACAGAAAATCTTGCCATGAACCACTCCAAGTCTGCCAGAAAATCTTTTTTATGAAGTCTTCCTGAAAAGTCGCGGAACGATTTGATAAAGCCCCAGCAGTTGCGGAAGTGTTCGAGGTTCCCTCCCGAAATGGCGGAAGCTGTTTGTTTAAACCTCTCGAAAAGAACTTGGAAACTTTTCCCAAAAGGTTGTGGAAGAATTCAAGAAATCCGCCCGAAACTTGTGGAAGCCACTCGCGTAAGCTTCCCGAAGAAGGACTTAAATTTTGCTCATAAGTTGCGGAAGCCATTGGCAAATTCTTTCCGAAACCGTGGAAGAATTCAAGAATTCCTTCCGAAACGGCGGGCACCATTTGACGAATTCCTTCCGAAACTCTGAAGAGACTTAGAAACTTTCTTTTGAAATATTGCGGAGCCTTTGGAATTTCCATCCTGAAACTGCGGAACCGTTCAAACTATCTTTCCGAAACTATGGAAGCATTCGTCATAAGTCTCCCGAAAAGGCTTCGAAATTATTGTTGAAAAGGTTGCGGAAACATTTGACAAATTCCTTCCGAAACGGCAGAAGAATTCAAGAAAGCCGCCCGAAACTTGCGGATGAAATTCTCCAACCTTCCCCGAATCCACCAAGTAACTTAGTCTTTTTCAAAAATCTTTAAGTCTTGAAGTTGCGGAAGCATTGGTGATATTCTTCCTGAGCCTTCATGGAAGCCTTCGCGTTACCTTCCCGCAACCCCGGCGAGAAAAGTTGCGGAACCATTCAGGTTTTCTTTCCGCGATGGCGGAAGTCTGTTGCAGAAACCATTCGCGAAACTCACCCGAAACCCCACGGAAGCGTTGGCGATATTCCTCCTGAAACCCCGCGGAGTCTTAGATTTTTTGGTTTGAGTTGCGGACGTCTTCACTTGATCTCACGGAAACAGCGGAGCCATTCGCCGATTCCTTCCGAAACGGTGGAAGCAAATCGCGAGAGCTTTTCGCAACGTCAGAAACGAGTGCGGCCAAAACTTAGAAAATTTCTCAAATTCGCGAGAGCCTTTTGCGGAAGCATTGGCGGAAGTCTTCCGAAACTGAGGAAGCCATTTGCAAAAGCTTTTCACAGTTTTGGAAGCTTTCACGTTTTCATCCCGAAGAGGCCGCCAAAAGACTTAATCATCCGTGTTCCATTTCGCGGAAGCAATTCACCAACCTCTCCCGAAACGGTGAAGGAGTTCAGCATAACCTTCCGTAACGGCGGGTGGCGGTCGCGAGTTCATCCCGCAAGTGGCGGTCGCGCGCGTATCGACATCACTTGACGTGACCGCGGCGTACGATGTATTTAAGCCGCGCTTTAAATGTGCCACCCACCAAAATTGAATGCCACACGTGCCCAGTTCATTTAAATGGACGGTGGGGGTTCGAGCCAAAACAGTGTTATTTTTTTCGATTGGCAAAACTGTTGGACGCCGTACGACCGATCCAGCTCAGCTTGCTCGTCCACGATTCATGGCCACCTCATCCAGCCATCTTCACGGTGCCAGGTAGGGTGTTCTAACCATTATTTTTGTCTCTTCCACGCATAAGTTTACCGTTGGGATTGTTCTGTTTAGAAGACGATAGGCATTGGGTGGATTTTGATGGACAAAATGCCCGTCATGGGCTATTTTGCCCATCAAATACGGCTTAAATTGCATGTTTCCCGTCATATAAAACTAAGGAATTGTAAAACGTTTGCATATTATGTAAAGAACGTCAGATTGTCTTTGCATTTTTTTTTATTTTCGTCTGAGACGTGGCCGATAGGCATTGGTTGGATATATCGTTATTTCATTTTTTAAGCCCCGAGGCCCCGTGGGTTTCTCATTCCACTAAAATCAAGCCAAAAGAAACTATGGCCGCCCGAGCCTTTTTCGTCATCCTTTCTCTGGGCGCCATCACCCTTGTTCAAACCAAAACCCACCATAGAACCCCTCGTCAGGTGATTCAGATAGCAATGGCGGTCAGAGCCCTCGCCTGTTCATGAATACGAAAGAGGCCCGATAGTCGCCTATTCATAAATATGAAAACGGCTCCCTATTTCGTCACAGGGTCATTTCACCCCAGACTTCCCCGCCACTAACCTTTTAAAAGCACGATGACGAAGGTCACCATTTCTCCTAGAGCTATCCTGAGAGCGGATTGTTTCCGCGACATACCTATCCTTTCGGGAGTATTCCAAACCCATCCCTTTAAAAGAATCAAATTCCTATAATTATGTTTCCTATTGAAATGGTGTATTTTGCTTCCTAAACATACAGCTTCACATTGAATTTATCTCATTGACATGTTAGAATGGTGATGCTCTTGAAATATCACAGTATGTTTCTCATGTTTATGATGATGTATATTTGGTTGCTATCAGGGATAAGTCAAAATGCCAAAAGGTGGTAGGAAGAAGGCTAAGATGATAGAAAAGCAGCCTACACCACTTAAAACTGAAACCTCACTCCAGGATACTAGGTGCACCATCGGTGTCCCTCCTGAAATCAGATGGGGTGACATCTATAGGATGATCCGAGACCAAGAGATTCCAGATATGTTGCTAGAAGAGGAGCAAATCTATATTAATATCAGGACTTCAGGTATAACCAGGGCTGCTACCCGCCCTGAACTGTTCCATGTGCTGAAGTAGTCGGATGGATTCTCCAACATGCTGATGCGGAGTCAAGGGTAATAAATGACAGCGGGAAAGT
Source organism: Larix kaempferi (assembly GCA_027924585.1). Taxonomy (NCBI): domain Eukaryota; kingdom Viridiplantae; phylum Streptophyta; class Pinopsida; order Pinales; family Pinaceae; genus Larix; species Larix kaempferi. The sequence continues at coordinate 4,239,015 of BSBM01000619.1, forward strand.
AGCCATTGCCTTATTCCACCCAGCATACCTTGCCACAGCATGCAAATTTCCCCTCTCCCATCAAGCTCTGACTGATGAATGGCTGGGAAAAATGAACAACATTGACATGGCCAAAAAATTACTGGTCGCAGGCAAGCATCTAAGAAAGAAAGGTAATGACGAATACGGCGTCCAAAATCTGAGACCTCCATTCAGGTTGATCGCCTTGATGCTGTGCAGAATCTTCGGCATGCCTGATGGCACCGTGTACAAGATTCAATGGGTTCCCATTATCCATTTCGTGGCATTTAAAGGAACCGTGTTTGACTGGGCCACTCTCCTGTCAGACAGTTTGGAATCAATGATAGTTGCTGCAAGAGAAGGACTAACCTTAAAGAAGGCAGAATTCTACATGTCCTCATACCTCATTGATTGTGTTTTGGCCAAGATATCCTTTCCCAACTTAGACTGCACATGGGACAAGGCCATCACTCCGGTTTATACCGCTTTTAGGATGATGTGGGCCCAGAATTACAAATCTAACTACAAACTCATCTGTGAGGGGTTCATCATGCCCCTATATGAGAAGATATTCAAGGAGGATCCCAACTGCCTGTCAGAGAATGCTTTGGAAGTCCTTGAGAATTACGTGGATTTTTACTTTTCAGAGCAAGGAACCTACCTCAGAATGTTTGGAGGGACTAAAGCTCCATACATTTTGTCGCAGTATGCCACTGACTATGTTGTCCTTAAAGAGGCAGTAAGACAGATTTTTCTGGATGGAATTGGAGCAATGCTCCACAAACAGCATAAGGCTTCCTTTCCCCCTCTACCTTTCTGCATATGAGCTTACAAGTTCTCGGGGGTTGCCTCAGCTGAAGAGTTTGTTCAGGAGCTGAAAGCCTTCCGCTTCGGTGAGGTAATCTTCCATAGGAATGACAGGAAGGGAAAAGTTGCTGAGCACTGTAAGGAGATTTATGCTCATTTCGAGTATTCTCATTATCCTGATGCCAAGGAGGAGGTATTCCGGGGCATCAGCAACATGGCTGAGCTGCGGATCTGTCGCCAAGGCACTGGAGAAAGCTCTAGCTCAACCAAGGTCCAGAAGACCAGCCAGCAGAAGGAGAAAGAAGCTGATGATGCCCGAGCTCAGGAAGAGCTCGGATTAAGAGAGGAAGCAAGGTTACTCCAGGAGGCTGAGGAAGCCAGGTTGCAGCAGGAAGCTGAAGTGGCAAGAATGCAGCAAGAAGCTGAAAGTGAGAGGCAGCAGAAGGAGGATGAAGATGAAACGTAGCAGAAAGGAAATGAAGGTCAGCCACAAGTTGAAGGAGGGGAAGGAGGACAGGAAACTGAACGGAAAGCGGAAGAAGAGCTGAAAGCAGGAGAAGATGCCCAAGCAAGTGGGTCCAGTGTCCAAGACATGGAAATAGACGCACCTTAAGCAGGTGGCTCTGGTACCCAAAATGTGGGAACAGATCTAGCTCAAGGAGACCGGACCCCACCGGCTGAAGAAGAAATAGACATTATGAACCTCCCAATTGTCCCGTACACTCTGTCAGGAGAACATACGGTGTCCAGGTGGAATGAATTTGTTTATGATAAGAAAAGGAAGGCAATGGTCCTTAAATCGGAAGAGAGGATCAAAAGACTCTTCCAGGAGGATATCATTACCCACCGGGAGGTCACCGTAATGCGGAATACAGATAAAGATCCATTTGTTATGGCATCCGCAGTTGTAGAAACAACAAAAGCATCACTGGACAATGTAGGTGTTATAGTTAGAGAAAATGAATTGAAAAAGAGGAGAGCTCGTATGCTACAACAGACTGTGGCTAATGAGCAAGCCTACAGGGATCTTGTGGTGAACAAGTATAATTGCCTGTATGCCGAGCATAAAGAGCTATCAAGCAAGTATATCTAGCTGGAGGAGGAAAAGGACCAACTAACACTCCAGATGATGATTGTGGAAGCAGAGAAGAATGAAGCAGAAGATAAAGCATTGCAGCTAGAAGTAGACAAGCGAGCATTAGCTGAGCAATTAGAGCAAGCTGAGAGCAGAACGATGGACATATATCCCTTCCATGAGTTGTCCTGTAGCATCCTGAAGCAAATGCATGAGACTCAGGGGCTAATCACTAATGAAGTTTGCAAGCTTAAGGCCATGGTGGTCAGTTTAAAAGAAATTAATGCGGAGGCCCATAGGCTCAAAGCTAAGCATACCCGTGTCAAGGAAAATATCATGAGCCATATAAAATGGCGAGAAGGAAAGGGGGATTTCCCCACACATCTCCCATTTAAGTCTGTGGAAGGTTTTGATGAAGACATAGCCCTTTTGGAATTCTACAGAAGCTGTGGCAGTAAGCTAATGGCCAGTGTGCAAGGGACAAGGGATAGGATCAACATTCTGTATCAAAGAATCCAGGGAGTGCATGATAGGTGCAAATTGAATTTCCCACAATCCCTCGATGACTTCTCGGATTCAGAACAACGCTTGGGTGAGCTAAAGGAAGAGCTGGGCATCCAAACCGAATACGTGAAGAAAATTGATGTCCTAGCAATTGATGACTTACAACATTATACTCGAATGTCATCAGTCCACAGCCATTTGCATAAAGAAGTGCATCAAGCTGCAGTAGCAGAAGTTCAAAGCATTGGGGCAGAGCTCGGGAAAAATGTGACTTCCTAGAAAATCTTGTTTCCTGCTGCAGCAAACGTAGTCATAAGGGACACTGGTATGTGGTATAGCTACATAGCAGAAGAGGAGAATAAGGCGGAAGTAGCAGCTCTGACAGCAAATCCAGACTCTTCTCTCCCAGCAGTGGCAGATATTCCCTCCAGTTTGACTCCTTCCTCCCAAGCAATTCCAGCAGCATCTGTGAGCTCTATTCCCTCTTCCCCAGCAGTGGCAGGAACTCCAGCCAGCTCAATTCCTTCTTCCCAAGTAGAAGCAGCAGCTCCAGTGGTTTCGAGTGCCTCTCCTAAGGCAACAGCAGCAGCAAATGTTGATTTGAGTGACCTCTCTTCAAGCTGAAGCACGCGTGCAGGAATGAAAGCGCTGAGTTAAAGCGTGAATTCTGATTTTTTGTATTTTTGGGACTTTTCAGATGTGTAAAAGCATGGAACTATGGGACAGCTGTCCCTTTTTTCTGTTAAAATAATTTTTGTAATGAAAAGGGAGTCACATTTTGTCTGTTATAGGAGAAAATTTCTGTAGATGACAAGTGGAAGAGGCCAGGTGGCAACCCAAAGGGAAAATTTGTAACTATAAATAGAAGTTAGGAAGGATTAATCGGGACTTTTGGCAGGGGAATCATTTTCAAACCTGTACGAGCTATCTTGTATTGGTTCTAAGAAAATCGAGTTTTCTAATAAAAGCCTGGAGATGGACGTTTTGCATGGGAATGAAAGATGGATGTGTATTGGAATATTCTGGTGACTTCCATACTGTAATGTGAGATCATTCTTACTATCTGAATTATTTCTTTGTAGCAATGATTTTTGCTCCTTTCTGTGCAAACGATTTTCTCTATTTTGTGAGCAATGAATGTGTTTCATATTAAATCAGGAGCTATCTGCTGATATCTTTATCTTTGTTGTAGAGTTCTCTTTTAGATTAAGTGGCTAGCTATTCTTTCTTTAAGATAATCCCTACAGTTCATTGCTCATCCTTTAAATTTGCTCCTTGCAGGGATCATTAGATTTATTTTAGTTTGTTTTACACTTAGATCTGTTTCTTTCATTCTTTCCATCTAGATTAGATAATTTTGCTTCTTTCTTTGATGAGTAATGAAATGTGTCATTTACAATGAGAAGCTATCTTCTGAGATCTTTTATCTGGCTGTAGTTTTATATTTAAGATTCAATGGCTGTCGGTTCTTTCTTTAAAGATAACTCTTACAGCTCATTGCTCATCCTTTAAATGTGCTCCTTACAAGGATAGGTAGATTTACTTCAGCTTTAGACTTAGATCTGTTTTAGTTTCGCATTTAGATCAAATATAAATTAGGCACTTGCATCTCATTAAAAACATAAAATCTAAAGAAAGGTGGATCGGGCCATAACCGGTATAATTGGAATTAAACTCCAAACCCACGGTTGCCGGAACCGCTAACCGGACGGATTCCCTATACCAAATGGTAGATAATCTAATTGGGATCATCTATCAGGGAGAATCCCTTTCTGATTGATGCTACGATATCCGAGGAATCAACAGTTTTTGGCGCTAGAAGGAGGGCCTGAAAGTGCATGGCTGATAGAGGAAAATCTCCCACTGCCATAAATGACACTGAAAACCCGCTTAAAGAAAGCATTTCAAACAGCCCAGATCTTAAATTATTAAATCAAGAATGCCTCATTTTTGACCCTGAGCCTCAGGAAGCTTTATACGCTGTCCTTTTTACAGAGATAGAGGATTTGAGAAGACATACCAGATCCTATGTTAGGCAGCTAGGTGGTTTAAACGCTGTGAATTTTCTCCCTAAGAAAACTACTCCTCGAAAAGAGCCACAATATACCCGAGATTTGATTCTTGTTCAAAGTTTTGAAGAACTTGTGAATTTGACTTTGGAAGAAATTTCAGACACTCTTAACAAGGCAGATCTTGAAAACTTAGAAAAAAATTTAGACCAAGAAAACCTTGAAGAACTAATTACTCCCAAGAGTACTCCACAGAATTCACCTTACAATTCTCCGCCATGTTCTCCACACCCAAACATGGATGTACCTGCTTGGAGAGCATGGGGAGCGCTGAACCTAGCTGGACCATTCCATAATCTTCCAAAAAACCCAGAAAAGGCCTTGCCTAAGTTCGATCTAGGGAAAGCCATTTCGGCGGAAGACCATCTGAAGAGTTTCTACTTAGCTCTGAATCTTTTGAACGTACAGCATAAAGACGTGGTCTGCAGGCTGTTTCCATATACATTCGAGCCAAAAGTATCATCTTGGTACTTTAGCCTACAACCTAGCTCAATCTCTAGTTGGGATGAATTCAAAAATTGTTTCTTAAAGAAATATAGAAACCAAAAGACTGTGGCCACACTTATGAAAGAACTCTTATCCATGAGAATGGAAAAGAAAGAAAAGGTTCAAGATTTCAATCAAAGATTCACAACGTTGTTAAATAATTTCAGTGAAGCTAATAAACCAGCAGAAGAATCTCTGATTGAATACTACACTACAGCTCTTGAAGGACCCATAGCAATGTTCGTAAAAAGGTCCAAGAAAACTACCCTGATAGAGAACTTTGAGGAAGCTAGAAAGGTAGAAGAAGAAGCTGATAGCATTGCTAAACATGCCTTAGATGTAGAACCAAAACCAGCAGCTAGTAAAAAGACCTTGCTGCTCACTAGAGGTAAAGAAGAGCCATCTACGGACATGGAAAATGTAGTCAAGATGATGCAGAAATTATCTAATAAAATTGTAGATCTCGAGAAAGACAAGGCTGCCAGCACATCTAGGAAACCTTTCAAGCCATTTTATAAAAGAAGGGAAGACGGTGATCAAACTCACCCACCAATGAATACTGCCCCTGTTTTAAACTTGAATGAAATCAGCATGGAAAATTTCTGCACTTTTCATCAAGAACCACATTCGGAAAAGAGTTGCCCGCAATGGATTAATTCCATGAGCTTAGTCATGAACCAAATGCTAGATTCACAGATCCCAGACCAAGATGATTCTCCAAAGGAGTCAAGCCCTGAGTTAGAGGAACCAACCCCGGACACTACTATGGTGTTATGGGATTGGGTACCTATGACCGAATGGGCAGAAGAAGATCCCATAGAAAGCTCTCCCTCTACAGTAAACGTTGCTACTCGCAGCAAAGGTCCTATTGTCGATCCTGTGCCAAGCACAGCTCCTCATAAGCCTAAAGTTTCAAAAGAACCGCCTCGGAGGCATATAACAATTATCCCACCGCAGCCCAAAGTTAGCCAAACAGCAACCAAGCAGCCAAACGCTGACACCATAGTTCAGCCACCTAAGGTCACAACGAGCAAAACAGATCATCAAGCTCGAATCGGGAATGAATCTGACATAGGATACGATATTATTGAAGATATCAAGAAGGTCAAGGCAAATGTGTCAATATTTGACATGTGCAGCTTGCCCCATCAACGAGACAAACTGTTGCATGTTCTACAACCCCAAACAAGCACTCCATTAACGGATTCTCAAGACAATCCCAAAATTAATGAGGCTAGCATCGGTGGGAAATCTAAATCTCAAACATTGCCATTCCTATTGACTTTTGAAATTTTCAACCACAATGTTCACAACTGTTTGGTAGATTCTGGGGCATCTTCAAACGTCATGCCACTGTCCATTTGTAAGAAAATCAACGGGTAGCCTGTGCCATCTCCAGCCCAAATTATCCAATTAGATAGGACTGCTGTCAAGGTAATTGGGGAGATGAAAGACGTCCTCATTAGATTATTAGCTGACCCTAGAGTCTGTCAATTCATTGACATAATGGTGGTCGATATTCCTGAAGCCTATGGGCTGATTTTAAGTAGGGATTGGTCTACCAAGCTGAGTGGCTACTTTGCTACTGATTGGTCCCACCTATGGCTGCCTTATCAGAACAGGCAGAATCAGATTAAAGTCCTTAGGGAACCTCATATGAAGCAAAACGTAACTCAGTTAGAAGAAAAAAATGAGGTTGTAGCTTTCTCATCCTCAGTTCTGGGGAATTACTTCTTAGAAATGGATCCAAGTAATTATCAGTCTGAAGCCATTAGCCATGAATCAGATAAACAGTCCGATCTCCTTCATTTCTCTCGGACTGATGATGTTGATTGTAACATAGTCAATTTAGTTACTAACATAGATCATAGAGATACTAACTTAGTTGAATCAAAAGACATTTTCTGGACATTATACTTTGATGGTTCTAAAACTCTGGAAGGATCCGGAGCCGGTTGTGTTCTAATGGATCCAAAAAGAAACAAGTATTTTTTGTCTTGTAGATTAGAATTCGATTGTACTAACAACACCGCTGAATATGAAGCTTTGGTACATGGATTAAAGAAGGCCATTGGCTTAAATGTTAAGTACTTGAAAGTTTTTGGTGACTCCAAGATAGTTGTAAGACAGGTAAGAGACACCATTCATTATCTCTCACCTCATTTGAAGGGTTATCAGGCTGAGGTATGGGATTTAATTGTGCATTTTGACGCTTTCAATATAAAATCAATTCCTAGATTGCAAAATTCTGCAGCTGATTTGTTAGCAACATCTGCTTCTAGATTGGTGCCGTCAAATAATAAATGCTCAATTGAATTGATTTTCAGGCCTTCCGTTCCTGATAACATCACAAACTTCAGAGTCTTCGATGATGATGAACAAATTATCAGCTTCCTAACGAACGAAGATAGCTTTCAAGGAGCTGCAATAGATGAAGAAGAACACGATGCTGATTTGATGAAGAAGGATGAGGAGAAAGGAAATTTCATGCCCAAGGGGGTAAGGTCCCTCGAAATGCTGTTCGATCTTCAAAATAAGTTCAAAAGGCCATCTAATACCAAAACTAACAGCTCATCAATGCAACATGAGTTAGTTAATTTGGGTACTGAGGCAGAACCAAAATTTGTCAACCTTGGCAAAGGTTGTTCACCAGGAGAAAGAGACAGGTTCATCAAATTGTTTAAACAATACAAGGATGTTTTCGCATGGACCTATGAAGATCTGAAGACGTATGACGTCCGCATTATCCAGCATGTTATACCAATGAAAGCAGGTGTCAAGCCATTTCAGCAACAGTTAAGAAGGATGCATCCTACTCTAGAACCGTTGATTCAAAAGGAATTAAAGAAGCTCCTGGACGCTAAGATAATCTTCAAAGTTCGGCATTCTGAGTGGGTTGCAAACTTGGTTCCCGTAAGAAAGAAGTCAGGAGATAGACGGCCAATAATATCCTGAATAAGATAGATGTTGAAATTTCGTATGCATTCCTTTGCCTTCGTGATTATGGTCCCATTTCAGGACTAAGTCCCCAACTTCGAAGCTTCTCTTGCCGGACTTCCTCTTATCGAACCATCTCTTAACTATGTCTTGATGTTGATGAAATCGGTCTTTAGCTTTCTGTCGGGCTTCTTCAAGTTGAAGCAAGGTATTGATCCTGGATTGTAAGGCTTGGCTACCAGAACCCCGAGAGGCTTGGGATAACTGTAAGGATGGGAGTAAGATGTTTGGGGGAAGGATGGATTCCTTGCCATATACAAGAGTGAAAGGGGAAACACCTAAAGCATTCTTTGGGGTCACCCTATCTGCCCATAAGGCGTTTGGGAGAGCTACATGCCAACTTCTCTGGTTTTCTATCACAGTCTTCTTAAGAATTCGAATCAGATTCTTGTTTGAGGATTCAGCTAATCCGTTCCCCTGAGGATAGTAATTGGCTGAATAATGCAACTTAATTCCCCATTCATAAACAAATTCATTTATCTTGCAAGATGAAAAATAAGTAGCATTATCAAAAACAAGGGAAATTGGAACCCCAAACCTGGTTATGATGTTCTCTTTCAAGAAGCTGATGACTGCGTCTTCATTGATCTTGCGCAGAGGGATAGCCTCCGTCCATCTAGTGAAGTAGTCAGTAGCCGTCAGGATGTATCAATGTTGCAACGAAGAATTTGGATTTATCTCTCCGATAACGTCTATACCCCACTGCTCAAAAGGCTCAGAGATGATAACTGGTTGCAATGGTCCTGCTGCCTTAGGTAACTTCCCAACACTTCTTTGACATACATCACAGTTTCGTGCATACGTATGGGCGTCTCGGAACAGAGTGGGCCAATAATAACCAGCTCTCAGTATCTTGTGTGCTGTTGTCTCTCCTGAATAATGTCCACCTGCAGGGCCATCATGCAATTCTTTGACAATTTTGTTTGCATCTTCCTTTTCCAAACATCTAAGGAAAACTCCATCATAATTCTTCCTGAAAAGTATCCCATCAATGATTTGATAAGGTGCTGATTTCAAGCAGAGTGCCCGTCTTTGCTTATAGTTCCAGTGCTCAGGTAGATATCCCTGCTGTAAATAGTGCACCAGATCCCTATACCATGACTGGGGAGTTGTGAAGATATGACACACTTCAACCAAATTTAACTCAGCTTCATTCTTCCAATGTTGTTTTTCACCAGTCGAGTTTCCCGCAAGTAATTTGCACAGGCCTTGCCCTTTGATAATCATGGCTGGTTTAAATTCCAAGTCATATTCTTGAAGAGCTGTGACCCAGTTCCCCCTCCTTTCTCCTAGTTCCTTTTGAACAAAAAGGGACCTAACAGCCGGGTGAGGAACTATAACTTTCGTTCTGTTCTTCAGAATATATGGCCTAAACTGCTTGACTGCTTTGAAGACCGCATATGCTTGCTTGTCAACCACCACTTTCATCGCTGATTCGAACCCCATGTACCACATTCTAACTCGTTAGGTGCTTGGGGGAAAGTATTCACGCTGGATTGTGATACTGCAAGAATTCGATCTTCTTTTAGAAAAAGCCAATCCAAAAAAGTCTTTGGTGTTCGCTGAGCTCATCTGCAACCTTCCCCGTATTGATGCAAAATTTGAGCCCAATGAATCATTTCCAGATGAGTCATTGTTTCTTATCAGTACGTCTAATCCGTGGTATGGAGATATCACATTGTATCTTCAAACCCAACATTTCAGCCCTGAATTGTCTCATGACGACTGTCGTCGAACACGCCACCATGCAAAGTATTATCTGATTATCAGTGATACTTTGTACCATCATGGCATCGATTCTATCCTTCGACGTTGTCTGACTCATGATGAAGCTGAACGCGTTCTGAATGACTTTCATGATAGGGCATGTGGCGGTCACTGCTCTGGGATGGCTACAACCCAGAAGATTTTGTGCGCAGGATATTATTGGCCGTCTATCTTCAAAGATTATATCGAGGCCGTAAAAAAATGTCCTCCATGTCAACATTTCCATACGAAAAAGCACACCCATCCTGCCCCATTACACCCGTGTTGATGCCTCGGATATCGTAGCATCAATCAGAAAGGGATTCTCCTCGATAGATGATCCCAATTAGATTATCTACCATTTGGTATAGGGAATCCATTCGGTTAGCGGTTCCGACAACCGTGGGTTTGGAGTTTAATTCCAATTATACCGGTTATGGCCCGATCCACCTTTATTTAGATTTTATGTTTTTAATGAGATGCAAGTGCCTAATTTATATTTGATCTAAATGCGAAACTAAAACATATCTAAGTATAAAGCTGAAGTAAATCTACCTATCCTTGCAAGGAGCACATTTAAAGGATGAGCAATGAGCTGTAAGAGTTATCTTTAAAGAAAGAACAGACAGCCATTGAATCTTAAAGATAAAACTACAGCCAGATAAAAGATCTTAGAAGATAGCTTCTCATTGTAAATGACACATTTCATTACTCATCAAAGAAAGAAGCAAAATTATCTAATCTAGATGGAAAGAATGAAAGAAACAGATCAAAGTGTAAAACAAACTAAAATAAATCTAATGATCCCTGCAAGGAGCAAATTTAAAGGATGAGCAATGAACTGTAGGGATTATCTTAAAGAAACAATAGCTAGCCATTTAATCTAAAAGAGAACTCTATAGCAAAGATAAAGATATCAGCAGATAGATCCTGATTTAATATGAAACACATTCATTGCTCACAAAATAGAGAAAATCATTTGCACAGAAAGGAGCAAAAATCATTGCTACAAAGAAATAATTCAGATAGTAAGAATGATCTCACATTACAGTATGGAAGTCACCAGAATAGTCCAATACACATCCATCTTTCATTCCCATGCAAAACGTCCATCTCCAGGCTTTTATTAGAAAACTCGATTTTCTTAGAACCAATACAAGATAGCTCGTACAGGTTTGAAAATGATTCCCCTGCCAAAAGTCCTGATTAATCCTTCCTAACTTCTATTTATAGTTACAAATTTTCCCTTTGGGCTGCCACCTGGCCTCTTCCACTTGTCATCTACAGAAATTTTCTCCTATAACAGACAAAATGTGACTCCCTTTTCATTACAAAAAATATTTTAAAAGAAAAAGGGACAGATGTCCCATAGTTCCACGCTTTTACACATCTGAAAAGTCCCAAAAATAGAAAAAATCAGAATTCACGCTTTAACTCAGCGCTTTCATTCCTGCATGTGTGCTTCAGCTTGAAGAGAGGTCGCTCAAATCAACATTTGCTGCTGCTGTTGCCTTAGGAGAGGCACTCGAAACCACTGGAGCTGCTGCTTCTACTTGGGAAGAAGGAATTGAGCTGGCTGGAGTTCCTGCCACTGCTGGGGAAGAGGGAATAGAGCTCACTGCTGCTGCTGGAATGGCTTGGGAGGAAGGAGTCGAACTGGATGGAATATCTTCCACTGTTGGGAGAGAAGAGTCTGGATTTGCTGTCAGAGCTGCTACTTACGGCTTCTTCTCCTCTTCTGCTATGTAGCTATACCACATACCAGTGTCCCTTATGACTACGTTTGCTGCAACAGGAAACAAGATTTTCTGGGAAGTCACATTTTTCCCGAGCTCTGCCCCAATGCTTTGAACTTCTGCTACTGCAGCTTGATGCACTTCTTTAAGCAAATGGCTGTGGACTGATGACATTCCAATATAATGTTGTAAGTCATCAATTGCTAGGACATCAATTTTCTTCACGTATTCGGTTTGGATGCCTAGCTCTTCCTTTAGCTCAGCCAAGCGTTGTTCTGAATCCGGGAAGTCATCGAGGGATTGTGGGAAATTCAATTTGCACCTGTCATGCACTCCCTGAATTCTTTGATATAGACCGTTAATCCTATCCCTTGTCCCTTTCACACTGGCCATTAGCTTACTGCCACAGCTTCTGCAGAATTCCAAAAGGGCTATGTCTTCATTAAAACCTTCCACAGACTTAAATGGGAGATGTGCGGGGAAATCCCCCTTTCCTTCTCGCCATTTTATCTGGCTCATGATATTTTCCTTGACACGGGTATGATTAGCTTCGAGCCTATGGGCCTCCGCATTAATTTCTTTTAACCTGACCACCATGGCCTTGAGCTTGCAAACTTCATTAGTGATTAGCCCCTGAGTCCATCGTTCTGCTCTCAGCTTGCTCTAATTGCTCAGCTAATGCTCGCTTGTCTGCTTCTAGATGCAATGCTTTATGTTCCATTTCATTCTTCTCTGCTTCCACAATCATCATCTGGAGTGTTAGTTGGTCCTTTTCCTCCTCTAGCTGGCTATACTTGCTTGATAGCTCTTTATGCTCGGCATACAGGCAATTATACTTGTTCACCACAAGATCCATGTAGGCTTGCTCATTAGCCACAGTCTGTTCACCACAAAATTTTTTTACGGCCTCGATATAATCTTTGAAGATAGACGGCCAATAATATCCTACGCACAAAATCTTCTGGGTTGTAGCCATCCCAGAGAAGTGACCGCCACATGCCCTATCATGACAGTCATTCAAGACGCGTTCAGCTTCATCATGAGTCAGACAACGTCGAAGGATAGAATCGATGCCACGACAGTACAAAGTATCACTGATAATCATATAATACTTTGCATGGTGGCGTGTTCGACGACAGTCGTCATGAGACAATTCAGGGCTGAAATGTTGGGTTTGAAGATACAATGTGATATCTCCATACCACGGATTAGATGTACTAATAAGAAACAATGACTCATCTGGAAATGATTCATTGGGCTCAAATTCTACATCAATACGGGGAAGGTTGCAGATGAGCTCAGTGAACACCAAAGACTTTTTCGGATTGGCTTTTTCTAAAAGAAGATCGAATTCTTGCAGTATCACAATCCAGCATGAATACTTTCCCCCAAGCACCTAATGAGTTAGAATGTGGTACATGGGGTTCGAATCAGCGATGAAAGTGGTGGTGCGGAGCAAAATGTAATGATGAAACTTTTGCACGGCAATGACTGCCACGAGAGCGAGCTTCTCAACATGTGAATAGCGAGTTTCAGTGTCAATGAGACCTTTGCTGGCATAGTATATCACATGTTCTTGAGCATTCTGGTCTTCCTATACCAAAACCATGGCAATAGTGGTGTCGGAAGCTACGAGATATAAAATGTAATCTCGGTAGTAATTCAGCGGTTGGATCACAGGCGCATGCATGATGGCATGTTTCAAACTTTTGAAAGATTGTAGATCTTGATCATCCCAAATGAACGGGACGTCCTTTTTCATCAATCTCATATAAACTTGTGTCTTTTGTGCGAAATTACAGATAAAATTCCTTAAATAAGTTGCACGTCCTTGCAGACTTTGAATTTTGCTAAAGTTGGTTTGAGGTGGAAGAGTGACAATAGCTTCTACCTTCAAGGGATTAATGCATATCCCATCTTTCGAGACGATGAACCCTAAGAGGCGTCCAGACTTGACACAAAAAATACACTTATGAGGATTCAAATGGATATTGTACTGTCTACATCGGAGGAAAATGACCGTCAGATGATCTAAGCGGAACTCACGCTGCTTCAAGTGGGCAAGAAGGTCATCCAAGTAAGGTTCCACAAAGTCCTTCACAGCGTGGAAAGCGTACGACATGGCCCGCTGGAATGTGGCACAACCATTTTTAAGACCAAACAAAATTTTACGATATGCAAACGTTCCCCAAGGGAAGATGAATGCAGTATTGTGTTGGTCGGTGGGTTGGATCTCAATTTGGTTGTATTTGGAAAAGCCATCCATGAATGAAAAAATGACACTTCCAACACAATTGTCGATAATATGGTCAATAAAGGGATTCGGGTAGTTGTCCTTGGGACAAGCTTTTTTCAGATCCTGATAGTCGACACAGACGCAAATGGTACCCTATTTTTTAGTAACAAGGACGACATTTGAGATCCATTCTGTCAGTGGGACATAATAGATGATGTCGGCCTTCAAGAGTTTCTCAATCTTTGCCTTGATTGCTGCAGTCTTCCGAGGGTGTACCGGTTGCAGCTTTTGGCGGATAGGTTTGATGTCGGGATAGGTTTTAATATCATGTAAAACAATGGAGGGATATATCCCAGGCATCTCCTCGTAGTTCCAAGCAAAAATGTCTCGAAATCGCTTGAATAAGGCCGTACAAGCAATGACTTATTCAGGGGAACACATCTGGCCTAAATGAATGTGTTCCACTACACTAGGGGTAACTGAAATGTCTATCGAGGTGGTGGGTTTGATGTTAGCGAGGTTTCCTTCAGAGTCCATTTGACATGTAAGTATCGTGGAATGAGACCCAGAATAGATATCCGGTGTCACGATGTTGTGATTGTTGTTCTCTATAGTATCTAGCATAGGAAAAGAAGACGAATGATGATGGAGGTCTTCCCACAGAAGATCATTTGCGCTCATGATTTCCATAATGGACTCGTCATAATGAAAAGTCCATAGCAGAGGATTGGATGATTTCCGTTGTAGAGAATAGGAAATGGAGGCCACAGCTAAGTGGTCCTCAGGTGCTGATTGGATAGCCTCATACATGAGTTCAGCAGGTGATAGTGGCATAGTGTCTCCAATCAGGTGTGTGGTGGCTTCATCAGGTACAAGCCATGAATCAGTGGAGTTGGGGATAAATGTAGTTTGCGAGGAGATCATGTTCACCATGGCAACATGATTTGGGGGATCCGAAGTAGGAAAGACACCCATAAGGGATGAATCCTTAAGGAGGCCAACCCCCACACTCTCATACTTCTGCGAAGATTGTCCAATGAAAGGAACGTTATCGCCTAGGTGAGAAGTGGTTTCAGGTGTGCAGAAATCTAGTTGGTCGATTGTGACAATTCGAACTTAATGGGGGAATCATACTATGTGGAAGACAGATGATGCGACTGCAGTCATGGCATAAAACCAATTATGACCAAGCATAATGTTGTAATCCAACGGGGTGGCGACCACTTCCACGTTAAGTGTTGTGTTCTTGCCCCCCAGCTTGACTGGTAAAGCTTGTAACAGCCCATGAGGTTGAAATCCACATCCGTTGAAGGCTCTCAAGGTGGTAGGAGAATGGTTCAACTCGGGAGAACCAATGGCTCTCCAACAGGCAATCGACATGATTGACATAGAGGCTCCTTCGTCCAAAACGGTACGATGGATTATCTTCCCAGCAATGTTTGAGGCAACTTGAAATTCCAGCTGATGGGAGAGCCTCGGTTTAAAATACTCCAGCCATAACATAATGGTGTTCGATGAATCCAGGTCAACTGCACCGATGGCAGCGAGGAGAGTCTTGCGCTGATTCAGACAGTTTTGCAAGACCTCAAGCGTCAACATAGCACAAGGAGCTTGTGCTAGGTCCTCTACAATGTTTTAGTTTTGAGCAGCCCGACCATTTGGATTAAAAACTAATTTCCTAATCATGCCCTTGGGTGGATGCAACACTGACTCGAGAGAGGGCTTCTCTATGGTGAGAGGCGTAGCTAGTATGGTGACATCGAGCATCGAAGTAGAAGCTTTCTCAGTATTACCTCCAATAGGTTCCTTAGCTGGAACAGATTCATATGAACGAGAACGGGTGTTCAAGTTGATAGTCTCGTTACACACCATGAGAACATGTGCAGTGGTGGATACTTCTCCTTTGGAAGAAGAAGTGTGCGTGATCGTCTGCTGATTTTGAGCAGGGAAGGGATCGTTGAGAACTGCAGGTGTGGGTTTACCCTTAAGAAACTTTTGAACTTTGTCTCTATGGGGTCACTCTCTAGAAAAGTGATCATCACCACACAGTAGGAAAGAATACTTCAACTTCCTTTTTTGTTTGGTACCATCAGGGGTGCTCTTTTGTTCCTGCTGGGTGGAAGATTTCTTAGGTTTCCCCTTATTCTTCTTCTTACCACAATACTTTTGAGGTGAAATTGATGAAACAGAATTCACTTCCTCGGTGACAGACGGAGTGGATGATTTGGTGGTTCCGTGACTAGCCTGTGTTGGTGATGGGGAAGAACCCGAGGGGTTCGATGAACCAACAGTTTGAGAAGAAGGCTAGGTGGTAAGGGATCCAATGATTCCATCAGTTTGGGGTCCCTTGGGTAATTTCGTGGGGTCGTAAGTGTTGTGGGGTGCGTCGAGAAGGATATCAAACAATGTGCCAGACTGAGCATAGACTAAGTCTAGCAAGTGGGCACGTACGATGGCTTGTTCCTCAGTGACTACACCACCCATGGAAACATCTCTTGCTATGGTCAGGATGAGAGACTTCATAAACCAGTCTGGTAGGAGTTGATCTGGAATAGGAGCCTTAATGAGACGTCGTCTCCTCCGCCACTCATGTATATGATCTGATACATGAGTAGTGGTATTCTGATGGAGCGAGGTTAAAAGCTCTATACCAGTTTCATACTGTATAGGCAGTTAGAAATGAGTCAAAAAGTTCATAGCAAGAGAACCAAAATTAGGAAAAGAATGGGGTGGTAGTTCAATATACCACTTGGAAGCCAAACTAGTGAGAGTCCGTTGGAATAACCGAAGACGGATTGAGTCGTCCATCATGGAGTTGGATGAACACCATAAGTGGTATGTCATCATGTGGTTTTTAGGATCCTCACCCGGCCTACCATCAAATTTTGGTATATCTGACTGAAGTTTCACCAGAATGGGTGGCCAATTAATTCCATGGTAAATGGGGTCATTAGTTAAATGAGACAGGTCAGGTAGATCCAAAGTAGCTAGAAAGGGTAGCTGCGGATTAGGTTGTGAGTATTGATAGTACGGATACGGCGTGTAAGGACCTATGGGACCTTGAATCAACTGACCATAGGGTGTTCCAGGAGGAATCTGGCCGTAGGGGTACTAGCCGCCCGAACCAAAAGGAGGTCCTTCGCCATAGGGAGGTGGTCCATAACCATAATAAGGTGGCCCATTACCATAAGGTAGGGTCCCGCCTCCGTTTCCAGGAGGGGGTGGGACGCCTCCAAATGGTGGGGTTCCGCCACCACTTCCAGGGTAGGATGGGCCGCCACTGCCTCCACCGGGAGGAGGTGGTGGTCCACTACCACCATCGGAATAGGACGGGCCTCCGCCACCTCCGCCGGGAGGGGGTGGTGGGCTACTGCTACCGCTGAAAGGGTAAGAGCCTCCTCTTCCACCTCCACCATAGTAGGGTGGGGGTCTACCACCACCACCACCAGGATTAGAAGGTCCTCCACCACCACCACCACCACCGAGATGAGATGGTCCTCCCCCACCTCCACCGAGAAGAGGGGGTGGTCCTCCACTACCTCCACCAAGGTGAGGTGGGCCATGATGAACAAAGTGGGCTGGTCTTCCTCCAGAAGGTAGAGTTTCTCCTCCTCCAGATTTATTTGGAGGCACGCCACCTCCAATGGGAGGTGGGGGTGGACCAAACGGGGGTGGAGGTACTTGAGGGACTGTTAGTGGGGGTCCATGTTGTAAAACATTTTGTTGGCCCCATAGAGTGTAAGGATTACCGGGGTAAGGTACCTCATAGAGTACGTTTTCGGGATTGATTTGACCTGGCATAGGGTTACGATGACCTGGATACAATTGACTCGATGGAGGTTGAATTACATTGGACGGTCCCCCAACCTGGCATAGTCCCGAAGTGGAAGGTCCAGGAGGTAAAGAATTTCCAAGGGAAGGCCTCATGGGAACTCTTGCTACAGGATTATCGTTAAGAGACGGGGGTTTCCCCCCAGCAACAATTTGCTGACTACTATGCAAAGGTTGACCCAACACTGGTTGTTGATTATTCACTGTAGGATTACCACTACCCGTAAAGAAGGTAGGGAGTAAAGAGTATCCTCCCCTCAAAGTTTGGGGTGGGGGAGGAGCAGGTGACATAACTGTGGTAGTTACGGGTGTGTTGGCCTATTGTCCTTCAATGGATTGGGTATTGGGAGGTACCGAACTAGTCTCCTATCTAGGAGATACATGTGCAGGGATGGATGGTTGACTAGTTTCAGTAGTGGTCACGTGTTGCGTGGATGATTCTGGTGACTCGAAAGATAAAGAGCAACATGGGATTGGTCGGTAAGGGGGTAACGATGGGTCTTCAACCCTTCTTGGAGACTTGAATTCTGACACCTCTTAGCCATAGACCAAAAGTGAGCCAATTGGCTATGGTAGTAGGCCAAGGGATCATCCGGAGTAGTTTCACTGGGTGGGGGTGCAATGGAAAAATGGGCTACTGGGTGACCGGTAGAAGATGTCCAATAAGCTGTTGTAGGGTCGTCCTGGGGTTGATTTATCCATTCCAATGATCGAGGCTCTCCCAGTGCAATGGGAGGTGAGTCTTGTGAACTGGGGATTTGTGCTTCTTCACACTGCGGGGGATGAGAGGGAGGTGAATCTAGAGGAGTATGTGGAAAAAAATTTCCTCCAATATTCAAGGTGGGGTTTTCCACTTCATGTGACCTGACCCTAGCTTGTGGATCCATCCTTACCCTCAAAATTACCTCCTGGTTAAGGGGACATTCGGGTGGCAAATTCTGAATCCTACGAGACCTTCTCCAAGGAAATTCAGCTAGAGTGACTGAAACAAACAAATTCTCCTAAGGGAAAACTAAAAGAAAAGACGACCAGACAAAACCCTACACAAACTAAGGCCATAGGAAAACTTATGTTATAAGAGTGGATTCAAGGTTTGGAACCTCACAGGATTGTCAAGGCTTCGCAACTTGTGATATACTACAGGGTCCAACAATATGACGCGATAAGGAGGATTGGGACCATACCCTTGCCTGCATACCCAATTACTTAGACGGTACGTGCATAGTAGCTCCCCGAGTGCTGTTCTCGGTGTATTGCTCCGCCAAGATGGCCAAAAGGTTAACTCAGCTGGTTTCAATAATCCTAAGGGTGTCTCCCGATATACGAAAGGTACGTGGGAGCTCAAATCCGTAGTGGTGCTGTCTAATGCACAACCTTTCGGCAAGAGACCTCCTGATATACTACCGAGTACGTGATACACCCTTCTATATATGCGAAGTACTCAAGGTGACTTGGTGGGTACGTGAAGGAGCTCAATATACCAACAAGTACGTGGAAGACTACAATACCCCTAGGATACAGTGCTGGAAAATAACAACAGCTACCACACTTAATGACGTCGGAACACGTCTCTAACTTACACACAAGTTTCTAAAGATTTTACCCTAGTTCTACCGTTAATTTTATCTGGACGGTTAGGTGAATGCATGAGGTGAGTACATAATCGTAAACATAATGCAGGCCCTAACTACATGCAAAAGTACACTTTTCTTTCAATGAACTCTATGTATGGGAAGGATAAATTTTCTTTCCAACAATTTAACCAAAGCAATGCAATGCAAGACAATCCCAAATCTACCAAAAAACGACTATGAAGTATTCTTTTTACTTTTCAACGAAACAAAAAAAAAATCACAACACTACTAAGCCAAATCAAAGCATGTTTTTCTTTTTCTTTTGTCTTTTCAAAACGAAGATGATGCTAGGTAATGAAAAGAGAGAATTTCTAAGTAAGGTATGCAAACTTTTCACTTTCACTATGATGGCCTAAAAGCATAAAAATCAAAAGATACAATGCAATTTCCAAAGTATGGAATTACTTTTGCAAAACTTGATCAATATTACAATTTTTTCAAGAAGATGAGCAACTCATAATTAACGAAAAAACACAAATAATGGAATCTTCTTTCAACTTTTCCAAAATATTTTTGAATGAGACTTTCCAATGCTTATGCAATTCTTCAAGTGAACTTGAAAAATGACGGAAATCAAGTATTTTTGATCTTTCAATTAGTGCATCAAAATGACAATTTGACAACAACTATGCTTTTAAACATGAACACTGGACTGAAAACATGACTTGCAGCACTATAATAAATCAGAAAATCTCAAGAGAAAGAGAGCACTCAATAGACTAAAAATACACACAAACACTCAAAATCAATCATCAACAAGCAAGACTAAAAGCAAGCAAAACTCACAAAATGAATGCAAGTGAGGTATGGAAACTGATCCAACACAATGATCAGATCTTAGAAGGAGAGGAGGGAATGCAAGGGTGAGTGGATGTAGGTGGGGGAGACAAGAGTGTCCGCCACTACCAAATCTAGACTTGTCCAAGATGGAACCCAAAACAACTCCAACAAAACCAAACAACTCAATCACACAAAGCAAAAAGAGATCTCTGACTGGATCATACAGTACAGAGGGAGTCTACACACAAACCAAACTCAATACAAAATTGGAGAGGGCATGCATGTATGGAAAAAATGGCAGATCAGTGCACTCTGTGCTTGTACACAGTGCGACGTCGCGGTTCACCAATGCGGGGAGTGCGACGGCGTCCCAGTAGACCAATGGAAGGGCTGCGACGACTGACTAACAGGTAAAGAACAGAGATTAAAAACACATAGTGTCGCTCTGGGTACACTGACCAGGTGCAACAGGCGAGATCTGAGTTCAAAAATGAACCAAGTCTCCAGATAATGGGCATAAAAAGGGTCTGCAAATGAGAAGTACAAACTCAAAGGAAGCTAATCAGACTCTTCAAAGTGAATATCTGATGGTGGAATCCACTTCAAGAAGGAAATGACAAATGATATGGGTTGGCAAGAAATCAACTGAAAAACAACATTCA
Organism: Larix kaempferi; assembly: GCA_027924585.1. Lineage (NCBI taxonomy): Eukaryota > Viridiplantae > Streptophyta > Pinopsida > Pinales > Pinaceae > Larix > Larix kaempferi. Next base: position 4,259,578 of record BSBM01000619.1, read on the forward strand.
AATTGACAACTATAAAGCAATGTTCTCCCCAGTATGGTCGCCAGATTTGTTTGACGAACAATCTACCGAGAGTGAACTCAAGGCCTGATCTCCCTAGCTTAACGTAAGTCTAGAACAAATAGGACATAACACAAAATAATTTCCTAGATCAAATAGAAGTGAAAATGGAAGAGTAGACTGTTTACGTTGGATTTGCAGATCCCTTTCTCCTTCTTTGATCCAATGCTCCAGTGCTGCTAGATCTTAAACAGATATACCCTATTGAACATATAACAGATCAAGAATAGTGAAAGCATATATTTCATATGATAGATCTAAGTTAACAGTTAAGGAGGAAAACTCTAAACATCATCAACGCGACAACATTTATGGAAAGCAATTGTATTAACTGTATTGAAAAGTGGAGAGTACAATAGAAAAGAATATTACAACCATTTCCTTAACGTTGCAAACTCCTTTCGACAAGCCATGCCAAAGATCCTAGAGAGAAGTGGATGTCTCCCAAGCTAGAGTGCTAAATCTATTAAGCCTAGTTTCACCAGCATAAGAGTACCATAGACTTCCTCCCTTTAGAGAGGGGTAGAGCTTCACTTATATAGTGCTAAGTGGATAGGATATGGATAGGGTAGGTTGAGATATGGTAGGAGAGAGATAGGGGATCCTTCCTAGAGGTTAGGAACCAAAGGCTAGCTCCCCAAATATGTCAGGGATAGGGATCCAAGTCAGCAACCTTCGAGAATGAACTCAAAGAATCTACTTTGTCCCATTAACTGACTTCATCGCACCCTGTAATGGAGCAAGGTGCAACATCACAGGTTGCATGAGTGCAGCCTGCGATGACCTCTCAAAACCTAGCATAAAAATAGTAGTGTCCTTCCCAGGTAAATGACTTAGCCGATGGAACTTCAAGGGTGTATACACTAAATCACATGATGGTAGGATTTTAGGTGTAACATCAATCACTGCTTACATACTATGTGTCCTAATAAAATACCATAGGGAACACAGAAGATGCACTTCTTCAGGTTCAGGGAAATCTGATATTGTCTACACTTCACTAACATCATTCTTAAGTTTGCATGATGGTTCTTCAATAGACCGAATATTGTCCAATCATCAAAAAATATTTCTAATAATTTATGAATACAATCCTTAAATGCATCTACAACAACTCTTGAAAAGATAGAAGGTTCATTCTTCAATCCAAAAGGCATAACAGTGTACTGATATGAGCCCCATTCAGTAGAAAATGTGGTCTTTTGTATGTCTTTTGTAGCAATTATGATCTGATGGTATCCAAAAAATCCATCAGTGAAAGAGTATGCCTCCTGTCCACCTACGTTATCTAGCACTTCCTCTATGAATGGAGTAGGAAATGGGTCATGTAGAGATGCATTATTCAATTTCCCAGGGTCCACACAAATTCTGATTTCACCTTTAGCTTTTTTGTCTTGAATTACCATAGAACTTATCAATTCTGATTCTTCTACTAGTTCATTAATTCATGTGTCAAGCATCTTATCAATTTCTTCCTTCACCCTTTCTTTATATCTGGGATTCAATCTGTAAGGTCTTTGATAGGCTTCACATCAGGCTTGAGAGGTATTTTCATAACTCCCATGTCACCTAAACTACCTTTCATTTTAGAAAAAATGGTAGGAAATAAATCTTGATATTCGTGCAGTAGGTCTGCAATCTGTCCTACTGTTTCTTCATCCCAATAATCTCCAATAGAAGAAAATTTTGGTCCATTCCCAGTACCAATATTGATCTTTCTAGTCTTCGTAGGATTACTTCGGTCTCGAATTTCTAAATCAAGTCCTTCAACATTGTGTTTTCCTTCAGACTCAGGTATATTCACATCGCGAGGATATTCATCTTCATCTTCATCTAGCGCAAATTTATAACATGCAAGGGCATGCTTTAACTGTATTTCCCAATATGTTTGTTTATATATAGGAAACTGTACATCATTAAATATCTTCTTTTTAATGATCTGTAAAGCCTCATTGACACCCGGACAATCATCCTCAAAAATGAAAATGGATTGAAAGTCATTTATCATTATATGCTAATATTTTGTACTGATGCAAAGTTCTGCTTCTGTATACCAGTTCTTTGGTATTTGATCCAATGTGTCCACAAACATATGAACCCATTCTATCTTAGGTGTATGTATCCAGGATTTCAAGAAAAACTCTATATGATCTCTAGGATCAATTTGTCCATTGTATTTTGCTTGTAGTATCTCAGTTTGATCTGCAAATCTGATTTCCATCATGTTCTTACATTCTTCCCATCTGTTCAGGTTCTCTTTATGCGCAGCCCACCATCTAGCAGGTGTAGCTCGCAATGCTATATCCAAAGCTGCTAACTTATGTTCATCTGAAACTGATCCTAGATATTCTTGGAGAAATGCGTGGATATTACCCAAACCATCAGAGTAGGAATTGGACTCAGCTCTGTTCCAATCAAATGTAGTGACTTTGTTATCTTCACACATCGTCTTACCGATACTTCATGCATTCGGATCTGCCAGTTCTTCATTCCCACATCTGATTCTGATATGCAAGAACTGTCGCATATCCATCTCAATGTTCCATCATCTGTAGGATTAGTGTAATCTGCTCTATTCACTTTCATATTGTAGATATTATTAAGTTATTGAGCTCTACATTCTTCTCGGACTGGTTCAACATATCTAGGTCCTTGTGAAGGATCCAAGGGTGCAATGAACCAGATATCCAGTCCTTCAAATATCATTTTTTTCTTTAAATTGATAATTGTGAGGTTATGAATTGCCCAGTCAATCCCCAATAATTCAAGATAAGGATTGATGTAATCTATGATCTCAATAACCTCGAAGTCTGCTTTACTTCACACTCCATCAATGTCAACAATAACACTTGATAATATCCCGAACGTTATAACCTTTTGTTGATTATCTAATCTCAACTGTATAGGAGACCAAGATAACTTTGGCTTCCCATTTGTTCCCATGTTTTTTTTGTTAGGACATTCACCTCTAAGCCTAGGTCGAGAATGACCTGGTTCATTTCAAAATATCTGATCTGCGCGTTTAGCCTCATTTCTCTTCTTGTCCTTCTATGGTTCTTGATATTATCAACTACTCTATGTCCATCATTCATTGTATTACGTTGTTCGCAATAGCCCAATAGGTTATGTAATTCTCCTAAGGAGTTTCCATGCCTTAGCAACTTTATGCAACTCTGTAGGAACTGCGTAATAGGACTTATATGTTTTGGCGAAGTTCATGATCCATCATATGAGGTCGGCATGTCTAGTACTGATGTCTGATCACTTCGTAGTTGGGTCCTTGTGGTCAAAGGTTCCAAGTCTTGAAATCCTTTTCTTGCTTCCATGAATACCTTTTTCTCTTGGGCAGGATTAAATGTAGGCATTTTTCCAGTTTCTTTTCTTACCCAAGGTCCATCAGTAGGCTTTGGTCTATTTAAGTGATCTTCAGAAGTCGAAGCTTCGTTTGTCTTGTCATTTCCTGTCACGGCTCCACTTCGCATTACAACATGAATGTTGCGATATTCGTTTCTTTTCTCAGCTATGATCATTTGTATATTCTGGTTCTGTCCTTCTAGTCTTGTATCTTGCATTTTTCCTTGCAAAATGGGACATGCTTCAATGACATGGTCAAATGACTTACAGTACTTACAAGTAGTGCAGGGGTTCTGATAGTCTCTTGCTAAATGTCTTGGTTGAGCACAATTATAGCATACAATCTGAACTCTTCCTCTTCCTTGGCCAATTTTACGTCATCTTCCTCTGAATCAACCACGTCCTCTATTAGTTCCTTGATCATACTGCGCATTTTCATTATTATGTTGTGTTTCTCCTTGTACTTTGTAGACATCATGCTTTCTTTATATCATGAGATCATATGCTCTGCAATTGGTATCATCATGGGAAACTGACTTACATAATGTGCAGTATAGGTTCTCTGGTGTCTGTGCACACTTATAATGTAGGTAACAATATTCTGGGTGATGCCCTCTACATCAAAAAATCTCACACCATGGTCCTTGATGTTGATTCAATTGGTTCGGTGCTCCACTAGTGATGTAATATCTGAATACAAGGGTGTGTTCCTTGGAGTGTCCCTCTCCTTTACATTTTGTACACCAAACCTCTTCTCTTATCTCTTTTAATTTCTTCATATCTCATAGCTATAATGTTAAATTTTCTAGCTGTGTCTGTATATGTACCATACATGTGCTAGTTTCTCCTATGGGCGAAGCTTCTAGCTTCATCGCAATCTCTAATGCTTCTGTTTGCGATGTTAACTTTTTTGCATCAGTGGTAATCTAATGTGGGTCAAAAACACAACTATGAACCATTCTTGATGTTGTTGTAGTGCTATTTCAAATCTAACTTGATCTAAAAACGCTTTGAACTTTTGATCAAACTCCCACACAATCTCATTAGGTTTCTATTTGATTTCTTTTAGCTCTGTGATGCACTGAGATTCTGACTTAGGTTTCTTAAATTATCTAATAAGTGTAGTTTTGATATCGACTAGCGATCTATTATATCCAACAGAATACTTCATGAACCATGTTAAATCTCTATCTCTAAATGTGGTAACTAGCTGAGCTTGTTTTATAGCATCATCTTGTACTTGCTTAACGTTCCATACAGCTTCACAGAGAAACCAATGTTGCTCTGGACCTTCTAGACTAGTTCCTTTAAAAATAGGTAACTTAATGTCATCTTCCATTCTTCTTCTAGGAGGTGTGGTGTTCTGAAACGTGGAAGGTATACCACTACTAGACTGATTCTGAGTACTTGTTCCTGCAATATTACTACTAGTAGTCTTCTGTGAACTAGTAATATTTATTTCGTTAACTATATGTTTTTGCAAAGTAATAGGCTGATAACCAATGCATCTACGTTCTGTTTTACTATCATATTAATCAACTTGATATGGGTTTCTATCACTTCCTAACTCAATTTCTAGGAATGTGCGAGGTTCAGCTTCACAAGACCTCTTTCTAGTGCTAACTTTATATCTTTTTCCACTACGCAAAATGCCAATATCTTCATCTGTGCCACTATCTGTGTTACTGAACATTACAGACTCAAACCCTATGAATTTGATTGCATTCTTAAGACTCATTTTTCAGCTAGTAGCATTTTAATGTATAAACTGAGGTTTTTTAGGTACTTACCTCTAAATCCTTGGAAGAAATATCCTTCTATTGTGATGTAAGACTTCAACTTGTCCACAAAAAATTCTGTAGCATAGCCTCCAGTAAGCTATCCAACCAAAAGTCTATTGCTCTTGAAATGTGAATCAACACTGGAGTCCGCGTTGTATGTTCTCCACCCTAGAAACAGTTTTTGCATTCTGCTATCCTCGATATCCACTCATGTAACTCAGCAGCAAAAGATGTGAAGAAAATTTGATGCAGGTCAGTGAGTATATACCTTTGCAACCATTGTTCTGTGGTGAGATGCAAATGTTTGTTTTCTTTCTACACAAACTCAAGTGTTGTATGGCTTACCCAGTTCTGTATTTATGTCTTCTTCAGATACCATATAAATATGATACATTAAGCTCGCATAACAAGTCTCAAGGAAACCAAACCATTCGATGATTCACTTCTTCTTCATGTCCACATAACACATTCACCAGTTCTAGCATGGAAACAGAGCCATTTGTTGGTTATTCTCTTCTTATTATCGAGATGAACTGGGTTCGACGTAGTTCCTTATTGGTAGACCTAAAAAAATCCCCTTCATTGGCCCTTTCAACATCAACCTACGAACAGGATGAAGTCTCACCCAAAGCAAAGATGGGTGGTTACAGAATCAGGTTTCTGCAACCCAGTGATGCGCGCCTATGTTATGCGAGCTTGTTATGCGCAGCTTACAGAATATCTACCTAACAGATTATTACCAATATGTAATTGTGCACTTCACAGATATCAACAACCTACAGACTTTATTGAATTGTTGCTACCTTTACTCCTATGACTATGCATTTATCATACCTAACAGAATTTCGCAATGTTCATACATGTGTGTCCCACTACTTAATATATCATCCTCATTCACATCCATATGAAAATACATATATAAGCATAAACATACTTGAACAAAAATGATAATATAGATTCAACCGCAAAACAAAAATATTTACGTTGTTCACCCCACAGATGGGAGATACGTCCACGGGAACTGTTCTTATATTACTTGGAAAGGGTAATAGTTCCAGTCTGTGCACTCAGCTGCAGACTCTTTGTTGGAATATTCTCACCATCATTTATGTATTTTCATGCATTCCGCATGCATCCAGTCATCAGTATGGTAGTCTCCCCAGCACCTAGATCTTTTTTTCTTCCCCTTGGAGCCTTTTTGTATCCCTCAGTATCCCTCCTACCTACCTAGTGCACCTTTTTTCCTCACCTAGATGACAAATGCGCCCTACTACACACTCTTGGATTCCAACAGTAAGTTCTTGCATTGATTGCTCAGTTTAACTTCCTGTAGCTTCCAGTTGTCTATATCGAAGTGCCACTTGACTAGTGACAGTCTCTCATGCGGCCACCTTGGAGTCACCTTCCCTATATTAGTGCCACATGCATCAGTTCAACTCAGTTAGACTCATTTGACTGATATTTGACTATTTGTGACTACTACCACTGTTTGGGTGATGTCTTCAATGTTGTCCAAGACACACAATGAGGAGAATTCAAATGGCCTTAGGTGCATTCGAATTCATTTGATTGTATTGATTTTGTATTCAGTTTTACATTGCCAGCTTACAACTGATGTATGATTATACTGCAGATTTTACCATTTCTGAGTTTATGAGTGAATATTGATTCAATTCTTCTTCTTCTTCTCTGCAATTCTTGAGTAAAATTAGATAGGTTTTCTCTAGCTATGAGTCTATCCAGTAGAATTTCACATGGTATCAGAGATAGATTAAGCTATTCAAATTGCAGTAGTATCAGCAGTTGCATCAATTCATTGAGCAACTGTCTTTCATTGAGCACCAGAATCCACTGGATTTCCACAGCAATTCCTGGGGCAATTTGTTAGCTTTCAATATTTTAATTCAATATGATCTAGGATCTTAACTGAGAGAAAAACATGTACAGCATATCAAACATAAGAGACAAGAGACACAAAGCATTTCACCGAGGAAAACCAAGAAGGTGAAAAAACCCGCAACTTCCTGAGAGATAGAACGAGCACCAATACAAAGATCACAAAGATCAAACCCCAAAACAAGAGATAGTCTCCTAACAACTTCTCTTCCTCCACTTGTGCGCACTCCTCCTCTCTCTCACTAATGCGAAGTGAGTGAGTGTGTGAATGGATAAATAGAGAGCTGCTCCTCTATATTTATACTTTACCTTTACTTGCCTTTTACTCTAACTGGGCCGACCTCCCTTAGGAGAGTCTAATAACCCACTACCACTCGTCACTGGGTCGACCCCACTAGGGTGGTCTGATAACCCTTTAACTCATATTGGGTCGACCCGTCTAAGGTGTTCTACTAACCCATCAAATATAAGTTACGACACTTACAATATAACTTGCGACAATTGCAAATACAAATTATGACACTTCCAATCGGAGGAATAAAACATCTCCGTTGGGGATCCAATAAAGTACAAATGTAATGCATACAGTATACAAGTGAATATCTTCCAAAGTTACAAACACATCAACACTCCCTCTTAACTAGGAAGGTATTCTCTTGACACAGGTCATCAAAACATATAGGAACAAGTCTTCAATACTAGAGTTGGATCATCATCATTGGATCACTGGAGCATCATTGTCACTGTTGTTGTACTCAACATATTGATGAATGGTGCCATCTCTCAATTCTACTTGTCATAGGAAATTCTACAGAGCCAAACCCTTTTCATCCTAGCTGTAGGCCTAGCCTCCATGTAGCTCTTCATCATCTCTGCGAGCAGGCCACCCGGTGGAATCTCGGGGCTGATTATGTGCATCTTGAAAAACCTTGAAAGAGCATCCCAGGAATGATTACATGTGATGCACAACCTGCAAGATCTCCTAGGGAGCTATTATATGCAAGTAGGAAAAACCTTGAAAGAGCATCCCACGACTGATTACGTGCTAAGCACAACCTGCAAGATCTCCAGGGCATTATTATATGCCACAGACAAAACCTCGAAAGAGCATCCCAAGAATGATTACGTGCAAAGCACAACCTACAAGATCTCCCAGGCAGCTATTATATGTCCCTCCAATAAAAAATTCAAAAGAGCATCTTCTAGATCTCCCAAGGAGCTATTATATGCCATACGAAAAACCTCGAAAGAGTATCTACAAATCTCCCAGGACTGATTATATGCTATCAGGAAAAACCTCGAAAGAGCATCCCAGGACTGATTACAAGCTTACTTCTCAGCCTATAGGATCTCCCAGGACTGATTACATGCCTCTGCACAAGTAAAACCTCCAAATAGCATCCCAGGACTAATTACGAGCTTCCTGCTCAACCTATAGGATCTCCCAGGGCGCTATTATATGCTCATGGTACCGCACAACCTGCAAACTATCCACGGCCACGGAGTATCATCCTGATACTCATGATCACAATGATCATCCTCGCACAGAGCATCATGTTGATGCTCATGATCATACTGATCATCATCATATAGAACATGATCCAGATGTTCATAACGGAGCATCGTCCTGATGCTCATCACACAACACTTACATCCGCAGCCATGGGAAGAATCCTCCTACCACCATGCTTGGAATGGCTCCAACATTTGTGTCACGTCACTTCCTCCTAGAAGATCTTCAATCTGAAAAACACCAAGCCTCTCTCTGAAGTACTCAAACTTCACCCTAGCTAATGGCTTGGTTAACGCATCTGCTATCTGCTCGTCCGTCGCAACATACAGGAGCTTCACTGCTCCTCTATGCACCATATCCCTGATATAGTGATACTTGATCTCGATGTGCTTCGACTTTTCATGGAACACTGGGTTCTCAGACAACTTCACACAACTCTGGTTGTCATAGGATATACAAGTAGCATCCAACTAGAGATCAAACAAATCAGACAGTAGCTTCCTTAGCCATACTGCCTCACAACTAGCCGAACAAGCTGCGACATACTCTTCTTCGACTGTACTGAGTGCTGCGCAGGATTACTTCATGCTAAACCAAGAGATCACACTTGATCCCATACTGAAGCTGCACCCCGAAGTGCTCTTCCTATCTGCAACAATTCCTGCCCAATATGAATCAACATAACCCTCCAGGTTAACTTTTTGATTCGCATCATACTTGAGCCCATAATCAACCCTTACCCTTCATGTACCTCAGAATATGCTTTACAACAATCAAGTGGACATGTCTAGGATCTGTTAGTAACTGGCTCAAGTTGTTCACAACAAAGCAAATATATGGTCTCATTTTCGTCAGGTACATCAAGGACCCAATCATCTGACGATACATCGTCGCATCAACTGACTCTGATGAAGCATCAATCAATAGCTTCAGGTTCGATGCCATAGGTGTGGCCATGGCCTTGCAGTCCATCATCCTGAACCACTTCAAGATCTCTACTGCATACTTCCCTTGTCCAAGGAAGATTCCATCTGCACTCTGCCACACCTCCATGCCTAGAAATTAATACATCATACCCAAGTCTTGGGTACTTGTTTCAAACCATACAAGGCTTTCTTCAATAAACACACATATGACTCCCTGTCATGTGTCACAAAACCGAGTGGATGCTCCACATACACTTCCTCTTCAACTACACCATTCAAGAAAGTTGTCTTGACATCCATCTAGTGTATCTTCCACTCCACTACTACAGCCAAGCAAGTATTGTTCTGATGGAATTATATCTGGTTATAGGTGCAAAAGTTTCTTCATAATTGTTAACACCCAAAAAGTGTTCACTACCTCATCTACCACATTACATGGCTCATTTGTCCATTTTCCTACCATATTTCCCTTAAAAACCCTAAAAATCCCACTAAAAAGCCTCCAAAAGGCCCAAAATGCCTCCAAAAGGCCACAAAACCATCAAAATAGCCTCAAAAAGGCTAAAAAACCCCCTTTTCCTCCAAAAATAGCAAAATCCCTCTAAAAAGGGAATAAAAAATATAAAATAATGAGGAAAAGGAGGAAAAAACCCTATACAGCTGCCCTAAACCATATGGTTCCGAAAACCATGGGCCAGCACTCCACCACCAAAAAACTATAAATAGGTGATGGAGATCCCTCATTTCACATCCACAATCAAGTATACCCTTACTCTGCCAAAATCTCTCTTGAAACCCTAGCTCACCATTGAGCCACTTTCACCTTGAGAGCCCCTTTTGGCCCATTTCCACCATTGGAGAAAGAGAAGGAGCACATTGGAGCTTGGAGCAACCCTCTTGGACATTGCAAGAGCTTCATCAACCTCCACATTGGAGGTAATATCAATACAAAAAACCATTATTTACCTTTTGTTCTTTATGTTTCATGCATGTGTTTAGATTAGTTTACATTTCTATTTTAGTTTAATAATTTACATTTACTGAACTGCTACTAAGGAGTCCATTCTCCTTAGTAGGTTCTCATTTGCACAAGCTAGGGGTAAAACCCTAGCTACAGTTTTGGCGACTCCCCTAAGTTTGAATTTTTGGTGACAATTTTTAAATCTTTTTCTATTTGGCTGTCCCTTTCGGCCGTCGTATACCGCGCTTTTTACCCAACAGTCGCGTCCTGACCGCGTCTTTCAGGCACTTACCTGCGACCTAACCGCGGCTCTCAGACTGTTTCCGGCGACCTGCCGGCCGCTTTCAGTCTATTACCTACGATTCGACCGTGGCTATTAGCTTGTTTGATCCAGTCTAACTGCGGCTATTTCCCTGTTTTCGGCGTCCCGCCTGCGACTTTCGGCCAGTTTCCCGCAACCCGCCGGCGCCTTTCGGCGTCTCTCCTGCGTCCTGACTGCGTCTTTCAGCCCTTTTACTGCGTCCCGACTGCGTTTGTCTGCCAAAAACCTGCGTCCTGTCCGCTCCTGTTTCCCTCAAACCCGCGGTCCGACTGCTCAGTTTCGCCACAAAACCGCGGTCTGATTTCTGCATTTTTTACAGCTTTGAGCCCAGAACTTTGCTGCACTATTTTCTGCACCAGTACAGCCCTCTGTCCTACCTACAGCCACCCTTCCTTACAGCATTTTTCTGCAGTTTTTATTTTCTGTTTCATTTACAGAATCGTTTTTACATTTTCAGCACTTTACATTGGAAAAAGAAAATTGTGCACTTTAAAAGTTCATTTCTATACTGTTATTGCTAGATAGAAAGTTGCCCTCCCTAGTGGCACTTTCTACTTGGGTTCATCATCACCTCACGAGCACACACTCTGTCACATAATTCAAGTGAGCCTTAAAAAACTATCTAACTCAACCAACTTTCTAACCCCACTTGGGGAACACAAAAGAATCTTTATAGTTAGGTAGGATCGGGGGGATAGGCTTCCAATAACACCCCTCGGTTACTTACACTTGAGACATAGTTGTTGTCCAAATAGGGAACCAAAATACCCTAGTACTTTTTGGCACGGTCACGACCAGTTTATCAAAGGGCCTCTCCCTTAGGAGGGTTGAAGTCGGGAGACTGGTTCCGGAGGCCTGAGTGGAATACCGCAATCCATTCAGTAACCGAAGGGCTACCTTTCGCGGTTCTTGGGATATCCCTGTATAGGGGTATTGCGGTTAAAGGACTAAATGACAGATTCACCTTTCTGGACGTGTCATGAACGGGGTATCTTAGTTGCCATTCTTCTAGGATTGACTACCCGGTGTCCCTCCCGGTAGGGGGACACCTTAGCCACTTGGCTTTCCTATTCATATTGTCTGACTTGGATTTCATCACCTTGCAAAGAATATGTCTAGTTGAGTCAGAATACTTTTAGTTAGGTGTTTGCATGCTCCTTTACCTCCCTTTGGTCTAGTGAGTTCACCATTTTTTATTTTTTAGGAAACTTGCTGCTTGTTGGTATTCTGACCACTTTGTTGACACTCCACCTATTGTAGCACAGCTGTTACAGTGGGTGTTTTGAGTTGGTTGTTGGCCTGAGTGCCTTGTTTTTTGAGCTCTCCTTCTGCACACTCGGTTGCATTAGGGTTTTTGAGCTGTTTTTTACTCACCTCAACCCACAGAGTTTTGACAACATCTGTCACCATTGAGTCCCCGAGACATTCTCGGCGCCTCAGGGGCGAGCCCCCATAGCACGGTTCACTTGACACCACACGTCATCGCCACAAATCATCATCACTTGATACCACTTATCACAGATCTAGAGCCTTGTCACTTGACTTCACTCGTCAACGGCATAGGACTCCGTCACCAGATATTGATTCCCCTTACTTTACCTCCGATTCTGAAGAAGAGTCTGAGAACCCTATTTACACTGCCCCTACTAGCCCCATGGCTGGAGCGACTTCCACTCCTTTCGTTGTAGGGACCATTGGTGGCACATCCACCACTACACCAGTTACCACACCTGCTCTAGGAATGCCCTCGATGGGGGCCACATCCACCATCCCGGTCACCATTCCTATTCCCGTAGCTGGCATACATACCACCACTCCACCAGTGACTCACACTACCCATGGTGGTGTGGGCCCATCCTATACCACTTTAGTTCCCCCACTTGGGGGCAACATTCCCAACCCTGCCCCTCTACTTGGGGGCATGGGCCCCAACTTGGTCCAACCCACTCTTGTGTCAAATCCTTCTTCCAGTCTGCAATTCATGGCTAACCTCAACCTACCTGACCTAGCCAGACTGACCAATGACCCTATCTGACACGACCCAGCATGGCCTCACATGCCTACCAAGCTCCCATCTGACATTCCTAAATTCGAGGGTAAGGCAGGTGAGGACCCACAAAACCATATCATGTCCTTCCATCTATGGTGTTCCTCCAACTCCATAGTGGATGACTCTATTCACCTCCGTCTATTACAACGCACCTTCACTGGCTCTGCAGCCAAGTGGTATATCGAGCAACCACATGGGACCCATGCCACTTTTACTTCCCTTGCCTCGACCTTCCTGCAGTTCTTCCAGTTACCTGTCTGCTATGACGCGAGCGTCGAGATTCTCCTATCCTGCAGACAAAACACGGCTACCCACATCATGGACCACATTCATGAGTGGCGTAGACGTCGTAGCTTATGCAAGATCAAATTAGATGACCGTATCTTCCTAGATTGGTTCCTCAAGTCCCTTCTTCCTGTTATTGCTAAGGATGTAGCTTCCAAAAGATCTCAGTCTGAAGAAGAAGACATCCTTAAGGCACAGCAGTTTGACCTCATTTATGCCGAGTCAGGTTACCTCTATACCATTATACCTGATGCCCCTCGCGGCGAGTCCTCCCATCATGATGCACCGCGAGCATCACACGCTGCAGACGGCATCATTGGTCGTGTTTCCTCGCATCCCCACCCCTTTTCCATAGCACGTCCTACCTCGGGCCCTGACCTTTCGTGGGCTACCTCACAGTCTGGGGCTACCAACTCATATGCTCCTATGACACATCACCATCATTCCCATGGACCCAGCTGTCCACCTCAGTGCTTCAGGCATGCACCCCCTTCTTATAACCCCCCGATCGCACCTCAGCCCTATTACCACCAGCAGGCTGCACCAGCTCCTGCACCTTCTCAGGCCCAACCCACTTATTATTACCACCAGTAGGCTGCACCAGATCCTGTGCCTTCCCAAGACCAACCAGCTTATTACCCGCCACAGGCAGCCCCTGCGGCAAAACCACAACCTGCTCCGCAGACTTATCAGCAACCTCCTCAAGGTGCCGCACCTGCACAGCCTCCACCTACATACCATCCACCGCAGCCTGCTCCCGCACCTGCACAACCTCAAAACCCACCTGCTGCTCAAGGGCAAGTTTATGCCCAAAACAACCCGCAGAAAAACCAGAACAACCAATGCAACCAGGGCCAACAAAATCACGGCAAGGGCCATAATCGTGGGAACAACCAACCTACTGACCAAGGTGGTCAACCAGCTAATCCCACAAACAACAACAATGCAGCCCCCGCTAACCAAAACCCTAATCGCCCGCCCAAGCAGGATAAAAACCCTAATTTGAGAACGAACCATCCTTGTTCTATCTGCAGGGTCTATGGACATTACACACATACTTGCCCACATTTGGAGTGAGCTCGGCAACTTTGGTTTGATGATGCCCATCGCCAAGGGCATGCGGCTCCTCAAGCACCGCCCAACCCCCCACAACCTCAGCAGCAACCTTTGGTGCTGCAAAACCCCTTACCAACCCAAGGCATGGTGAATACTCAGCCGTTGGCCCCCCCTCAAGCCAACGTGCAACCCCAACAACAACAACAGATCACATACGCCGCTCCTGATCAACACATGTTTGACTTAGGTACCCACCACTTGTTGATGATGTCTTCCGCTGATGTCAACCTTCAGACTCGCCGAAACCAATATGGCTCCACCTCTGAAGCCCCTCCCGCTGATAAAACCACTAACGCTCATCCCACTGATCAAGCATTACGTATCCCTCCCCCTCCGGTCGATGGCGCTTCCAAAGCAGCTCGTTTCCCACTTCGCTGTATCAACAACAACCCCAATGCGCGCGCTGCGTCAAACTACAACATTGTAGACGACCTAGCCCAATCTCCCGCAGCCATGTCTGCGTTAGAAGTCTTGAAGAACTGCCCTTCCCAGCACAAGACTTTACTCTCAGCCATTAGGGATATTGACCCAACTGATTCGAATTTGATGGCATTTGATTTGGACCAGTCCGAACCACGCCTGCCTTCCACCTTAGCATTCCAAGTTTCTTTTTCCGTTCGGAATCTTGTCATCCATCGATGCATCATCAATGAGGGTGCCTCCACATGGGTTATGTCTACATTCGTATAGCAGAAGTTGGGATCCCCTACCCTCCAGCAGTCCACAACTACATTACGCGCCTACGACCGTCGTTCGGCTCAGCCCCAAGGCCTCCTAGCCAATGTCCCTGTCTAGTTAGGTGGTAAAACCATCCTCATCGATATCGAGGTCATCAACGCCCAGCTTGATTACAACCTCTTACTCGGTCGCAGCTACATGTATGCTATGTGGGCGGTCGCTTCCTCTGTCTTTCGTACCATGATGTTCCCCCATGATGGACGCATGGTTAAGATCGACCAACTCACTTACTATGATCCAAATGCTCCCGCTGCACCCGAAAATGTTCTCCCCATGGTTGAACAACCGGTCAGTAGCGCTGCTACCTCATTTGTTTCCTCTTTGGGACCTGGAGTTTACTCAGACCCGCCGATGACATCCACCTTCCAATCCATTCCTCCCCCGTCATCTACGCCCGAAGTGTCTGACTTATGTACCCTTTCCCACGATAACCAACCAACCAACAATCAGCCACCCTTGTTGCCTAAACCACCACTGGTACCTAGCCACATTGGTGTTACACCTATCCACACTATCCCCTTCCTAGTCCCTCCTTCGGGAGTAGTAAGCACCGCGGTTATGGCTACCCTTAGCCTCCCTGGGTTAACCTTGGGATTACCCGTATGGTATCTTTCGCCTCCCGTTCGCCCGCCGACACCTGATGTCATCCTCCAACCAGTGCAACCCATGGATACTACCACTCAGCCACCCCTCGGTGTCTCTACCCCTTCATCCTCCACGACTCCTCCCCCTACTCCCAAACCCACTAGGGGCAGAGGTCCTCAACTTTACACTGTTGTACCACCTCCCAAGACAGTCAAAAACCCCCCAGTATTTCGTGCTCCTCCCAAATGCTCATTGTGGGACGAGTTAGGCCATGCGACTCATTAGTGTCCATAGTTACCAGCATTACAGAAGCACATGCAGATGCTCGACGACGACCCTAACATCCCGATTATCGAGCTAAACCTCACCCCCAAGCCCAAAGATAAATCCCTACGTACCAACCACCCCTGTGCTATATGCGGTGTTTACAGGCACTACTCACATCATTGTCCCGATATCCCAGATTACAGAGCGACTCTCTATAAGATGAACAATATGGATCTTGAGACGACACCAACCACTATTGAGGAGATTCACCCCCCGATCTCACCCCCATCCGGGGAGGTCAACACCATTTACATGATCTCTTCCACTACCATTCCCACGTCAACTGATTTGACGACCCAAACTTTCTGTACTGATGAGGAGATTCTTGAGGCACTCACTACCCCGGAGTATCCCTGGGATGACATGCACCATCGTTCATATTTCCTCCCAGAAGCATCTTCCTCTAGCACCTCTACCCAATTTGCGGTTGAATCCAAAGACTTCCTTCCCACCAAGGTCGACTAGTTCAAGGACCCTATTCCTGCTCCTGATGCCTTCGAGGAAGGTAACATGGCTAACATCTCACCTGTCATCCAAATTGATATCGCTGCCCCTGGGAGTGCCCATGAACTCATCACTTTAGGAGCCTTCTGCAGTAAGCAAGAGATTGAGGAATACACTAACCTCTTCAGAGAGTTCCATGATGTCTTTTCCTAGTCCTATACCGAAATGCCCGGTCTTGACCCCGCCATTATAGAACACGACATTGACACATGGCCTGATGTACCCCCCATCCGTCAGAAACAGTGTCCTATTCATCCCTCAAAGTTCCCAGCTGTCAAAGCTAAGATTCAGACCCCTGAACTCATCACTTTAGGAGCCTCCTGCAGCGAGCAGGAGATTGAGGACTACAAACAACTCTTCCAAGAGTTCAATGATATCTTTACCTCCCCACTCGAGCAACGTCTGTTATCCTTTCAACAAGCCGATGAAGACCGTTGTGCCGCTCTCCAAACCATTGAAGCTACCAAGAACGTCTCCAAAGCAGGTTACGACAAACATGTACACCCTCGAACTTTCCACGAAGGGGACCTCGTCCTCGCCTATGACCAAGCCCATGACAAAACCGGCAAAGGGAAGTTCGAATCCATGTGGCAAGGCCCTTACATTGTGCAGACTTGTTTCAGAAAGGGGGCATACATTTTAGCTGACTCCGAAGGTCACTCTTTGTGCAACCCGCATAACGGGTTGTACCTTAACTGCTTTTATCCCTAAATAACTCGCGGCCCCATTGGTCCGCATTGTACAGTTTTCTCTCTTTTTGTTTTTCACATTTTTTACCACAATCTTACATTCCTTATTTTTGCATGACCACAGATGGACCATCTTCCACCTCACTATACTGGCTTCGCCGATGGAGCAAGCCGCCGGTCTCCCAACCTGGCTTCTGCAGCATGGGTCCTATATTCCCCTTCCCATGAGATGATTCACCTCGACGGAATCTGTATAGGCACTGCTACTAATAACCAGGCAGAGTATGATGTTGTGACCGGTCTCTTGACTGCTGCCCTCCAGATGGGCATACGTCACCTCCATGTGTTCCTTGACTCCTAGCTGCTTGTCTCCCATCTCAACAACTACTACCAGGTGCGTGATCCCTGCCTCTTTAGAAAATTCCTGCGCACAAAACAACTCACCTGACAGTTTGAATCCATCACATTCACCCATGTCCCAAGAGCTCAAAATAGTGTTGCAGACCAAATGGCCAACAACATTCTAGATTGGCACATCAATCACACCATGTAAAAAACCTTCATCATGCATTGCATCTCATAAAAATACATAAAAACCCCAAAAAGATTGCAAGGGGCATCCACGTGCCTATCATCACATAAACATTTGCATCCATGTGCAATAAAAAATACATACACGGGCATCCACGTGCCTAGTCCTACATACATAGTGTTGCATCCATATGCAATACGTCACATAACATACATAAGGGGCATCCACGTGCCCAACATCCTATACTACTTGCATCCACGTGCAATGTAAAACATATCACAAATCATAATGCGCATCCATGTGCGTACAACTAAACAACATCGTCCAAAAAGGTGCATCCACGTGCATATATATATATATCAAAAAATACGTGTTCAGTGCTATACATGTCCTGAGTACCCCTGTACTCAGCTATACAAAAAAAGGCTATACATCCCTAAAACCTCATCAAAAAATACATGCCGTAGCTACAAAATTCGGGGGGAATCCCCTGCACTCCCTAATGAGAGTCGTATCCTGCATCACTGCCTGCATCGACTGCCTCTGAATCCTCCCCTCTCTCCTCCTCCGGCAAGTCCTCATCTCCTACGGGCTCCTGTGCCCGTGCCCGGTCCACCAAGATCGCCACCAAGATCGCTATGGATCTGAACTCTCGGGGTGCCATCATGCAATCCTGAACCACGTTTAGATCGACATCCCGCCATCCCTCGTCGGTCACCCCTATCAGCAAACGGTCTAGTAGTGCCCATACCGACTCCAGCGTCCCCTCTGCATCGCGGTGATAGACCTCTCCTCGCCCAGGCAGAGCTGGAACAGCCACGATCCCCCTCCGTGCCACATGACCTGGCGGTGGCCTCGGGCCCACATCTGCAGATCACCCATATGTCAGTCACAGTATACCAATCTACTATCATATCTATAAAACTTGAAATCCATAACATGCAAGAAAACACATACGTACCGTCGGGACCCCATGCCTGTCCTGGCGCTCGTGGCGCCTTCGGATCTCCTGTGTAGTCCATATCCCTATACGGGAAGTCGTCCAGTGTCAATGGTATCTGGAGCCACTGCAGGTACAACTCCTGCGTAAAATACCTGCCAACATCGCCGCCACCACGGCGGTGCATCATCTCGCCCCACCGCACCATCCGCGGCTCCCTCAAACCTCCTACTCTGATCGGCACCCGCGGCCGCAGTGTGGGCACCCTCTCCATAAAGAAGGCACACAAGAACGAACCATAGCAAAAACCTTTGCCAGATTCCTTCGCTGTCGTCAGCTGCCGCTGAACGCAGGTCAAGTACATCTGGCCCCACGCGTAGTACACCCCATCCAGTACGCGCTCTATCATCTGCATCTGGCCCCCAGACACCTTCTCAAGTGACTAGGACCCCAATACCCGAACCACGCATGCTGCCATGGCCTGTACCGCTGGCTCCTGTAAGTCTCTCACCAAAAGTGCATTCCTATGCACTCTAGCCTCTGTACCACAGTGTCTCTCCAGCATATCCTCCATGTCTACGTCCGTGGTGACCCGCGGCTGTGTGTCTGCCACCCTGCCCAGGCAGGGCAACCCCGTCAGAAAGTATACATCGGTCAGGGTCAGGTCCACCCTCTCACCCTATACTTGGAAAGCCTGTATATCCGGCTCCCAGAAGCTAATCAGTCGGTTTAGCAGCAACGCTGCTGACCATATCATGGGTACCTGGGCGAACTTTAGAAGTCCGCATAATCCCAGTACCGATCGCACATGGCGCTCCTCTCGGACGACAGTGACGATCTCATCCGGAATCTCCCGCTCTCTCCATAGAACCTGCGGCATCCTGTCAATTAGGCAAAGTAAAATCATCAGACTCATGTCAAGTAAGTAAGTCTTTCCCCTTCCCCTGGGAAGCCCTCATAGCTCGGTCCAAAACCACGGCTTTCGGGCTCCCTGCCGCGGTTTTACACCGCGGCTATCAGTCCTACAGTTGCGGTTCTTAACCGCGGCTGTCAGGGCTAGCCCCGCGGTTTGGAACCGCCTGTTCCTCCTTGGAACGCGCGGTACCAGACCGTGTGTTCAGCCAAAAAACACGCGGTACCCAACCGCGCGGTTCACCCCGAAACTCACGGTCACCAACCGCAGTTTCGCCCCCCTAACCTGCGGTCCACCCCACGTGGACCGTACAAATAACCCTGGAACCCACTACCCGATCCCCGACCCTAAAAAACATGCAGGTATGAGTTTGACGGAATACCTGTATCTCCCGGATTTGAAGTCGACGGGTCGGATCGTCCAGAAATACCACCTCAGCTCTGGTCCACTCTGATCACAAGTCAAAGTCAAATAGTACAAATGACACATGTCATATTGGACCCACTCACTATTTATAGTCAGTTGACTTTTTCTTGTTCTGGCCACCCTGAACCCATACAGAGTCTGTTTCTCGAACCGTTTCCACCATTGGAATCAACACGACGAGACCGTCATGATGGTCATCTCGTTGCATTATTTTTCCTCGTCATTTTTTGCCCCTTTTTCAGACACCACTCGTCACCTCGGTTTGCGTGCCACATCGGACGTTCTCCGTTTTTCACATATTTTATATCATCAGATTCATTTTTCTACGCCGGTGATGATGCTTGAGATAATTTCTCACTCTCACCCTCATATTTTTTGGGTCTTTTTACAAAAAACACCCCCAGTCACTTCGGTTTACGTGCCACATCAGCCGTTATCCATTTTCGACACTTTTTATATCGCCGGATTCATTTTTTCGAGCTCGTGATGACACTTGAGATCATTTCTCGCTCTCACCTAGTACAGTTTCAACATTGTGTCCCAACACCTTGCTGCCTTGGTTTGCGCGCCACATCGGTCGCCATCGGATTGTTCCACATATTTACATGAGCCATCCACTCCTGTCATACTGCAAATATTTCGTTATTTTGCCACCATTCCATTTACCCCGCAAGGAGGACCATCAGTGTTCCCCCCCACCCTTGTTCTTGGTCATCACACATGTTCCTCGATTGAACACTTCCTCCTTGCCTGGCCATTCCTTTTGTTCGGTATAATTTTATCCCTTTTTCGGGCTGGACAAGTCCTTTACGAAAAAGGCACTTAGGGAGTTTTTATTAAGCTCTTTTCTAACTCCTAAAACAATGAAAAGATCGCCAAGCAATCTTGCTTCCTTTCATGCTCGTTAAAGTACTTGAAAGGGCGTCTATCTGGTATAAGTTTACCCCTTTTTTGGACCTGGTAGACTAATTACGAAAAATGAATACTCTAGTCACACCGGCTAGAAGAGTTCTTCATTGTATCCTTTTATGCTTCTTTGGGCCTTGGAGACTAAATATACGAAAAAGCAACCCCCTGGAGTCTTCTTATTTGCTTTCAGACTCTCTAAAATTGAAAGCAACCACGAGCATGAACTGTCCTGGGCTCGTAAAATCCACACGACAGTACCATTCTATTACTTCAGAGTCTTCTTATCGCTTTCAGACTCCTTAAAATTGAAAGCAACCACGAGCATGAACTGTCCTGGGCTCGTTTCAATCCACACGACAGTGCCATTTTATACACACTTCTTCTAGTTCCTTAACCCATGAAGAAGTCATCCCGTGCCTCCAGGCACTATGATCGATCATCTCGGCAGCACCCCCAGTCAGGTCGCCTTTGTTCAGAGTATTCTGCAGTCTCCTGCCAGTTTACCCCAGCTTGAGTCTCCCTCAGCCCAGTCACCATCCCAGATCCAATACAGCTATGATCCCTTTCCCATCAGTCAGTTTCATATGCTTCCCGATCATCCCCATTATCATACTCTGAACAAAGGAAGTTTCAGTCCACCCACTCTACTTGCCCAGTTATTCCCTCCCAGTTTGGTCAGTCCTGCCATTAGTACTATCACATTTCGGTTCTCCACCTCACGCTCCTGTCAAGGAAACATCATTGCCTTGATAGTTGCAGGTCTCCCTCTGTCGACGACAGCTACTCTATTCCAGAGGATAGGCCCAGAGGTCCTTGCGCCTTGGACCCATCACCATCTGTGATGAGTGCCTACGGACCATTTTGAGAGGAGTCATCATTGCCTCTCCGAATGGTTGTTTCTCACATGCTCGACTTCAGCACCTTGATCGCATCGTTGAGAATTGCGCAGGATTTATATACCTACCATTATTTGTCGAAGACCCCGGATTTCCCCCGACTCTAGCACATTGGTGAGTCACTCCGGAACACCCAGATGTATGTTCCCGTGGATGTCCGGGCTGCGTTGGCGATTGTATTTGGAAGCCATCCAGTTCTATGCTTCCTCGAGTACCCAGTTCAGTCCCAGATCAGTTCCAGTTCAGTGTACCATTGCGAGTGTACCCCTTGTCACTCTGATCCAGCAACTCATTCGTTCCTTTGGTACCACACTCAGTAGCACTGTTGATTGTTCCAGTGTATCAGTTCTTCAGCTCAGACATGGTCATCCCAGCAGTACGTCCTAGATTTGTGTCCCCTCTGGACCCTTATGATGTACACAATGGTTCTCTATGTATCTTACAGGTCCTCTTTTCGGGCCTCACAGTTCTTTTTATGTATCTTGATACGAGCATGGGTATGCCCGCCTCGTCCATATATTGAGATTATTCCTCATTCAGTTTTTGAGGTCATGTATATGTCAGGTCCCCATTTTTTGGACCCCATTGTTATTATTATGTTATATCCTGATACGAGCATGGGAATGCCTACCTCGTCCATATGATCAGATAATTCCTCATCCATTATTGAGGTTATGTACTTTTAGTTCTTGCAGTTGTTCGGGATCGTTATTCCGGGCTTCAGTTTGTTTCTTCTCTTCTCTCCACACCCCAGGAAAACCATTTATGGCTTATGATGTACATCGGCCATACGATGAGCTCCTGCCCTCGCACATCAGGGGGAAATCTGTTAACACCCAAAAAGTGTTCACTACCTCATCTACCACATTGCATGGCTCATTTGTCCATTTTCCTACCATATTTCCCTTAAAAACCCTAAAAATCCCACTAAAAAGCCTCCAAAAGGCCACAAAACCATCAAAATAGCCTCAAAAAGGCTAAAAAACCCCCTTTTCCTCCAAAATTAGTAAAATCCCTCTAAAAATGGAATAAAAAATATAAAATAATGAGGAAAAGGAGGAAAAAAACCCTATACATCTGCCCTAAACCATATGGTTCCCAAAACCATGGGCCAGCACTCCACCAGCAAAAAACTATAAATAGGTGATGGAAATCCCTCATTTCACATCCACAATCAAGTATACCCTTACTCTGCCAAAATCTCTCTTGAAACCCTAGCTCACCATTGAGCCACTTTCACCTTGAGAGCCCCTTTTGGCCCATTTCCACCATTGGAGAAAGAGAAGGAGCACATTGGAGCTTGGAGCAACCCTCTTGGACATTGCAAGAGCTTCATCAACCTCCACATTGGAGGTAATATCAATACAAAAAACCATTTTTTACCTTTTGTTCTTTATGTTTCATGCATGTGTTTAGATTAGTTTACATTTATGTTTTAGTTTAATAATTTACATTTACTGAACTGCTACTAAGGAGTCCATTCTCCTTAGTAGGTGCTCATTTGCACAAGCTAGGGGTAAAACCCTAGCTACAATAATCTATCCCTTTTTTCTGGGAGAATCCATGAGCCACAAACCTTGCCTTGTATTTCTCTATGCTACCATTTGTAGCATGATTGATCTTGTAGATCCACATGGAAGTCACAACAAACTTCCCTTCTGGTCTTGGGACCACATCCCTATTGGAATATCCAGCAATACTGAGAGGGGGGGGTGAATCAGTATTGCCTTCGTTTTTCTTGTATTAAAACAATTATTACAAGACACACAAATAATAAAACAAGTTAAGACACATGATTTTATCGTGGAAACCTCAAAGAGCAAAACACAAACTCATACTCATTGATAAGATGAATTTTTACAAAATTGTTTATCTGCTTCTACAGAAGGGATGCAACTACACCCCATATTTTTCCTGTTGCTACAGACAAGGATGCTACTACAACCCAGATATTTTTCTTGCAGCTACATGTAAGGATGCAACGACACCCTGTTTTCCAACTTCTACTGGATGGAGGCTGCGACCCCCTGCATGCTTCTTGTCTTCCCTAGCAGCACCCTGCCATCCTATTCTTGATCTGGTCAATCTTCCAGATCTCTTTCTTTTGATACTGTGACAACTTCTTCATCTTGCTAGTCTCTGACTTCTTGCTCTACTGCTGGATCAGAACTGCTGAGACTCTTCTCTTCTTCTTCAGAAATCTGCTTATATATTTTATATCTCAAAGCATTGCATCTTTTCAGAATAGAATCGTAGCTTTTCACACTTACACCTCTTCAGATCTCTGATAGGTGATTACTGTTTTAATTAAGTAATAAATTAAAACTCACCTTCATACCTCTTCAGATCTCTGATATGTGATTATTGTTTTAATTAAGTAATAAATTAAAACTCACCTTCATGCCTCTTCAGAATCTTCATGCCCTTTTAGATTCGTACCTCTTCAAATCTGGAAATTGTCTTTTATTTATTTCATTTTTTAATTAACTTGCTGAACAACCTCCATTTAAATCTTTGGCTTTATTATCTTTTTATTAATTTATTCCTATAGCTTATCTTTTGCTATCATATCTTTGTTTATTAATAATACGCTTATGTTTTTACTTCAGAATTAATAAACTCTGTTTTACATGAATGATAAACTGTTTATTATTTTTCTGTTTAATAATAAATAATTTATTTCTCGGATATTAACTAATCCAACATTCCCCAAACCATAGCGTAGAGCTTTCTTAATATATGCAGGAGTATATTAATTATTTATTTCATGAAATCTTAATCATTCTATATTAAATTGACTTAGTTGGGCAATTTTAAATAAAAATTTGTTAACATCTATTTTCAGGCTTATTCAGATTTCTATGTAAAACAAAAATTTTCTTCAACTTGGGAACTCGATTTCTCACACGTGTGATTGCCAAAAAATATTTTGACCCCATGGCTAGATGGAAAAATTACCAAATAACAAATCCACACCTTTGGATGAATTTATATACACACCCACAATTTCTGGTGTGCAATTTCCTAAGTCAATTTAAGCAGATTTACTAGTACTAGAACAATGCAAAAACAACCAAAAGGCACTTTTGAAAAATTAATAACTTCATCCTTAGTTACTTTTTTGACAAACTAATGGTATAGTTAGATGAACCAATCAACAATATACAAGACTGTACCTTCAGAATAATTTAATCAATCAAATAGAAATTATGGCGGGCATTTTACAGAGGCCACTTAGGCAGTTTTACCAGCAGATTTTACACTTGGACAATTTGTGCCATTTTCAGGATGGATTTTTTATTTCACCAAAACCATGAGCCAATGTTACCATAGGATGTAGGACACCTCACTGAGCACAACACAACTTGTTTCACCTTTAGACTCTTCTTCATTTGCCCTAGGCGGGAATTTTACTGGAGTAGTGCAAATATGACTGGGAGGCACTTTTGACAGATCCATATCTTTCTCCTCAAAGACCTTTTGGACCATATGGAACCATGGTTGGATGCACAAACAAACACTCTAGAGATCCACACTCTCAAAATATTTTTCTCATCATCCTATAAGATGTGGCGGGCATTTCCTTGAGGCCAATTAGGCAAATTTTAACATTAATTCCATACTTGGGCAATTTGCCCAAAACCTAAAGTAGATTTTTTATTTCACCAAAAACCTGAACTAATGCAACTAGATGATGTATTACACCTCACTGAGCACACCTATGTTGATTTCACTCTCATACTCATCTTCATTTGCCCTAGGCGGGCATTTTACTGAACTTTGGTGTAAGACTGTCTGAAAGACTTGTTTTGGCTCATCCATATCTTCTTCCTCAAGCACTATCAAGTCAATGTGAGAACATTGTCAGGTAGAAAAAACACAGACCTACAGTATGGCCATATGGTGCGGGCATTTTCTTCAACACAAAAGTTATGGTGGGCATTTCCCTAGAGCGATTCTGACTAATTTGACCAAAAATTCTTCTTTTGGGAGACCTGTATCTTCTTCTCCAAGGATGTTTTCTGATAACAAGGGCCATGGTCAGATAGAAATTTCAACAAACTATGGGATGGTAGGTCATGGAGGGCATTTTCTTCTTCTTATGAATTATGGTGGACATTTTTATAAGACAGTTGCTTTAGTGTAGTTTTTCATCACTTAGTTTTACAAACTACTACCAAAATGTAATAATGACATCATGAGAAATTAGGACACCAACATGTGTCTTTCCTACCTTATCACACATGTCCAGCAACACTTATTTTGTCATTAATGATCTCCTTTGACATCAATGACAACCATACTTAACAATCCCAAACATCATTCTTCATGATCGATTGGTATTCTTCGATCATGGCATCCTTCCATTACTATATCCTTGATCCTGGGAACTTTAGATTCTTGAATATCTTCAATAGGTAGTTTTCTTGAACTTCGTCACTGGAACAAATGTTGTTCTTCTTCTTTTGTGGGTGATTGTACACGATTTTTCCTACAAGTCAAATTCAATTGTATGATTAGAAACTTCTCATAGTTTTCAGAATAAAATATTACACATAAGGACATATGTCATACACTCATGCAATTATCTTATCCAATGCTTCAATACAACATTCATCCATATCTCGTATTCATACGGTAACTTTCTAGATGCCTTCCATATCTACCAGAACATTGTTAAGAATGTGCACTACTCCCAACATGTCAGCAAAGAGGTTTCATTCTAGATAAGTAGCAATGGAATGTTGTATAGTACCATAGGCCACTTACCCATTACTTGCATATTAGTAGTATCTTGTTCATTAATGCAACTTTTCTAAAATGCATAATATACATCCTAAATCTAGGAACATAAGTATGTACATGACTTAACAACATAATTTAAGTAATCATATATACAAGAAATGATAATTCAAATACTTATCTTTGTTTAGTTGTTGGGTGGACTCCCTCTCAATCTTTGCTTCCTTGCATGAACTACTAAAGTGTGCTCCCTCTTGATCTTTGCTTCCTTTATGATATCATTTATTTCTTTGAATTTCTATCCATCCTGGACCACTATGCATGCTTAATTGTGCACTAGTGTCATCATTGTTTCATCCTCAAGATCTCATACATAATCATACATTCATTAGTATAATCTCAATACTATCAAAATATTATGATTCTAAATAGTCTTAAACATGTATGGTCATGGTCATTTCATACAGAGTTAATTTATCACAGGCGTTAGTATTCAAGGTTTCAGGGAGGACTTATTTTACTCATGGATATTCTTATTTGACCATAGGACTCTTCTGGTTTGTCATATCATTATTCAAAGTAAGAAGCATAATATGCATAAGCCCATCATTACTCAAACTTATAACTTCATGAATAATCATTATCAATCATACAAAAGTATACTTATATGATATCCTAACACAAGGTAGGATTCTAACTTGATATAGGAAAAACATACTTGAATTATCATGTTTGCGAGTTATGTCTAACATACCCAAACAATGTCTTCTTTGTTCTCTTCAATGATTTAGAGACCGTGTGCTAGTAACCTGCATATCTCAAAAGTTAAGCATTGTAGAACCAAATTATACATACCTCGTAAGTAGAGCTTCTATGTGATCAATGGCTATGTATGAGTCTTTGTCTTCATGTCACCATGGTCATATGTTCATGCTAGCAGACAATATTATCCTCATACAACACCATTGTGCATTAGTACAATCATAAGTGTCATAACCCTAATCAATGAATGTCTTCTTTCATTCACATGCATTCATACTTTTACTAAGGTGATAAGACAAGTCTAAAATTAATCAAGATTGTACTAACCTCAATAATATGAAGACAAGCTTAATCATGAACATATTTCAAAACATACCTGTATCTCCTCAAGTCATACCTGTCAAGATTGCTTGTAGTCTTCTTATGTAAGGCCTTAGCCTCATCTCCCTCTAGAACTGGAACTTCTTCACTTATGTAGGTGTCCAATTCATTCTCTTCTAGGATTAACCCAATCCACTTTGATTTGTTGAAACTGGATCTGGAGCTGGCTAGGGTTTGACAGAGAAACCCTAAACATACAAACTTGGAATTTCAAACTTCTGTCTTGACAGGGAGATGCAATTGACTAAGGCGAGCAAGCTGGTGTGCTCATATTTTGAAAACTCCAAAAATTGACCCCTCAAAAGTGACTTGAGAATTTCGGATCTACAACTTCTGTCAAATTCTGGTTTTCTGGTCCAAAACCTGAACTAGGGTTTGATAGATCTCGGGGTTCTACCCAACCAAAAATTCAATATTGGCCTCTAAATGTCGATTTTGCTGAGGAGAGAAATCCAAAATTCCACTTCTGTCAAAAGCCCTAATTTCCTGCAGCAGTGACAAGCCAAAAATGAAAATGCTCAAAATCCAATTCTGTTTTGACAGAAATATATACCATATTGATTCTGGTACATATCTTAAATTTTGGATCCTGAGGGTTTGAAACTTCGTCCTATGGTAGACTGACCTGTCATCTTTCCAACCCCACAAATTTGAGCTCCAATGGATTCTCCATGAGAGAGATATGCTAAGTGTCGCAACATGACCTGTTTATGGAATGAAATAACATAGCAAACTTCTACGGAGTGCCACGTGTCACTGTTTCAACTTCGGCCTCTGAAAATTGGACTTGTAAAACTACAATCCGTGCCCTAATGGTCACTTTTTACGAAATTCCATTTGGATCTTCCTATCCCGAGATATGACCTTTGTTCCTAGGTCACCAATTTAGTGCTGGATTCTGGAAGAGGCAGAAACCCTAACTTGTATGGATCTTATCTCACAAAGTACAATGAATATGAGGCTGAAATTTTTACACAGGTTACATATGTATTTGATATTCGGCTTGTACAAAATTCAGCCCCTGAAAATTTTCCAAAACTGATTTATAGAGAAAGTTCCATGATGACTATTTTTTACTATATCAAGCCCTAGATTCCAATTTGTCGCAAGTGCAACAAGTGTCGTAAATGCCATACAATTCCTTCCTTAAGGCTAGCTCTGATACCATGCTATTTTTTCATCTTTTAATTCAATATGATCTAGGATCTTAATTGAGAGAACAACATGTACAACATATCAAACACAAGAGACAAAAGACACAAAGAATTTCACCAGGGAGAACCAAGAAGGTGAAAAACCCCTCAACTTCCTCAGAGATAGAATGAGCACCAATATAAAGATCACAAAGATCAAACCCAAAACAAGAGATAGTATCCTAGAAGCTTCTCCTCCTCCACTTGTGCTCACTCCTCCTCTCTCTCACTAATGCGAAGTGAGTGAGTGTGTGAATGGATAAATAGAGAGGTGCTCCTCTCTATTTATACTTTACCTTTACTTGCCTTTTACTTTAACTGGGCCGACCTCCCTTAGGAGAGTTTAATAACCCATTACCACTTGTGACTGGGCTGACCTCAATGGGGTGGTCTAATAACCCATTACCACTTGTCACTAGGCCGACCCCACTAGGGTGTTCTAATAACCCTTTAACTCATATTGGGCCTACCCCTCTAAGGTGGTCTAATAACCCAACAAATATAAGTTACGACACTTACAATATAACTTGTGACACTTGCAAATACACCTATAGTTCAGGGGAGAAACTACGAACTTACGGTGATAAAGATAGACTTACAAGCATTCTGCAAGTATAAAAAATAAATGAAGAGATTAGGGTTTAGATATGTAGGCACCTCATTCAGAAGGTTGATCCTAGCTTTGCCTCCCTTGCTCTTCAATGCTTATCCAGTGTCGCAATGCCCAGACCTGCAAAACAACTTGATACCCTTCTCAAACACATTTGACTACATATATAAGACTCATATTCATAATAGAAAGAGACATCAGATTATAAACAAACTGTAATCAAATCTAATACACATTAATAGGTCATATCTGGAAAGAGAAGAACGTCTGATCTTTATTAATGAATGAAAGCAAGTACATAAATTTATACCTTCCTTCAAGCTTGGCACTTCACGAAACCTAGATTGAAGGTCTCCTGCTTCCGTTCTCCAAGGATCCCAACCTCTAAGCAACTATGCTAGGGTTTACCAAAACTGAAGCACAAGAGAGGGGGATGAGGGTCTCCATTCCTCCAGCATAACTTTGTAATTGGAATTTTTTTTTTCACATGACCCTTCTACCCTCCTTATATAGTCAACGAGGAAGAGGAAAAGAAGTTATAACCGCTCAAGAGGTTTCCCAACCAACTTAACTTACTCGAATTTCAAGATTTTGACCAAAACAGGGGTGTACGCTACTCTACAGTAGACAAAGTCGTGTACACATGGAATTGGGCACTACTATTATAACAGTGGAGTCGCGCTCAGTAGGGTATACACGCTACTATCATGCCTGTGTACCAGCGCTCATATTGAAAAATGGCCAAAAACAGGCTTTTCTGCTCATTTTTAGGAGATGGTTTGGTCTAGAAAAATGTTCC
Organism: Larix kaempferi; assembly: GCA_027924585.1. Taxonomy (NCBI): domain Eukaryota; kingdom Viridiplantae; phylum Streptophyta; class Pinopsida; order Pinales; family Pinaceae; genus Larix; species Larix kaempferi. The sequence continues at coordinate 4,289,786 of BSBM01000619.1, forward strand.
TAAGGGTCATATACATCAAATGGGTCAAGAATGAGGTAATTTCAACCATTTTTAGTGTCCCAAATGACTCCTCCATCCACAAATGTCCTGTTGTGTGACTGAACTTGATCTCAAGAAGTGTCGTCATGCGACCAAGGGAAGCAAGTGTCGTCACGGACGGAGAGGTGTCATTTCAAGCTATAACAGATGCCCCCTAATGTATGAGGTCAGAGGGAGTACGAGAAACGATGGCCAAAATACATTATAAATAACAAAGATTTGAATCATGGAGGAACGGAGAAAGCAAGAATCATAGGCGCAAATGAAGTACCTGAAAGCAAAAGGCAATGTCAGACAAACTTATCTTTGGGGTAACTGTCCATGTTCAAATGGTGGAACATGACCTCCAAGAGGATACAATAATGATCCAAAATAATGATGCATATATCATGGCCACTAAAATACAAGCGTGGATCCATGAGGAACATAAGTGTAAACATAGCCTCATAAATACAAGGTGAATCTATGTCAAAATTGGAGAGCATAGCCATAGAGAACAAGCTGGATCTATGTCTCATCAAGAGCCAAAAAGAGTGTGGCTCAGTCTTGCGCAACTTGGGCGATAACATAAATGAGATGATTCTATCGAGGATCCCAAGGTCTTCATCCAAAAACAATCCAAGGTACAAACCTATCCATGCGAATAAATGAGTTGATGTCGAACATGGGAGGTATCGTTTGATTACCGGTCATTGATATATACCGTTAACAAACACGAGGGTGTCCACCGATGATGAAAATGGAACCCAAGGTACCTAGTACATTCAAGCAAGTGTGAATGGATGGTCTTGCCATCGAACACTTGAAGAATCCATCGGATAGGAGACATTGATGTATTCCCATCTATCCAATAGCGAGGTAAATTGCCACTAATGACTGCAATCCCCAAGGTACTAACCGAAACTCTAAACTTCATTCCCAGGGCACAATGAGCTGAAGTCGATGGGAAGAAGTCCGTTGGAAGGGAGGCCTTAATGCATCCTCCATCATCCAACACGAGGGACACTCAAACAGGTATGAGCTGATTTGGAGTAGGACTAAACACATGATGAAACATACTGACACCAAGGAATGGCCGACACATGAGGTCAAGGCAACTGCAGAATGGCCGACACAGGTTATATCCTTGAACAGTGAGCACAACACAAGAGTGACTTAGGCAGCTTTGAACACAAAGGGACCACGACGCAAGTCTGCAATGTAGGGTACATTAACTGATTCTCCAAATGATTGGAAGACTAACCAAATGGAGGAGTAAGAACTCTGAGATAAGCTTTATCCTAAGGCCAACACTAGAACCCAAATTGTTTGATAGACTCAAAACAGGTGCTTTGTTCAAGGAGATAGTTGACTTGCTGCCATCATATTGAAAGATATTTTAACATTCTTCCCTTCCCTTTCCTTTTTCATTTTTTAACGAGCTTGACAAAGAACTAAAGCATGCTCGACGGTATTTTCATATTTAAGGAGTCTGAAAAACCTAGAAGAAAACTCCATACACCTATCAATGGATTTTATATCGATCCCGGATTGGTCTGTGCTCGGCGGTGTTTTCTTGCTTATAGAGTTGAAAAACTTAAACAGTCCTCTATACACCTATCCATGGATTTTATATCGATCCTGGATTGGTATGTGCTCGACGGTGTTTTCTTGTTTATAGAGTTGAAAAACTTAAACAGTCCTCTATCAACCATCTCGTGGATTTCACATCGAGCCCGAGTAGGTGAATGCTCGCTTGGTGTTTTCACATTTTGAGAGTCTGAAAACCCTAAAGACGACTCCAAAAGTCCTTTTTCGTAAAGTTAGTCTCCTTCCTCGAAAAAGTGTAAAATAATGGAAGAAGAACTCTTCTAGCGCATACAAGAGTATACCTAGAGTATACCTTTTCCGTAAATTATCCACCAAGGCCCGGAAAAGGGGTAATTCTATACCTAAGTGGATGTCGGTTTAGTTATTTTAACGAGTCCGAAAAGACAACTATGCTCGGCAAACTTTTCCTATTTAAGGAGTCTGAAAAGGGCTTAAAAGAATTCCATAGGGATCTTTTCGTAAAGTTTTAATGAGTCCGGAAAAGTAAACTCATGACCTCCTTACTGTTTTTAACGAGCTCAAAGGAGGTAGGAAAATGCTCATAACTTCCTTACTGTTTTTAACGAGCTCGAAGTGAAGATGAAAGAAATGCTCGTAGCCTCCTTACTGTTTTTAACGAGCTCGAAGGAAGGTGAAAGAAATGCTCGAAACCTACTTACTATTTTTAACGAGCTCGAAGTAAAAGAAGAATGCTCGAAACCTACTTACTGATTTTAACGAGCTCGAAGTAAAGGCATAAGAATGCTCATAACCTACTTACTATTTTTAACGAGCTCGAAGTAAAAGAAGAATGCTCGAAACCTACTTACTATTTTTAACGAGCTCGAAGTAAAAGAAGAATGCTCGCAATGGGAGGAGATGAGTGTCAGGGACATGCAAAACTAGCTCCAAGCGCATGGAACAAAGCTATGCCTAATGCAAGGAACATGAGAAAGATAAGGACACTCAGGGTGTGTCTCCTCTAGGTAAAAGGTGTCAAATTGCAAAGGCAAAATGATACAGGGCTTAGCGGAAATGAGATTAGAGATGGAGGCTTATACAATGGGCTAAAAGCGTGGAAGCCGGCTTCAGGCTCATTAGCGCAAGCGGGATCATAACAGATGCATATGCAATTTGAACACAAAGATGGGAGCCTTATCAGGGATGGCTAGAAATATATGAGGAAGAAAGATATGAGGCTTCTTCTCAAAGTCATGGTAAATCTAAAAAGGCTCCTGAGCCTATGAGAAAAACTCAGCATGGGCACCAGAATGGCATAAGGGTGCTGACTAGGGTGACCCATGTTAGGTAGGCTCTGCTGTCGGAATGGTGCACGATGCATAAAGAGATGGCTAACACACCAATATCCAACAGGTTCGACCCTATGGTGAATTCGGATGGAAAAATGTTCAAATGCAACATAACAAGAGGGAAGCCTAAACCTATATGCAAGGTTCCGAATATACCTGACATGGTCGCACAAGGTGTCGAAAATGACCAGTAAGCAAGTATACATCCAGCTAAGAATTCTGTCTCCAAGAAACATTAGTACCAGGATCATATCTAAAACATATGTAAGGAAAGACCCGATACAAGTCACTGTGGTAGAAATACTTTCAACTTCACTATCATCAACAACAGGCATAAATGAGGCAGAGTTTTCAAATGAAGACTCTATGGTACCCAAGCCCGAGGACTTACAATCAACAAGATCAAATTCAGGATGAAGATCAAAGTTGAAGGACATGATGGAATCTGCAGGAACAAATTCATCATCACGGGAGTTGAAAATTCTAGAAGCATAATCAAACTCAGCAGGAACACCGATTTGCGGATCTATAGGAGAGTCCAAAGACTCAACAGTAGGAAGATCAGACTTGAAGGTCAAACTGGGGCTAGACATAACTGCGACTGGATCAACATCCAAATGAATGGCAGACTGTACTATGGACTCTAGGAAAACTTCATCGAAAGGAATTATATCATCCCAGATAGAACACATATCTAAACATTCAGATGGAGGTGTCACTTGGTCAAAAGATCGGACCAAGTCCCAAGAAGGTAAGCATGAATTCAGAGACTTCTTCTCAGTAGCATTTGAACTCAAGGAACAATATGCCACAACATTCCCATATGACATATTAGTGCCTAATGATGAGGGATCAGACTGGTCTACAGTTGGGTAATAAGGAGGATCAACGAATGCAAGCTGGTCGATGGTGACAATGTTTTCGTTACGAGGGAAATGCATCACACGAAAAAGCATAGACACCACAACATGCATAGCATAAATGTAATCATGCCCGAGGATCATATCAAAGTCCATAGGGTCCTTTAAAACCATAAAATCAACTAAGACTGTTTTTCTACCCAAAGTAACAGGTTCCTGACGGAGGAATCCAAATGGTTCACTAGGTCTTTTATCGAAGGTCAATGGCCAATTAACAACTGGAATAACATTAGGGAAACCCAAATCTCTCCAAGCATAAGCGGATAAGATACTAACAGAATCACCTTCATCAACAATGCATCGATCAACCGTATGGTTCCCGATATCAACCTTTATCTAGAAAGGTGTCGAAGAAGAAAGATGAGGCTTGGCTAGACTATTCCAATCAAAGGAAACAATCCTAGGGCTTGGTAGGGGTTCACATGGCACAGATGAAGTGCCCCCTTTTTCAGGAATATCCAAACTGGTAATGCAGAAGACTTCAGTAGTAGGTGCATCAATCTCCGAAGGACTGATGGGATCGGTCGAAGATTGCATCAATTCAATCACTTCACTCTCTAAAGGAAGAGTGGGGTCGACCAAAGATTGCATTGGTTCAACCACTTTATCAACCAAAGGTTGATCTGAATGCAGGGAATCTATAGACAACTCAGGAACAGAGGTTGCTTTAGACATGGACCACATTCTTCGTGCCTCTGGAATGGCAGGGCATCGGTGAGTAAGGTGATCTCCCTTACAAAGTTTACAAGGGAACTTTGGTTTCCGTCCTATAGGTCGAGACTCCTTTACAATGTCAGTGCTCTCAGCATGACTAGCATTGGCTGATAGCTTGCCCCCAGCATGACTCATAGAGGCTGGTTGCTCAGAAGCAGAAGACTTTTGAACTAAGGACCACACTTTTTGCACTTCTGGAACTATAGGGCACAAGTAAGTAAGGTGATCTCCCTCGCAAAACTTACAAGGGAACTTAAGCTTCTGTTTGTTTGGTTTGTCGACAATGTCAACTCCCTCAGCGTGACTTGCAGTGACTGATCTGGTGTCTCCAGTATGACTTACAGGAACTGGTGAGTTGTCATTAATATGACTAGTAGTGATCAATGACGTGTCCTCAACATGACTGACAGTGGTTGAAGACAAACTTTCAGTATGATTTTTAGTGACTAAAAGTTTTCTCCCAGCATGACCTCCAAAGGCTAGGTAGGTGCCCCCTGCATGATTTGTAGAGGCAGGGTGCTTTCCCCCAGCATGACTTACAGAGGTTGGGTTGCTGCCCCCTTGTTTTGGCATCTTCTTCCCATTCTTCCTTCGTCTATTCCTTTTAGACTGTTGGTTACTAGTATTGCTACTTTCGCCACATGAGGTAGAAGGAGGAGGAGAAGATGTTACTGGCAAGGGAGGCACAAGGTTCTGATGCTCTTGATTTGAGGTGCTCACAAAAGAAGCGTCAGGAGCATGCAAGGCATTCAGAGTGGAAAACAACCAAACCGGTAGCCCAATAGTGAATCCAAGAAGATTCAGAGTAGCCATTAAGGGAGTACCAATGTTTCCAATGAATGAAACAGTACAAGGATTCCTTGGAACAGGGGTACCTTGATTGGCACTCACCGGAATGCTAGACATAGTTTCCTGCTCAAATGAACAAGAAGTTCTCTAAGGCAAACTAAAAAAAGTAGCACAAAGAGCACACCACTAAAAAAGGTCCTAGGTAAATCAAACCAGGCAAACAGATGCCTTCCGGAGAAGAGTCTGGGATGATGAGGGCCCAGAACAGATCAACGAAGGAAGAAAGACAGTTACCCGGGGTCCACAATACAATGACTAAGGGTGCAAGTGCTGGAATCACCCAACCGCCCTCCCAAAGACCTGCAAGGGATTTCCTCCCACATCTGTCTTAGGTACAGCAGATATAACCTCTGCTATCACCTGTGTATGAACCTAGAGTCAGATACTAAGGATACCACAACACCGAAAACTCCTAGGGGAACAGTCACCAGTTGAATTAGAAAGTGTGGGCAGGGTAGCTAAGCCCGAAACTCGAAAGAGTCCCCAATACGCAATCCGATCCTGGCGTATGCTCGAACAGAAAGTAGGAGGAATATTCCCAACAATCCGATCTCGCAATGACCTACTGCATAGATCCTAGGCAAGTTTTGAGTGGAATGGGTTTACCTGTGATAGTCTTACTACGATTTTTGCGTAATGTGTGATCTTGGGTGGTTTAAGGTGTTTAAAACCCAAGATCCTAACCAAGACTAGTTGGTGTAGTGTAACCTAGAAAAGAAAATGTTGCTAGTACATTTTATTAGAGTTCATTTTAAAGGTTACTTGATTACTCAAAAAGGTAGTGGGTGTGTGAGAGTGGTTATAATAGAGATAGAGTACTGAAAATAAAATATTTACCACCAAACAAATATTTTCTTTTCAATGCAAGTTTTAAAATTCTGATCTAGAATGCATGTGCAAATGCAATTTTTAATCTTTTGAATGCAAAAAAGGTAAAAATAAAGTCTAAAATGTAAAAACATAAGAATGCAGCTACTCAAACAAATAGGTATGCAAAAGAAAACTTGTTCTTTTTGATGCAAAGCACTCTAAAATCTTTTAAGCCACTTGCAAGGTACTCTATTCAGAAAATGAATCAAAATTCTTTATGCTTTTCAAAGGTAAGAAACAAAACTGAAACTAACCTACTATCAAAGCAAAGCAAAGAAACTTTCAGGTTCTCTTTATGAAACAGTAAAAGCTACCAAATATGACTTTCAAATTCTTATTGATGTAAGCATGCCAAACATTCGGAAAAGAGTACAAAAACTACTTTTAGACCCAAACGAAGCAAATGACCTACGAAGAAGTATGGTTTGGTAAAGTCAGGTCTATACATACACAATGCAAACAAGGTCTTGAACAATAGCCAAAACACTTGAGCTTTCACTACAAAAGAAAAACTAAAAGCATAAGGGAGGATAAGAAACCAACCTAAAAGAGAAATTTCACTCAAATAGATACAAACAGGGTCAAGAAGACTTAAGAGGTTTCAAATCCATTGGAAATGGGGCAAGCAAGTTCAATCAGACTCAAATTAGGGTACAAAACACCAAACAGGTCCACAACCCTCCAACTTGGGTCAACAAACCCCAAAACTTTCCAAACAAGCCCAAATTGATCAAAAGAGGTTCAAATCATGAATGTAGGATCAGTAAAAGGATGGGAGACCACTTACAGTGGTTTAACTCAGACCTAAGGTCATCAGGGACCCCAAAAAATGCAGCCACAACCCCCAGATTTGGGTCCACAACCCAAAAACTCAAAAAATCAAACCCAGATTTTGAGCGCTACTATGTATGAAGGAAACTAGCGCCCATATCAGGATGGGCGCTACTGTGTAGAGGAAAAGTAGCGTATGGGTGCTATTGTGTAGTGCAAACAGTAGCGTACATGTGGAAAAAGTTGGAAAAATGGGGTTAAAACCAACACACCTGGGTCCACAAGGGTTTGCAAGGGCTGGGAAGGGTCTGTAAGAGCCAAGGAGGGTCAAACAGAGCCTACTAACTGATCCTAATCAAGAAAATGAACAAATACCATCAAACAAGACTGAAGAAATGACCTTGGATACCCCTAAGCAGTTAGGCTTTCCCCAGTATGGTCGCCATTCTGTTGTGGGGAAAATGCACCTATAGTTCAGGGGAGAAACTACCAACTTACGGTGATAAAGATAGACTTACAAGCATTCTGCAAGTATAACAAATAAATGAAGAGATTAGGGTTTAGATATGTAGGCACCTCATTCAGAAGGTTGATCTTAGCTTTGCCTCCCTCGCTCTTCAATGCTTATCCAGTGTCGCAATGCCCAGACCTGCAAAACAACTTGATACCCTTCTCAAACACATTTGACTACATATATAAGACTGATATTCATAATAGAAAGAGACATCAGATTATAAACAAACTGTAATCAAATATAATACACATTAATAGGTCATATTTGGAAAGAGAAGAACGTCTGGTCTTTATTAATGAATGAAAGCAAGTACATAAATTTATACCTTCCTTCAAGCTTGGCACTTCACGAAACCTAGATTCAAGGTCTCTTGCTTCCGTTCTCCAAGGATCCCAACCTCTAAGCAACTGTGCTAGGGTTTACCAAAACTGAAGCACAAGAGAGGGGGATGAGGGTCTCCATTCCTCCAGCATAACTTTGTAATTGGGATTTTTTTTTTCACATGACCCTTCTACCCTCCTTATATAGTCAATGAGGAAGAGGAAAAGAAGTTATAACCCCTCAAGAGGTTTCCCAACCAACTTAACTTACTCAAATTTCAAGATTTTGACCAAAACAGGGGTGTACGTTACTCTACAGTAGACAAAGTCACGTACACATGGCATTGGGCACTACTATTATAATAGTGGAGTCGCGCTCAATAGGGTATACACGCTACTATCATGCCTGTGTACCAGCGCTCATATTGAAAAATGGCCAAAAACAGGCTTTTCTGCTCATTTTCAAGAGATGGTTTGGTCTGGAAAAATGTTCCTAAGGGTCATATACATCAAATGGGTCAAGAATGAGGTAATTTCAACCATTTTTAGTGTCCCAAATGACTCCTCCATCCACAAATGTCCTGTTGTGTGACTGAACTTGATCTCAAGAAGTGTTGTCATGCGACCAAGGGAAGCAAGTGTCGTCATGGACGGAGAGGTGTCATTTCAAGCTATAACACACTTGTCACTAGGCCGACCCCACTAGGTTGTTCTAATAAACCTTTAACTCATATTGTGCCTACCCCTCTAAGGTGGTCTAATAACCCAACAAATATAAGTTACGACACTTACAATATAACTTGTGACACTTGCAAATACAAATGACGACACTTCCAATCGGAGGAATAATACATCTCCATTGGGGATACAATAAAGTACAAATGTAATGCATACAATATACAAGTGAATATCTTCTGAAGTTACAAATACATCAACACAATTGTCTTGAATTCACTGGAGCAATCCAGTGAGGTCTATCAAGGTGTGAAGGATCCAATCACATGTGTTCATTGTCCTAAGGCAGTGTTCTCTTGATTTGTAGCAAATATCCATTAACAATTTCATTTGTTTTGCAAGTTATCTCCATCTTCAATTCGACTTCAACAGCTATCATGGATCTAAAACTGAACTCCTTCAATTATTTCGAATGGAAATCCAAGATGGGCATCTTCATGAAGTCCAAAAGTCTTTCTAGAGTATTTAATGGGACTGCAGTCGAACCCACTGGTGCATTTGAGAAATCAAAGTACCTAGATAAACTTGATGAAGCAGTAGGACTGCTACTCCTCAGCATTTCCGAAGACCTCCATTTTCATGTCATTTATCTTAAGACTCCTAAAGAAGTTTGGGACAAGCTCGAATCTCTTCTTGGGAAGAAATATGACTTGAAAGGTCACAAGTTGGAAAATGAGCTTATCTCACTAAGCCCTTCCAGTTTCGATTAAATCACTGAGTTTCTTACCAAGTTTAAAAATATGATTTCACAATTGAAGAGATATGGAATAGAGAAAGAAGAGAAGCATCTAATACTAACCATTCTATCAAAATTGGCCCCTATTACTCAGTATTTGTCTCTACCTTCCAGCCAGCGAAGCTATCCATCCCAAAATGGAAGTTTCCCACTCTTGAAGACTTTATCCAATCTCTCACACAAGAGGAGGAGAATTTGGTTCATAAGGGAATGATCAAACCCAAGATGGATTCGGTACTTGCAGTTGTTGAAGTGAAGAGAGTGAATGGCAAAGTAAAGAAAAAAGAAAAAGGAAAAAAGTCGAATGAGCAGAAGCAGAAGGCGACTCCATATCATTCAAATGGGGATTCGAATTCCAAGAAGGGAAAGCAATATCACCAGGAGAAATCCAAATGTACCTATTGCAATAGAGGATTTCATCTTGAGAGTGCCTATATGAAGAATACAAAATATCTGATGGCTCCACTACTTGAAAAGAATAACCTTCCAATACCTACATGTGCTAGGAAGAGAGAAGCTGAACCTTCAAGATTTGAGGACAAGAGAGATGCCATGCTCTCATGGAAGGTGCATCAAGAGAGTCCTTCTTCATCATAGATTCATGAGCATCAAGACACATGTCTTCCTCCAAATATCTCTTTTCTGGTTTTGAATGCACTGTTAGCCCTTCAATCATGTTGGGGAATGATTCTGAGGTCTCCTCTGAGTGGATTGGAAGGATCAACCTTAATCATGGGTACTTCTTAGATGTGCTCTATGTTCCTACACTTACTGCCAATCTACTTTCAGTCTACCAGATGACCCATACTGGAGATCCCAAGAGGGTGATCTTCTCTCGAAATGAGGTCGAAATACAAGACATGGTATCAGGAAATATCTTTGCAAAAGGTGTTGCAAACCACAATTCGAAACTCTATGAGTTCTCTCACTTTCTACCTCTCTCCACACAGTCTTCTCTTCACACACATGCAAATGAAGAGAGTAGGCTATGGCATGAAATATTTGGGCATCTCAACTACAAGTACCTACAAGATATGCACACTCAAGAGATGGTTGAAGGACTACCCAAAATCAAGTTTTCCAAGGGAAACTGTAAGGGTTGCTTGATGGGAAAGCATCCAGAAAATAAGTTTGAGAAAGGAAAGGCAAGGAGAGCCTCTCAACCTCTAGATTTGATTCATAGTGATGTTTCAGGGTTATTTCCAGATCTGTCTTTGAACAAGGAAAGGTATATTATTACTTTTATTGATGATTATTCAATATTTTCATGGGTATACTTTCTCAGCTTAAAATAAAAAGTGTTTGGATACTTTATGTTTTTCAATTCTTCTGCAGAAAATTTTTCAGATAGAAAGATCAAGGCCCTTCGCACTGATAATGGAGGAGAGTATGTCAAGAGTTACTTCCAATCCTTTTGTGATGATGAAGGCATAGAGATGCAACATACTATTCCCTACACACCACAACAGAATGGTGTTGTAGAGGGAAAGAAAAAAACATTAAAGGAGATGGCAACTTGCATGCTAAAGTCAAAAGGTTGCACCCTAGTCTTTGGGAAGAAGCCATCAACAGTGTTTCCTACCTTCAGACTAGAGTCCCTCACAAAGGACTTAAAAATATGATTCCTTTTGAAGCATGGATGGGTTACAAAACTCTTGTATCCCACCTCAAAGTGTTTGGATCCAGATCATGGGCAAGGATTCCAACAGAGAAAAGGACATCCCTAGATCCACAAAGCAAAGAGTGTATACTGGTGGGTTATGCATTGAGTGCAAAGGCCTACAAGATTCTTAATACTTCTACTATGACAACATTCCTTCATAGGAGTGTACATTTTGAGGAATGGCCACTGCAAGATGCTCATCCTATTGAGCAAGAGAGCTTTCCTACCACACCACCACTGCTTGATGAGTAAGAGAGAGAAGCTTCATCTCATGAGAGTTCATATTCCAAATCTGAAAGTGAAGATGATGAAGAGAGAATGCCAGATCCATATCCACAAGAACCTGAAGATATAGCACCTGACAGTGAAGATGATCGAATGGAAGATCCAGATCCACAAGAACTTGATGATCTACAACCTGCAGATCCTATTCTTCCTAGAAGGGAAGCCACTACTCTTAAATCTATCAGAGATATTATTGGTGATCCACTTGATGAAAGGAGAACCAGATCTAATTTCCAGAATGGAAGGTTTCATCCTTCTCACATTCATCCATTTCTTGCTGATAGATCCTTCTTCGGTGGAGAAGTGCACTTACCTTTTGGGGTGAGTGATGTATATGATCGATTATCCTACCACAGTCTATATTGATGGGGGGCTTTATTCCCATTGGGTTTTCCGTCTTTCCTCACTTTATTTTTAGATTTGTTGTATGGGGTGACCTTTTGTCTAAGTTACCAGGGCCCTACTAGTTTTCAGTTACGTGTTTCCTCATAGTCCAGCTTCCGGGGGGGGGGTTGGAATATTCTCACCATCATTTATGTATTTGCATGCATGCATCCAGTCATTGGTATGGTAGTCTCCCCAGAACCTAGAGCTTATTTTCAGCACCTTGGAGCCTTTTTTTATCCCTCGGTATCCCTCCTACCTACCTAGTGCGCCTTTTTTTCCTCACATGGATGACAAATGCGCCCTACTACACACTCTTGGATTCCAATAGTCAGTTCTTGCATTGATTGCACAGTTTATGCACTGATTTCTTAGTTTAACTTCCTGTAGCTTCCAGTTGTCTATATTGGAGTGCCACTTGACTACTAGCAGTATCTCATGCGCCTAGCTTGGAGTTTCCTTCCCTAGATTAGTGCCACATGCATCAGTTACACTCAGTTAGACTCATTTGACTGATATTTGACTATTTGTGACTACTACTACTGATTGGGTGATGTCTCCAATGTTGTCCAAGACACACATTGAGGAGAATTCGAATGACCTTAGGTGCATTCGAATTCATTTGATTGTATTGAGTTTGTATTCCGTTTTACAGTGCTAGATTACAACTGATGTATGATTATACTACAGATTTTACCATTTTTGAGTTTATGAGTGAATATTGATTCAATTCTTCTTCTTCTTCTCTGTAATTCTTGAGTGGAATTAGTGAGGCTTGCTCTAGCTGTGAGATCTATCCTGTAGAATTTCACACTCTTCTCTATAATAGATCTTTGCGCACACAACTGCAGAGACTTTTCCTCTCTTATATCTCTCTAAGTCTAGATATCACAATATCCAACCTAATCTCACATAATCTAACCCTTCCTTATACAAAATTTCCCTTTATATAGATTGTGCCTGAAGGTCACATATTTACAATAACTATGGGCCATCCCCCATAGTACCCTTGGATGCAAAATGAAATGGTTCTCCTGTTGACCACACTTTGTATTTACTTCGCTGGAGCTCTGTTGTCCTTTTGCGTCACTTATTCTGGCTCTGACACTTCTCTAACAATCGTAGTTCTGACCGAACAACTCTGACGCTACAGTGGCATGTCCTTTGCACCACTCTGCTCCTTTACTCTTCGCTTCTATAGCTGACAGTCTGTCGCTTCATTCATAACTGCTCCAACTACCTTGACCGTCCTTGGTAATTCGTCTCTACTAAGGGGATAGGTATTTTCTTCCATTTCGCTTCGCTCCATACCCTACTCTTAGGAATTGCGGAGTTGCTTCTCCCAAAACTGGTCGATGTTAGGCCTCGCATAACTTGTACTTTCGCCATCAAAACTTCTTCCACTTGGGTTACGCCCAACAGGTATACATCGTTGTACTTGCAATACTATAATATGTGCAATATGTTTTTTTTTTCATGAGTATACTGGTTTCAGTTTTATAATGAATTCTATATTTTCATCACAAGTTAGTGATCGGGGCATCTCCCCAGAATCTATTCATAGGATTACACCATCATCGAGGAAGCATGTATACATCTTTGTAATTTTACAAATATAATATAAACAAAAAAAAATTGTTTTTTTCTTTTATCATGAGTATATTCATTTCATTTAGATAATGTTATCTAAATATTTGTTGTAGAGTGTTGATCGAGTAAACTACCATGTTGTTGATGAGACGATAGCAACCTCGAGCCAACAGGTATACCTGATTGTAATTGTACAATTTAAATACGATCAATATGTTTTCTTATTATGTTTTTTTCTTGAGTATTTTGGTTTCGTTTAGATCATTTTTTCTATATTTTTGTTGCAGGGTACTCATCGGGGCACCTCCCTAGCAATAGATCAGACCAGACCAGCCTCGAGGAAGAAGGTATACATCGTTGTACTTGTAATACTATAATATGTGCAATATGTTTTTTTATTATTTATTTTCATGAGTATATTGGTTCCATTTCGATAATGTTTTATACAATTTTTTATTAGGGAAGTGATTGGGGCAAGTCCTCGACTGTTGATCAGATGAGTAAATGATCCTCGAGGCAGCAGGTATAACTCATTGTAAGTATACAAATATAATATGAGCAATATTTTTTTTGTTATGTCTTTTTCTCGTGTATATTAGTTTCATTATGATAATGTTTTCTACATTTTTTTTGCAAGGTGATGATCGGGGAAAGTCCCCATATGTGGATTAGACGACACCAACCTCAAGGCATCAGGTATACCTATTTGTAACTTTATAAATCTAACATGTGCGATATTTTTTTTTAATATGTTTTTTTCCTTAGTCTATTGCTTTCACATTAGTAATGTTTTATATATTTTTGTTGCAGAGCATCAGAGCAATCAATAGATTTTGATGTGGATGAGCTCATGCACGATGCTTACATTAGATCTTCTCTAGACCCAATTAAGATGATAGAGAAGACCTTAAAAAAATTCATGAGTATATCCTTCATCTGCTATTCATTCAGCCGCAGACAAATGAGATTAGAGCAAAGGTTGATGTTTTGGTAAAGAGATATCAAGCCTTGAAAGTAATTTGTGGGATATTGAATTAGAATATAAATTCATTTAGTATTTTATAATTTTTACTTGTATATGATGGTGAACTAAAATATGGTTTGTATTTACATGATATTTTGCATCCAAACACTAGTGGTCAAGGTGGTGTTTGTACTAGTGATGCTCGTGGAGAGTCGCCACATGATAAAATGAATCCACTTGCATATCATGTGCCATTGTTGTCGACTAAACAATCGGAAAAAAATTCCATGGCACCCTCGAGACCAGATGTGAGTGCACCCGCTAGTGGCCGGCGCACGCCAGATCGTGCAGAAGAAGGGGTCAATGCAGAGACTAGTATTGATATTGTTGAAGCAACATTTCCTGTATCTTCCTATGTCACTAGCATGGGTACACTATATACCACATTTTTGTTGGATGAAGATATCATTCCCATAAATATAGAGAAGATCCCAGGTATTTATACATTGTTCAAGTTATTGTTTATAATTTGATGTAATATACTGATAAAAAATAATATTTTGTTCTAATGATGGCATGATTGTTTTGCAGGAAATGATGTTTTTTATAGACATCTAAATTATTTTTCATTGGATATATTTGGGACCACCATATGCATAAGGTGGGATAAAAAAAGTAAAAATTTAAAAGCTAAGCACACTAATCGCTTGGTTCTCCCATTCGGCAGCAAGACATTTAATCGATTCAAGGTCCTAAAGAAGGCTAGCAAACATATGAATATTGTGAGGGACCAATATAGGTTCCATATAGAAAGGAACCCTAGGTATGAGCGCCCTCCAATTATTCTAGGAAGAGAGTGGAAATCCCTAGTGGAATATGGAAAGGAGCAGGCTTTGAGAAAAGAAGGAAAGCTACCATCGGGCAGAGAAAGGTATGCAATACTTTCCACAATGTAATTATAAACCTTATTATTATTAAATTTTAGATCAAATTTGAAACATATAACATATTTCAACATTTTCATAGGTTGTTAGACACATCAAAAGCCAAAAAGGCAAGACAAGAAAAATTTGGCCAGCACAAGCTTGGGCCTGGTGGTTATTCGAATTTGGCGACATAAATTGCAAGTATCAAAATGCAAATATTGCATCCAAATAATAAATTGCAAATTATTTTTCGTTTTATTGCACTATAAAAGGTAAATTCATGATGGTATGCAAATATGCAGGCCGACCAATTCAAGGAAGTTCCCACAAAGGAAGACTTGAATCTTGGCCTCTAGCACAGATTTGGAGTTGTTGTTGAACGCCGAAAAAAATTGTCTGGGAAAACACGGTCTTTCGGTGATCCATCTTGCACACATTTATATAAAATCAATATAGTTTAATGAAGATTTATTACTTGTGCAATCTATTCATTATAAATATTTTCCATAAAATATTGACTCTGTTTTGAGCAGGAAAGAAACAATCCACTTAGTGTCGAGGATAGAGAACAACCAATCGAAGATCATGCTTCGAATCCTGCTAACAAATGTTTCCATATGCTACAATTTAAAATATTGCGATGCAAATGGTGAATATTGTGTTGAAAATGTTTCAACTACAGACTCATGTAGAGGGCCACACTATACAAGATGAGCCTAGAGAGGAATATGAAGTACATGATGTGGCCACATAAGGTAAAAAGAACCTTTATAAATTTTTTATAATGAAATACTTGTCATTGTAATAATAGAAGATATCAATGTAACTTTTTTACATTTTTGCAGCAAATCGGACCCCTTGCCGCAACATCCATGTCACGAGTACTCTACTAGGAAGATAGTATGACAAGTTGTATATGCAACAAGAACCCAACAACAAGTTGTAGAAGATGAGTTGCTTGTTGATTTTGTGAAAAGAAAAAAACCTAGAAATAAGTGACTAAAGAAACACTATGTATACCTATTTTTGATAACATAATTTCATGCGTTATTTTTTCCTACTAAATGAATGAGTGGTTTAATTAATATTATATTTTAATGAATGAATGGTAAATGTTTCTTTATGATGAAATCTGCATGTTTGCACATAATTTTTGTTTTCAAGTACATGCATTGGGTATGGGGAATTGAGAATGATGTGAGGGGGGGGGGAGGCCATAAGAGCTTCCACCTTCACGTGGTTGGCCTTGTTCAGTAGAGAATATTAAATTATTCTCAAAACAAAGAGGAGCTCAATGAGGTATTTATACCTTCCATCAATGAAGTAGCTAATTTACCTATCATAAGTGAGACCACACAATTATGATCACAAGATCATATAGGTTTCAACCCATCAAATCCTTCACACATGCAAGTGCTCATCTGAAGCACACAAATGTTTCACCATTAAATAACCACTCCTAGGTTCACCAACTGAAATACTTGTCTTTCAAGATAGCAAGAATGAAATTTCATTCCAATAAATCCCCCTAGCTATAAGAAGTCAATTCCAACCAAAGATGCTCGCTTCATCATTCATATCACATGAGTGAACATCCAAGTACATCATCACATCACATTTTTAAGAAAGGAATCTCTCCAAAATCCATCAATCACGACATCACATCAAGCTCCAAGTCCTCCAAACAAAGCATCTAACCATGCTCAAGGTCTTCACGTTAGTGCTCTTGTAGAAAATAGGTCCATTTATCACCGCTAAAACCTACCCTATACAATATATAGTTTACCCATATTATAGATTACATGATTATGATGCCTAAAGTTTCCCATACTAGAAAATATTTTCTGAACATGTTGAAGGAATCATGCCTTCAATGGTTCAAGAACCATCTACATTTGTCATTCTCAAAGATACTGATGCACATGTAGAAAGCAATAATCCATGACATGGAGACTAGATTTGGCACACCCAAGGTCTATAAAGAAGACAAAAAAAAAATGTCTCAAAATTGCAAGCGATTCCGATGCAACCAAACAAAGAATATAAAAAAAATCTCACTCTTTCAAAGGCTAAACAAAGGAAAATTGTTGTAAGTCTTAAAATATGGAAAATACTTGTAAAATCATATCAGAAGTCAGATGCATAGAGGAAGTGCGGAGAGGAGAGTACCCAGGTAATTAAATTTTCTCATAACATTATTGTGAGAATTATATATAGGTTTAATACCATGAAAGAATTATAATAGCCAAGAATCTTGAAGCAAAGAAGTCCTCACAAGAATTATTCAAAGATATGCAAGAATAAGAAGAAATGTTGAAACAAAACGAAAGAGAAGGAACTCAATTGATGGAAATATTATCTCATATTTTCTTCCTCAATGTGAATACAATATATAATACATCTCAATAGAGAAAATAGAATGCCTTAAAGGCAAGTTGTAAAGCACAAAAATTAAGGCTTACTAAAAACATAAAAACCCCCTATGTGGCAAAAGCAGTTTCCAAAATTGTGCTAGAGGCTCACGAATTTGGCAAGTATGGTATGAAATATCATGAGTGAGGTAAATGGAATATATTTGTGGATTTAGAAGAGAATATATGATGTGGAGGTCAAATTGGTCAAGTGGTAAGTGTTTCCAAGTCAACTAGCTTTTCCTTATCCACTAGAAAGTAGAAAAAAAACATGATAAAGCTGTCTAAATCAGGAAAGTGTCTTTATAATTAAGCAATAGAATAAAATCAGACAGAATCCAAGGAAATCTTATCCAAGATTTGTCCAAATTCGTTTTTGTGACTTAGGATGGAAAGTGGTCCAGTAAAAGACAAAACTTGCCCTATTTAGCTAGTCAAAACCTAGGAAATTAATCTAGGTGACTAGTAAAACATATCCTAAGTATTTAATGGGTTTTTAAATGTTCCAACACCCCCCCTTAAGCCTGACTTTATGAGGTGAAATGTAATAAATATAGGGGCCAAGAAACAAGGATTATGGTCACCCCAATACAAAAAATTATTATTCCATGTAGGTGAGGAAAGAAGGAAAACCACTTGGGAATAAAACCGCCCCCTCAAGATCATGGAATGCACCATAATAATGCTCTCCAAACTCCAAGCAAGTGAGAACTTGGTCAAATGTCTGGAGGAATCTTCTTCTTGGGAAGAAGTGGAATATGTTCATTAGACTTGATCTTCTTGAGATCATATCCAAATGAGACTTGATGATGTCCTCCATCTTTTGTGCAAAAGGTGCCAAAAATATGTAGTGAATTAGAAGCAAGAGAGAGAGAGAGAGAAAAACCAGTCACTCCAAACTATAATTTTTCCTCCATAGAATTCAATAACACACAAAAAATCAAGCCAAAGAGAGGTTCTGAGTGTTTATGATCTGCAACAACTGTCTGATGATTCGAATTAGAATACATATGAGAGAAATGAGAGATGTCTCCAACTTCTTGAAAAATGTGTTGGCAATCATGTAGGAACTGGCAGGAGCATGGACAGAGGAAGTGAAGGCGCAACCAACAACCTCAACTGTGTACTGTATTCCAAATAACTATAGATCACCTTCTTGGATACCATTGACCGGCAAAGGATCCTCAATATCTGAAGTGTAAGAGGAGAACAATGATGAGAGATGGAAATATCTGAGTTCTTCTTCAATAATAAATTTCTGCAATTTGATCTTCACTACCTGCAAAACAAACTCTCTGAAATATATACTAGAAGAATAATTTAATTAATAACTCCAAGGCTCTGATACCACTTGATAATTCTATATAGTTTCAATACCATGAAAGAATTCTAATAGCCAACAATCTTGAAGCAAAGAAGTCGTCACAAGTATTATTCAAAGATATGCAAGAATAAGAAGAAATGTTGAAACAGAACATAAGAGAAGGAACTCAATTGATGGAAATATTATCTCATATTTTATTCCTAAATGTGAATGCAATATATAATGCATCTCAAGAGAGAAAATATAATTCCTTAAAGGCAATTTGTAAAGTACAAAAATTAAGGCTTACTAAAAACATAAAAACCCTCTAGGTGGCAAAAGTAGTTTCCCAAATTGTGCTAGAGGCTCACGAATTTGGAAAGTATGGTATGGTAGATCATGATTTAAGTAAATGGAATGTAATGGTGGATTTAGAAGAGAATATATGATGTGGAGGTCAAATTAGTCAAGTGGTAACAGTTTCCAAGTCAACTAGATTTTCCTTATCCACTAGAAAGTAGAAAAAAAATAGGATAAAGCTGTCTAAATCAGGAAAATGTCTTTCTAATTAAGGAATAGAATAAAATCAGATAGAATCCAAGGAAATCTTATCCAGAATTTGTCCAAATTCATTTTTGTGACTTAGGATGGCAAGTGGTCCAGCAAAAGACAAAACTGGCCCTATTTAGCTAGTCAAAACTTAGGAAATTAATCTAGGTGACTAGTAAAATATATCCTAAGTATTTAATGGGCTTTTAAATGTTCCAAAAATTATATCATAATTAATAAATGATTTTTATGTTTTATCTGTGCATACTTAAATTGATTTGGTATATGTTTCAAGACAAGGCCTATAAGGCTAGGCTTGCCAAACTTCGTGCCACGCATCACAGTGGCCATAAAGTTCTATAGGTCTTGATCTGTACTTTTGTAAGTATATTTAATTTGTGAAATGATATTTTTTTAATTCCTAGAAAAATGTAAATGATTGCATAATAATTAGTTGAAATAGTCCATGTGGCATGTGTTTTATAGGAGGAGAAACATGGCTGACATCCAACACCATTTAAAAAAACAAGTTTCAAAGCACTTGAAAGATTGCATTAGAGAGATTCTAGCACCTGGATATTCTTGGTTGAGCTAGGGGTTGTTGATTTACGCTACCTAGGGATTTTTGGATAGTTGGAGTTTTTGTACTATCCTTGACGTAAGGATACAGTATGTACTTTACTTCATCTTGAGCTTATATATAAAGTTCATATCTTTCATATCTTGAGCAAATTTCAGATATATATGTTTTTTATGCATTGTTATTTACAACTATTATATGTCTTGTTAATTACATCCTTAGCAACACATTAGATTGATCTATTTGGTTCAAATACCCCTTGTGAATATACAAAATTCCAAATAAGAGCTATTTTATATGTTACATATGTATATTGTACTAAGGATGTAACTTTTGTATTTGCAAAGAGATGATCTTTGTGAAAATAAGTAACAATTTGAACATGGTTTTTGAGCATAAGTGCATCAAAATTAACATAGTCCTTACTAAATGAGAAATCAAACTCCTTCATATGGTCAGTAAAATGTAGAATCTTTTGACAGTGTTAATTGAGTCTTTCATTATACAAATGTCTATTGTTTTATTTATGGCCTGGAAACACAAATTTGTGGTAGACTTCATCTTCTTGGGAAATATGTTACCTTGGCTGACCTAAATGCCATCGGATTTTGGATTCAAATTTACCCGTGTTAGAAATGCATAAGTTTGTACTATTGGAAATGCAAAAGTATATAGTCAAATAGAAACAAATAAATCCACAAGGATGGAAATGAAGAATTCTATAGAACTTTGTCGCTTGGAATACAATGAAGTCTTGTAGATCAAGAAGTCTATGAAACTCTCTAGTTTCCTTGACAATTTCTATTGTTTTCAATCTATAAAGCAAATTTAAATACATTGCGTGTGCCTAAGATCTAATATTCCTTTAGAACATTTGTTTTTCATTTACATGCATAGAGGGCTTATATATTGATATGATTATGAGTTCAAACAAGTTTTAGCAATGTCGCATGAACTTTGAATGATCAAGTGAATGGCTTGTTGTATCAATTTCACACCAATTTTTTTCTTTGGGATTATCAAGTTAAATACTCCTTATATTGAATATGCACTAGTTTCTATAGCTTTATACTAATCTAATTAATTTGTACCAAGAAAATTGTATTACTTGTTTGAATTGGCTTGTTCTACTACATGATGTTGTATTTTAGACAACTTAGGTTATTGTAACTTGGAGTCCTGGAATTTGTAGGAATTTTTTAATACATGTTTCCATTCAAAGTGTCTTTTTCTATAGTTACATATTATGAAGGAAAATATTGGACCATATCCAAAATGGTCTGATGAATCTGACTATGCCAACTATACTTTCTAGCTCTGGAATGAGTTGGTGGTTTAACCATTCTCAAACTTGGAAATAGGTGCTTATTCTCCTCTGTTTATTTTTCTATATTCCTAATTTGTTTTGACTAGGTCCATTTCCTGATCAATTTCATGCTTATATGTAACTTGAATGGAAATGCCTAATGATTAAAACCTTACTTGGATTCACTTCTCACATGTTGTTAATAGATTGACAATTAGTTAACTTCCTCTACATACCTAGTGTGAAGAATGCAATACTTGGCCTTTGTGTATCTTCAACACAAAAACCTAATCTCTAACTATAAGGACCACAACATATCATTTACCCAAATATCTAGATACCATTCCACCCCATAAAATATTACCTGCATATGGAAATATATTGTTTTAAAGGTGGAAACTAGTGTAGATAACAATTATCTAATTTTTTTTCAATAATATGCAATGCAGCCCCTTTACAACCATATAGAACTTTAATTAATATTTTACTTACAGGCATGTTGAAGTGCCCAACCGTTATGCTAATTAATCCAAGTTTGTTGCTATAGGTTTGTTGATTTACTCATTCATGGGCATGGGTTACCTCCCTTAGTTATAATCATGATCCATAACAATTATCATCATCCCATTATTTCTCATACTGACCATCACATTTGAAGACATACGTGATAGGGACAATTTCCTTTGCACTTGACACAAGCTCAGTAAATTGATCAGTTCTAGGTATAGAGTCTTTTTCCTAAGTTTTATTTTGGAAGGTTATTATATTAGCTGGGATGATCAATAATAAATATTCTAACTGAACAATGTATTCTGATCTGGCAAAGTCAAATCAAGAATATGGTTTCTTTCCTAAGTGGATGGTAATTTGGTCTTTATTTCCACTTATCTATTTTTATAAGACTATATACAAGTTAGGAATTCTTATTTGGTTTATAATTTTATCTTTGTGAGATATGTATTTAGTATGTAAAATATTAAATTAGAACTATAGTGTCTTACGTATCTTGTATTTTTTGGGTCCTAAGTGACTTATTCTTAATGAAAAATGGGTATTTATATGTTTTTATGTGTGTATTACTCAAGTTAGGATATCTATCAAAAGGGATTTTGGGTGGTTAGGACTATCATGAGGCCAACAAAGAGTTTTCCTATTATCTGCATAAATCTATGGTTCAAATGATTAAGCACATTGCATTCAATAATGAGAAGGGAAATATATTTCATTTCAACATCGGTTAGTGTATATATTTCTTTGTCCATATGTTTCTTAAAACATTATCAATGCAAAAAATTTGCTTATTGGATTGACAAAGCCATGTATTGAAAAATTGCCCAACCTTCTCCTTCAATGAATTCCCAAGGTTTTTTTTTAAATTCCCTAATTCTGTCACAAATAAGATGCCCACTCAACTAGCTCTGACGAGGTTTCTATACCTTCGATGGAAATTTTCATTGGATTTTTTCTTCTGGCTGTGGTTATATATGTCGGATATTCTACTACTTGTTGGTCAGTTATCTGACCTTGTGGTAAGTAAATGTTGTAGGATATTCGACACTCTCTTGGTTGATTATCTGTCCTTGTAGAAAGTATTTGTTGTTGGTTAATCGACTAATAATTTGTCATATATTTGATGTGTTCTTGGTTGATTGTACGACGTTGTGGTAAATATGTGTTGTTGGTTATTCAATGTAATTAGCATCAGTTATGGGACGTGTAGATTTAAAAAAATGCGTAGGTTATTCAAGAATGTGTTGTCGGTGATTCGATGAGACATTGTTGCTGTCGGATATCTGTCGAAATTTTATCGACATTAAAAAAAAATAGTTTGTCGGTTTTTAGACAGAGTGTTGTTGAAATTTAGACATATATGCCATTCAATCTTGGGTTCAAATTTACCGGTAGATGTATCTTACATGGCTACAAATTGCGTTCCAAAATGTCTAATTGCAAATCATTTTAGTTGTGCTTGATAATGAGAGTTTGTAGCCATGTTCTGAGCATCTATTTAAGAAAGAATAAAAAAAAGGTTATTGTTTTTTACCATCACATTATGGCAGTTTCATGAATATCAAGTTTGTATTTGAGTTAACTTCTTATGATTTGATTGTTGATAAGGTGAAACCTTACATATGGTTTGGTGGGATTTTACATATGGCATTAGATACAACTACAACAGTAGGGCCTATTGTATCCATGTGCTTGCTAGTAAGTTATTATGTGCTTGGTATTTGTGAGAAACACAATCATTGATTGGTTGGTTGCATATATGCAATTGTTTACTTTGTTGGTATTCATGAAAAGGGAAAGGTGTTCTGAGTGCATGAGGTTATGTAACTGATTGTAGAGTTATATGTTTCCCTGTAGTTGGAGAACATAATCCAATATAGAGAACATTGTTGCATCCTATTTGGTTAGAGAATACATCTAGTATTTCTTGATAAATCGAGGATGGGGCTTATTCCAAATCCTCTCATATTTTAAAGTTTGGTATGCTCCAATATCAAAATAGAGCAATTTGGTTAAGATCATGTTTCTTGCATGGATGGAACTTGTGAAACGAATGTAAATTTTTATCTAACAAGGAATGGAATGAGGATGAGATTCATGTGTTC
This sequence comes from Larix kaempferi, assembly GCA_027924585.1. NCBI lineage: Eukaryota > Viridiplantae > Streptophyta > Pinopsida > Pinales > Pinaceae > Larix > Larix kaempferi. The sequence goes on from BSBM01000619.1 coordinate 4,313,709, forward strand.
GTGTAAAGTGATTTTAGTTGAATCATGAGTCTGTTTTCTTGCATATTTACTTTTGTAAATTACTATGTAGATATGTCATATTATTATTCTAATATATCGCAAGTATTGCATCATTCTAAGATAGAAGTTTGCAATGATTCAATTCCTTATGTTAATGGTACCTGTAGCCTTGCCAAAAAAGGATTAAATCCTTTAAGATGATCTTGATTCTAGGTTTTGATAATGTGAGGAAACTTATAAATAGAACTATGTGCATGTGGGTGGTCTAAAGTAACATTGTGGAATGTTTAATTGACTAATTAGGTTGTATGTGAAATGTTATATTTGTTATTTGAAGCATGTGAAATGGTAAGATTATTGCTAGTATGCATGAGAAATTATACAAATGACTTGTGTGAATGCATTGGTTGTTGTCTATTTGCTTGAATGCATATGGAATAGTATGGATGATGAATGCACATTGGTGGTGTGTGTAAGTGTTCACCCATATTTTCTTGAATGAATGAGAACTAATTCCAATTTAACGAATGAGGTATATGTTAAGATTTGAGATATGTCATTGAATATGTTTATGATTAAAGCATTATTATTCCTACCAAAACCTATTTCTATACATTACAAAATGCTTGGTTAAGTTTTGATGAATATACATTACAAAGAACTACATTGCTTTGTTAAAAACTTGTATCAAAATTGAGCTTGTATATGATTAATTCAATAATGAGTTTGATTTAGAAACCATCTAAGTATTGCTACTTACGGAATGCAAAATATAATTGGCCGTGAGAAGATTTTAGCATAGAGAATACAAGAATGGTAGTTTGAGGCGAATGATTAATGATAAATTATGTCATGCCATTCTCTAAATTGCAAAATACTAAGCCTGATATAATTTATGTTGATTTTGAAAGCCTAAAATCTCTATGAAAAAAATCCTTCAAGATAAGATTTAAATTATCTTATAGCTTGTTGTAACATAATAAACTTGATAAAATAATAAAAATGTAATTAATCAATTCATATCATAGTAGAACAATAAATTCTTGTATGTAATAACCTTAATAAAATTAAGTTAAGTAGAATGATTAATGCAATAATCTTAATAAAATTTCTGATATTATTTTAACCATTCCTTTTTAATGTAAATATATTTTCAATGCAATGTGAATATAATGCATTCAATTATGTTCCAAAGCTTATTGGGGTGAGGTATTATCAATATTTCAAAGTTGTGGTTTAAAGTTTATCATTTAATTATAATAATATGTGGTTAATTGATTTAGTTATTAAAATTAAAATAAGTAACTTATTAAAGTTAAATTAATTTATATTTAATAAAAAATTGAATTTATTTATTAAAAATTAATTTGAATGATGATAAAAAAAAAATTTAATCCATAAAAATAAATTAAACAAATTTACACATATACCTTAAATTCAATCTAACATTTCATAATTAGAAAATAAAAAATAAGAAAAATTAAATCTCAAAGTTCATGTTTCTGATTCAAATCTAAATTCAATCTAACATTTTTTAATTAAAAAAATAAAAAATAAGAAAAATATAATTTTTTTTATTAAATCTCAAAATTGATGTTTTTGATTCAAACAAAGATTTGTTTTAGATGAAAAGAATACATAACTATTTAAACCCACCCTTAGAATTAAAAAACCAATGTCACAGTTGCTTTGTCCAAATGGATGAAGGTGAAGGTTGATCCAATCATAACCCGATTTTTCCGATTTTTGAATGTTGCATTCAACGTGCCAAGCAAAGCACCGTTGCTGCATGGATTGAAAAGGTTAAAAGGATGGATTATAGAATGTACATATATACGAGTCACATTTTTTTTTATATCCATTTGTACAACGAGCACTTATATTGATTGGAAATATTTGAAACCCTAATCGCTCACAAAGCCTGTCAACGCCACCCGTGGGATTCAAGGCAAAGAAACTAATCGACTCTTGATTAAGCCATCCACCCGAGACACTTATTGATAGATAGGTGGTTCAATTGTCGATTTCTTTCCTTCTGCACATTTTCATTAACAAATGGTTGGAAATAGGGTGCATTTTACATTAATAAAGTAGATTGGGTTTTAATTATTTAAAAAATTAAATTTGTAAAATTTGTATCCCTAAAAACCACATAGATAGAATGTTTCCATAACCTTCATTTCACTGTTATCACAAAATTTGAACCATTGTGTTAGCATTGTATTAAATTATCCTAATAGCTAGGATTTGAATTATCATAGAAATACCTTTTCTTCCACTAAATCTGAGTTCTTAGATATGCAAACACATCACATGAAATACCATTCTCAAATAAGTGAGAAAATACGAATATAAATATAAGTTCTACGAATATAAATATAAGTTCTAATCAATTTGTGAGGAAAAATTGATTCTTCATTTTAAATACTAATCGAAGGAGAATGTATTTTGGGAGGGAAAAAAGATAGAACTTTATTTATGAATATAAACAACACTTGCAAACATGATATTGCCACTGACACCTCTAGTCACCATTGTCAGGTTCCTCCAATCCTAGGCTATTTAAATCATCTTTAAATATTAAATTCCATACTTATAGAAGAAAGGGAAAAACAAAATGGTTTTAGATCCCTAATAACACAGAGAAGCACATGAACATAGATATAGGTCTCTATAAATCTAAAGATCATGAACCCAAGGAACAAGCACTTATGATTTCTTAAGTGTGGGTACATAAATGAATCTCTCGTACCCATCTCCTTGATTTGGCATTTTCTTATAGGAATTTAAAAGAGATTCGAGATGGGTTTAATGTCATGTAAATTATATAGATACAAGTCATAGATAGGTTTGAAGGTATGTGAACTAAGCAATTACAAGTCATGCACAAGTTTCATGCTCAATTATGAGCAGTTTCCAAGTCACTATGATTATTCTTCTGAATTATGAAATGATTCATATTTCATAATTATGAAATTGATTAAAACTAATTATTTTCTTGTGGATTAATTAGAATATTTTATTCAATTATGTAATTTTAGCCTCGGAACATCTAGTAACATCCCCTCAACAACTATGGTGGATAATACAAGTATAATAGATGCCCCTTCATGTATGAGGTCAAAAGAGGAATTAATGGATGAAATACATTATAAAATATGAAGGGTGAAATCGCAAAAATGGGTGTCTATTTCGTGAGAATTGGGGGGTGGAGAAGCATAGCGGAAGTTATTTGGCCGAATGTTTAAATTTTTTTGGCCGAATAAATGGGGTTATTCAGCCGAATAAAGTCAAATATTGTTCGGTTGAATAACCATTCACGGTTGACCGTTAAAACTAACGGCGACCTAGAAATGTGTGCGAGGCATTGTCGATCGAGGAAATTTGCTAGCATTTTTTTTTGGAAAGTTATTCGGCCCACAATTGTTCAGTGGAATAATTGTTCGATTGAATAAGGTTATTACATATGTTGTTTACTTCGGTAATTGTCATTCATTCTTCTATTGAATATTTAGGGCCTCCCTGCTACTATGACCAGGACCACGTCGGCTAGACCACCCCTGCATGCTGTCACTTATCTGACCTTGTGGTAAGTAAATGTTGTGGGATATTCAACGTTGTATTGGTCGATTATCTGTCCTTGTGGAAACTATTTATTGTCGGTTAATTGACTAAGAATTTGTCGAATATTCGACGTGTTCTTCGTAGGTTATCCTCCATTGTGGTAAATACATGTTGTCGGATATTCGACGTAATTGGCATCGGTTATGCGATGTGTAGATTAAAATAATGCATAGGTTATTCGACAATGTGTTGTCGATGATTCAATGAGACGTTGTTGTTGTCGGATATCCATCGAAGTTTTACCGACGTTTAAAAAAAGAATAGTTTGTTAGATTTTCGAGAGAGTGTTGTTGAAATTCAGACATATATGTCATCGTATTTTGGGTTCAAATTTACCCATGTAAATATCCTAACATCCCCCATTAAGAAAAACTTGGGATAAGATTGAAGGATTTAGAAAAGAGACACTCTTAGGAGAAGGAAGGAGGAATTAGAGCCTATCCCCCCTTAATGACAAGTTCCTCAACTCCTAACATAGATCGAAAACATAAGAGTGTTACAAGCCCAAGTGATAGGTCCATAACCCAGACTGAAAACATAACCTGCAATAGAATTCTTATCATCAAGATCGTCGGCCCAATTTGAATCAGTGAAACCAACCAACAAAGGAGTCTCCCCTAAACTGTAATGAATCCCAAACTAAATTGTACCCCGAATATACCGAAGTATTCATTTTGCTACTTTCCAATGACTTTCATGGGGCATTTCCATATAGTGGGAAACACAACCAATGGAAAATGAAACATCAAGACGGGTATGAGTCAAATATAAGAGACTACCAACAAGCTCACAATATAGGGTGGCATCAACTGCAGGTCAAGTGCAGGTGGCAAAAATTTTGACTCCAGACTGGAAGAGAGAGGTAGTTGGTTTACAATATTCCATGTGAAAGCGACGAAGAAGTTCACAAGAATACTTAGACTGAGAAAGAAAGACTCATTCTTTGGTTTGCAAGACTTGGAGGCCAAGAAAATAATGCAAATGTCCTAAGTATGTCACTTAATTTTTTTTCTTAAGACTAGATTTCACATGGGTTAAAAGCTTAGGATCGCTACGAGTAAGAATAAGATCATCAACATAAACAACAACGATGATGAGATTGTTTTCTACTTTCTTGGTATAGACATTAGGGTCAGAATGAAATCTAGAAAAACCAGTATCAAGGAGAAAGCTATCCATTTTGGCATACAAGGCTCGACAGGCTTGCTTAAGGCCATATAAGGATTTTTTAAGGCAGAAAAAAATGATAGAGTCATTATGAACCTAGCGAGGAGGTTATTCCATGTAAATTTCCTCCCACAAATCACCATGAAAAAATGCAGACTCAACATCCATTTGATGGACCTCCCATTTATGTAAGGTTGCAAGGGAAAGAACAAGGCAGATAGAGTTCATTTTGGCAACAGGGGAAAAGGTTTTATTGTAGTCAATTCCTTCAACTTGGGAAAAACCTTTGCAAACTAACATTTCCTTAAGTATTTCAACACTTCCATCTAAGGCATACTTAGTTATGTAGACCCATTTACATCTGACGAGTTTTCTTCCTTTTTGAAGAGGGACAAGATCCCAAGTATCGTTCGCCATTAAGGAATGACATTCTTCATCCATAGTTGTATTCCAATCTGGATTCTCTGAAGCTTTTGCAAAATTCTCTAGATAATGATTCTCGGAAACTTGATCCAAAAGGAAAGAGGCTCGCTGGAACTGAGAACATGTTTTTCGTTGATCTCTAGGATCACTGGCAAGATCACCAGTTGATTCACATGTTGAATGGACCCATTAAGGAAGCGATTATGCTAGTGAAACTAGAGGAAAATGACTAGGTGGAGGTGGATTTTCATCCTCACTGTCATCATGAGAAACTAGAATTGGAATACTGTCAAGAAAGCTGTGAGTAGAAGAAGGAACAAGCATCGAATTAGGCTTGGAGGCCAAAGATACCACAAACACCGAGTTAGTCTCGCAGGACAAGATATTTTCATCAAATTTAACATCTCTTATAATAATTATATCATGAGAATGTGGATGAAGAAGTTCATAAGATTTTACATTTTCAGAATATCCAACAAATATGCACTTTTCATTTTTAGGCTGCAATGCCTGTTTTTCATCCAGAATATGAGCCGATGCTTCACTACCAAACCCACGGAAGTGACTTACATCTAGTTTAATTTTACTCCATTCTTCTTCTGGTGTGATATCTTGTAAATATTTAGTGGGGGTACAATTAACTATGTAATTTTCACAATTTATGTCTTCAACCCAAAATTGAAGACTTAGTCCCTTAGCTTGAACCATACAATTAGCCATTTCTTTTAAAGTGCGGTTCTTCCATTCAGCTACACCATTTCGCTGTGGTGTATATGGAACAATGTGTTGTTGTTGGATTCCTTGTTTAGTGCAGAAAGTAATGAACTTGTTGTTAACATATTCTCCACCATTATTATATCTTAACTAAAGAATTTGATGACGAGATTGTTTTTCAACAAGGGCCTTGTAGGCCAAGAACATGTTAAATACTTCACTCTTAAGTTTTAGGAAATAAACCCAAGCACATCTAGAGTAATCATCAATGCAAGTTAAGAAATATTTGAAACTAGAAAAGGAATTAGATGGAAGAGGACCACACAAGTCACTATGCACAAGCTCCAAGGGGGCTGAGGCATGCCAAGAAGCACTTTTGTCAAAACTGTCCCAATGATGTTTTCCGAGTACACAAATGGAACTAACACCATCCCTGCAAGATACCATCGGAAGACCTATCACCATATTTTCTTTACATAGTTGTTGCAATGGGCGATAATTTAAGTGACCAAATAGCTCATGCCAAAGCTTGCTCAAGTCATCACTATGAGCAGCAAAAACTGAGGGAAAAGGTGATGCACCAAAGTTGTTAAAATTTTACAACCTAGTAATATCATCAACAATTCCAATGGCTAGGACATATTGATTATATTTAAAATCCTTGATTACAACTTGGTGAGGTGTAAACGTTACAGTTTTACCTTCACCAGAATGAGTGATTTGATAAACTGACAACAAATTGCAAGAAATTCTTGGAACACATAGTACATCACTAAATTCTCCATTATCTACAGGAATTGTTCTAGATCTTACAACACTAAGAGATCTATCATCATCAACAAATATTTATTTGGTGTTACATTCATGCATAGTAGAAAATATGGCTTTATCCTTCACCACATAATAAGATGCTCTAGAATCAATGAGCCACTCATTTGAAGTAGAAGAAGAAGATGCATTATAGGAAAAACCAGAAGCACAAAGTGCATGTCCATGAGATGAAGATTATGAAGATGAATCAAGGTTGATGTAATGCTTCTTCATTGCTGCTTCTAAGGCTGCGATCTTCATAAAACATTTAGATTCATCATGATTATATTTCCCGCAAAAGTTGCATTGACACTCAGTCTTCTTACCCTTTTGGTTCGTTTCCTTTGTCATTTTTTGAAGAATAAGCTGGCTGAGAGGGTTTGGGACCCTTGTTTGGCTTATAATTGTGAATATTTTGCTTCTTGGGATGCTTGGGCTTCTCTTTCTATTGTGCTAGCAAGGATTTTCTAGATTTATCTACATTTCTAATCATTCCAAGATGTATGAGCTTATCCTACTCTCTAGTCAAAGAATCACAAAAGGATTCAAGAGTAGGTTATTTATAGTTAGTTGGATGCAAGGATTCTTTGATGGAGTAAAATGTAGATACAAAAAAAGAATATGCAGGTCCAAGTTTGGAAAGAATACGATAAATGCATTGCTTGTCTTCTCTTTTAATTTTTCATTCTGGACATAAGAGTCTAAGAGTTTTGTACTTAGATAGATAATCTTGAATGTGTGAAAAAATAGTTGGATTTAAGGAAATCAACTCATTTTCTAGTTGGTCACCTCAAATCTCATTGTGTTTACCAAACATAGATTCTAATTTTTCCCAAGCTTGCTCTGGTTCATCAATTCCAGATATGTGGAATCACAAATCAATAGAGATTGACATCCCAATTAATCCATGGTATTCATCACATTTATTGGCACGTTTTATCTTCTTATCAGCATCAGTGGGCTCTATTTCTTACCCTAAGGTAATTCGGTGAAGTCCCCTACTTTGTGGGACATCCTCCATGCGATATTTCCATGAGAAATAGTTGGAACTAGTAAGTATAATATCACATGGGGAGGCCATATAGTGAAATGAAGGTCATAACAATAGAAACCAATGGTCCAGATGCAAAGATCTAAAAAAATCAGGCTATTTACAAAAAAAACGACACTGAAATCTGACTCTAGATGAGGAAGTTATGCTAGATTGAAAAAATGGTTCCAGGTGACCCCAACAAATACGAGGCAGGCAAAGGTTTGACCCCCCCCCCCAAAAAAAAAAAACAACCTCTTCCAAATCTTAAACTTTTAAACTCACTTTACAACACTTTACAATAATGTTGATTTATGTGAAACACTTTTGTAAAATAAGTGGAGTTTCACTTTTACAATAATGTTACTTAAAATATTGCATGCAAAAAACTAAAAGTATTTAAGTGACTCACTTTAATAATTTAAGGGAGATGCACTTTTACAATAAAGTAACTGAAAATTATAAATTACATGCAACTTTAGAAAAGTAACTAAGAAGAAGACTTAAACTGAAGACCTCTTATTAAATAAAGCAACTTTTAACTAACTGAGCTAATATTAAAAGATACGTAAAAGATGGAAAGGAGGAAGGGGGGTTCTTTTTTTTTACTCTTCTGTATCGAAAAAAAAAACAAAAAAATAATATTCCTTGAATTTCGGGTTAGACCTCGTTCGCTTTCCCGGACTGTATATGTTTTCTCACTGTTTCTGATTTTCCGTGGTCGCACGAAGTGCACGGCAAAGAGCATACGTAGTAAAGAAAACCCTTTTTCTTATGTTTCTGATTTTTCGAGATCACACAAGGTGCAAGGAAAAGAGCATACGTAGAAAGAGAAGGTAACAACCCGAAACTAAAAAAAGACTAGATCTGAAAAGAAAATGAAAAAATTATTTTATGAGCAATTGCAAATGGTCGATTTTATGAGCGTTAAATGACATTGTACATTTAAATTTCCCACTAACTCTAGTTTATTCAAAGATAAGGTACTTCCGAGTGATAATGTCTTTCCCGGCAGCTATGAAGAGACAAAACAAATGTTGAAAATGTTGGGTGTTGAGTACATATAATATCATGTGTGTCCCAATGATTTTATTCTATGTAGAGGTGAATGTGCAGAAAAAGAGATATGTCCAAAATGTGGGAATGACATGTACAAAGAATCAAATAACAATGCTAAAAAACATGGTCCTCATAAGATATTGAAGCACGTGCCTATAATACCAAGGTTTGGAAGGCTCTCTCATTGCAAATAATTATCTATGATGCAGGGATGGCATGCCTCGCACCAAAGTGGGAAAGGATTTATGTGAATCCCAACATATTCAATAGCCATGAAGCATATAGAGGATACATGGCCTGATAACTTAAAGAATGAAGTACAGATATTTCAATTGAGTATATACATTGATGGCATCAACCCATATCCCCAACCAAACACTAGTATATTGGTTTGATTATAGTAGTGATCAATAACAATACCCCCCCATGGTTGTCTGTGAAGAATGAACATCTTATATTGGCTCTTATAGTGGGCTAGTAGAAGACAAGTGAAGAATATGGATTTTTACCTACAACCATTGATCAATGAATTCAAGGAATTATGGGAAGGGATACAAGTATATGATGTATCGAAAACCATCCCAACAGAGAAGAGTTTTTCATTGTATGGCATATATGCATATACCACACATTATTATCGAGGGTTAGGACTTTGCTTTAGTAAATACATTGTTTGATTTGTTTATATTCAAAGAAATATTTCTTGGCATATTTAATTTGGTGCAACTGTATTGATATTCAATACTAACTTGCTATGTATACCATAACACTGGAAGTCTTGTAACAAAAGGTTTTCATGGATGTAAATGTTGTGGGCCTTGTTTGAAGTCTAGATTGTCCAAAGAGCTACAAAATCCATTATATGACTACTCAAGGGTATTCCTCCCAAAAAACCACCTTTAAAGAAGAGAAACATCTGCCTTGAATGGTAATTAAGCCATAGAGAAACCAAAGGCCTGAAATAATGACACTGACTGACTAACTTAGGGCATATGACAGAGAGAAGGAAAATGAATTTTTAGAGATATTCTATTCAAATAGGGAACCTATGGTTGATGATCTAGAATTCTTCGACACCTATGTTGGTAAAATTCCCATTGGGATGAAAAGTAAATTAGTATTTTATGAGCTCCCATATTGGGATCATCTTAAAATTTACCACTTGCTATATCCCATGCATATATTCAAAAATGTTTCATCTTCTTTGTGGTGTCACATATCAGAAAAAAAAAGTGACACATTTGCAATGAAGAGAGATCTAATTTATTCAAATACTAAAGGGAAGCATTAGCCAAGACAAGAAAATAAAGGAGAGGTTGGCCCATATTGGTCATTTAAAGAAGGTGATGTCCCATGGGTTTTGAAGACAAATGATCTTTCTTTGGAAAATGAATTTATATTTGGTGTTAAGGCACCTTATTTATATGGATCTACTCGATGACACTACTTCACTGTAGACAAAAAATTGTTGGGTTTTAAATCACATGACCATCTCAACCTTCTAAGGGTATTTTATAATGTCAAAAAAATGGTTTTATTTTTTATTTGTATCTTTTATCATTAAAGTTAAATTAATGCAAATAATTTTTTATGTTTACTTTGTAATGTCATTATCCATTGCTGGTGCCTCGGTGTGTGAACCATGAATTTCCTGTTGACCTGCGGTGTGCCATATCTAAACTGTCTCCATTTGTATGGTGGATCACATCAAAGGAGATTTACATCACTAGCATTCCATGGTGGCACCAAGAAATAGTTGAGATTGTTTGTATGTATGAGAAGGAACTACCAGCGAGTTTCATGGACTTATAGGTGCATCTTCTAATTCACCTAGTCGATGAGGTTGAATTAGTTGAGGTGCTCTCATGTCGTTGGATGTACTTGTTGGAAAGATACATGAAAAAAATGAAGAGATTTGTTAGACAAAATGAAAAACTCGAGGAGTCTATGGAAGAGGGGTACATAATATATGAGTCATTCTATTATGTCAGTGAGTACATCAAGTAAATCGACCACACATTGGGCATATTCATTTGGGATGATGAACATGATGAGGACAAAAGGGAAGGGGAGATACTGTAAATGAAAGGAAAAAGGTGCATGTTAAAGAGTAAGTCACTTATCTTTCGATTTTCACACTTCCACATACTAACTATTCACAATAAATTTCAAAACATATATTTGATCCCATACATGTTGAATGTGGTTTTTTTTCCATGAATACAACAGTGAATTCATAAATTGATGCCATCAATAAATTCATTCTTTACAACGTGGAGGAAACACAACCGTGGGTCACATTGTATGAAGAGAGGAGGAGTAAATGGGACATTGACTGAAAATAATTTAGGCAGTTGCATGATGGAATCATGCCTTTTCCAGATCATTTAAAATAAAATATGCCAATGATCTGTTCCAATAGTTGGGTTGTGGACCAACTCCGAGAGAAATATGGTGCATCTGGTCATTATCCGCTTGAAGAAGAGGATGCGCCAAACATTGGGATCGGGTGAAACAACTCGGTAATAATCTCTTTATGTACATTTCTAGCTTTATAATTCAACTTTGAAATATAACATCTATGTTTATTAAATTAATGGTTGGGTTATTAGACATATGACACCATCATTTCTTAACATTTTTTACAGTTGCATTCATTCCCATCTATGTGGGATTATGGACATCATTTTCACACTAAGGATGCTAATGGTGGATGTTTTACACAAGATTGTGGAATGGAAGTTGAGTTCAACCAATATAGTCAAGCTAGCCACCACGATTGAAACTTGATAGGAGGGATGTTGGGTTATGTTGGAAATATACAAGAGATCATTCAAGTGGAATTCTCATATTTCTAATGTGTTATTTTTAGGTGCAAGTTGTGGGACACATTCGACATGAATACTGTAAAGGAAGATCGTGTTTTTTTTTATCGGGAAGGGTCTAATTATATTGTTTATTTTTCATGTTATGACAGTGGAAATGGAAAGTTGATTATTGGATGCAGTGTTTAAACAATTTGAGTTGTTTAACAACCAATATGATGTGGAATATGTTCCATAGTTAGAGAATATATTTCTTTCTTTCTATTTAGTTCATATGAATATGCATATTCGATCTATATGTATTTGAAGTTTCATTGTTGATGTCTTGTCGACACATAAGATCAAATGCTTATGTATTTGAAGTTTCTTTTCACTTGACTCAACTAAACTTTTAGCAAGAAAGTGCCATATGTGTGGACATGTCACTATAGTGAAATGTTCCTTGACTTAAATGTTATAGAGGGTATAAAATGTGTTCCTTCAATGTGGAAAAAAGTTATATTATATAATGAATGTCATGATTAATAATAATAAATGATTAATAATAATAAGTTTGTAGAATGCAACTTTTGGCTTTACAATTGAGAGAAAAGGGTGTTCTTTTAATTAAGTATTTGTTTTACTTCATAATAGAGATTTGATATTTGTCATTGTAAAATGAGTTCTTGTCAAAAAATAAAAATCTTGAGGGATACATTGATAGGTTATATTGATGTTGATATTTACATTTTTTTGTGATGTTCATATTTATATATTATAATAATATTACATGGTAATACTTGAATTTTTGTTATGATGTTTGGTTACACTTACAAAAAATAATTCATTTAATTGTGTTTATCATTTGAATAATTAAGTTATATACAACATTATCTGATTAAGACTTAATTTCCTTATTAAAAATCATTATATATTATTTCATGATGCTAAACATAAAGTTACAACAAATTAGTAACATCATTTTATATATAACTATAACATTACGAAAATTTTTACTACATTATTAATAAATTACTTACAATAAATTATAACTATATCCATAGAAATTATATGAAAACAATATGAAAACCAATTATAAAAAAATATTATTACATAAAATTAATACTATGACCACAAACTATACAACAATTATAAACATGATTATGACATATTATACAACATTCATAAATCATAGAGTTGCCACAACTTCATCCAGTATCAATAGAAAATTCAAAAAAATATTTAATTCAATGATAATTATAATTCAATTATATTATGTAATGATTCTTATAATTCAATTATATTAAATTACTTGAAACATTTTTCCACATTTTCAATTACCATTACTCCAATCCATATTTTCACATGTAGGATGACCTAAGAACCAACCATACTTTGAAATTCATTTTCTAAGCAATATATCAACTTGTATATGAAAGCATACTTCAAAGTGTCTACAAAATTTAGGTTTGAATTATTTAATATGAAAAATGGTCTAAAGGATGCTAAAATTTTGACCAATATTAAAAACCCAATAACTTTCTAAGTTACAAAGGTCTAAAATATTGACTTGTGTTGTAGTGATACTTGATATGTTATGCTTATTAGTGTTAACTATATGTAAGTTATTCTCAAATCAAGAACTATTTAATATAAAAAATGGTCGAAACGATGCTAACATTTTGAAAACTTTGAAAAAATTCTAATGCTTTCAAAACTTGTTAAGCCATACAACAAATTCTTTTTTAACATAGTTTAGAATGCAAATTGTGACATTTTTATCAAATTTAAAATAGTTAGTGATTTAAAGACCCACATTTTGAATAGTACAAATTTATTTTACATAAGCATATGATCATCGTCATTTTCAACACCGAACAAACATAAACATAAACTTCATGATCATACCATCATAAACTTAACCATAAGCATAAACATAAATGTACCATCATCATCATTTTCATGACATAAACATAAACATAAACATACCATCATTATCATTTCCAGCATCTAACAATCATTATTTTAAATACATTGATCAATCAATCAAATGACATTAATAAATATCCTAATTTATAATTTTAACTATATAGCATCATACCACCTAAAAAACATAAACATAAACATCATCATACCATAATAAACATAAACATAAACATCATCATATCGTCATCATGGTTGTTTTCATCGTCTAACATAAAACATAAAAATCATTGATATAGCATTATAAATATATAAACATAAACATGATCTTAACATCTTAAACATTACATTGCCATCATCTAACATAGAAAAAATCCACATTATATTATAACATGCATAAACATCACAAAAATCTAACATACATCATCTGATCTAAGCTAACATACACATCACCATGAAGTACATATAAATAAACATCAACATAAACATTGACATTAACATAAACATGAAAAATGCAGTATATATATATATATATATATATATATATATGAACATGTTTAACATCAAACTAATGATACATGCCAAATAAATATCTCCAGTTTAATAACTGCTATGACATATCTAATCCACCTTCACTAGAGGCATCATCAGTATCTCTCCCACTAGATCTAGATGCATCGTCATCTCCACCAATAAAGCCAAAGGTAGTATTAGAACCTCTTCCAGCAAATCTAGAGGCATCGAAAACTCCACCGACAGAGCCAAAGGCATCAGTACCTATTCCAGGAAAAAAAACAGCTCGAAGAGTAGCATATATCGGTACATCAAGTTTAATTCTACCCCCTCTCAGAATCATATCTATAATAGAGGCAACTGGAGTAGGAAATGGTGGATGGCCAGGTCGACTAGTAGGATCGACAGGTCGATTGAGGAAGAGTAAAGGAGATGATCAAGTAGGATCGAAAGGTTAGTCAAGTAGGAGTAGAGGAGATGATGGAGGAGGAGGTGGATGAGATGTCGAAGAAGATGATGGAGAAGGAAGTGGAGTAGTAGATGTCAAAGTTGATGGCGGAGGAGGTGGAGTAGTAGATGTCTAAGATGATGGAGGAGGGTGTGTAGGTGGAGGAGGTGGATGAGGAGGCTGATGGTCATCCCTCCTAGAAACTAAATAAATGCATGCACTGACAATATCCAACAAATTGTGACATTTTTATCAAATTTAAAATAGTTAGTGATTTAAAGACCCACATTTTGAATTGTACAAATTTATTTTACATAAGCATATGATCATCGTCATTTTCAACACCGAACAAACATAAACATAAACTTCATGATCATACCATCATAAACTTAACCATAAGCATAAACATAAATGTACCATCATCATCATTTTCATGACATAAACATAAACATACCATCATTATCATTGCCAGCATCTAACAATCATTATTTTAAATGCATTGATCAATCAATCAAATGACATTAATAAATATCCTAATTTATAATTTTAACTATATAGCATCATACCACCTAAAAAACATAAACATAAACATCATCATACCATAATAAACATAAACATAAACATCATCATACCATCGTCATGGTTATTTTCACCGTCTAACATAAAACATAAAAATCATCGATATAGCATTATAAATATATAAAGCATATCATTGTCATGGTTATTTTCACCGTCTAACATAAAACATAAAAATCATTGATATAGCATTATAAATATATAAACATAAACATGATCTTAACATCTTAAACATT
This sequence comes from Larix kaempferi, assembly GCA_027924585.1. Lineage (NCBI taxonomy): Eukaryota > Viridiplantae > Streptophyta > Pinopsida > Pinales > Pinaceae > Larix > Larix kaempferi. The sequence continues at coordinate 4,329,036 of BSBM01000619.1, forward strand.
ACATTGCCATCATCTAACATAGAAAAATCCACATTATATTATAACATGCATAAACATCACAAAAATCTAACAAACATCATCTGATCTGAGCTAACATACACATCACCATGAAGTACATATAAATAAACATCAACATAAATATCGACATTAACATAAACATGAAAAACGCAGTGTGTATATATATATATATATATATATATATATATATATATATATATATATATATATATATGAACATGTTTAACATCAAACTGATGATACATGCCAAATAAATATCCCCAGTTTAATAATTGCTATGACATATCTAATCTACCTTCACCAGAGGCATCATCAGTATCTCTCCCACTAGATCTAGATGCATCGTCACCTCCACCAATAAAGCCAAAGGCAGTATTAGAACCTCTTCCAGCAAATCTAGAGGCATCGAAAACTCCACGGATAGAGCCAAAGGCATCAGTACCTATTCCAGGAAAAAAACCAGCTCGAAGAGCAGCATATATCGGTCCATCAAGTTTAATTCTACCCCCTCTGAGAATCATATCTATAATAGAGGAAACTGGAGTAGGAAATGGTGGATGGCCAGGTCGACTAGTAGGATCGGCAGGTCGATTGAGGAAGAGTAAAGGAGATGATCAAGTAGGATCGATAGGTTAGTCAAGTAGGAGTAGAGGAGATGATGGAGGAGGAGGTGGATGAGATGTCGAAGAAGATGATGGAGGAGGAGGTGGATGAGATGTCAAAGAAGATGATGGAGAAGGAAGTGGAGTAGTAGATGTCGAAGTTGATGGAGGAGGAGGTGGAGTAGTAGATGTCTAAGATGATGGAGGAGGGGGTGTAGGTGGAGGAGGTGGATGAGGAGGCTGATGGTCATCCCTCCTAGAAGCAAAATAAATGCATGCACTGACAATATGTTGCATCAACAACCTCATCTCACGACAAAAAATCCTCCATATCTCTGCAAGGTGAGGCTGTTGAATAATGTCATGCACCTGTAAAGAATGAACCCCCTCATTTTCCAATAATGTTGCCAACCTATCTGACACATGTAAAGAATCGTTTGATAATATAGGGCTCAATATACCCTTAAATATAGAGCTAAAAGAATGTACATGCAAGAAATAATTTAAATGGTATAAATTAATTAATGCGGATAATTGACTAAATCCAATTTTAAAATTTTTTATTAGATGAAAAAATTATGAACATATGTACCATTAATTAGTGAGGTGAATTTCTTCTTAAAACATCAGTTAACAAAATTCTACTATTAATCTAATAGAACTTGACTATGATACAATTAACTGAAAATAGAAGGAGTAGGCACCCTACTTACCTGGAAGAATTGTCTTGGGAAGGTGGTATTTCTTTTGACTTGTATTGGCTCTCCCATTATTGATCATTGCAAATAGTGTGGGGGGATCAACTCTCCTCCCAACCAAACTTATTACTTGAAAGCTAAGGACCCTCGCTCTCGATCACTACAACTAGTGTGGGGAGAGCAACTCTCATCCCAACCAAACTCCTTAGTTTAAAGCTAAGGACCCCTAAGTCCCCAACAATTAATACTATGCCAACCTTTAATTAAGCCCAATTGAAGCAGAAACCTAACCCTCATCCTCAACAAACACTACCCAAATTCTCCAAAATATACCCCCAACAAATAGCCCAACAACCCCCAAAATGTCAAACCCCCCACACCCAAAAACAACATGAACCCCCAAAATCAGTTCCCCATTCCCCCATTTATGCAAAATAATTCAATAATTTATTGAATTGAAATAAATTTGCATGAGAGCCATGTGGCCTCCATGCACATTACCTTTTCTAATGATGCTTAGTAAACTTAAGTAAGTTTTATTTGGTTAATTAAACTGTATTATTTTTTTTTTCTTATTTATATAATTAATATTATCTATAATATGAATATCTGTTTAAATAATACTAATCTCTAATTCAATTTTTTTTAGGGTGTTACATACTCTCCCGCTTCGGGAAAATTCGCCCCAAAGTTATATTCCCCACTAGGATAGGTTCACAACACTTAGTAGAATCACACACAATACAATACTTAATTAACTAGTACTGTTGTTAGGGAAAGTGTTCCTATGGTAGGGGTGAGACTACCAATGTACTGGGGTAAAAGATAGACATACAAGGCTCCGCAAGTATAATTTTTAAGCAAATAAATTAGCATTTAGGAGAATGTGTACCTTATTCAAGAGGTTGATCCAAGCTTCCCCTCTTGTTCTACATTGCAACAACCTGCAAAAAAACTACAAACCTTCCTCAAACCAATTTAACTACAAATAAAAGATTGATATTCATAAGATAATAAAACATCAAATTGTAATCAGATTTGAAACATACATGAACAAATCTATTTGGAAAGGGAAGAATGTCCAATATTTATTAATGAATGAACCAAGTACATAAAATTATAACTTCCTTGAAGAAAGGAACTTCATGAAACAAAGATTCAAGGTGTCCTGCTCCTCTTCTCCAAGGATCCCAACCTCTGATAAGATGTGCTAGGGTTTACAAGAAACTAGTGCACAAGTGAAGGGGATGTGAATCCAAATTCCTCCAGCATAAAATTATAATGGGCTTGATGTCCTTTTCATGGTCTCTCTCCTTCTCTTATATAGAAAATGAATAAGATATGTTCGAATAGGAAGTAGTTACAACCGAAGAGGAGGTTCCAAAACCACCCCAAACAAACCATTTTTCGCGATTTTATACATTTTTTAATGTTTCTGAGGAACCCATGACTTTTCACATGGACAACTAGTGGGTACCCACGAATTTTAACACGTAAAACCTGTTTTTTTTTTTAAAACTTGCGGGTTATGAACCTTACAACCTACGTTTTTGTGGAAAATGGTCAAAAACGTCCTTTTTTGGGGGTTTTCTAGAGAATATTTGGTCTCCAAAAATGTTCCTAAGGTTATTACCTATCAAATGGGCCATGAATTAGGTAATTCCATCCATATAAAGTCCCAAATATGGCTCTTCCATCAAAAAATTTCCTTTTGTGTGACTCACGGTAATCTCATGAAGTGTCGTCATGCGACCAAAAGATGTAAGTGTCGTCACAGATGAAGAAGTGTCAATTTTGGATATAAAATATGCCCCCTAATGTATGAGGTCATAGGGGAAGACGATGGCCGAAATACATTATAAATAATAAAAGTTTTAGTCATGGATTTGGAGAAACTGGAGAAACCAAGAATCATAGGCTCAAATGAAGTACGTGAAAGAAAGGAAAATGTCAGTCAATCTCATCCTTGGGATAAATGTCCATGTTCAAATAGTGGAACATGACCTCTAGGAGGATACAACAATTATCGAATACATATGTATAACTGATGCATATATCATGGCCACTAGAATACAAGCGTGGATCCATGAAGACAATATAAATATGAACATAGCCACATAAATACAAAGGTGGATCTATGTCAAAATTGGAGAACATAGACATAATGAACAAACTGGATCTATGTCTCATCAAGATCCAAAAAGAATGTGGCTCATTCTTGTGCAAATTGGGAAATAACAAAATATGATGATGCTATTATAGGCCCAAAGTATTCAATCCAAACCGTCTCAAGGTATGAATTGATGTCGAACATGGAGGACACCATTCGATTACCGGTCATTGATTTAAACCGTTAACAAACGTGAGGGAGTCCCACCAATAATGAAAATGGGCCCCAAGGTACCTAGTAGATTCTAACAGGTGTGAATATATGTTCTTGAAGTCAAAAACCTGAAGAATCCATCAAGTAAGGGACATTACTGTATTCCCATAACTCAATGACAAGGGAAATTGCCACTGATGACTGCAATCCCCAAGGTACTACCGAAAACTCTAAAATTCATTCCCAGAGCAAGATGAGTTGAATTCGATGGGAAGAAGTCTGTTGGAAGGGAGGCCTTAAAGAATTGCCCATCATCCAACATGACGAATAATCAAAGTTTGATATGATCTGGAGTAGGATTGAGTACATGGTGAAACATATTGACACTAAGGAATGGATGACACATGAGGTCAAGGAAACTGCAGAATGGCCGACATGGGTTGCATCCTTGAATAATGAGCACGACACAAGAGTGACTTAGGCAACTTCGAACACAAATGGACCATGATATAAATATGCAATGTAGGAGACATTGATAGATTCTCCGTATTATTGGATGAGTAACCCTTCGGAGGAGTACACAACTCTGGAATCAGGATTATCCTAAGGCCAAAATTAGAACCCAACTTGTTTGATAGACTCAAAACAAGTTCTTTGTTCAAGGACATAATTGACTTGCTACCATTATATTGAAATATATTTAACACTCTTCCCTTCCCTTTCACTTTTTAGATACCTTTTTCATTTTTTAACGAGCTTGACAAAGAACTAAAGCATGCTCAATAAGGATCCAACCATGTGTAATTTTATGAGTCCATGGAAGGGAAAATAAGGACTTTCTTCTTAGTTTTACGAGTTTGAAGATAAGATAGGATATTACTCGATAAGATACTGATCTGTGGATTTTAATATCAAGCCCAAATCTGTTCGTGCTCACCAGTGTTTTAATATTTAAAGAGTCTGAAAAACTTAAACAAGAACTCTATACACCCTCTCGTGGATTTCAGATCAAGCCCTAGTTGGTAGATGCTTGCTGGTGTTTTCATATTTTGAGAGTTTGAAAATCATAAAGAAGACTCCAAGGGGTCATTTTTTTTAAAGTTAGTCTCCTCACCCAAAAAAGGTTAAAACAATGAGAGAGAACTCTTCTAGCCAAGTATGACTAGAGTTTTTCTTTTTCATAAATAATCTGCAAAGGTCCGAAAAAGGGTTAAAATTATACCTAAGTGGATGTCCCTTCAATTCCTTTAACGATTTTGAAATGAACAAGTAGACTCGACAATCTTTCCAATTTTAAGGAGTCTAACAAGAGCTTAGAGAAAACTCCATAAAATTTGAATGAGCCCGAAAAAAGTAAACTCGTGACCTCCTTACTATTTTTAACGAGCTCAAAGGAGAGATGAAAGAATGCTCATAACCTCCTTACTGTTTTTAACAAGCTCAAAGAAAAGGTGGAAGAATGCTCGTAGCCTCCTTTTTGTTTTTAACAAGATCGAAGGAAAGGTGGAAGAATGCTCATGATGGGAGGAGACGAGTGTCAGGGACATGCGAGACTAGTTCTAAGTGCATGGAACAAAGCTATGCATAATGCAAGGAACATGTGCAAGATGAGGACACTCAGGGTGTATCTACTCTGGGTAAAGGATGTGAAATCACAAAGGCAAAGTGATACATAGCTCAACATAAATGAGATCAGATATGGAGGCTTATACAATGAACTAAAAACGTGGAAGACGACATCAGGCTCATTAGCGCAAGCGAGATCAAAATAAATGCATATGTGACTTAAACACAAAGATGGGATCCTTATAAGGGATGGCCATAAATATATGAGGAAGAAAGATATGAGGTTACTTCTCAATTTCATGGTAAATCTAGAAAGGCTCCCGAGACTATGATAAAAACTCAACATGGGCACCAAAATGGCATGAAGGTGCTGACTAGGGTTACCCATGTTAGGTAGCCTCTGTTGTCGAACTGGTCCACAATGCATATAGAGATGGCTAACACACCAATATACAACAGGTTCGACCCAATGGTGAATTCGGATGGAAAAAGGTTCAAATGCATCATAACAATGGGGAAGCCTAAAACTATATGCAAGGTTCTGAATATACCTGACATGATCGAACAAAGTGTCAAAAAGGACTAGTAAGCAAGTATAAGTCCAGCTAAGAATCTTGTCTCTAAGAAACATCAGTACCAAAATCATATCTAAAACATATGTAAAGAAATATCCAATACAATTCATTATGGTAAAAAAACTTTCAACTTCACTTCATCAACAACAGGCATATTGTAGGTAGAGTTAACCAATGAATACTCTACAGTACCCAAGCTTGAGGACTTATGATCAACAAGATCAACTTCAAGATGAAGATCAGAGTTGAAGGACATGAAGGAATTTGCAGGAACAAATTCATCATCACGGGAGTTGAAAATTCTAGAAGCAGAATCAAACTCAGCAGGAACATCGATTTGCGAGTCTATGGGAGAGTCTAATGACTTAATAGTAGGAAAATCAGACTCCAAGTTAAAACCAAGTCTGGACATAACTCCAACTGGGTCAACATCCAAATGAATGGCATATTGCATTATAGACTCTAGGAAAAATTCATCAGAAGGAAGTATACCATCCCAGAGAGAAAACATATCTAAACATTCGAATGGAGATATCACCTAGTCAAGTGTCAGGACCCAATCCCGAAAAGGTAAGCATGAATTATGAGGCTTCTTCTTAGTAGAAATTAGACTCAAGGAACAATATGCCACATAATTATTTTGTGACATGGTAGTGCCTACTAACGAGGGATACACTTGGTCTACAATTGGGTAATAAGAGGGATCGACAAATACAAGCTGATCAATAGTGACAATGCTTTCATTGTGAGGAAAATGCATCATAGGAAAGAATGTAGACACCACAACATGCATAGCATATGCGTAATCACACCTAAGGATCATATCAAAGTCCATAGGCCCTCCTTTGAAACCATAAAATCAACTAAAACTATTTTTCCACCCAAAGTAACAGGTACCTGAGGGAGGAATCCCACCGGTTCACTAGGTCTTCTATCGAAGGTCAACGGCCAACTAAAATTTGAAAATAGGTTAGAGAAACCTAAATCTCTCCAAGCATAAGGGGATAAGATACTAATAGAGACTCCTTCATCTACAATACATCGATGAACCACATGGTTTCCGATAGCAACCTTTATCTGGAAAGGTGTAGGCGAAGGAAGACGAGGCCCAACTAGAATATTCCAATCAAAGGAAATGATCCTAGAGCTTGGTAGGGATTCACTCAGCACAGATGAAGTGCCCTCCTTTTCAAAAACATCCAAATTGGTAATGCAGAATACTTCAGGGATAGTTTCATCAGTATTTGAAGGACTGATGGGATCAGTTGAAGATTGCATCGATTCAATCACTTCACTCTCCTAAGGAAGAGTGAGGTTGAACAAATATTGTTTTGGTTCAACCACTTTATCAACCAAAGGTTGAATAGGCTATTCGGAATCTATAGAAAATTCAGGAGAAAAGGATCCTTCAGACATGGACCACACTCTCTGCACTTCTGAAATAGTAGGGCACAGGTGAGTAAGCTGATATCCCTTACAAAGTTTACAAGGGAACTTTGTCTTGAGACCTATAAGCTTAGATTCCTTTACAACATCAGTACTCTCAGCATGACTAGCATTGGTTGATAACTTGCCCCCAGCATGACTTACAATGGCTAGTTGCTCAAAAGCAGAAGACTTTTAAACTATGGACAACACTTTTTGCACTTATGGAAGTACATGGCACAAATAATTCAGGTGGTCTCCCTCATAAAACTTACAAGGGAACGTAAGCTTTCGTTTATTAGGTTTGTCAACAATGTCGAATTTCTCAGCATGACCTGTAGTGGTTGATTTAGTGTCTCTAGTATGAATCATAGTAACTAGTGACTTGTCATTAATATGACCAGCAGTGATGAATGACTTCTCCTCAACATGAACAATAGTGGTTGAAGACATACTTTCAATATGATTCACAATGACTAAAATTTTGCTCTTAACATGACCTACAGAGGCTGGTTTCATAGGTTTAGTATGATTTACAGTGACTAAATGAGTGCCCCCAACATGACCTCCAGAGGTTGGGTATGTTCCCCTAGCATGACCTCTAGAGGCTAGGTGGCTGCCCCCTTTCTTTCACATCTTCTCCCTATTCTTCCTCTGACTATTCCTTTTAGACTGTTGGTTACTAGTATTACTACTTTCACCACATGAGGTAGAAGGAGGAGGAGAAGATGTTACTGGCGAAGAAGGAATAGGGTTATGATGCTCTTGATTTGAGGTACTTACTTGAGAATCATCAGGAGCATGCAAGGCATTCAGAGAGGAAAACAACCAAACCAGTATCCCTTTAGTGAATCCCAGAATATTCAAGGTAGACATTAAGGGAGTAGCAACGTTCCTAATGAATGGAAAATCACAAGGAGCCCCCTGAACATGGGTCCCTTGATTGGTGCTCACCAGAATGCTAGCCATAGTTTCTGAGTCAACAAGCAAGAAAATATCTAAGGCTAAGTAAGAACAAGCAGCACAAAGAGAACACCACTAGAAAGGTCCTAGGTAATCCAAACCAGGAAAACAGATGCCTTCCGGAGGGAAAGTCTTGGATGATTAGGGCCCAGAACAAACTAGCGAAGGATGAAGAATAGTTACTCGAGGTCAACAATACAGAGTCTTTGGGTGCAAGCATGATGCAAGGTGGGTCTAGACCTTCTTTCTTAACTATGACACACAAATAAAACACACAACGCACTCATAAAGACCATATGTGAACTGGAAAAGCCGAGAAGTTGCCTTCTTCTATTACTTGAAAGAATTACAAAGTTACATGCAATCTATTAAACAAGTCGACCTCAGCCTATTACAATATACAGAATGAACTGTCTACAGTGTGTTTCTTCTCACTATGTGTGATCCTCCTCCCTATCATGGCCTTTGTTGAATGAAAGTTCTCACTGAGCATGGATGAACGATTCCTCTCTCTGTTCCTTCACACCACTCTTCTACTTTGATCGGTTGCTGCTCCCGAGGTCCCCTCCGCCTCTGAGATGTCCTTATCTACATCCACCATGTGATCTCTGATCCAACGGATCTGTAGTTGTCAGTGCACCTGACCATGCCTTCCCAACCCCTTCTCTGAGATGGCATATGACATAGATCCAACCACTGTCTTAACTACTCATAACCTCCTTAGCAACCTCGAATGGCTTCCATGTACTCTTCTTGACTTCTACGCGTCCTTATGACTCTCTGGAAGTTGTCGGCCCTATCTCTGTCTCAACCATACTGCCTCTTGTCATCTTTCGAGAATCCCATCGGATTCCTTTGCTTGTGTGACTACCAATCTGCCCCTTCCTCCACGCTTGGCTTCCGATGCTAACCCGTCGGAGTCACAGTTCGACAATGCATCAACTCCCGACTTTTCCCTTTTGTGCTCTCTGTTGATGTCAACCTCGCACCTTTTCAACTCTCGTCATTTCGCACTCACATCGATAGCATGGTCGACAACTTCCGTATGACTACCTAGCTTCGACTTTCCAGTCTTCTCTTCCGCACCAATGCTCATCAACACTCCCTCTAGTCAGCTCCTTTTGTCGATCACCTTCGACTTGTGCCCCTTATGGTCAGTTGGTACTTCGTTGACCTAATTATACTCTGACTTGTTGTCTTGCAATCAGCCCACTATATCGATCCTCCATTCGACATGTCTTCTGTGACTTCAGCTTATTCTCTCGTAGCTTTCCTCTGGTCGATCTTCTCCTACATTGAACTAGCTCTGTGACTCGACCATTGATCCCTCTGATCCCTCTTGGAATTCGTCGTCTTTACCCTATGACCATTCTGATGTAGTCGGCTTCCTTTGCATCGGCATCAGCACCAACTCGACTAGTCCTCCAACTAGCCTCGACTCTATCACAACTTGGCCTTTTGACCGAAGTCTGCTCTTGGTCATTCAGTGACCCCTTGGACCAACTGTCCTTTTCTCCTATAAGAAGGAATCCACCCTTTGTGAGCAACTCACACTGTCACTTTCCCCGTCCTTCCTCTCAACCAATCCTTATCGACTGTATGTTGTCGAATCTCTTCTCGGTCTTCCAACCATCTTTGTCAGACGTTGTCGACTCCCGACTGCTTCCTCTTTCTTGGTTGATATCACCTCTAACAATTTCTCCACCTTGTCGATTGTCGGCCATCAGTCGCCTCTGGACCGGAAACCTCATGAATCCACTACTTGTGTCAATTGTCATCGCCCTTATCCTAGAGGTCGTCGACTTTCCTCTGGGTGCCTTCTGTTGGTCATGTCCGACTGCTTGTCTTGGGCTTGGATGCCCCTACATCAAATTGTTTGAATTACCAAACTCCCTCCCAAATAGTTGCAAGGGATTTCCTCCCATGTTTGTCCTAGGTACAGTAGAAATAGCCTTCCACCGTCATCTGTGTATGAATCCTAGAGTCTGGATGCTAAGGCTACCAACCTTGCAGAGAGGATCTAGGGGGACAGTTGCAGGTCAAATAAATGTGCATGAGCAGGGTAACAAAGCCCAGAACTCAAAATCAATAAAAGGTACAAATAAGTCCCCTTACATGCATTGATTCAGGTAGATTCTCAATTTAATATAGGAGGGGTATCTCCTCTACTCAATTTCGCACAACCTCGTGCTTAAGTCCGATGTTAGTGGAGCTTCATGGTTCACCTTCTACAAAGATGGATTTTCTCCCTAAAAGAAAGACACCTATTTTTTGACAAGTCTGAGTGATCGTGGAGGAGTTAACTCACAACTCCCTACCTCCACAATCCTACTTAAGATACTAGGTGTGTTTCTAAACTAGAAGAAAACCTAAGATCCTATCCAAGTTACTGATTTCTTGCTTTAAAAATGTACTTCAAAAACTTTCAGAAAAAGTAAAACAAGTGCAACTAAAGAAACATATCCTTTAACTGAAACATGAAGCACTTAATCACCACAAATATGAACTCACCCGCTCTCCATTTCTTTTCAATGCAAGTCCTAAAGATATAATCTGGAATTCATATGCAAAAATTTTGTATCCAATGCAATTTTTGGTCTTTTCGAATGCAAAGGTAAAAATTTTAAAGTCTAATGTGCAAAATCAAACATAAAACCTAAGCATGCAACTACTCAAACAACTAGGTATTCAAAATATATATATATATATATTATGCAAAGCACTCCAAAATCCTTTAAGTCACTTGCAAATTATTCTACCAATACTAACTTATAAAATGAACCAATTTTTTATGATTTTCAAGGTGAGAACAAAACTAAAATTCAAAGTAACATACTACCAAAGAAAATGCAAAAACTTTTAGATCTCCATATTAAACGTTTAAAGAATCCATAAACCTTCAAATTCTTATCATGTAAGCATGCCAAAAATTGGGAAAAGCATACACCAAGGAATTTTAGACCCAATCAAAGAAAAGTACCTACTAAGAAATATGGTTTGGTAAAGTTAGGTCTGCACATAAATAGTGCAATCTAGGTCCTAAACACCATAAAAGACACTTGAACTTTCACTACAAAGGAGAGATCAAAAGCATAAGGAAGGACAAGAAACCAATATAAAGAGAAATTTTCACTCAAGTAGATATAAATAGGGTCAAATAGACTCAATAGGTTCCAAATCCAGTCAAATTGGAGCAAGTCGATTCAATTAGACTTAAATTAGGGTAAAAAACACCAAACTAGTTCACAAACCCCCAACTTGGGTCAATAAGCCCCAAATATTCCCAAACAAGAAGAAAATGATTAAAGAAGATCCCAAACATCAAAATACGATCAATCAAGAGACAACACACCACTTCCAAAGGGTCCTACACAGACCTAGGATTAGCAGGGACTCCAAAAATTGCAATCAAAACCCCCCAAAAGCTCCAAAATTGGAAAAAATTATATATAGGAGGTACCCGTGACTATGAAAGGTCAGAGGCATGAGGGACTCTTCAGTATAAAAGGATTAAACCTGTGATTATATATCAGATCCACGACTGTAAGTACCAGATAGTCGCGAGTATGAATAAAAGTCAAAAAATTAACAAAATTCCACTCAAAAACTGAGCCAGGAAGGGTCTAACAAAGATTAATGACTGGTCCTAACATGAAATTAAAATAAGACCTTCAAATATACTATAAAAATGGCCTTGGATACCCCAAAGCAGATAGGCTTCTCCCTAGTGGAATCGTCAGTTCTGTTGTTAGGGAAAGTGTTCCTATAGTAGGGGTGAGACTACCAACGTAATGGGATAAAAGATAAACATACAAGGTTCTGCAAGTATAATTATTAAGCAAAGAGATTAGGTTTTAGGGGAATGTGTACCTTATTCAAGAGGTTGATCCAAGCTTCCCCTCTTGTTCTACATTGCAACAACCTACAAAAAAACTACAAACCTTCCTCAAACCAATTTAACTACAAATAAAAGATTGATATTCACAAGATAATAAAACATCGAATTGTAATTAGATCTGAAACATACATGAACAAATCTATTTGGAAAGGGAAGAATGTCCAATCTTTATTAATGAATGAACCAAGTACATAAAATTATACCTTCCTTCAAGCATGGAACTTCATGAAACCAAGATTCAAGGTGTCCTTCTCCTCTTCTCCAAGGATCCCAACCTCTGATAAGATGTGCTAGGGTTTACAAGAAACTAGTGCACAAGTAACGGGGATGTGAATCCAAATTCCTCTAGCATAAAATTATAATGGGCTTGATGTCCTTTTCATGGTCTCTCTCCTTCTCTTATATAGAAAATGAATAAGATATGGTCAAATAGGAAGTAGTTACAAGCGAAGAGGAGGTTCCAAAACCACCCCAAACCAACCATTTTTCACGATTTTATACATTTTTTTTGTGTTTCTGAGGCACCTGCGACTTTTCACATGGACAAATAGAGGGTACCCACGACTTTTAACATGTAAAACTTGTGTTTTTTTTTTTTAAACCCTCGGGTTATGAACCTTACAACTTGCGTTTTTGTGGAAAAATGGTAAAAAACAACCTTTTCTGGTGGTTTTCTGGAGAAGTTTTGGTCTCGAAAAATGTTCTTAAGGTTATTAAATATCAAATGGGCCATGAATTATGTAATTCGATCCATCTAAAGTCCCAAATATGGCTCTTCCATCCACAAATTTCCTTTTGTGCGACTCACAATAATCTCATGAAGTGTTGTCATGCGACCAAAAGATGTAAATGTCGTCACGAACGGAGAAGTGCCAATTTTGGCTATAACAAGTACAATATATACGTATTCAATACTATTGTGAAGATGAAAACTCTTTCGTGTGGCCAACACACAATATTTTTCCTCCTTCTCTAACACATTCAACATCCTAATTAGCATATGCTCTTGTTTATTTACCTAGGGCCTAGTATGAAACCATTCATACAAGTTATGCATCAACTTCATTATACACTTCATAAACATGAAATAACATTAGGAATAAATAGACAATAAATCAAGACCAACTCAAGAAATACATACAACCCCCCCAAAAAAACTCCCTCATTCCTTACTCTCTCTCTCTCTCCTTGAGAATCATACCACTCGAGCAAACTCCATAACCCTCCATTGCAACACTCCGTGTGGTCCCGCTCTCCATGGCACGGGACCTCTAGTATATCCTATCTATGGATAGTACACCAGGAATTGGAAGCTTCATGGTTAGAATAAGTGCTAAATTGATCTACGGACCTCATTCGCTCGCACCAGATTTTGGTCTAATTCTCGTATTTATTTTGACCTCATTAGCCACACCGGATTTTGGTCACATCTGGTCACCTCTTCGACCGCAATGAATTTTTGAACCAGACATCTCGAAAGGTTGGCCCTGAATCCCTCTGTATCCCTCCAAGGAAACCAACCCAAAGCTTTGAAAGTATTTCTCCATATACCTCCCTCTATGGTTGGTGTACCTCAAGCCACGAACTTTCGGTATTGGACCTCATCGACCACACTGAATTTTGGTCTCCTTTGGTTTCCTCATTGACCGCACCGGATTTTGGTCGACCGGGCATTGGAATCGTAGTTGGCATAGGATTAACTATTGGGTTTCCCCCAACCCATAAAGGTGGAGAGTATACCTATTCTCATGGGCCCCCACGAAATCATCGAAAGATAGTAGTTCCCTGTAATAGAGTCTTTCTCACCACCAAGAAGGTGATTAGTACTCCTCTATAAAAACAAACATTATAAATTACTTCTCATCAAATCATATGGTGCAACCTTTTTTTTGCATTCACATTCTAAAAAAAAAATTCTCAATCATACTCCTCATGTATGAATATTTAAAACATAATGATAGTATATGTGATATATCATATGTACTCCATAGATCATAATGCAATGCCAATATAAAGAACACAATAACATAAGCCATATTTCATCTATACTCAATAGATCATCATGTATCCATTTCCAATGCCAACATAAACAACATGATAGTATATATTAAGCTAGATATTTGATCATGTTAATATAAATAACATGATAACATCATCTATTAAATATCATTACATACTAAAACATAAATATGCTATTTATCATATGAGATCACAATATTAATAACTATCTAATTAAGTGTCACCTTCATAAGGGACATCACACACAAAGAAAATATGTTAAACATCATACAAGATCGCCATTCTGCTGAGCATCAAGTTAATATCCATCTCGTAACAATCTCATATACTATAATTTATTAAAACATTTCATGAAACTACCCTACATCATAAGTATCCACATTATACATATCTTTACATCATGAGTTTTTACATTATGATCACCATCACATAGTAGGAATTAAAAGGAGTATCCACATCATAAATATCATAATGTAAATTCAATTGACACTCCCTTAAGGTGAGGGTTGGGTTTTATTCTAAAGTGTAATGTTTGCTTAACATAGCGAAACACTAATGTAATTCGAATCTGTGCAATTTTTAAAGTGCATTTTAAATATATTTATAATTATTAAAACAAAATTTGATATTTAATATTTTAATTGTATATTAAGATTTTATATAAATTATATTTATCAAATTATTATATATTATTGATATTACGTTATAACAGTAAAGAGGCATCACATAAAAAAATAAAAAAATAAAATAGTATACTCCTTTTCAAAATTACTACATACATACATCCACCACATTAAGGTAAAGATCTCTAAGTATAAAGAATATGCTAAATTGACCCCCTTCTTCTTTCCACGAAGACATTTTGTCTTTAACATTGTATGCCCATCTTTGCAATTTTTTTTTAATAGCTACTCGCAAAATGGTATGTTCGTGTAGCATGAAACATCCACCCATTTACGTCCTTGGAACACTTAAAAACTATAAGCATCTTAGATAGTCCTTCCACATCAACTGCTAAAATGTCCTTCATTTATTTGCTCTAAATTTGGGCTTATAATATATATTGATGTGTAGATGTATAGTTTGTTTGTCAATTAACTATAAAAGTACATTAAATAATATACTAAATTTTTCAACGATATTTAAAATATGGAATGTATATGTATGATCAATATTTCCATGATATTTAAAAGTTACATTATATTTAAAAGTTCCACTAAAATCTAAATGTATCATATTCATTTTTTAAATGTATTTTATTAAATTATTTATATTTTAACTAGGATGTGATATCATTTTGAATTTATTTATCTTTTTTCATATTGTTAATTGTTTTATGGTAATCCCTTAGCTGGATTCACTAATCCGTTTAAATATTCTAATGAATAATGAAAAAGGTAGTGGTATATCCTAAATTTATAATAAACAATATAAAGTGGTTTAGACATGCTAAGATTCAACGAATTACAAACACGACACATATATTGATATTGAAAGAAAGTTTCCAGGTGCGAAAATGGACTCAATTGAACATATATTGATATTGAAAGAAAGTTTCCAGGTGCGCAGATGGACTCAATTTTAATTGGAAACCAAGACGTCTTTTAGAACATTAAAAACTCATTTCATATTTAGGATATATTTTATTAGTCATTTTTTATTAATTTTCGAGATGTTGACTAGGTGGTTAGTCTAATTATGGCTTCTTATGTCACAACATGCCATTATGAGTTATAGGGGTGCTTTGGATAGATTATAGATAAGATTTTCTTTGTTTCTATGATATTTCATACTATTCATGGAATAGAAGTGTGCCTTCCTACTTTATCATGCTTTTTTCTACTTTAAGTGGAAAAGGTAAAGCTCGTTGACTTAGAAATTGGATCTTTTTGGCCAACTCGTCCTCCTTGTTTTTCTTCTCTCCAAAAGCCATGATTTAGTTGCTTTTCCATCACTTAACACCTCACAACATTGCTTTTTCCCATTTGTGAGCCTTAGGAGTGATTTTGTCACCTAGGGTTTTTTTAAAAGTTTAGTAATCCTGCTTTTGTGAGTATTTCAAATGGATTCTTTGTATTTCAAATCTATGATGTAATTATATATTTGGACAACCAGTACATAGCCCAAGTTTGGCTGATGCACTCTTATTGAATAAAATTTTATTGTGTGCATCAAAGTCATGACTATTTTGAGTGATCTTTCACTAGTTTTTGCATGACAATTTGTGAGAGTAATTGTTTGCTTTCCTAGATTAGCCTATGAATTAATTTTCATATGGTATCGGATCTCAATTAGTAGCAGTATTCTTCTATTATTTTTCTACAAGATTGAATGAGTCTCTCAGGAGCACAACCCAATCTCATAGGGGCACAATCCAACATCATAGAGGCACAATTCAGTAAAGCCATGGAGCAATCACAACAAATCATCTTGACTCCATTCAACTATTTTGATTGGAAGGAACAGATCGAGATTTTGTTCAGGTGCAAAAGCCTCTACAAAGTGACTATGGCTACTGAGATGGATCCTACTGTAGTCATTGAGAAGGCCAAGTGGCATAACATAAGAAATCATGCTTATGGTCTCTTGTGTCTCAGTGCGTCTAGGGATCTTATTTTTCATCTAGTTGGTCTTACCACTCCAAATGAAGTTTTTCTCAAACTCCATTAATTGTTTGAAAACACAGATGAATTGAGGGGCCACCAACTGGAGAATGAACTAGTTTCACTGAGTCCAAGCAATTTCGAGACCCTCCAAGACTACTTCTCCAAGTTCAAGTCACTTGTTCTTCAGCTAAAGCAATGTCAAATTGAGAAGAAATATGAGAAATTAATCTTGACCATTCTTTTAAAATTGGGCCCTAATTACTCAGTATTTTTTTCGACCTTCCATGCCACCAAGCTCATAGTTCGAAACTGGAAGATGCTTTCAATGGAAAAATTCATGGAATCACTCACTCAGGATCAAGACAACTTGATCTTGATGGGATCCATAAAGCTCTCAAAAGATCATGCTTTGGCTGATGGAGATTCCAAGAATTCAAAAGGAAAGAAGAAGGCTAATCCCAAAAATCCACCAGATCAGAAGAAAGACAAGAAAAAATCACATGAGGATTCCAAAAACTCCAAGAAGAATCCATAGAAGAAGAAAGAGAAGTCTAAGTGAGCATACTGCAATAGGGGCTTTCATCCTGAGATTTCATTCTTGAAGAAGATCATTGACATGATGGCTCAACTTCTTGAGAATAACAACATCTCTCTTCAAGATGGCACAAAGAAGAAGAATGGAGGTTCAAATTCTAAAGACAAGGAGAGAGTTCATTTTTTTATTGCCAACACATCAAAATATTCCTCTTTCATCATTGATTCTAGAGCATCCAGACATATTGTGTCCACAAGAGAGTCTTTTCCCTCTCTTAATTCTTCTGGTGATACAACAATTGTGTTGGGAGATGACTTTGAAACTGCTTCCAAAGGTAAAGGAAGAATTGATTTAGATCATGGTTCTTTCATTTATGTTTTCTTTGTTCCAGGTCTTCTTGCCAGCCTCTTGTTAGTCTATCATATGACTCATATTGGTTGTCCTAAAAAATTCATCTTCACACCCAATGATGTGGAAATTTCTGAAATTTCTATAGGTAGAGTTGTTGCCATAGGTATTGTTGATCATGGCTCAAAATTCTTTAGGTTTTATCACTTTGTGCCTTTCTCATCACCCTCTTCTCTTCTCACTCATTCCCATGAAGCAAACAAACTATGACATGAGATATTTGGTCACCTTAATTACAAGTACCTTCATCAATTACATGAGAATAACATGGTCATAGGGCTACTCAACATCAAATTTTCTAAAGGAATCTCTCAAGGTTGCATCCTAGGAAAACACCCTTAGCATAAGTATGGGAGAGATAACTTTGAGCCAAAATATGCACCCCTTGAGATTATTCACACTGATATATTAGGTCCATTCCCCAATTTTTATTTGAACAATGCCAAATATGTCCTTACCTTCATTGATTAACTTTCTAGATTATGTAGAGAACTTGTCTAGTAGGAAGATCAAAGTCGTCAGATCCGATAATGGTGGGGAGTACATCAAATCTTATTTTCGACAACTCTGTGTTAATGCTGGCATCCAAATGCAACATTTCAGTTCCGTGGACACCTCAACAGGATGTTGTTGCTGAGAGAAAGAACAAATCTCTCAAGGATATGGCTAGTTGCTTGTTGGAGTCCAAGTCTTTGTCTCGAATACCTTGGGTTGATGCCATCAACTGTGTATCCTATATTCAGAACAAGGCGACACATAAATACCTGAAAGGAATCACTCATTTTGAATTTTGGAGTGGGCACAAGCCTGATGTGTCTCATTTTAGGATTTTTGGATCAATGTCGGGATAGGATTCCACCTGAGAAAAGAGGGACTTTGCATCCCCAAAGAAAACCATTGTTATACGTCAAAATTGCACTTCTCCATCTGTGATCACATTGCTCTATCAATCACACAAAAGGACACTATGGATTGAAGAGTTAGGTTGACCTAGTTGAATTATTGTTGGTAGTATACATTACAACTGAGAATTTCAATGCTTCTCCTGGTTTCACCACATGTGCACTACTCTTACTCTAGCAAACCAGTGCATGCCTCAAAAGATGCGTTGCTTTCCTCAAGGACAACCAGCGTGCACTTTCCAAAAAGTTTCAAATGCTTGTTGCAAAGCATGAAAGTTGCTCTCTATGCACTACTCTTGTTGTATGAAACTCGCACACATCTTAAGATGAAATAAAAAAGATTACGAATTGGGATTAGTTGAAGTTGGTTCTGCAACCTCCCCAACCTCCCAATTCAACCACCTCTCGATTCTAACTGCCTACCTTGTCCCATAAATACAAGGACGATCCATGAGAGAGGGACCTAGAAAGAATGCTTTACGCATTGTTATGCTGGAGGAATTCCCAAGTCATTGTGAAGAGCAGGAGCCCAGGACTCGGTTACAGAAGCATCTTGACACGTCAGGTATATTATACTGATTCATGTTTCTTTGACAATAAAAAGGTGGAAATACCCTTCATGGCCCAAATCGAATGTCTATTGGATTGTATGTTCATTTGGTGTAGTATCTGATTGTTGTTGATGTTTAATTGCTTTCAATATTCATCATATTTATTGTAGTCAAGATATGTTGAGGAAGGTTTCGTTTGTGTTGCAAGTTCATCAAGCGAAAGATCAAGCAGAAGACTAAGTGAAAGCTAGGACCAGCTGTCGATAAAAGGTACATCTTTCGATATCTTGATCTCTTTCATTTGTAAGAACTAAATCTAATGCAATGAATGTATTTACTTGTCAACCCTGCCCAAGTTGTTAGTGTCTCTCCTCACCATAAGGTTTAAATCCTGAACAACATACTGGTGACTCCACTAGGGACTAACCGTGTGTTTTTCTGCTCTAGGAGGGCCTAGTTAGGATCTTCTTCCAGTTAATTTCAGTCTATTTGTTCTTTGAGAGGTCTTATAGATATTTGTTACCTGTTCTTTATTGCTTGATTCATCTCAGTTTGTTGTTGCAAATCCTATTTCTGTCCTTCTGAGACATGTGTGTTGGTTTACCCTACTTACAGTTGCTCATCTTTCCTGATGAGTGTTGGTTTGTGTATTGAATAGTAGCGCATCTTTTCTAGAGTGCGCTAGTTTCTGCACTGCACAATAGTGCATTTTCTTGTGTCTTCCAGCTTGTTGTTAGGGTTTCATTTTTAGTGGTTTGCTTCCACTTCCATCCTATTGCTTTGCTTCCCTGGCTGACCGCTAATACTTCTATGTCTCTTTTGAGTCTTACTTGCCTCTGTTGGGCCCAGGTTGAGATAAAGTTTTGGAAGCACCTTTTTTGTGAGGCAAGTAGGGAAAGCTAAGTTGAGCGTAGCTCAAAAACACAATATTGGCTAAGTATTGAGGATGCTACGAAGTTGCACACACCATTCAACTTTTGACCAGACTGCGGAGTTGCACCAGCATCAAAGTTTTGGCCGTGATGCGAAGACCAGTACTGCACCAAAGCAGTGCTGCGAAGTTAGGAGGCCACGTGGAGCCAGCAAAGCGGTGTGCTAGACAAGTATCAGGTGTAGCTACCAGCTCGACCGGTAGCAGCCATTTTTGGAAAGATATTCCAGGATTGTCGAGCAGCGGACATAGGAAAAACAGGAAGGCGGCCACGCGTGGGTTGTTAAGGAAAGCGACGTTTGGCACGCTTAGAAGGTAAAACCATTAGAGAGAAACGGTTCGGCAGAAGCATCCTGCAGGCACGCGTGTGACAAGAAGGCCGATAGCGACAAAATGAGGACATGGAGATCCGCCATGATCAAGCAGATGCTACTAGGAGCTAGCAAGCCAGTTTGGAAAACTGGTGCAGTTTTGGAAACCCTTAGGGTTTTGGGTTTTAGGTATTTGGCATTGTACAGACATGACCTTCGAGCATGATCTATTGAAGAAGACATTTTGTATGGGATGGGGGTTCTCTTTTGGGTTGTTGTTCTTTTGTTGTTGCTGAGAATTTAAGAAGATAACCTTTTTGTATTGTAAAATCTCTCCGAGCTGAGAATATTGTAAAGGCTCTGCAACTATGTGTGCAAAGGCTTAGCCGAGAGAAAGGAGAGTCTGCAGCTGAGTGCGTAGAGTAAGAATGGTTGCCCCATCCCTTTTTAAGTAAATATATTACCAACCGTTCTTGTGGACGTAGCTTTCCATCCGGGGAAGTGAACCACGTTAAATCCTGTGTTATGTGATGATGTTTATGAATGAATGACTGTCTATATTTTATGTAGAATGAATGCTTGAATGTTTCCTTGCATGCTGTAATATGAGAAATTTGATATACATTTATGAATAGGAGAAGTTTGGCAATGATATGCTAGGTTCCACGGAAGCAGATGAATGGCAAACATTTCAATTCTAGGTTAAGGTCGTGAATCAGTCATTTAATTTTAAATACTTTCTTAAGCACAGTGAAGGAACACAGCACAGTTAATCATGTTTATCAATTCAATTCACATTGTAATAATCTAAGTTCTAGAATGAACGCTAGAAAGATAACCAGTAAGCGCCTAAATGAATGGATGAGTGATATTCATTTCAGTGCCTTAATGTTTCCGAGATCTTCCAAGTAGAGGATAAGTGTGGGTGACTCGCAGTTCCAGAAGAAGATTTGCAACAGTAAGAAACCCTTAGTGTGGCCCACAATGTTGCCTCCACCGCACAGTACTACTCGCAACATAGATCCTAATGCGTATCGCATCACTTTTCCCCACGACGCCATCCTTCTGTTTTGCGTTGCGCAGCTTGTTCAGATAAACAACTCATCATTTACTGTGGAAACCTGATTCCGCAGTACCCCATAAAGATACACCTCGGGTGAGACCTCAACCTGCTTGTAGGTTGTTGCTGAAAGGGCTGGTGCAAAGGAGTTTTGTTGGTCAAAGGGAGAACCACAAAGAAATTGGGTCTAATTGGAAACCTCTGGGTCAGTTTAAGCCAACAAATGGTTCCGTTGCCGCGCTAGAATCCATGATGAGTTGAAATGGTTCCGTTGCCGCACTAGAATCCATGATGAGTTGAAATGGTTCCGTTGCCGCGCTAGAATCCATGATGAGTTGAAATGGTTCCGTTGAGTTGCAATCATGATGTGTGAAGAAGAATATCAGTTCCCCAAAGGATCGGACTATTGGAATCATGAAAAGATAGAAATCCAAGCTTGGTGGGATAAGACCATAAGCGATTTTAACAGACAAGAAAATAGACATCCGCGTCTAAGTGACACACAGTGGTCAGATAGATATCTATTGGACAACATTCAAAAGATCTTTTGGGCATCGTTTCCAAATGAGCTACATGCATGGATCTCACGGCTCGCAGAGAAGAAAAACTATTTCAAAGGAGGAGTTCCTACGGAGTGGACTCTCGAGCTCACAACGCATCTTAAAGCATTGGACAGCCCGTTGTCACGCGCAGTTGATTATTGGGTCGATGATATGCTAGAAGGCTTTGTAACATAATTTGCTATAGACACACTCAAATCCTACAACCAAGCAGAAGCACATTTGTTCGGAGGATTCCAAGGTAAGTTTCTGAACAATCTCAGTCTATACATTAAGATGATGTTAGGTGAGAAAGGTGTTCTAAGAATGCAGTAATATGCTTGAAGTTTGTCATGATAAACAGTACATATATTGATTCTAACGAAGAGAGACATACTCTCAGAAGTGGTAAGAGATATAAAATTAATAGGAATCCGGAAGGCCCTAAACTTCATATAGATACTGAGATCCCCTGCGATCTTGATAGAGAAGTTGCAAAACCATTTACCCCTGAGAATCCGTCGGCTGCACAAACCGTGCCACCCTTATCGCAGAACCCACTTGCTACGCATCCCACCCCGCAGAAGACTCAACCTAGTCCATCTCTCCTGATAGTTCCATTTGTATTTACTGTGCAGATCGCTTTACAACAACAATGCACTAATCCCTGTGCCCCACCACCTAGTAGCACAATGGCAAACACTGATATGAAACTACCAATATTCAGAGGAACTGGCCTAGAAGACCCTGATCAGCATTGGTTCCTTTGTGAAGCCGTATGGAGTGTAAGACAAATTCAGGACGATGCCGTGAAGCAAGCACAGCTCATCACCACTTTCAGGGATAGAGCGCTAAATTGGTTTATGAAATACTCTACCGTATAGCCGAGAAACCTCGCAGAAATTAAAGTCGCGCTGGTGGTAGAGTTCAAGAAACCTAAGTCTGAGTCTCAGTGTATAACTGAGCTGAAATAAATAAAGTAGAGACCAACTAAAATGGTCTGGGAATTTGATCAGAAATTTAAGACCTTACTAGACCAACTAAGTTTTGTTATACCACCAGAACAACATAAAGAATGGTTCATTGCTGCGCTATTACCTCATATCAGATTACCATTGATGCAGCAGGAGGTTCTATCCTAGGAAGAGGCATTGGAAATTGCAATGAAGCTGGAAGCTTCACCGATTATGGATACTAGTTCTGGGATGTCTCAGATCCAGAACCAGCTGACCACCCTCACACTTGAACTGCAAAGTATGAAAAATGTTAAAGAACAAAGATATGAACCTAGATAGGAGGTCTGGTGTACAAGTTGTAAAGGAGAAGGTCATGACCATGAGCATTTCGCTCTATTCCATGACTATATTAATAGTGGTGCACCTAACCCATTAAATCAGAATCAAGCCCCATGGTGTGAAATTTGCAGAACCACAGGACATACACCTGAAGACTGTTACCTAATCCAGAAATATGTGAAAACTCCTAAGAATTTATACTGCAATTTCTGTAAATCAGTTGGACATGATGAATCCAACAGCCGCGCATATGAATTAATGAATGAAATAAAAAGGGATATGGACTCAATGCGAGGCATTGGCTTGTACTGCGTACAAGAAGATACCCAGCCAAAACAAGAAAATGCACAATATGACCAAGGAGGATACAGAGGTCATGGTGGTGGATACCGCGGTAGAGGAAGAAATGCTGGTCCGGCACAAGGAAGAGGCCGCGGCCAAGTCATTTGTTATAACTGTGGCCAACCCAGGCATGTGTCTAGAGATTGTGTTAAACCATGCACTACGTGCAACTATTGTAAATCGTTTGAGCATGTCTTTGAAGATTGCCCAATATTAGAGGTGGAAATGCAGAAGAGAAGACGAACAGAGGCTCTGAATCCAAACGTCCAGTGGATCGCAGTAGAGAATAGACTAGTGGATCCAAGCATTAACATGGTCACGTGCAGTGGTGCTGAGACAGGACGCGACAGAGGAGTGAAATCTTCAACATCAGGGGAGGCACATACGAAGAAGGATCCCCTTGAAACAGTATGGATAAGGAAAGCTCCAGGAAGAGCACCCCCTCTTAACCTATAGAAGAACAAGGAGATCTTTATTGACATGTGGGATACCTTTAGAGAACCAACAGATAAGTCATCAAGGATCCCACTGCGTAGTGAAACACCACATGTTGAAGACATGTCGGCTCCGTATGACAAAACAAGTACTACGACAAATGTCCGTACTTCTATTGCGCAGTTCTTGCGAAGCTGCATGAAGTTACTAAAAAGTGAAAAAGCCATTGTAGAGCTCCAGAAGCTTATCAGACAGTATGAACCTCAGATTGCAACAGAGACTCCAGATAGCGTCGTACATCATATAAGGAAGCACAAAAGAACAGGCCGAGAGATGAGGCTTACTGTGCAGATAGGAGATTTTGAAATGGATGAAGTCATCCTTGATCTAGGATCAGAAGTGAATGTCTTGACTAAGCAGACATGGTAGTAGATGGGTCGACCAAAGTTTCTCTGGTCACCCATACAGTTACAAATGGCTAATCAGGAGAAGGTCATACCTTTTGGCTGCTTAGCTAATGTAGTAGTTGACATTGACGGAGTACAGAGTCATGCAGACTTTGAGGTTATTGAAATTGTGGATGATAGTCAACCTTTTCCAGCAATATTGGGAATTGATTGGGCTATGGATAACTTGGCTATCATAAACTTGAAGACAAAGAAGATGATCTTTGAAGGGAAGCATCTTAGGGTCATCGCACCATTGGATCCTAAAGATGGTGATAGGTACAGTGAGCCGGTTCAAGAGGAATCCCAAGCTCAAGATTTAGACCGACTATACCAGCAGACTGCGAACAAGGAAGACTGCATTAATCCTACTACAGACGGTACGCTCAGCTGGTGATGTGACACTTCTTGTATCTCTGACTCGAATATAGGACTGGAGAATTGGCAAAGCCGCATGCATGAAGTATCGGCAAGAAGAAGTGCACAGGTTACAAAATCACTGTGCTGGATTGGAAAAGAGGTGAGTCCTATTCCCACATATGATGGTTCTGCTAATGTTTACAGTTTCATAAGGGAATATACTGCAGTTATACCAGATGAGCATAGACTACCAGCTTTAGATATAGCATTGCATAATACACCTGCCAGATGGTGGAATGCACATAAGAAAACATTGACCACTTGGGATCAATGCAGAACTAAGATGCAGATTCTATTTGCCGTAAAGGTTACTTTACCCTTTCAAAAATATAATCGACAGACAGACCCTAGTCAGCACATTGAAATCTATTCAAAGGCATGGGTGGAAAGACCCCTTACAGAATGGGTACATTTATTTGTACATACATTGGATGTGGGTATCCCAGAGAAATGGTACCTAGACCTGGAGTTGCTCACTGATTGGGAGCTACTCACTGCGAACTTCCAGAAGGACTTCAGTTTTGAAGACGAGAATCCATTAATCCATGAAGCATTATAGCTAATCAAGAAGCACATATTCCAAGACGATTGTCATCATCAAAACATAACATTGCAGGAGTTTTTTGGGATAGAGTGCATTCCTACGCACCTACAGTCAGAATGGAAGGAACATGAAGAGCACCTGATCGAGTGTTACAACTTAGCTGACGATACCAATGATACAAATGAAGACGATGACGAGGACCAGTGCAACATAGACATACCAGAGTCAGAAGGCACGCATGAGCTAGAAGGACCTCCTTTGGAAATCCCAGATATGACTGGACCAATAAAAACACAAAAAGTGAACATTGGCACAGACGAAGAGCCGAAGTTTGCATCAATAGGAGATTATTGGGACGATCAGACTATTGCAGAGATCGCAGATACCTTACATGAGTATCAAGAACTATTTCCAACAAAATTTACAGAGATGAAAGGAATTTTGGGAGACCTAGGGGTCATGAAAATACCTTTAAAACCAGGTGCTAAGCCTGTCAAGCAGAAGCCATACAGATTGAATCCGCACTATAAGGAAAAAGTTCGCACAGAGCTAGATAAGATGCTAGAAGCAGGAATCATTGAATCGGTCGAAGAATCTGAATGGATTAGCCCCATGGTTGTTCAAGACAAGAAAGCAAAAGGCGAGATCAGGATTTGTGTGGATCTCAGAAAGATGAACGATGCTTCCATGCACGACCCATTTCCCACTCCATTCACATATGGAGTGCTTGATAACATTGGAGGAAATGAGGCATATTCTTTCACTGATGGTTTCTCTGGTTATCATCAGATCAGGATTGATCCTGCGGATAGGCATAAGATGGCATTTGCTATAGAATAGGGGTCATTCCAGTACACCGTCATGCTTTTTGGGTTGAAGAACGCACCTGCCATATTCTCTAGAGTCGTCATCGCAGCATTTAAAGATTTTATGCATAAGTTTTTAGAAGCGTATTTTTATGATTGGATTGTATTTGGTCTATTGAAAAATCATTGCGCGAATCTCCGCATGATGCTCGAGAAGTGTCGACAGCATCAAATATCCTTGAATTTGAAAAAGTGTATTTTCTGTGTGCCTTATGGAATTTTACTTGGCCCCATTGTCTGTAAGCAAGGATTGATGGTAGACCCTGCAAAGATTGCAGTTATTGCAAACTTACCAACACCAAATTCAGTCAAGATGTTGCGATCTACATTAGGCCATACTGGATATTACAGGAAATTTATAAAGGGTTATGCACAGATAACCACAGCAATGGAGAAGCTGCTGAAGAAATACGCACCGTTCATTTGGAATGCAGAATGCGAACAGGGTTTTGACACATTAAAAGAAAAGATGGTCATTGCGCCGATTCTAGTCTTTCCAGAATAGACGAAGCCATTCCATGTCCATGTTGATGCATCATGTATTGCCCTGGGGATTGTGTTAGCTCATCCAGGAGAGGGAGGTATTGACCACCCTATTGAATTTTCTAGCAGAAAGCTTTCAACAGCAGAGAAGAACTATACTACTACTAAGAGGGAAGGTCTTGCGATGGTATATGCCCTACAAAAATTTAGACACTACTTGCTGGGATCACACTTCCTTATGTTTACTGACCATTCTGCGTTGAAATATTTGGTCAACAAGCTAGTGTTAGGGGTACGCATATGCCGATGGCTATTGCTGTTCCAGGAATATTTCTTTGAAATTATTGTCAAGCTAGGTAGACTGAACTTGGGACCTGATCATCTTTCAAGGATCGAGTCAGGAGAGGAGCCGACGAATATTGAAGACAGTCTGCCTGATGCGTAGTTATTTAGTATACAGGTTGTCGATGATTATTACAAGGATATCATTGACTTCCTAACAACAGGGATGGCACCCCATGAATTCTCGGTCTAGTAGAAAAAACAGTTAGTGGTGCGTGCCGTGGACTTCACTATAATTGCAGGTCAGTTATACAAACTTGGGCTGGATGAAGTCCTACGCAGGTGCATACTCGATCATGAGAAGCCATTTATTCTAGCCGACGCACATTTAGGAATAGCGGGAGGTCACTATGCAGGAAGGGCTACTGCGCAGAAGATATTGCGCGTAGGGCTATGGTGGCCTACGCTCCATAAAGATGCCAAAGAACATTGCAGGAACTGTGATGTCTGTCAGAGGACAGGAAAACCATCATGCCGAGATGAGATTCCATTGAATCCACAGTTGACACTACAGCCGTTTGAAAAATGAGCAATAGACTTTGTGGGTCCTATAAACCCACTAGGAAAAAGAACGGGTGCAAGGTATATTATTACTGCTACAAATTACCTTACCACATGGGCAGAAGCAAAACTAGTTAAGGACTGCAGCGCATTTTATTTTTGAAGAAATACTCACTAGATTTGGCTATCTGAATATTTTGTTGAGTGACCAAGGTACTCACTTTCTGAACAAGATGATTGAGGTGCTTACAGAGGAATTCCACATTCGTCATCAGCGCAGTACTCCACATCATCCACAGGCGAATGGTACTGTAGAGGCTTTCAATAAAATATTGGAGAACGCACTCACTAAGGTGTGCAATGTAAATAGAGACGATTGGGACCTGCGCGTCTCATCTGTGCTATGGGCATACAGGACCACATGCAAGAAATTGACAGGATAGACACCCTTTCGGTTGGTTTATGGGTAGGAGGCTATAATGCCTATGGAATATATTGTCCCTAGTTTGAGAATCACTGCGTTTACAGGGATGGAAGACTGTGAAGCTCTAGAAGAAAGATTACTACACTTACTGGGTTTGGAGGAAGATCACTTCATCGCAGGCTTCCACCAGCAAGCTCAGAAGGATCGCGAGAAAGCATGCCATGATCGCCATATAAAGAACAAGTGTTTTCAGGTAGGTGATCTAGTCCTCCTGTATGATAGCAAATTCATGAAATTCCCTGGTAAATTTAAGATGCATTGGCTTGGCCCATATACTGTGATACATGTTACTAGCACTGGCGCAGTCCAGTTAGCCAATTTAGCTGGTGATACCTTGCCAACTTTGATAAATGGAAGCAAGCTAAAGCTATACCATGATAACACTGCTTCGCAAAACCCTGAATAAGGAGCCAAGGAAGGAATTTCTAAGAGTCAAGTACAGTTGAAAGTGGACACTAGAAATGTAAAGGAGTCTATACATGTATGATAAAAGGAAGAAGGTATGATAAGAAGAATGATTTATGCACCACGCAGCACTATTGAAGCTGCGCGGAAAGGAAAAAAAAAAAGAGAGAAGAAAGAAGAAGAAAAATATATATAGTGGAAGCCGTGCAGTTGAAAATTTTTGGCACTGCGAATTAGCCGCGTAGGTTTGCAGATGGCTTGCCACACAGTTCGGTGCAAGACCTAGAGAAAAATAGCCGTTGCATGGCTTTTCAGAAAAGTAGCCGTTAGATGACCGTTGCAGCAACTGCTTCAGCATTTAAAGCAAAGATAGCCATTATGAGCATGTTGATGATAGAAAAGACCAAAGGATCCATTGAAATTTTCCAACATACACCACTTTAAATGCTTATCTAGCCATTGAAGGGCGCGGGGGAGGGTCTGCTGCACATATAAATAACACCGTTGGGAGACTCGCAGGCATTACCAAGCACTTAGAATTTTCTTGCGATTAACCTCTCTGAGCTAGTAGCCATCTATATTCTGTCTATCTTAGTCGCTACCTCATTTATGAATGTCCGAACCTTCCTTTAGAGATGAAGAACTCACCATTGAAGAAGCACTGAGGATCTTTCAGCATGGAGGGATTCAACAGTTAATGGAAACTCCAGTTAAGAAGGTCACTATAGAACAAGGTGAAGGATCCCGCAGATCACCAAGAATTAATCCAATGATGCAGGAAAAAGCAAAAGATAAGGGAAAAGTTGTAATTGCACCTCGATCCAACATCATAAATTTGGGCTCCTCGGCACAAAAATCCCAGTCTTTCAGACAGAACCTTTGAAGATGACACCTGAATATATCTCCGCACGAGCACTGAATGCCCCTGTGTTTAAATTGTCCAAGAATGCAAGATACGACATCCTGTTGTCACCTATCTCAAAGCATGTAAATGTTGCTAAGAATCTACTGGGAAAGATAGCAGATTGTAAATGGGAGGATTATGACCTCTTGGGAATGAAGAAAGACGAGCTAGATGTTCCCAAGTACCTAGATTTTCAACCAAACCAGTATATGTGCTGGAAAAAGGATGCCAAGGGAGCTCTGAACTTGGTAGCTGACAGTTGGCTAGCACTTGTCGTTCAGTCGGGGCTACTGAACTTGCTGAGATTACCACATTTTGACCATTCTCCAGAACTAAATATAGTGGTTTGCACACTCATGGCGTGAATCCACCAAGGTTATCTGTGGCTGGACAGGAATGTTGACATTAATATTGATTTGATCCACTGCATCACTGGGCTAAGCAAGCATGGTAAGGATCCTAAGCAATTCTTCCAGGGGAAGAGCAAAGAAAAAGAGGCTGTTGAGAAGATGAAGAAAACCCACTCAGTGGTGAAGGAAAAAAGAGGATTCCCGACAGAAGATATAGGGGACAGAGCAACAAGATTTGTAATGCAGTTGCTCATAGGAAAGATTCTCAAAATAGCTAGGCCTTTGGAGGTGCTTGCGGGCACAATACTCCTTGGTGCCGCAGTGGCCGAAGGAAACAACTTCAATTGGTGTCAGTTTCTGTTGAATAAGTTCCTTGAAGAACTCAACGACACACAGGTGAATGGCGGCCAGTTCCATTTCACTTGGCTCATCATCCGGATTGCTTTGTGTGGATGGAAGGAGACGCGAGATTATGTGGGCGTCATTATGGACACCAAGGATCCTAGGGGGTTTAAGTTCACCAACCTATGGGCAAGCACAAATGTAGAGCGCTAGCATGCGACAGCAGAAGTCTTTTACCAATACTATATTCAGTTGTGTGATGCAATCATGAAGACACCCTGCATTACAAAGCAGGTCATGGCAAAGTATATCCGCATCATCGACTTTGAGGCGGATATGAAATGTATCTTCATTTCGTCGAAAGAACAAATGAGGAAACCGGAGTGGTTCCCAAAAAAGTACATCATGTATGAGTAGCATATTGACGAACTCATGAAAGATTGGCCAGCAGAGTTTTGTGTAGAGGTCATGGACGTGGAGACAGATTTAGTAGAAGATGAGCCAATCCCGCTCTCATGCCCAATCATTGAAGAAACAGGGAAGAGAAAAGAAGCTGAGACTTCGGAGAAGCCAAAGTCGAGGAAAAAGGTGAAGGCTACAAAGATTCAATCGGAGGCAGTCCTCAATGATGATGACTACAAGATTATAGCCAAAACAGTCTCAGAGCAGATGAAGGAGCTTATGGCGGCTAAAGAAAAGAAGGACATGGTCATCCACAATGACCTGCACCAAATGTGGCTTGCAATGCAAGGCCTAATGAAGAAAATGGACAATGTCCAGAAAAGCCTTGTTTTGCCGCAGGAAGCAGGCGCTGAAAGGAGGTCGGTAGGAACCTCGCAGCAAGGAAGCCAACAACTAGCAATAATGCTATCGTCGAAGACTATAATTGTCCATCTTGACCCATTGGCTGTTGCACTACCAATGACAGAACAAGTTGTCTTGGACACAAAGGGAGTCGAGAGGGTAGAACTTGACTTAGCCAAAATCCCTTTACCAGGATTGCACTTCATCCACATGCAAATCATGGAGGAGATGCATGAACGGACAGTTGAATCGATGAAGCTAGAAGCAAAGCTCATTGCAGCGAACAGGAAAATTTAGCTGCAGGCAGAAGTACAGCTACACAACGAACAGGACCACCGATAAAATTTGGAGACCACCATATCTAATGTGGCGAAGGATATCAAAGGCATAGAAATCCAGGATGATCCTACAGACACAATTTTGAGGATCGAAGATAAGGTGAAATCCTTACAGACAGAGATGCAGGATAAAGAGATATATTATGAGGCCGATATTGCCACATTGAAGGATAAGCTGAATAAGCAGGCACCATTAATCGAGCAGCAAGTCAGAGAACAAGCAGTGAGCGCCGCATCGGAAAGCATTACAAGTGAGATGGCTAAGTGCCAATCTCTCCTAGATAATGTCTCATAGGCAATCGCGACCCTTGAAGAGGATCAAGGGTTGCTGCAGGTCAAGACCGTGGTACAAGAAAAACAGATGACGCTGGACAAGTTGAATGTAGAGGTAAAAGCTCTGCCACCCAGAGAAAGGCTGCCGAGATACAAGGAGATATCTAGCTTAAAGAAAGAAGTACATGAATTATGACAAAAAGAGACTGAGATGGATAATCAGTCATAGCAGCTCCTGGAGAATGCCATGGAAGTATCGCAGCAGATTGAAGATAAGTTAACAAAACTGCGCGATAACCAGGAGCAGGTACAAGACCAAATTGGATAAGAAATAACTCCAACACTGCTTGAGACAATTAAACAGGTTGAGGAGGATACAAGAGAAGCAATAGTGCAGTTGTGCAGTACATACGACAAGTTCATGGCCAAGTTTGTTCCACCGGTCGCAGTGCAAAGTGAGACAGCTAAAACAATTAGTGGCTCGGGGACGAGCCACATGTAAGTGTTAGGGGCATGTTGGGCCCAAGTTGAGATAAAGTTTTGGAAGCACCTTTTCTGTGAGGCAAGCAGGGAAAGATGAGCTGAGCGCAGCTCAGAAACACAATTTTGGCTAAGTATTGAGGATGCTGCGAAGTTGCGCGCAGCATCCAACTTTTGATGAGACTGCGGAGTTGCACGCAGCATCGAAGTTTTGGCCATGATGCGAAGACCAATACTACACCGAAGCAGTGCTTCGGAGTTAGGAGGCCATGTGGAGCCAGCAAAGCGGTGTGCTGGACAAGTATCAAGTGTAGCTACCAGCTCGACCGGTAGCAGCCATTTTTGGAAAGATATTTCAGGATTGCCGAGCGGCAGACGTAGGCAAAACAGGAAAGCGGCCACACGTGGGTTGTTAAGGAAAGCGACGTTTGGCACGATTAGAAGGTAGGTAAAACTGTTAGAGAGAAAAGGTTCGGCAGAAGCATCCTGCAGGCATGCAGGCGACAGGAAGGCCGATAGCGAGAGAATGAGGAAATGGAGATCTGCCATGATCAAGCAGACGCTACCAAGAGCCAGCAAGCCGGTTTGGAAAATCGGTGCAGTTTTGGAAATCCTTAGGGTTTTGGGTTTTAGGTCTTTGGCATTGTACATACATGACCTTTGGGCATGATCTATTTAAGAAGACATTTTGTATGCGATGGGGGTTCTCTTTTGGGTTGTTGTTCTTTTGTTGTTGCTGAGAATTTAAGAAGATAACTTTTTTTTATTGTAAAATCTCTCCGAGCTGAGAATATTGTAAAGGATCTACAGCTGTGTGTATAGAGGCCTAGCCAAGAGAAAGGAGAGTCTGCAGCTGAGTGCGCAGACTAAGAACGGTTGCCCCATCCATTTTTAAGGAAATATATTACCAACCATTCTTGTGGATGTAGCTTTCCATCTGGGGAAGTGAACCATGTTAAATCCTGTGTTATGTGATGATGTTTATGAATGAATGATTTTCTGTATTTTCTGTAGAATGAATGCTTGAATGTTTCCTTGCATGCTATAATATGAGAACTTTGATATGCATTTACCAATAGGAGAAGTTTGGGAATGATATGCTAGGTTCCATGGAAGCAAATGAATGGAAAACATTTCAATTATTGGTTAAGGTCGTGAATCAGTCATTTAAGTTTAAATACTTTCTTAAGCACAGTGAAGGAACGCAGCATAGTTAATCATGTTTATCAATTCGGTTCACATTGTAATAATCCAAGTTCTAGAATGAACGGTAGAAAGATAACCACTAAGTGCCTGAATGAATGGATGAGTGATATTCATTTCAGTGCCTTAACATTGCCGAGATCTTCTAAGTAGAGGATAAATGCGAGTGACTCGCAGTTCCAGAAGAAGATTCCTAGCAGTAAGAAACCCTTAGTGCAGATCGCAGTGTTGCCTCCACTGCGCAGTACTGCTCGTAGCATAGATCCTACTGCATACCACATCACTTTGCCCCGCAGCGCCATCCTTTTGTCTTGTGATGCGCAGCTTGTTCAGATAAAAAACTCATCATTTACTGTGGAAAATTGATTCTGCAGTACCCCATAAAGATACACCTTGGTTGAGACCTCAACCTGCTCGTAGGTTATTGCGGAAGGGGCTGATGCGAAGGGGTTTTGTTGGTCAAAGGGAGAACCACAAAGAACCTGGGTCTAATTGGAAACCTCTGGGTCAGTTTAAGCCAACAATCTCTCGAAATCCTTTAGTTTGTCTTTGCTTTCTTGAGTTCTTGTTTAAAGTGTCTTCACTGCTTTCTAGCCCTTTTTTGAAGTTTGCGCACTACTCTCTTACAGACATAGATGCACACTGTTACCCTAGTTGCTTGTTGCAGTCATACAAAGTTGCGTTATTAACGTCTGTTGTTTGTGGCAACAATAGAACACTTTCACTGTGTCTTATCCTTTCTATTAGGGTTTGACCCCAAGTTTGAGTCCTTAGGATGCTTTTTGAAAGGTTGCTTGGTTTAGATACTTTCTGATTGTTTTTTCAGTTCATTCAATGTGAGTTGAAGCCCTCTAATTTTAGTTTTCTTTTGAGCTAGTGTGTTAGTAGGGTCACTTTTTGGTTCACTTACCTACTCCTTTGGTTGTCTTAGTGTTTTCTTAGGGTTTTGGTGCTTAGGAGCATCTTTTTAAGTTTGCCTTTCCATTACAAGCATCTATTTTTCCTTGTTTCTTTTACATTTTGTGTCCAAGCCCAAAGTTTTTTCTTTTAAAACAACTTGGTAGGTCAAGTCTTCCTCAATTCTTTCGATTTGTTTGTTTGATCCATTTAGGTGTTTGCCTTACACTTTACATTTAGGTCTTACATGCTCTTTTACAAGTTCTTTTTCTTTTACAATTATCAAAAAAGACATAAAGTGTTTTAAGTAGCTTAGTAGTAATATCTATCATTGTTTTGAAGTAGCATAGTTTGATTTGAAATTTAAAAGAAAATACAAAAAGAATTTGATTTAGGATTGCCTAGTTTCGATTTTTGAAAGAATAGAAATGAAAATAAAAAGTGTCTTTTGTGCATTTGAAAACATTACTTTACATGCACTTTACTTTCCTGTCAAAACCATTCCACACACCGCACTACAACCCTTAATTAAAAGGTAGCCTTAAAAGAAATCTTAATAAAATTTACTAGCAACATTTTTATTTGTAGGTATACACATCATTAACTAGCTTAGGCTAGAGTTTTGGATTTAAATCACCTTAAACTATCTGAAACTGGCTTCATTACTCAACAATCGTAGTACGACTATGAGCAGAATCATAAACAAAAATCTCGAGAAATTAACATTATACACGTATTTAATCTTACTTTTTTGGTTTGGATTGTTGCTTTTCTGTCTACGTATGCTCTTTACCGTGCACCTTGAGCGATCTTGGGAAATCAGAAACAGAAAGGGAAAGGGTTTTTCTCGGTTGCG
The DNA here is from genome assembly GCA_027924585.1 of Larix kaempferi. NCBI lineage: Eukaryota > Viridiplantae > Streptophyta > Pinopsida > Pinales > Pinaceae > Larix > Larix kaempferi. Next base: position 4,363,976 of record BSBM01000619.1, read on the forward strand.
TATGCTCTTTCTCGTGCACCTTGCGCGATCTCGGCAAATCAGAAAAAGAGAGAAAACGTAGACTTTCCAGGAAAGCTAACGAGATCTAACTCCACAAGTGTGGAAAAGTTTTTTTTTGTTTCGATTTGTGGTTTGTTTTGCAGGAAAAAGGGCAAGCACGCAAACCGAGCAAGAAGAGTAAAAAAATAAAAAAAAACTTCCTCATTCCCATATTTTAGATACCTTTTAATCTAGCTCACTTGGTTCAAAGTTGTTTTATTCCTTAATAGGTATTGAGTTCAAGTCTTACGAAGTTACTTTTAAAAGAAAAAGTGCATGCAATTTCTATTTTCAAGTTACTTTATTGTAAAAGTGCATCTCACTTAAATAATAAAAAATAAAAATACAAGTGAGTCACTTAAGTTTTTTTTATTGTTGCACTATTTAAAAGTAATATCATTGTAAAAGTGAAATCACTTATTTTACAAAAGTGGTTCACTTAAAGAAACTTTCTTGTAAAGTGATTGTCAAAAGGTTCATCTTGGGAAGAGGGGGGTTCTTTTTTTTGTTGGACATTCTCTAGCTGCCACGTCACTATTGGGGACATCTTCAACAGTTTCTTTGTTCAAGCATAACTTCATCATACAGAGTCAGTTTTCAGTGCCGTTTTTTTTTAAACTGCCTATTTTTTCCATCTCTTCACATCCATACTATTGGTTTCTGCTTTTAAAGCCATTAATTTACAAATATGGCCTCCCCTTGTGATATTCTACTTAATAGTTCCAACTATTTCTCATGGAAATCTCGTATGGAGGATGTTCTATGAAGTAGGAGAATTTTCAGAATTACCTCAGGGAAAGAAACAGAACCCACTGATGATGATAAGAAAATAAAATGGGCAAATAGATGTGATGAAGCTCGTGGATTGATTGGGATGTCAATCTCTACTGATTTGCGATTCCACATATCTGGAATTGATGAACCTGATGCTGCTTGGGACAAGTTGGAATCTGTGTTTGGTAAACACAATGAAATTTGAGGTCACCAACTCGAAAATGAGTTGATTTCTTTAAATCCAAGTGACTTTTCATGCATTCAATATTATTTATCTAAGTACAAAACTCTTAAACTCTTATGTGCAGAATGTAAGATTAAGAGAGAAGACAAACAATGCATTTATCATATTCTGTCGAAACTTGGACCTGCATATTCTATTTTTGTATCTACGTTTTACTCCATGAAAGAATCGTTGAATGCAGCTAGCTATCAAGAGCCTAGTCTTGAATCCTTTTGTGATTCCTTGATTAGACAATAAGATAAACTCATTCATCTTGGAATAACAAACAATGTAGATACATCTGGGAAAGCCTTATTGTCCCAACAGAAAGAAAAGTCCAAGCCTCCCAAGAAACAAATTTTTTCACAATAATAAATCAAACAAGGGTCCCAAACCCTCTCAGTCAGCTCCTTCTTTAAAAAATAACAAAGGATCCAAGCCAAAAGGAAAGAATACTGAGCGTCATTGCAACTATTGCGGGAAAGATAATCATGATGAATCTAATTGTTTCAAGAAGATGGCAGCCTTGCAAGCAGCAATGAAGAAGCACCACATCAGCCTAGATTCGCCTTCAGAATCTGCCTCTCATGGACATGCACTTTGTGCTTCTGGTTATTCTTATAATGTATCTTCTTCTTCTACTTCAAATGAATGGCTCATTGATTCTGGAGCATCTTATCATATGGTTAAGGATTAAGCCATCTTTTCTACTATGCATGAATGTAACACCAAACAAATATTTGTTGGTGATGATAGATCTCTAAGTGTTGTAGGAGTTGGAACAGTTCCAGTAGATAATGGTCATTTTAGTGATGTACCATGTGTTCCAAGAATTTTCTGCAATTTGTTATCAGTCTATCAGATCACTCATTCTGGTGAAGGTAAAACTGTGACCTTTACACCTCACCAAGTTGTAATCAAGGATTTTAAAGATCCTCAATAGGTTCTAGCTACCGGAATTGTTGATGATATTACCAGGTTGTACAAGTTTAACAACTTTGGGTCATCACCTTTCCCTTCAGTTTTTGTTGCTCATAGTGATAACTTGAGCAAACTTTGGCGTGAGCGATTTGGTCACTTAAATTATCACTCATTGCAACAACTATGTAAAGAAAATATGGTGACAGATCTTTCGATGGTATCTTGCAGAGATGGTGTTTGTTCCCGTTGTGTACTCGGAAAACATCATCGGGACAGTTTTGACAAACATGCCTCTTGGCATGCCTCGGTTCCCTTGGAGCTTGTGCATAGTGACTTGTGTGGTCCTCTTCCATCTGCTTCCTTTTCTAGTTTCAAATATTTCTTAACTTTCATTGATGATTACACCAGACGCACTTGGGTTTATTTTCTAAAACTTAAGAGCGAAGTATTTAACATGTTCTTGGCCTACAAGGCCCTTGTTGAAAAACAATCTGGTCATCAAATTATTAAGTTAAGATCTGACAGTGGAGGAGAATATGTTAACAAAAAGTTCACTACTTTCTGCACTGAACAAGGCATCCAACAATAGCACACTGTTCCATATACACCACAACAAAATGGTGTCGCTGAGCGGAAGAGCCGCACTTTAAAAGAAATGGCTAATTGTATGATCCGATCTAAGGGACTAAGTCTTCAATTTTGGGCTGAAGCCATAAATTGTGCGAATTACAGAGTTAATCGCACCCCCACAAAAGCATTACAAGGTATAACACCGGAAGAAGCATAGAGTAAAACTAAACCTGATGTAAGTCACTTTCGTGTGTTTGGTAGTGAAGCATGGGCTCACATTCCGGATGAAAAACTGAAAGCATTGCAGCCTAAAAGTGAAAAGTGCATATTTATTGGATATTCTGAAGATGTAAAAGGTTATAGACTTCTTCAACCACATTATCATGATATAATCATTAGAAGAGATGTTAAATTTGATGAAAATCTCTTGGCCTACGAGCCTAACTCGGCGATTGTGCCATCTTTGGCCTGCGAGCCTGATTCGACATTTGTGCCTTATTTTTCTTCTTCCAACTTCCTTGACAGGTTTCCAATTCTAGTTTCTGATAATGACAGTGATGATGAAAATCCACCTCCACCTGCTCATGTTCCTCCAGTTGCACTAGCACAAGTGCTTCCTCGATGGACCCGTTCAACATGTGAAGCAGCTGGTGATCTTGCCGGTGATCCTAGAGATCAACGTCGAACACGTTCTCAGTTTCAGCGAGCCTCTTCTCTTTTGGCTCAAGTTTCCAAGAATCATGATCCAGAAACTTTTGCAGAAGCTTCAGGGAATCCAGATTGGGATGCAGCCATGGATGAAGAATATCGTTCCTTAATGGTGAATGATACTTGGGATCTTGTACCTCTTCCAAAAGGAAGAAAACTTGTCAGATGTAAATGGGTCTATAGAACTAAGTATGCATCAGATGGAAGTGTTGAAAGACTTAAGGCAAGGTTAGTTGCCAAAGTTTTTTCCCAAGTTGAAGGGATTGACTACAATGAAACCTTTGCTCCCGTCGCAAAAATGAACTCCATCCGCCTTGATCTTTCCCTTGTAGCCTTACATAACTGGGAAGTCCATCAAATGGATGTCAAGTATGCCTTCTTACATGGTGATTTACAGGAGAAAATTTACATGGAACAACCTCCTGGATATGTTCAAGATAACTCTAGCCTTGTCTACCACCTTAAGAAATCCTTATATGGCCTTAAGCAAGCTCCTAGAGCTTGGTATGCCAAAATGGATAACTTTCTTCTTGACACTGATTTTTCTAGATGTCATTCGAACCCCAATGTCTATGCCAAGAAAGTAGGAAACCATCTCATCATACTTGTTCTATATGTTGATGACCTTATTCTTACTAGTAGTGACCCGAAGCTTATAACCCATGTGAAATCCAGTCTTAAACAAAATTTTGAAATGTCAGACTTATGACATTTGCATTATTTTCTTGGTCTCCAAGTCCTGCAAACCAAAGAAGGAATCTTTCTTTCTCAGTCTAAGTATGCTTGTGACCTTCTTCGTCGCTTTCACATGGAAGATTGTACACCAGCCCCTTCTCCCTTCCAGTCTGTAGTCAAACTTTCTGCCACTTGTACTTCACCTGAAGTCGATGCCACCTTATATCATCAGCTTGTTGGTAGTCTCTTATACTTGACTCATTCCCATCCTGACCTTTCCTTTGCCATTGGTCGTGTTTCCCGTTATATTCAGACACATCATGAAAGTCACTGGAAAGCAACTAAAAGAATACTTCGATATATTCGAGGTACAGTTCAGTTTGGGATTCATTACAGTATAGGGGGGAAACCTTTGTTGGTTGGTTTCACTGATTCAGATTGGGCCGACGATCTTGATGATCGAAATCCTACTGCAGGTTATGTTTTCAGTCTGGGATTTTGACCTATTACTTGGGCTTGTAAGAAACAACAAGCTCTTGCTCTTTCTTCAGCGGAGGAAGAATATTGAGCAACAGTTAATGTTAGTCAGGAATCTTTATGGCTTCGACAGATCCTTTTATAGTTTGGATTCGAGCAGCAACAACCTACTCCACTTTGCTGCGATAATCAAAGTTCCATCAAGCTTGCCAAAGATCCAGTTCTACATCAACGCAACAAACACATTGAGCTACATATGCACTTCATCAGAAATCTTGTTCATGATCGTGTTCTTGAAGTGCTATTTTGCCCTATAGATGATCAAGTTGCAGACATCTTCAGCAAGTCTCTTACAGAAGCATAATTTTCTAAACTTCAATCTATGTTAGGAGTTCAGGAACTTGTCATTAAGGGGGGATAGGCTCTAATGCCTCCTTCCTTCTCCTAATAGTGTCACTTTCGTAAATCCTTCAATCCAATCCCAAGTTGTTCTTAAGGGGGTATGTTAGGATATTTAGACACTTAGGAGTTATTTAAGATCAACTTGTGTAATATATCCGTTAGGGATAGTGTGTTTCTTTAGTATGCATTTGTAAATACTTAATCCGACGGTCACGATATGTTCGCGGCATAGAGTGATCCAACGGCTCAACTTCTCTTAGATCAAACGTAACCTTGATCCATGACTTAACACCTGATTGGTCCATGATCTCTATTTAAAGAGCATGGAGGGTCATTGTTTAGTTGATCGATTATGAGAAGCTCATTTGTAACTTTATTTCTTTGTATAATAAATTGTCCCGTAGAAGCTATTTGGCCGGGGCCGTGGAGTGTTTCCCTCAAGAGGGTTTAAACCACATCAAAACATTGGTGTGTTGATATGTGATCTGTTTATGTGAAGTGGTTGCTCTTGGTGTTCGGTCCTTTGGTAGTACCCTGTGTAACCAAACACTATGCAGGTTATAATGTTAATCCATCGAATATACTTGCAAGGAGTATCCATTTCTCTTTGTTTGCTGGAGGAGGGAGTAATTTCATTAATCCACAGTACAATAGGGTTAACACCTGTTGATGTATTTGTAACTTGGGAAGATATTCAGTTGTATATTGTATTTGTACTTTATTGTATCCCCAATGGAGATGTATTATTCCTCTGATTGGAAGTGTCGTCAGTTATACTTACAAGTGTCACAAGTTATATTGTAAGTGTCATAAATTATACTTGATGGGTTATTAGAACACCTCGATGGGGTTGGCCTTATATGAGTCATGTGGGTTAAAGGGTTATTATACCACCCTAGTGGGGGTCATCCTAGTCAACATTATGTTAAGTGGTTAAGTTGGGGCCGACCTAGTTAGAGTTAAAAGACAAGTGAAGTAGTGTATAAATAGAGAGTGTGTCTCTCTCATTTTACACATTCACTCACTTCGCATTAGTGAGAGAGAGGAGGAGTGAGAACAAGTGGACGAGGAGTGTGCTTCTGAAGATATCTATCTCTCAGGTTTGATCATTGTGATCCTTGTATTGGTGCTTATTCTATCTCTGAGGAAGTTGCGGGGTTTTTCACCTTCTTGGTTTTCCTCGGTGAAATGTTTTGTGTCTCTTGTCTCTTATGCTTGATATGCTGTACATGTTGTTATTTCAATTAATATCCTAGATATATTGAATTAAATGTTGAAAAACTAACATGGTATCAGAGCTATCCTGAAGGAAGGCGTGGTATGGCATTTATGAGACTTGTTGCACTTGCGACAAATTGGAAGCTAGGGCTTGATATAGAAAAAACCAATCATTGTAGCACTTTCGCTATAAATCCATTTTGGAAAAGGTTCAATATCTGAAACTTCTACAGGTCGTAGATAATATCCCCATTTACCTTTTATCCGAAGCACAACATCTAATTCGTTGTACTCTATATTTTATGATCAGTACAATCTAGGGTTTCTACCTCTTCTAGATCTCAGTCATAAACAGTTGCCTTGGAAAAAAGGTCACAACTTGGGCTAGGAAGCTCCAAATGAAATTCTGTAAAAATTGGAAGTAAGGGAATCGACTGTAGTTTCACAGGTCCTATTTTCAGAGGTCGAAGTTGAACCAGTGACACGTGGAACTCCATACAAGTTCGTTATCCTGTTTCATCCCATAAACAGGTCACATTGCGACATTTGGAATATCTCTCTCTCATAGAATCCATTTGAGGTCAGACCTATGGAGTTGGAAAGAAGAAAGGTTAGGCTACCATAGGTTGAAGTTTCAGACCCTGTGGAACCGAAATTTCTGAGTTACACCAGAGACAATAAGGAACATGTTTCTGTGAAATAGAATTGAATTCTGAGCACTTTCATTCTTGGCTTGTCACTGCTGCGAGAATTCAAGGCTTTGGAGAAAGTTGAAATTTTTGGAATCGGAGACCACGACTAAATTCTCCTCATCAAAATCAAAATTTAAAGACCAAAATAAAAAAAAATTGGTTGGGCAGAAGGCCAAGCTTCATCAAACCCTAGTTCGGGATTTTGATCGAAAAGGTGGAAAATTAGGGCTTCTGTAAAAGTTGGAATTTTTGAAATCTGTGACCATGGCTGGAAGCTCCTTAGAAAATTCAAAGTTTAGAACACAAGATCGAACATTTTGGATGGGAAAAAGACTGAGCTTTATCAAACCCTAGTTCGGGATCCTGTCCAGAAGATCTGGAAGTTTCAAAGGAAATTTTAAGGGGTCAAATTTTGTAGTTTTCAAAATTGAAGTATACTAGCTTAAACAGCTCAACAAGGCACATCTTTCCATCCATTCAGAAGTTTGAAATTCAAAATTTGAATTTTTAGGGTTTCTCTGACAAACCTTAATCCAGCTCCAGATCCAGTTTCAACAAATCAAAGTGGATTGGGTTCATCCTAGAAGAGCATGATTTGGACACCTGCATAAATGAAGAATTCCCATTTCCAGAGGGAAATGAGGCTGAGGCCTTACATAAGAAGGCTACAAGCAATCTCGACAGGTATGACTTGAGGAGATACAAGTATGTTTCGAAATTTGTTCATGATTAAGTTTATGATATGTTTGTCTTCATATTAATGAGGTTAGTACAATCTTGCTTTTCTTATTACCTTAGTAAAAGTATGAATGCATATGAATATTAAAAGACATTCATTGATTAGGGTTATGACAATTATGATTGTACTAATGCACTGTGGTGTTGTATGAGGATGATGTTTTCCGCTAACATTAAAGGAACATCAAGAAAGTTCCAAATCAAGAACATATGACCATGGTGACATGAAGACAAAGACTCATCCATAGCCATTATAGAAGCTCGACTTACGAGGTATGTATATTTTGGTTCTACAATGGTTAACTTATGAGTTATGCAGGTTACTAAGCACAAGTCATTAAAGAAAACAAGAAGACATTGTTTGGGTATGTTAGACATAACTAGCAAACATGATAACCAAGTATGTTTTTCCTATATCAAGTTAGAATCTTAACTTGTGTTAGGATCTTATACTTTTGTATGAATGATTGTTCTTGAAGTTAGAAGTTTAAGTAATCAACAGTTTATGCATATTATGTTTCTTACTTTGATTGATGATATGACTAACCAGAAGATTCCTATGGTCAATAAGAATATTCATAAGTAATATAAGTCCTCCCTGAAACCTTGAATACTACACGAATACTAATGCTTTTGATAAATCACCTGTGTGTGAAATAATCATGACCATACATGTTAAGTTTATTTAGGATCATGATGTTTTGATAGTATTGAGATTATACTAATGGATGTATGATCATGTATGAGATCTTGAGGATGACACTAGTGCACACTTAAGCATTCATAGTGATCCAGAATGAATATAAGTTCAACGAGAGGTAATCCATGAAGCAAAGATCGAGAGGAGCTCACTCCAGTAGTTCTTGCAAGGAAGAAAAGGTTGAAAGGGAGTCCACCCTACAACTAAACAAAGATAAGTATTTGAATTGTCATTTATTATATGATTACTTGAATGATGCTGTCCAGTCATGTACATACTTATGTTCCTAGATTTAGGATGTACATTTTGCATTTTAGAAAAGTTGCATTAATGAACAAGATACTACTAATATGCAAGTAATGGCTAAGTGGCCTATGCTACTGTAAAAAATTCCATTGCTACTTATCTAGAATGAAACCTCTTTGCTAACATGTTGGGAGTAGTGAAAACTCTTAACAATGTTCTGGTAGAAATGGAAGGCATCTAGAAAGTTACCGTATGAATACGGGATATGGATAAATGTTGTATTGAAGCATTGGCTAAGATAATTGCATGACTATATGACATATGCCTTTATGTATTTGGTAAACTATGAGAAGCTTATAATCATGCAATTGAATTTGACTTGCAGGAAAGATTGTGTATAATCACCTACAAAACAAGGACTATAACATTTGGTCCAGCAACGAAGATCAAAGAAAACTATCTATTGAAGATATTGAAGAATCTGAAGTTCCCAGGATTTGGGATACGGTAATGAAAGAATGCCATGATCGAGGAATACCAGTCGATCATGAAGAATGATGTTTGGGATGTGATCCCAAGACCTGAAGGGAAGTCTGTTGTGACTTCCAAGTGGATCTATAAGATCAAGCATGCTATAGATGGTAGCATAGAGAAATACAAGGCGGGGTTTGTTGCTCGTGGATTCTCCTAGAAAGAGGAGATAGATTTTGAAGAGACTTTTGCTCGTGTATCCAGATACACTTCCATCAGATCAGTACCTGCTCTGGCTACAGTGATGAAGTGGAAGATACACCAGATGGATATGGTGTAGTCGAAGAGGAAGTGTATGTGGAGCAGCCACTCAGTTTTGAGACACATGAGAGGGAGTCATATGTGTGCAGGTTGAAGAAAGCCTTGTATGGCTTGAAGCAAGCTCCTAGGACTTAGTATGGTAGGATAGACAACTTTCTATACAGTTTGGGATTTATCAAGAGCAAAGCGGATTCCAACCTTTACTACAAGGTTGAGGAAGGAAATCCAGTGATACTACTATTGTATGTGGATGATCTGTTTGTTACAGGTGAGGATGGGTTGATTATCGACAAAAAGAGGAAGCTTCTTGCTGAGTTCAAGATGAAGGACTTGGGGATGATGCATTACTTTATAGGCATGGAGGTGTGGTAGAGTGCAGATGGAATCTTCCTTGGACAAGGGAAGTATGCAGTAGAGATCCTAAAGCAGTTCGAGATGATGGACTGCACGGCTATGGCCACACCTATTGCATTGAACCTGAAGCTTTTGTGTGATGCTTCATCTGAGTCGATTGATGTCACGGTGTATCATCAGACAATCGAGTCTTTGATGTACCTGACGAACACGAGACCAGATATTTTCTTTGCAGTGAACACATTGAGCTAGTTCTTGACAGATCCTAGACATATTCACCTGATTGTTGTGAAGCATGTTCTAAGGTACCTAAAGGGTATGGTTGATTATGGGCTCAAGTATGATGAGAATCAAAAGTTTAACCTTGAGGGTTATGTTGATTCAGATTGGGCAGATAGTGCTACATATAGGAAGAGCACTTTAGGGTACTGCTTCAATATGGGATCAAGTGTGATCTCTTGGTTTAGCAGGAAGCAGTCCTGTGTAGAACTGAGTATAGCTGAAGCAGTGTATGTCGCAGCTTGTTTGTCTAGTTGTGAGGGAGTATGGATTAGAAAGCTACTATTTGAGTTATTTGTTCTCCCGTTGGATGCTATTAGTATCTTTTGTGACAACTAGATTTGTGTGAAGTTGTTTGAGAAACTGTTGTTCCATGACAGGTCAAAGCACATTGAGATCAAATATAACTATATGAGGGATATGGTGCAGAGAGGAGCAGTGAAGCTCCTGTATGTTACGACGGATGAGCAGGTTGCAGATGTGTTGACTAAACCACTAGCCAGAGTGAAGTTTGAGTACTTCATAGAGAGGCTTGGTGTTCTTTAGATAGAAGATACTATGAGGAAGAAGTGATGGGACACATTTGCAGGAGCCATTCTAAGCATGATGATAAGAGGGTCTTTCCCATGGCTGTGGATGTAAGCACTGCGTGATGAGCATCAGGACGATGCTCTGGATAATGTTCTACATGATGTTGATCAGGATGATCATATGTGATGAGTATCAGGACGATGCTCTAGATGACATACATCAGGACGATGCTATGATGATGATCAGGATGATCATATGTGATGAGTATCAAGACGATGCTCCAGATGACATACATCAGGACTATGCTATGATGATGATTAGGGTGATCATATGTGACGAGTATCAGGATGATGCTCCAGATGATATGCATCAAGACGATGATGTGACGATGATCAGGATGATCATGCAATGATGATGTGCATCAACATGATGTACTAAATGATGATGATCACTATGATCATGAGTATCAGGCTGATACTCTATGGCCATGGACAGGTTTTGCATGTAGCATAGAAAAGATCCTGGGAGATCCTATAGTCTGAGCTAGGATGCTCTTTCGAGGTTTTTCTACCAGAGGCGTGTAATCAGTCCTAGAGATTAGATAGGTTGAGCAGTAAGCTCGTAATCAATCCTGGGATGCTCTTTAGAGTTCTTGCATGTTGCACGACACTCTTTAAAGGTTTTTCCTAACCACATATAATCAATCCTGGAGATCCGATAGATTGAGTAGTAAGCTCATAATCAATCCTGGGATGCTCTTTAGAGTTCTTGTAGGATGCAAGACACTCTTTTAAGGTTTTGTGGTGGGGGTCACATATAATCAGTCCTGGAGATCTGATAGGTTGAGTAGTAATCTCGTAATCAGTCCTAGGATGCTCTTTAGAGTTCTTGCAAGCTGCAAGACACTCTGTTAAGGTTTTGTGACAGTCAACACGTAAAAGATCCTGGGAGATCCGATAGGTTGAGAGGTAAGCTCATAATCAGTCCTGGGATTCTCTTTCAAGGTTTTGTTGATGCATGTAATAAGCCCTGAGGATTCCACAGTATGGCCAATGATGATGAAGACCTGTAGGAGGCTAGGCCTACAACCAGCATGAAAAAGGGATGACTCTATAGAACTTCCTATGACAAGAAGAATCCAGAGATAGCCCAGTGATCAAGATGTTGAGTACAGCAGCAGTGATGATGATGATGCTCCGTGATCCAGTAATGATGATCCAGCTCTAGAATTGAAGACTTGTCCCTATATGTATTGATGACATGTGTTAAGAAAAAACCTTCCTAGTTAAGAGGGAGTGTTGATGTATTTGTAACTTCAGAAGGTATTCACTTGTATATTGTATTTGTATTTTATTGTATCCCCAACGGAGATGTATTATTCCTCCGATTGGAAGTGTTGTCAGTTATACTTGCAAGTGTCGCAAGTTATATTGTAAGTGTTGTAACTTATACTTCATGGGTTATTATACCACTTTGATGGGGTCAGCCCTGTATGAGTCATGTGGGTTAAAAGGTTATTAGACCACCCTAGTGGGGGTCGGCCCAGTCAACATTATGTTAAGTGGTTAAGTTGGGGCCGACCTAGTTAGAGTTAAAATACAAGTGAAGTAGTGTATGAATAGAGAGTGTGTCTCTCTCATTTTACACATTCTCTCATTCACTCACTTCGCATTAGTGAGAGAGAGGAGGAGTGCGAGCACGTGGAGGAGGAGTATGCTACTTAAGATATCTATCTCTTGGGTTTGATCATTGTGATCCTTGTATTGGTGCTTATTCTATCTCTAAGGAAGTTGCATGGTTTTTCACCTTCTTGGTTTTCCCTAGTGAAATGTTTTGTGTCTCTTGTCTCTTGTCTCTTATGCTTGATATGTTGTACATATTGTTATTTAAGTTAAGACCCTAGATCTATTGAATTAAATGTTGAAAAACTAACAACACCCAGCCACAATGGACCACTGCCCCAGGAAGTAATCCTGGAGCAATTTCAATCCTTTCGTTTCACAACCGATGGTTGGGGGAAACCCCAACAAACAGTACATGAATTAGGTAGTGGAAAATACCCAATACCAGGTTTCGGTCTACCAAATGCCATCGGCATGACCGCGTTTACCATTTATGGCAACTTTAAACTTGCAGATCTTTCAAAACTCACAAACGATCCCATGCGTCATGATCCTGCATGGCCACCTATTCCCACTAAGTTTCCCTTAGACATCCCAAAGTTTGAAGGTAAGACTGGTCACCGTGTGACCATGTCACAACTTTTCATCTCCGGTGTTCCTTGAATTTTTTGAACGATGACTCCATTAGGTTAAGGATTTTTCAAAGAACCTTGACAAGTGTCACAACCAAATGGTATATTGAACTACCGGCAGCTGCTTATGGCACCTTTTGGGACCTAGCCACTATTTTCTTGAACCACTTTCAACTCCCTGTCTGGTACAATGTCAGCACAAACCTTCTGTCGACCTTTCGACAAAACAAAGCCACTCATTTATCTGATGATATTCAGGAGTGACAAAGGCGAAAGAGGATCATTAAATCCGACATCCCTCCTGCATTTTTACTAGAGTGGTACCTTAAATCACTCCTTCCTTATATCTCTAAGGAAGTCACAACTTCTGGGTGTCCTCCAAAGAGGAAGGCATTTTGAGAACCCAACAGCTAGACTTGGTTTAGGATCAATCTGGGATTTTATACGAGATTATTCCTAATGCACAGAGGTCTAACATTGACTTAGGTAAACCTAAATGTGGACCACATGTTGACGACATTGTGGGTTCAGTCGACTTTGCAGGGTTTGATGCCTTAACAAAGCAGGTTCACACCTTGTTAGTCAAATAGTCTACTGCAGAAGCAACTGCTGTTGCATCCTCCCCTTCAACAACTGAATCTGTACAATAGGTGCAGACAAACCAAAAGGGATCTCGGCAGCCCAACAACAAAAGAAAGGGCAAGAAAGGGGAGGGAAATCAACAAAATCCCAAGAACTCGCAAAATGCCGAGGAGGGTAAAAAGAAGAAAAGGAATGTCAAGTTTCCTTGCAAGCTATGTCAAGAGGACCACATTACCCATCAATGCCCTCTAATGGAAGAAACCCAGAAGATTATCCATGAAAAGAAACCTACTGTCTTAAAAGACCCTTTTCCTCACGGATAGATTTCATCTTCTGGTAGCTCCGGTGCTGGGGGCACTACTGGTGCCAACTCAGCTGATCAGTCATTCATCAACATGGTTAATTCGGATGCTCTTTTACAAACTGGAGAAAGAAAATATACCCCGGACCCATAGCAAAAGGATGTTCCTGAGTCATATACCCCTCTCCACATCAAGAGACCGGTGGATCTGCTGTCAAAGATCCCGAAAGGTGTCTTCAAACGGGCTGTGCACAACCCCAACACGAGGGTTGCTTCTAACTACAATGTAGTGGAAGATTTAGCCCAAACCCCTTATTCCATGTCCACTCTAGAGGTACTGCAAAGTTGTCCATTACAATGCAGTGCACTATTGCAGGGGTTGGAAGTGTAGACTCATCCAACATGCTTTCCCATTTCGATATGAAATATATCAAGTCCCGGTTACCATACCACATTGCTCTCCAGATAGAGTTTGTCCATGGTCCCATGACCATTCGATGAGCTGTTATAGATGAGGGCACGTCCACGTGCATAATATCTATTTCTTGCTGGAAGGAATTAGGCGAACCTGAGTTAGCCCCCTTTAACATGGTACTTACTGCCTTTGATGGAAGATCTTTCTGTCCACACAGAGTCTTACCATCATTTGATGTTGAACTTGTGGGAAAACTAGTATCGGTAGAGGTTGAAGTTCTGGATGCTCCACTCAATTATAACTTGTTGTTGGGTAGGAGTTGGATAGATTCCATGCAGGTAGTGCCGTCAGCTGTTTTTTGGATCATAATGTTCCCTCACGAAGGAAAGATCATCATAGTAGATCAACTTTTGTTTTCCCAGAAGACTAACCAGGCTTCATCGGATTCAACTATCCCTTTGGTTGATCAGTCCTACCTAGTTACCGAGAGTTTGGGAGTAGGGCCCTATGGGTCACTGATAGGCACTTTTGACCTAACTTCACCCATTAATTTTATTGGTTCTGAAGAATGTCCTTCATCTGAGACTTCCACGGTCAGTTTAACGACAGATCCACAGATTCTCCCTATTGAACCAGAACCAGTTGTGCCTGTATCTGTTGCAGAGGTAACCTACTTGGATTCACAACAAGCTGCAACAGAACATATCATGACTCTGTTGGTATCTACTGATTCAAATATGGACTATGCTCCTACATGGTCAGTGGACTCTACCCACTCTCCTGATTGTTTAGACACAGTTTTTCCCTCTAATGAAACATTTTTTGAAGCTATGATAGGCCTGGACCACTCTCGAGAAAATATACACCCCAGATCCTATTTACTTCCTATTCTAAACTTGATAGAGAGAGTTGAGTTCTCTCCGAGACCCAGTGAGAATGTTTATATGTTATCTATCCCTTATACTTCACAAGTTGTTTTTTCCGAAGGGAATAGGGAGAATACATTGAGAAACATCCCGATCAACATTTCCACTGAACCTAGTGTCATGGAAAATATTTTTATTGGAGCAGATTGTTTTCTAGACGAGATCGTTCTGTATACCAATCTTTTTAACGATTTCTACGATGTCCTTGCCTAGTCTCATGAAGAGGTTCCAGGCACTGACCCTACCTGAAGAAGTACTATGCTTAGGCATATATGCTTTTTCATATATTATAGCTGTACATTTTTGTAGAGTTAGTTTTGTTTACTGTTGTAGTTATGTATTATGCATCCATTGCTTTGTGTTTCATATGTCGACTGAACACTTTATAGGGTTTGCTGATAGTGCTAGTCGCCACACCCGTCAGTTGGCCGTGGCTGCTTGGGTCATTTACTCACCAACTGGCCAACTGGTGTCTTCGGGGGGGGCGTTGTTTAGGTCCCAAAATGAACAATGTGGCTGAATACAGTGCAGTCATAAAGCTACTCTGAGATGCTCTATTCCATGGCATTTCACATTTGGAGGTACGACTCGACTTGCAGTTAGTTGTTTTTCAGTTATTGGGTGTTTATCAGGTTAGAGATTCTACTTTTCTACGTCAGTTTATGCGCGTTAAGCTACTTGAGAGATAGTTTGATTATATCACATATCAACATATTCCAAGGAACTTGAATGCATTAGTTGATTCATTTGCAAACTCTGTTTTAGATTGGCATTTGCATCATTCACACACATAAGTAATTCATGCATAAAACACAATAACACACATGTAAATAACCGATACTATATATATATATATCCCTATCAAAAAATAGTACGATTTTGGATCATAAGTCTGTCACAGAGTCATGTCATAAGATACAAAATTGGGCTCGATGGCCTCAAGCATATACATAGGATATCGTTCTCCTATGGAGAAGGTGAGGCCTCATCTGGCTCTGCTACCTCTCGGTAGCATATGACCAGCCTAGCCACTTTTGTAGTAGCCTAATCTAGGATAGGGGCACACCAACCACATCCTAGTGCATGTTGAGCGGCATCTGCTCGATCTTGTAAGTAGGAACATCATGAGTCAACTGACTCATCTTTCTCTCAATGGTTCCCAGCATGGCATCAACTGCACCCACTTCCATTGGCCTCACGAAAGTGTGAGGGTGTCCCTCAGGATGCACTGGTCCAACATCTGCACATGACACTTTGTTTCAGTACTTCAAACTCATCATAAAAATCATATATATAAAATATAAAAATTTAATAACTTTTCAAAAGTATAAACATACCTATCTCTCCCCAATCTGATCCTGGAGGAAGGATCAGCTTAGGATCATTGCGGAAGTCTATACCCATATATGGAAACTGCTCGATAGCTGGAACTTGTCTTTCCCACCAACCCCACAAATCATCCTCATGGTAACAGAAGTTGCTCTCACCACCACCTTGGCGGAGGAAGATCTCACCCCAACGAGACAACATTGGCTCACGAGGGTTGATCGGGGGAAAAGGCATGCCCAAACTCATAGCAAGCACCCTCTCAAAGAAGAAGGTGCAAAGAATGCTTCCATATCCAAATTTCTTCATCCTCCCAGTCTTACAACCCGAGATTTGAAGCTTCATGTTCGCCAAAAGACTTGAACACCAGTCATATACTCTGACATGCAAACATTCAGTACCTATGTGCATATAATTCCTCGAAGCAAGGTGTTGCGTAGCACTTCCTCCCATTCAGTTAAGAACACTTACGATGACTTTGAGGGGAAAGCTCGCAATAGTCGAGATCAAAATATGACTACTGGATTTCTCAGTTCCTAGTACATGGTGAGTATTCAGATACTCTTGCACAGACAAGGCACCCACATTGCATTAGGACCCTTTCAAATTCACAATGTCTCCCCTCCGAGAGAGACCCATGATAAAGTAGATGTCATCGACGGTGAGTTCTAGTATTTCACCTTGGATATTAAACACCAATGCCTCGGCATCCCAGTATTGGACAAGCCTCTCAAGCAAGCGGTTTAGTGCCCGCGTATTGACCATTCTATAAAATTTCAATAGTCCACACCTGTGGAGCACATGGAGGGTCGCCAGATCTTGTAATGCTTCTCTATCCATGTCCTCATGCTCCCTTTCATGCCAGACAAGAACCATCCTTCCAAGAAATAGTCAAATTTTTTAGTCTTTTCCACTTTTTACCTCACTTTCAGCGGTGTACGCTACTGTCTACACTAGACAGTCACGTTTGAGCGCTACTATGTCTTCACTAAACCAGCGCTTGGCTAGTATGTGCTGCTTTTGCTCAGATACAGTAGCGCACACGTAGAAACATGTGATGAACATTGCTAGAAAGTGATTTTGACCATGAAAATTGAAAAAAAAAATGCATCAAATAGCAAGTATGGGAGGAATAAACTTACTTGGTGGAAGCAGAAGGTTGATTGGTAGCCCAGTTTGATCGCGACGAATGGAGGAAGATCAAAGTTTTTCTCCTCTTTTGCCCTAAAAACTCCAATTGTGATATTTGATTTTTCAATTTGAAATTATTTATATAAAATGAACTTTGATTTTTACTCACTTTTTGTAAAAGTGTATAGATTCAAATTGTCCCTAAAAGGTTCTATTTAATCACTAATGCCTACAAGTTTTGGTGCAGTAGTTATAACCTAGGTATTTCAAAATTTCACTAGAGTTTCAAAGTATTAAACCAGAAATGACTTGTTTTCTTATTGATAAATCAATATAGATACCATATTGTCATTATTATGTCATTGAGAAAATTTGTCGATAGTTACTAATGCGATCGTTGAGATCCTATTCTTTGGCAGGTCATGAACCTATGATCCTAGAAGCTGTCTTTTAAGTCATTTTAAGATCTTGTTTTGACTATTTGAAAAGCTAAACAAGATAGCCGAGCATACTTGTTCTCTTCAAAATCGTTAAAAGAATTGACGGTCCATCAGCTTAAGTATAAGTTTAACCATTTTCCGGACTTCTGCGGATTACTTACGAAAAAGGAATACTCTAGTCATACATGGCTAGAAGAGTTCTTCTCTCATTGTTTTAAACTTTTTCGGGGGAGGAGACTAACTGTATGAAAAAAAGACTTTTGGAGCCTTCTTTAGGGTTTTTAGGCTCTCGAAACATGAAAACACCAAGCGAGCATTCACCTACTTGGGCTCGATGTGAAATCCACGAGAAGGTATATAGAGGATTGTTTAAGTTTTTCAGACTCTATAAACAGAAAAACATCGGCGAGCATATACCAGCCCAGGCTTGATACTAAAATACACGGGTAGGTGTATGGAGTTATTGTTTAAGTTTTTCAGACTCCTTAAAATTGAAAACATCTGCGAGCAAGAACATATCTCATCTAGATATTAAAATCTAGAGATCAGTATTATAGAGTATTCTTCTATCTCTTCTTCAAACTCTATAAAAAATGATGAAGGTACTGAGTCTTCCTCCCATGGGCTCGTTAAAATTTTTACATGGTTGGACTTATTGAGTTTTCTTTCTTCAACTCATTAAAACAACAAGAAGGACATTCTTTTACCAAAAAGAATAAGGGATAAGAAGGGTATATCACATCTTTTCAGTTTCAAAGGAAGTTCAGTCAGTCATATCCTTGACCACAACACCTACTTGAGTCTATCATTTCAGTTGGGTATTAGTTTTTGACCTTAGGGTGAACCTGATCTCTGAGTTTTTACTCCCCCGGTTGGTTATTCTTCCAACCATATGGAGGGTCTGTTCATGTATCCCACATTGTAGGCTTATATCGTTTCCTTTCATGTTGAAAACTGCATAAGTCACTTTGTGTCATGCTCAATGTTCAAGGATATAGCCTATGTCGGCCATTTTGAAGTTTACCTTGCTTCATTAGTCGGCCATCCTGGTGTCAGTTTGTTTCATCTTGTTACGTGTCCTACTCCACATCAACTCATACCCATGAGCGTTCCTCGTGTTGGATGATGGAGGATGCATTAAGGCCTCCCTTCCAGCGGACTTCTTCCCATCGACCTCATCTCATTATGCTTTGGAAATGAAGTTTAGAGTTTCAGTTAGTACCTTGGAGATTGCAGTCACTAGTGGCAGTTTTCCTTACTATTGAATAATGGGAATACATCAATGTCTCTTATTCGATAGGTTCCTCAAGTGTTCGACTTCCAAGTCCACTTATTCACACTTGTTGGATCGTACTAGGTACCTTGGACCCCATTATCATTATTGATGGAAGTCCTCGCGTTTGTTAATGGTATACATTAATGACCGGTAATCAAACGATACCCCCGATGTTCAACTCAGCTCATTTATTCACATGGTTAGGGTTTGTACCTTGGGTTGTTTGGATGAAGACCTTGGGACTATGATAGCATCACCATATTTATGTTATCACCCAAGCTATGCAAGATTGAGCCTCACTCATTTTGACTCTTCATGAGACATAGATCCAATTTGTTGTTATTGCTATGATCTCTCAGTTTGCCATGGATCCACGCTTGTATTTCAGTGGCCATGCTATATATACATCTCCTAGTTATGTATCGGAGATCATGTTGTATCATACTACACATCTATATGATGTCAAGATTGTAATTGCTCACTGATCTTGATCGTTGTTTCAGGTACTTTTGTGACTTGGTTCTGCGGTTTCCTACTCCTCCTATGACTTGGAATTCTAATGTATTTTGGCCATCATTCCCCTCTGACTTCACACATTAGCGGGCATCTGTTATAGGTAAAAATTGCACTTCTCCGTCCCTAATCACATTGCTCTATCGATCACACAAAAGGACACTATGGATTGAAGAGCTAGGTTGACCTAGTTGACTTATTGATGGTAGTATACCTCAGAGCTGAGAATTTCAATGCTTCTCCTGGTTTCACCACATGTGCACTACTCTTACTCTAGCAAACCAGTGCACACCTCAAAAGATGCTCTGCTTTCCTCAAGGACAACCAACACACACTTTCCAAAAAGTTGCAAATGCTTGTTGCAAAGCATGAAAGTTTCTCTCTGTGAGCTACTCTTGTTGTATGAAACTCGCACATATCTTAATATGAAATCAAAAAATATATTAATATTATGAATTGGGATTAGTTGAAGTTGGTTCTGCAACTTTTCCAACTTCCCAATTCAACCACCTCTCAATTCTAACTGCCTACTTTGTCCCATAAATACGATGATCCATGAGAGAGGGACCTAGAAAGAATGCTTTAAGCATTCTTACGCTAGAGGAATTCCCAAGTCATTGTGAAGAGCAGGAGCCCAGGACTTGGTTGCAGAAGCATCTTGACACGTCAAGTATATTGTACTGATTCATGTTTCTTTGACAATAAAAAGGTGGAAATACCCTTCCTGTCCCAAATCGAATGTCTATTGGATTGTATGTTCATTTGGTGTAGTATTTGATTGTTGTTGATGTTTAATTGCTTATAATATTCATCATATTTATTGTAGTCAAGATACGCTAAGGATGGTTTCCTTTGTGTTCCAGGTTCATCAAGCGAATGATCAAGCGGAAGACCAAGCGATAGCTAGGACCATCCATCGATAAAAGGTACATCTTTCAATATCTTGATCTCTTTCATTTGTAAGAACTAAATGTAATGCAATGAATGTATTTACTTGTCAACCCCTGCCAAGTTGGTAGTGTCTCTCCTCACTATAAGGTTTAAATCCTGAACAAAAACCATGATTATTTGTTGGCTCTCTAGAAGACTCAAAGGGTTACAAGTTGTTGAATATGACCACTCAAAAATATTTCATTGAAAGAAGTGTTGAATTCGAAGAAGAACCCTTGCAGGCAGTTGAAATTGGAGAATCCTATGAACTACCACCTGTTAAATTAAGTGAAGATTCTAATGAAATTTATGATTCTGATATTTATGATGATGAATACCACCTGATTGCAGATCCAAGCTCACCTACAAGGATTAAGTGGGATACAAAAACAATTGAAGCAGCTAGTAGACTTGTGGGTGATCCTCAAGATTCTAGGAGCATTAGATCTCATTTTTAGAATGCTCTTTCAGTGAAGGATCATTTCCTACCTAAGAAGTGTTTCATGATGGTTGAATATGATCCTCATACATATGAAGAAGCCTCACATGAGCCAATATGGTAGGATTCCATGGATGGGGAGTTTCACTCTATTCAAAAGAAAGGAACATGGGAGCTAGTCAGGCTTCCACCTGACTAAAAGTTGGTAAAGTGTAAGTGGATATTCAAGACAAATTTTTCTACTGATGGTGCAATAGTGAAGTACAAATCAATGTTAGTGGCTAAGAGCTTATCCAAATTCCAAGTCCTATACTATTATGAATCCTTTGCACTAGTTGCAAATTTGGATTCGATAAGACTAGTTCTAGCAACTTATGCATCCAAGCATTATCAAGTGCATCACATGGATGTAAGACGTGCTTTGCTCCACGGAGACCTTAAGTAGTAGATCTATATGCATCAGGAAAAAAGTTATATTTCTAATGTGTACATGAAGATAATCAATGGTTCAATTTTGATTATTATGTTATATGTTGATGAACCTTTTATCGTAGGAATTTCCATTTATGAGATTGCTTCATTGAATACTGCTTTGCATCAAGCATTTTCCATTACCCACTTGGGAATACTTATACAATTATTGGGACTTGAGATCTCTCAATCCAACTTAGGAATTAAAGTATCTCTGTCAAAATATGCATTAGACCCGCTAAATAAATTCAAAATGGAAGAATGAAAGCCTACAAAGACTCCCTTCCTTTCAGGAGTTAGACTTGAAGGTGCATAATTTACCGTATCATGGGTGAGAATAGGAGATTGTGGCCAAGACAAGATATATGGTGAAAAAATGGTATGTATTGCATTCTCTACTATTTCAAGAGGCAGAAAGAAAGACAATCGATGATGAATTTCTTCCAATGGAGGCTCATCCACGCTCATAATCTCCATAATTGATTCATCGGAATGAAATGTTTGGAGTAGAGGTTCAAGTGATGGTAAGGATAAGTTCTATTGTGGTGGTAGAGTACCTAGGTTGGACGCCATTGAAGAGTGAACATCCGGCAGGTCAGGTGCTGATTGGATGGCCTCATAAGTGGCCCTCGCAGGGATAAGATGCATCACATCTCTAATCAGATCCAAATGATGAGGATAAGGCACAATCCATTGATCGGTTGAGGTGGAAGACGTTAGGATTATAGAGCATATCATGTTCACCAAGGCAACATGGTTAGGGGGATTAGGTGTTGGAACGACACCCATCAAAGATGAGTCCTTGAGGAGTCCTACCTCCACACTCTCATATATCTATGAAGAGTGTCCCAATAGAGGGACATTATCCTTGGGATGAACAGTGGTGTCCAGTGTACAAAAATATAATTGGTCGATAGTGAAAATATTCCCTTGGTGGGGAAATTGTACGATGCATAAGATGGATGATGCGAACGTAATCATGGCATAAAACCAATTTTGACCTAGTAATAAGTTATAATCCAACGAGGCGACGAATAATTACACGTTGATGGAAACAGTCTTCCCTCCCAACTCTATGGCTAAGGATTGTAACAGCCCATGAGGTTGAAATACACTTCCATCGAATGCTTTCAATGTTGTGGGGGAACGGTTCAAATCGGGAGAGCTAATGGCTCGCCAATAGGATAGAGACATAACAGAAGTAGAGACGCCTTCGTCCAAGATGGTAGGATGGATACTTTTCCCAGATACATTAGTAACAATTTGAAACGCTAATTGGTGGGAAATACTCAGCTTGAAGTACTCTAATTTGAACATGCTAGTGTTCGAGGAATCAGGGTCTACAAATCCTATAGCAGATAACAAAATTCTTACGTTGATTAGGGCAGTTTTGTAAGACTTCGAGCGTCAAAATAGAATAGGGGGCCTGGGCTAGATATTCTACGATGTTGTAGCTTTTATCGACCCAGGAATTCAGATTGAAAATTGCTTTTCGAATGGTGCTCTTTGACGGATGCAATATCTTATCTGGTAAAGGATTCTTGATGGCCAAAGGACCTTGAGAAGAAGGAGCATTAGATGTAGATGTGGAGGAATATTTAGTATTACCTCCATTAGATTCCTTATTGGGGATATATTTGTATGTACACGATCAGGTAGACAATTTGACTATTTCACTCTGCATCATGAGAACATGCATGGTTGTGGATGGCTCTCCTTGAGAAGGAGGTAGTGGTTGCATGATCATTTGTTGTTGTTGTATGGGGAAGGGATCAGTTAACACTGCGGGTGTGGGGTTTCCCTTGAGAAAATTTTGCCCTTCTTCATGATGTGGACATTCTTTCATGAAGTGATCATCACCACACAATAAATAGGGATATTTATCCTTCCGCTTTTGTTTGGTGTCATTGGGATTGTTCTTAGGCTCCTGTTGATTAGAAGACTTCTTGGATTTCCCTTTTGTTCCTCTTTTTGCCACTAGATTTTTGAGGTGAAGTAGATTGGACTGAATTTTCTTCAGTAGTGGAAGCAGGGTTGGGTGATCGATTGGTGGTGTTACCATCCTATGGTGAGGGTGGAGTTTAACTATGGTGGTTATGTGCTCCACCAGATTGGGAAGTAGGCTGGGTATGAACGGGACCAATAATGTCATCGGAATGTGATCCCGTAGGGGGTTTTGGGGGTCGTATGTCGGGCTTGGGGCATTAGGGATGATGTCATAAAATGTGTCATATTGAGCATAGAATAATTCTATATACTAGGCACGTGAAATAGAATTTTCATCTATAAAAACCTCCCCATAGCCACGTCTTTATCTATGATAGGAAGTAAAGACTTCGTGAACTAATAGGCAAGTAATTGATTCGAGATGGGATATTTTATAAGGCGAAGTCTCCTTCTCCACTCATGAATATCATTGGAAATATGAGTGGAGGTGGATTGGAAGAGGGATGTCAAAATATCTATGCTAGTTTCATAATGGATCGGCAATTGGAAATGAGTCAGAAAAGCCATAGCTAAGGATCAGAAGTCGGTGAAAGAATGTGGTGGTAGCTCAATGTACCACTTCGCAACAATACCGGTGAGGGTTTGTTGAAACAACCTAAAATGGATAGAATCGTCCATTAAGGAGTTAGAGGAACACCACAAATGATAATTCGTTACATGGTTTTTTGGGTCCTCACCGGGTTTTCCATCAAATTTTGGTATGTCTGATGGTAAATTCATAGGAATCAATGGCCAGTTCATGCTGTGTTCGATGGGATCATTAGTCAAACGAGACAGGTCTGGCATATCTAATGTAGCCAGAAATGGTAATTGTCGGTTTGGTTGTGGATACTAGTAGTATTGATATGGAATCTGAGTACCAGTAGGATCGTGAATCGAATGACCGCAAGGTCCTCCCATAAAGGGTTGTCCATATGGAGTTGGGCCTCCTGGATTAGGAGGTGGACTTGAAGGGGGTCCTCCGCCATAATAATGGGGTCCACCACTGTTGTGTGGGGGTTCTTCGGGTGGGATAGGTGCTAGGGGAGGAGGCAGGACAGGTGGTGTTGGTGGGGGGTGTGGCTTTCTATATGGAGGTCCAGTTGGTGGAATTTTATGGTGCCCCCATGGGGTGTTCATGTTTCCAATATAGGTTAATCTAGGGAAAATGTTTCCTTGGTAGTTTTTACCTATGGAAATATTAAGATTCCTCAAGTGTGTATGCCCCCATGGGGGTTGGTTCCAAAGAGATGGTCCCCCCATCTGATGTGTCCACGTGGGTTGTGCCATGGTTGGAAGAGAACTTCCAACCATATTATATATAATTCAGATGTGAATGATACCCTCCACTCACGTTTTTTCCACTAACTGGATGATGCCACCCAGTTAGATTTTATCCACTGACTAGGGGTTTCCCCAACTTGAAAATTGTCCACTCATGGAAGTATGCCCAGTAAGTGTATATTGACAACTAATTATAGGTTGACCCGTACTCATTTATTGACTACTAGATAGAGGATAACCTTCTCTCATTTGTTGAATACCAAGTAGATGATAACCTCCACTCAAAATTTGAGGTGGAGGTGTCGTTCAGGTTATGAAGTTAATAGTAGGAGAAGGTTTCCCTCCAGTTGTTGGGGTCAAACGAGGTGTAGAACCAACCAAATGAACCGGAGAAGTACCAGATGGAAAATATGGTTGACTTGGATCATAAGTGGACATGATAGGCATGGATATTCTTGGTGAAGAAAAGGAAAAAGAGTGTACATGAGAATATTGTTCGAGAGTTGGTACTTCCAGATCACATCTTGGAGAAAAACTCTAGCACCTAATATGGTCATCGAATGTGCGCAAAAGATCAATAGTCTCATAAAATGGTGTCATAAATGCATCTCTAGGAATCCATCGGGGAGGGACCCGGTGTGGTGGAGTTTCCACCATCGAAAGTGAACCAAAGTCGAAAATGTTATGGCCTAAAGAAGTTCCCCAAAACGAGGTTTTTGGACCAAAATCAATTGCTATTGGGTCATCGGAAGGTCGAATGAAAATCCAATGGGTAGCTTCGGGAAGGCTGTAAAGCGAGTGATGAAAGGATATATTATGTGAAGTAGGTTGTTCTACCAACAAAGGTCTAGTAGGATCAGTGATGGGTGGGTTTATAGGAAGTGAATAATTCACTTCTAGTCCAAAAGTAGAAGTTCCTTCCTCACGTGACTCAGACGTGGTTGGTTGGTTCATAGTTTCTCCTGATATATTCTCCTGATTAAGGGGATATTCAAGTGGCAAGTTTAATATTCTATGGGATATTCTTAAGGGTTGGTCAGCTAGAGTGGTTGATGTAAAAATTCTCCTAAGAGTTTTCTACAAAAGAAAAAAACCTTCAAGATCTGCTAAAGCTAAAGCTACAAGCAAACTTATGTGATAGGCAAGATTCAAAAGTATGGAACCTCATGGGATTATCAAGGTATCGCAAATCATGATATACTACAGGGTCCAACAATTATACTCGTCCCAATATTTCATAGCACTAACTAGGGAGGATTAGGACCATACCCTTGACCGTATAAACCGACTACCTGGCAGTACGTGTGTAGTAGCTCCCTGAGTGTTGTTCTCAGTGTATTGTCATGCCAAGACAGCCAATACTTAACTCAAATGGTTTCAGGAATCCTAATGGGGTCTCCTGATATACTCGAGGTACGTGGGAGCTCCAATCCGTAGTGGTCTTGTCTAATGCACAACTGTACGACGGGAGCCTTCTGATATACTGTCGAGTACGTGAAGTACCTTTATATATACCTAAAGGTACATTAAAGGACGTTCAATATATCGACTATAATGTGGAAGAAATACAAGCCCTCCAGATGTAGTGCAGGAAAATAGTGACATTTTCCATGCTTAAAGATACTGGAACACGTCTCTAACCTAACACACAAGTTTCTATACAATTTTAACCTAAGATACTGCTTAATTTTATCTTGATGGTTAAGTGGATGGATGAGGT
Organism: Larix kaempferi; assembly: GCA_027924585.1. Classification (NCBI taxonomy): domain Eukaryota; kingdom Viridiplantae; phylum Streptophyta; class Pinopsida; order Pinales; family Pinaceae; genus Larix; species Larix kaempferi. Next base: position 4,390,309 of record BSBM01000619.1, read on the forward strand.
GTAGACTTGGAATTTAAACAATATGAAAAATTACTCTATATGAAAATGCAAACCTTTGTTTCTATTTCGATGAAAACTAACTAATGATAGGGAGAAGTACTTTCTTTTTTGATAGTAAAAATGAACAAAACACCTATACTTATTTCTCAAATTAACCAAATGACTTGAAAAGCATTCTTTCAACAATCCAACAAAAATGAAAAGTAACACACCAAATGAAAAGATATTTTTGTCTTTTTTCTTTTCAATTCAAGCAAATTTACAAGCAAAGAATGATAAGATGAATTTCCTTTTGAAATGCACTAACTCAAACTCTGAAATGAAGACTAAAATAGATGGAGAGAAAATAAAAAATACTCGAGTTTTTCCCTAACTTTCAGAATACTTTGAGAAAGATCAAATGAAACTTAAAACTTTTAAGGAAATGAAAATAAATTTTTTACAACCAACAAGTCATAAAAATTATTAAACTTTTCGTTTTCCAAAGTTTACTTAAACAATTATTTCAAAAGATAAAAACTCTTTGAACCAATTCCAAGTAATGTTCTTGAAATGAGAATAATAAGAACTTTTTGATGTTCACGCCAAAAGACTCAAACAAATATGAGAATTATGATATTCTTTTAATCCAAATTCAGATAAATAAAGATATTTTCTACTGCAAACCTTTAATCAATTGGAAATTCACAAAAATGTAAATCACCCAAGATCTTCAAACACAAAATTTCTTGCAAAAATTGCAAAAACTACCTATTGGAGGGATGAGAAGTTAGATTGAACAAATCATATGGTATTACAGGGAGTCACAAGACTGAATGCACTCACGAGGGATTGAAATTTCCCACTATGAGAGGTGTTCTCACTTGACTAACTAGGACCCAAATCAATCTTAAACTTCAAAACAAGCCAATGGAAAAAGCATGTTGTACCTAGGAGGTTCGGAGACTATGAGAAACAACCTGCAGAATCCATAGAATCAAGCCAAAAATAAAAATGAGAGAGTTTTCAAACTATGGACCAAATTATGAGGGGCGACGCACCCTGCAAAGGTACACCTGAGCGTTGGATTCTCCAGCAACACGCTCTGCACATAAAGGGAGTGCGATAGCGATGCAGGATGCACACTGACAGAAAGCGTCAACGTTGCAAGTTTCCTTAAACAAAGGTCCTTCACTGTGACTCTGATGTAGGTAATGAACTACCCAGTTGCATCGGGCGAGATCCAAGAAATAACAATAAAAAACTCTCAAAGAGTAAAAATATAAATGACTCAATATAAATCCTAATCAAAGTTTGGATGACCCAAAAACTATTTGATAATCAGATCCGATGGAGGGAGAGGCAATTAGAGGAAAAATCAATAAAAAAATATAATTGTAAACAAACCAAAACTATGAGCTATAACTCCCTAGCGGAGTTGCCATTTTTGTTTATAGGAAATCTGTTAATGCGGAAAAAAAAACAGATCTCTCTAGTCTGAATGGTTTAGATCTAGAACAAAACATGTACATAATACAACTATCCTTCCTAGGTAGATTAAATTTCAAACTAAATTGGGAAGAAACTTACCGTATAAACGCAATTCCTTTCCTCGTTTGATCTACTCCCAATTCCTCGATGTCCCGCTGCAAAACAAGATAGAGAAAGTGGAAACAAATGAACTATGAAATCATATGATTATGAATCTAACTAGATCAATAGTCAAAGAGATCAATCCTAAACATTATAGAAAGAACAAGTTCATGGAAATATTTTTGTATTAAATGTAATTTGCAACAAATACAAAGTAGGGAGTTACAACCAATGCCTTGACATAGTAACACCAACTCAAGTGATCTTTCCTCAAAGATCAAAGCGTTCTATCCTTCTAGCCTCCTAAGGATGAAGAGGATCTCCTAGCCAAATTACACTACTATATAGGTACTTTATCCTTCCTCCCTTAACAATGGAGAGGGTATTCATATTTATAGGCTAAAAATGATAGGATATGTTGAGGATTTAGGGGAGAAGCTTAAGGGATCATCCCACTAGGTAAGGTGATTGACTTCCACCTCTCTAGGTATGTAGGGATAAGCCTCCATGACACCCAAGGTTTGAGAATGCGTTCAAAGATTATATTTATCCACTTTAACCAACAACGGCTCACCTTGCACATGGACAAATCGCGCCATTGGAAGGGTGATCCACCTTGTGCAAGGTAAGAAGGCGTCATCGATGCACTCTGCTAGTGTGTAGAGAGTGTCACCTTAAGTATGACGCACCTTGCCAAAGAACAAGGCGCATTGTGGTGACAACAATAATCAAAGGGACAAAACTGAACTCTTTTTTTAGTCTTTCATCCCAGGTGCTTTAGGAAACAAGGAAAATAGAGGACACAAGACACATAATGACGATATTTAGGTGTAACAATTTCTATGTGAATTGTACAGGGTAGGATTATGTCATGTCCATGTCACAAACATGGATAGTAAAATGTGGAATTAATTATTTTCTTGCTAATGTGTTATGCATTAAATTTGATTGTAATAGAACTTACATACTATAATTTAATTGCAAAAAACATATTAACGGAAGTCAAAAATTATGAACAGAACAACAACACAAAGATTAGCTAATTGGAAACCAAATATTGTGAAAATCCACAACTCCCCCACCTTCTCCATGAAACAGAAGAGGTAGCACCCCATCTCCACCTTTTGGAGGAATCCCCCCCCATCACCTCCACCTCTTAGACGAAATAACATGACACTCTATCCCATCTGTAGGCCTATGCATACAAGTTCCAACTCACCAAATTTGTATCCAAGTTCATAGGCATATTCCTACATGTGCCAACTTGCCAACTTCACATAATTTTATGGAACAAGTGTGCCCTTTTAGACCAAGTAACAAAATAGAGAAAAAATGGCCTATGAGACAAAATTCCATCATGAGACTCTATCCCATTGGTAGGAATCTTCCTACAAGTGCTAACTCACCCATTTTGTAGCCAAGTTGGTATGCATATGCCTACAAGTGCCAACTAGCCAACTTCACATAACTTTATGTAACAAGTGTGCCCTTTTAGGCCATGTAAGAAAATAGAGAAAAAGTGACCTATGAGGCAAAATGCCATTATTGAAGGTTTCATAGGAGTCACAAAACAAGGTTGCATAATATAAGCAAATCATAGCAATAGCTACAACAAACTATAAAAATATAGAAAATCACAAATGCAAAAGAAGAAAAATAAACAAAGAACTCTATTTCAACATAAAATCAAACATAAAACGACTTTGCAATAACATTATACTAGGGAATTTGCAATAACATTATATAAATTTGTTGTTTATTATCCACCGTAACCTGAAAGTTATCCATGCTATTGAATTCTAGGCATTTTGAACTATGATGGTCTAACTCTTGGTGGTTTCCTTATAGGAGTACTTGCAGTAGGTGTATGTGCATGTGGAATCAACTATCCACCTTGTATGGCCTTCTCGTCTCCATCATCATCTCCATGAGATAATACAACTCCCTTTACAATAGATTTATCTATGCTTCCATCCCAATCTTCTTCTTCCTTGAACTCAACATCTCTATGGTGATGCCCTTTTGCTATTCCAATGGAAAAATTGAGGCGGTGGATATCCCTTTATAGTTTGATGGATTATGGTGGCGATGTCTCAATGAAATAATTATCTCATCCAACAATAATCAGACTCTATCCAATTGGTGCACCCACTCACAACAAGAGTTAAAATGTTCACCAAGCAACAGGTAACCAACTATCTGTATTTTTTAGGAAAGTGTTTTCTATCACACCAAGATACTACCTCAACATCTTTAAATTCCCCTCTAGTAGGGAATTCATCAAAGTGTTGGACACCCATGAATACAAAGGAATGTAAGAGACTCTAGTTAATATTTGAGTTGTAGTTGATCGTATTCTAAAACAAGTTACATGTATGATTTATTATTAAGATGGTAAAGATGTTTCATATATGGAAAATGCACGTATTCTTGGTAGCCTTCATATATGATTATTCTAGAGAGGAACACATGGATTTATCGAAGACTACATATCCATTTTTTTATCAAAAAGTACCCACTATTAATTTCAAATTTTGCTATCTAGATCATTGGATTGAAACATGATCGTTGTTATTTGAAATTAATTACAAGAAAAACCAAATAAATATATGTTAGATCTATCTTCAAATAGTCATGGTTGTTTGTAACATATTAGAGAAGGGAAACCATCAAGCAGTATGTCAATATTAACTAGAGGTAGTAATGTAATAATTTTTTTAAAAAAATGTATGGATTTATTTTTTAGTAAAGAAGGATCATGCTATTATGAGAATGAAATCGTTGGATACAAGGAAGTTCCATTAAGATATAGTGTTGGGGCCAGGTTGAGATAAAGTTTTGGAAGCACCTTTTTGAGGCAAGCAGGGAAAGTTGAGCTGAGCGCAGCTCAGAAACGCAATTTTGGCTAAGTATTGAGGATGTTGCGAAGTTGCGCGCAGCATCCAACTTTTGACGAGACTGCGAAGTTGCGTGCAGCGTCGAAGTTTTGGCCATCATGCGAAGACTAGTACTGTGCAGAAGCAGTGCTGCGGAGTTAGGAGGCCACGTGGAGCTAGCAAAGCAGTGTGATAGACAAGTATCAAGTGTAGTTACTGGCTCGACTGGTAGCAGGCATTTTTGGAAAGATACTTCAGGATTACCGAGCGACGGATGTAGGCAAAACAGGAAGGTGGCCACACGTGGGTTGTTAAGGAAAGCAAAGTTTGGCACGCTTAGAAGGTAAAACCATTAGAGAGAAATGGTTCGGCAGAAGTAGCATGTAGACATGTGTGCGACAGGAAGGCCGATAGCGACAGAATGAGGACGTGGAGATCTGCCATGATTAAGCAGATGCTACCATGATCCAGCAAGCCGGTTTGGAAAACCAGCAGAGTTTTGGAAACCCTTAGGGTTTTGGGGTTTTAGGTCTTTGACATTGTACAGACATGACCTTCGGGCATGATCTATTTAAGAAGACATTTTGTATGAGATGGGGGTTCTCGGTGTTGTTCACTTTTTGGGTTTCTCTCTTGTTGGATTATTTTTAGTCTTTTGTTGTTGCTGAGAACTTAAGAAGATAACCTTTTTCTATTGGAAAATCTCTCTGAGATGAGAATATTGTAAAGGCTCTGCAGTTGTGTGCACAGAGACCTAGCCGAGAGAAAGAAGAGTCTGCAGCTGAGTGCGCAGACTAAGGACGGTTGCCCCATCCCTTTTGAAAGAAATATATTACCAACCGTTCTTTTGGACGTAGCTTTCCATCCGGGGAAGTGAACCACGTTAAATCCTGTGTTATGTGATGATGTTTATGAATGAATGACTTTCTGTATTTTTTGTATAATGAATGCTTGGATGTTTCCTTGCATGCTGTAATATGAGAACTTTGATATGCATTTACTAATAGGAGAATTTTGGGAATGATATGCTAGGTTCCACGGAAGCAGATGAATGGCAAACATTTCAATTCTATGTTAAGGTCGTGAATCAGTCATTTAAGTTTAAGTACTTTCTTAAGCACAGTGAAGGAATGCAGCATAGTTAATCATGTTTATCAATTCGGTTCACATTGTAAGAATCCAAGTTCTAGAATGAATGCCAGAAAGATAACCAGTAAGTGCCTGAATGAATGGATGAGTGATATTCATTTTAGTGCCTTAACGTTTCTGAGATTTTCCAAGTAGAGGATAATTGTGGGTGATTCGCAGTTCCAGTAGAAGATTTGCAGCAGTAAGAAACCCTTGGTGCAGCCGACAGTGTTACTTGCACCACACAGTACTGCTCGGAGCATAGATCCTGTTGTGTACCGCATCACTCTGCCTGCAGCACCATCCTTCTATCCTGCGCTGCGCAGCTTGTTCATATAAACAACTCATCATTTACTATGGAAACATGATTCCGCAATACCCCATAAAGATACACCTCAGGTGAGACCTCAACCTGCTTGCAGGTTGTTTCTGAAAGGGCCGATGCGAAGGGGTTTTGTTGGTCAGAGGGAGAACCGCAAAGAACTTAGGTCTAATTGAAAACCTTTGGGTCAGTTTAAGCCAAAAAAATGGTTCCATTGTCGCGCTAGAATCCATGATGAGTTGAAATGGTTCCGTTGAATTGCAATCACGATGTGTGAAGAAGAATATCAGTTCCCTAAAGGATCTGACTATTGGCATCCTAAAAAGACAGAAATCCAAGCTTGGTGGGATAAGACCATAAGCGATTTTAACAGACAAGAAAATAGACATCCGCGTCTAAGCGACACACAGTGGTCGGATAGATATCTGTTAGACGACATTCACGAGATATTTTGGGCATCGTTTCCAAATGAGTTGCATGCGTGGATCTCGCGGCTCGTAGAGAAGAAAAATTGTTTCCAAGGAGGAGTTCCTACGGAGTGGACTCCCAAGCTCACAACGCATCTTAAAGTGTTAGATAGCCTGTTGTCACGCACAGTTGATTATTGGGTCGATCATATGCTAGAAGGATTTGTAATAGAATTTGCTGTAGACACACTCAAATCCTACAGCCAAGCAGAAGCACATTTTTTCGGAGGATTCCAAGGTAAATTTCTGAACAATCTCAGTCTATACATTAAGATGTTGTTAGATGAGAAAGGTGTTCTAACAATGCAGTAATATGCTTGAAGTTTGTCATCATAAACAGTACATATATTGATTCTAATGAAGAGACACATACTCTCAGAAGTGGTAAGAGATATAAAATTAATAAGAATCCGGAAGGCCCTAAACTTCATATAGATACTGAGATCCCCTACGATCTTGATAGCAAAGTTGCACAACCATTTACCCCTGAGAATATGCCGGCTGCACAAACTGCGCCACCCTTATAATAGAACCCACCCGCTACATAGCCCACCCCGCAGAAGAATCAGCCTAGTCCATCTCTCCCGATAGTCCCATTTGTATTTACTGTGCAGATCCCTTTACAGCAGTCGTGCACTAATCTCGGTGCTCCACCACCTAATAGCAAAATGGCGAAAACTGATATGAAACTGCCAATATTCAGAGGAACTGGCCTAGAAGACCCTTATCAGCATTGGTTCCTTTGTGAAGCCGTATGGAATGTAAGAAAAATCTAGGACGATGTCGTGAAGCAAGCACAACTCATCACCACTTTCAGGGATAGAGCTCTACATTGGTTTATGAAATACTCTACCATACAGCCAAGAACCCTTGGAGAAATTAAAGTTGCGCTGGTGGTAGAGTTCAAGAAACCTAAGTCTGAGTCTTAGTGTATAATTGAGCTGAAGGAAATAAAGCAGAGACCAACTGAAATGGTCTGGGAATTTGATTAGAAATTTAATACCTTACTAGATTGAGTAAGTTTTGTTATACCACCAGAACAGCATAAAGAATGGTTCATTGCTGCATTGTTACCTCATATCAGATTACCATTGATGTAGCAGAAGGTTCTATCCCAAGCAAAGGCCTTGGAAATTGCAATGAAGCTGGAAGCTTCGCTGATTGGTGATACTAGTTCTGGGATGTCTCAGATCCAGAACTAGCTAACCACCCTCACACTTGAAGTGGAAAGTATGAAAAATGGTAAAGAACAAAGATATGAACCTAGACAGGAGGTCTGGTGTACAAGTTGTAAAGGAGAAGGTCATGACCACGAACATTGCCCTCTATTCCGTGACTATATTAATAGTGGTGCACCTAACCCATTAAATCAGAATCAGGCCCCATGGTTTGAAATTTGCAAAACCATAGGACACAGACCTGAAGACTGTTACCTCATCCAAAAATATGTGAAAACTCCTAAGAACTTATACTACAATTTATGTAAATTAGTTGGACATGATGAATCCAACTGCCATGCATATGAATTAATGAATGAAAGAAAAAGGGATATGGACTCAATGCGACGCGCTGGCTTGTACCGCGTACAAGAAGATACCCAGCCAAAACAAGAAAATGCACAATATGACCAAGGAGGATATAGAGGTTGTGGTGGTGGGTACCGCGGCAGAGGAAGAAATGCTGGTCCGGCACAAGGAAGAGGCCGTGGCCAAGTCATTTCTTATAACTGTGGCCAACCCAGGCATGTGTCTAGAGATTATGTTAACCCATGCCCTACATGCAATTATTGCAAATTATTTGAGCATGTCATTGAAGATTTCCCAGTATTAGAGGGGGAAATGCATACGAGAAGACGAACAGAAGCTTCGAATCCAAATGTCCAGTGGATTGCAGTAGAGAATAGACCAGTGGATCCGAGCATCAATGTGGTCATGCACAATGGTGCTGAGACAGACCGCGATAGAGGATCGGAAGATTCAACATCAGGGGAGGCATATACGAAGAAGGATCCCCTTGAAACAGTATGGATAAGGAAAGCTCCAGGAAAAGCACCCCCTCTTAACCTACAGAAGAATAAGGAGATATTCAATGACGCGCAGGATACCTTTATAGAACCAACAGATAAGTCATCAAGGATCCCGCTGCATAGTGAAACACCACATGTTGAAGACAAGCTGGCTCCATATGACAAAACAAGTACTATGACAGATGTCCGTACTTTTGTTGTGCAGTTCTTGCAAAGCTACATGAAGTTACTAAAAAGAAAAAAAGCCATAGTAGAGCTCCAAAAGCTCATCAGCCAGTATGAACCTCAGATTGCAACAGAGACTCTAGATAGCGCTATACATCATATAAGGAAGAACAAAAGAACAGGCTGAGAGATGAGGCTTATTGCACAGATAGGAGATTTTGAAATGGATGAAGTCATCCTTGATCTGGGATCAGAAGTGAATGTCTTGACTAAGCAGACATGGCAGCAGATGGGTCGACCAAAGTTGCTCTGGTCACCTATCCAGTTACGAATGGCTAATCAGGATAAGTTCATACCTTTTGGCCGCTTAGCTAATGTAGTAGTTGACATTGACGGAGTACAGAGTCATGCAGACTTTGAGGTTATTGAAATTGTGGATGATAATCAACATTTTCCAGCAATATTGAGAATTGATTGGGCTATGGATAACTTGGCTATCATAAACTTGAAGACAAAGAAGATGATCTTTGAAGGGAAGCATCTTTGGGTCATCGCACCATTGGATCCTAAAGATGGTGATAGATACAGTGAGCCGATTCATGAGGAATCCCAAGCTCAAGACTTAGACCGACTATACCAGCTGACTGCGAACAAGGAATACTACATTAATCCTACCGCGAATGGTACGCTCAGCTGGCGATGTGACACTTCTTGTATCTCTGACTCGGATACAGGACTAGAGAATTGGCAATGCTACATGCATGAAGTATCAGCAAGAAGATGTGCGCATGTTAGGAAATCACTGCGCTGGATCAGAAAAGAGGTGAGTCCTATTCCCACATATGATGGTTCTGCTAATGTTTACAGTTTCATAAGGGAATATACTGCAGTTATACCAGATGAGCATAGACTTCCAGCTTTAGATATCGCATTGCACGGTACACCTACCAGATGGTGGAATGCACATAAGAAAACATTGACCACTTGGGATCAATGCAGAACTAAGATGCAGATCCGATTCGCCGAAAAGATTACTTTTCCCTTTCAAAAGTATAATGGACAGACAGACCCTAGTCAGCACATTGAAATATGTTCAAAGGCATGGGTGGAAAGACCACTTACAGAATGGGTACATTTATTTGTACATACATTGGATGCGGGTATCCCAGAGAAATGGTACCTCGACCTGGATTTGCGCAATGAACTCACTGATTGGGAGTTGCTCGTTGCGAACTTCCGGAAGGACTTCAATTTTGAATATGAGAATCCATTAATCCATGAAGCATTACAGCTAATCAAGAAGCGCATATTCCAAGATGACTGTCATCATCAAAACATAACATTGCAGGATTTTTTTGGGACAAAGTGCGTTCCTGCGAACCTACAGTCAGAATGGAAGGAACATGAAGAGCACTTGATCTAGTGTTACAACTTAGCTGAAGATACCAATGATACAAATGAAGATGATGAGGACGACCTGCGCAACATAGATATACTAGAATCAGAAGGCGTGTGTGAGGTAGAAGGACCTCCCTTGGAAATCCCAAATATGACTGGACTAGTAAAAACACAAAAAGTGAACATTGGCACAGACAAAGAGCCGAAGTTCATATCAATAGGAGATTATTGGGACGATCATACTATTGCAGAGATCGCAGATACCGTACATGAGTATCAGGAACTATTTCCAACAAAATTTACAGAGATGAAAGGAATTTTGGGACACCTAGGGGTTATGAAAATACCTTTAAAGCCAGGTGCTAATCCTGTCAAGCAGAGGCCATATAGATTGAATCTGCGCTATAAGGAAAAAGTCTGCGCAAAGCTAGATAAGATGGTAGAAGCATGAATCATTGAACCAGTTGAAGAATCCAAATGGATTAGCCCCATGGTTGTTCAAGACAAGAAAGCAAAAGGCAAGATCAGGATTTGTGTGGATCTTAGAAAGTTGAATGATGCTTCCATGCACGACCCATTTCCTACACTATTCACAGACGAAGTGCATGATAACGTTGGAGGAAATGAGGCATATTCTTTCACTGATGGTTTCTCTGGTTATCATCAGATCGGGATTGATCTTGCGGATAGGCATAAGATGACATTTTCTACAGAATGAGGGTCATTCCAGTACACCATCATGCCTTTTGGGCTGAAGAACGCACTCGCCATATTCTCGAGAGTCGTCGTCGCATCATTTAAAGATTTTATGCACAAATTTTTAGAAGCGTATTTTGATGATTGGACTGTATTTGGTCTATTGAAAAGTCATTGCACGAATCTCCGCATGATGCTCGAGAAGTGTCGACAGTATCAAATATCCTCGAATTTGAAAAAGTGTACTTTCTGTGTGCCTTATGGAATTTTACTTGGCCACATTGTCTGTAAGTAAGGATTGATGGTAGACCCTGCAAAGATTGCAGTTATTGCAAACTTACCAACACCAAATTCAGTCAAGATGTTGCGATCTACATTAGGCCATACTGGATATTACAATTAATTTATAAAGGGTTATGCACAGATAACCGCAACAATGGAGAAGCTGCTGAAAAAAGACACACCGTTCATTCGGAATGGAGAATGCGAATAGGGTTTTGACACATTAAAAGAAAAGATGGTCACTGCGTTGATTCTAGTCTTTCCAGACTGGACAAAGCCATTCCATGTCCATGTTGACGCATCATGTATTGCCCTGGGGATAGTGTTAGCTCAGCTAGGAGAGGGAGGTATTGACCACCCTATTGCATTTTCTAGTAGAAAGCTTTCAACAGTAGAGAACAGCTATACTACTACTGAGAAGGAAGGCCTTGCGATGGTATATGCCCTATAGAAATTTAGACACTACTTGCTGGGATTGCACTTCCTTATGTTTACTAACCATTCTGTGTTGAAATATTTGGTCAACAAGCCAGTGTTAGGGGGATGCATATGCCGATGGCTATTGCTATTCCAGGAATATGACTTTGAAATTATTGTCAAGCCAGGTAGACTGAACTTGGGACCTGACCATCTATCAAGGATTGAGTCAGGAGAGGAGTCGACGAATATTGAAGATAGTCTTCCTGATGCGCAGTTATTTAGTATACAGGTTTCCGATGATTATTACAAGGACATCATTGACTTCTTAACCACAGGGTTAGTACCCCAGGAATTCTGGGTCCAACAGAAAAAACAGTTAGTGGTGCGCGCCATGGACTTCACTATAATTGTAGGTCAGTTATACAAACTTGGGCCGGATGAAGTCCTGCGCAAGTGCGTACTCGATCATGAGAAGCCATTTATTCTAACTGACGCACACTTAGGAATAGCAGGAGGCCACTATGCAGGAAGGGCTATTGCGCAGAAGATATTGCGTGCAGGGCTATGCTGGCCTACGATCCATAAAGATGCCAAAGAACATTACAGGAACTGCGATGTTTGTCAGAGGACAGGAAAACCATCACGCCGAGATGAGATGCCATTGAATCCGCAGTTGACACCACAGCCATTTGAAAAATGGGTAATATACTTTGTGGTCCTATAAACCCACCAAGAAAAAGAACGGGTGCAAGGTATGTTATTACTGCTATGGATTACCTCACCAGATGGGCGGAAGCAAAACCAGTTAAGGACTGCAGCGCCAGTACTGCTGCGCAGTTTATTTTTGAAAAAATACTTACCAGATTTGGCTGTCCGAAGATTTTGATGAGTGACCAAGGTACTGAATTTTTGAACAAGACAATTGAGGCGCTTACAGAAGAATTCTACATTCGCCATCAGCGCAGTACTCCATATCATCCACAGGCAAATGGTACTGTAGAGGCTTTCAATAAAATATTGGAGAATGCACTCACTAAGGTTTGCAATGTAAATAGAGACAATTGGGACCTGCGTGTCTCATCTGTGCTATGGGCATGCAGGACCACATGCAATAAATTGACAGGACAGACACCCTTTCGGTTGGTTTATGGGAAGGAGGCTATAATGCCTATGGAATATATTGCCCCTATTTTTAGAATCACTGCATTTACAGGGATGGAAAACTGGGAAGCTCTAGAAGAAATATTACTACACTTACTAGGATTTTAGGAAGATCGCTTCATCGCAGGCTTCCACCTGCAAGCTCAGAGGACCGCGAGAAAGCATGGCAAGATTGCCATATAAAGAATAAGTATTTTTAGGTAGGTGATCTAGTCCTCCTGTATGATAGCAAATTCATGAAATTCCCTGGTAAATTTAAGATGCATTGGCTTGGCCCATATACTGTGATACATGTTACTAACACTGGTGCAGTCCAGTTACCCAATTTAGCTGGTGAAACCTTGCCAACTTTGATAAATGGAAGCAGGCTAAAGCTATACCATGATAGCACTGCTTCGCAGAAACCTGAAGAACAAACCAAGGAAGGAAGTTCTAAGTGTCAAGTATAGTTGAAAGTGGACACTAGAAATGTAAAGGAGTCTGTACATGTATGATAAAAGGAACAAGGTATGATAAGAAGAATGATCTATGCACCGCGCAGCACTATTGAAGCTGCGTGGAAAGGAAAAAAAAAAGAGAGAAAGAAAAAGAAGAAGAAAAATATATAGAGTGGAAGCCGAACAGTTGGAAATGTTTGGCACTGCGAAGTAGCCGTGCAGGGTTGCAGATGGCTTGCCATGTAGTTCGCCACAGCACTCAGAGAAAAATAGTCGTTGCATGGCTTTTCAGAAAAATAGTCGTTAGATGACCGTTGCAGCAACCACTTCAGCATTTAAAGCAAAGATAGTCGTTCTGAGCACGTTGACGACAGAAAAGACCAAAGGATCTGCTCAAATTTGCCAACGAACACCACATTAAATGCTTATCTAGCCATTGAAGGGTGTGGGAGAGGGTCTGCTGTGCCTATAAATAACACTATTGGGAAACTCATGGGTGTTACCAAGCACTTAAAAGTTTCTTGCGATTAACCTCTCTGAGCTAGTAGCCATCTGTATTATGTCTGCCTTAGCCGCTACCTCATTTGTGAATGTCCGAACCTTCCTTTAGAGAAGAAGAACTGACCCTTGAAGAAGCACTAAGGATCTTTCAGCATGGAGTAATTCAACAGTTAATGAAAACTCCAGTTAAGAAGGTCGTCGTAGAACAAGGTGAAGGATCCCGCAGATCACCAAGAATTAATCCCACGATGTAGGAAAAACCAAAAGATAAGGGAAAAGTTGTAACTGCACCTCGATCCAACAGCATAAAGTTGGGATCCTCGGCACAGAAAGCACCAATATTTCAGACAGAACCTTTAAAGATGACACCTGAATATATCTCCCCGCGGGCACTGAATGCCCCTCTGTTTAAATTGTCCAAGAATGCGAGATATGACATCCCGCTGTCACCTATGTCAAAGCATGTAAACGTTGCTAAGAATTTGCTGGGAAAGATAGCAGATTGTAAATGGGAGGATTATGACCTCTTGGGAATGAAGAAAGATGAGCCAGATATTCCCAAATACCCATATTTTCAACCAAACCAGTATATGTGCTAGAAAAAGGATGCCAAGGCAACTTTGAACTTGGTAGCTGACAGTTGGTTAGCACCTGTCGTTCAGTCGGGGCTACTGAAATTGTTGAGAGTACCACATTTTGACCACTCTCTAGAACTGAATATCGTGGTTCGCACACTCATGGAGCGAATCCATCAAGGTTATCTATGGCTGGACAGAAACATTGACATTAACATTGATTTGATCCACCGCATCACCGGGCTAAGCAAGCATGGTAAGGATCTGAAGCAATTCTTCTAGGGGAAGAGCAAAGAAAAAGAGGTTGTTGAGAAGATAAAGAAGACCCACTCGGTGGTGAAGGCCAAAAGAGGATTCCCGGCAGAAGACATAGAGGACAGAGCAACAAAATTCATAACGCAGTTGCTCGCAGGAAAGATGCTCAAAACAGCTAGACCTTCAGAGGTGCCTGTGGGCGCAATACTCCTTGGTGCCACAGCGGCCGAAGGCCACAGCTTCAATTGGTGTCAGTTTCTGTTGAATGAGTTCCTTGAAGAACTCAACGACACCCAGGTGAATGGCAGCCAGTTCCATTTCACCTGGATCATCGTCCTGATTGCTTTGTGTGGATGGAAGGAGCTGGGATATTATGCGAGCATCATTATGGATACCAAGGATACTAGAGGGTTTAAGTTCGTCAACCTCTAGGTAAACACAAATGCAGAGCGCCAGCATGCGACAGCAGAAGTCTTTTACTAGTACTATATTCAGCTACACGACGCAATCACGAAGACACCCCGCATTACAAAGCAGGTCACCGCGAAGTATATCTGCATCATCGAATTTGAGGCAGATATGAAATGTATCTTCATATCGCCAAAAGCACAAACGAGGAAACCAGAGTGGTTCCCAGGAAATTACATCATGTATGAGCACGATATTGAGGACCTCATGAAAGATTGACCAGCAGAGTTCCACGTATAGGTCATTGACGTGGAGACAGATTCAGCAAAAGATGAGCTGATCCCGCTCTCATGCCCAATCATTGAAGAAACGGGGAAGAGAAAAGAAGATGAGACTTTGGAGAAGCCAAAGTCGAGGAAAAGGTGAAGGCTACAAAGATTCAATCAGAGGTAGTCCTCAATGATGATGACTACGAGATGATAGTCGAAACAGTCTCAGAGCAGATGAAGGAGCTTATGGTAGCTAAAGAAAAGAAGGACAAGGTCATCCATGATGACCTGCACTAGACGAGGCTCGCAATGTAAGGACTAATGAAGAAAATGGACGATATCCAGAAAAGCCTTATTGTGCCGAAGGAAGCAGGGGCTAAAAGGAGGTCGGTAGGAACCTCGCAGCAAGGAAGCCAATAGCTACCAATAACGTTGCCGTCAAATACTAGGATTGTCCATGTCGACCCATTGGCTATTGTGTTTCCAATGGCAGAGCAAGTGGTCTTGGACATAAAGGGAGTCGACAGGGTAGAGCTCGACTTATCCAAAATCCCGTTACCAGGATTGCACTTCATCCACATGCAGATTGTGGAGGAGATGCATGAACGGACGGTTGAATCAATGAAGTTACAGGCAGAACTCACCACAGCAAACAGACAAATTTCGCATAAGGCAGAAGTACAGCTACGCAACAAATAGGACTGCCGATAAAATTTGGAGGCCATGTAATGACCCTTTTTCAAAATTTTATTAAAATGCCAATTTTTCCACTTTTTCCCCAATTTCGACCTTTGACTAGTTTTACTGTTTTGACCTCCAAATCACCCAAATGCTCCCAAATCTTCTATAGGAGTGTATGAATGGTATTTAGACTTGAATATTAGGTTCAGGGATGTTTTATGGCCCTCCAAATACTGCTGCAAACTTGATATGTATTCTGATCAATATATGTAATTTTGACTAGTAATTTGTGAATCAAATCCCCCCGGGGTAACACTGCAAATGGCCTTCCAAATGCCTCCAAAATCCCACAAATTTATGAACAGAGGTATGTAATTTTTTAATTATGTGATTAAGGTTTCATATGCACCATTAATTGATTTTTACTACTATTCTAACTCTCTCACATTCAACATCAAAAACCCCCAATTCGACCCTTGGGGAAATGGCACTATTTCACCTCTCAATACAAACAAACTGAGTAAAAATGCTTCAAATTCTCAAATACAGTGCATGAAACTTGTACAATATATACATGGAAATATATGAATCACAAATATATCAGATAATCATCCATCCATTCGAAATAATCAGCCTTATAGTGCCATACATCAAAGCATTGGGGAAATGATATTGTTTGCTCATTAATCAATAATTTTGCATAGAATCAATGGGTATTTTGACCTGAGAGTATCTGAATATGAAGAACAGAGGATATGAAGCTATTAAAATCAGAAAAATTTCATATGAAGCTCTCCCAATGAGTGCAAGATCTCACCCAAAGCGCAATCCCTCAAGGAGCCCGAATATGCCTTCAAAATTGGAAATGGTGGAGAGAAAGTGATGCACTAAACCAAACCATGAAAATTCCTATAGCTAATACCTGCAAATAAAACTCCATTAAAGCACCATGAAAGACCTGAGTGTCCTCTCCAAACACCAACTTGGATGGGAATCTTTCACCCTCGAAATTGGCTAAGGCAAGAAACTAGTCATCCACTAGTTCTCTCTTCACAAATGCAATTTTTCTCAAATCATCAAAAGCCATTCTCATACTTGATTTCTACATTTTATAACCAACATTATCCTTCAAGGGGTCTAAATCCTCTCAATAGATTCAATAAATTTCCATTTAGAAAATATTCCTCATTTGCCACTTGTCTCCTACTTCCAACCTTCCATCTTCTCCCAAATTCGAATTTGAGTCTCTTTAGCTTCCCCCAACTCCATGAGCGCCTTCCTTAAGCCTATTTTTAGGGATAACATGTCATAATGGTCAGGTGTAAGAAGTCAGGTCTGAATTTTGTCATAAATGTCATAGATGCTTCATTATTGTTGTCATAAAACTAGGGAATCTAGCCCAAGTGTCCACTAGTCTCCAATTTGACTCTTCCTCTCCCATGGAGGTTACTATTCCATCCTATTTCGACCTAAGATGCTCAATGCCATGTGTTATGACTGACCAACTCACCCAGAGTGTTCACCTTCCCATGAATTCGAATTGGCAAGAGAGAGCTACCATGTGTCATTGAAAAATCAAGCTAGTGTGGGTCCCACCACCTCCATATGTCTCCAAAACCACTTGCCACTTAGAATTTCTCTTGAATTTATTTATTCACCATATTTATTAAATGCTTGAACGCTTCTAATGTATAAATATCATTTATTAGCTTCCTTATTACCATCCCACATGTGCCCATCCAACCTAGGAAACTAGTAGGATTGATGGGATTGTCTTACTATGCACTTATTTGAATGGGGACATTACAGTCCTCCTCACCCAAGATTGCTTGTCCTCAAGCAATTTCAAATTTGGATGCTGCAAAATCTTCTCCTCTTTCCATGTGGCATCTTCATTTGGTAAGTCCTTCCATTGCACTAAATATTCTTTGATGATTCTACTCCTCAACCTTCTTTCCCGTGTCTTCAAAATTTTTTCCGGAACAAGTGTGAGCTGACCTTCATCATCCAAAGGAGGAAGTATTTCTGAAGTGATGATTTGCTGACCAAGAGCTTTCTTGAGACAAGAAACATGAAATACATTATGGATCTTACTCCCTTCCGAAAGTTCTAGTTCATATGCTACTTCTCCAACCTTCCACACTACCTTGTATGGCCCATAGTACCTTGGTTTTAATTTTTCTGCTCCATTCGTTTTTAGATATTTTTGTTTATAAGGCTCCAACCTTAAATATACTAAATCATTGACTTGAAAGGTTCTTTCTTCTCTATGCTTATCAGCATATTGTTTTTGCTGATTTTGAGCAACTTGCAAATTGTTTTTCAAGAGCTTTAAAATTTCTTGGCTCTCTTCCACCCAATCTTTATCCTTTGGGGCTCTACTATCACCAAATATAATGTCAGCAAATGTAAGTGCATCATAACCATATAATTCTTTGAAAGGAGACATTCCTATTGACATATGATAAGTGGTGTTGTAGCAAAACTCACCCAAGTGTAGCCATTTTTCCCATGCCTTTTGCTGCCCTCCCACATAGTTTCTTAGGTATCCTTCCAACCATTGGTTTACCCTCTCTGTTTGTCCATCAGTTTGTGAATGATAGCTGGTACTTGGAGTCAATTGGGTGCCTACCAATCTAAAAATTTCTTTCCAAAAAGCACCCATGAATCTACTATCTCTATCACTGACAATGCTCTTGGGGAGCCCATGCAATCTAAAGATTTCTTTGAAAAAAATATCAGCCACTTGTGCAACACTAAAAAATGATGTAACAGCAAATAAATGAGCAAATTTTGTCAACCTATCAACTACCACATAGATGCAATCCTTACCCAAGGATTTAGGCAATCTGGTGATGAAATCCATGGAAATACTGTCCCATTTTTGCTCCGGAATGGGCAATGGTTGTAATAGGCCTGCTGGACATGTAAGTTCTGATTTGTTTTGTTGACATGCTTTACATTCATTCACATACTTCTGAACATCTTACTTCATCCCCTTCCAAAAAAATCTTTGCCTCAACTGTCTATAAGTTTTGAAGATCCCCAGATGGCCCGCTAGTGGGGAATCATGTGCTTCTTGCAAAATTCGGTACTTGAGCTTGGAGTTATGAACTAAATAAATTCTTCCCTTATAATATATCATCCCATTCAAAATCCTATAATTATCATCCCCTTTGATTCCATCCAACACATCACAAGCAAATTTGTCTTTGGCATATTCAACTAGTAGCATGTTTTTCCAATCCTTGGCAATATCCATGATATAAAAAGAAGGCCTTCTTGACAAAGCATCTACTACTATATTATTCTTTCCTTTGACATATTCAATATCAAAATCATAACCTTGAATCTTTCTTACCCACTTTTGTTGCCTTTCATTTAGATCTTTTTGGGTGAGAAAGTGTCTTAGACTATTGTGGTTAGTTTTCACCACAAACTTGCTGCCCACGAAGTATTGTTTGAATTTGGCCAATGCATGCATAATGACTAGCATTTCTTTATCATATATGGAGTAAATTTTTTCATGAGGCTTCAACTTTCTGCTCTCAAAGGCTATGGGGTGTTGGCCTTGCTTTAGGACAACCCCTATTCCTCCACCTGAAGCATCACATTCCACAACAAAAGGTTTAGTAAAATCAGGAAGTGCAAGTATGGGACAACTACTCATTACCTCTTTCATTTTTTGTAAGGACTTTGAATTCTCTTCATCCCACTTGAAAGCATCCTCCTTAGTCAAATTAGTGAGTGGAGAAGTCAACTTGGAGAACCCTTTCACAAATTTTCTGTAGTAGGTGCATATGCCAATAAACCCTCTTAATTCGGTAATATTTTTTGGTGATGGCCATTCCAAGATAACCCTAATTTTTTCCATGTGTACCTTCACTCCTTCTTGCCCAATAATGTGCCCAAGATACAGTATTTCTTTCATCCCAAACTCACATTTTGATAACTTAGCAAATAAGGACTCTTCGCAAGATTTTCAACACAATCTCTAACTGCTGCAAAAGCTCTTCCCATGTTTTACTGTAAATGAGAATATCATCAAAGAAAACCAAAACAAACCTTCTTAGTTGCTTGCAAAATATCCTGTTCACACATGCCTGAAAGGTGGTTGGAGCATTAGTTAACCCAAAAGGCATGACAAGAAATTCATAGTGTCCAAAATGACATCGAAAAGCGGTCTTTTGCACATCTTCATCTTTCATTCGAATTTGGTGATACCATGATCTAAGGTCAATTTTTGAGAAGTATTTGGCCCCATGTAGCTCATCCATGACCTCATCAATCCTAGGAATAGGATACCTATTCTTGATAGTCCTTTTGTTCAGGGCTCTAAAATCTATGCACATTTTCAATGTTCCATCTTTTTCTTCACTAGCACTACTGAAGAAGCACAAGGGCTAGAGCTTGGTCTAATGAGTCCAAACTTTAGGAGTTCTTAGATAGCTTTTTCAATCTCATCTCTAAAAATTTTAGGATGTCTATAAGGTGGTATCTGAATGGGTGAAGTACCCTCCTCGAAAATAATACTATGCTCAACCCCCCTATCCGTTGGCCTACCATGTGGAAGGTATCTAAAAACCTTTTCATATTTTTGCAAAAGTCTCTCTATCTCCTTTGGGTGTTTGAAAATATTTATCGTTGGCTTGGGAGATGTAATATGACATTCAACAGCCCATTCTATATCCCCATGCCTCAATATAGATCTCATACTATTCCAAGTCACTACTTGATTTGGATAAGTGTGTTTCCCTCTCACAATTCTTTGTACTCCTTTTGAATATTGGAATTTTGATTTCGGGAATTTGATAATTTATTGTATGCTCTCCTATTGAATACAGCCATTGCACTCCCAAAACCACATTAGTATCAGCAACATCAACCACATAAAAACTATCAACAAAAGTATAGTTACCTATGGTGACTTGCAACTTTGGAACCCATGTTTTGCACTGCATTGTGTTGTGACCGGGAATGACAACTGTGAAGCCATCAAATGGTTCAATATGTATCTTTCTTTTCTCTACCATCTATGCATCAATGAAGTTATAAGTGGCTCCTCCATCTACCAAAATTGAAGTTCTTTGTCCTTGTACCACACCTTTGCATCGGATAGTATGATAGCGAGGTACTGCTGAAAGCACTGTCATTCTTGCTTTGTCCAGTGAAGGCTGATTTTATTCTTGTCTTTCCTCTTCTACTGCTGTCTCATATGCCTCTTCTTGATATGAAATATTTCCATCTCCATCCATGCCCCCATCATACCCCTCATTATCAGAAAATACTTCTATGTATTGAGCCTTTCCTTTGGTACATTTGTGCCTCGGTGTCCATGGTTGGAAGCATGTGAAGCACAGTTTATTTTTTCTAAGTTCATCCCTGTTTAGTCCCTCTTTTTTATTCCTCTCAAATGACTCTCTTTTCCAAGGCTTCTTATCATATCCATCCCTTTGCCAAGGTTTCTTTTTAAATTTGTAGCTAGGCTTAGGAGGAAATCTCATTCTAGGAAGCACATTTTGGAGATCCCTAGTCAAGCTCATTGCATCTTTTAATGTAGTTGGCTTGTGGGATTTGAACAAACCTCTTAAGGGTTCAGCCAAACCTTTAGTGAACAGCAATACTAATCTTCCCATAGATACATTAGCCACCTTGACTGATAATTTTTGAAAGTCCAACATATATTCAGTAGGGGACCCAGTTTGCTTCAATTGAGCTAGTTCTTTGAAAGGCAATTCTGGATCTTTTTGTTCAAATCTTTCTAGTACCCTATTAACAAATTCTCCATATGTTTTAACCTGATTATGACCCAAGGTTTTCATCCCATAAAACCACCATTCATTGGCATATCCTTCCAAATGCAAAATGGCCATTTTTAATGCATCCTCTTCCAACATAGGATTCAACTAAAAATATACATCCAATTTTTGCACCCAAGTGTTAGCAGAATTTTGAGAAGAACCATCAAAAGTAGGAAGTGACATTTTTCCAATAGCACTATTTAATTTTTTGTTTTAGAATGGACTCCTATTTTCTTCCTTCCTTTTAATCTTTTGCATAGCATCAATGTAGTCACTGAGTGGTACACCTCTTTTACACTCTTCATTCAAATCATTCCAATCATTTACTAGTTTCTTGTAATCCAATTCGAGATTTGGCTCTTCTTTGGGTGTGATAAATTTAGGTGCAATATGCCTTTATGTGCTTTGAAATTCATTGGGTCTATTATGATGTCCTGTACTTGCAAAAATATGCTCATTCCCTTTCATCTTTTCCCCTGAGTGTGAACCACTATTATCTCCTATCATCCCTTTGCTTTGAAGTTGGCTAATCAACAATTCAAATCCTTGCAACAATCTGTCACCTATCCTATCCATGTTTGTTGAAATTTTAGAGAAACATGGATCTAAGTTTGCAATAAGTTCCTCCTTATATATTTCTTTGTCCTCCTCTCTACCCATGATTTCAGTAAAAGACTTCTCTTCTTCAACAAAAATATTTTCAACTACTGGTTCAAGGGGTGGTGGATTATTCTTTTGAATTCTTGTTAAGACCATTAGGTGCCAACAACATGCTCTGATACCACTTGTAATGACCCTTTTTCAAAATTTTATTAAAATGCCAATTTTTCACTTTTTCCCCAATTTCGACCTTTGACTAGTTTTACTGTTTTGACCTCCAAATCAACCCAAATGCTCCGAAATATTCTGTAGGAGTGTATGAATGTTATTTAGACTTGAATATTAGGTTCAAGGATTTTTTATGGCCCTCCAAATATTTCTGCAAACTTGATTTGTATTCTGATCAGTATATGTAATTTTGACTAGTAATTTGTGCATAAAATCCCCCCAAGGTAACACTGCAAATGGCCTTCCAAATACCTCCAAACTCCCATGAATTTATGAAAAGAGGTATGTAATGTGTTAAGTATGTGATTAAGGTCTCATATGCACCATTAATTGATTTTTACTACTGTTCTAACTCTCTCACATTCAATAGAAAAAACCCCCAATTCGACCCTTGGGGAAATGGCACTATTTCACCTCTCAATACAAACAAATTGAGTAAAAATGATTCAAATGCTCAAGTAAAGTACATGAAACTTGTACAATATATCCATGGTAGTATATGAACACAAATATATCATATAATCATCCATCCATTTGAAATAATCAGCCTTATAGTGTCATACATCAAAGCATTGGGGAAATGGGCATTGTTTGCTCATTAATCAATAATTTTGCATACAATCAATGGGTATTTCGACCTGAGAGTATCTGAATATGAAAAAAACAGGATATGAAGCTATTACAATTATAAAAATATCATATGAATCTCTCCCAATGAGTGCAAGATCTCACCCAAAGCGCAATCCCTCAAGGAGCCCGAATATGCCTTCAAAATTGGAAATGGTGGAGAGAAAGTGCTGCACTAAACCAAACCATGAAACTTCTTGTAGATGCTACTTGAAAATAAAACTCCATTAAAGCACCATGAAAGACCTGAGTGGCCTCTCCAAACACCAACTTGGATGGGAATCTTTCACCCTCGAAATTGGCTAAGGCAAGAAACTAGTCATCCACTAGTTCTCTCTTCACAAATGCAATTTTTCTCAAATCATCAAAATCCATTCTCATACTTGATTTATACATTTTATAACCAACATTATCCTTCAAGGGGTCTAAATCCTCTCAATAGATTCAATAAATTTCCATTTAGAAAATATTCCTCATTTGCCACTTGTCTGCTAGTTCCAACCTTCCATCTTCTCCCAAATTTGAATTTGAGTCTCTTTAGCTTCCCCCAACTCCATGAGCACCTTCCTTGAGCCTATTTTTGGGGCTGACATGTCATAATGGTCAGGTGTAAGAATTCAGGTTTGAATTTTGTCATAAATGTCATAGATGCTTCATTATTGTTGTCATAAAACTAGGGAATCTAGCCCAAGTGTCCACTAGCCTCCAATTTGACTCTTTCTCTCCCATGGAGGTTACTATTCCATCCCATTTCGACCTAAGATGCTCAATTCCATGTGTTATGATTTACCAACTCACCTAAGAGTGTTCACCTTACCATGAATTCGAATTGGCAAGAGAGAGCTGCCATGTGTCATTGAAAAATCAAGCTAGTGTGGGTCCCACCACCTCCATATGTCTCCAGAACCACTTGCCACTTAGAATCTCTCTTGAATTTATTTATTCACCATATTTATTAAATGCTTGAAGCCTTCTAATGTCTAAATATCATTTATTAGCTTCCTTATTACCATCCCACTTATTTGAATGGGGACATTACAGACCACCATATCCAATTTGGCGAAGGATATCAAAGGCATATAAATCCAGGATGATCCTGCGGACACAGTTCTGAGGATCGGAGATAAGGTGAGATCCTTGCAGATGGAGATGCAGGATAAAGAGATTTATTATGACATCGATATTGCTACATTGAAGGATAAGCTGAATAAGCAGGCGCCATTAACCGTACAGCAAGTCAGGGAGCAAGCAATGAGCACCACCTCGAAAAGAATTACAAGTGAGATGGCTAAGTGCCAATATCTCCTGGATAAGGTTTCATAGGAAATCGCGACCCTTAAAGAGGATCAAGGGTTGCTGCAGGTCAAGACCACGGTACAAGAAAAACAGACTGCGCTGGACAAGTTGAATGCAGAGGTGAAAGCTCTACCACCCAAAGAAAGGATGTCGAGATACAAGGAGATATCTAGCTTAAAGAAAGAAGTATAGGAATTACGACAAAAAGAGACTGAGATGGATAATCAGTCGCAGCAGCTCCTGGAGAATGCCATGGTGGTATCGCAGCAGATTGAAGATAAGTTAGTAGAATTGTGCGATAACCAGGAGCAGGTATAAGATCAAATTGGACAAGAAATAACTCCAACACTGCTTGAGACAATTAAACAGGTTGAGGAGGATACAAGAGAAGCAGTGGTGTAGTTGTGCGAAACATATGATGAGTTTGCTACCAAGTTTATCCCATCGGTCGCGGCGCAGAGTGAGACAGCTGAAACAATTAGTGGCTCGGGGACGAGCCACATGTAAGTGGTAGGGGCATGTTGGGGATAGATTGAGATGAAGTTTTGGAAGCACCTTTTTGAGGCAAGAAGGGAAAGCTGATCTGAGCGTATCTTAGAAACATAATTTTGGCTAAGTATTGAGGATGTCGCGAAGTTGCGCGCAGCATCCAACTTTTGACGAGACTGCGGAGTTGCGCGCAGTCTTGAAGTTTTGGCCGTGATGCAAAGACCAGTACTGCGCAGAAGCAATGCTGCAGAGTTAGGAGGCCACGTGGAGACAGCAAAGCAGTGTGCTGGACAAGTATCAAGTGTAGTTACCGGCTCGACCGGTAGCAACCATTTTTGGAAAGATACTTCAGGATTGCCAAGCAGCGGACATAGGAAAAACATGAAGGCGGCCATGCGTGGGTTGTTAAAGAAAGCGACGTTTGGCATGGTTAGAAGGTAAAACCGTTAGAGAGAAACGGTTCGGCAGAAGCATCCTGTAGGCACACGTGCGATAGGAAGTCCAATAGCGACAGAATGAGGATGTGGAGATCAGCCATGATCAAACAGACGCTACCAGGAGCCAGCAAGCTGGTTTGGAAAACCAGTGTAGTTTTGGAAACCCTTAGGGTTTTGGGGTTTTAGGTCTTCGACATTGTACAGACATGACCTTCGGGCATGATCTATTTAAGAAGACATTTTGTATGGGATGGGGGTTCTCGGTGTTGTTCGCTTTTTGGGTTGTTCTCTTGTTGGATTATTTTTAGTCTTTTGTTGTTGCTGAGAACTTAAGGAGATAACCTTTTTCTATTGTAAAATCTCTCTGAGCTTAGAATATTGTAAAGGCTCTGCAGTTGTGTGCACAGAGACCTAGCCAAGAGAAAGAAGAGTCTGTAGCTGAGTGTGCAGACTAAGGACGGTTGCCCCATCCCTTTTTAAAGAAATATATTACCAACCGTTCTTGTGGACGTAGCTTTCCATCCGGGGAAGTGAACCACGTTAAATCCTGTGTTATGTGATGATGTTTATGAATGAATGACTTTCTGTATTTTTTGTATAATGAATGCTTGAATGTTTCCTTGCATGCTGTAATATGAGAACTTTGATATGCATTTACCAATAGGAGAATTTTGGGAATGATATGCTAGGTTCCACGGAAGCAGATGAATGGAAAACATTTCAATTCTATGTTAAGGTCGTGAATCAGTCATTTAAGTTTAAGTACATTCTTAAGCACAGTGAAGGAACGCAACATAGTTAATCATGTTTATCAATTCGGTTCACATTGTAAGAATCCAAGTTCTAGAATGAACGCCAGAAAGATAACCAGTAAGTGCGTGAATGAATCGATGAGTGATATTCATTTCAGTGCCTTAACGTTTCCGACATTTTACAAGTAGAGGATAATTGTGGGTGATTCGCAGTTCCAGTAGAAGATTCACAGCAGTAAGAAACCCTTGGTGCGGCCTGCAGTGTTGCTTGCACTGCATAGTACTGCTCACAGCATAGATCCTGCTGCGTACCGCATCACTTTGCCCATAGCGCCATCCTTCTGTCCTGCGCTACGCAGCTTGTTCAGATAAACAACTCATCATTTACTGTGGAAACCTGATTCCGCAGTACCCCATAAAGATACACCTCGGGTGAGACCTCAACCTGCTCGCAAGTTATTGCTGAAAGGGCCGGTGCGAAGTGGTTTTGTTGTTTATAGGGAGAACCACAAAGAACCTGGGTCTAATTGAAAACCTTTGGGTCAGTTTAAGCCAACATATAGACATTATTTGAATAATTGGGAACCAAACCCACTTCCTGCAATAAACATTGATTTTTGTATTAATGAACGAACATAATGAAATGCACCATGTAGTCTACATGGACTAGGGCTCTTTACAATGGATGATATGAACATTACCTACAACTATGAAGTGGAATTAATGGATTATATTGTCCCCACATATGATTACCGACATTGTGGTTGGATAACAAGATATGTAACAAGTATGCACATATACAAAGTTTGCACAAATTATAATAAAATGAAAGAAAACAATCAAGATAAAGGAAATTCCATATATAATGATGGAAGGCCCAAATATTATATAAATGTTTTCAACTTTATAAATAGTACTCATCCTTCAAGCACAAACAAACTACCCAGATGTGTGTTTGAGGAGCATGATGGAAACAAAGTTGTGGTCACTGCAATGAAATCAATAGTTGTGGGGAAGGAGTTTTTAATCAATTATCATTTGAATAGGATCAAGAAATCAAGTAACTATGGTTTAAAAATCATGTCCATCATTTACTAAAAAAATTGTATATTGTATATTCATTATTTTTCATCTTTGCAAAGGAGTTGATCAGCGTTTTTATCCTCTATACATGAAGCTTTAGTCTAAGGTCCTTAGAAGTAGAATTGTTTGCCAAATATATGATAATGTTCTGCGAATATCCAACGATTTTGGATCTCTCAATACCATGCTTTTTGAGTTGATGAAGCCCCTGAAGTAAATCAAGTGCTTCCACCTGATTGCTAGTGGAATTACCTAATCCCTTGTTAGTTTTTCAGAATTTTCAATCTGATCTAAGATCTTAACTGAGAGAATAACATGTACAGCATATGTACAACATATCAAACATGGACACAATAATGCAAGCACATAAGAGACACAGAGTTTCACCTGGGAAAAACAAGAAGGTGAAAAACCCCGCAACTTCCTCAGAGATAGATAGAGAAATGATACAAACCAAGTACAAGAGATAGTCCTCCTAGCAGCAGCTTCTCCTCCTCCACAAGTGCGCCACTCTCCAATGAGAGTATGAGTGAGAAAGTGAATGATCAAATAGAGTGCCTCCTGCACTCGATTTATACTTGACTTGACTTGCCTAATAACCTTTACTAGGTCGGCCTTAACATAACCACATAACATAATGCTGACAAGGCCGACCCCCAATAGGGTGGTCTAATAACCCTTTGACCCACGTGACTTATATAGGGCTGACCCCACCAAGGTGGTCTAATAACCCATCAAGTATAAGTTACAACACTTACAATATAAATGATGACACTTCCGTATAGAGGAATAATAACATCTATATAGGAATACAAACACTTTCGTATAGAGGAATAATAACATCTCTATAGGAATACAATATACATGGGTAAAATACATTCCGAAGTTACAATTACATCAACATCCCTAGGCATATTTTATTTCATTTGTTTCTTCAGGATTTCGAATTATCCCTCCCCCTCCTGCATTCCCAGGATTCCATTTGGCTGCTCCGTCGAAGAAGAGGCTATGAATCTCAGAGCTTTTTCTCCAATTAGTGAAATCTTCTCCTTCCAATCTGATTTTCCAATACTCCAGCTTTTTCAAGTTTCCATCAGCAGAGGGTAGTCTCAGATCCATCTTGCTTTCCCATTCAATTTCCTCTTTGCTCAGGGTACTAACAACTTTCAGATCAACATTGTTTTGGAGGAATTCTTTTAGCAAGCCTCTTTCTTTTGCCCAACCTTGCACAGGTTTAGAGGCTTTGTCTTGAAAAATTCTAGAATTTCTTTCAAGCCAAACTTCCCAGCAAACCATCTTTGGCAACGCCATCCACCCAATTTTGAACCATCCTTTGGAATTAAGAGACCCAGGATACAACGAGCTCCAATTTTCAAACAGAGAGGTGACCATGTTAGTGACAACAATTCTAGTGCTCCAAGGGCCTAAGGCCTCAGTCCAGATTGTTAAATTTCATACATTCATAGCATAAAACATAAATGCATTACCAAGATCACTAGAAGCAAGACAAAGCACAAAACAACAACATAGAGTTTACCCTGGGAAACCCAATTGGGAGAAAACCCAGCAACCTTGGCAGAGAGATGATAATTCTGAGATCAGAGTACAAATAAAGAAAGAGAAAGAATGTGAAAGTATCTTTCACAAGTAGACGCCCCAAATAATCTTCCTCCTTAAAGTTGTGCGAAATTTGCCTCCTCCAAGTGATGCACACTTCCCAAGTGAGTGAATAATCTAATGAGGTGCACGAGCCTCTTATTTATACAAGTGCAAACTGAAAAATTCCCTAATGGGGCCGACTTCACCTATGGGCAATAAATAATTTAAATATAATCTTTTTATTTGTTTCTTTTGCACCCCAAGGCTTACATTGATTCTTTCATGTGATTACATAATTGATTACATAAAGTTCTTCTCCCCTTAGGAGGTATAAACAAGTACAATGAAAGTACAATAAAATATAATGAATAATATCTTCCAAAGTTGTACAAAATCCAACACATATTTCCTTTGTAAATTGACATGCTAAAAATAAATACTTAGTGGATTCTAACTGGCGTTAACAGAGAGGGCATATAGAGGGCCCTTGAAAGCCCCTTTTTAGCAAAGTATAACCAGTTAGGATGCTGTTATGCGCCAAGGTCCAAATAAAAAAATCAACTTTGGGGATGCTTTTATTTTCCCAAATTCCAATCCATATCGTTGGATTAGAGGGCACAGAGGAGATGTTAGTAAGAAATTTGTAGCCTTTAGCAACAGTGTACGAACCAAACTTGTTTTCCCAGTGTCTAGTGTCATTTCTCTTTTCTGACAAGGGAGCTCTCCCTGCCAGTCTCTCTTTGAGTGCCAACCAGGCATAAGAAAACTCAGGAGGGTTTCCCAAGTTTTTCCAGCCCTTCCACTCATTAGCATCCCAGTCTCAGATGTCCCAAAGAGTGTTCATATTTTCCTGAGTCATCCAATGTCTTAGCTCTCAAAGTTATGGGACATCAGACAAAGGTTCCCCCTCCATTATTTCATTAGTCCAAATATTAATTTTTTTTCCATTTCCAAGGACCCAGAAGAGAGTCTCTTGGATCAGGGGTAGAGCATGTTTGCAGAGATTGAAGATAGGAGAACTGGAGCAGGCAAATGGAGGAGAGTCAAGACTCCGAACTGTACAGTTGTGAAAGCATTTTTTCCACATTGCTTTCTGGGCTGAACCCATATTTTTGTCAATTTTCCTCCAGAGAATTTTTGCTCCAAGCACAAAATTCTGGGCTTTTAAGTCTTTTATCTGTAGCCCACCTTCCAAAAAAGGTTTCATGACTTTTTCCCATCTAACCAGCAAAATCTTGCACTCATTATTTCTCCCTCCTTTCCAGAAGAAGAGTCTAAGAATATTTTCCATTTCATTTAGAATCGCAGTCGAGGCCATCAGTAAGGAGCCTTGAAAAGTGGGCAGACTTAGAAGAACTGATTTAATTAGCACCAATTTACTAGCTAAGTTTAGCCAATTAGTTCCCCATGCTTGAAGTTTTTGCTTGAATTTGTCCACCAATGGAAGCCAATATTTTCTCTTGGGCACACTCTTACAGACTGGGAGTCCAATATATTTTAACGAGTTCTAGTTGGAGGTGCTATGAAAACCAAAGATTCTAGTTATAGAGCTCAGTTCCCGTTTTGTCAAGTTCTAGACAAAGATTTGACATTTACTTGCATTCACATTACTGCCCGAAGCAGAGAAATAGTTTTCAAGATATTCTTTGAAAGATCTAGCATTGATCACAGAGGTGCCTCCTAAAAGCAGAGTATCATTTGCAAACAAAGCATGGTTTAAATATCAAACACCCCTTGCAATTTTGAGTCCCATGAGAATTTGGTCTTGTCTTCTTTTTTCGAAAAGAAAAATTAAAACAGAAGCTTGAATAACAAAAAGAAGGGGGGAGAGAGGGCATCCCTGTTGAAGCCCAGAAGAGACTTTGAAGAAGTTAGCCATTCTTCCATTGACTAGTGAGGCGATCCAAGGTTCTGCTATGAAATATTTGATCCATCTTATTAACTGATCATCAAACCCAAACCTCTTAAGAAAATTTAACAGAAAACTATGTCTCACCCCGTCGAAAGCATTTTCCAAATCCAATTTAACCACCATTCCTTTTTCTTTTCGTTGGATGCTGAAGTGCATTGCCTCTTGAACCAAAATGAGATTATTTGTAAGTTGTCTCCCTTTAACAAATCCTCCTTGATTTTCCGGGATCATATCTAGGAGGATGAACTTCAACCTGTTAGGAATAACCTTGGTGATTAATTTATAGCCTATGTTATAGAGAGTTATTGGTTTGAACTTGCTGAACGAACTAGCTCCCTTTTCTTTGGGGATTAGGGCCAGAAAAGAGGAATTCGTGCTTCCTCTAATTTTAAGGGAGTGTTGTTCGGGAAATACACCCTATAGTGAGGAAAGGGACACTATCAACTTAGGGGGAGACAGGTAAACACAATGATTACGCTACAGAAACATCTATAAATGGAAATAGATCAAACATCTTGAAGACGTACCTTATTACTGATGTTTGATCCTAGCCTTGCTCGATCTTGTGCTTAATCTTCCACTTGATCTTCCACTTCAATAGACCTAGAACATAAAGATACCTTCCTCAGTGTATCTTGAATGATATAAAGATGATAAAATTGAAATGCAATTCAAACATCAAGAACAATCAAGAATTTAACCAAATAAATACACAATCCATTAGGCATTATATTTGGGATAGAAAGGAATTTTTCAACCTTTATTGTCAAAAGCATATAATGATTACAAGTTATACCTGATCAATGCAGCATGTGTAACAACCCTTTTTGCTGGAAAACATTTTGTGTTAGCAAACATTATGATAACTTGTATTGTAAAGTTTTGTGTTGGACAGGTGTCCAAGGATGACTGTAATTTGCACAATATATTATTATTAAATAAATAAAATAGGAGACAAACACCTAAGAGGACTGTTGAAAGAGTGGTTACTGATCCACTAGGTGGAATGGAATCTGGGGTAGAAGGCAATTGACAATTGGCAGCATCATGATGCAACTAACTAGCTGTTGGTATGGGACAACTCCCTTGAAATGTGGTCATAGTGCCCTGAAAGATGGGACTGGAGCTTCAAGCTCATTTATTCCAAACTGAACACTAAAAGACCTAGGTAGTCTATATAATAGCCATCAAATCTTGAATTGAGGTTCATCACTTTTCCTGACGAGGAAATTTACCTTGGGTTTTTGCTGTGTTTGCACCCAAGAAATTTGATGAGGGGATATGCTATGTTGATTGATCATGTTGTGAGTCTGCCAAACTCTTATTGAGTTCGGGAGGTTGATGCTGAATGGAGAAGGCATTTTATTTCAGGAGGTTGATGCTGAGTGGAGAAGGCATTTTTTAGTGCCTTGCTTCTACACATATTCCAACCACTTATTGGATCAGTAATTAGGCTCGGTGGTTCACTAGAAGCCAGCAGTTGAGTTGCTTCTTCTGAAACAGGTTGGGAGGAACAGGCCTCCTTGGGTGTTTGTCGGCCCTATCTTCATTCACAGGTTCTATTGTCTTATCTATTTTTATTTTTTTAAAGTTCTGTTGTCTATTTAACTTTTATTATTTAAAGTTTTATTTCAGTTTTCCTGAATAATTTAATAATTCTGTATAAATCGAACTGATTGAATAAAATAGTCTCTGCATTTTTCCCCATGCAAAAAGGAACAGCATCGTACTCTAGTACAGAGACAGATTAAAATAGATAGGTATGATAGGCAAGATATCCATGTGAATGAAAAGATGCAAATGATGTATTTCCTTAAGTTACTGTTTACTGTAAATTTTCTATGTTTACATATATCAGTATTTATCCTTGTTATTTCTGCACAACTAATTGTTCCCAGAATATATAGTAATGTTTTCCTCATTTTATTAATATTAGTTGTTTAGGAATAAATAATTTTCCCTTCTGAAGATTATATAAATTATTTTCTCTGTTATAGTATTTAGAAACATAGTCAACTTTCTAAGTAGATAGTTGCAAGTTTAGAATTCCAAACACACAGTAGAAAAAGCTTAAACCCTAACAGTACGTTTACAACCTTCATCATACAAACTATCATATCATGTTTTTATTCTATCAACAGAATCATATAACAATTATCATTCTGGTTTTGACCAAGGGTAATACCCTTCCAAACCAACATTCTAGAATTGTTCTAATTTTGTTAATTGTTGCACATTCCATTGAAACATTTATCAAATCATGCTATAACCCTAATAGTGTTATCAAATTTCAGTATACTGTCAACATTTTCATTCAAAATAATTTAAACTTAGTATCTTAAAAACCCTCAGCACACAGCCAGTTTGACGAATAACTTTTGAAAAGAGAAATTCAAACATTGTGTTATTTTCTTCCTAAAAATCGACACAATTTATAGTCTCGGCAACATTTCAAACAAGCTAGCCTTTACAACATTTAAGGAATGATTCTAACAGTAGCATAGACCACAAGTAGGATCGCAGATATTATATCGAGGAACAGGTTCGAGCCATGCTTACACATAAAGACAAAACCCTTATACACAACTTCTTATATATTGAAAACGCAGCATTAGTTACAAATCATCAAACTATTCACAGACCGAAGTCTTCCATAGTTACAAAACATCTACCATTTTTTTTCTAGAAAAGGAAACAGTCGTTTCATTATTCACAAACTTTCACCCATTGTTTTATAGTAAGATAAATGCAGAGGTCTGCTAGATCATAAGTTCACTTCTACATTATCAACGAGCTATAGGTTATGTTCACAGGTCAAGCCCCAAATGACGAAACCAAATAACTACTGCAACTGAGATTTGCAAAATATTCTCCTCATTGAAAATTTCGACAGAGCTCCAAACCTCATCGACATAAATTACAATTCAAAATCAACGTGGCTTTTGCCTTGTGGGTCGAGGTATTATCCTCCCCGTACTTTTAAAAGTTTACAAACCCTATCTCTACAAAATTACAAACTCTCTAAGTTAAAAACCCAAACACACAGAACATCACACAGTCAGCCATCATCTTCATCTACACAGAGTTTCAAGGCAACCGCCGAGGCTTATCGGTTGGTATAGCTATTGCCAACTTTCAATGCCCAGATTGGAGGAGCCATTGAATATTACACCTGCAAGAACAATACAGATGTGGTTAAAACAATATCTCAGAAGGAAAGATTACAGTATTGAAATTCGAATAACCTGTTAGCACTCATATATGAACGCTACAGTGAAGGAATAAAAAACACATTACCTTTTAAATGATATGCTCGTAATAGCAATAAATGCCAAGACAGGTGCAACTGCAACCAAACCCTTACTTCGTCGAATGTTGGTATAGCAGGAGCCAAAATCGAACAATCAACTACTTTAAAATAGTGAAACAGTGCCGAGAGATATAGCAACCCTGGCGAGGCCCTAGCCATTCATTTCAAACCCAGTTTTATAAGAAACGAACCCTCAACTAGTCTGGGTATCGAACCCCATCAAGGAAACAAACCCAAGATGCCAACCTCAACAATCCCATTGTACAAGAACTGGGAATTCAACTCTATAAGTTACATAGGTCACAAGTTCAAAACACAGGAGCTACGCCTCTACAGGAAACACAACGACCCTACAAACCCTCAGCCTGTCGGCCATGCAGAACTACCACAACCAAATGACAAAGACCACAATAAACTCTTTGATCGCAGCAAAGGTAGGGTTTAACCACATGCATTGAAACCCTTTCCAGATCAACGATGGAGATCATCAGTTGGATTTACGAAATCACGAGCCATCTACCACATTAAATAAACCACCATTGCATTGCCACGAAGGAGCCACGAAAGAGCCAGTTCATTAACCTTTAAACTATTATGTTTACACATCATCGCAAGTAGGATCAATACCACTATATTGGCATGTGAACAAACCAGTTATACCATCCATGATGGAATTCCATTATCCACAGTAGTTGTAAGCATTCAATGCATAAGTTACGGTTACACTTACCAACCTGTGACATTAACATTCAAATCATTACATTTAATACATTGGACTTTGCATATGGTATAGTCGTGATATACCACCTTGTCACGACATGTTTGTACAAGGTTGGATAGATAATGCTATGGTTCATATAGTAGCATATGTTCGCATAGCATCACATATCGCATAATATCAAATAGGTTAATATAGTATCACATTGTCTACATAGTGTCACACATTTACATATTTGCATATAATTCACATTTGTATAGTATCACATTGTGTACATAGTGTCACATAATTGCATAGTGACACATAGGGTCACCCTAGTGCACACAATGCACATTTCATATGGGATATGTAAATATATAGTTAGAGTTTTGATAATATTTCAAATTACATCATAATATAGATCATATAAATAATCAAAGAAACATACATTCTATTGTATAGTGATACATTCTATTGCATGGTGTAATGAAAGTCATGATGAAAAATTAAATCATTATCACCATTGTAGAATATAGTCCCTAGGTATAATTTTAAACAACATTACAAAGAATTTCTATGGTTTGCCATGAGAAAAGATAGACAGTTATATACAGCTCAACTTGAAAACTTAAGTGAAAATTATATATTTCTCAATACAAAATTGAGACATGAATGTTACAGACTTTCCCACGATTCATATACAAGTTTGTAATTTACAAAGATTAAGATGCCCTGTGTGCATCAAGAAGTCTTTTGCAAACACCTTTATCTTAAACGATTATAGTCTTGAGCCGAGATTTTACCAGTAGAATGCCCAAGTTTTATATCTTCAAATATTGACAAAGTAGATTACTGAAAAACCGTATAGTCACTTGTCGCAACCTTAATCCTTACCTATAAACTGTCACAAGTATGAAATCACATGCTTTAGCACGAATGCTAAGTAAGCCTCAGGGCATCTGTAGGACCCCTTCATCAATCAAACAAAAGCACATTAGTCAAACAGTTGTTTCATCATTCAAAAACAACAACAGTAGAAGTTTGTAGTAGTACA
Source organism: Larix kaempferi (assembly GCA_027924585.1). Classification (NCBI taxonomy): domain Eukaryota; kingdom Viridiplantae; phylum Streptophyta; class Pinopsida; order Pinales; family Pinaceae; genus Larix; species Larix kaempferi. The sequence goes on from BSBM01000619.1 coordinate 4,425,833, forward strand.
ACTAAATATGAATAACATCAAGACATAAGCTGAAATCTGTTAGTCGCAAATTCTTACAGTATAAACCAGCATGGCATTTAGTACAACAAGATAATATTTTATGCATCGTTCTATTTCCGCATACATTAAATAAGCAATAAATGTCATGTAGAAAAATTTTAAATTTTTGTGATTTTTCCGAGATGTTACAGCATGCTTGTGGAACCGGATTCTGGGCTCCTGCTCTTCTCTGACTTGAAATATTCTAGCATAACAACCCTTCATACAAATTTCTCTTCTTGTGAATGAGAGTCACAACAATGTCTAAATATGTCTAAACCCTCTCCTCAATCCTCCTTGTATTTATAGGACAAGGAAGGTAGTTTAGATCGAGAGGTGGTTGTAATGGAAGTTGGGGAAGTTGCAGAACCAACTGCAACTAATCCCAATTCGTCAAATTAATATATTTTGATCATATTTTAAGGTGTGTGCGAGTTTTTCATAGTGGAGTAGCACACAGTATGCAACTTCAGTGTTTAACAACTAGCATTTGCAACTTTTTTGAGGGTGTGCGCTAGTTTACTGAAGTGGAGTAGCGCACAGCAGGAGGTGTGCTCTACTATTGAGATTGTGGAGTAGCACATGAGTGCTAGTATGTTGAAATAGAGTAGTGCACAACTCAAAATATGAGGTTTTTCAGGGTTTTTCTAGCTTGCGGAAGAGTAAGTCAGGTCAAGGTATCATCCAAGGTCATCATGCTCTTTAATCCAAGTTGTCCTTTTGTGTGATCGACAACTCAAGGTGATCATGGACGGAGAAGTGCAGATTTGACCTATAACAGATGCCCCCTAATGTGTGAGGTCAGATGGAAATGATGGCTGAAATACATTATAATTCCAAGTTAGAGGAGAAGCAAGATACCGCAGAACCAAGTCACAGAAACACCTGAAACACAGATCAAGGTCAGTGAGGAATTACAATCTTGAAATCATATAGATGTATAGTGTGATACAACATGATCTCCAATACATAATGAGGAGATATATATAAAGCATGGCCACTTGAAATACAAGCATGGATCCATGTCAAACTGAGAGATCATAGCCATAACAACAAACTGGATCTATGTCTCATGGAGAGCCGAATATAAGTGAGGCTCAGTCTTGTGCAACTTGGGTGATAACATAATGAAGTGATGTCATCAACATCCCAAGGTCTTCATCCAAAACAACCCAAGGTACAAACCCTAACCATGTGAATAGATGAGCTAGTAGTCGAACATGGGGGGTATCGTTTGATTACCGGTCCTTGATGTATACCGTTAAAAAATGTGAGGGATTCCACCAATAGTGATGACGGGGACCAAGGTACCTAGTACGATACAACAAGTGTGAATAAGAGGACTTGGAGTCGAACACTTGAGGAACCTGCCAAATAAGAGACATTGATGTATTCTCATCATTCAATAGCAAGGAAAATTGCCACTAGTGACTACAATATCCAAGGTACTAACCGAAACTCTAAACTTCAATCCCAGAGCAAATTGAATTGATGTCGATGGGAAGAAGTCCAATGGAAGGGAGGCCTTGAGGAATCCTCCATCATCCAACACAAGGGACACTCAACTGGTATGAGCTGATATGGAGTAATATATGTAACAAGACTGACAATAGGATGGCCGACACATGAGGTCAAGGTAAACTGCAGAATGGCCGACACAGGCTATATCCTTGAACAATGAGCACAACACAAAGTGACTTAGGCAGTTTTCAACATAATGTGGAAAATGATATAAACCTGTAACGTAGGAGACATTAGCAGGCCCTCCATATGGTTGGAAGAATAACCAACTAGGGGAGTAAACAGCTCGGAGATCAGGTTCACCCTAAGGTCAAAAACTAAACCCAACTGACATGATAGACTCAAGTAGGTGTTGTGTTCAAGGATAGGACTGACTGAACTACCTTTGAAACTGAAGATATGATGCATCCTTCTTATCCCTTATTCTTTTTAGATAAAAGAATACCTTTATTATTATTTTAATGAGTCCAAGAAAGAATGAAAACTTAGTAGATCCAACCATGTGAAAATTTTAACGAGCCCATGGGAGGAAGACTTAGGACCTTCTTCATTGTTTACAGAGTTCAAAGAAGAGATAGAAGATTACTCTATATTACTGATCTCTGGATATTTATATCGAGCCGAGATCTATTCCTGCTCACCAGTGTTTTAAATTTTAAGGAGTCAGAAAAACTTAAACAAGAACTCCATACATCGACTCGTGGATTTTAATGTCGAGCCCAAGTAGGTTAATGCTCACCAGTATTTTCCTGTTTATAGAATCTGAAAAACTTAAACAATCCTCTATACAACTACTCGTGGATTTTAATATCAATCCCAAGTAGGTTAATGCTTGCCAGTGTTTTCCTGTTTATAGAGTCTGAAAAATTTAATCAATCCTCTATACACCTACTCGTGGATTTTAATATCGAGCTCAAGTAGGTTAATGCTCGCCGGTGTTTTCCTGTTTATAGAGTCTGAAAAACTTAAACAATCCTCTTTTTACCCTCTCGTGGATTTCACATCGAGCCCAAGTAGGTGAATGCTTGCTTGGTGTTTTCATGTTTAGAGAGCCTGAAAACCCTAAAGAAGGCTCCAAAAGGTCCTTTTTCGTAAAGTTAGTCTCCTCCCCCGAAAAAGAGTAAAACAATGGAAGAATAACTCTTCTATCATATACAAGAGTATACCTAGAGTATACCTTTTCCGTAAATGATCCACCAAGGCCCGGAAAAGGGGTGATTCTATACCTAAGTGGATGAGCCTTCAGTTCCTTTAAGGAGCTTGAAGAGGACAAGTTTGCTCGGCAATCTTGTTTAGGTTTCAATAGTCCAAACAAGAGCTTAAAATGACTTAAATGACAACTTCTAGGATCATCACTCATGATCTGCCAAAACTAGGACTTCAACAAACAAGTTAGTAATCGCTACAAAAAATATTAAATGATATGTAATTTTAACCATAAGCTAGTTGAAAAGGTCTATCATCAAGAAATTCAGTCTTAAAGGATTGATACTACAAAATTTTAGTGAAAATTTGAGAACCATTGGTTGAAAATTACCTTAGTACCATATGTAACTATTCATTGATTAAATAGCACAATTTGATAGAATTTGAAACTATAGAGATTTTACCAAAGTGGGTAAAAATTTAAAATCAAACTCATATATGTAATTTCAAATTAAAAACTCAAATTTCATTTTGGCATTGTAAGGCAAAAATTGGGAGCAAACCCTTGGATTTCAATCCTTCGTGTCGATCAACTCAAGCAACCAATAAACATTTTGCCTCCACCAAGTAAGTTAACTTCATCCTAACTTGCATTTCGATAGTTTATTTGTCAATTTTTGAGCTCAAAATCAAATATAAGGACATGCCCAAAGCATGCAAAGCGTGTGTGCAACTCTATAATAGGAAAAGTAGCACATACTGGAGGTATGCACTACTATTGCTTATGCACAGTAGTGCCCATGCGTGACTGTGTGGAAGTAGAGTAGCGCACACCCTTGAAGATGAATAAAAAAGTGTCGAGACTCAAAAAATTGACCTTTTTGTGGCAGGATGGTACTTGTTTGGAGGGAGAAAGAACATGAGGATATGGATAGGGTGGCAATGCAAGACCTTGCCACTCTCCATGTACTCCGAAGATGTGGTTTGTTAAAGTTTTACCGAACCGTGAACATGAGGGAACTCAATCGATTGCTTCAAAGACTCGTTCAATACTGGGATGTAGATGCGAATGAATTTGATATCTAAGGACAAACATTGGACCTTACTGTCGACGACATATACTTCATTACCAGACTCTCTAGGAGGGGAGATGTGGTAAGTTTGAAAGGATCTTCTTGCAATGTGGGTGCTACGTCGGTGTAAGAATATTTGAATGCATATTGTGTGGCGGCAGCCGAGAAATCAGGAAGTCAAATCCTAGTTTCTACCATTGAAAGCCTCCCTCTAAAGGTTATTGTGAGTATGTTAAACCGAATGTTGGGAAGTGCCACACAACACTTAGCCTCGAGGCATTCCATGCATATCGGTGTCAGATTCTTGCAAGGTCATGTGTACGATTGGTGCACTAGTTTATTGGCAAATATGAAGCTTCAACTCACGGGCTGTAAGTCTGGGAGTATGAAGAACTTTGGATACGACAGCATTTTATGTACCTTCTTCTTTGAGAGGGTACCTGCTCTTAGCTTGGGCATGCCTCTACCTCTAGCCAATCCTCGTGAGCCGAGATTGGGCCGTTGGGGTGACATTTTTCTCCGCCAGGGTGGTGGTGAAAGTCACTTTTTCTATCATACTGATGATTTCTGGGGGTGGTGGGAGAGACAGGTGCTAGCATTCGAGCAGTTTCCGTATGCTGGATTAGACTTTCGCCATGATCCAGAGCTGGTACTTCCTCCAGGTGGTGCCTGGGGAGATATTGGTATGTTTTTGTTTTGAGAATTATTTAATTTTTTCAAATATTCAATTATATGATTTTTATGATGAGTTTTGAAGTACTAAACAAGTGTCAAATGCAGATATTGGACCTATTCGTCCTGAGGGACATCCTACTATCTTCGTGACGCTAGTAGATGTGGGTGCAGTTGATGCTATGCTAGGGACCATAGAGCGGAAAGTGAGTCGGTTGACTCATGATGTTCCTGCATGCCGCATGGAGCAGATACCTATTGATATGCAGGAAGATGTAGTTGGTGTGCCCCCAGCATGGCTTAGGGTGATGCGGAAGATAGCTAAGTTGGCCATATGTTATCGGGAAGCAGTAGATGCTGATGAGGCCCCTCCTTCTCCTTAGGAGATGGATACTTTATGTATATATTTTTGAGGCCACCGAGCCCAGTTTTGTACTTTATGACATGACTTGTGATAGACTTATGATCCAAAACTCATATTATATTTTTTGATACAGTATCATATATATATACATTATCGGTTATGTACATGTGTGTGTGTTTAACTTTATGTGTGAAATGCTATTTATGGAAATGTATGATACAAATGCCAATCTAAAACATAATTTGCAAATGAATCAGTTAATGCATTTAAATTTCTTGGAATGTGTTGATATATAATGGAATCAAACTGTCTTTCCAATAATCTAACTCGCAAAAACTGTCGTAGCAAAATAGGATCCCTAATCTCGTAAGCACCCGTTAACTGAAATACAACTAGTTGCGAATCAAGTCTTACCTCCAAATGTGAAATGCCATGACTAAGAGCATCTCAGAGAAGTTCTATAACCGCACTGTACTCAGCTACATTGTTCATAGTGGTACCCAAACAAACCCCCCCCCCCCGAAGAGAACAAATGGCCAGTCGGTGAGTAAATGACCCAAGCTGTTGAAGCCAACTGTCGAGTGTGGCGACTAGTACCATCAACAAATCCTAAGAAATGTTCAGTCGACATCTGATACATGAAATGAAAACACACATAAGGTTAACTAACAAGCACAAGCAAAACTAGCTCTACAAAATACACAGCTATGTTACAAGAAAAAGCACAACTACCTAAGTGTAGTACTTCTTCAGGTAGATCCCATTTCTAGGCTCAGGAAGCTTATTACCCTCGTAGTCTACTAGCTCGTAAACACCCTTCTTAGGTACTTTCGAAATTATGTAAGGCCCGAGCCACATGGACTTGAACTTGCCAGGTCCTAGAGGTTCCTTGTCCTGATCCCAAAGTAGAACAAGATCTCCTTCAAGGAACACCCTAGGTCTGACAGACTTGTCATATTGTCCTTTGACTCGTTTCTTATGAAATTCGTTTGTTGTGAGCACATCTCGGCGCTGCTCATCTAGATGCTCTAAATGCAACAAATGTTCTTCCAGTGCTGAAGTATCCAGTAGTAATTGAACAGCCAGTTTTAACAAAGGAGTCTCACATTCAATCGGAACGACTGCTTCTATCCCATGCACAAGCTGGAAGGGAGAGAATCCGGTAGCAGTCTTTACATTCGCTCGGTAATCCCAAAGAGCAGGGTATAGCATGATGTGCCAGTTATTTCGACTGGCATTAACAATTCTTTGCAGAATTACCTTTAAATTTTTATTAACTGCTTTGACTTGTCCATTCGCCTGTGGATAATATGAAGACGAATGTTCTTGTCGAAAACCTAACATTGTGTACAGATTGGTCATCATGCTATTCTGAAAATGACTGCCGTGATTAGTCACAATTTCTTTGGGTATGCCGAACCTTGCAATAATCTAATTGAATACAAAATAAGCGACAGTTTCTCCATCTGCCTTGACAATAGGCATTGCCTCGGCCCACTTTGTAAAGTAGTCGACGACAACGATGATATAATGATGTCCTCCAGTCGAAACTGGATTGCAAGTCATATAATCAACCCCCCATTTTGTGAAGGGACTTGCTGTAATCATAGGATGAAGAGGAGATGGATGTGCTCTCATTTTCCTGGTGAAAAACTGACGCGGATGGCATTGTTTCACAGCTTCCACACAATCTTTAAAGATTGTGGGCCAAAAATACCCGGCACGCAGTATCTTCTGAGCTGTTGCCAACCTAGAAAGATGACCCCCACAAGCTCCACTATGAGCGTCATTTAATATTGATTATGCTTCTTCTAAAGTCAAACAATGTCGTAAGATGGAATCTATCCCATGTCTATACAAAGCATCAGAAATGATGAGATAGTTTTTTGCATGACTTTTCAGTTTGTGTCTTTCTTCTCTAAAAAAAGTGGTTGGACACCTCAAAGTTTGGAGATATACTAAAATATCCCCATACCATGGGTCAGAGGAGGCAATAAGGAAGATATGTTCATCCGGGAATGATGATTCTTCCTCGATATGTTCTAAGTCACTCTGAAACTCTGAGATTAACTCAGCGAACACTAGTGATTTCTTCGACTTAGCCGATTGAAAGACTAAGTCAAACTCTTGTAAGATCACAATCCATTTATTGTACTTCCCACCGATGATGCGTTGAGTGAGAACATATTGAAAAGGATTGACTTCTTCTATCATAGTAGTTGTTCATAAAAGGATGTAGTGACAAAACCTGTGTACTGCATAGATCGCAGCTAGTGCTAACTTCTCAACATGCGAATATTTAATCTCAGGAGCTATCAATGCGCGCGAGAGATAGTAAACGACATGCTCTTGGAGCGTGTCGTCCTCCTGAACTAGTACTATGCCAATTGTGAAAATAGACGCTGCTAGATATAAGAGAAAATCTTTTGCATAATCAGGCGGGCTTAACAAGGGGGCTGAAAGTAGTGCCTTTTTCAAGGCCTCAAACGAAGCTTGGGAAGCCTCATCCCACATGAAGTAGGTATCTTGTTTAAGCAGTCTCATAAAACCTTTTGTGATCTTAGCATAGTTTATGATAAAGCGTCGCAAGAAGTTAGACATGCCTTGCAGGCTTTGAAGTTGTCGCAAGGTGCGAGGAGGAGGCAAATTTACAATCACCTCAACTTTTAATGGGTTGACCATTATACCATGATTGGATACAATAAAACCCAGTAAACGTCCCGATTCGACGCAGAATACGCACTTGTTAGGATTCAGCCGAATCTGATATTGTCTGCATCATTCAAACACAAGTCTCAAATGAGCTAGATGATCCTGTCTCTTTCGAGATCGCACTGGGAGGTCATCCAAGTAAGGTTCAACTATGTGCTTGATATCATGAAAAGTGAAATTCATAGCTCACTATAACGTAGCTCTAGCATTCTTTAAGCCAAACGGCATCTTTCGATACGCAAAAGTTCCCCACAGGAAAATGAAAGTTGTTTTGTGTTGATCTTCGGGTTTGATTAGGATTTGATTATATCCCGAAAATCCATCCATGAAAGAAAACATCTCGTGTCCCACACATGCATCTATGATCTGGTCGATAAATGGTGTGGGATAGTTATCTTTCGGACAAGATTTATTCAAGTCCTGGAAGTCGGTACAAACTCGAATGGTACCTTGCTTTTTATCAACCAGAACGGGGTTTGAAACACATTCCATCATGTCAATCGGGTAGATAAATCTATCTCTAAGCAAATTTTCACCTTCCACCTTAATGGCGGCTGCTTTTCTAGGATTCACAAGACGGAGCTTCTGTCTCATAGGTTTTGCATTAGGGTATGTTGTGATGACATGCTCAACGACGGCTGGATCGATGCCTGGCATCTCCTAATAAGACTAGGCAAAAATGTTGCAGAATTCTTTAAAAAGCTTGGTATATAGAGTGATCTCTTCTAGAGAATAGTCTGCTCCAATAAAAATGTTTTCCACGACCCCAGGTTTGGTAGAAATGTTAATCGGGATGGTTCTTGATATATTAGCCATATTCCCTTCATCGTAAACAGCTCTTGAAGTAGAAGGAAAAGATGACAAATCAACAAATCCACCGGGTCTCATAGAGAATTCTCCTCTCTCTATCTTGTCTAGATTTGAAAGCAGGTAGGACCTGTGATGCATATGTTCCCATGGATGGTCCAGGCCCATCATGGCTTCCAAAATGGATTCATCAGACAGTAATACCATGTCTAAACAGTCGAAAGAGTGGGGAGAATTCAATGACCATGCAAGAGCATAGTCCATATCCGACTCAGCAGAGACTGGCAGAGTCATGATATGTTCCATTGCAGCATGTTGTGCTTCCATGTATGCTATCTCTGCAATAGTTAAAGGCACTGAAGGTTCTGATATAGTAGGAAGGATCTATGGATCAGTCCTAAGACCAACCATGAAAGTTTCAGTAGAATTACCTACATCAGAATGCATGAAAAGAATAGGAGAGGGAAGGTCAAAAGTGCCTATTAATGACCCGTAAAGCCCTGCTCCTAAACTCTCGCTCACTGGGGAAGATTGATCAACTAAAGGAATAGTAGAATCCAATGAAGTCTGGTTTTTTTTTCGAGAGAACAAAATTTGATCGACCATGACGATCTTTCCTTCGTGGGGGAACATAACAACTCGGAAAACCGCCAATGCAATGGCTCACATGGCATATGTCTAGCTCCTTCCTAACAACATATTGTAATCAAGCGGAGCATCCAAAACTTCAATCTCTACAACAACTGTCTTACCAACAAGTGTAATTTCAAACGATGGTAGAACTCCGTGTAGACGGAAAGTCCTGCCATCGAAGGAAGTAAGCAGTGTGTTAGAGGGGGCTAACTCGGGAGAGCCTAAAGCTTTCCAGCAAGAAATGGACATCACACACGTCGACGCACCCTCATCTATGACAGCCTGTCTAATGGTCATAGGACCATGGACTGCTTCTATCTGTAGGGAAACGTGGTACGGAAACCGATATTTGATATCAGACATATCAAAGCGCACAGTCATGTTGGATGATTCCATACTTCCAATCGCTGCCAGAAGTGCATTTTGTTGTAAAGGACAACTTTGCAAAACTTCTAAGGTAGACATAGCACAAGGGGTCTGGGCTAGATCTTCAACCACATTGTAGTTGGCAGCAGCCCACGCGTTGGGATTGTGCGATGCCTGTTTCAAGACACCTTTCGGGATCTTGGGTTGTGGGTCCACAGGTATGTGGAGAGGAATGGAAGATTATGGAATCTCTTTATTTTTGTTCTGTGCATCCGGGGTATAATTTCTTGTCGCATTTGCAAAAGTGCATTTGTGCTAACCATATTAATGAAAGTTTGATCAACTAAAGCATGAGTAGTGCCCCCATCTCTGGAGGTGCCAGAAGCTGAACCCTACCCCTTAGGAAATGGATCTTTAAGTACGGCAGGTTTCTTTTCTTGAAGCAGCTGCTGGGATTCTTCGAGTAGAGGGCATTGGTGAGTGAGGTGATCCTGCTTGCAAAGCTTACAAGGGAACTTAACCTTCTTCTTCTCTTTGTTACCCTCCTCGGCATTCTCTTTGTTCTTGGGCTTCTGATGGTTCCCCTCTCCTTTCTTGCCCTTCTTTTTTGTTATTGGGTTGTCGAGGGCCCTTTTTATTGTTCTGAACCTGGTTCACAGATTCAGAAGTAGAAGGAGAGGTTGTGACGGAGGTCACTTCTGCAGTCGATTGTTTGACGGATAAGGCATGAACCTGCTTAGTCAATGCTTCGAAAGCTGCAGAATCCACTGAACCCACTATGCCATCAGCATGTGGTCCAGGTTTAGGTTAGCCAAGATCAATGTTTGATCGCAGTGTGTCTAGTATAATCTCGTAAAGTAACCCAGATTGTGCATAAACAAGGTCTAGCTGCTGGGTCTGTAAAATGGCTTCTTCCTCTGAGGACACTCCAGAAGTAGCTACTTCCTTCGAAATGTAAGGAAGGAGTGATTTCAGATACCACTCGAAAATAAATTCTGGAGGTAAATTGGCTTTAATGAGCCTCTTTCATCTTCGCCACTCCTGAATGTGATTAGATAAGTGAGTGGTTTTATTCTATATAAATGTAGACAAAAGATATGTCCCGTCATCGTACCGAATAGGAAGCTGGAAGTGGTTCAAAAAAACAGTCCTGAGATCCCAAAAATTAAAAAATGAAGCTACAAGTAACTCAATGTACCATTTAGCTGCAGCGCCGGTTAAGGTTCTTTGGAAAAGTCTCAACCTAATGGAATCTTCGTTCAACGAGTTCGAAGAACACCATAAATGGAAAGTGGTGACATGATCACCAAGGTCCTCACCAGTTTTTCCTTCAAATTTTGGAATGTCCGAAGGTAACTTAGTAGGAACTGGTGGCCACGTCGCGTTATGGTACACCAGATCATTCATTAACTTGGAAGGATTTGGAAAATTTATAGTTTCTATAAATGGTAAACAAGGTCTATAAGATGGCATTTGATAAGCTGGGTTCATAAAGGGGGAACCACCCATAGTCTGATCCATGAGCTGCTGATCGGGGTTTCCCCTAGCCATCTACTGGCTGGGTTTGGCACCAACCATTTGTTGGTAGGGGTTGCCCCCAGCCATCTGCTTGTAGGGGTTTCCCCCAGCCATCTGTTGCTGTGTGAAAGTGTTGTTGAAATTCCCCCACCCAAATGAAAGTGGGTTGGTTCTATGTATATTCGTCCACTGTGGCTGGGTGTTAGCCTCGCCATATTGTTGATTAAGGATGTTACCCCCTCCTCCCAAAAACAGAGAAAAAGCAGTGTTTCCCGCAGGTACATTATTTTGATTTATGTTGTAACCTGCAAAGGTGTTAAAACCAGGGGTAGTCGAGGTGGACGGTGGAGTCATGGTAGTCATGACACGAATGGTTGCAGAAGCATTCATCCCTATAGTGGGTGTGGAAATCCAAGTAATGGGAATATGGTATGACTGTTGAGTTGCGGGAGGTGGGACAAGATTCACTGTACTACTGGGTCCAAAAGTAGGGGTAGAGGTAGATGTCAAAGTTGTTGAGCTTGGCATGCCTAACGTACCAATGTTAAAACTGAAGGCCGGAGTTGAAACAACAATTGATTGAGTTGAACTCAGTATAGCAGTGGAAGGTGGATTTACAGTATTTGTATTCATACCTATTGTGGGAGTCTGTGGAACTCCCTATTTGCCTCTTGGGTTAGTCATAATATGCCTAGGTGTGAACAAATATTCACTATAATCAGGTTGCTGGAAACCAACAGGTACCAGAAGCGGATTGTTAAGTTGGGTCAGAGGAGGATTAAAAGGAGTATTAAATTCGCCAGAAGTGAGATCCTCAATCTCGACTGTATTAAAAGCTTGCTGATCTGGAGTCCCAGGTTGTGGTTCCTCAGGAACCTCTATTTCACTAGTAGTTTCAAAAGGACCACTGGAATCTGTCCTCTATCATCTTGGTGACGGTAGTGGTTCCACTCTAAGTGGGAGAAGGTTTTGCAACCTTCGAGACCTACGAAGTTGTTAGTCTTCCATGATTATATATAAAAATAAAACTAAGTAAAAACCTAGTGGCCACTAAGACTAGGGGGAAAACAACATACCACTAAAAAATCCTAAGTATACAAACCAAGCAAACAAGATGCCTTCCGGAGAAGAGTCTGGGATGATGAGGGCCCAGAATAGATCAACGAAGGATGAAGAACAATTACCTGGGGTCCATAATACAATGACTAAGGGTGCAAGTGCTGGAATCACCGAACCGCCCTCCCAAAGACCTACAAGGGATTTCCTCCCACGTCTGTCCTAGGTACAATAGATATACCCTCCACTATCACCTATGTACGATCCTATGGTCATATACTAAGGCTACCATACATACGAAATATCTTCAAGGGACAGTCGTCAGCCTGATCAAAACGCGTGGGAAGGGTAGCAAAGCTCGAAGTCCGGCTGGACCCCCATACGCGAATCAACCTTGGTTTATGGTCAAAAGGAACATGAGGGAGGTATCCTCAATGATTCCAATCTTCCACGGCCTCGTGCTTAGCTTTGGTTTCAGTAGAGTTTCCCGGGAATATTTGATATATATGGGTTTACCTATATGACAGTCGCACTACGATTTTTGAGTAATGAAACAAGCTTCGAGCAGTTTAAGGTGTTTCAAGCTCAAAACTTTAGCCTAGACTTGTTGGTGTCATGTATCCCTAGAAAGAAAATTGTTTCTAATTGATTTTATTAAGATTCTTTTTAAGGTTACTTTTTTACTCAGTGGGGCAGTGCATTGTGTGATGTGGTTGCAACAGAAAGTAAAGTGCATGAAATGAAACAACTTTCAACAACAAAAAGACTTTTTATTTTTCATTTTATATTCCTTCCAAAATGAAGAGTAAGCAAACCTAAACAAATCTTCCTTTTTGTTTTCTTTTCAAATTCTGAACAAAGTAAACTATGCTAATCTTCAAAGATTATAAGCCTCACTACTCTAAGCCACCAAACTTATTTTGCTTTTTCTATTATAAATGAATGAAAAAGAACTTGAAAGCGGAAGCAAGTAAGACCTACAAAAGATGTGCAAGTATGGTAAAATGACTCTAAAGCTCACAACAATCGAATCAATGATCCGACAAAGACTTTTCCTACAAGTTTTTTCAAAGGAAAAATCTCTTGAACTTGGAAGCAAGGTGGGGAAAAAACAAGGATGAAAGATGCTTATAACCAGAAATCAAACTTAGAAGAATGCTCCAAAGCACCAAACCCTAAACAAGAACACTAAGCCAAGTAGTAGGTAGGCAAGCAAACTAAAGATAACCTTACTAACACAAAGGCTCAAAGGTGAAGCAAACTAAAGTACTTCAAAATCACTTAATACTGGAAACGACAATGAGGTAAAGAAATGTCGAGACTCAAAAAGCTTTGGAAGACACCCCAAAGGCTCCAAAAAATGGGTCAAAACCCTAAATAAAAGGATGAGACACCCAAAGAGCATACAAGTGTCGCAACAAACAACAAATGCTAAACACAAAGGTTTGTATACCTGCAACACACTACTAGGGTATAGATGAGCAACTACGTTCACTAGGGAACAATGCACGGTCTCCAAAAAGAGTCACAAACAAACAAGACACTTCAAAAGTAATCAAGTGACCAAAAGATGACCTAAGGGACTCAAAAAACGCTAAAGAGATTCAAAGACGGATTACAGACCTCAAAGACCAGTTAAGAAGGGCAATAACAAAGTTAGAAACCAAATCAAACAGGTAGAAAACCAAACCTAACATCAAACAGAGAGCTACAGGAATGTGCCCTCCTGTGCAGTAGGAAAACTAGTGCACTCTAGAAGGTGTGCACTACTTTGCAGTAGATAAACTAGCGCACAATCTTAGGTATTCGCTACTGTATGTATAGTAGAGTAGCGCACATGTCAGGAAAGGTCAGAAATCAAGCTTTGTAAGGATGACCTACAAGGCCCCTCAGAGGATTAAAGGGATCAAAAAGTACTGGAAAGACAACAAAATGGGTTTCCTAGAGAAGAAAAACAACCGGCTCCCCAACGGAGTCCCCAGTCTATTGTTCGGGAAATACACCCTATAATGAGGAAAGGGACACTATCAACTTAGGGGGAGATAGGTAAAAACAATGATTACGCTACAGAAACATCTATAAATGGAAATAGATCAAAAATATTGAAGACGTACCTTATTACTAATGTTTGATCCTAGCTTTGCTCGATCTCGTGCTTAATCTTCCACTTGATCTCCCACTTCAATAGACCTGTAACATAAAGATACCTTCCTCAACGTATCTTGACGGATATAAAGATGATAAAATTGAAATGCAATTCAAACATCAAGAACAATCAAGCATTTAACCAAATAAATACACAATCCATTAGGCATTATATTTGGGATAGGAAGGAATGTTTCAACCTTTATTATCAAAAGAATATAATGATTACAAGTTATACCTGATCAATGCAGCATGCTTGTGCAACCGGATTTTGGGCTCCTTCTCTTCTCTGACTTGAAATCTTCCAACATAACAACCCTTCATACAAATTTCTCTTCTTGTGAATGAGAGTCACAACAATGTCTAAATATTTCTAAACCCTCTCCTCAATCCTCCTTGTATTATAGGACAAGGAAGGTAGTTTAAATCAAAAGGTGGTTGTAATGGAAGTTGGGGAAGTTGCAAAACCAACTGGAACTAATCCCAATTTGTCAAATTAATATATTTTTTATCATATTTTAAGGTGTGCATGAGTTTTTCACAGTGGAGTAGCACACAGTATGCAACTTCAGTGTTTAACAACTAGTGTTTGCAACTTTTTTGAGGGTGTGCGCTAGTTTACTGAAGTGGAGTAGCGCACAACAGGAGGTGTACGCTAATATTGAGCCTGTGGAGTAGCGCATGAGCGCTAGTATGATGAAATAGAATAGTGCACAACTCAAAACATGAGGTTTTTCAGGGTTTTGCTAGCTTGCAGAAGGGTAAGTCAGGTCAAGGTATCATCCAAGGTCATCATGCTCTTCAATCCAAGTTGTCCTTTTGTGTGATCGATAGCTTAAGGTGATCACGGACGGAGAAGTGCAGATTTGACCTATAATAGGGAGGCTTGGGATTTAAGAACCATTCTATGAAGGTCCTTTTTATTATGTACCACCAACAAGTGATAAAACGAGCAGTGAAACCATCTAGGCCAGGAGCCTTATCTAGATTCATAGCTTGTAGGGCCTCCTCTATTTCCTTTTTGCTGACTAGGGCTAAAAACTTTTGATTCATTCGATTAGTGACCTTGCAAGGGACTAGATCCAACAGGGAAGAGGGAACCCTTACATCTTCCTCTTCGGTATAAAGAGATTTGAATTTTTTATGTGTAACAACTTTTATATTAGAGAAATTCGAGATAGTTTGGTTTCCCACTGAGATCTAAGAGATTGAATTCTACCTTTTTCTTGCTTGGGCCTGTTTGTGGAAGTATTCGATATTTCTATCTCCCACTTGAAGCCACAGGCTTCTAGATTTCTGCCTCCAACACTCTTCTTCTTGAATATATTCTCTATGTACATTATCTTGAAGGTTCTCTTCAATTTTCAGAGTCTCATTGGTTATCTCAATGCTTTCCATTTGCATTTGATGAGAGTTCAAAAGGTTTAGGGCAGTCTTTCTTTCTTCTGCAGGAGTTGAAAGCCCTTTTGCCCAAAGTTTGAGTTCCCTTTTCACTCTTCTCAACTTTTCCTCCCAGACATAGAAGGGAGAGCCCTGGACAGGAATTTTCCACACACTTTCCACTTTGCTTAAGAACTCCTTATGCTGAATCCAAATAGGACTAAATCGAAATGGGATAGGTCCCATATTTCTTTGCAATTTTAGTTCCAGAATTATTGGTCTATTGTTACACCAAAATGTCATCACCCTTGTGCAAGTGTCACAAGTGTTGCAAGTGTCGTCGTCATGACCTAGTGTCATCATCATGACCATTGCAAGTACCGTTATTATGACAAAGTGTTGTCATCATTGTTAAATTTTTAGAATTTACTTCAATATGATCTAGGATCTTAACTGAGAGAACAACATGTATAGCAAATCTACAGCATATCAATCATGGACACAATAATGCAAGCACACAAGAGACACATAGTTTACTTGGGGAAAACCATAAAGGTGAAAAACCCCAATAACTTCCTCAAAGATAGATAGAGCAATGATACAACCAGAATACAAAATATAGTATTCTCCTAACAGCAGAGCCACCTCCTCACAAGTGTGCCACTTTTCGAATGAGAGAAGTGTGTGAATGAATGATCAAATAGAGATCTCTCGATCTCTATTTATACTTGTTATGTCCTGCCCAATAAACTAATGGGGCCTACATGTCTAGCTTAACCCATGGTTAACTTAATCTGGGCTGACCCCACACTTGGTGGTCTAATAACCCTTTGACCCACATGACTTATACAGGGCTGACCCCAACAAGGTGGTCTAATAACCCATCAAGTATAAGTTACGACACTTACAATATAAATGATGACACTTCCGTATAGAGGAATAATAGCATCTCTATAGGAATACAATATACATATATGTGAAATACATTCCGAAGTTACATATACATCAACACTCCCTCTTAACTAGGAACGTATTTCTCGACACAGGTCTACTAGTACAAATCTTCTTCTTTGGATCATCATCAACGAATCATCATCCTCAAATCATCATCATCGTCACTGTTGTTGCTATCTCAATCAATCTCTGAATCTACTCGTCATAGGAAGTTCTATAGAGCCAGTCCTTTTTCATACTAGATGTAGGCCCACCACCTGCAGGTCTTCATCATCACTAGCCATACTGTGGAATCCTCAAGACTTATTACGTGCATCACAAAACCTGGTGGTAGCATCCCATGCTATTACGAGCACACAACTCTACCTGTCGGATCTCCCAGGAGCACATTACATGTGACCCATCACAAAACCTGGCTGAAGCATCCCAGGCTATTACGAGCACACAGCTCTACCTGTCCGATCTCCCAGGAGCACATTACATGTGATCTCACCACAAAACCTGGTTGAAGCATCCCAGGCTGTTACAAGCACACAGCTCTACCTGTGAGATCTCCTAGGAGCACATTACATGTGGTCCACCACAAAACCTGGTTGAAGCATCTGAGGCCTTTTTCATCCTGTCCAGATCTCCCAGGAGCAAATTACATGTGGTCATGGAAAAACCTAGCTGAAGCATCTGAGGCCTTTTTCATCCTGTCCAGATCTCCTAGGAGAAAATTACATGCCATAGGACAAAACCTCGCAAGAGCATCTCAGGATGTTATGGGTACACAACTCCAACCGGAAATCTCCCATGGCACAAATTACATGTCCTCCCAGAGCAATGTCTCAAAAGAGAATCCCAAGTTGTTACGGGTACACAACTCCGACCTATAGGATATCCCAGACATGCTCATCTGCACAACCTAATCCACGGCCACAAAGTATCATCCTGATACTCATCATACATCATCCTGATGTACACATGATTATCCTGATCATCATCACTGCAACATCCTGCTGCATGTCATCTAGAGCAACATCCTGAAGCTCATCATCATGATCATCCTGATCATACAATGCATCCACCTGATGCATACCAAGTATCTACCTGATACATATCATCATACATGATCCACCTGATCATACAGTGTATCCACCTGATACAAATACAAATACATGATCCACCTGATCATACCTGATACATATCAACATACATGATCTACCTGATCATACAATGTATCCACCTGATACATATACAGATACATGGTCCAAGCATCCAATGTGATGCATATACAAAATACATACAAATGATCCAACTGATCATATCCAGCATCCAAAATGATGCGTTCATACATATAAATGATCCAACTGATCATATCCAGCATCATCCCGATGCATATACAGAGCAGTAACTGGAGCATCGTACTGATGCTCATCATCCATAATCCTCCTGATCATCATAGCATCTTCCTCTTCAGATCATCTCATCGTCCATGAAGCACAGCCCAGATGTACATCATCCAACACTTACACCACCGACATGGGAGAACACATCTACCACCATTCGGGGAAGGCTCCAGCCCTTATTTTTTCACCATGGGAGAACACATTTACCACCATGTGAAAAATGGCTTCAGCCCTTACATCTATACCATGGGAGAACACATCTACCACCATGTGAGAATGGCTCAGCAATTACATCATGACCATGGGAGAACACATCAACCATGTCAGAAAAGCTCATGTGTATCTGCATCTTCCGGACTCATCACTTCCCTTTCGAAGGAACCTCGATCTGAAGTGCACCAAGCCTCTCTCTGAAGTACTCAAACTGCACTCTGGCCAACGGCTTGGTCAATACATCTACAACCTGCTCATCCATCGCAACATACTCTACTTTGGTTGTACTCAGTGCTACGCAGGACTGCTTCCTGGTAAACCAAGAGATCACACCTGATCCCATACTGAAGCAACACCCATAAGTGCTCTTCCTATCTACAACACTGCCTGCCCAATCTGAATCAACATAACCCTGCAGGTTAAACTTTTGATTTGCATCATACTTGAGCCCATAGTCAATTGTACCCTTCAGGTACCTCAGAATAAGCTTTACAGCAACCAGGTGAACACTCCTCGGATCCATCAGGAACTGGATTAATGTGTTCACCACAAAGCAGATATCTGGTCTCGTGTTCGTTAGGTACACAGAGGACCCAATCATCTGACGATACATAGAGACATCAACCGGCTCAGATGAAACATCACATAGAAGCTTCATATTCGATGCCATAGGTGTGGCCATGGCCTTGCAATCCATCATCCCAAACCTCTTCAGGATATCTATAGTACACTTCCCTTGTCTAAGGAAGATCCCATCTGTACTCTGCCACACCTCCATACCTAGAAAATAGTGCATCATCCCCAAGTCCTTCATATCGAACTTGGCAGCAAGCTTCTGCTGTGTGTCGGTAATCAATCTATCTTCACCTGTAATAAACAGGTCATCCACATACAAAAGTAGTATCACTGGATTGCCTTTCTCAACCTTGTAGTAAAGGTTGGAATCTGCTTTACTCTTGGTAAAGCCCAAACTGGATAGAAAGCTGTCTATCCTACCATACCAAGTTCTGCACGTATATGACTCCTTGTCATGTGTCTCAGAACCAAGTGGCTTCTCCACATACACTTCTTCTTCAACTACACCATTCAAGAAGGCTATCTTGAAATCCATCTAGTGTATCTTCCACTTCATCACTGCAGCCATAGCAAGTACGGATCTAATGGTAGTGTATCTGGCTCCAGGAGCAAAAGTCTCTATGCTACCACCTGCAGCATGCTTGATCTTGTAGATCCTCTTGGAAGTCACTACAGACTACCCTTTGGGACTGCATCCCAAACATCTTCATGATGGACTGGTACTCCTCGATCATGGCATTCTTCCCAGATCCTGGGAACTTCAATATCTTCAATATTTTCAATAGATAACTTTGTTGTTGAACAAATGTTGTAGTCCTTCTTTTGTAGGTGATGGTATACGATCTTTCCTACACAACAAGTTAAATTGCATGTTTAGAAAACATTTCATAGTTTTCAGAACAAATTCTTACACATAAATAAATATGTCATACAGTCATGCAATTATCTTAGCCAATGCTTCAATACAACATTTATCCATATTCCGTAACTTTCTAGATGCCTTCCAATCTCTACCAGAACATTGTTAAGAGTGTGCACAACTGTTAACATGTCAGCAAAGAGGTTTCATTCTAGATAAGTAGCAATGGAATGTTGTACAGTGCCATAGGCCACTTACCCATGTATATTAGTAGTATACTGTTCATCAATGCAACTATTCTAATATGCATAATACACAACCTAATTCTAGGAACATTAGTATATACATTATTGAACAGTATTATTTAAACAATAAATTATGCAAGTAATGACCATTCAAATACTTATCTTTGTTTGTTTGTTGGGTTGACTCCCTCTCAATCTTTGGTTCTTTTCTGCAACTCCATTCTAATGTGGATTGTGAGAAGTGGTCAACTCCCTTTGAATATCTGCATCCTTGCAAAAACTATTGAAGTGTGCTCCTTCTCGATCTTTGCTTCCTTGCAGGAACAACTGGAGTGTGCTCCCTCTTGATCTTTGCTTCCTAGATTACCTGTTCTTGAACTTATATCCATTCTTAATCACTATGCATGCTTATTAGTATCATCATTGTGTTATCCTTGAGGTCTCATACATAATCACACATTTATTAGTATACTCTTAATACTATATTCATGATCATTCACAGATAATAAACATTAGTATTCAAGGTTTCAAAAAAGTCTTCTTTTACTCATGCATATTCTTATTTGATCATAGGACTCTTCTAATTAGTTAAATCATCAATGCATAAACCCGTGATTACTCAAACCTATACCTTCATGATTCTTCTAGTTAGTCATATCATCAATTATGGTAATAAACATAATATGCACACAACCATGACTATTCAAACCTATGACTTCATGAATAATCATTATCAACAACACAACAGTATAATATCCTAACACAAGGTAGGATCCTAGCTTGATATAGGAAAAAACATACCTGGATTAGCATGCTAGCTAGTTATGTCTAACATACCCGCATAATGTCTTCTGGTTCTCTTCAATGACTTGTGCTAGTAACCTGCATGTCTCATAAGTTATCCATTATAGAACCAAGTTATACATACCTCGTAAGTAGATTTTCTAAGTGATCCATGAAAATGGATGAATCTTTGTCTTCATGTCATCATGATCATATGTTCTTGAACTAGAACATGATTTGTCTTTCTTGGTGTACCTTTCATGTTAGCGGACAACATAAACCTCATACAACACCATAATGAATTAGTACAATCATAAGTTTCAACACTGTAATGCATGCATTCATAATTTTGTTAAGGTGATACGACAAATCTAAAATCAAGATTGTTCTAACTGTAATAACATGAAGACAAACATATCATAAACTTAATCATGAACAAATCTCGAGACATACCTGGATGAGTCATACCTGTCGAGATTGCTTGTAATCTTCTTATGTAAGGCCTTAGCCTCATCTCCCTCTGAGACATGAACTTCTTCACTTATGCAGGTGACCAATCCATCTTCTTCTAGGATTAACCCAATCCACTTGATTTGCAAGAACTGGACCTAGAGATGGATTAGGGTTTGTTAGAGAAACCCCAAAAATTCAAACTTTGAATTTAAAACTTTCGAAAGGATAGAAATATGTGCCTTGATGAGTTGATCAAGCTGGTATATTCAGAATTTGAAAACTGCAAAGTTTCACTCCTCAGTTTTTCCTTTGAAACTTTTGGATTCACTAGACGTGACCCTGAACTGGGGTTTGATGAAACCCACTCTTCTTCCCAATCAAAATGTTTGATCCAAAGCTCTAAGCTTCTATTTTTCTAATGATTTTCTAGCCGTGGTCACAGATTTCAAAAATTCCCATTTTTACAGAAGCCCTAATTTTCCACTTTTTTTATCAAAGTCCCGAACTAGGGTCTGATCAAGCCCAGCCTTCTGCCCAACCAAAAATTCTGATCTTGGTCTCTAAATTTTTATTTTTATGAGTATCATTCATCTGTGGTCTCTGATTACAATAATTCCAACTTTCTCCGAAACCCTAAATTCCGGAAGCCATGAACGAAGGTGCTACAAAATAATTATGTTTTGATAGAAATATGTACCTGATTTTTTCTGGTGTAACTCCGAACTTTTCAATCCATAGGATCTGAAAATTTTTCCTAAGATAGCCCGACCTGTCATCTTTCCATCCTGATAGGTCTGACTTCAATTGGATTCTCTGAGAGAGAGTTATTCCAAGTGTCGCAACATGACCAGTTTATGGGATAAAACATGAGAGCAAACTTGTATGGCGTTCCACGTATCACTGGTTCCACCTAGGCATCTAAAAACGTTTCCTGAGATAGTATAGTTTGTGTACTACCTGTCACATTTTACGAAATTTCATTTGGATCTTCCTATCCCAAGTTATGACCTTTTTTCCAAGGTCACATGTTTTTGACTCAGATCTGGAAGAGGCAGAAACCCTATATTGTACAGATCATAAATCACAAAGTACAATGAATTAGAGGTTTTCCTTTGGACACAAGGTACATGGGGATCTAATCTTTGACCTGTAAAAGTTTCAGACCCAAAAAATTCTCCAAAACAGATTTATATCGAAAGTGCTACGATTACTGGTTTTTGTTATATCAAGCCCTAGCATCGTAAGTGCAACAAGTGTCATACATGCAATATCATGCCTTCTTTCAGGCTAGCTCTGATACCATGTTAAATATTCAGAATTTACTTCAATATGATCTAGGATCTTAACTGAGACAACAACATGTACAACAAATCTACATCATATGAATCATGGACACAATAATGCAAGCACACAAGAGACACATAGTTTACTTGGGGAAAACCATAAAGGTGAAAAACCCCAATAACTTCCTCAGAGATAGATAGAGCAGTGATACAACCAGAATACAAGAGATAGTCTTCTCCTAGCAGCAGATCCTCCTCCTCACAAGTGCGCTACTTTTCGAATGAGAGAAGTGTGTGAATGAATGATCAAATAGAGATCTCCCGATCTCTATTTATACTTGTTCTGTCCTGCCTAATAAAGTAATGGAGACTACATGTCTAGCTTAACCCATGGTTAACTTAATCCAGGCCGAACCCACACTTGGTGGTTTAATAACCCTTTGACCCACATGAATTATACAAGGCCGACCCCAATAAGGTGGTCTAATAACCCATCAAGTATAAGTTACGACACTTACAATATAAATGACGACACTTCCGTATAGAGGAATAATAACATCTCTATAGGAATACAACAACTTCCGTATAGAGGAATAATAACATATCTATAGGAATACAATATACATATATGTGAAATACATTCCGAAGTTACATATACATCAACAATCATGACTGTTGTGATAATGTCGTCATCTTGACCATTGTGTAAACTCTTTGCTATTATACCTAAACTCATTTTAGAGTAAAAACACATCCCTGAAGTTTCCCATGACTGGAGGGCTTAACTGTCCTACTTTTCAAGGTCGTCGCAGTCTACCCTTGTGCAACATGCGACGTCACAGGTTGTCTTAATGCAACCTGCGTCGATGTCAGTTATTTGGATAAAAGAGTATCTTCGAGCCCATTCTCGAAGATGAGTGATGTGGAAGCCTATCCCTAGGTTCTAGGTGAGGTGGCATTTCGGTTCCTAACCTTATGGAAAGATTACTTAACCATCTCCCCCTAATCCTCAACCTACCCTATCTCTTTATCCCTTTATAAACACCCACTCTCTCCATGGAAGGGAGGAAGGTCTATGGTACCATGATGCTCATAGGATCCATATTGGTGATTGGAAAGTTTGTACGACATTGGAGGCTTGGCTTGGACATGTTGGATGGAGGATGCGATGTTGAGGCTTTGGTTGTATCTTTCTCCTTTCTATGTATTCTTACATTTTTATACAGTTAATATAATCTCTTTCCATAAATGTTGTCTCATTGATGATGTTTAGAACTTTCTTCCTCAACTATTAGTTTAGATCAGTTATTTTTTAGATATCTTGTACTACTTGTATCATTTCCATATTGTCTTGGAAGGTCTTGCAGCTGGAGATCTGACGACTACGAGACTTGGAGCAACAACAAGGAGAAGGATCCACGATCTGAAAGGTATGATATATAAGTACTCGATCTATAACTAGATCTAGGAAATGAGTTTTGTATTCTGTACTATTTCTTCTAGATTCATTTGAACTAGGGAGATCACGCCTTAGATCCATCTTTGGTAGGTTGTTCGATAACAAATTTGGCGACTCCGCTGGGGAATGAACATAGTTTTTGTTTTCAATCTGAATTTTAGTTTCAATTGACTATTTTTCCAAGCCATCTCTTTGGCCATTTGCTTCTTAAGCCCTTTCACCATTAGATCTTCACTTTGAAGAGTCTGATTACCTTCCTTTGAGTTTGTACTTCTCATTGGAAGACCTTTTTATGCTCATTATCTAGAGAATTGGTTCATTTTTGGACTTAGATCTCACCTGTCGCACCTGGTCAGTGAACCTAGAGCGAAACTGTGTTGTTTTTTATCTCTGTTCTTTGCCTGTTAGTTTTTCATCACATCCCTTCCATTGGTATACTGTGACATCTTCGCACTTCCTGCACTAGTGAACTGCGACGTCACACTATGCATAAGCACAGAGTGCACCGATCTGCCATTTTTTCCATACAGGCACCTTTTCTCCATTTCTGATTTGAGTTCTGGTTTGTGTGTAGGCTCCTCTACACTGTACCTTCCAGGAAGAGACCCTCTTGTCCAGCAGTGTTTTGTTTGGCTTGTTTGTATTGGTTTTTGGGTCTTTTGAGTTTTGGATTCATGTTTGGCCCCTTGAGTAAAAACTAGTGTTTTGCTTGCATTTTTAAGCGAAATGGGTTCTATTTTTGAAAAAAACATTCCCCCTCATGGCTAGGGGGGGCCATGAATCATGCATTCTTCAGTCGTTTTGACCCATCTCAAGGTTTTGAGATCATTTTTGGTTTGGCATGATTGGCTTGTTTTAAAGACTTGAAGAGTGTGGGATATCCATGTCTTTTTAAGCCTCTATTTCTTGGGTTATGCATCTTGTTTCCCTTACATGCTGAGCTATTCAATCATTTTTGGGGAAGATTGATTCTTTGTCTCCACTTTAGTTCAATGAAAAGCTTGATTTTGTCACCTTTTTGCTATATTTATGAATTTGGAAAACATAAATATTCTTCTTACTTTATTTTGATCATTTGATATTTTTGGTCTTATCATCATAAGAAGAAGAAAGGCTTGTTTCAAATTTGTGTGCATTTGAGTTAGATAAGATTGTTAAGTGCTTATCTTTGTCTTGCATTTGATTGGAAACGTTTGTGGAATCCTTCTTTCCATAGCTTAGATGTGTCTTTTTCAAGTGTAAAAAGATAGGAAATGAGTTATAATTATTGCATTTGGTAGATTTTGAGCCTCTCTTGAGTGCCTTTGAGTTGTTTGGGTGTTTGCCATTTTTCTTTGGGAATTTCTGAAAGATTAGAGTGTTGTAGATATCCTCTCACTTCCTATATATAAATATGAAAAGCGTTTAGTTATCAAATTCCATTTTTGGTACATGCATTTGAAAATTGAAAGTGCTTCATTATCTTGTTTTATACATTGTTAAGATTAGCTGCATCTTTCATTTTCTTTACGCTTTTTGGCTGATTATTGTCGAAAGTTAGAATTATTGCACTCTAGGAAGGAATTCTTCTTTTTGCTACTACTTAAGTACTTTTGGTTTAAAAGAAAGAAAAATATCTCCCTACCTTAAGTAGTTTTCATTGAAAAGGAAAGGAAAATGTGCATTATCATGTAGTTGAGGATCTCATTATGTTTACATTTATGTACTCACCTCATGCATCCACCTAACCGTACAGATAAAATTAACACTAGCTTAGGTTAAAATCATTTATCAACTTGTGTGTAAGTTAGAGACGTGTTCCGACGTCGTTAAGCGTGGCAGTTGTCGTTATTTTCCAGCACTATAGTCTGAGGGTATTATAGTCTTCCACGTACATCGGTATATCAAGCTCCTTCACATACCCACCAAGTACCATAATCCATACTTGGCATATATCGAAGGGTGTATCACATACTCGACACGTATATTAGAAGGTCTCGTGCCAATGGCTTTGCATTAGACAGCACCACTATGGATTTGAGCTCCCACATACCTTGCGTATATCGGGAGACACCATTAGGATTCCTAAAACCAACTGAGTTAACCATTTGGCCATCTTGGAAAAGCAATACACCGAGAATAGCACTCGGGGAGATTAGCACGCACATACTATCCAGGTAATCGGGTATGCAGGCAAGGGTACGGTCCCAATCCTCCTTGTCGCATCATATTGTTGGACCCTTTAGTATATAGAGGTTTGTGATTCCTTGATAATCCCGTGAGGTTCCATATTTTGAATCCATTCTTATTCACAGTTTGCTTGTTGCTTTTAGACTTGAGTAGTGTTTGTCTTGTGTGGTCCTTTAGAGACTCTTAGGAAGTTTAGATATGGAAGATTCTTCCAGGACTACCAACCAAGGAACCTCTTTCCAAGGTATGCCATTTGTTATTCCCCCTTGTGGAACTATTGGTCCTCCCTTTATGACTACGTTGAGTCTTCCTGGATTGATGATAGGATTACCAGTATAGTTATTCTCCAATCCGGTTACACCAAGTGCACCAATCATGTCGAACCTAGGTCCTTCACCACATGAGCATCAATCTCATGATGACCCTTCTCCCTCTCCGTCGAAATTTGAATTAGCTTCCATCTCTTCCTCTTCTCCTACTGAAAAATCTGATGTTAGTAAGAAGGCTGGTGTGAAGAAGAAGAAAGGGAAGATTAAAAAGAAGAAAGATAAGAAAGAGACCAAGCATCAACCATCTACCTCTAATGGAACTCATTCTATGAGAACATCTCGTAATCCAAAGTTCCCTTGCATACTTTGCAAGGGTGATCACCTTCTCAAGAATTGTCCCGGTCTTTCCCGTGTGTCAGAAGTGTGGTCTAAAAAACCAAAACCGCTTGTATCGTCAACATCTGACCATCATATTGATGATACTCCCTTGACCAGTGACACATTGGTGATGGGCCAAAAGGGTAGAGATGCAGACCCTTGCTAGATATGCAAGGGCTTGCATCGTACTTACCTTTGTCCAAGCATGGATGAAGCTTCACGGTGGTTGGAAGATATTACTAGTTCTCAACAGGAACTTCCAACAAGCGATAGTAAGTTGTCCCTCGATCCCCCACTAGTTGACCAAGTGATCAATTCAATTTCATCTGTAACTGATCCCACTCTTCCTTATGAGAGTGAAGTGATCGAGTAATTGTCATCTCCACTCGATCCCACTCTTTCCTTGGAGAAAGTCCAGACTGAAGCAGTCACCATGACACAATCTTTGTCTCATTCTTATCTTCCAAGTGAGAGTGAATTGGGAACCGTTGATGTTTTCCTAGTCAGTTCAGAATGTCCTAGGTAAGGGGAAAGCCTATCCATTTCTACAGGACACCCTCCAAGTACTGAGGTCATTCCCTTTGATTGGAATGGTCTAATAGAATCTTGTCTTCCTTCGAGTATTCATTTTCAAATATATGTAGGAGTTTCTGATAAAGAAATATTTTGTACGATAGTTGATGAGGGAGCTTCTGTTAGTATTTTATCCTCAACCGCATGGAAAGCTATAAGTTCTCCTCAGCTTGTGCCAGTAACTAACAATATTTTGGCTTTTAATAGAAGGCCTACCGGACCTTTAGGATTCTCCCACAGTTACCTTTCACGTTGAGAGGTAAAACTATTTATGTTGATGTCATGGTTGTCCAAGGTCCTTTAGATTTCAATATGCTCCTTAGAGTAAAAACACATCCCTGAAGTTTCCCATGACTGGAGGGATTAACTGACCTACTTTTCAAGGTCGTTGCAGTCTGCCCTTGTGCAACATGTGACATTGCAGGTTGTCTTAATGCAACCTGCGATGATGTCAGTTATTTGGATAAAAGAGTATCTTCGAGCCCATTCTCGAAGATAAGTGATGTGGAGGCCTATCCCTAGGTTCTAGGTGAGGTGGCATTTAGGTTCCTAACCTTATGGAAAGATCCCTTAACCATCTCCCCCTAATCATCAACCTACCCTATCTCTTTAGCCCTATATAAACACCCACTCTCTCCATGCGAGGGAGGAAGGTCTATGGTACCCTTATGCTGATAGGATCCGTATTGGTGATTGAAAAGTTTGCACCACCTTGGAGGCTTGGCTTGGACATGTTGGATGGAGGATGTGATGTTGAGGATTTGGTTGTATCTTTCTCCTTTCTATGTATTCTCACCTTTTTATATAGTTAATATAATCTCTTTCCATAAATGTTGTCTCATTGATGATGTTTAGAATTTTCTTCCTCAACTGTTATTTTAGATCAGTTATTGTTTAGATATCTTGTACTGCTTGTATCATTTCCATATTGTCTTGATAGGTCTTGCAACTAGAGATTTGACGACCATGAGACTTGGAGCAACAACAAGGAGAAGGATCTTCGATCTGAAAGGTACGATATCTAAGTACTCGATCTATAACTAGATCTAGGAAATGAGTTTTTTATTCTGTATTATTTCTTCTAGATTCATTTGAACTAGGGAGATCATGCCTTAGATCCGTCTTTGGTAGATTGTCCGATAACATTTATGATCAGAAGCCCCTATCAGAAGAATGGAAGAACTTGCATCGATCTATAGTAACAAAAAAGAACTTTGAATTAGAAATCAATCAAGCCTTGTAGCGATGTGGCTAGGGCCAGTTCTTTTGTTTGTCCAGGTATACTTTCCATTAGATGGCTTGATATCCATTAGATCCCAGTCTTGAATTAACTCCTCCACCCATTCTCTAGTTGAATCCCACACAATAGAGTTGCCTCTTTTTTCTAAACTGGATAGGGTTAGATTTAAGTCCCCTTCCAGAATGACATTTTCCAGAGGGATTGATATGGAGACCTCCCCTATTGACTCCCAACATAATTTTTCCCCCATAGCTAACTGGGGTATATATTTTAAATAGGCTCACTATCTCTTTTGAACCTTTATGTCGAAATCGCATGAAAATCCAATGAGTGTTTTGTATTTCAGAGATTTTTGTAACCAGGGAGTCATTCCAAAGAATGTCGAGACCACCAAAGGCTCCCCTTGAGGAGATAGCAGAGCCTCCCCCTTTTTTCCAAAATTGCTTGCTTCTATGGAGGAAGTCCACTTCCTCCATTTTTGTTTCCTGGATGAGAAGGATGTTAGTATTTTCAGATCATATTAACCCTTTCATTGAGTCTTCTTTCATTTTGTTCCCCATCCCTCTGCAATTCTAGGAAATAACCTTCATTGCTTACTTTTTGTGTTGGCTCCTTTAGAGCCCTGACCTAGATTTTTAGTTGGATTAGGGGTTCTGTCCAACATTTTTTCCAGTGTTGGATAACTTCCTTGCAATTTATCCTCATAAGTTTCCATTTCCCTCTTTTCCTTATCTGATTTCCTTCCTCTAGTGGACCTTCTTGTTGTGAGCAGCGATCCTTCTATTTCCCCTTCCTCTCCTGATTCTTCTAAGTCTTGTTCATCCTCCCCCAAGATTGGGGTCATTTCCTTTGGTTTATCCCCAGTAGAGTCTCCATTCCTTGGGGGTGAGCTTGTTCCAGGGAAGGAGAAGCTTGATCTAGTTCTGGTTGCTGAACAATATTCGGGGATTCCGGATTTCCTCTAACCCTGATTCCGGAAGATCAAACCTATTGTTTGAGTCCTTCTGATTTTCTTTTGCCTTACTAGCATTTCCAAGGTTTTCTTGCTTTTGTTTTCCTTTTCCCATCCCTTGGCTATTGGCCCCTGTTCTCGGATTGGTTCTCAGTTTCTTGATTTGTTGCCATCCCTCCTCTTTTTCTCTTTCTGCAACTGATTTTTTTGGGCAGCTCCTGGAAAAATGGCCATATTCATGGCACCCTCAACATTTAAATGGGAGCTACTCGTAGTCAAGTTTCAGAAGGTGTGTCCAACTTCCAACTTTAAGTTTGATGGCCTATGGAAACCCCACCTCGAGATCTACCTCTACACATATGCGAGCACACTCATACTGATCGTTGGATTTTGTTGTGTCAATGAACTTTCCCAACGTATTTTCGATGAATTTTAAAGATTCCCAGTTCCAACAATGGACTAGGAGGTTCGGTAGCCTCACCCAAACAGGAACAACATTTGGGACATCCTTATTCATATATTGATAATGGATGAAAGAATAATTTACTTAATTATTTTATCTTTTATATAATAACATAAATTTTTTTAATCTCTATTTTTTTCAATTAAAGAGATAAAATAAAGTTATGTTAATTTATTATATAAAATAATAATTTATTTTAATATAGAAAAATACCAATTTTTAAATAGTTTATAAAAAATTTATTAACTAAAAGATATATATATATATATATATATTAAAAATATACATCTTAATATATAATTTTAAATATGCCCATTGATGTTAACTGCACAGTGGGTGTTGTGGGTGTGTATTTTAACATCCTAACCACCATATTGATGAGTTCGGCCGCTTATGGCTGAAGGATTCGACCGCTTATGGTTGAATGATTCATTACCCCTAACTAAAATACGATGACCATCTATTAAATCCAGGCTGTACAAGCTATACACATGCCAGTCTCTGGTTAATATTTATGATCTATTCTTCCTAGTCCAATATGATAGATATAAACGCCTATCGGCATAACCCTGAAATCTAAAACGATTTCAATTGGAACTAGTAGTCTTGATGGATAAACTGAAGGATTTGGAGTGAACGGAGTCTTAATTAGTGGAGCTGCATGCTAATTTCAATGCATCAGAATATGAAAAACATAGAAATCTATCTGTTGTTGTTGGCTCAGTGCTCACAGTGATGTTGAAGATTTCTATATACATGGGGTTGTCCACAGCCCCACCAGTCATATTAAACCAACACCATGAGTACAACATATGCCTTTAATGCCCATCTTAGAGTTAAACAGAAGACTACATTTAGGGCACTATGTCATGCATACTACAAGTGGCTAGGTTACAGGGAGTTAGACCAAAGATAGACGATCGATAAAGGGCCTTCCTGGTTGTGTATAATTACAGTGAATCCCTTCCTTTGGATTAAACCTTTCATCTTGTTTCTAGGTATTCCTCATTTTCTTTAATCCTTGGGAAATCTTTCTCTCTCGAGCTATGGCTGGAAAATCAACCACTTCTACTTGCTGCAGACTCCTGCTTACTCATTTGTTGTTGATTTCTATATTCCCTTGTATGCAATGTAGGATTTATGTGTCCAATGTTTCAATGCTAGTGGATGAACCCCTTGGATTGAGAATAGATCTTATCCATAGAGATTCACCCCTTTCCCCAGTCTTTGCAGGCAATGTTAGGGCCATGGCTTGCTATGACGTATTGAGTTTGATTAACCACTTTCAGCTATATTATATTTTTTTATAGTATGCAATATAGTGCATATTCCTACACAAACCCGGAATCCTATGTCACCCAACACGAAACCTTATTAGGATGAGAACTCTACCTACCTTCCTACATGCATCCTTCACCTAGGGTTTTGAAGCTCCGCTCTTATCCTTCCCCCGGTGTCCTTCCTCTGCCCCTTCCACCTCTGTACCTTTGGCCTCACCATGGGAACTACACTAGGAGGGGTGGAAGGCCCCTCCTCACATCTCCCTCTTCCTCTGTTCAGGACGCCTCAGTACGAATCGGGTCTGCTGATGTACCTATGACCCATCTCGAAACCCTACAAACTTAGATCAATAACACTAGCCCGACCACGAGCATGACCACATGAATTCAGAAAGCAGCTGAAAGACCCTATCTCATCCTTCCGACGGAATGCATCAACCCAAGAGCATAGAAAATGAAGGATCACACCCTGGTAGGTAATTTCATTGGCCTCTGGCCAACTGAGCAAGCCTTACGCGACTGGATAATGGCCAAATGGAAACCCAAAGCTCATTTCGACCTATAGCTGGGGTCCAAAGAATTCTTTACCATTATCTTCAACAAACTTGAGGATAAAGAATGGGTCAAGGATGGAGGCCCCTACTTCTTCAACTCATCGAACTTATACCTCCAACATTGGATGGAGCGATTCAACCCTGACAAAGAAGATTTCACCTGGGCCCCTATTTGGATCCGCCTGTACTCCCTACCTCAGGAATATTGGGATGAAGATAATCTCAAATACATAAACAATACCCTCGGAACCTACGTCAGAGTGGCAGAGAAAACAAGAACAAGTAAGTACACTTTGTACGCCCGGATCTATGTCTACATGCACATATCTAAATCACTGCCAGACTCGATCATCCTCAACCACAATGACTTTGAATGGATACATCCTCTAGACTACGAGCACGTCCCATTTCGATGTAGGAAATGTCATGAGCATGGGCATCTGTATAGAGACTTTCAGCTCGACCAAAGAAAGCCGCATCCAGAAAATAAAGACAAAGAGGGGTTTCAGAAATCCAGAAATAAAATGTGGGAACATTGCAAAGTTCCCATGGAGGACAAGACACCAAATGAACCAACAACCAACAATAGCTTCAGAGCACTCGAAGGGAAACCTGAGAACCCAGAAACTGAGATGAAAAATGTGGAGGATCCACAACAAAATAGGATGAGCACCGAGCAACCTCAAACTTCAGACCCTGAAAGGACAAAAAGCCACAATGAAAATCAAAATCCATCAAAAGAACCAACCATTGAGGAGAAAGGGACATCAGAAAAAGCCCTTCCAAAGCAAGCGGACACTCTAGGACTAGAAATACTCATGGATGAAGAAATGATAGAATTGGAATTTGGAGAACTCGACATCCTAAGCATGGAAGATGCATGCACCAGGAAATCCTTCAAATCCATCCCACCTAAGAAAATCCAACTGCTGAGGGAGGCCCTAATCAAGTTAAATCACTTTAAACTTAGGGTTCACAAGCTTCCTCAAAAAGAGAAACAAAAAATTCAAAGGGACATCAAGAAACGAAGAAGAAAAACCGATCTACAAAGGATCAGTCAGTTGGGGTCCCGTCTGGTGGAGTCAGGGAAATATTCCTAGCTAACAGAGTTATTCTCCACTATTCATTTAAGTTCCCAATGTAGTTAATATCCTGGAATGTGAGAGGGCTTAATGGGTCCACTAAGCATCAGATGCTTAAAAGAAATATTCTGCAAGACTTGCCCAATGTAATCTTCATGTAAGAAACAAAATGTACCAGCTAGTCGTTTCACGTTCTTATGTCCAAACTATGGAAAGTATGTCAAGCTATGGTGATCAACGTTATTGGAGCCTCTGGCAGTATAGAAGTAGCTTGGAACCCTTCCATGCTTACCCTTAACAACTTTGCCTCAATGGCCCACTCTTTTTCCGCTTCCTTCCATATTCTTGGCACTGACATCACCAGAGGGCTCGTGAATGTTTATGGGCCTCAAACTACATCCCTCAAATTGAGCTCCTTGATCACATCCAGTGGTTCTCCGCTGAGCATCCTAAATCCCCGCTCATCCTTAGAGGCTACTTCAATATGATCACTTCCCTCTAGGAAAAAAAGGGATGCCGTCGATACCTATCTCCCGAATACACCCTTTTCAAGAACTGCATCGAAAACTGCAGGATCATAGATCCTCTCCCCTCAGAAGGATTTCTAACCTGGAACAATCGCAGGGGAGGAGCTCAACAAATTTCCTCCCACTTGGATCGCTTCCTCATATAAGAAAAAGTGGTGGATATGGGCAGTCTGTTAACCACTACAGTTCTTCCATCTACAGTCTTGGACCATTGGTCGATCTCTCTTAACTGGCATCACTCCAATAATAAATCCTTCTGCCCCTTCCGTTTCGAAAAATTCTGGTTGACTCACCCCTCTTTTCAGGACACTGTTCGCAATTGGTGGCTCGACATGAAAGTGTCAGGATTCTCTAAAATGGCCATCTTGCATTAGAAACTCAAGCTCCTCTTCTCCAAGTTACGCACTTGTAATCGCACCACCTTTGGAAACATCTTCCCTGCGAAGAGTGTGCTGGAGAAAGACCTAGAAACTATCCAAAGGAACATAATGGAGCAGGGGTATTCCGAAGCTCTCAAACAGTAGGAAAAGGATACCCTCAAAGAATTGGATGCACGATGTGAGAAAGAGGAAATACTCTGGAGATAGAAATCTAGAATCAACTGACTAAAAGAAGGTGAGAGAAACACCTCTTTCTTTCATCGCACTACCGTAAAAAACAAAATGAATAACAGGATTGCAACCATAAAAATTGTTGAGGGAGTTCACATCCACAATCAAGAAGAAATAGAGTAGGAACTGATCAACCACTTTCAAGACCTTCTAACTGAATAAAATCAAGACTGAACTCAGGCCATCAGTTAGATGACCAACAAAATCCTCACCAATCTCATGCCTGAACACAATGCCACTGTCATGAAGGAAATCACCCTGATTGAAGTGGAGGCAGTTGTCAATCAAATGGCTAAAGGAAAGGAATTGGACCCTGATGGTTTTACCATTAACTTCTTCCATCATTGTTGGTACCTCCTAAAGAAATAAATCCTTGAGCTTGTTGATGAATCCAAGTAAAAGAAATGGTTCCTTCCTACCATAAACACCACCTTCCTCACCCTCATCCCCAAGGAAATTGGAGCCACCAGCCCCGGTAAGTTCATCCCTATTTCCCTCTGCAATGTCATTTATAAAATTATTACCAAGGTTCTGGCCAACTGCCTCAAAGTGCTCCTCACCCTTCTCATCGCACCTGAGCAAACAAGGTACGTAGAGGGTCGCCAAATCCTTGAAGGGATCATCATGGCACATGAAGTTATTCACTCCTTGAAAATGACCAAGACTCCTAGTATGTTGGTCAAACTAGACCTTTCCAAATCCTTTGATAAACTCAATTGGATCTTCATTATAAAATGCTCCTAGCCTTCAGTTTCTGTCAAGACTAGAAAAATTGGGTCATGTCCCTCACCTCCTCAGCTTTCTTCTCCATCCTGGTCAATGATTATCCTCTCGCCACCTTCACCCCATCCAGAGGCATCCGTCAAGGAGATCCACTTTCTCCCTTCATCTTCATCTTGATGGTTGAAGGGCTCGGAAGAATGCTCCAAGCCAAGATCTCGGCTAGAACTCTTCAAGGAATATCCCTCCATGGGTGCCCCCCCAAATCCTACAAACAATTTGTAGATGACAATATTTTATTTGGGAATCCCTCTATTCATGAATCCCTTACTCTCAAATGCACCCTGCATATCTTCTCGAAAGCTTCGGGCACCACCGTTAACTTGGATAAATCTTAGCTCTTCTTCTTCCACACTGAACCCATCACTCAAAGAAATATCTCATGCATACTGGGATACTCTATCTCTTCCCTTCCTTTCAAATACCTTGGAGCACCCCTCTTCAACTCTTCCATAAAGCATGCCTCCTGGAAAGAACTCCTTGACAAACTAGAAACCAAAATATCCTCCTAGACCTTCTATTCCCTTAACCTGCCCAACAGATTTGTTCTTCTTAAATTTGTTCTTCAATCCATGCCTCTCTATCTCTTCTCAGTCCTCTCCGCCCCCAAGTGTGTCCTTAAATTGATTCGCAAAATTAAAAATTCCTTTCTTTGGGGGGTAAATCACACCAACCCCAAATGGGCCCTCGTAAAATGGCACATGGTCTGCATGCCCAAAAGAAAAGGAGGTCTTTGTATTCAGGACTCATAAATCAATAATCAAGTCCTCTCTGCTAAAATTTGGTGGAAATGGTTCAATGATACGGTCTCCCCCTGGATCCATCTCTGACAGCAAAAATATGATCCAGATATGTCGTGTCAGCAGCGCATTAGGTATGACCAGAATCCCCCAGGTTCACTAATTTGGACAGCAGTTAATTGCCAAAGAGCCATTGTTCAGCAACATAGTTTATGGGAAGTTAGAATTGGTCAGCAAGCAAACTTCTAGCTTGATTCGTGGCAGCAAATATCGAGCCTACATAATGAAAGCATCTCGTCAGACCTCCAAATACACTGCCATCTCAACAAACACCTGCTTGTCAAAGAATATTGGACTCCTTCTAACTCGAGAGAGATCAGAATGTGGAAACTACCCCACCTATGGACTCCCCCTATCCCAAACGAAAGCACGTCTCCTATCAGGAAAGATCTTCAAAACAAGTATCTAAGAGTGAGACATGGTCTTGAAATTCTTTGATGGGGACACTGCCCCATAGATACTTTACCACGAAAGAGGCTTACTCTCTTCTCACTAGTAGACTGGATGACCAGCCTAATCCTCTCTCGAAAAAAATATGGGAATCAAATTTCTTGCCCAAAGTCTCTTCCTTCCATTGGCTCCTAGTGCACAAATGCATCCTCACTTGGGATAATCTCCTAAAAAGAGGCTTTCAAGGCCCTTCGTGGTGCATCATGTGTGGAAACCACCCAGAAACCATTGACCACCTGTTGGACTCTTGCGACATAGTGGGGAACTTTGGGACAAGGTGGCTTGCACCTGTAAGCACACCAACAGAATAATAGGAGATATTTTCTTAACCATAGACAACTGGTCTCAAAACTCCTTCCAAAGAACCATTGTCAATAGATTCTGGGATCTCATCCCAGGCCTATTGGTATGGAACATTTGGAAAGAAAGGAATAGGAGAATATTTGAGGACAAGAAAAAATAGGTCTCAGACATTTGGGCTACATTCAAAACCAACTTGCAAGACACTCTTTCCATGAATTACTAGAGCACCGCAGACTTCCCCACCTCGCCTTTCAAAAGGGGCATCCTGGTTGATTGGAATCTCAATATTAGACCCATCCTCCACTCCCTCCATAGGGCCCCTTCATCACCCATCCCGGAGCATTGGAGCAGACCCCCCTCAAGCTTCTTCAAACTAAATTTTGATGGCACCTGTAAAGGCAATCCAGGGGTCGTGGGATTTGGGGTAGCCATCAGGGATGACTCAGGAACCATCAGGACTATCTTCTTTGGATCTCTTAGTCACGACACCAATAATGTAGTGGAATTATATGGTCTCCTCGAAGGAATCATAAGTGCTTACCAGATAGGTCTAACCACACTGGTGGTGGAGGGTGACTCCAATATCATTCTGGCATTAGCTCACCTGCTTCTCAATGGATCCATGGTAGAAAACATCTCACCTATATGGAGGCTCGCTCAACGCCTTCAGGAACTTGCTACAATCCTCATCTAGGTCAATTCAATTTCCTTCCACCACATCAAAACAAAATCCATCGCTCTAGCCAATCGTCTTTCCAATGAGGTGGTTACTTGCACCTCTTCCCTACAGGAAGGACCCCTTGCAGCTATGAACTTTCAAGAACTCATCCAACAATGCCAATATCTAGGCAACTTGGATCTTTCTACCCCAGATGCGAGTGATGGGACAGGATTGGACACACGCGAACCCAGTCACATGACACTTAGACACATGGACAGGCTCTATGGCGCTAATGAGGAGGGAGACTTGAGTAGACGACCACCTCAAGGCCTGGCTCATTAAACACCCCCGATGGATATTTCCCCTCGACTTGGCTGGCCTCGGCTTCGGCATACCACCTCTAGGTGGCTCCTTCGTGCGGCTTTAAGGAGTGCAGGAAACCGTCATCCTGACTCGTTGATTATCATGCAGCTCTGTCCCAGGCATGTCATTGCAATTACTTCCATCCTCAATAGGCTTGCGAACTCGGCTCCTCCCGTCCTCTGGTTCCTATTGTTTGTAGCCATCCACTTGCTTGCTCCCCTCGCGAGCTATATTCTGCTACATGTAGGCATTTTGCAGATGACGTTTCTTGTTTTCTCTTCGGCTCCCTCCATTTTCTCTTCTGATATGAGTCGGCCGAAAGGTTATAGGAGGATAGGGAAGAAAAGCGAAACCCACAACGATGCAGAAGACATTGAAAAATGGTATGGGGAGGAGGTCACCGTCCCCGTCTGTCTACTAATCGACAATTGGGAAGCGAGACTAATGGCGGACCGCCTCTCCGCTAGACGCCCTAGTAAGCAAATTGATCCTTATTGGCTCGTTAAGAACATTCTTGGGTTGCTTATGGAGGACATGCTAGCCAACTGGACTATTGCCAGAAACGCCACCCAGACCTTGAAGGCCTCCTTGCCTAACATGGAAGCTACTCTAGGAAGTCTTGAGGGAAACTTCAATTGGTAGTCTTACACTCCCATCAGTCATCCTCAGCACAACAACATCGGAAGGAGTAGTCATAGGGACCTCTCCACCGTGGCAGGTGCAAGCGAGCCTTTCCAAGGGTAAGGCACCATTGACCTTCGCCATTCCCACCACTATAGGCCTTGTTCTATCCAAGTGAGTCTGCAACCATCAGGGGTTCACTGTCTTCAGAAATACCACACCTTTTCCCGTCAAACTGCTACTGAAAGACTTGGTCGTGGAGGAGTATCCTCCCTGTCCCATCCTAGAATAGAATTCCCCTGACACTTATTCACTCGAAGCAAATGCACCTACAAATGCACACAGCTAAGAAGGCTCTGGTCACTCCCTGTGTTTTCCAGCTTTTCTTTCTGAATCTGTTTAGTAGTTTAATAGGTTTATACATACATCATTTTTTTATAGCAACACCCTGGAATTCATACTCAGGGCGGGGTTTTATGTAATTTTGATCAACACCATTTTGATCCCTTCAAGTTTTTATGTTGGTGGCTACACTCTCTCAGGCCACTACATACTGTAACATCTAATGTATTTTCAACCTTTTTTTATTTATAGAATTTTGCAGCTTTACAAAAAAAAAATATAGTGCATATTCCTACATGTTTAATGAGTTATAATGTCACCATGGTTAATTATTGTTTAACCATCATTGTGTTTAATGGACCATGGTTGATTTTGGTTAGCCATGGTTGAATTAAGATACCAACAATTAACTGTAGTGAACCACACTTAATTATGGTTGAATTCTGTTTGACCATAGTTAACCATGTTTCGTTGTAGCAAACCATGGTTGACTTTAGATAGCCATGGTTAATGAGGAAAATATTCCAAAGTTTAGGAAGAACTTTTGTTTATTTTGAAATCTTTATTATATTTTTTTTCGCATAAATATGTTTTGAAATTTCAAAATGTGATACTTGATATATTGGTTTTGTGGGAGAGTTCTCAATATCATTAAGACATGGGTTTCTTCCCTAAAACGTATCATCAATATGTATTTATTGGTGGTTTTCTTCCCTAAGATACATGATGAGCTAGAATTGAATGGAAAACCTTGGTCCTAATTTTTCCATGACTATGACGCTATTATGATTCTCCTTTAGAGTATATATTTATAGTATGATGTCATTATCTCAAGACTTATTTTTTATATTTTATATTGCATATATGTTTTAATATTTTATATTGCATATATGTTTTAATATCTTATATTGCATTTGTATGTTTCAATAAATAACAATGTCATTAATCAATGTCGCAATGCGACATAACCCTTGATGAAGGCCGCAATGCAACATAACACTTGATATACATCACAAAGTGACATAGCCCTTGATGAATGCCTAATGTCACATTATAATTTATTGGAAAACCTTGGTCCTAATTTTTCCATGACCATGACACTATTATGGTTCTCCTTTAGAGTATATATTTATAGTATGGATGTCATTATCTCAAGACATATTTTTAATATTTTATATTGCATTTTTTTTTTTTTTTTTATATTGCATTTGTGTGTTCTAATCAATAACAATATCATTAATCAATGTCGCTATGCGACATAACCCTTGATGAACATCGCAATGCAACCTAACACTCTATATACATCACAATATGACATAGCCCTTGATAAATGTCAAATGCCACATTATTAATGTCAATTATACCACTATAAATGACATATATATTTTAACTTTATGAATATCACATTAACTAAATAGATATGTCCTTTATTATTAAGATAATTTTTTTTTAAATTATTATAGAACACCCTTATATATATATATATATATATATATAGATAGATAGATAGATATAGATATAGATATATAAACTAAAAAACTAATATCTAAATATGTCCTATCATTAAGGGATGTTCTTTTAAAATTATTATAAGATACCCTTATTCATATATTGATATTGATAATGGATGTCGATTGAGTGTAGATCTGGTGGTTGGGAGGAATGTTGTTGTCCTCTCCACCTGGGTTCACATTTTGCTTTGTGACACTTGCTCCTTGGGAACCGACTTTGACAATGTAACGATTATAATGCTAGCCATATCTTGATTCTCCCGAATAACAAGTGCTGAAAATATGCCCTCTAACAAATGGTGGCCATCATTTAAAAAAAAATTGATATTCATATTGGATGAAAAAATAATTTACTTAATTATTTTATCTTTTATATAACATAATAAATTTATGTTAATTTATTATATAAAATAATAATTTATTTTAATATGAAAAAATACCAATTTTAAATAGTTTATAAAAGATTTAATGAATAAAAGATTAATATGTTTAATTTAATTTTAATATTAAAAATATACATACATATATATATATATATATATATATATATATATATATATATATTTAAGTATTAACAATATACATCTGAAGGGTATTTGTATTGGTTTGAATCTTCAGTTATCAGTTTTCAACTGCTACGCCCCTTATTCGAATAGACTGGATTTCTGGGAATCCTTTAAGGGGTCTGGGATTTTAGATGATGAGGGTCTTATTCTGGCCGGTGATTTAAACTTTACAAAGTCCCCCTCTGAGATCTGGGGGAAAAAATCCAGACCTGATTCTTTGGCGGATTATTTTTGTAAGTTTATTTTGGATCACAATTTTATTGATGTTGAGCCTGCTAAAGTCTGCCCTACCTAGAGCAATGGCAGAGGGGGTGATGAGGGCGTTCACAAATGTCTTGATTGTTTTTTGATTAAAGCATCCTTGTTGGAAAATATTCATTCCTATCGAGCCTGGGTTCATGAACATAAGGTTTCGGATCATTGGCCTATTTTCTTCCAGTTCGATAACTATGGAATTAAGTCCATTGTACCTTTCAAATTCAATCATTCCTGGTTAATGGAGGAGGACTTCTGCAAATTGGTGACTGATTTTTGGTCTTCTGCTGTGGTTGAAGGTGATAATCCTTTAGTGCATTTATGTAACAAAATGCGCAGTCTCAAAAAAGTGGTGACAGGTTGGATTAAGCAGAGAAAGGAGGAGGACAAAAGAGCTCTGGTAGACCTTGAAGATGAGATTCAATTGTTATTTAAAATGAACATTGAGGGTCAATTGAACAAGGATGATTTTGATAAGGTAAAGGTACTTGAGAAAAAAAGAGCAGATCTCCTTTTGCAGGAAGAGATGGAGTGGAGGCTGAAAAGTAGGGCTTTGTGGATCAAACATGGGGATCGAAACACAAAATTTTTCACTCCTTTGCAACTGCTCATCGAAATCAGAATACTATTTGGGAATTGTCTGATGTGGATGGAAATATTTGTTCAGGTGTTGAGGCTTTAAAATTGGAAGCTGTTAAACATTTTGGGGATATTTATAAAGACGAAGGTATGTGTGACCTGATGGAACAGATCAAAATTGCTGAACTATTCCCTCGTTTCTTCAGTGATGAGGATGCAGCTGTTCTCGGTAGTGAGGTTACACTTGAAGAGGTAGAAAAGACTTTGAAACTCTTTGCTGGTGAGAAAAGTCCTGGCCCTGATGGATGGCCAGTGGAGATTTACTTACATTTCTTTGAGATGATGGGTCCTGAGTTATTGCATATGGTTGAATACACTAGATTGAAGGGTTTCACATCTAGTGCATTGAATTCTTCTTTTGTCACTCTGATACCTAAAAAGGGTAAGCCTGAAAATTTTGGAGATTACAGGCCCATTGCATTGTGCAATTTGGCTTACAAGTTGGTATCAAAAATTATTGCACAAAGATTTAAATCTGCTCTTTCTAAACATATCACTGTAGAACAGTTTGGGTTTTTGCATAATAGACAGATTCATGATGCCATTGGGGCATCTCAGGAACTTCTTCACTCCATTAATAGTCGCAGACTCAGTGCTTTGTTGCTCAAACTGGACTTGGAAAAGGCATACGATCGGGTTAATTGGTCTTTTTTAAGGCTTATATTAATCCAGATTGGGGTTCCTCCTCTAGTTATAAACTGGATTATGTCTTGTGTTACATCAGCTAGTATAGCAATCTTGGTTAATGGTTCGCCTTCCACTTTTTTCCAGTGTTCGAGGGGGGTAAGACAAGGTTGTCCTTTATCCCCGTACTTATTTCTTCTGATTGTTGATGCCCTCAGTAGAATGTTAAATCTTGCAAAGCAAGAGGGATTACTCAAGGGTATTGAATTGGAGGTTGATTGTGTTATTTCACATCTGATTTTTGTGGACGATGTGCTACTGGCTGGTCTGGATACTATGACTGAGTGGAGGGTCATTAAGAATATTTTAAATTGCTTCGGCTGTGTCTCTGGAATGAAGATTAGCCTTACAAAATCTTGCTTTTATTTTCACAAGGTGGATGATGATGTTAGAAAGGAAATTGCTACTTTTCTACCTTTTAATTGGCTTCCTTTGGTAGAGGGATTCAAATATTTGGGTTTTTTCTTGAAACCTAACAACTATCAGATAAAGGATTGGTGGTGGCTAGTTAGAAAAGTGGAGGCACGAATTACTCACTGGTCATTTAGATGGCTATCTGTTGGTGGTAGACTTACACTGCTAAAGGCTGTTATGTTGGGGATACTTGTTTATTGGTTATCACTTCTTGAGATTCCTGTTTATATACTTAATGTTATCAGAATAATGATATTCAACTTCCTGTGGTCTGGTGGTTTGGACAGGGCATCTTTGGTTATGACAGGCTGGGAATCGGTATCCAGACCAGAGCGATTTGGAGGATGGGGCATTAAGGATTTACAATCCTTCAGCATGGCACTCAGAGCCAAAAGCCTGTGGAGATGTCTCTTTAATTATAATCCTTGGTCAAAAATTACATTTGTGAAATATATTAATACTAATTTGGTTGACTGGTTCTGATTGAACATGCCTGCGAAGTCAGGTTGCTCAACTCTATGGAGAGGATTGCTCAAGGTGTCAAGCTAGATCATTGGAGATTTAAAGTGGCATGTGGGGAATGGCAAATGCATTAGAGTTGGAAAAGACTCTATATTGGGCATAGATGATCCTGTGAGTCTTTCTCCAGTGATTTTGGATTATTTAAAAATTTATGGTCTGACCACTTTAGAGCGCATCAGGAATCCTGTTGGCCAGTCTTATTGGTATAAATCTTCTGATATAGGTTTAGTTGGTGAAGAAGCTTACTCCTGGGATACATATGTCAAATCTCTTGGCTCGGCCGGCGTGTTCTTAACAGAAAAGGCAGATAAAATGAAATGGTGTGGAAATAAAAAAGTTGGAATTGTTACAACAAAGTCGGCATATGACAGAATTATGCAGGGAATATACATCTACCCACAGCATTGGTGGTATAAGAAGATATGGAAATGGAAGTTGGCTTTAAAACACAAGTGTTTTTTATGGCATGTGCTACAGGGTACGCTGAAAACCTGGGACAATCTCTCTAAGCGTGGCTGGTATGGTCCAAATCGGTGCATCTTATGTAAGGAAAATTCTGAGACTATTGACCATTTGTTTATTTACTGCTCCTTTGGGAAAAAAGTTTGGGACTTTTGTTGTTCTAAGCTGGCTTCTTCACAGACATTGGAAGAAGTGGGATTTTGTGAGGCATTATTGAGATGGTCATGTAGATCTATGGACACTGTTCAGGTCCCTATATTCATATCTTGGGCACTTTGGTTCTCCAGGAATACTTCTATCTTTCAAGAAAAAGTGCCAGATATTGCCTCCTGTGGTATTTTGGCTTTGAACTTACTTCAACAATATCCTGGAAATATCACAAATACTGTGGAAAGAAGTATAGGACAGTTCACATTTGTTGTCAACTAGCCAACACTTTTCTTTGATGGGGCTGCTCAGAATGGTTTTTGTGCTGCAGGTGGTGTAATTTACCTGAATGAGGTTCACTAATATACCATCCGTCTCAATTGTGGTTTGGGCAGCAACATGAAAGCTGAACTGCTTGCACTGTGGTGTATACTAAGATGTGCAAACAGTTTTGGGCTTGTTAATATAAAGGTTTATGGTGATTCGCGGGTTACAATAAAGTGGGCAGCTAAAGAATTTGAACTAAATGTAATTGACCTCTCACACTGGTGTGAGCGCACGAGGATGGAGATTGACATGCAGGAACATATTATATTTGAACACATCTTCCGTGAATTCAATGCTCAGGCTGACACACTCTCAAAACAAGCATTACTGGGCATTGAAGGAATTCTGGTATGGGAGGAATGGATGGATTCCAGCATGCTGGAATGTGGTGAAGTTCTGTTCTTTTAGGATATCATACGGACAGTATTTTGTTGTGGAAAATACTTTTTGTAAGACATGTTTATTGTCTGATGTATATTGCCTTTCATGAACATATATTTGCTGTAAATAGATGGCAGGAAAAAGGTCATAGACTGCTGAATCTACCTTTCGCAGGAGAGGTGACAAATTTTTGTACTATTTGATTTTAAGAATAGCAATAGTACATTTTTTTTTTCAGTTGAAAAAAAAATATACGTTAAAGAATAAGCTAAACTCTAGACCATTTGCACCAAGAATCTGGCGATTTTTTCAGCGAAAATCTGGCCGAAATTGCTTAAATGACAGTTTTGGGTTGTTAGAATTGCATAATCGGGGTGCCCCAGGGGTAATTGAGGTTGCTGAATCCATTCCTACAACCAAAATTGCAATTCAAGCAATCCAAATTGCAGTTTCAACAATTTCCCCTTCCCCGGATTCCGGTGAAAATCGCCGATAAAAATGCAAACGGTCTAGAATTTAGCCCATTCCGTTGTTAACTGCCCCGTGGGTGTTGTGGGTGTATATTTTAACCCCTGACCACCATAGGTGTTGTGGGTGTGTATTTTA
Organism: Larix kaempferi; assembly: GCA_027924585.1. Taxonomy (NCBI): domain Eukaryota; kingdom Viridiplantae; phylum Streptophyta; class Pinopsida; order Pinales; family Pinaceae; genus Larix; species Larix kaempferi. The sequence continues at coordinate 4,470,413 of BSBM01000619.1, forward strand.
ACCCCTGACCACCATATTGATGAGTTCGACCGGGGTGTTGTGGGTGTATATTTTAACCCCTGACCACCATAGGTGTTGTGGGTGTGTATTTTAACCCCTGACCACCATATTGATGAGTTCGACCGCTTATGGCCGAAGGATTACAGCCATACTTACTCAACCTTACACCATTTATTAAACAAATGATTCATTACCCCTAACTAAAATACGATGACCATCTATCAAATCCAGGCTGTACACTTGCCAGTCTCTGGTTAATCTTTATGATCCGTTGTTCCCAGTCCAAAATGATAGATATAAACGCCTATTGGCGTAACAGTGAGATCTATAACGATTTCAATTGGAACTCGTAGTCTTGATGGAGAAACTGAAGGTTTTGGAGTGAACGGAGTCTTAATTAGTGGAGCTGCATACTAATTTCAATGCAACCGAATCTGAAAAACATAGAAATCTATCTGTTGTTGTTGGCTCAGCGCTCACAGTGATGTTGAAGATTGCTATATACACGGGGTCGTGCACAGCCCCACCAGTCATATTAAACGAACACCATGAATACAACATATGCCTGCCATGCCCATCTTAGAGTTAAACAGAAGACTGCATTTAGGGCACTATACCATGCATACTACAAGTGGCTAGGTTACACGGAGTTAGACTGAAGATAGACGATCGGTAATTTAGGGACTTCCAGCTTCTATATAATTACAGTGAATCCCTTCCTTTGGATTAAAGCTTTCATCTTGTTTCTAGGTCTTCCTCAGTTTCTTTAATCCTTGGGAAATCTTTCTCTGTCAAGCTATGGCTGGAAAATCAGCTACTTCTGCTCTCTGCAGACTCCTGCTTACTCATTTGTTGTTTCTTTCTATATTCCCTTGTATGCAATGCAGGATTTATGTGTCCAAGGTTTCAACGCCAGTGGATGAACCCCTTGGATTGAGAATAGATCTTATCCATAGAGATTCACCCCTTTCCCCAGTCTTTGCAGGCAATATTACATCCACTGAGCGGTTTGCACGAGCAATCCAACGCAGTCGAGAGCGGCTTGAAAGGCTACAGATGTTTGTAGTTCCAAAGGCTGATCGATTGGGCGAAAAAATGAAACAACTAGAGGCTCCAGTGAATGTAGGAAATGGAGAATTTCTGATGACGATAGCAATTGGTAAGCCATCTTTACCCCTTTTTGCAGTTCTGGACACTGGCAGCGACCTGATATGGACACAGTGCCAGCCCTGCGATAATTGCTATAATCAGTCAACTCCAATCTATGATCCTTCCCTGTCCTCCGGTTACAAGAGGATCACCTGCAAAAGCTCTGAGTGCCAGACTCTTGGCTCTTATAATTGTGCTGGTGAACTGTGCCAATACACCTATTCTTATGGTGACTACTCCTCCACCCAGGGGATCCTTTCATACGAGACCTTTACTTTTTCTTCTCAGTCAGTTCACCATATTGTGTTTGGATGTGGGCAGGACAATGAAGGGAATCTCGGTCCAGAAGGTGGATTAGTAGGCTTCGGACGAGGCCCCTTATCTTTGATTTCACAGCTTGGCCCATCTGGGGCTAATAAGTTTTCTTACTGTCTCATGTCTACGACTGATTCTCCTTCCAAAACCAGCCCTTTGTTTGTAGGTCACACTGCTACTTTGAATGCCACGACTGTCCGTTCGACTCCTCTCATTTCCAGTGCCGCGGCGTCTCCAACTTTCTATTATCTTTCGTTGGAAGGAATCAGCGTTGGCGGCCAATTATTGAATATCACTCCTGCTACTTTTGATCTTCAATCAGATGGCAGTGGCGGAGTTTTCATAGACTCTGGAACGACTGTGACATGGCTGCAATCCGATGCCTATGGTGTTTTGAGAGATGCCTTGAACTCATCCATCACTCTCCCGCAGGCCGATGGGGATAGTGTTGGACTGGACCTCTGTTGGACTGGACAACCTGAGTCTTCCAGTGCAGACTTTCCGACTGTAACTTTCCACTTCAAGGGAGCAGATTATGATTTGCCGAAAGAGAACTACATATTCTCTGATGGCACTGGCATACTCTGCCTTGCAATGCTACCTTCTGAGTTTTCTAACATGTCCATATTTGGTAATTTTCAACAGCAGAATTACCAAATACTCTACGACAACGGGAATAACATGCTCTCCTTTGCGCCGACAGTTTGTGATACATTGTAAGCAATCAGATGCATATTGGCTTTCTCCAATATAATCTAAGCTTTGGATTATTAGACTCTGTTCCTATTACTGTTAATAAACTATTTTAACTAATTTCGGTGATAATTTATAAACATATCTAACAAATAAAAAGATTGTTTTTCTAGTTGTAACTGTTACCTTGTTAATTAATTAGTTGTTTTCTATCTTCTCAAAACTGAGTGGTTGAATACATCTATCGTTTTCACCTACCACTTTACTTGTAACTATGCTAGTATGTAAACATTGTTTAAATGCTATGTAAATAAACATGTTATCCAGATAAAAAGAACATATTGTTTAAATGCTACGTAAATAACATGTTATGCACATAAAAGGATTGGTTTTTTAATACTAAACCTTAGCTAAAATAATTATGAATTAAATTATATATTTTTTTTCAAAATTCTTTTATATTTCAAATGATGAACTTTTAGATTGAATTGAAGAATATATTTCTTTAATAGGATATAAATTTTTATTTTTTATTTTCAATTTATGAAATGTTATATTTAGTTTGGGATATAAATCTAAACCTTTTGTTTTTTTTTCTCATCATTAAATTATTATTAATTATTTTCTAATAAATTAATTTAATATTTTAATTAAATATAAATAATTAATATTTTAAATATTGTATTGAGTTTTGGTGTTCTATAGTTTAGTATGGGGAGATGTTGTAACCTTTATTCCTAACTAAATAATTAAAAAAATTCATGTCAGCTCATAAAATAAAAAATTATGAAAAGTATTTAAAAAAAATCCATATTGACTCATAAAACAAACTATTTTGAAAAGTAATTAAAAAATCGATGTTTGCTTATAAAATAAAAACTTAAAACTTAAACGCGGATCTATCAATCAAGAGAGATCAAATTTCTTGAGTTCAAATCTATAAAAAAAGAAATACACTTCAAAAAATCGAATCCCTCTTGATCACTAAAAATACAATAAACGATAAATAAATATACAATTAATGCATACTTTAAAATGCTAAAAATGATTTCATTTTAATTTTAATATCCAAATTAATTAATTACATATTACTCTAACTAAATGATAAACTTTAATCTACATTTTATCAAAATATTAACAATATTAATATAATTATTAAGTTTATTAATATTAAACTTTCTAACATAATTGAATGCATTATATTCACATTGAAAAAGAATGACTAAAGTAACACAAGAAATTTTAATTTATAAATTATATTTAAAATCATTATAATATATATTTAAATTTGTTAATGTCTTAAACGAAAATTGTTTAAAAATTGTTTAAAGAGTATTTGGAGTTTTAATTTATAAATGATAACTTTATGTTAATTATTTTAGAAAACACCCAACTTCTATACTAAATCAGTAATTAAAAGTTGATGCTAGTTATTCAGTTTGCCACCCAGCATATTAATTAACTAACATATCGCTCAGGCCTGCGTTCCGACATCATATGTAAATGCTCCTAGGGATGGCACAGAAAAAAAGCTAATCCCGAAACTGTACTACTTTAAAAAACACCTAATTTCTTTACTAAATCAGCAATTAAAAGTTAATAGCAAATTTATATCCTAAGTAATATATAATTTTATTTTTAACAAAATTCATATATAATTATATCAGTTTACATTTTATATAATAATAAACAATACATCTATTTGACATGTAAAATAAATACTGTTATGTTTAATTATTAATTTTTACGAGGTAACTTACATTCTTTCATTAAAAATAAAATTTAATATTGAGTGAAAAAATGAAGATGGGTGTCTATTTTGGGGGGTCTCGTGAGAAAATAATTCTGGTTTTTTCATGTTTTTCAACTTCTAACGAACAAAAGTGATATTTTTGTTTAAAATTTCACTTTGCAGTAAAAAGAAAACTTTTATAGAATTATGTTAGCTTTCTATTCATAATTTTTTCAATTTTTTTTTATTAAGATTTGATATGTCGATTTCGCAAATGTTTGACAGTGTGTTCTTATAAACTGAAAAGACTACAAAATAGTTATGATTTGTTGCACCACTAAAATCGTTGTTAGACTTGTTTTTTGCAAAAACAGAAAATGCTACGACAATCTACACACAATGTATTAGTGCCTGACTATAAGTTTGTAACCAATGGATCTATATACTAATTATTATATTTTTTTAAAGTCGATCAATGGGGAAACTCAGTCGATTTTCAACAACTTTTTTGTTGCGCCACTTTTCTCTCAATCCGCTATAAAAGCAAAAAATCTACGAACACCCTTTTGAAGTAGACATGCCAATTAAGAGTCCCACATTTTTTTTCGATTTTTTTGGTGTTGTATTTTTAAAGTTATGGATTTTTCTTTTCACCGTTTTTTTAAAGAGTTGAATCCTAACTCGACACATGTTTTTTTTAAACAGAAACAGGTGAAAGGTTTATACTAACAAAGGCTGTGCACAGCCATTTAGTACAAAAATCAAAAGTCGGCTCTCTGCATCAGAGTAGGGAAAATTGCAGAGGCTTGTAGTGCTTTTCCCCTCGAGTTCTACACTTTCAGACTTCCTATAAACTCTATTTTTACTGGTGGGATAAACCCTTACAAACTGATTACATCATTTTTGGCAAAAAGACATTTAAGATAAACAGCTAAGAGAACCTGTGAACAAGAGACTGCCATTATCCGAAATTCTGCTGATGGACTGAAGCCGCCTCAACCATCTCCTGATTCACTGTTGGGGCCTCCTGCACGCAGCTGCATTGTGTTTTGTAGACAAAGGCAGAGATTTCCGTTTTGACACTGTCAACTTTCCCCATTAACTCAATAATGTTCCTATCAATATCCTCCATACGCGATTCCAGACAAGAGAGCCTAGAGTGGATATATTTATCTTCCAGAACCAGCTCATCAATTTTATTTTCTGTGTTGCAGACTATGGCATACGTCCTAGAGAGATATACCTTGATATTAGAGGTGAGTTGACTCAGCGTGACTATGGCTTGCCTCACTCCTTCCATTTCGCATTCAGCCGAGAGTAAACCGCCTTCAAACAGCACTGAGGGTTCCTGAGAAATGCAGAGGCTTTGCAGAGCCGGCCGAGAGCAGAGAATGAGGAGTCTTCCATTATGAAACCAATATCACCGACGGACGCCTGGGGTATTAAATGGCCCAAGCGTGGGGACTGTGCAAACCATGAGGAAAGCACGTGGAGTGGTATGTGACTGCCGAGCCATGCCGTGGCGGTGAAGGAAGTGAGGGCTAAGGCCAAATTCGTCATGGAGATAGGGGCTATCAAGCCTATAGTTTTTCAAAAAATTTAAATCCCTTAACCGTGATTTCATTAAGGTAGAAAATGATAAGTTAAAACTTTGTTGAGAGGAAGCTTGCCCCATGTCTAACTTGACTCCATCATTGGCTAGTGCGTCGGCATTACAATTGTGGTCTCTTAGCACATGATAGTAGAGTATGTCCTTTGGGAGAGCAAGACGCTTAATTCTTTTTTGAATTCTTTGGCTGTTGTCATTCTTGTAGAGATTGCCATTGCGCATAGCTTGAATAACATGCCTGGAGTCCCCAAAAAACCTGTAAGCGATTCATGTTATAGGTGACCGCTATTTCTAGAGAGTAATACAAGGCAAGCCATTATGCTTGATTGTTGGTGCTGATGTCGAGTCCCCAAGAGAAGTTTATTACTTTGTTTCCTCCAGGGTCAAAAATTACCCCCCCCCCCCACACCTGCACCCCCGAGTTCCCCTTTGAGGCCCCGTCGAAGAAGATTGTGTATCTTGCTTGCTCCTTCCACCATTTTCCAAACGAATCTTTATCTTTTCTTATTTCCCACTCATGACAGACTCGAGGGGTTTTGGACTGAAGAGAACTCACCATTATAAACCTTTGACTCCATTGAAATTCATTCCAGCTTAAAGCTTCCTTGGAGCAGAGCACCACTCGCTTGGATTTCAAAGATTCAGAGATGAGGGTTATTGCTTTGTTTGCTAAGCTCATCTCTGTTCTCTTTTTGTCTTCGAATATTCTTCTGTTTCTTTTCCAGCCATATTTGCCAGCATGTATTCATGGGAATAAGCTTCCAGATTCTTGAGAAGGTGGGTTTGTTTTTTGAACCTCCTTGGACTCTATAATTCCATTCGTCCAGCATTTGTTTCAACTGTCTGGGGAAGGGAAAGGAGATTGCTAGTGGATCAAGAACCACATTCCAAACCTGCCTAGCAAAGGTGCATTCTAGAAACAGATGCTGAGCACTCTCCTCTGTGTTTTGGGACAGGGGGCATCTAGAGGGGCCTTCGATACCCCGTAGCTTGAGGTTGTCGGCTGTCAATTGTTTGTTGTGAGCAAGAATCCAGTAAAAGTAGTTTATCTTTGGGATGTTGTCTCTATTCCAAACTTTCTTCCACCTTGTTTGCAGAGGGTTGTTGTTCCTGGCGAGCATTGCATAGCCATCTTTGACTGGGTATTTTCTAGCTTTGCCCCATCCTCTAGTATCCTTGGATCTGATGCTTAAGGGAGATTTCCCATTCAAGAGTTGTTTGAAGACTTTGTAACTTTCAAGTAAGTGGCCTGGAGGGTCCAAATTTTTTCAGTCTTTCCAATTCCATGAGGGTGTCCAAATAGCCATATCCGCCAGCTTTATTATCCCTGCATCTTGAAGCCAAATTTTGACATTCTGGATTGCTTGTATTTCACCTATAGGTTGTTCTCCATTAATGCTATCTGTCCAAAGGTTGATTTTGTTCCCGCTACCCCGGAATCCAATACATATTATCTTTAATTAGTCCTGCTGAGGCGAGCATAAGTCTCCAAATGGCAATTCCTGTGTTCTCCTTCATATTGTTTAGACATCTCTGTCTTGACCCTCTGGTATATTTTTTTCCTTATTGCTTCCTTCCACCACTCTTTTTGGCCTGATACCAATCTCCAAACAATTTTTGCTCCAAGTGCTTTGCTCATCGTTGCTGGGTCCCGAATGCCCAAACCTCCTCTTTTCCAGTTCTCCTTAATGATGTTCCAGTTGACAAGATGGAACTTCTTGCCTTGAGACTTCCCTCCCTACTAGAGAAATTTTCTGATTTCTAGGCATATATCATTCATAACCGTCTTGGGGACCAGGAGAATGGCTCCAGTTGTAAATGGGGAGAGAAGAAATGACTGCTTTAATCAAGGTCACTCTACCAGCTAAGTTGAGCCAAGCGTGATCCCCAAGAATTGATCTTGTTCTTAATTTTCTCCAATATCGGTTGCCAGGAGGTTGAGGAGGTTTTTTTGTGGGTAATAGGGAATGCCTAAGTACTTGAAAGATGTCCAGTCAAAGCAAGGTTTGAAATCTAAGATGAGGGCTATATTTCTAAGAAGGAGGTTTCCGCAATTCCAACTGTAGATATTGCACTTTTGACTGTTTGTTTTTTCCCCCGGAGGCATGAAGGAAAAGGTCAAGAATTGATTTAAATCTGGAAGCAATGATGGACGAGGCGCTACCTAAAAGGATGGTGTCATCAGCAAACTGCGCATGGTTGATGGGAGGAACATTTTGAGCTATTACAATACCTGGAAGAGAACCATTCAATTGCTGACTATTAAGTTTCCTACTCAGGGAGTCCACCATGATGACAAAAAGACTGGGAGAGAGGGGACAACCTTGCCTCAATCCCCTAGTCAAACGGAAGAAGGAGGAAGGTCTGCCATTAACTAGAGGGGCGATCCATGGAGATCCAATGCATGCTTTGATCCACCCTATGAAATCTTTCCCAAACCCAAATTTTGCCATTACTGTGAAAAGAAATTCATGCCTTACTCTGTCAAAAGCATTTGCCATATCCAATTTTATAACCATACATGAATCCTTTCTTTGAATGCTCGAGTGTATTGCCTCTTGGACAAGAAGGATGTTGTCATAAACTTGTCTTTCAGCCATGAATCCACCTTGATTTGGAGATATGATTCTGGGTAGAAGCCTTTTAATTCTGTTGGCAATGATTTTGGTAAGAATTTTGTAGTAGGAATTACAAAGAGAAATGGGGCGGAATCTTCCTATGGAGAGAGGATGTTTCTCCTTGGGTATGAGAGCTATGAATGAGGAGTTGGTAGCCCCTCCGATTTTTTCTCTTCCCCTTGTCCAGTTGAGCATTCTGACCAGATCTTTTTTGAGCCAGTGCCAAAATTTTCTGTAGAATTGAATGGGAAGTCCGTCTGGACCTGGGGCCTTTTCTGGATGCAATGACCAGACTTCTTTTTTCACTTCTTCTTCTGTTATCTGAACCATTAATCTCTTGTTATCTGATTCTGAAATAAGCGCAGGTATTTCCATGCTCATTTGTTCCAGATCGTCTTTGGAGACATCCTCATTTTCATTGTATAACATTTCAAAGTAGGATTTAGCTTCTTGGAGAATGCTTTCCTGACCTTCTATCTTCTGACCATCCTCCCTTGTGAGACACAGGATGTTGTTTTTCCTGAATCTCTCCTTGCATTGGGCGTGAAAAAATTTGGTATTCCTGTCTCCCGCCTTTAACCAAAGACATCTTGATCTAAGCCTCCATTCTTCTTCTTCTTTTCTAGCAATGTTCAAAATTGCCTCATCAAGATTCTTTTCTTCTCTAAGCATTTCCATTGTGATTGAAGACTGCTCCATTTTAATTTGATGTTGTTCCATTTCCTTTTGAAGCTTCTCGAGTTCTTCTCTAGGTTTTATATTGTTTTTCTTTGCTCAGTTTTTCAGCGTTCTTTTGATTAACTTTAATTTGGTCTCCCATATGTAGCCAGGGGACCCTGGAATGAATTGTTTCCAGATCGAGACAGCTTCATCCATGCAGATTTGGTTTTCTAGCCAAGTCGGATTGAGCCTGAAGGGGAGAGGGCCAAGGTTTCCAGGGGAGGAGAAGAAGAGGGAAATGGGCCTGTGGTCAGAGGTGGTTGAGGCTAATATTTTGGATTCAGGAATTTTGGGGTTGAGGAGGAAGGAAGAGCTGATTAGAAAACGATCCACGCGAGTTGCGATGTGATTAGGGCCAATCCTCTTGTTGTTCCAGGTGTAGACACCTTGCTTGGGCTTGATGTCTATTAGATTCCATTCCAAAAGTAGGTCTTCCAATCTTTCTCCAAATGGATCTCTGATTTTTGACCCACCTTTTCTTTCTAACGCCGAGATCGTGACATTAAAATCACCTGCTAGAATACAGGGGAGATTTGCAAGGGTGGGGCGTAGGTCTATTAGCTGGTTCCAAAACTGTTCCTTATGGCTATACATGGTCGGCCCATAGATATTTCCGATCCAAAACCCGTCGTTACTTGAAATATCTTCTAACTCAGTAAAAATCCAGTGCCGACTTATTTCATAAGAATGACATTTATACTTACCTTCATCCCATAAGGATATTAGTCCTCCAGATGCTCCTATTGCGTTGACTGCAATTCCTTTTCCTTTGGGCCAAACTTTCTTCATAATGCTGATGCAGTCTTCCTTTTGCATTTTAGTCTCCTGGATTGTGAGGATTGAAATGTTCTCCATTTTTTTTATTCTTTTTATTGCTTCTGCTTTTTGCTTTCCACCTAATCCTCTACAATTCCAAGAGACTATTTTCATTATTTTTTAGTTTGAAGAGGACCTGCTCTGTCCTTTCTTTCCTCCTGAGTCTGTTTTCCACTAAATATTATTCTAACATGCTGGTCCAAACTGGTTTGCTTGCTCGCCGCCCTTTCTCTAGCTACTTCTTGTTCTCTGATGGTTTTGTTTAGTCTTCTTCCTCTTTTGGCTATGGGTTCTTGTTCATCTTCTTTGCTTTCTGAGGTTTCTTCTTGGGATTGTTTTGCTTTGGCTCTTGTTACTGATCCTCCTGAATTTAGTGAGGGCTCTATTCCATCCACTACGTGCTGAAAGGAGGGTAGGTTTTGGTTCTTGTCCACATTATCGATTTGAACCTCACCTCCCTGTTGTTCTTTAGATTGCTTTTCTTGCTCCTGTTCTTCTTCATTTTCCTCGCTACTTAGCACCTGAAATTTGTTAGGATGCTCTTTGTTTTTTGAAGGAGATTTGGTTACTGCACTTGCATTATTTTTGCTCCCTTTTTTCTTTGAGACTTTGTTCCATTCTCCTCCTTGAGTCTCTTCTACTTCTGGGATTTTTATTTTAGGACATAACCTCGCAAATGCCCATATTCATGACAAACCTTGCACTTAAAGGGAATCTGCTCATAGTCCACTGTTTGCCTGTGACTCCATCCCTCCATTGCCAAGTCTATAGCTTCTGGAAGGCCCTTTTCCAAATCGACTTCAACACATATTCTTGCACATGAGAACATTGGAGGTTTTGGCTCTGATTTGTCTATGTATTTCCCCAACGAGTTGTCGATGGCTCGTAAATCTTCATCGTTCCAACAGTGAAGAGGGAGATGCGGCAGTTTTACCTAGACGGGGACTGCCATTGGAATGTCTTTTTTTGGATCAAAGGAAAGGTCCCATTTGTTGAGGTACATTTCTCTTGGCCCCATGAAATATGGTCCATTCCTGAAGATTAAGTCTCGATCCTCCTTTTTCTCAAAGTAAAAGACAAAAAACCCTTTCCCACAAAAGATTTGCTGCACCTCACCTTGAATTAGAGGTCACCAGTTTTTGCTGAGCCAAGACTCTATAGAGCGAGGGGAAGGCCAAAGTCCCGTGAAATGTCTTACCAATCCTTTTTCTGCTAGCGCTATGGATTTACATTTCGAGGCAGTTGAAGTGAGCTTCACTTCTGGAACCTCTGTTCTTTTGACAAACTTGGATTCGGGAGGGTTTGTGGCTTTCGATGAGGCAGGCAGAGAAGCGACCAACTCCTTAAAAAGATCTGCAACGTGAGGACGGGTAGCCTCCGGGCCGTTGCAGCCAGGGTCCGACGGCGGCTCCATTCGAGCAGGAGAAACTGTAAACCCTAGCTACAAGCTCTCGTAATCAGTTTCCTTCACTCCAACAAAATGTAATTTTTTTTATAAAATTTTGGGGCCCAAAGGTCAAGTTCCATGACCTGCAGCCACACAACAACATACAAGCTCAATGCTTAAGTGCAGAACCTCCAAGGGAAAGCCTTTAGCTCACTTCATCCTCGACACATGTTACGAAAATAAAACTTAAAAAATATCAGTTCTTCTCTATATACAACAAAATTTATACCCACGTAAAGTAGATTCAATGATGAACCTACTGGTATGAAGTTCTACATTCGTTTTGTTGTGTAAAAGGTGGTTTTTCCCTTCCGAAAATGGAGAAACCTGAAAATTCTGCAGAAATGTGAATCTTTCATGTTTCAGAGATTATTCGGCCGAAATAATTATTCGGCCGAATAATTATTCGATCGAATAACCTTTTTTCGTAATGGCACCGTCAATTATAGTGAAGGTTATTCGGCCGAATAATGAAACGGAAAAAAAACTTATCGGCCGGAAAAAAAAAAAAAAAAAAAAAAAAAAAAAAAAAAAAAAAAAAAAAAAAAAAAAAAAAAAATAATAATAATAATAATATGTTTCTTATACTCATATAAATAAACCTAAAATTGATTCATTATTTTCGCATATTTTTTGTCAAACTAATTTTGAAAGGAGGAGACATTTTTTGCAAAATGAGGTTTTTACAAGTTGTTTTTTTTTTTTTTTTTTTTTTTTTTTTTTCTTCCAAAAGGCATATTGAATGAGTTTTTTTCTAAGGCATATTTGCAAGAAGTTTTTTCAAAATATTTCTTTTCTTATTGCATATTTGCAAAGAAGACATTTTTTGCAAAATGAGATTTTTACAAAGTATGTTTCTTCTTCTTTTTTCCAAAAGACACATTGAAGGTGTTTTTTTTTCTAAGGCATATTTGCAAGGAGTTTTTTCAAAATATTTCTTTTCTTATTGCATATTTGTAAAGAAGACATTTTTTGCAAAATGAGGTTTTAACAAAGTATGTTTCTTTTTTTTTTTTCCAAAAGGCACATTGAAGGTGTTTTTTTTCTAAGGCATATTTGCAAGGAGTTTTTTCAAAATATTTGTTTTCTTAGACATATTTGCAAGGAGGTTCTTTGCAAGGATTGTATTTAAAAAGTGTGTATTCCAAAGTATTTTTGCAAAAAAAATGTATTTTTTCTTCTTATTTCTTTGAAAGGGATTTTTTCAAAGAGTTGTTTTGGTAAGATAATTTATAAATGGTTTTTTTCCAAAGTAGTTTTGCACTTATTATTTATTTGAAAGAGGTTTTTTCAAATAGTTGTTTTGCTAAGGTGTTTTGCTAAGGTATTTTGCAAAGGGTTTTTTTCCAAAGTAGTTTTGCACTTCTTATTTATTTGAAAGGGGTTTTTTCAAATAGTTGTGTTGCTATTAAGGTATTTTGCAAAGGGTTTTTTTCCAAGGTAGTTTTGTACTTCTTATTTCTTTGAAATAAGTTTTTTCAAATAGTTATTTACTCAAAGTATTTTTGCAAATAAGTTATTTCTTTACAATGGTTTTTTTCAAGATATGTTTACAAATAAGTTTTTTTGCAAAGTACTTTTTCCTAGTGGCTTTTTTCGTAGATATTTTTTCAAAGAGGTTTTTTTTCCAATGATTTTTACAACAAAGATTTATTTACAAGGTGTTCTTATTATTTTCCAATGGGTAGGTAATTTATTGTCAAGGAGTTTCTTATTTCTTTCCAAGAAGGTTTTTTTCAAAGAAAATTTTTGTTCAAAGAGTTTTTTCAAAGGAAAGTTAATTCCAAAGAGATATTCTTCAAAAGACTCTTACAAAATTTTTATAAGGTGAAGTAAATTTCAGTTCATGTTTTTATAAATTCCGTAAAAGTTTTTAAATCTTAATTTATTAATTTTTACTATAAAGTAACATGATTCTTTAATTTATCATCTATAGATTAAACAACCATGGGCAATAAGAGAAAACGTAAAAAAAAAAGGTGATCGTAAATATGATGATGATGGTAATAGAGAGAAACAAAAACTCAAATATATTGCCAAAAAACAAAGGGTTGCCGAAACAGAAGAGAAAACTATTGAAGATATAAATATAGATTTACATGATAATGTTGAAGAGATGAAAATTGAAAATAGAGTACAAGAAGAACAAATTGAAGTTGAAAAGAACATTGTAGAAGATGTAAATAGTGATTTACATGCTAATGTCGATGAAGTCAATATTGAAGATCAAGTTCAAGATCCAGAAATTGAACCTGGTATGTATATATGATATATTTTTCAAATTCATTTTTTTATAATGAATTTTATTTTTGGATATATGTTAAATTAAATTTAACTTGATGTATAGGTACTTTTACCATTGATGATGAAATGTTAGAAGACATTGATTGCGACAAATATGGAGAAAAACTACCAATACATGTTGCACAATATCGTGCTACAAAATTTTATGATGAAGTTCTCAAGGATTACTCAATAGCAGGACAAGCACAAATTTTGAGATATTTATTAGTGTCCAAGAAGTTAGAAGGTGCTACATCATTATTGGGTATTCACAAAGTAACAAAAGAGTCGAAATTGAAACAAAATGTGATAGAAAATATAGGTGATGCAATAAAAAAATTTGGAAAATCCAGGAAGAAAGATATCAGTGCTGCACGTAAAGCAATTCATACAGCAATTCTTTCAGCTAGTACTAAACAAAAGCGTTTGACAACAGAACTAGCAAAAGCAGTTGGAACATCAAGAAAGACATTATACAAACGTAGCAAATTCAGAATGCAAATAGATGAAAATAATGAACTTGCTTGCTGGGCAATTATTTGTAGACAACCTTACAAAGATAGATTAGGAGCAAGTGTTAAAGATATTGTACGAGAATATTGGTTGGAACATGCTCGAGTTTCACCAAATTCAAGAGATGTGATACGCAAAAGAATATCACGAAATGTATATGAAAGCCAACCAAAACATATAATGGACATGACACAAGTACAATTGTTCAATAAATTCAAGGAAGATCATCGTGGAATTAATATATCAATCACTACATTTGTGCAACAAAAACCATGGTATGTTAGACCTATTACTATACGTGATACATGTTGTTGCCGTTATCATGTGCAATTTTAGTTATATTATGACACGTTTCTTGAATTTGGTAAAATGTTTTGGACAAATTCACCACCTCCGCCGATGATACGTGAATTCATATCTCAAATTTTATGTGAGAGAAATCATGATGAAGTATTTTATTCAAAGAAATGTGTCAATGGAAAACATTGTCATCATTGTGGAAATCTGGTGCTATTCCACAATAAATATCCTATCGATAATGATCAATCGTTGTCAAATGTAAATGTTGATTGAAGGAGATACGAATACATCAACTATAGTACAAGTTCTAGTGATTCACATTCCAAAAGAATTGATTTGCTAGAAGACAAGATATGCGTCACAGATTTTCTCAAAAAATTTGAAAGCGAAATTTATAAACACACCCAGCATTCACATAGAGCATGATGGCAAGATCTTCAATTCAAACAATTTCGTGAAATTTTTCCATCCGGAACAATTTTGTCCATGGTTGATTTTGCTGAAAACTATACATTTGCTGCACAAAAAGAGATACAGAGTGAATACTATCACTCTGACCAAGTTTCGATATTTGTCCATGTTGTATATAGACATTCTCAACAGGATGTTGATGGAATTGAAAGCACATGTGACAATCGAGATGTGATTAAAGAATATCACTTCTATATCAGCGATGATCGTACACACGATACACATTTTGTTCAACATTGTATAGAAAATATTTTCTATGACTCACTGAAAAAATGCGAAGTTAAATTCAATGAGCATTGGATATGGTCTGATGGATGTGAGGGTCAATTTAAATCTTCACGATCATTTTTTTGGTTATGTCGACTTCATAAAGCGCTGAACATTAAACATCGCTGGAATTTCTTTGAAACTGGGCATGGAAAAGGTGAACATGATGGTGTAGGAGCATGCGTAAAAAGAGCACTTCAAAGATGGCAAATGAACTATTCTTCTGCATGGTTTCATTTAGCTGCAGAGGTTGTCCAATGGTGTCAATTAAATCTAATCCATGATTATAATCAACAATCAAAAGATGTGCGCAGGTATGCACACTATTTTTTTAATTTATATTATTTCTTGAAATTTAAAAAAATGTATGTACTAACATTTAAGTACATGTACACTAACATTAAAAGTTGTTCTTTGAAAGTGATTCATCATTTATTGTGTAGATTTTTTTGGCTTGTTGGGGTCCAAGATATAAATAGATCAATACCATATGACGCTAGCACCATACATGGGACTAGAGATCTTCACTCTATTCAAACAAAATCATTTCAAAACATGTTTGCATTTGACAGTAGAAAGCAATCATGCTTTTGTCATATTTGCATTGAAAATATTGAATCTACAGAAGTTTGTGAAAACATAACAAACAACTACGTAAAAGCTTGGAAACACACAGAGATTAATCCAAAAGGAAAAATGCCAATGGCAAGTGTAGAAGAGTTAGAATCAGAAGAAATAGCAATATCGTCTGATGGCGATAGAATTTCAGATCTTGTTAGAGAAGGTAATAAACTTGTTCTTGACTTTTAAGTTAATTGTTCATTCTAGTCCATCGCCATAAGTATAGTCAATTTAATTCATTTAAAAACGCTAACACCAATTATAATTTGCGCAGGAGATGTTTTCGCTGTGATTGCACCTTTAGACAACAACGAAAATGTCAAATATTATTTGATGCGATGCACTGAAGGAAAAATGAAGTTATTGGAGGACTACAATGACAACGGATTTACATACAAAAGAGGATCCATCATTTTAAAAGGCCATTTTTTTCAGCAAACGCATATGACTAAAAATTATGTCTACTTTCAAGATTATGAGCCCGATGTTATATGTTTTCAGTATAGTCATTTAGTATGTGCATCTCGAATAAGGTTGGTACAAGTTCCATAAAAGAAACAGTTAAAAACCAAAAAATAGAAACTATCCATATGTGACCATGAACGGAAAATTGAGGATGGCATTCCATTGCGATGTTTTTAACTATATATCAAAAATAAATTGATCTATATTTTTGTCCATGTCAATTGTTGTGTACAATATATTTTTTGTCCATGTGTCACAATTGTTGTGCACAGTATATTTTTTCATTGAATTTTTATGAATATTTTCTTGAATGACAACTAACATAAGAGCTTAAATGGTTGTACTTTAACATGCTTAAAAATGAATTCAAATATTATTTGGGAATTCAAAAGTACTTTATTCGGGTCCCTATGTGTCTATTAGACCACTTAAGGGATGAGATAACGGATATGGCTATCGCCACACTCCGCCCCGAATTTTTACTTTTGATTGCCAATGAAAAATCACCAAAAAACCTACTAAATTTTGTATTCTTTTAATCCATTGAACATGTTTCTTTAATATACTTCACCATAAATATTATCTGAATGAGTTTTTTAAAACAAGTTGTTAATCTATATAGTTTTTAAATAAATGATTGTTGCACAAAAATAATATATCTCTCACATGTAAGTTCACATAACTGAAATCATGGCAAATGAAGATAAAAATCATTTGATTTTTAATCACAAACAAGAATTATTGGATTGTGAAGCTTATGCTAAATCGATAAAAATTCATCGAATTGTTGTATAAAATTCATTGCTCTAACTTAGGATAAGCTTCACAATCCAGAAATCCTCACTTGTGATTAAAAAACAAAAAATCATTATCTCCATTTACCATTATTTCAAAATTTAAAAATTCACGAACTACAAAGTACCTGAACAATGAATATATGAAAAACATTAGTTAAAATTTAAAATTTATATATGCATATCAAACAATAAACATATGAAAAACATTAGTTAAAATTTAAAATTTACATATGAATCAAACAACCAAAAGATTGAAACTTTTATCAAACAATTCGTAGATTTTCATTCAAAACATTAGAATATTGAACCTATTAAAACTTCATATTTCTATCAAAAATTCCCATCATTTCATTTCTTTACATTTTAACATGCCATTTCTTAACATTTTAAACCTTCATTCTTATGATTCAACACTTTCTCAACATTCATTCTTTCCATAACATTTCTCAACATAACAAATTGAAATTTTTTTACAAATTCAATATTTTCAAACTTTAAATTGCACCTATCAAATGTTTCAAACATTCATTCATAACATTTGAATAACATTTATTCTCAACATAACAAATTGAAATGTTTTTACAAATGCGACATTTTCAAACTTTGAATTGCAACTATCAAATGTTCCAAACATTCATTCTTAACATTTTAATAACATTTATTCTAACAAAATTGAAAATTTTTTACAAATTCAAAATTTCCTAACTTTAAATTGCACCTATCAAATGTTCCATTCACTCTTAACACTTTAAACATTTTTGACACCTACCATTCAGTTTTTTCCAACATTGATTCTTACCATAACATTCATTCTCAACATTGAACATTTTCTAACTTTAGATTATCATTTTAAACAGTCCTAAGACCTCCCATTCATTCTTTCCCAACATTCATTCTTCCATAACATTCATTCTCAACATTCAACATTTCCTAACTTTAAATTACCTATCAAATGTTTCATTCACTCTTAACATTTCAAACATTTTTGACACCTCCCATTCATTTTTTCCCAACATTGATTCTTACCATAACATTAATTCTCAACATTGAACATTTCCTAACTTAGATTAACATTTTAAACATTCCTAACACCTCCCATTCATTCTTTCCCAACATTCATTCTTCCATAACATTCATTCTCAACATTCAACATTTTCTAACTTTAGATTGCACCTATCAAGACATTTTAAACATTCATGCAAAACATATTCTAAACATTTTACCAAATGAGAAATAATTAACATGTACTCATATATAATCCAAAAAAAAGTTCATGAACATGTGAGTTCAATGTACATATATGTATAATCAAAAAATAAATACCCTTCATGTTCAAAACAACTATAATATATATATATATATCAACAAAAACAATAAAATTTGAACCACTATCCATCTGGACCAATATCTTTCCACTATTTTCCACTAGAACCTTCCCTGTGACTCAACTTAGCCTACAATACACATAAAAACAAATTATAAATCTAGATCATAAATTATTTAAACAATTTTAAACTAAATTCAAGATATTAAGATATTAAACTTATACATAAAAAAACAATTCAATCATTAAAAAAGTCGTACATCAAATTCTTTGAATGCATGTCCACCACTATTTTCCACTAGTGCCTTCCCTTTGGCTCCAAAGGATCTCAAAGAGCCAAGTTGCAACATGTACAAAAGTAATTTATGAATCCTAAAGCATGCAAACAATTTTCAAATAAATCCAAAAAATATAAAATATTAAACTTATATTAGAGATCATTTCTAGTTCAACAAAATTACCTCGGCGCCAATATCCGCATTCATCAAGGAACCTACATCTTCACCCCCAATTTCCAAATGGTCTCTCCCCTAAAATTTAAATTTTGTTAATGAATAAAACATAGTAGATACATATAATAAATTAAGCAATTAACTTAAAACCAAAACAAGAAAATTAAAATCATTAGCTCACAAGAGATGGTAAATCATCTAAAAAGTTCGATTCTAAAGAAACTTGCATGGATAAGTCAAATTAACAATAAGATACATTGATATTTATTAAAATTCAAAAAAAAAAAAATATCAAGTTCAATCATAAATATTATAATTAATATACCTCTCCAAAACGCTCTTCATTTTGACTAGGATGCTCTTCATTTTGACTACTGGAGACTCGAAAATTATGTGCATTTAACATTCTAGAAAACTGCAAACAAAATACATTTGCTTAATATATTTATTACTATGTAACAAAAAATTCAATTCAAAATAAATAATAAAAAATCAAATAGATTGTCATAGCATAATCAACAAACCTCTCCCATACTCGATGTGTCATTGGATAACACATCTGAAGTTATATCTCGACAAGACTTAGCATAAGCCCTGAGATCATCGATGCTCAATCCATCTACCTCGTCATTCGTCTTGTAAACAAACTTTTGACGAATAGTAGCACGAGCCCTCTCTCGACCCAATCCCACTTCTACTCCAACAAGAGCAAACGCTAAACCATCACCTATTGATTCCCTTGTAGCTGTCCCTAGTTGCGATGTGGGCTCCATCTATGATCTTAAAGCCACAACCCTAGGTGGACGAGGTATCTCAGGTGGAGGTTGAAGAGTCGTAGGGTCTCTGAGAGCACCTTTTCGATTATATATTCGACCCTTTCCAACTCCATAAAAGTCAGAAGGAACATCAGTATAGTTTGGCTTCATACCTAAAAAAAACTCTGCATAGCAAAATAATTAGGAACCTCATCATTCCATAGCAATCGACCATAAGCTATAAGAAACCGATCATATATTAAATGTGCAATTTGAGGATGCTTGAAATATTGCACTTTCAACATTTTTCGCTTAAGGCCTTCTTTGAAATTAAACATTGAATTGGATTGTTCTCTAGTAACTCTCTACTTCACAACCTCCCACTTGTCTGGACCCATAACTTGGTCCCTTCGCCTCTGCATCAAATGAACAAAACCATTCGTAGTTGGTCCAAGTTCCTCATATGCATCAATGAATTTTTGCAAAGACCCCAAAACAATCTCTAGACTTTGTCGGCTCTCTGGAGGGAGATCCAAAGAACAAAGATCATTGTTCAACTTGTCATAGTGGGATCTACAACTTTCAAGGATAGTTTGTTGCACAACACCTTCCCATGGAATCTCATCAGGTAAATCAGATGGATAAGTTGATATGGGTGTACAACCCTCAGCTAGTGAAACATATGTCGTCCTAGCTCTAGGAGGATCTTCAGGACCCTGCTCTGCACCCACACCTATTCCATCATCTACAATCCTATCTTGATCTTCCTCTCGCTCTGTCGAATTACGCACATCTTCTAAACCTCGCTCTGCTTCAAATATAGCCGTAGTCAAGAGTTAACCTTGTCCATAATTTCAAAACACACAAAAATACAGATTATACATGATTAAACATTAATGTTCATACCAACAGAAGGTTGAGATCGACGCTCTCCCACAGAAGACAAAGGAGAATCATTTGTACCCCTATCAACTTGTTGGTGATTATATGATTGTGACCCATACAATAAACTCGAACCCCGTGGTGAATTCGACAACCTTTGACTACCAATTGGAACACTAATTCCTGATGAATGTGATGACCTCCTACGCTTTCGCTTCGAAGACTCCACTCTTTCCATTTGATATGATTTCTAAATTTACACAAATGTCAACTCATAACATATTGAAATTGTACATGTTTATTCTACAAGCATAAAGACATATCTAATAAAGAACTACATACCAAATGTAAGGGTGTCTAAAGTAGTATAAGTGAAGTTTTTTTTGTAAGTCTCTCTCCTAACTCAACATAATTAATTAACTAAAATTCCTTACCATCACTACTATTGCAACGTAAAGATATATTTAATAATCATTTCATTACCAAATATAAGTTATAACGCAGTTAATTGTAGTAGTATAGTAACCTTAAAAACTTTTCATCCATCAAATATGATTGAATTATATATCTCAATGAACAAACATCTCACAAAATATATATATATCCACTTATTATAAAATTTCTACTTTATATTTATGATTAAAAAATTTACACATATTGAAGTTGTACATGTTAATTCTACAGACTTAAAGACATATCTCATAAAGAACTGCATACCAAATGTAGAGGTGCCTAAAGTAGTATAAGTTATTTTTTTTTGTAAGTTCCTCTCCTAACTCTAGCAGCACTACTATTGCACCATAAAGATAACGTTAATAATCATCTCATAATCAGATAAAAAGTATAATGCAGTTAATTGTAGTAGTATAGTAACCTTACAAATTTTTCATCTATCACTTATGATTTCATTATATATCTCAATAAACAAACATTACTTAATATTTTTAAAAAAAAATAATTAAGGACTTGTACAACAGTATGACTTTTTAAGTGACTTTCTATATGAACAAAATCTTCAAACTCTGTTCAAGAACAGAGTTCAAGAACTCTGTTCAAGAACAATTCAAGAACTCTGTTTAAGGGTATAAAGACTGACATCATGAACATAAAATTAAATATAAAAAAACTAAACAATTTAATTTTAAACCTGAATGCAAATATTTTTTTAATTTTCTCCTATTGCCAACAACATTTCTTGGCAATACAAAAGATTGGGAAATGATAGATATCTGTAAACCGAACTCTGCTCAAGAGCAGAGTTTTGGAACTCTGCTCAAGAGCACAATTCCAAATCTCTGCTCAAGAGCAGAGTTCCATAACTCTGCTCTAAGCATAAAATTAAATGTAAAAAAACAAACATTCTAATTTTAATCCTTAAGGAAACTATTTTTTTTTAATTTTATTCAAATGACAACATTTTTTATCAATACAGAAGTTCACGAAACGATACATACCTGTAACCCAAACACGCAGTGAAGAGATCGTCAATCCACGACGCCGCAGCGGTTAAGACCACCAACTCGCCAAACGACAAATATTTCCTTCACACAACAACACATTATGTTAGCAACTAAAAACTATAAAAATACGAAAACAAAATCAAAACAACACAACTCAACGAGAAAACGTACCTTCACATGACGAACTATCAACCCTGCGCAGAAAACCAAAACACCAACGACGCACCGATAACAACCCCAGATCAACAACCAAACTAACCTGCCAAACTACCACATTTCAGCAAGAGATTAAAAGACGAAAAAGTGTATATACATCAAACATAAAATTCGAAAACCAAAAACAGCAGATAAAACTTATTTACCCCCGCAGCCGTTAACTCCACATCATTACGCCGAGCAGCAACCAAACACCAATTTTGAACTCGCGAATCCGCCAGGCAGCCTCGTCGACGAACACAACATCCAACTGCTGCAACAGGAAGTAACGACAGAGCAAGCAGCGAACCGGGGAAGGGGTGGAGCAATAGCAGACGAGCGTCGTCGACGCAAGCGTCGCCGACTAGACCATGAAGGGTGGCGAGGAACGACAGCGGGCCCACTTGCGGGGTCCAGAAATTTCCAACAGCGATTGCCAAATGGCGGACGAGGCCAGGCTTTTATGCAGAAACATTGTTCGACCGACTTATTATTCGGCCGAATACTTGTTCGGCCGAGTAATTATTCGGTCGAACAATTGTTCGGCCAAACAAGTATTCGGCCGAATAAACTACCATCCGAAAATTTTTCCCGTCCGGCAGTGGTTTGTACACATTTCAAGAATCCCTATTAAACTAAATGGAGAATTGTTAGTAGGTATTCGACTGAATAACTTCTACATTATTCGACCGAATAATGACAATTATTCGGCCGAACAATAAATATTAATTGACCGAATAACCTCCGCTAAGTTGATTTTGCACTAGTTCCTCACGAAAGTGTTACCCACCTTCACGTTTTTACCCTATTCTAAATTAAGTATACTCTATTATAAATGAGATATATTTCTTAAAGTTGCACCAAATTTCCTCTAATAATTTTACATGGGATGCCCTTTTAGCAGATAAGAAAAGATTCTTCCCTTCATTCTTTTGTTAGGCCTTCTCCATTCCACTTATGTCATATACCATAGGTTCGACATATAACCTATAATATAGATTTGACATATCCATATGCATAATCATACATACCATATATGATTAAAATGACATGTGTTTATATCTTAGAATTTGGGGTGGATTGATGCCTATGCTTATCCTACATTGCACTACGATGAGACAAATATATTCCAAATTCAAAAAAAATAATATCAAAAATGAATATAAAAAATAATTGGTAGTTGATACATCAACAACCCATAACTCGTGCATGGATAACAGGCAATTCATGGTTGTGATAGCAAATATGACATCCATGTATACATATCCACACATGCCATATATCATAGATTTGACATATAACCAATAATTTCTTCTTCTACTAGGATATGAATTGAGTAATGACACTCTTATTCTTTTATGAAGCCCATTATGTTGCAACAAGTCATAAGATAATTGATTATCTTGATGGATCTTTTCCATAGAGATTTCAGGCTCAGAAAACCAACATAAACCATATTGCACTAAATATTTTGCAATGTAGCGAATGATATGACATAATTTATCATTAACCATTAGCCTAAAAATACCATTATTGCATCCTCTATGCTAAAATCCTCCCACAACCAATTATATTATGCATTCCACAGGTAGCTTCACCACCCTATAGCTTTAATTCATGAATAACATTCATGAAAACTACTTGTTCTTTCACAAAATCAGGGCATCATTCAAACTTTACCCGATACTAATATTTTATTTAGATTAATACAACATAGTAAGGTTAAAAATAGTGATACTTAGATGGCTTCTATAAAGTTTCAAAATCAAACTCATTATTTACATAGCCATATACAAGCTCAATTTTGATACAATATTTTAATAAAGCAATGTAGTTCTTTCTTGAATTCATACAATGAATTCTTATTCCCCACATCATCCTACAGTGAGCTCCAAACCACATAATTTTTTATTATTATGGACATATCCAAGAGTTACCTATATCTCACATGGACAAATAAAATTCACTTTCTAATTATCATAACATCTTCCTTACCTAATTTCACAACACCAATATCCCTATGGCTCACCTTCAACCAAGGTTTTATTAAGGATTGTACATACTCACCATCTGCTAGAATCATATTAAAATTATAAATACAATTTTATATACTCACACATGCACCATATAACATCCTATTAGAAACTCATCATTCATCCGTACATGAGTCCATTTTCATTATATTAATTTACAACACATACCGCCATTATTTCTTCAATTTCCAAGCATACTATCACATAAGTAGTCACTCAAGCATACCAATGGGAAATCTCAAACATAAGCCTTATACCTAGCTTCCTAATGAGCAGTTCATGAAATCATCCATTCATTAATCTAGAGCATGACAAGCATAACATAACAAATAGATATAACACATGAAATAAAATCATTTAACACCATAGGAGCACTTATCTTTGGAATGAAGCTGCCCCAAGCAACTAGATAAGTGAGGACAAATTTCCACCCAACATTAGGTCTCTGTCCATCCTATACTCTTTCAGCTGAGAGACTACCCCTGAGCTGGGCTATGTATCCACTGAGGAGGGATAATGGGCTCTCTCATAGTCAAGGTTCCATCCCAATGCTAATCCAACCTATAGTTGGGTTTATCAAGCATACAAGGGAACAAGGAGGCTACTGCTAAGTTAGTGAGATCAACCACAAAGCTACAGGTATATCAGAACACTCAGTAAACATGGCACCCACATTACCTACCTCACTCAACACAAGGAAGGTCCTCTTCTCTATTACACAGTCCCTCAAGGCCCCTTCCCTCCAATGCTATTAAGGGTGGGCATAGAAAGTTCCAACTTTTGTTTTTCATGAGATTTCAGCCTTCACTAGGTTTATCAAGCAAATCCAGCCTAGGATGACCTTCTTCTCTGTTATTCAAGTTGGTTCTTCATAGGGCCATGAGCTAACTTTTCCCCGTGACTTGGTCCTCTGCAAAACAGATCTAAGTGTTCTCTCACAGGTTCTCTAAGTTGTTCAAGCTCTGCAATTCATCATCCACGATCTAATCTATGGCTTTCCCAACTAGTTCAATTCCTACACATGGTTTCCTTGGGCATTCTCAGCTCTGTAAATTAGCACACACAGAATCATGTTTCTCTTGTTTTCTTCACGGTCGAGTTCTGCAATCCATGAATGAATTGGGTTGTTGGTCAACAATGGGATAGAGATCAGGATGAGCGAATTCCCAGCTGTGGAGTGGCTTAAGGAACAAGCAAAACACAAGGCCATACCGCGCCATACGGATTCGCAAGATGCTCCATACTCCATCGATTTCATGGTCTAGTTTTCTCAACCACCCTCTTATAGTAGAACTAATGTCAACATGGGGAGTCAAATGGGTTCACAAGTGGACATGTGGCAGCATGGGTACCAATCCCATAATCCCCTCACCTATCCCTCGTGGATACACATGGCCCCTTCTCATTGGTTGCCTCCTTAGCCAGCTTTCTTGGTATTTCATTGCAATACTTATTAATTACATCATTTACAGATCGTCATGGCTTAATATCACATGGATTATCAAACTGTCAAATACTTGCCTATGCAATTAAACCTAAGCATCCACTAGTGGGGCCTTGGCTTTGAGCTCCACACCAGGGAAAACACACACGGTATTTATGAAATATTTACATTCAAGCCAATAAACCCTAAGGGTCAAAATAGGGGTATTACAAGTCATGACTATGAAATTACAACATTTTACAAGGAATTTTTTTTTCGAAATTTTCGCTATGGGGGTGCCTCCCCCCTAGACCTCCCATGGAGACTATAGTGTGGGGGAAGGTCCCCCTCCTCCCCACACCTCCCCATCCTAGAATGGGATTGAGACACGGCTGAAAAACAACATATGAATCGGGAAGATCAGCCTCCACAACCAACAACACTTCCCTTAATGCATTCCAAGACAAGTAAGACAAATTTTACTCTCAAACACTATCAATGCAAGATCGTTCTTGGAAATTTGTCACCATTCGATAAACACTTTGCAAAAATCATAACTCAATAATCTAAACTACAATAGTAAACCAAGATCATTAGTTCTTGATGCAAGTGAATTCTACTAAAGATGAGATATTAAATAAGACAATATCTACTCAAATAATTTACCATATTTCATTTACCAATCGAGAACTCTCATCCATACACCGAATTAATTCCATCTAATGAGAGGGAATTTACCTCATTTATTTTAGTTTTGGGAGAAATCGAATTAGAGATGGATTGTATCTTCTCTTATCAATGTATATTGAGGGATGCTAAAGGTATATATAATATGTATAACAGTAAACAACAATTTCTTATACCAATAAACATCCAAGCCTACCCCATACACACACAAACACACACACACACACATATACACCAAATACAAACACTTGCACGAGAACATTTTGACAAACACTTGGCATGCAAACATTTAGGAAAACACTTAGCACTCACACTTTTATACCATAAATATATACATGGTAACCTATAGCACCTATGGTTGAAGTCTGCTGTTCTATTTTTAGAAAATACTTTGGGAATATTTCAAACAAAAACATCCATACGGTAATCGAAATTTTTTCAAAATTGCCTAGATTTCAAAATTGGGTCGAGCAAACATTTTTCATGGACTCAAATACGGGGTTCCAAGGAAATATGGCACAAATTATCCTTATCGTCATTCTAATTCAAAACAGAAAATCCCGTAGATTTGTTTTTCTAAAAAAAAACCTAAAATTTTCTCTAGGTTATAATCCTTCTTCATGCAAGTAATAATCCTATCAATTCCATCAACCAAATTTGATTTGAAGAACTATTCATTCAACCATTCATGAATTTCATTTAGGTGTTTCATCAAACAGTCAGCTAACAACCTCATTTACAGTCATGCTTAAACAAATAATACCTAGAGAACTGATAAGTATTGAAGCCATGGATTCACCATATAAGAAAAATAAACTTGTTGGTAAAGAAACAATCTCCAAACCATAACTATGAGGAGAATAACAACTCAAGGATTATACATAATCTATGTAATCAATTATCATAACTAAGGAGAGAAAAACAATTATGAAACAGATATATTTCTTAGAATTCATTCAACGCCATAGCAACAAACTTAACTCATTTTCAATGAAATGTAAACTAAAAAACTCTTGAATTCAAATTTCTAAATATATATTGAAATTTAAATAAATAAACCTCAGTTGAAATAATTCAATAAATCAAAATTTATCTCTTTGTTTCCATTCTTTGAAATGTGCACTTTCTTATTGGCTTTATCATTTCTCAACCTGTAATGGAAAACTAGTTGATTTATCAAAATAATCGTCAAGATCCCCTATTCTAGTTTAATGATAATGGTTATGAGAGAATCTTAATGCGTTATAGCCTTTCTTAAGTATGATACGAGAAAGCGATGTCTTTTATTTATTTCCAAAATAGGTCAACGATATATAAATTATAATCATCATGCACATCAACCTATAATTGAGAGTAAATACTTGAGTTATCATAAAACAAGAAGATTCATTCATTATATGTACCACCTTTGTTAATACACCCATAATGAGAACATAAATAGTTATATACTCCAGTAAGGAAAAATGTTCTAATTAAAATATGAGCCAGAAACCAATCAAATGTTTTGATTAAAGAGAAATTACCTTTTTATTTATGAATTTTCAAATATACCATTAAATGTAAAACACGTCACTCTCATGAAACCCTATGAAATTTCTTTAATACATCTTAATAACTCTTTTAGTTCTCAAAACAAGTGCATACATCTTAATAACTCTTTTACAGTTCTCAAAACAAGTGCATGCTTGGAATCCACGGAATCGCAAAAAGTGTACTCAAACCAAACAAATGCCATAAGAAAAATTTTCTAATTAAACCAATATGATATGTAAACCACCATGATATGTAAACCACCTTTTATATTACAATGGTCACCTCATGAAAATATGTCTTGAACTTACAATTATGATATTGAACCTATGCATGAGTACATAACATTTTTTTTTGTATTTTTAGTGATTTAACATAAATATAAATATACCATAAAAAAAATTTAATTAGTAATAAATAAGAATGTAACTGCAACACTAAAGACATATAATGTAACATCATAATCACAATATTAACCCAAGAAACCCATCCAAAAATTAGGGATATTTCCAACACTCTTTTTAATAAAAAATGAGTAAGTGAAGATGTTACTTACCATTTAAATTTTTGGGGAGATATGAGACACCATGATTGCTATAATCCCCTACAAAATACTAATTCTACTTGGATCTCATATCTCTCCACTAATAGAATTTGGAAAATTAATGACTATGTAACTAATAAAATTAGTCAATAATGTGTTTTTAAGCTAAATACTACTAAAGAGAGCATGTTATTCCCACTGTCATAGAGTATTTGGTAGTTTTGTTGTTGAAAATTACTAGATATAGACATGTCAAAACTCAGTAGCATTGCAAGGCATATTATGCCACTATCATTAGAGTATATGTAGTTCTCCTTCGAAAAATCATAATCTTCTCCCTTGAAGTGGAAAGTTATAGTTGGAAAGTCTACACTGGAAGAGTCAGGTTGTTGACTATCACAAAGTTCCAGTCCAATGATCTCCCCATCGACCTATGATAAATTAATGGATGAGTTCAAGGCTTCCCCTAAAACATGGCATTCATCATATTGCAGAAATTTCATAGTCATTCCAGAGTCTATGATAACTCCACCACTGCCGTCTAATTGAACATCAAAAGTACTAGCAGTGATATTCAATAATTGATCACCAACATTGAGTCCTTCCAGGGATAATTTTAAGGACCCATACTTATTTAAAAGTGTATAAACCTTGGCGAATCTTACCAATTTTTAAAATGTCAACTATAAAATATTTGGCGATATTTTCTAAAATGATTTCAACTTCTAAGGATTTTATATAGTTTGTATAATAATTTGGCGAATTTTAGAGTGAAAAAAGTTTACCCCATCAAAATTGGGCGAAATGGGGCTTCAAAAAATGCAAATTGGCGAATCTTTTTTTGGAAAAAAACATGGAAAAATAGCCCATGGGCTAAATTTCGCCCCTAAAATTATCCTTGAAATTTCCTTCCAATGAAAGATAATAGAAAGTTAGAGACTTGTCGCTTGTAATGAGAGGATTCGAACAGAAACTCATGGCATTCAAGGAAGCGGTGTGACCTATAAACAAAGGTATGATTTTGGAAGGAGAACTAGTTGTAGACATGAGGTAGTAAGAAAACTTATTACCTCCTAATGGGCTAAGATGCAAAATCAAAGATAAGGGGCCTCGTCTGAAGGCTAATAATCCACCTCCTTCACCAAAATTCCCTTCATTGTCCTGGCCACATCCAAAATCAATATGGTGAATTGACGGAGAATAAAGGTAAAGGTCTCAAATGAAAGGATTCCCCCTGTGAAGGAGGGGTCATTGTAAGTATAACTGTATTGGCACATTGCACCAGCACAACTATAAGAATCAATAGCATGACACTGTGATTTACACACCATAAAAATGGTTTAACTAGTAATAAAAAAGAATGGGACTATAACATTAAAGACACATTATGTAACATCATAAAAAATATATTCACCCAAGAAACCCATCCAAAAGTAAGGTATTTTTCCAACACTCTTCTTAATCAATAGTGAGTAAAACGAAAAAAATCACTTATCATTTAGATTTTTGTGAAGATATGAGACACTATGATTTGTACTACAATCCCCTACAAAATAATATTTCTCCTTGGATCTCATATCTCTACACTGGAAGACTTTGGAAAATTAATGACTATGTGACTAAAAAAGTTAGTCACTGAAGTGTTTTTAAGATAAATACTACTAAATTTGAGCAACACAACTAATTATGACTAAACTAAATGACTAATTTAGTCATGGGATAAAAAATATGACTAAATAATAAGTGCAACTGTTCAATTCTCTGTGTCCTTTGGGATTAGGCATCAAAGTAATGCTAACAGGGGTGACGCACCTTCGAGTGAGCCCCTTGGATTGGATCTGTGGACGTAGTGAGCTCTAGGACCATGAACCATATTGAAAAAAAAAAGTGCAACTAAAAATGAATAATAAATAGAAAAATAAAAGCCAATCTTAATTAAAAATTCTAAATGAGAATTAGAGGGAAAATAAATAAAAAGAGTGAAAAATTTATGATCAACTAGTTGCAATTAATTTCAATTGTTGAACATTGGCTAAATTCTAGGGAAAAGAAGCAAAAAACTGATGAACAAAAACAATGCTAGGATGTCGGGAGAGGAAGGGAAATGGGGGTTGAGAAGACAACCCCAGACACTCAACCAAAAGAATGCAAAGCTTCTTCAAAACGTGTCATGCTTGAGAGATTAGAGACTCTCAGCTCTTTCAGATCCTCATTTGCATAAAATAAGGTTCTACCCAAGGAAGAGTTTAGGGGCAAAATTTATCCCATGGGCTATTTTTCCATGTTTTTTTCCAAAAAAATACTCACCAATTTACATTTTTTTAAACCTCTTTTCGCCCAATTTTGATGGGGTAAATTTTTTTCACTCTAAAAATCACCAAATTATTATATAAACTATATAAAATCCTTATAAATTGAAATAATTTTAGAAAAATATCGCCAAATATTTTATAGTTGACATTTTGAGAATTGGTTAGATTCGCCAAGGTTTATCCACTTTTAAATAAGTATGGATCCTTAAAATTTTCCTTGGTTCTACCTTTGAATCTAGGAAGCATCCCCAACCCAAATCCATGGAACTTGTCATACACATGACCTTCAAATAGAATTTATAAAGTTTCTATCAAGAGTGTCATGATCATAGACATACCTTTCAAATAGACCTTTTTCTATAGTGGGGATATGATACGACTATTAAGACCATGTTAATGCAATTCACCCATATCATGTTAAGAGACTAATGGTCACTGAGGAATAAGGTAAACACCTTATTGTGTGCCCCTTACTCAAGCCTTGTGAGTGACAGAATCTACTTCCTACCCTCATGACAACATCCATCTTGAAGGAAAAAGTCTCACTGACTTTTCAACCCGTTGCATAGAAACCTGTGTTATCTATGTCATGCATTCCCCCATACAACCATGTCACCCATGTGTGGACTAATTGGAAATCACGATCATGTGCCTACACACATGAAATCCATTTGCATCAAATAGCTCATGAACAGTAATCAAATATCAACTCATCACATTGTATCACTTATATCATATCCAGGCTCAATCTAAATCCCATGCAACGTTGACGCCACCTTGCGTCAATGCACACCTTTTCTTTCCCGCCACACTAGGAATAACTTGTTGAACATTTTACAATAGTTTATATTATCATTTTTAGGCATCATATCACCAATGGTTAGTCATCATCCATCAATCCATTTGTAGGTTTGATTGGAAAAAATGCCATCTCATGGATCTATACATTGATTGTCAACCCAACACATCATAATATGAATTGGAAGCCTTTCAATCATAAGAATTTATATTTCAAAATGTATATACCAGGCTCAAACCAAATTCATTTCCATCTAAAGTCATTCAACATTAAACCATAATTAGTAGCACTATACTATATCTTGATGGACAATATAACACAAATGCCAAAATTAAGTTACACATCTATCAAGAACCACACAATGAAAAGACATTGACCATAGAATCATACCTTGTTATAGATCCATCTCACTTGTCCATATAAAATGATTAATTTCAATCACTTTTTTTGCATAAGTTTTGCCATAAATGCGACATTAGATACTCCCCATCTTCAGGAAACTTCATTTCAAATGTAAAGTATTAATCATTTTTCATATATTGTCATACATTTATTGCAATAGTATCGACCCATTATTATGCCATATCCATGTCTTACATAACAATCTTAAATATTATTGATTTTCATGCTTTAATAATACTTTATCGTAAATAGTGGCATGCAACCTACTCAAATCTAGTATGCCAAATACAAAACATAATTACAATGTCTCAACAAATATCATAATCTAAACATCTAAGCATAATCATTTAGTGTTTGAGGAAATGGGAGACTACACAAGATTTAGAACTATTTTTAGTACCTTGGGGATTAGAAACATTGGTGGAAGGTTCCCTTGCTATTGATAGTGGGAATTCATCAATGTCCCATGCTTGATAGATTCTAATAAGTGTTCAATATTACTTCATATATTCATATAATCAAATGGTTTATCCCATGTTCGTCAAATCATTCATTCACGTGGTAGATTTGTACATTTTGATGAGTTGGTATTGAAGACCTTCGGCCTCTGGTAGCATCTTTTTTTACTATCATCCGAGTTGCACATGATCGTACCACCAAGTTATGACAATGGTACCTGATGGGAGGATTTGTTTCTTTTTACTTTACCATCATATATTTTCCTACTATATTGAGAGATAGATCCATATTGTATATGCTCATGGTTATGATCTATCATTGACATGGATCCACTGTGTATATTTTCTATGGCCATGATCTTTCATTTTGCATGGATATGTAGTGTACTTGATGTGGCTACTATGATTTGCCACACTTAAGTATGGGTATTCCTGCCTTGGGAAGATATTTATCTTGTATTATGGACCTTTTTTGCAAGTACTTTTCTGATTCGAAGTTCATCAAACTCCACCAGGTTCCATTTAACAATTTCTTTTATATTTTATAATGTATGTCATCCATCATTTCCTCTTTGACCTCATACATTAAGGGGCATCTATTATAATTGCATTTTCCACCATAGTCCTTGCAAGGTTTTTATTAGACCTTTTGAGGATAAAATTACATAATCAAGAAAATAAAATAATTAATTTTCCATAATTTCATAATTATGAAATAAGAATCATTTCATAATTGAGAATAAAGTTCATAATGAGTTGGAAAATGCTCATAATTAAGCGTGTAACTTGTGCATGAATTGTCATTTTGTAGTTCACATACCATCAAGCCTATCTATGATTTGTATCCACCTAATTTGCATGACATGAAGCCCATCTCCAATCTCTTCTAAATTCCTATAAGAAGAGGCCAAATCAAGTAGATGGGGAGAGATTCATTTATGTACCCTCACATCAGATAAATCACAAGTGGTTGTTCCCTGGGTTCATGATATTAAATGTACAAAGTTCTATATCTCTGTTCTTGTGCTTCTTTGTGGAATTAGCGATCTGAAACCATGTTTTCTTTTCCCTTTCCTCTATACATATGGAGTCTGAGATTTGTAGATAATTTAAATAGCCTATTATTATAGGAACTAAAACAACAGTGGCAATAGGTGTAAGAAATAAGATCGTCTTTATGTGTTGTTTATATTCATAAATGAATATCTATCTTCTTTCCCTCCCCCAGAAATTGTCTCCTTTAATTAGTATTTAAATTGGAAAATCAAATCTATCTGATTATAACTTATATTTACATTCATAATTTCACTTGTATTTGGGAAAGGTATTTCCTATGATGTGTTAGCATATCTAATAACTCAATGGAGTGGAAGATAAGGTAGGTTTATGATAGTTCAAATGCTAGCTATTAGGATAATTTTATACCAAACACAATGGTTAAAATTTTGTGATAGCGGTGAAATGAAGGTTAAAGATGATTTAAAGAAATTGAAACCCAATCTACTTTATAAAAATGTATAGAAGGAAAGAAGAAAAAAATAGTCAATTGAGAAATGGAAAATGGAGAATTTATGACGACAATAGCAATTGGTAGGCCATTTTATTTGCCCATCGAGAACTGCATATACTCTAATGACACACATAATCTCGCTTGCAACGTTAACTTCTGCCTCTGCTGACATGTCCATATTTGGAAATTTTCAACAATAGAACTACCACATACTCTATGACAATGAAAATGGGAGTAACATGCTAGCAGATGCTTCTGGGTTTCAACAACATAATCTACGCTATAGATTATTAGAGTCTATTCCTGCTACTGTTTAATAAACTATTTTTAATAACTAATTTTGGTGCTAATCCATAACTATTTTTATTAAGTAATTTTGGTGCTAATCTATAAGCACAGACAAACAACTATTTAGATGCTACCAAACTTGAGATCTCTCTTCGAGAGGAAATCCTAAAAATCTATATACATAATCATGGAGAATATAACTTTTCACTTCAATCTAAAATTTTATTATTTAAAGACAATATCAAATATAAAAAAATGAAAAAGTTTTTACAAAATATATAAGTTAATTAGATTGAATTTGAGAAGTTATATTTTTTTATGTGTATATATTTTTTCTTTATTAACTTAATTTACATGGTTAAACTGTTATGTTCTCATCATTAAAGTGATTCAAAATTATTTTTAATAAATAACTTTGATTTTTAATCAAATAAAAATAATTAATATTTTGAATAATTATCTTAACTTTAATTAAATGATAAACTTAAGTCACATCAATTATCACTATTTATTAGACATGTTATTTTCTATAATATTTTCTTATTTTTTATAAAAAAAAAATTTAAAGGATATATATTAACTCTAGGATGAACAAGGAAAGAGTTACACATCCTCTACTAGAATGTAGAAAGGACCCCCTCACGACAATTAAATTAAGTTAGTATTCCAAACATGATATTTAAATTCATAATACTATATATTTAAATTTATTAAATTAAAAAAATACAATAATAAAAACAATATTAAAATTTTTAAATTATTTTAAACAATAACTTTATTTAAAATACTTTATTTCTTAATTAAAATAGAAATTATAAGTAAAGTTCTATGATAGATAATAGATAATTTTATTTCTAACAAAAATTCATATAATATGTGTCACATGCTAAAATTCCTATATTCATTCATATGTTATTATATCATTTTATATTTTATATAATAATAAACAAATAAATTAAATTATTATGTTTAACTATTAAATGTTTTATTTAACTCATTTTATTTAAAAACAAAAATTAATATCTTAAATTAAGTATAGTAATAGTATAAGTTTCTTCCCCCACGGCGGGTGCATTACACGTCTCATATTCCTGCCACTTGCCCTGAGCTCACTTCCTTCGCCATGAGCTCCAGTTAGTTTCCTTCTCATGAGGCTATCCTTGATCTACCCTCCACGTCCACTGCCCATCATGATTAAAGCCATCTACCCGTTCGCCCGTCCGGTACATTGCTCGGCTTCTGGATTCAGAGTTAATTACTCCCGTGTGTGGAATGTCCAGTCTATGGTGCAGTCGGTTATTCATCTCTCGCTCAGAGTCATGGTGATGATGCATCATGCATTTGAGGATCAATGGCCTTGTCCTTTCGCCATTAATGTCCAAACTCGCACTTCTCATAATCATGTCGAGATTTCTTTTAACCTCGACTAGAGTCTCAACAGGCCGATGGACGCCAGGCTTATAGCCCTTCTCAGAAAACATTCAACTCTCACCTCCATTCTGCTCGTTCCTCCTGGCTGCTATTGTCTTTGCTCTATTTCCTGGGATTCTACTGTGTCTAGCTCTTTTCAGTTCCGTCGTGAGCTCTCTGCTCACCACCCGTTGGTCTGCTTTGTAATGGCTCCCACTAAGAGAGTCCGGACCCATCAAGACGCCTAGAAAATCAATGTTCAGCATCCCAGTAGTTCCTCCACCTCTCCCTCAATTCGTCTGATGAGAGGCATTCTGGATAAATCCCGTTGTTATCACTCCACGATTCCTACCCAGGCGAAGGCCGAGATTTAAGACGTTGAGGAGGATGCCTTGGTTTCCCCAGATGTGTTATAGATGATGAGGTTTAGAATGAATTTGCTGAGCTTGTTCCAAACCCTGGAAACACCAGAGGGAGAGCAACTCTTTATTAGAAAACCCTGGATATGCTCTGCTGGAAACACCAGAGGGAGAGCAACTCTTTATTAGAAAACCCTGGATATGCTCTGGTCACACAAGCTGGTTTTATGTAAGGCCCTGACCGACCGCAATGAGGCACAGGCAAAAATTTTAATGCAATTGGACGAGTTAATGGACATGCAGAGAAGCAGATTCTCTTCAACCAGCAACAGCTGGCTCGACATTTGGGGATCACTCTGGCTAAAGACCCTACGACTCAGCCTCTTCAGCATCAATATCATAGCTCCTAGTTATGCTCGACTCCTGGTTTTCTCAGGTTTTTAACTCTGTTAGTTTTTGTTTCGGCTCTCAGACAGTTATGTTAGTTTTGGCTCTGTCCTTAGACTTATGGTTCTCTAGATAACAGTACTTCTCTTATGATACATTTCCATACTTTTAATGGGTATGTTTTCTCCTTGAAGAGAGGGCCGGGTAACAGCTTGACTCTGCATATTTTGGTACTTATTGCTCTGTACATTTGGATTTTGCTAATATAAGGATCTTCTACTGATTTACAAAAAAAAAAAAAAAAAGTTTCTTGAAATTACTTGTTACTTGTTACTTGTTGTAAGCAAGGACCATTAAACCAAATTTCCTCCTATAATAAATACATGGAGAAATACTTGGCATCTCCTTTAGCAAATAAGAAAAGAATATTTCCTTCATCATTTTGTTACAGATTCTTCAATTCAATTCATTATGAAATACTTAAATCTTTCTCTAGATATAAACCAGGAATGGCTAGACAATGAACTAGATCTCATGTCAGACCATGGTTTTGAGGAAATGCACACCATGCTTTTTCTTATCAAAGAAGATGTTATAAAAATGACTATTAGTTTTTGGAAAAAGAGATCATGTGCATTATAAGGATTCCATTTGGACTTCCTCAAAATTGACATTTGAGACTTTGAATAAAAAAAAAATTATCGGCAAATCTATGTATAGAAATAGATACACTAAAAGGATTAACGAAAGGACTAGATTTGTTGTTGGAGAATAACTTCCTAAAGTATGGGGTATGTGATTGGTGGAGGGTAACTCACTAATATTGGTCATGCAAACTATGGAGGTCATGATCATTAAATGGATAAATCCTATGAAATTCATTGAAGTGAGGAGCTTTGTTTAAGTATCACAATGGATCCAAAATTTCATAGTGTCATTCTCAATCGTGGCTTACAACAAATAATTCAAAATCATGTTCTATTGGAAACGTAAACTTGTTTGCATTGTTTCCCATTTCATCGACGCCAAACCTTGAACTAGGAATACTTTGGCTTCTTCATCTTCACCGGCTTCTTCATCTTCACCTTCTTCTTCATCTTTAATATCTTTGATTTCTTGAATCTTCCCTCATCACCTTGAACTAAAAAATCTTCTTCAACCTTCTTGTCATTATTCAAATGTTGAATGCCCTTTACAGTATAGACTGCAATCTAAAATTTGATCACGACTAGCTATTGAAATGTGGGCATGATAAAATCCGACCTATCATCCTCATCATTAGGCATATTAGGACTAATTCGATCAATGGTCTCCTACGAACTCAACAACTATTGGTAATACCTGAGCTTTTCAAGGTTCCATCTCATAAAGATCATATCAACATGTTCTTCTTCTAAACCATCTCGCACAATATGCAATCATTTCATCAACAATATATTCATCTTGTTCTTATGCTTCTTTATTGATTTAACACTTCTTTAGAGTGCTTGTTTTTCTCCATGCTTGCACATTTGTTGTTGTCATTACAACCTACATACTCATAAACAAGTAAATGGTCAAATAAATAGAATTTTCTTTTAACATCCCATCATATTTTTCAACTTGTGTTGTTGCACATGCAACCTTCACTAAATTCCCTTCTTCTCATCTCTACAACCTACTTCAACATGAATACTCAAACACATAATTTCATACATATTGATTTGCAAAATACAAATATCTTCAAGATTCTCAATCACATCTACCTTGTGTGTATCATCAATAGCATCCATAATTGGCTCCATATATTCTTCTCTGCTTAGTATTACTCATTAGACAATCGTTTCTATTCACCATTGCTTCAATCAACATCATAACTTTGCTAGTCTTTGTAAATTCCTCTACTAGGAACTCATCTTCATCATTGATTGATCCTCCAAACACTCTTGCAAACTCAGTCATATCTTTAACATGTACATTGTTTTCTTCATCTTCCTCATAGATTAGGGATGTTGTTGTTCCCCTTTAGGTAAACTACTATCTTGATCAACTACATCACAAATTGTGTTCTCAAATTCTTAATAATTGACAAACATTACTTGAGTTGTTTCTTATCAAGTCAACACAAACCAAATTTTCAACCAGTTCGTCAAAGCAACCTGCCAAAACTCCTCCTCATATGTGATATTCTTCTATCTCATATTATGTAAAGAACACTATTCTATTTTCCTATCTTAAAGTTTTCCTTCTCTAGAATAATCGTGTATTAACTATTCTGAACTCAATGTCACTTAGTGGTATTTTCCTCTTCATCTGAATTTTCATAAGACCCTTATATCCCACCTTCTTCTAATTCATTCCTTGAGATGCTTCCCATTAGATTCAATTTTAGAAACTATCAATCTCAAGACTTCATCTTTGTTATGAAACATTCACCTCTCAAGACTTCATCTTTGTTATGTAACATCTACCTTTTTTTTTCCTTTTATGGACCCCATTTGTTTTTCTTTTTTGAATACAAAATAGTTTTTCATCAAGGATTTTGGCATTAGTGCAATGTGCTCAATCAAAAAATGAGGCTACAACATTTTTCTCCAAATGAGGTCTTCTCGTCCTTGGTATGAACTTGTTGGATCAAACAGCCACATAAAAACAATATACATAGGAAGATATAAAACCAGAAAGCAAATAATAGCACACATAAAATATACGCAGATATTTATGTGGTAAAACCCTCGAGAGGGAAACATCCATGGAGCAATGGTATCAGTTCTCTTATTATTCAGAATATGAAGATTACAATAGCTTTCAACTCAAAATGCACTTCTCATGCGAGAATACAAGAAATAAATATATTTCTTATACAGTTACTCATAATTGACCAAACTTAGTTACTCGGTTAGACAGTTACATAGTCACCAAAAGAGCCAGTTGTCATCCATTTCTAACAAAACTCGACTTCCTTTTTCTCAATTCTGACTGTTGATAGGCAGTCTCTTCCCTTTATTGTGACAGTTGCTTCATGCCAATGGTGTGGACTTCTTTACATTAGCATACTAGATTTTAACTTAGCCATATCTCTTCAAAATTCCACTCTCTTTCAACTTTTTTTAATATATAAGAAAACATATTTAAGAAAAAATATTTAAAAACCCTTTCACAAAAGCTATTCTTACCAAGATATAAAAATACTAGATTCCTACTCAAGTCTGCCTCACACAATGAATCTTCCTGCGGACTCCAACGGATGGCCGATCAGGTTTCTTCACGTTTTTCAT
Source organism: Larix kaempferi (assembly GCA_027924585.1). Classification (NCBI taxonomy): domain Eukaryota; kingdom Viridiplantae; phylum Streptophyta; class Pinopsida; order Pinales; family Pinaceae; genus Larix; species Larix kaempferi. The sequence continues at coordinate 4,509,696 of BSBM01000619.1, forward strand.
GCCCCTTCAACATGAGCGGATTTCTTTTACGCAGGCTGGTCTCCCTTCATTCCTTATGCGAACTGAGTTGCTTTTCTTCAAGGAGTTGCATGCCAAGGTTCTTCTTTACCACCTCACGCGTCTAGTCATTCCTCATGGTGGCGCTCTCTCTCAATTCCTTTTCCTCACAATTTTTCACGGTGACAGACCGGTCGCAACCATCTTTTGATTCTACCCAAAACAAAAACAGGATTTGGAGAACGTTGTCAACCCTCGGTCGCACTTTTATCTGTTATACCTGTGACAGTCGCTAATTTGATCGGTGGGAACCAGGACCAGAGCTCTCAAGACTCCTCATTGGTCTCTCCTATTTCTTTCCTTAATAAACATGACTGCCTTCTAATTTGAATATTAAAACAATAAAAAAATTACCTGAATGATCCAAAATGCAAATGGTGTAGCCGTCACAAAATACCTTAGAGTTATGTTATGCAAATATATTATGCATTAATACTGTAGTAAGGTCTTCCGATAACGTTGAACCCTACTTTTGGTTAGACCGTGACTCTAGTAAGGTCTTATAACTCCTACCTGGAATAAACCCATATCGATTCCTAGGAATTCTTCTTGTTTGTCACACATCTCAGGCATATGGAGGATGCTCTGAGCTCTTATACCATTTTGATGGGATTATTTGCGGCTCTACTACATAGTGGAAATGAATAAGACCAAGAAAAGATGAACACGAGCTCTAAGAAACCATTACAATAATGAATGATAATATATACACTTGATCACAATTCAAAAATTGTTTAGGTTCAAGTATGTAATTGATTCCTCTAAATAATGAAGAGAAAATAAAGAAAACTTTATTGATCTTTAATGTGTGAGTATATGAATAATCATCTCCATTTATAGTGATGGAGAGTGCTAAAAATAGCTAGGATTATTCACCTACGTGCTAGCCTACAACCTGCAGTCCTAGGAAACACGTGGACAACTAAACACCTCGGAAAAGACAAACACTAACACCCCCCATAAGCGAAACTTATGGAAGAAACTAAATGAAAACAAATATGGGTCCCGACAACGAGGCCTGATAAGGTACCCATGTATAAGCTACTCTCATAAACGGAGAAAAGGAGAAAACGTCATGGGAAAAACTCCTCCCCAAAAGAAAGAAAAACCAGACATGCTAAAAAAAGACATGAACTGAATATCCACAAATGATGCAATGGAAAGAACATGAGCTCTACCAAAATTTTGAAGAAGACTCAAGCCAAATTGCTGAGGAAACAAGCGCTGAATGCAAATCCTTCAAAATATACTAACCCTAAAAAATGAATGTCAAGCATTGAGAAGACATCACACGTTGAGTGATAGGTACTGGTGTTGTGTACGAGACTCACTCTAAATATGTGTAACTCAATTGAACATGGTGATACCTAAGCAAACATTGCATACCACCCCCCCACAATGCTGACTAAGTGGAAAAGGTGATGACAATGCATGTCACAACTGATGGCGAAAGTATAGAGGTACTAGTTGAAGATGACAATGATGTCCAACAACCATTGAAAAACACTCCAAAGAGGCGAGCTCCAAGATAATGCAAAACAAGGCAGTACAGGGAGACAAATTCTTGGTGACACTCCAACTAACTATCTGCACAAGTGGCCCGAAATCTACTACTCAAAAGTGCAGAACAAGAGGTACCATTAATAAATTCCATCATGGCCGACAACAATCTTTGTTATGGGTTCCGACAAACAAATCCATTTTAGATACCCATTTACAAGTGAGGAATCAATACAGTTCATTGAGCTTTGATTAGAAAAACAATCTCAAAGAACCAAAACAATATGGTGTGCAACTACTCTTTGGAAAGAGAGCGGAGAGCTCATCGCAATGCTACAAACAAAGGAAATAAAATGAAGGTTCCAAGAGTAGTGATGGAAGACATATGGCCAATAACACCTAAATACAATAAAATTGGCAAAAGAAAGGGATGCCAAAAAACCTCCAAATATCCAATTCCCCCCCCATTGAAGACAACTGAGGGATATCACCAATAGTAAAATGCAACAATAGATATCGATCGAATATCAATTGAAAAAGAAAACCAAACGAAGCTTCAGTGGACTACCACCATTGGTCAAACATCAGTGGACCACTCCAAGTAAATCAATGGTAAGAGGAACACTGTACAAACGAAGACACACATCGATATGAAGTCCTCAAACATCCATTTAAATGATTCCATGACCATCCATCAATCCAACCAAAATGAATAGTTGACACTGGTCCAAGGTTTTGGCTTTCACATCTTCTTTGGAAAGTTGGAAAAGAAGAGGTGCCATCCTTCCAAGAATTTTGTTTCCTGGGCACATTTCTTCGATTCTTATGAGAATGTCTATAGGGCACAGATTTATGTTTTGGATGAACAAAAAGAGCAGGATGAGGTTCTGGTTCATTTATAGAAGAAACAACAACAATCCCAAATTTTGGCATGTTGGGGGCAGCCAACACAACAACACATTCATCAACAGGTTGTTCTTCACTCTGAATTCAACTAGGAAAAAATACAACATCCCTTGACTCAGCAAGGCCAGGTGAAGACAAAGAGGGAGCAACAACATCATATCCAAGACCTATTCTTGATGTCTGCAACTCATGGGCAATAGGAACAACAATACCCTATCCATTCTTCCCAAGTCCTCCTCGAGTATAGCCCATTTTGCTCAGCAGGCGAGACCTAATACCTGTAGTGTGTTTTTCAAAGCTAGGAGAAACACAACCACTAGTAGACAAAAAACCAAGAGATGAAATAGAAACATCAACATTCTTACAAATAGATGGGATACAATCATCAGTAGGTGAGTTGGGCAGCTTAGTAGTCTTCATCTCAGCATTCTGCAGTCGAAAGACTTTTTCCTCAAGCTCTTGTCTGCAAACTAGTAAACCTTGAATTCTCTCATCCTTCTTAGTCAAATGTAGCAACAAAAAGTCATGAGCTTCGTTTAAAGCTTGATACTCATCAAAAATCCTGTCATCGTTTCCTTGAAGCTCATCAAGAGAGCCCTGTAAGTGATCAACCTCATTAGTTAGTTGGGCATTAGTCTCTTCCAGCCTGCAAATATGCTCCTTTAGGGCATCATTTTCTGTTTTTGAGATAGCGTTTACTTCATCTTCCATATTGTTGAGAAGATCGACCTTTGCCACAAATTTGTCAACAAGGTCTCCAAATAAAGTTTCCATGTTTCTTTGCAAGATATCAAACTTTTAGGAGATTCAAAGCAATCCTCAACTGATTCTTTAGCTCTGTATTCTCTCCCTGCAACAAGACAACGATGGACTGCCAAGAAACAAACTCTTTATGAAGCTGATCGGCAGCCTTCTTCTCACGTAATTCATGCAATCTCCTACCCATCTTCAATACAGAAAAGTAATAAAAGAAACTAGAAATACAAACGTGAATGACAAGCAGCCCCTCTTTCCCTGCCTTGTATGGAGATGAGCGATGGCCAGTATCAAATCCCAAAAGCTTGTAAGTGAAACTCCCAAAGTAAATTGATGTGGCATGGATTTTCTTACCACCACAGCTGTGATACCTATGAGTGAGATGGCCACCAACTTTGACTGCTGCAAATGGGATCCACAACTACCCAAAAATAATATGGAGGACAGATCTAAATGTTGTCATAGAGAAAGCCTGACCGTTAAGAATGTTGCAGCTAGGGTCGCGAACAAGGAAACAATAGCGGCAACTGGCAATGCCGCCATAATCTACAACTGACAGATGCACGTTCTGTACATAGGTGTCCTTCTCCAACCACCGCTGGCGCGTGAGCTCTTCAAAAAATTGCACAAACAGACAGCGAACTGAAAACACCCATGATATACCAGAGAACTGAAAACACTCACTCAAAAAACTACAGAACCACAGAGCACATATCATAGCCTCTTTCATGAGAAGTTAGGGTTGTACCTGCTCTCATACCACTAAGAGAAAATAAAGAAAACTTTATTGATCTCTAATGTCTGAATACATGAATAATCATATCCATTTATAGTGATGGAAAGAGCTAAAAATAACTAGGATGATTCACCTACATGGTAGTTTATAATTTGGAATTCTACGAAACACAAGGATAGCTATACACATTAGAAAAAACAAACATTAACAAATAATTGTTAAATAGAAGTAGCAAGTAGTATTATAATTAATAATATGGATTATATATACTCTTCAACCATGTCCACATATTTAAAAGTGGTTGATATACCTAAATCCATATATATAATGGACTATCTGAGTTGAGCCTATCAACAAGATTAACCTAAAGTATAACAAGTGTACAATCCAGATTAATTTTATGGTTGTCATATCTTGTTATACTTAAATGCATATTGATTAATATTAAAATAAGCTTATCCTTCCAAGATCAGCAATTTGTTTGTAGATCACACTCTACCTGCTACACGACTACCGTCGGTTTGACTCCTCTCATTACGCGTGGTGGGTCTTCAAATTTCTATTATTTTGTTGGAAGGACTTAATGTTGGCAGTCAATTATTGAATGTCATTGTTGTTACTTTAATTATTCAATTTGAGGAAGTGATCATAGACTTTGGAACGTTTGTGCCATTGATGGAATCTAATGCATATAAGGGTTTGAGGGAATCCTTGAGCTCATCTATCAATATCCGGTGGGATGATGAAGAAATCGTTGGAGTGGACCTCTGTTACAGCCCACAACATGGCTCTTCCACTCCATACTTTTTGACTATAAATTTCCACTTTGTACATATTTGGTAATTTTCAACAGCAGAACTACCAAATACTCTACGACAACGGGAATAACATGCTCTCCTTTGCGCGGACAGTTTGTGATATAATGTAAGCCAGCAGATGCATATGAGCTTTCTCCGATATAATCTACGATGTAGATGTTGAAAGTCTGTTCCAGCTACTGTTTAATAAACGATTTTTATTAGATAATATATATATATATATATATTATCCGTGATAATTTATAAGCACATATAAAATCTATGTAAATAAAAAAAATATAGCTTTGAAGGTTTGCTCAAGTGAGCCAAACATGAAATATATGCGTCCAAAAAAGTTGGAAAGTCAAGGATTTACCTCTTTTAGATTATCAAATCTTACATTGAATTAATAAATATACTTTTAATATGTATATAGATGTTTTCCTAGTTAGGTTAATTTAAGTTATTTACACGAATAAACTTTTCTTTATCATTTTTAAAATTATTAAAAAATATTTTTTAACAAATAAATTTAAATTTTTAATAAAATATAAATAATTAATATTTTAATTAATCAATTTCATTTTATTAATGACCAATGAAAATGTTGACAATGTATTATCACATTAAACTTTTTACATTAAGCATTTTAAGTAATTGAATGCAATATATAAAATAATATTCAAATTTTAAATTTATAAATGATATTTAAATTTATGATAATATTTAAATTTAAATTTGTTAAATTATTAAAAGAAAAATAAAATAGTGTTATAAATTTATTTATAATAATATATATATAAATTTTTTAAATTATTGAATTTCAAAACTTAAACAAACTAATAAAATATAATAAGTTAAGAAAAAATTTAATGTATAATATGATTTTTTAAATTGATTTGTGATTATGTATAATTATTATTTGTAATTATAATAAATTACTTTTAAAAGAAACTTACATATTAATAATTTTACAAATTACTTAGAAAAAACCACACCTCTTAACTAAATAAAAAAGTAGAAATCCATAGTAAACTTCCATATATCAAAATTTATACAAAATATCAAACTTGGTTCATATGACACTATAACTTGATTTACAAAATAAATTGTTATGTTTAATTATATTACCTTCTTTTGTTGAAAGGAAAAAATACTGCTCTAAATTAAGTATATATTATATTATATATATACTATATTATAGATGATATAGTTTCTTGAGCTTACTTGTAGTAAGCTAGAACCATTAAACAAAATTTCCTCCTAAACTAAATGCATGGCATCCCCCTTGGTAAACTAAATGCATGGCATCCCTTTTGGTAGATAAGAAAATATTCTTTGCTTCATCCTTTTGTTAAGCCTTCTTCATTTCACTTCATTAGAAAATACTTAAATCTCTCATGAGATATTCTAGACAATGACTTATGTCTCATGTCACACCATGGTTTTGGGAAATGCACAGATGGTTTGTTCTTATCAAAGAAGGGGTTATAAAAATGAACATTTCAGTCAAATTTCAAGAGTTTATGAATAATAGACCATGCGCATTATAGGGGTTCCATTTGACCTTCTCCAAAATTGAAATTGAATTTTTTGAATCAAAAAAATTATTAATAATTATCTTAGGAAACTCAAATTGGGAATTTTATACTTCATGTAGCCCACCTTAGTCCAATTATTCTTCAATTAAGCATATTACTTAAGTAAATTTCCACCCTTAGCCACCAATTTAATAATTTTAATCCTAGGTGACTTATGCCAAAATGATGTCTTGGACCATAGCAAAATTTGAGAACATGACATCCTTGGAATATGTGGCATCTCTTTTATTATACATTTTTTCTCACTAATATCACTACATACCTATATGAAAAATTAGCGTGGGAGGTGTGTAGACACTTTTCAATATAATCTAAATGATATCCTAGAAACACCACCTTTAAACTATCTCATTATAATATTTATATGTGCTGAACTAATACCATTCATCATTCATGTTGACCTAATCCTTTGGAAAATTAGAGTATACATACAAACTTGGGGACTAGAATAAATATATAGTTGTCCTAGATTCTCATCTTTAATCAATCCATTATCAATATTTGCATGGATGATTATCCATGAAACTACTTCTTCTATTGGCAATAAGGTTGGTATTGCTATTATTCTCTAAAAATGAGATCTCCTAATATACTGATACACTTTAAGATAAGGATATCATTGGCCTAGGTGTGAGGATGTCTCTAGATAGCATTCATCTTAAGCATTTGATAAATTTCTCCGTGGTATGATATATAATCTAAGGCCATTTTGCATTCAGTGTATTTAGGATACCTTTTAGGAGGCATCTTAATGATCCAAGCTTAAAAAAAATAGCCATTTAAATCATTAATAATGTTAGCATTGATAACCAAAGTAAATCCATGATTTCCTTATGATTTATCAAGTGTGTTCATCATTGTAAAATTATGGTGAATGTGGCCCTATTTGAAATACACACTTCTAATACCTATCCCACATTCCATACATTATATATCTAACATGAAATGTGAGTTTGAAACAAACTTAGTTGGTAGAATATATTTCTCTATGAATTCAATAAAAAGCACAACCACATTTTCAAAAGTGGTTGATATATGTCGATCGACTTATATCAACCATCACCAAGGTTGACTACAATCCATCGGTGACTTCAATCCAAGTTTGACTTCCATCCATAGTTAACTACAATCCAAGGTATAATCCAATCCAAGGATGGATTCAATGCAAGTCGTTGACTTCAATCCATAGTTGACTTTTAACCAAGCTTGATTTCAATCGAAGGTCTATTCTTCTTCTTATTATTATTATTGTAAATAAAAAATTTATTTATAAGTGAAAACGTTAACATAACATTAATGACTTCAATCCATGGTTGACTCCGGCCCATAGTTGACTTCAATCAATGGTTGAATTTAATCCAAGGTTGACTTTGAACCATGGTTCACTTCAATACAACACGCCATTTTAAAATGTGATTGATTGACTTTGAACCATGGTTGAATTCAATCCGTAGTTGAATTTTGAGCAAGGTTGAATTCAAACCATAATTGACTTTTGAGAATGGTTGAATTGAATACAAGGCTGACTTCAATCTATGGTTGAATTCAATCCATTTATGACTTTAATCCATAGTTTAATTTTATGCAAGGTTGACTTCAATCCAAGCTTGAATTCAAATGAGGGTTGACTTCAATCCATAGTTGACATCAATCAAATGTTAAAACTTCAAATCAAGGTTGACTTCAGTCCGTATTTGACTTCAATCCATTGTTCAATTTTAAGTAATGTTGACTTCAATCAAAGGTTGACTTCAATCCATGGGTGACTTCAATCCAAGGTTAACTTCAATGCAAGGTTGACTTCAATCCATATTTGAATTCATTCTAAGGTAGACTTCAATCAACGATAGACTTTAATACAAGGTTGACTTTAATCAAATGTTGGCTTCAATATAAGGTTAACTTCAATCCATAGTTGAATTTCAAAGAAGCTTGAATTCAATTCAATCCATGGTTGACTTCAATCCAAGGGTGACCTCAATCCATAGATGACTTTTAAACAAGGTTGACTTCAATCAATAGTTTACTTTTAAGCAAGGTTGACTTATATCCAAGGTTTTCTATGATCCAAGGTTGAATTAAATCCATGGTTGAGTTTAATCAATGGTTTAACTCAATCCATGGTTGACTTTTAAGCAAGGTTTACTTCAATCCATAGTTGAATTTCAAGCAAGTTTGAATTCAATCCAAGGTTGACTTCATTCCATGGCTGACTTAAATCCATAGTTGATTATAATCCAAAGTTGACTTCAATCCAAGGTTGAGGTCAATCCATATTTGAATTTAATCTATAGTTGACTTTTAAGCAATTTGGACTTCAATCCTAGGTTTAATTCAATCCAAGGTTAACTTCAGTCCATGGGTGACTTCAATCCAACGTTGAATACAATCCATACTTGAATTTAATCCAACTTTTACTTAAATCTAATGTAGACTTCAATAAAATGATGGGTTAAATCCAAGTTTGACTTCAATCTAAGGATGAAGTCAATCCATAGTTGAATTTTAAGCATGGTTGACTTCAATTCAAGGTTGACTTAAATCCAAGGTATACTATAATCCATGGTTGACTTCAATCCATAGTTGACTTTTAATCAAGTTTGACTTTAACACATAGTTTACATTTAAGCATGGTTGACTTCAATCCATGGTTGACTTATAGATAGTTGGAATCAATCCATGGCTGAATTCAATCCATAGTTGAATTTTAAGCAAGGTTGAGTTCAATCCATAGTTTACATTTAAGCATGGTTAACTTCAATCCAAACTTGACTTCAATCCATGGTTGATTTAAATGCATAATTGAATTCAATTAAAGGTTGAATTAAATCCAAGGTTAATGTCAACCCATATTTTACTTTACTCCATAGTTGAATTTTAATTAAGGTTGACTTGAGTTCAAGGTTGACTTAAATCTATGGGTGAATTGAATCCATGTTTGACTTAAATACAAATTTGACTTCAATCAAATGTTGACATCAATATAAGGTTGAATTCAATCTAAGTTTGGCTTCAATACATTGTTGACTTCAATACATAGTCGACTTCAATCCAAAGTTGACTTTAGCACATATTTGAATTCAATCCATAGTTGACTTTTATGAAAGTTTCCCTTCAATCCAAGGTTTACTACAATCCATGGGTGACTTCCTTCAAACGTTCACATCAATCCATAGTTAAATTTAATCCGAGGTTGGATTCGATCTTGGGTTGGCTTCAATCCATAGTTGACGTTTAAGCAAGGTTGACTTCAATCCAAGGTTTATTATTATTATTATTATTATTAAAATAAAAATAAATGAATTACGTATAAATGAATTTACATTAACATTAACATTAATGACTTCAATCCATCGTTAACTCTAAGCCATAGTTGGCTTCAATCAATAGCTAAATTCAATCCATGGTTCACTTCAATCCATAACCAAATTTTAAAAAGCGGTTGATTGATTTTGAATTAATATGGAATTCAATCCATAATTGACTTTTAAACAAGGTTTACTTTAATCTAAGGTTGATTACAATCATAGTTGACTTCATTCTGTAATTGAATTCAATCCATAGTTGAATTTTATGCAAGGTTGACTTCAACCCAAGGTTGACATCAATCTAAGGTTGTCTTCAATCCATAATTGACTTCATTCCATAGTTGACTTTCAAGCAAGGTTGAATTCAATCGGGTAAGTTTAATCCAAGTTTGACTTATCATGAGATGTTTAAAAGTTTGACTTATCATGAGATATTCTAAGGAAATACATCAAGAAGATATTAGGCACTGGAAAATAAAAATTCATCGTGTAATTTGTATGAAATGCAAAGGCATTTATTTCTAATATTTTTCAATGCACAAGTTCACTACCTCATTCCAGTTGTGTAGGATATTGAAATATGTGGACATGTTCACACAAGAGATATATGATTGTGGAGAATCATTTGAAGGCATTGAAGGAATTTTTTAGATAGAGATCACATTTTGAGGGTCGATGGTTGAGGGATCTATGGTTATTAATCCATGGTATATATTAATGAGTATTTGCTTGAAGGGGATATTTAATATATGGCAACACATACACTAACAAATTTGAGAGTGGGGTATTACCTAAGAAAGGGATTAAGAAAAGAGTTAAGGGTGGGCACTTAAATATGTGTATATAGTGTCATACATAAATTATTTGTAGTCATGATTGGTGCTTAAATTTAATTATAATGTCTATTAGGTGGTGAATATTAGGATGCAATACACTTATATGATGAAGAATATTAGGATGCAATACATTTATATGATGAAGTTGTTAATGGAAACATATCCTGGAGTGGAGTGGGTCATCTAAATTGATTCAAAAAGCATTATTGAAAAGGATCCAAATATTACACAAAATTAAATTGATTGAGTGTTAAGTGCAAAAGATATAAATTCAGGTGTTATACTTTTTCTTGATTTGTTCTTATTTATTTTTTATAATGATGATTGGATCATGCTCTATAACTTACGTGATGTCGGTGAAGCATCACAAATATAAGTGGTGAAATGGTTGTAAATATAATATCAAATATTTGGATGATAAAAATAATACCTCAATTTGTGTAAAAACTACAAATTGCCAACATTTGCGAAATAATTTATATAGTTCAACAAAAATATGTACATTAATAATGCCACTTTCGGAGGTCGAAATTTTCACTTCTCCGGAGTATGCATTGTTTTATGACAATCCTCATCATATGATGCTTATAAAATCATTGGTACAGTTTGTTTCCTCATTTGAGCCTCTGATTTCCTGCCCATCAATATAAGTGAGGCATACTTGTGTAATTTTTCCATGTAATCTGCCATTATGCTAAGATTATAGATTGACCTCTCCATTTGAGAAGTAGCTCTAGAGACGTAGTCTTTCTTGGACAAACTCTATTATCACATGGTGTATCATTTATGTGTGTGTTTTATCTTCCAATTCTTCATTATGTGCACATGAGATTTGATTTACACTCTTTCATTCAATTCACTTTTTAATTCATAGAATAGAAAGATAGTAGATCATGTGATATTAGAGTGGGGTTCTTTGACGTGGATTGTGAGTGTGAATCCTTACTAGAGGAAAGGATAAGGTAGGTGAAGGTGAATTGGTGACATACAACCATGATATGGGACGTGCACAAAGAAGAAGAAAAATGGGAGATGATGATGCTCACACAAAATTAGAGAAGAACTTCCACAAGATGGTAGACAAGGTAGAGAAATTATTTGCAGATTATGAGATGAAAATGGAAAATGAGAAGGGACAAATAGAGGAAAACAATGCTTTGGTGAATCAAGGAGGATTAAGAAATCCCCCTAGTCCTCCATCATCACCATCGGCTTCAAGATCAAGTTTGAGTTCCTCGTATTCCTTTAATTCTCACCATTCAAAGGCTCCTCAAAAATAGCCTCTCAAAAGACCATTGTTTAAGCTTCACGTGCTGTTTGATTTCCCATGTTCAATTGAGAATCAAATGTAGAGAATTTGAACAATTGGATAAGGAAGATTTAAGTATATTGTCGAGTTCAGCAGATTGAAGAAGAAGAGGTGAAGATTCAGTTTGCATCTCTTCGGTTGGAAGGAACAAACCCGGTATGGTGGAAAAGCAAGCTTTATAAATGTAGAAAACAAATGGGTAATCTCCTTTATTCATGGCCTGATTTTACATCTGCATTCCGTAATCAGTTTTATCCATTGCATTATGTTCAAAATGCTATGATGGATAGGAAATTTTTTATACAAAGTAAAGGTTAGAGTGTTCAGAAATTCACTGAAGAATTTATAAAGAAGGCTCTTGAGTTAAATGTTTCTTTAGATTCTCCTGAAACTCTTTTGAAGTACATTGGTTCTCTTCTCAATTATCTTCGTCATACTTTGTTGTCATTGCGTCCTACTAGTTTGGATGAAGCAAGTGTGCAAGCTACTCACCTTGAGAGTAGGGAAAAGCATTTGCAAGAAGACCACCACAAGAATCCTTTCAATCCCAATGACAATAACAAGTTTGAAGCGAAAAGAAAAGATAAGAAGAAAACTACTACAAAGAAGGAATAAGGGAATCTCTCTTGCACTCATTGCAAGAAAGATGGGAATGATGAATATCACTGCTCGAAGCTACATCCTGGTCGAATACCAAAGAAGTTTGGAGTTAAAGGAAATAATAATATTATTGCTACAATGTGGTAGGACTTGGGTTCCAAATCAAGTGATGAGACAAAGATTGCAACAATTGCATTTCAATGAAAAAATTGTCTTCATGTTGGTTCAAGTTCTAAGAATGTTTCTCAAGATAATGATAAAATAAGAGGTGAAGTATTTCGCATAAGAGTTGTGTCTATGTTGGAGTATTAAAACCCATTCACACCACCTTAGAATTAGGATATAATTTATTAATCATTTTTTATTAATTTCTGAAGTGTTGACCAGGTAATTTGGCCAAGTTTTGTCTTTTATGGGACCCCATGCCATCTTGAGTCACTAGGGTGCACTTGAGGATATTCTAGATAATATTTCCTAGGATTCTGTCTCATTTATTTCCATTCCCAAGTTAGAAAGGCGCCTTCCCGATTTAGATAGCTTTATCCATATTTTATGCTTTGTAGTGGATAAGGTAAAGCTAGTTGACTAGGAAACTGTCTCCACTTGGCCAATTCGAACCCACCTCTTTATTCTCTCCAAAATTCAGCATCACATTCCATATTCATGTCTCATTATCTCCCATACCATATTGAGCTAATTCGTGATCCTCTTGACTTATTTGGAAGGTTCTTTTGACACCTAGGGGTTTTTATGCCTTTAGTAAGCCTTCTCTTTTTGTGCTTTACAACTTGCCTTTAAGGAATTCTATTTTATCTCTTGAGGATGTATTATATATTGTAAACATATTGATGAATAATATAAAGTGAGTTTTTCTCAAGATATATTCTCTATTCTTCTTCTCTTGTTATCATAAATATTACAAGTGAAGTTGCCATATTGAATCTAGATCTAGGCAATATAAAATTTCACATGGTATCATAGCTAGGATGGTTCATAGCAATTTCTGGAGTTTTTTTGCAGGATATTGGCATCACTAGGATCACACCAACATGGATCAAAATCAAGCTAAATATGTGATTATCACTTCCTTCAAATACTGTGATTGGAAGGCGCATATGATCATCCAACTTTGAAGTACAGGACTTTATAGAGTCACTATGGGGCTTGAAATCGAGCTAGGAGATGTTTCACTAAAAGCTAAATGATTCAATAGGATTGATGAAGCTTATGATTTTATTTGTCTCTCTGTCTCTCCAAATTGTCTATTCCATATTGATAGTCTAACCACTCCGAATCAAGTATGGACAAAGCTAAAGTCTCTCTTTGGAAAGCAAGATGATCTTAGAGGTCATCTATTGGAAATTGAATTGATCTCACTTAGTCCAAGAAATTTTGATTCAATGGAATAATTCATCTCAATATTTAAGAACCTAGTGGTCCAAATCAAGCAGTGTGGCATAGATAAGAAGTATGAGAAGCTAATACTTACCATTATGTCAAAACTGAGTGATGAATACTCAGTGTTTGTGTCTACATTTCATGTTGAAAAACTTGCAGTTCCCAATTGGAAGATGCCAGCCTTGGATGCATTCATAGAATCACTCACTAAGGAGAAGGATAATCTAGTTCAAATGAGGGCTCTAATACCCTCCAATAACCTTCAACTTGTTTCTCATGTAGAAAAGAGTTCCGAGAATGTAAAATCCAAAAGAAAACAAGAGATGTTGACAGATGAAGAGGAATCTGATGAAGATTCCAAAGCCAAGAAGATGAAGAAAAAGAGAAATAAATCCAAGTGTTCTTATTGCTTCAAAGGTACCCATCTTGAGAAATCTTGTTTCCAGAATAAATTGGACATCATGGCCAATATTATTGAAGAAAATAATATTGATGTTCTTGATTTTGCAAGAAAAGAATAAGGCAAGCTTTATGTAGAACAAGAATAATGTCTCCAAGCTACTCACAAAGTTAATCATCTTTATGCTTTGAATGATAGAGACAAAACTATTTATCATATATCTGGTTTTTATTCACATTCTGATATATCAAAATCATAAACCTTCACCTTGTCCTTGGTGCAATCTGCAATAAGTTCACCAAAGTATTCTCCCAAACCTAGTAATTTTTCACTAGTTTCTGACTTGTCTTCTGAAAGGTCCTTCCACCTCCATTCAAATATTTCATATTTTGATTTTGAAGATGTTATATAGCTTGATATGTAGGTCATGACACCTTCCATGCCATTTTCCCAACCATTGGATGCACAAAAGGCCCTACAACCCCCAATTTATCTAGTTAAGAAACCACACAATTCCATGGTTTCCTACATTGTGTCACTTGTCTTTATTTTTCTTATGTATGACTTATATTTCATTGGTTGGAAATCCATATATGTTTCCATCCTTGGGCTATTGTTCCACATGTTTGGACTTGATCCCATCAGTCATGGTATAAATTTCAAGTCCTAAAATCCTTCGGACTCACTCAACTATCAGGGTGATCTAGTTGCTCACTCTTTTCCTACTGAAACCCTATCTGATAATGGAGACATTAAACCTTTGTTGTTTGCTGCTCCATATGAATCATATTATGATATTTCATATCCACCGGAGATCCTTTACAATATCATAAAGGTTCTACATCATTTTGAGAATAAGGTACAAGGTTTGATTCACCATATTGTAGTTGCATAAGAAGTTGATTCTATTGAGTCCATTGATATTATTTGGGAAGGAGTTTGCAAAGGTCTCTTTTAAATCATTAATTATGTATCCATATCATATCATGTATGTTTTAACAGAAAGAAGCATTCACATGATGATCCTCCATCATCAGATGATGAGATTCATGGGGCCTCTACACATGGGTTTTTCCTACACTACATTAATGCATTGATGCATGATCATGGCATCCACAAACTCTTCATCAAGTCTATTACTCAGAAGAAGTTCATTCATCTCCTCCAAATGAAGAACAAGACAATATGAAGACATTCATACATGTCCATTTTTTAGGGATGGATTTGTTCCCCTGAGGTTTTCCCTATTTCCTCGTTTTACATGAACAAATAATTTTTTGTATTGGGGTGACCAAAAGCCTTGTTTCGTGGGCCCTATATTTCTGATATTTACCACATAAATTCAGGATTAAGGGGGTTGTTGGGGTATTAAAAACACATTCATACCACTTTAAACTTAGTAAATAATTTATTAATCATTTTTTATTAATTTCCTAAGTGTTGACTAGGTAATTTGGCCTAGTTTTGTCTTTTATGGGACCACATTCCATCCCGGATCACTAGGTAACACTTGAGGATATTATGGATAATATTTCCTATGATTATTTCTGATTTCTTTCCATTCTTGAGTTAGAAAGGTGCCTTCTTTCTTTAGACAAATTTATCTTTATTTTTTTGCTTTCTAGTGGATAAGGTAAAGTTGGTTGACTAGCAAACTGTCTCCACTTGGCCAATTCACCCTCCACCTCTTTCTTCTCACCAACATTCATCATCACATTCCATTTTCATCACTCAATAGCTTCCATACCATATTTAGCTAATTTGTGATCCTATTGACTGATTTGGGGGGTGCTTTTTGAGACCTAGGGGTTTTTATGCCTTTAGTAAGCCTTCTCTTTTTGTGCTTTACAACTTGACTTTAAGGAATTCTATTTTCTCTCTTGAGGATGTATTATATATTGTAAAGATATTGACGAATAATATACAATGATTTTTTCTCAAGATATCTTCTCTATTCTTCTTCTATTATTCTCATAAATATTCCAAGTAAAGTTGTCATATTGAATCTAGATCTAGGCAATCTAAAATATCACAGTCTAAGCATACCAAGATAGATACACTATTTGATCTGGGTTATCAAGTTAATTTGATCTCAAAACCAGTTGTTAAGAAATTGGGTCTAGAAAGAAAACCTCATCCCAAGCCTTATCCTCTTGGATGGGTTTGTGATAATGCAAAGCTACATGTCACTAAACAATGTAGAGTTAGATTTTCCATTGCTTCCAAGTTGATTGATGAGGTTGATCTAGATGTTGTGCCTCTTTATATTTGTGGCATTGTACTGGGAATCCCATATCTACATGATCGAAAAAACAATCTTATTACGTCATGAGAATAAATACTATCTCACCAAAAATGGGGTGGAATATATTATAGGAGCCCACATTATGAAGGTTAACTCCACTCTTGTTAGTTCAAGACAGATGAAGAGAATCATAAACACTAATAATAATTTCATTCTAATGGTTGTGAGAGAAAAATACGCAGATGAATCTGATGCTTTCAAATGTTGTAATATCTCTCATAAGAAAGCCATGATTGATATTATTTCTTACTATGATGAGATATTTCAGGAACCAAGTAGATTGCCTCCTAAAAGGGAGATTGAGCATGAGATACATCTCCAACAAGCTGCTCATCTTCCCAATGTGGGCATGTATAGGTTGTAAGTATTGGAATGGAAAAAATAAAAAGAAAGTGAAAGACTTGTTGGACCAAGGATTCATAAGGCCTAGATCGTCTCCATGTGGTTCTCCTATTCTGATGGTACTAAAGAAAGATGGCACATGGAGGGTGTGTGTTGATTATCGGCCTCTCAACAAGATCACGGAGAAATATCAATACCCTCTTCCTCAGATAGATGAATTACTTGATTAGTCAAAAGATGTTGTTTTCTTCACTAAGTTATATTTGTGCAGTGGCTTTCATCAAATCATAATTGCATAAAGTGATGTATGGAATACTTCCTTCAAAACCAAACAGGGTCTATTTGAGTGGTTGGTGATGCCCTTTGGGATTTGCAATGCACCAAAAACCTTCATGCGAGTAATCAATGATGTATTCCGACCATTCATAGATGATTTTTTTATTGTATACTTGGATGATATTCTTGTCTTTAAGAGAACTTGGGAAGAGCATGTAAAACAAGTCCTAGAAACTTTGAAAAGGGAAAAATTGTATGTGAAACTGTCCAAGTGTGAATTTCACAAGACTTATGTAGTTTTCTTGGGTCATATTGTGGGGGAGGGAATTTGAAATTTTTTTATCCTTCCAAAGTTGATGTAATTGTAAAATGACCTAAGCTTAGTAATGCTACTCAAGTAAGAAGCTTCTTAGGAGCAGTTCAATATTGGAGGAGGCTCATAGAAAAATTCTCTTATATAGTAGCTCCTTTGCATGCTTTGAAAAGTGTGAAGAAATCCTTCCAATGGGGGGGAAAGCAGCATAATGCCTTCGAAATATTGAAGGAAAATATTAGCACCACTCCAGTGCTAGCATTTCCTGATCTTCAATAGCCATTTGAGATTGAGACTAATGCCAGTGAATATTCCATGGGTGTAGTACTAATGCAGCACCGAAAATTTGTTATCATTCAGAGACCTTCTCTCAGGTAGTCGTCAACTATCCCACATATGACAAAGAGTTGTATGCCTTGGTTCAAAGAGTAAAGAAATGGAAGCACTATTGGATGGGTAAGGAGACTATCATCCATACATATCACTATCCATTACAGTATCTCCAATCCCATACTAAGATGAAACAAGATCATCACTTTCGATGGATGGGATGCCTTCAATAATTCTATTTGGTAATCAAGTACAAGAATGGTGCAAGCAACAAAATGGCATATATGCTTTCTAGGCCTCCTATAGTTGTATCTATTGTTTTAAAAAATGATTCTTTATCTCATAACAGTTATGTTGAACAATATGCTACTAATGAATATTTCAAAGATGTGTATGAGAATCTAACTAATGGTGCATAGGTGGAGGACTATTATTTGTAGGTAAATTTTACTCTACCATCTTGGAAAGCTATGTATTCCTATCAGTGAAGGAGTCCATGTAATTCGAGAAGCTCACACTTCTCTTGTATTTGGGCATTTTTGGGTAGGAAAGACTTTGGCTCATTTTCAAAGGCTTGTTAATTGGATTCGAATAAAAGATATTGTAACCAAGTATGTAAAGGGGTGTGTGATGTGCTCTACTTGTAATCCCACTAATAAAAAAATTGGGTTGTACTCACCACTTCCTGTTCCTTCTCATCCTTGGGAGAGCATCTCCATGGATTTTGTATGGGGTTTTCCTTTGTCAAGAATGGGTCATTATTACTTGTATGTGGTAGTGGACAGGTTTAGAAAAATGTGTATCTTGATGTCATGTACAAAGCAGGTCACTACTGAGTAGAATTCTCCTCTTTTATTTCAGTATGTATGGGTTCACTTTCAAATTCCTATGTCCATTATCTCAGATTGGGATTCTCAATTCCCTAGGGAGTTTTGGACAAGCTTATGGGAATGATGGACACCAAACTGAAGAGAAGCACTACTTTGCATCTATAGACAGACAAAGGTTGTCAACATAAAAATGGTTCATTTCCTTCGAGGTTATTGCAACAAGCATCCTAAGTTATGGGATGAATAGATCTAGTATGTGCAACATGCCTACAACCGAGCTTTGCATTCTTCCACCCATATTTCTCCATTTGAGACATTTTTTGGATATATGCCTGGAAATCCTTTGGATTTGATGTATGGGAAAGATATCAACTCAATTGAGTCAATAGATAAGGACAAGGCCCGTAAATTTATTCAAAGGATTTAACAAATACACCAAGCAGTTGAGGAACAGTTGGAGAAGAGTGAAGATTATTACAAAGCTCACGATGATAAACATAGAGTTTATCATCAATTTTTGGTTGGAGATCAGGTATGGCTTCATATCAACAAATAAAGGATGAAGGGAGAAGGAAAGAAGCTCAATCCTATAATATATGGTCCCTTCACCATCATGGATAATATTGGGACAAATGCCTTTCGCTTAGATCTATCAACATACATGCATATATACTCAGTTCTGAATGTGGAGAACTTGAATATTTATGATCCTCTCGTGATCATGGATCAAAGGGAGAGTGTTTCAGTGCCATCAATTGATGAATTTACTTCTAAGTACTTGGATGAAGTGAAAAAATATGTTGTTCTAGAAAAAAGAACAAGAAATTCATGTAGGGGAGATGTTGATTATCTTTGAGTGGGTCTCAAAGGCACTCATCCAAGAAAATCCAAGTGGATCGAGAAAGAAAAAGTGAGGGAGCAATTCCCTCACCTATATGTTGACTGGTAAGGATTTTGGAGGCCCAAAAGCTTCTCAATGGGGAGGAATGATTAGAGAGGATCTCTAAAGGACAAATTTTCAAAGTCCCCAAATATCAGTAAAAATGGTATCATCATGAAGAGCTCGTTGAGTTGAACCCGACGATATGAATGACACCTCAAATGGAGTCTGTATAAGGGAGTTATCGCGTTATGAAGTTTCAGAAAGACAGTGATTTTATGTGCAGAAAGTGGAAAACAAGGGAGCCACGTGGCACCACTTTGTGAGATTTTCAATTTCTAGGAACTAGATTCATAAGAAAATTTCACATGGAATATTTTAGACAATGAGAGAAGAAGAATAGAGAGAATAAATTGTGGGAATCACTATGTATATTATTCATTGATATGATAACAATATATAATACATCATCCATGGAGAAAATTAAATTGCTTTGAGGCAATTTGGAAAGAGCAAAAAGAAAAGGCTTAGAGAAGACAAAAAAACCCTAGGTGGCAAAAGCAGTTTCAAAAATTATCCTAGAGGATCACGAATTTAGTAAGTATGGTATGAAAGCTCATGAGTGAGGTAAATAGAATGTATTGGTGGCTTTAGGATATTAAATATGATGTGGAGGCCGAGTTGGTCAAGTGGCAAGAGTTTCCAAGTCAACTAGGTTTTCCTTTTCCACTAGAAAGTAGAAAAAACAAGATAAAGCTGTCTAAATCGGGAAAGTGTCTTTCTAATTCAGGAATAGAATAAAATCAGACAGAATCCAATGAAATCTTATCCAGAATCCATCCAAATTTGTTTTGGTGAGTTAGGATGGCATGTGGTCCACTAAAAGACAAAACTGACCTATTTTACATAGTCAAAACTTGGGAAATTAATCATAAATGATTAATTAATTTATCCTAAGTCTAGAATGACATAGTGGGATTTTTAAATGTTTCAACACCCCCCCCTAAGACTGAATTTATGTGACGGGAATAAGAAAATTATTATAAATATAGGGCTCAAGCAACAAGGTTTATGGTAACCCCAATACAAAAATAACTAGTCCATGTAAACTGAGGAAACATGGAAAACCTCATGGGAACAAAACCCTCCCTAAAAAATGGACATGCTTGATGTCTTCATACTATCATGTTTCTCATTTGAATGAGCTGAATGAGTTGAATGGGATGCTTCTAAGTAACAAAATTGATGAAGAGATTGTGGATGTCATGATCATGCATCAGTGCATCAATGTTGTGTCGGCAAGAACCATGTTAGGAACCCATGTCTTTACTTTGTTAGTATATTATTGTTGGACGCATATGCTTTGTAAGTCGTCCCATAGTATTTGTTGATTCATAGTTTATATTAGCCCATAGTATTGACCCATAGTATTGGACGCATATGCTTTGTAAGTCGTCCCATAGTATTATATGTCCCATGGTTTTGACTCATAGTATTGGCACCTAGACTTAGCCCATGGTTTGTATTGACACATAGTATTGACCCATGGTATTGGCGCCTAGACTTAGTATATAAGTGTGTGTTGAGGCCTATGAAGGCACCGTGAAGTTAATTGTATTGAGCTTGCTCAAAGGAGGTTTCCCCCTCGAAGTGGCCCGTGATCAATATAAAAGTGATTCTGAGTTCTATTATTTATGATATCTCGTGTATTTGCATTAATTAATTATTGCAGGTTCTTCACATCTGGTATCAGAGCACTTTCTTGGGCTCGTTGGGTGGAATTTCTGCCAAATTTTTTTTTTGGCATCTGTTGCAGCTTCGGATTTGGGAATAATCCCTATCCGCTTAACTGTGGGAAGTACTTGGGCATAATCCCTAAAACTCATTGTGAGGAGTACCACAGGAACCCCAAAGTAGTTGTCCCATTGAGAGGACATGCTAGCGAAAAGGACAACGACCCCTACTTGATTGACTAGTTCCCACCCGTGAGGTAAACCAAGAGCTGTCGTTTGTGGCAAAGCGGTTATCAGTTTTACCTGAGCCGTGGAGTGAGGGGTACTGCCCCAATACGCAAGCCGTCAGACAGCTTTGGTGGCCGAGTGAAACACCTGAACTGTCAAGAAGTCGTACATACCTGGGGTCCATATCTATTTTCAGTTGAATTGTTACCGATCACTTCCGCTCCAGATCCAACCATTTCAAATCTCTTCTGAAAGTCGTTCCAAATCCAGTCGCCGTTTCAAATCCATCCATTTTCGATCCCTTCCGCGCCATTGCAGATCCATCTGTTGCGGATCCCTTCTGCACCGCTGTTGCCGATCCATTTCTGGAAAGAAAAAAAAACCTGTTTTTCGGCCATATCTCCCTTGTTTCAACTCTGTTTTCCATGAAACTTCACTGACATCCCTGCAATCCCATTCTGCCTATTTCATTCCAAAATACCCTATCCCAAATTCCACTTCCCAAGACCAGAAATCCCACATTTGTCTATTTTAAGGGTTTGCCATAACTTCTTCAATTTTCACCCGATTGCCTTCAAATTTTACCATAGAGTTCCCGCTTCTGAAATCCCCATTTTTTGCTTCCCTGTCCCTCAGAAAGTGTTGAAAACCTAGTCAAACCCCAATTACCCCTCCGATTTTTTCCCAAATCCAAATTTCCCCTTACTAAATAAGCTTGTGTTTGTGTTTTTCTATCCATTCCCCCCCCCCACAATAAAAAATAAAAAATAAAAATTCCTGGTTATGGTTGTCACTCGCACAGGAGCAAAAACCATGGAGGAAGCACTTGCAGCCATCCAAACCAAACTCAAAGATCTGGATGAGAAATTTCTCAGCCTCCATCTTCAGCATTCAGCCATGAACAATAACCGACAACCAGAATCTTCTGCAACCACTGGGTTCTCTTCTTCTAGCAATTTTTGTGGGCCGAAGTTTGATTTTCCTCGCTTCAATGGTACTGATCCGATTGGATGGATATACTGAGCAAAACAATATTTCAGTCTGCATAATACTTTTGATGTCCAGAAATTTCCACTTGCATCCTTTCATTTGGAACAGGAAGCCCTTCAATGGTACCATTGGTACATCAAAGCTCATCTCGAGCCAAACTGGACAGATTTTTGCCAACTCCTTTTGCCACGATTTGGTCCTAGTGCTTTTGATGACTGCACAGGAGCACTCACTAAACTTCACCAAATTGGCACAGTGAGAGTATCAGACAGAATTTGAGAAATTAGCCAATTACATAGAAGGATTGTCTAATGAATTCTACAGGAGTTGTTTTATCAGTGGTCTCAAGGATGAAATCCACTCAGAAGTCAAAATGTTCTGTCCGAACACAATGATGGAAGTCCTAGGGTTGGCTAAGTTGGCAGAGGGCAAGATCGCCGCTCAACAATGCTCCAAACCCACCTTTGTTCCCTTCAGAAATATGGGTTCCCAACGACCTCCCATCACGCCTGCTCCTCGAACAACTCCTATCAAGCATTTGTCTGAAATAGAAATGCAGGAACGCCGAGAAAAAGGGCTTTGTTATAATTGTGATGATAAATTCACTCGGGGACATAGATGTGTTCAATAAAAGCTCTATCTCTTGGATGTGGATTCTCTTCCTTCCTTAGAACTTGGTGAAGAAGCTCCAGATACAATAGTTGTTCAGGTCGACATTCAGCACCCGCCTGTTGACACCCCATCTCAAGATGACCCACCCGAGATCTCTCTCCATGCTGTAACTGGCGTCACCACCCCACAAACAATGCGGGTCAAGGGATACTTCAAGAAGCTCCCTCTTACCATACTCATTGATTCTGGTAGCACTCATAACTTCATTGACCCTCGGATTGCCAAATAGGCTGACTGTTTTGTCCATCCTTGTTCCAACTTTGAAGTCATGGTTGCCAATGGGGGCACGTTACCTTGCAAAGGGAAGTGTCATAATGTGCGTATCTCTATGGAAGATTATAACCTGCGCTCTGACATGTTTGCCTTATCCTTAGGTGGATGTGATGTAGTTTTGGGCATTCAATGGTTACGCACACTTGGCCCCATCTTATGGGATTTTGATGAACTTTGGATGCAGTTTTCAGTCATTGGGACACAACACAAATTTATGGGCTTACAACCAGAGTCTCTCTGCATCATCAGTTCACATCGTTTGGAAAAGATCCTTAAGAAGAATTCACATGGTGTCATTGCTCAGCTCCATTCCCTTCAGATGCACACACCAATGGTCTCCACTACTTCCTTGGATAGATATGCAGGTGTCTTTGTTGTACCATTGGGCTTGTCGCCTTCACGAGACCTTTCCGGTAAGCATTTTGCCGCATCTACATCTCAGCAGGACATGATGGCTATTTTGCATGCAGTACAGAAGTGGCAGCCATCCCTATTGGGGAATTATTTCTGCATCAAGACTGATCTCCAGAGTCTGGAAACTTTCCTGGAACAACGGGTCTCCTCCCCAGCACACCTGAAATGGGTTCTCCAATTCATGGGTTATGACTATGCGACCACTTACCAGAAGGGTAAGGACAATATGGTGGTAGATGCTCCTCGCACATTTGATGACCCAGTTTCTCTTACAGTTATTTCTCTGCTTGTTCCAAATTGGTTGCAATCTGTTCAACGGGGCTATCTCTTCTATGAACTCCATGCTTCTTCATCAGTAGGGCACTCTGGGTTCCTCAAAACGTATGACCAAGAACAATGTAACTTCTTTTGGCAGGGATTGAAAATTACAATTCAATGGATGGTGGTTGACTGTGATACTTTCCAGGTCAACAAGGGTGAAACGACCCTCCTTTTGGGACTGCTCGAACCCTTTCCCAACCCTACACAGATTTGGACAACTATTTCTATGGATTTCCTAGAAGCGCTCCAATGGTATAGTACCACATCTAAAAGGACACCATATGAAGCAGTCTCTGGACAGGCACCGCCAGTTCTTCTTCCATACACCTTCAGCAGCTCCCCAGTTCAGGCAATTGACTCAATTCTTCGAAACCGAGATCAGCTTCTTCTCATTCTGCAGGACAATCTTCACATGGCAAGAATTCGACTGAAACAACAAGTCGATCAGCATCATTCTGCGCACACTTTTCACGTCACTGATATGGTTCTTCTTTGTCTACATCCTTCATGCAATTCTCCCTGAAACTCAAAAGGCGCCAGTGGCCCGGAATGCAACCCGAGGATGCTACAAGGGACCCACTCCTTCAGATTCTGCATCAATTTCCACATCTAAAGCTTTGAGGACAAATCTTTTTCTAAGGGAGAGGGGATGTTAGGAACCCATGTCTTTACTTTGTTAGTATATTGTTGTTGGACGCATATGCTTTGTAAGTCATCCCATAGTATTTGTTGATCCATAGTTTATATTAGCCCATAGTATTGACCCATAGTATTGGACGCATATGCTTTGTAAGTCGTCCCATAGTATTATATGTCCCATGGTTTTGACTCATAGTATTGGCACCTAGACTTAGCCCATGGTTTGTATTGACACATAGTATTGACCCATGGTATTGGTGCCTAGACTTAGTATATAAGTGTGTGTTGAGGCCTATGAAGGCACCGTGAAATTAATTGTATTGAGCTTTCTCAAAGGAGGTTTCCCCCTCGAAGTGGCCTGTGATCAATATAAAAGTGATTCCGAGTTCTGTTATTTCTAATATCTCGTGTATTTGCATTAATTAATTATTGAAGGTTCTTCACAAACCATGTGTTGAAGCTCTATGGAGCTCATCTTCTGATGATGGAGGAGCATCAAATGAATTTTTCTTGCTGCAGTAACATATATAATAAGATCTAAAAACATAATCAATGATGGAAACAAGATCTATGCATAGTCCTTCCCAAGGAGAAACAATGAACTCAACAGGATCAACTTCTTCTGTAGCTACAATGTGCTGCACTAGTTCTTGTACCTTCTTCTCAAACTGATGTAGAACCTTTCTGATATTTAAAATGAGATAATGCGGCTTTGAAATATCAGAATGTGAGTCATATGGAGCAACAACCAGTAAAGATGTGTATTTTCCATGATCGAACAGAGTTTCAGTAGGCAAAGTGTGAGAAACTATGTCAGCCTGACAGTTGAGCGAGCATGTAGAGTGTGAGGACTTGAATTTTGAACCATGAGTGATGGGGTCAGCTCTAGATGTGTGTAATATCAGTCAAAATATGGCCAATATCATGGTTTTCCATCCAATGAAAGATATGAGAGACAAAAGTGCAACAGAGGCAAGTAACACAATGTAGGAAAACATGGAATTGTGTGGTTTCTTAACTAGAAAACTTGGGGGTTGTAGGGTCTTTTGTGCATCCAATGGTTGGGTAAATGGTATGAGAGATGTAATGAACTTCATATCAGACTCTAAATCATCTTCTAAATTAGAATCTAAAATATTTGAATGGAGGTGGAAAGACCTTTCAGAAGACAAGTCAGAAGCTAGTAAACAATGACTAGCTTTGAGAGTAGACTTGGATGAACTGGATGAAGATTGTTCCAAGGAAGAAGTGGAGGTTTCTGATTCTGATATATCATAATGTGAATCAAAATCAAGGACATCATAATTATATTTCACTCCAGTACTCAAATCATAATCATGATTACCTTTGGGAGAGGCTTGGAAACAGTGTTCTTGTTCTACAACAAGCTTGCCTTGTTCTTTCTTTGCAAAGTCAGGAATATCTATGTTATACTCTTCAAGCATATTGGCAATGATGTCCAATTTATTCTTGAAGCAATATTTCTCAGGATGAGTTCCTTTGCAGCAATAAGAACACTTGAGATTCTCCTTCTTCATCTTCTTGGATTTGGAATCTCCATCATAATCCTCTTCATCTGGCAATATCTTCTGTTTGGATTTGTCATTCTTGAAACTCTTTGCTCCATGAGAAGCAAGTGCAAAGTATTTGGGGGGTGATAGATACCTCATTTGGACCAGATTTTCCTTCTCCTTAGTGAGTGAATCAATGAATGCATCCAATCTTGGAATCTTCCAATTAGGAACTGCAAGTCTTGTGGTATGAAAAGTAAACACAAATACTGAGTATCTTGAGCTTCGTTTTGACAGAATGGTAAGGATTAATTGCTCATCCTTCTTCTCTATGCCACATTGCTTGAGTTGAAGCACTAGGTTCTTAAATTTTGAGATGAACTCCTCAAGAGAATAGAAATTACTTGGACTAAGAGAGATCAACTCAATATCTAACAAATGACCTTTGAGCTCGTCCTGTTTTCCAAAGAGAGATTCTAGCTTTGTCCACACTTGATTTGGAGTGGATAGAGAATCAATATGGAATAGAAGATCTGGAGATACAGAGAAACAAAGTAAACCATAAGTTTCATCAAGCCAATTGAACCATTTGGATTTTAATGCAACATCTCCTGGCTCAGTTTCAAGCCCCATGGTGACTTTATACAATCCTTTGCTTCGAAGCTGGATGATCATATGCGCCTTCCCGTCAAAGTAGTTGAACGGAGTGAGAGTCACAACTTTAGCTTGATTTTGCTCCATACTGATGCGCTCCTGGTGATGGAAACACCTGCAAAAAACACTCTTGGAAATTGCTTTGAATCAAGCTAGCTCTAATACCATGTGATATTTTCAATTACTAGGAACTAGATTCATAAGACAATTTCACATGGAATATTTCAGACGATGAGAGAAGAAAAATAGCGAGAATAAATTGTGGAAATAAATATGTATCTTATTCATTGAGATGATAACAATATATAATACATCCTCCATGGATAAAATCAAATTCCTTTGAGGAAATTTGGAAAGAGCAAAAAGAAAAGGCTTAGAAAAGACAAAAAAAACCCTAGGTGGTAAAAGCAGTTTCCAAAACTGTCCTAGAGGCTCACGAATTTAGTAAGTATGGTATGGAATCTCATGAGTGAGGTAAATAGAATGTATTGGTGGATTTAGGAGTGTAGATATTATGTGGAGGTCGAATTGGTCAAGTGGCAAGAGTTTCCAAGTCAACTAGGTTTTCCTTTTCCATTAGAAAGTAGAAAAAACAGGATAAAGTTGTCTAAATTAGGAAAGTGTCTTTATAATTCAGGAATAGAATAAAATCAAACAGAATCCAAGGAAATCTTATCCAGAATCCATCCAAAATCATTTTGGTGAGTTAGGATGGTATATGGTCCACTAAAAGACAAAATTGGCCTATTTTACCTAGTCAAAACTCAGGAAATTAATCATAAATGATTAATTAATTTATCCTAAGTCTAGAATGACATAGTGGGTTTTTTTAAATGTTCTAACAAACTTCAAGGGTTTCACGTGGCATGTATGGTTCCTACGTGACATCCCATGGTGATGACATGTGGAAGGTGGATTGACGATGTGGCAATACGACTGAAAATGACTAGATGTGACATGGCACAACCCAACAAGTGACATGTGGCATCTAAATGGCATTGAGTGGTACTACGTGGCAGGCTCACATGTCGATACATGGCTTGGAATTTATGAGTTGGCGTTGATTTGGTAGTACATTGGCACATGAATCGGTAGTGACATGGACTAGTATCATGGTGAAGAGTGGCAAGGAGAAGTGACACAATGATTGAGTTGGCACAAACATGGACCAACCCAAGCATGACATGTGTAACCTCAAGATTGGCCAAAATTGGTGAAAAACTCAAACTACATGCTGTAGGGATCGAACACGAAACCTCATGCGAATTAAATGTTGCATATACCATCGATCCATGGGTTTTCCATTGTGGCTGTAACCTACGGTATTATATTTATTGACCGTTGGAGGTTAACCAAATGGAGAAGCGAGAATCCCGTGGGGTTTTAGCTCGGGGATACCACCCAATGAGAAACCATTGTATATTGTGAAACGACCCAAGAAACATGCAATGTAACACCACAAAATTGCACCCAAAATGGGGTTCATGGGTTTTGAACCCGAAATATTCCCCAACCACCAATACTCTCACCTAACTTTCCCAACCAACTAGCCAATGACCACGTTGCGGAGTCCACTAGGGATATCACTATATAAACTTGAATACCATGAGTGTTTGGGTGTAGAATTGGAATGGAATTCTCCACCAAGCAGGGTTTTGTTTTCACATAGTACGAGGTTGGATTCCATATAGGCCGTATGTACTTATGGATGCGACACATGGCACTTGGGGTTCATTGGCCTTTCAGAGGTTGAAATTTTCACCTCTTAGAACTTTGTAGTTTTTTATGTCAATATTCATTGTCTGATGCTTATGAACTCATTGGTGTAGTATGTTTCCTCATCTGAGCTTATGATTTCCTGGTCATCACCAGAAGTGAGGTATACTTGTGTGATTTTTCCATGTAATATGCCATTATGATGAGATTATAGATTGAGATCTCCATTTGAGAAGTGGGTCAAGAGACGCAGTCCTTCTTGGAAAGAAATTCGTTATCACATGGTGTCTCCTTTATGTGTGTGTTTTATCTTCCACATGTGATGTAGTTCTTCATTATGTGCACATGAGATTTGATTTACACTCTTTCATACAATTCACTTTTTAAGTCATAGATTAGATAGATCCTAGATCATGTGGTATTAGAGAAGGGTTCTTTGACATGGATTGTGAGTGTGGATGCTTACTAGAGCCAAGCTTAAGGCAGGTGAAGGTGAATTGGTTCCATACAACCCTGATATTGGATGTGCACAAAGAAGAATAAATGTCGGAGATGATGATGCCCACATAGAATTAGAGAATAACTTACACAAGATCTTATACCATATGGCAAACAAGGTAGACAAACAATTTGCAGATTATGAGATGGTAATGGAAAATGAGAAGGGACCAAAAGAGGAGGACAATGCTTCAGTAAATCAAGGAGGAGGAATAAATCCCCCTAGTCCTCCATCATCACCATCATATTCAATCTCAAGTTTGATTTCCTCATATTCCTCTCATTCTCATCATTAAAAGGATCCTAAAAAATAGCCTCCTAAAGTACCACTATTGAAGCTTAATGTGAAGTTCGAATTGCCCATGTTCAATGGAGAATCAACTGTAGAGAAATTGAACAATTGGATAAGGAAGATCGAGTTATATATCCGATTTCAACAAATTGAATAATAATATGTGAAGATTCAGTTGGAATCTCTTCGGTTGGAAGGAACAACCCTCGTATGGTGGGAAAGAAAGCTTCATAAAGGTAGGAAACAAATGGCTGATATCCTTTATTCATGGTCTTATTCTACATCTGTATTATGTAATCAGTTGTATCCATTGGGTTATGTTGAAAATCCTATTATGGATTGTAAAATTTTTAGACAAAGTAAAGTTCAGAGTGTTCATAAATTTACTGAAGAATTTAGGAAGAAGGCTCTTGAGTTAAATGTTGCTTTAGATTCTACTGGCACTCTTTTGAAGCATATTGGTTCTCTTCCCAATTATATTCGCCATACTTTATTGTCTTTGTGTCCTAATAGTTTGGATGAAGCAACTGTACAAGCTACCCAACTTGAGAGCAAGGAAAAGAATTTTCAAGAAGACCACCACAAGAAGCCTTTCAATCCCAATCACAATAACAAGTTCAAAGGGAAAATAAAAGACAAGAAGAAATCTACTACAAAGAAGGAAGAAGGGAATCCCTCTTGCACTCATTGTAAGAAAGATGTGCATGATTAAGATAATTGTTGGAAGCTACATCCTGAATGTAGACCAAAGAAGTTTGGAGGAAAACGAAAGAAGAAGATTGTTGCTACAGTGCAACAAAACTTGGGTTTTGACCCAGGTGATGAGACAAACATTGTAGATGTTGGAGTCCAAGGTAAAAATTCTCTTCATGTTGGTTCAAGTTCTAAGGATGTTTGTCAAGATATTGATAAAAGAAGAAGTGAACTATTTCACATAAGAGTTGTGTCTAAGCATACCAAGATAGATACACTATTTGATATAGGTTCTCAAGTTAATTTGATCTCAGAATCAATTGTTAAGAAATTGAGTCTATAAACAAAACCTCATCCAAAGCCTTATCCTCTTGGATGGGTTTGTGATAATGCAAAACTACATGTCACTAAACAGTGTAGATTTAGATTTTCCATTGCTTCAAAGTTGATTTATGAGCTTGATCTAGATGTTTTGCCTCTTGATATCTGTTGCATTGTGTTGGAAAGCATATATTTGTATGACTGAAAAGAATTATTCTTCCATCATGAGAATAAATACCATCTCGCCAAAAATGGGGTGGAATATATTGTGAGAGCCCACAATATGAAGGTTAACTCCACTCTTGTTAGTGCAAGATGGATGAAGAGACTCATAAAAAATAATAAGAATTTCATGCTTATAGTTGTGAGAGCAAAATTTGTGGAGGAATCTAATGCTTTCAAAGGTTGTAATTCCTCTCATAAGAAATTCATGATTGATATTATTTCTAACTATGATGAGATGTTTCAGGAACCAAGTGGATTTCATCCTAAAACGAAGATTCAACATGAGATACATCTCCAGCAAGATGCTCCTATTTCTAATGTGGGCATGTATAGGTTGTCAGTAGTGGAAATGGCAAAGATCAAAAAGCAAGTCCAAGACTTGTTGGACCAAGAAGTCATAAGGCCTATATTATCCCCATGAAGTTCTCCTATTGTGTTGATACTAAAGAAAGATGGTGCATGGAGGATGTGTGTTGATTATCGGGATACCAACAAGAGCAAGGAGAAAAATTGATACCCCCTTCCTTGCATAGATGATTTACTTGATTAGTTAGAAGATGTTGTTTTCTTCACCAGGTTGGATTTGCGCAGTGGAAAAAATAAAATTAGAATTGTAGAAAGTGTTGTATGGAAGACTGCCTTCAAGACCAAGCATGGTCTATTTGAGTGGTTGGTGATGCCTTTTGGGATTTGAAATGCACCAACAACCTTCATGTGGGTAATGAATGATTTATTTTGACCATTCATAGATGATTTTTTTTCTTTATACGTGGATGATATTCTTGTCTTTAAAAAAGCTTGGGAAGAGCATGTAAAATGAGTCCTAAATACTTTGAAAAGGGAAAAATTGTATGTAAAATTGTCCAAATGTGAATTTTGCAAGACTTCTTTAGCTTACTTTGGTCATATTGTGGGGGGAGGAAACTTGAAAATTGATCCTTCCAAAGTTGATGTAATTTTAAAATGGACTAAGCCTACTAATGCTACTGAAGTAAGAAGCTTTTTAGGGGAATTTCAATATTGGACGAGGTTCATAGAAAAATTCTCTTACATAGCAGCTCCTTTTCATGCTTTGACAAGTGTGAAGAAATTATTCCAATGGGGAGGAAAGAAACATAATTCCTTCGACATATTGAAGGAAAATATTAGCATTGCTCCAGTTCTAACATTACCTCATCTTCAAGATCCATTCGGAATTGAGACTCATGCTAGTGGATATGCCATGGGTGCAGTACTAATGCAACACCACAATCCAATTTGTTATCATTCAGAGACCTTGTCTCAAGCAGTCATCAACTATCCCGCATATGACAAAGAGTTGTATTCATTGGTTCAAAGTGTAAAGAAATGGAAGAACAATTTGATGGGTAAGGAGACCATCATCCATACAGATCACCAGCCATTATAGTATCTCCGGTTCCATACCAATATGCATCAAGATCATCAGTTTCGATGGATGGGATTCATTCAACAATTCCATTTGATAATCAAGTACAAGAAGGGTGCAAGCAAAAAAGTGGCATATATGCTTTCTAGGCCTCCTATAGTTGCATCTATTGTTTTGAAAAATGCTTCTTTATCTCATAATAGTTATGTTGAACAATATGCTACTAATGAATATTTCAAAGATGTTTATGAGAATCTAACTAATGATGCACATGTGGAGGACTATTATTTGCAGGGAAATTTACTCAACCATCTTGGCAAGCTATGTATTCCTATCAGTGAAAGAGTCCATGTAATTCGAGAAGCTCACAATTCTCTTGTATCTGGGAATTTTAGGGTAGGTAAGACTTTTGCTCATTTGCAAAGGCTTGTTTATTGGACTTGAATGAAAGATATTGTAACCAAGTATGTAAAGGGGTGTGTGATGTGCTCTACTTGTAAGCTCACTAATAGAAAATTAGGGTTGTACTCACCACTTCATGTTCCTTCTCATCCTTGGGAGAGCATCTCCATGGATTATGTAGGTGGTTTACCTTTGTCAAGAAGGGGTCATGATTACTTTTATGTGGTAGTGGATAGGTTTACAAAAAATGTGTATCTTGATGCCATGTATAAAGCAAGTCACTGCTAGGTAGACTGCTTCTCTTTTCTTTCAGTATGTATGGGTTCACTTTGGATGTCCCACATCCATTATCTTGGATCAGGATTCTCAATTCCTTAGGGATTTTTGGACAAGATTATGGGGAATGATGGACACTAAACTGAAGAGAAGCACCTCTTTCCATCCACATATCGATGGAAAGACAGAGGTTTTCAACATAACAATGGTTCATTTGCTTCAAGCTTACTGCAACAAGCATCCTAAAATGTGGGATGAATAGATCTAGTATGTGCAACATGCCCACAACCACGATTTTCATTCTTCCACTTAGAGTTTTCCATTTGAAACATGTTTTGGATATATTGCTAAAAGTACTTTGGATTTGATGTATGGCAAATAGTTCAAATCAAGTGAGTCAAGATATGAAAACAAGTCCCACAAATTTATTCATAGGATTCAACAGATACACCAAGCAATTCAATAACAATTGGTGGAGAGTCAATCTCAGTGCAAAGCTCACCATGACAAGCATATAGTTAATCATCAATTTCAG
Organism: Larix kaempferi; assembly: GCA_027924585.1. Taxonomy (NCBI): domain Eukaryota; kingdom Viridiplantae; phylum Streptophyta; class Pinopsida; order Pinales; family Pinaceae; genus Larix; species Larix kaempferi. Next base: position 4,542,956 of record BSBM01000619.1, read on the forward strand.
GTTGGAGATCAAGTATGGATTCATATCAGTATGGAAAGGATGAAGGGAGAAGGAAAGAAGTTCAATCCTATAAGATATGGTCCCTTCACCATCTTGGAGAATATTGGGACAAGTGGATTTCGCTTAGATCTACCAGCATACATGCAGATATACTGAGTTGTGAATGTGGAAGACTTGAAGGTTTATGAGCCTCCCATGATCATGGATCAAAGGGAGAGTGTTTCAGTGCCATCAATGGATGAATTTGCTTCTGAGCACTTGGATGAAGTGAAAGAATATGTCGTTTTGGATAGAAGAACAAAAACTTCGTGCAGGGGATATGTTGATTATATTCGAGTGGGTATCAAAGGAACTCATCCAAGAAAATCCAAGTGGATCGAGAAATAAAAAGTGAGGGAGGAATTCCCTCACCTATCTATTGATTGATAAGGATTTTGGAGGCCCAAAAGATTCACAATGGGGAGGAATGATCTGGGAGGATCTCCAAAGGTCAAATTTTAAAATTCCCCAAATTTCATCAAAATTGGTATCATCATGAAGAGATCGTCAATATGAACCCTATGGAATGAACACCACCTCAAAAAAACTACTTATGAGGAATTTATTGCATTCTGAAGTTTCGGTAAGATGTGGTTTCATGTGCAAAAACTGGCAAAAAGGACAGCCACATGGCACCACTGCAAGGGTTCCATGTGGCCTACATGGAACATACGTGGTGACCCATGGTGATGACATCTGGCAGGCCTATTGATGACATGGAAGTATGAGTGGAAATGAATAGGTGTGACATGGAATGACCCAGCAAGTGACACGTGTCATTTTCATGCAATCGAGTGGTACTACGTGGCAGGATCACAAGGCGACACGTGGCTTGGAATTTATGAGCTGCATTGAGTTGGAAATACATTGGAACATGACTTGGAAGTGACATGGACTAGGATCATGGTGAGAAGTGGAAATAATAAGTGACATGACAATCTATTTGGCACAAACATGGACCAATGTGGGCATGACATGTGCCACCTCGAGGTTGACCACAAATGGTGAAAAAATCAAACTACATGCCGCACGGATCAAACATGAGACCTGATGCGAAATAACTATCACATATACCGTCAAAGCATGGGTTGTCCATTTTAACAATAACTAACGAGGTTATATGTATTGATCGGTTGGGGTTAACCAAATGGGGAAGCAAGAATACTGTGGGGTTTGAACCCGAAGATCCCGCCCAACGAGCAACCAATGTATATTGTGCAACGACCCAGGAAACACACCATGTAAAACCCCTAAATAGTACCCGCAAGGGGGGATTCACGGGTTTTGAACCTGGAACATCCCCCAACCACCAGTAATTTCACATAACTCCACCAACCAACTGGCTAATAGCCACATTGGGGAGTTTGTCGAGGATATCACTATATAAACTTGAAGATCGCGAGTGGTTAGGAGGAGAATTGACACATCGTTCTACACCAGGTAGGGTTTTTTCTGCATGCAGTACGAGGTTGGAGTTCGTACAACACGTATAGATGGGGCACATGCAACTTGGGGTTTATTGGTGACTTTTAGAGGTCGAAATTTTCACTTCTAGGAAGTATGCATTGTTTTATGTTGATCTTCATCGTATGATGCTTATGAGCTCATTGCTTTAGTCTATTTCCTCATCCGAGCTTCTAATTTCCTTCCCATTGCCAGAGGTGAGGCATACTTGTGTAATTTTGGCATGTAATCTTCCATTATGTTGAGATTATAGATTGACCTCTCCATTTGAGAAGTGGGTCCGAAGATGTAGTTCTTCTTGGGAGAACTCCGTTATCACACGGTGTCTCCTTTATGTGTGTTTTTTATCTTGCACATGTGATGTACTTCTTCATTATGTGCAAATGAGATTTGATTTACACTCTTTCATGAAATTCACTTTATAAGGCATAAAATGGAAATATCCTTGATCACCATTACAACTAATTTATAGATGCAATATGACCAACTATTCATTCATGGAAATCCATAACTTCCTAACAACTTTTGGTTATTCTATTATAGTAGAATCAACTAGGTAAACTTTGGTCGATCGTTCGTTTTGCTTCCAGTTGTTTCGTTGACTTCTCGTCAACCAATCGTTTTCCTTCTACCAAACAACTATTTCAATTGGACAGTCCGCTGGACCATCCATTATCTATTGCCTCCAACTATACTTGACTAATACCAATCAACCTTTGACTTTGCTAGTAAATCCACATGCAAAGAATATAAAATTCCCAACATTCTCCCACTTTTTTTCTTTGTATAAATAGGAGATTCAGAATTTAAGATCACTTTAGTAGGGATAACAAGCACATCATTTCCCTGCACCAATAAAAATTCTCTATGATTACTTACTTGGGAAATGAGTCTTCAACATTTTTTATCATTTCTACCTTTTCGAGTAACACCTTCTATTTCTCCACCATATCTCTCACAAAATGCTATTGGAGATCAATGTGTTTCATCTTCGAATGATGTGTTGGATTCTTTTATATGAATATTGCAGTCTAACTATCACCAATAACATTGTCTCATGAATAGTGAAAAATTGGCTAATGAATAGTGAACATGTAAAAAATGGGATTTTAACCCAAGTACAAAGGATAACAGTTATTGATTTCAACTACCGAAGCTAGAACTAATTGGCAATACATGTTATGTCTTATCATTGAATCATTTTCATATTGCACACTAATATCTAAGATAACGTGTTCCTATGTAATTGTTCCTTTACAATAGGCCAATGACACTTGAATATGATAAAATATTCATTCATTTAGAATGATAGAGACCCAAAGTAGGCACAGTTTGATTTATAATGAATGGTTTCTTCATAAAATCTAGAATATTGCTACCAAGATTCAAAATTTCCGTTAGAGATACAACACTCCTTTTTATATTTTTTGTTTGTATTATATAAATATAGGATTATAAATAAATTCCATATTATAATATAATGTCCTAAATGTTGAAATATTGTAACTTCGAAGAATATTCTATTGTATTTTATTATTGTAATTTATTCGGAGATGTTTTATTCCTCCATCGGGATGTTATTATTGTACTTGGTCATCATAAGAGTCATGAGGTAAAACCTCCCTTGTAAGTTGGGTCGATAGAACCATCCAGGATGTATTATTATATTGTTTTGAGTATTTCTAGAGGATTTGGCCAAGTCAAGTTTAGTTGGGGCCGACTTGTTAAGTAAAAAGGTCAAGTGAAAGTTAAAGTATAAATAGGAGTGATGTGCTCCTCATTTGGACACACTCACCCACTTGGGAAATTCACATAGGAGAGAGAGAGAGAGAGAGAGAGAGATATCTGCAAGGAGAAGGAGAATTTTTTTGTTATTTTATCTTTGTACTTTTTTATCATCTATATTGAGGAAGTTTTGTTGGGTTTTCTTCCCCTTGAGGGTTTCCCAGCATAAATCTGTGTCTATCTTATGATTGTGTTTCTTTTAGTGATCCTGTATATGCTATTGTTGTGAATTTGAATTGAATACTGATATTATATAGCTTATAATATTGAATCATGTTATTAGAGCTAGCCTGAATAGGACAGCTTTCACAAGGTGAAACTCTCTATCTTCTCCCTCCGACATGAAATTAGGGTTTATGCCAAAGTTGGAAATTTTGAAATTTGATTGCATAGAAAGGTGTGCCTCTCCAAGAGAGAAATTTTGAGCCCTAGATCGAAGTTTTTGAGTGCGTAGAGCCCTAGGAAAAGTAGAACCCTAGTTTGACTCTGGACTAGAAAAACCAGAAAACCAAAAAATCAGAAAACCAGTGAACCAAAAAACTATTGCAGGTCTGAAATTCGCAAGTCAAGTTTGAGAGGTGAAAACTTGGAATCTTCAGAAACCAAGTGTACCAGTCAACTCGCCTCAGTCAAGCACATCTCCTGGTGAGTTTATTTTACATTTTGAGAAATTTCATTTTTTGGTGACCTCCTAGATAAGATGGCCCCAGGCACTAAGCTTGAGGATAAGCTAGAAGTTATAGAGAATTTACGAGCATGGAAATATAGGATTGGACTCATTCTTGAAGAGAATGATCTTGCGAAATACATCAAGGATGAAGTTGCAGAACCTGCGGAGAATGAAGCTAAGGAGAAGTACAAGAAGGACATGATTAGGGCAAAGAGAATCATTGTTGATTCTATCAAATACCACTTGATTCCTAAAGTGTCATCCAAGAAGACCCCAAAGGAGATGTATTATGCCCTATACAAAATGTATTAAGGAAGGAACATCAACAGGAAGATGAATTTGAGAGCTCAATTAAAGAATACCAAGATGAGCCAAGGAGAATCAATCCAAGACTACTTCAAAAGGGTCTCCCAGTTCAAGGAGCAACTAGAAGCCATTGGAGACTCGCTTTATGAATATGAGCTCGTTATGACTGCTCTCAATGGTCTCTCTAGACCTTGGGATTCATTCATCTAGACTATGTGCTCCAGAAAGGAAAGCATGAAGTTCGACATTTTATGGGAAGATTGCATCCAAGAAGAGGCTAGAGTAGCCAATAGAGAATCTCTACATAAAGAAGATGATCAATCCCTAACCACCCATACCAAGAAAAGAAGAATTCAATTTAAATTCAAGAAGGAAGACCACAAGGATTCTCAACCTCCCAGAAAGTTCCAAAGGACAAGAGAAAACATTCCAAGGAGAGACCACTCCAACTTTCAATGTTTCCATTGTGACAAGGTAGGACATATTGCCACAAATTGTCCATTGAAGAGAAATGAATACAAGAAGAGGATCAACCATAAGAGACATCATGCACATCTAGATGAAGATGATGATGAAGAAGAAGAGGAAGAAAGACCTCGAAGAAAATGAGGAAGAGAAGAAGATGCAGAAGAGTATGTATTATTCTCTGCACTCTCTGGGTCTGTGACACTTGGAGAAGATAAATGGCTTATTGATAGTGGTGCTTCAAAGCACATGACGTGACAAAAGAAAACTCTATCAAAACTCGAAGAAAAGAACTCTCATCAGAAAGTATCATTAGGAGATGGCTATCAATATTCTGTCAAAGGAATTGGTGAAGCAAGCTACAAGATTGATTCTAGAACTCTCGTGAAGATGAAGGAAGTCTTATATGTACCAGGTTTGAAGAATAATTTACTTTCTATCTCAACATTAGATAAGAAAGGATATAGAGTTGCATTCATAGATGGACAAGTACTTATGTGGCCGAAAGGAAAATAAATTGAAGATGCAGTTGTCATTGGTGAAGAAGAAGGAGGTTTATATAAACTCAAGGTACACTCAAAAACAACCCTTGTTCATGAGACCACTAGCCCAAGTGAATTATGGCATAGGAGGATTTCTCACATCAACTACAAAGCACTACCCCATGTGAGCAAAGTAGTGATGGGATTACAATATTTGAGGATCGATCATGAACGCATTTGCAAAGGATGTGAAAAAGGAAACAATATCAAGAATCCATTTCCAAAGACTGAGACAAAGACTAAAGGTACGTTGGAATTAATCCATTCAGATGTATGTGGTCCTATTCCCTCCACATCTTTGAGTGGTTATGAGTATTATGTTACATTTATTGATGACTATTCAAGAAAGACATGGATATATTTCTTGAAACCAAGGGATGAAGTATTTGGAATATTCAAGGAATTCAAAGCTTTGATAGAGAATCATTCAGAAAGAAGAATCAAGAACCTCAGAATAGATAATGGTGGAGAATATACTTCAAAATATTTTGAAGCCCTTTGTAAAGAAGCTAGAATCAAGAGGGAACTAAATACTCCCTACAATCCTCAATAGAATGGTGTTGTGGAAAGAAATAATAGGACCATTATGGAAGCAGTGAAGACACTTATACATGATCAATATCTTCCTATGCATCTATGGGATGAAGCAACAAGGACAACAATTTATGTACAAAATAGATTATCCCATAGTGCCCTTTGATTCAAGACTCCAGAATAAATGTTCACAGGAAAGAAGCCTGAAGTGAGCCACATCAAGATATTTGGTTTCTCAGTATATGTACACATACCAAAAAAAAAAGAGAACCAAGTTGGACCCTTCCAGAAAGAAGGGAATATTTGTTGGATATTGTGAAGTCTCCAAAGCCTTCAGAATATACATTCCAGGATTCCATCACATGGAGATTAGTAGAGATGTAACATTTGACGAAGAACTAGCTCTCAAGAGATCCAAAAAGTGCTAGTATGAAGAAGTATATGACGAATATGTACCTCCCAGAAATGTAGAATTTGCACCCTTCCTTGAAGATGAAACACCAAAAGACCATGATATGCTAGAACCTCAAGAACCTCCCACTATGAATATATCACAAAAGAGAAAGCATTCTTGGGCAAGAGAAATTATACAAGAAGTAGAGAAGTATGGAGCTCCAGAAGGCTCCACAAGAGTAAGAAAGAATCCAAAGCTATTTTCAAGTTATGTGGCTTTGATGTGTGAACTTGTAGATCAAGATCCTACCAGTTATGAAGAAGCTATACAGAAGAAAGAATGGGTAGAAGTAATGACGGAAGAATACCAATCAATAATGAAGAATGATGTTTGGGATATAGTTCCCAAACAAGAAGTAAAAAATGTGGTATCTTCAAAATGGATATACAAGATAAAGCATGTAGCTGATGGAAGTATTGAGAAATACAAGGCAAGGTTTGTGGCTAGAGGTTTCTCTCATAAAGAAGGACTTGATTATGAAGAGAAATTTGCGCCAGTAGCAAGGTACACTACCATTATAACCATCATGGCACTTGCATCCATGATGAAATGGATTTTACACCAAATGGATGCAAAGACAACTTTCCTGAATGATGTGATTGAGGAACAAGTGTACATAGAACAACCATAGGGATTTGAATTTGAAAACAAAAGGACTCACAGATGCAAGTTGGAGAAGGCTCTGTATGGATTGAAGTAAGCTCCTAGAGCTTGGTACGGAAGGATTGATAGGTTTTTGACAAGATTGGGATTTACCAAAAGTAAATCTCACCCTAACCTTTACTTTAAGGTTATGAATGATAAACCTGCATATTATTGTTGTATGTGGATGATTTATTCTTGACAAGAAATGAGAAACAAATTGTAGAGTGCAAGAAGAAGCTCGCTGAAGAATGATGAAATACCTTGGATTGATGCACTATTTTCTAGGTCTAGAAGTATGACAGAGCCTAGAAGGAATCTTTCTCATCCAGGGAAAGTATGTTGTGGAAATTCTAAAAATATTTGATATGCTGGAATGTAAATCCATGGCCACACCCATGGATACCAACCTGAAGTTGTTAGTTGATGAATCGTCAGATTTAGTGGATGTGACTTAGTACAAACATATTATTAGGTCATTGATGTATTTGATGAATATGAGGCCAAATATATGCTTTGCTGTGAACACCCTGAGTCAGTATCTAGTTGAGCCTAGATGTGTTCACCTGGTAGCTTCAAAGCATGTGATGAGGTACTTGGAAGGTACGATAGACTTTGGTCTATACTATGTTGGAGATCATGACTACAGATTGTATGGTTATACAGATGCAGATTGGGATGGAAGTGTCTGAGACATGAAGAGCATCTCAAGTGGATTTTATTGTCTAGGATCCACCATGATCTCATGGTTTAGCAAGAAACAATCCAATTATGCTCTCAGCATAGCTAAATAGAGTATATAGCATCTTGTTCTGCTAGTTATGAAGCCATATGGCTTCAAAAGTTGATGTCAAGACTATTTGACTTAGAGTTGGATACCACAGTGATTGTATGTGACAACCATAGATGTATAAAGATGATGGAGAACCCAATGTTCCATGACAAGTCAAAGCACATAGAAATCTGATACTTTTATATACGAGATATGGTACATAAGGGAGCTATAAAGATCTAGTATGTGAGCACTGATGAGCAAGTTGCTGATGTGTTGACTAAGCCTCTGTCTCGAGTGAAGTTTGAGTAATTCCGTGACAAGCTTGGTGTTGTTCAAAAGGACCTTCCTCGAAAGGGGGAGCAATGATGATGATGGTGCCGATGCTGATGCTGATACTAATAATGATGATGTTGCAATGTGATTTCATATTCCCAGGACATTAGTCCTAAAGTGATCTGTAGACTTTTGTCTCCGATAATGTGGTGATGATGTTGCAGTGGGATTGCATCTTCCCAGGACATTAGTCTTAAAGTGATCCATAGACTTTTGTCTTCGAGAATGTGGCTGGGATTATATCATCCCTGGACTTCAGTCCTAAACTGATCCAACAACTTTTGTCCTTAAGAATGTTGTTGGGATTGCATCATCCCTGGACTTTAGTCCTAAACTAATCCAGAGACTTTTGTCATCGAGAATGTGTTTGGTATTGTATCATCCTTGGAATTTAGTCCTAAACTAATCCGGAGACTTTTGTCCTCGAGAATGTGGTTGGGATTGTATCATCCCTGGACTTCAGTCCTAAACTGATCCGAAGACTTTTGTCCTCAAGAATGTGGTTGGGATTGTATAATTCTTGGACTTTAGTTATAAACTAATACAAAGACTTTTGTCTTCGATAATGTGGATAGGATTGTATCATCCTTGGACTTATGTCCTAAAGTGAGTGGGATTGATCATCCTGTAATTGGATCGTGTGTGATGCAGATGATGTAGCTATTGATCGAAAGATCAAGATGATGTTGTTGCTGTTGTTGATCGAAAGATCAAGATGATGTTGTTTTTTTTGCTGATCGAAAGATCAAGATGATGATGTTGTTTTAGATGATCGAGTGATCAAGTGCTGTAGAAGATGATGTTCCAGTACTGAAGATGTTGAAGATGCTACAGCATCTATTCTAGTTGCTAATGACATTGAAGAAAACTTCCGATGATTTGTAGATGTATCACCATGATGTTGTTGATGATGCTCTCTCTCCTTTCTCCTACAATTGATGTTTCTATTGTTAGAATACCCTTCTCTTTAAGGGGGAGAGTTGAAATATTGTTAGAATACCCTTCTCTTTAAGGGGGAGTGTTGCTGATGTGTTGACTAAGCCTCTATCTCGAGTGAAGTTTGAGTACTTCCATGACAAGCTTGTTGTGGTTCAAAAGGACCTTCCTCGAAAGGGGGAGCAGTGACAATGATGATGATGTTGATGCTGATACTGATTATGATGATGTTGCAATGGGATTGCATCTTCCCAGGACATTATTCCTAAAGTGATCCATATACTTTTGTCTCTGAGAATGTAGTGATGATGTTGCAGTGGGATTGCATCTTTCCAGGACATTAGTCCTAAAGTGATCCATAGACTTTTGTCTTCGAGAATGTGGTTGGGATTGTATCATCCCTGGACTTCAGTCCTAAACTGATACAGAGACTTTTGTCCTCGAGAATGTGGTTGGGTTTGTATCATCCCTGGACTTCAGTCCTAAACTGATACGGATACTTTTGTCCTCGAGAATGTGGTTGGGATTGTATCATCCGTGGAATTTAGTCCTAAACTGATCCAGATACTTTTTTCCTCAAGAATGTGGTTGGGATTGTATCATCCCTTGACTTCAGTCCTAAAATGATCTAGAGACTTTTGTCCTCGAGAATGTGGTAGGGATTGTATCATCCCTAGAATTTAGTCCTAAACTAATCCAAAGAATTCTTTCTTGGAGAATGTGGGTAGGATTGTATCATCCTTTGACTTATGTTCTAAAGTGAGAGGGATTGATCATCCCGTAATTGGATCGTGTGTGATTTAGATGATGTAGTTGTTGATCGAAAGATCAAGATTATGTTGTTGTTGTTGTTGATCGAAAGATCAAGATGATGTTGTTGATGATCGAAAGATCAAGATAATGTTGTTGTTGTAGATGATCGAGTGATCCAATGCTGTAGAAGATGATGTTCCAGTACTGAAGATGTTGAATATGTTCTAGTAGCTATTCCAGTTGCTGATGATGTTGAAGAAAACTTCTGATGATTTATAGATGTATTACCATGATGTTGTTGCTGATGCTCTCTCTCCTTTCTCCTACAGTTGATGTTTCTATTGTTAGAATACCCTTCTTGTTAAGGGGGAGTGTTTAAATATTGCAACTTTGAAGAATATTCTATTGTATTTTATTATTGTAATTTATTCGGAGATGTTATAACGTAATCTTCCACCTTGTGAGAATCAATACTCTTTGGCCTAGAGGATCCATTTCACTGACTCGGAACCATTTTATATCCTTCAGACACTATTTTTCCCTATTTTTTCCCTTGTATGCTAGCTGCATCACTATAGCCAGTGTACCCGCGAGTTGCATCACTATAGCCCGCGGGTAGCATGTAAAATGGTAAAAATCACTAGTTTATTACTTTTTACTCCCAAAAAGCAGTCATTGGGTGACCTTTGGCTCTCCATCTGCCCAAGAAACGCCTCAATGTGTCATTTAACCTACCTTTGAGAGGACTATATATTGAGCACATATGGCTCATGGATGGGAGGAGAAAGAAGAGCAAGAGAACTCTAGTGTATTTTTGCCCTATCTTGAGTCTACACTCATTGATCCTTGTAGTTGTGAACCCTTTATGGTCACCTTCCAAACTCCTATCATAGTTTGAGTTTTCCATTCATGGAGGATTGAACTGGTGGAGGCACAAGTGGATTGATCCAGATCTTGGTTCAGATTGGTTGCCGGCAAGAGGTCGTATCACATTGTACTTCTTCTTGTTTATTAATAGAAATACTCATATTCTCGTCCATTAATGTTGTAAATGTTGTTTATCTTACATTGGGTTGCATTTACTTGTTATATCATGGGCCATTACTATTGATGATGTTAATACCGTTTATATATTATATGTACTTGTTGTATATTGGCTGTCTAGACTAATTTGCAGATTCAACTGCACGGATTGAAAAGCTCCAACGGGGATCTACATCAAATGTTTGGATCGAGGTTGGCTATATTCTTCATTATCTTAGCATTGTCATTTATATAGCATAGTTCTGAGAATTGAGTTGATTTCTGGTAGTCATCTGTCTGTTCTGGTCTACCCGAAGCCATAGTGATTTTTCGCCAATACAGAAATGGTGACTCCTCTGGGGAAAACATCCATTTTGGGGATTTTTTGAGCATTAGTCCATAATTAGAGTTGCTGTTTGTCGAAGCTCTATGTCACTTATTTTTCGTTGAGATACACTATAGAAAACTTGCTTTTTCTGAGCCATTGGACTCTCGGTTTTCCCATTTTCCTTTCCTCACCCACGGGATAGCTTAGCTCTGCCTGCTTATACCCGCCTCTATTTACTCTGCTGCTCACGGGTACCCGCAGGTATTCCTTCGACAGTAGCGTACAACTCCGGATTTGGTTGTTTTATGACCTCTAGTTGTCGCTGGGTTGGTTTTGGTTTATCCCGAGTCTTTGTTGGCTTATTTCTTGACTGTTCCATGCCTTGGTTGTGACCATAACTTTTCTTTTCTCTTGGTTGAGCCTTGTTGGTTTTTTACCCATCTTTGGATTTAGCCTTGTCAGTTTTTTCCTTTTGAGCTCATTCCTTTGGCTGAGTCTTACTGTTTGGTATCTTCCTGGTTGTCTTAGTGATCTCCTTGGCATATCAGTGACTAGATAGTAGGATTTTTATTGCATTTTTCATTTCCATATATTGAAAAATACAAAAATATACACATAGTTTTGCATTTTCCTTTTGTTTATAAAAGAAAATACAATTTTTTTTTGCTTTTATGTATTGCATCTTGCATTGAGTGCTTTTGCCTTCATTTAGATTCTGATTGTGCATCAAAAAATATAAAAGGATTGCATATTTATTTCGAAACCGTTGGTTTGATTATGCATGTCAGTGGCATTGTTTTCATTGGATAGTTGAGTCTAGGATTTGATGATTTTGCATACTATTGAGTCTTACACATCACTAGTTTCATGATCATATCCCTTGAGTAATCACAACCATTAAAATTAACGCTTAATCTTAAAATTGATTAGACCAATTTTATTTATAGGGTACACCAACTAGCATAGGTTTAGAGTCTTGGAATAGATCATTGTGAGTTAACAATCCAAGACTACTAGATGAAACATTAGGTGTCTGAATAGGGAGTGGAGAAATCCATGGTATATATCAATGTTCTCAGGAAGCTCTACTCAAGCCAGAGTTAAGCACGAGGTCATGGGAGGTTGGTTGAAGAGGTATCCCTCTGATACTAGCTGAACGTGGGAGATATTTCCAGGGTTTTTTCATATCTAGGGGTACCGAAGGTTCGTCCTCTTGTGCTTCAGGCTTAGATACCCTTCCCATACGAAGGATCCCACCTGGGACTATCCCCCTGAGCATTGGTTATATTGCGGTGACCATAGTTTCCTTACCTAGGTATCGCATAGGGTACTTGCAGTGGCTATGTTGTTTGTGTCTTGAGTCAGATAGGGTTCGAACAACACAGTTGCCGTTGTATAGGGACTTGACCCTGTGCACGTAGTGAAGTTTGGGGGTTGTTATAACTGATTCTGTTACCTCCGGCTATAGTTTGGGAGTCTCAAGCCTCTCCTAGGCGAGACATACCAGCTCTAGTGTTGGGAGCTCATTTAGCCACTCTGTTTGTCTGCTCTTGGTTGTAGTTTCTCTAGGTGTGTGCTTTTGATTTATTGTTTTTGATCGATAGTTGGCCTTTAGGGGATGTTTTGATTCTATATTCTCTCTGGAGATATCGTGGTAGGGAGCCCTACTCTCCGCCGATCCCATCAGTTGGCTGGTTTAGAGCCGACCAAACTTTCACATCGTGTTGCTAGGGGACGCCGGCGGGCTCCCTCTAAGTCTTTGGATTCTTACGAGACATACGTCCAAGACATCATGACTGTTGCACATTCTGATACTGAAGAAATACCTTCAACTCCATCAGGTAGAGTTGAACGCACTTCGGATTCCCCTACTCCTAGTGAGGCATGGGGAGGTGATCCACCTGTTACTCAACCTGGTTCGATTTGGCCGAATCCACTTGAACAAGATCCGTTCAATCCTTCGAATCTGGATAATTATCTTCACGGGATGCCAACCTTACCCGAGGACCAAGATCAAGACGACACGTTCGTTCCTTCGTTTCCACGCAATTATAGACACAAGATGCCAAAGTTACACGACGAAACTGGTCCTATGGTCAACCCAACCACACTCTCTTTTGGTATGCCTAATTATAGTACAGTTGAACCTTCTTCTATGTTTAGTAGTCACGCTAGCACTAGTCATGGTGTTAGCCAGACTATACCCACTGGGGGCACTACCCTCATTGGGGGCACTACGTTGTCCACTCACACACATAGTATGGGGACTGGTCATGTTCCTCCTAACAATGCTAATGTTGGAAGAAGACCACCTCCTAGGATTTCCCAACCTAATAGGAACGTTGTTCAAAACATGACTCGCCATCCACCACCTAATACACATGCCGCTACTCGTCAACCCAAGACTACTGTCACAAATTTTAATGCTCCTCCTAACCATGGGGGTGGACATGTACCGCATACTTTTGCATCCACTGCCGCCACTAGTAATGACGCCACCATCCCTGCTACTAGTAACACCAATGTTGGGGCTGGGAATACATCTCATGCTTCTGGTCACCACATGACTGCTCAAGCTAATCGTAATGTTGAGGGTGGGAACATACCATACCATTATGGTCATTACAGCACGGTTCCAGCTACGAATAGTACATACATGCCCCATACTCATTGTGGCAACCCTTACTACAACTCAGTCAATGATGGCCACCAGTACAACCCACCACCCCAATATGGTGCCCAAAACACTTATATACCTGCTTACTCTCAAATGGGTCAGGCATGAGGAGGTTATCAATCTTATGGCCATGGTCAAGCTCATGGTCCGTCAGGTCCTCATTATCGACAGTTTAATCTTCATGGTCAAGCTTTTGGTCCGTCTTATAATTTGATTCTGTTCAACCAACCTTTTATGGGGGCTTATAATCAAGCTTTCCAACCTCAGCTCCCGTTCCTTGCACGCTTGAATCTTTCGGATCTTTCAAAGCTCACGAATGATCCGGTGTGTCATGACCCTACTTGGAACCCAGTCCCTACCAAGCTCCCTTCGGACATTCCTAAGTTTGAAGGGAAAGGTGGTGAGGACCCGGGAGTTCATGTCACGACATTCCACCTTTGGTGCTCCTCCAATCTTTGAATCACAATTCTGTTAGATTGCGACTATTTCAGCGCACCCTCACGGGGGCAGCCACGAAGTGGTACGTGGAGTTTCCTGGAAACACTTATAGGGGTTTTAACGAGATCGCTTTGGTTTTCTTAGATCATTTCCAGTTTTTGGTTCGCTATGATACTGGTACTGAACTTTTATCTACCTTTTGTTAGAACAAGGCCACACATATTTTTTACCACGTTCAAGAGTGGCGTCGACGGAAGAGGTTAGTGAAAGCCAACATTCCTCCAAAGTTCCTATTGGAATGGTTCCTCAAGTCTCTACTCCCATACATTGCTAAGGATTTTTTGATGTCTGGCATTATGACTGAGGAACAAGCCATCTTGAAAGTCCAACAGTTAGACTTATTATACTCTCAGTCTGGCATTTTGTATGACATTATTCCTGATGCACCGCACACACGTCATGAGCCTCAGTCAGTTCCTAGACCGCATGTTGATGGAATCGTAGGATCTGCAAGCACTCACCCCATAGATTTGGTAGCTAATCAAATGAAAAATTTGTTGCTAAACCAGTCTACTCCCGGACAGGTTCACACCTTGTCCACTTCCACCCCATCGTTCGATGTACACAGTATGCAAACGACGAACCAATCAGGTAACCAGCAACCTGGTGGTAAGAAAAAGGGGAGAAATAATCGTAAGGGTGGAAACAATGGGAATAACAATAGCAATCACGTAAGGATAATGCCAACCCTCCTCGAGAAGGCAGAAATGCTGGTGAGGACCGTAAACCTAGGTGTAAGGTGAAATTTCCTTGCAAGCTCTATGGGGATGACCATCTTACTCACTTATGTCCTTGAATGGAAGAAGCATCGAAACATTTGGCATAGAGCCCAACTATGTTGAAGGATCCCCTACCTCATCACCAAAACATGGCTTCGCATGCTCCCACCACTGGTTATGGACCTACTGAGATGACAACGTCTTCTTCCACTATTGGTGGTTATGGATCTGTGAACATGGTTCATTCAAAGGTTAGTGTTGCCACTCGTCAGCGCGATTATGATGCACCACAACCCAATTTGGGGAGTGAGACTCCCCCTCCTCCTGACAATTCCTTGCATATTGAGAAGCCCTCTATTATGCCGCAGATACCGAAAGGTGTTCTTAAGCGCTCTACACATAATCCTAATGCTCAAGCTGCCCATAACTACTCCATCGTAGAATATTTGGGCCAAACTCCATGTGCCATGTCGGCTCTTGAAGTATTGCAAGCCTGTCCTTATCAGAAGCATGCTCTTTTGAGTGCGTTAGGAGTTCAGGATAGGGGAAGTCCCACTATTATCAAGTTTGACACTACTGATGTCCAACCTTGCTTACACTACCACGTGGATTTTCAAATCCAGGTGGCGTGCCTTCAAATTTTTTTCAAACGTACGATGGTTGACGAAGGTGCTTCCACATTAGTAATGTCGTTATCTTGTTGGAAAGCTCTCAGTTCTCCTCCCCTACTCACGTCTAGAACCACGCTCACTGCATTCGATAGTCGTTCATTTAAGCCGCATGGAATTATCCCTTCCCTTGTTGTCTACTTGGGAGGTAAGTCTGTGCCTATTGAAGTCGAGGTGGTTGATGCGCCCATCGACTACAACCTTTGACTGGATTGGAATTGAATGTATGCCATGAAAGTTGTCGCTTCCACTATATTTAGGGTTATCTACTTTCCTCACGACGGCAAGATTGTGACTATTGATCAGCTGGTTTTCGTTAACTCCTCCTCCACAGCATCCACGGGATCCATAGTCCCATAGGTTACTCATTCTCAACCGGCAATTGGGAACATGGGTGTTGGCGTGTACCCTTCATTGATGGGAACTTATGATTTTGCCGCACCTGTGAATTTTATTGGAACTATTACCGACGATGCGTCTCCTCCTTCGCATAATACGTCATTCCAGACTTCCTATTTTGATGATCCATGGACTTTACCGTCCACAAGTTCCACGTCTGGAAACATTACACATGTCAGGATGTCTATGCCATTGTCTGTAGTTGAGCTTGCTTACTAGCATATTCAACAAGCCACTATAGAGCCGAATCTCTCTTCTTCTCAGATAGTCGAGGAAGATCCCATTACGCTACCGGTTTGGGCAGACAACTCGTCTTGTTATCACGATTGCCTTGATGATACTTTTCCTTCAGATGAAGCTATTATGGAGGCCATGTGTGGTAGCGAGAGACCTTGGGAAGATATGCGCCATCACTCTTATTTCCTTCCCAACCTCGAAGTCGCTGAACGAGAAGAGTTTAGGACGACTCTAGCAGAGATGGTTGGTCACCCTGTGGATCTTTTAGAGTCGCATGATGTTTTTGCGGAAGGGAATATGGCTAACATTTCCTCAAATACATCGATCAATATCTCTCGTACTCCCGGAAAGGTTGAGAATGTCTACATCGGTGACGATTGCACTCCTGAGGAGATTGCTATTTACACTGAATTTTTTACAGAACTCCGGGAAGCTTTCGCTTGGTCATATGAGAAGATGCCAGGAATAGACCCCCGCATTGTTGAACATGAGATTAGAACGTATCCCAGCGCTAAACCGGTTCGACAACGCTTACATGCTGTGAACCCTAGAAAAGCAGCCGCTATCAAGGCAAAGGTAGAGAAACTGCTCAAAGTTGGTTTCATCTACCCCGTTCCCCTTACCGAATGGGTGTCAAACCCCATTCCTATGGATAAGAAGCAGGGAATGATCCATGTATGCACTAATTTTAGAGATTTGAACCGTGCATTTCCGAAAGACAACTTCCCCACACCATTCATAGATTAAATCTTGGATTCTTGCGCCGGAAGTGAGATTTTTTCCTTCATGGACGGATTTTCCGGATATAACCAGATTCAAATCAAACCCAAGGACCAACATAAGAAAGATTCTATTTGTCCTTGGGGAACATTTTCATATCAGAAAATGCCCTTCAGCCTTAAAAACGCCGGAGCTACATTTCAGCGTGCCATGACCTACGCCTTTCACGATCTTAAAAAAATTATGGAGGTTTTCTTGGATGATCTTGCCGGCCATTCTCGCAAGAGGATGGACCACCCCAAGCACCTTTGCATGATTCTCGAACGATGTATATGATACAAGATTCGATTGAATCGTAACAAATGCATCTTTGTTGTAAGGACGGGTCACCTTCTGGGCTTCATAGTTTCGAAAGAGGGTATTAGAGTCGATCCTCTTAAAGTTGAGGCAATAATTTAGTTTCCTCCTCTGCGCAACTTGTTACAACTTCAGAGCCTCCAAGGGAGAGCCACTTTTCTACGCCGTTTCGTAGTCAATTATGCTAATCTTACCAAAGGTTTCGCGCGCTTATTGAAAAAGGACACACCCTTTATCTGGGATGAGCGAGCCCAACAGTCTTTCGACACCCTTAAGAAAGCTTTGGTATCAGTCCCTGTGCTTAGTCCACCAGACTTCGCACGATATTTTATTCTTTACGTGGCCACATCTCAAGAGACGATTGGCATGGTCTTGGTTTAGGTTGATGATGCGCTTATCAAGCATGTCATCTATTACCTTAGTTGAAATCTAGTAGATGCTGAGCTAAGATATACTCATGTGGAAAAGCTAGCACTTGTGACTGTTCATTCAGTCCAATGGTTATGACATTACATTTTGCTTAGAACAACCACAGTTGTCGCACATATCAATCCGTTTCAGTTTGTGCTATCACGACGCCTTATCGGGGGGAAGTACAATAAATGGATTGTTATCCTTTAGGAGTTCGATCTCGATTTTTCTTTGGCGAAGTCGGTGAAATCATTGGTGTTTGCTGAGCTTATGTCGGACCTCCCGAGACTTGATGAGGATGTCATCTATGAAGATTCCTTTGTGGATGAGCACATATTTCTTATCTCGTCAAAGGACCCTTGGTATGGGGATGTCATTGTATATCTCCAAACTTTGAAGTTTCCTCCGCACTATTCACGAGATGAGTGACGACGTGTAAAACATCACGCTAAAGACTATACTATCGTCAGTGACACTTTTTATCGCCGAGGAAAGGATTCTATTCTCCGTCATTGCTTAACTCACGAAGAAGCGGAGTGGGTGCTTAATGATTACCATGCTGGGGCGTGTGGCGGTCACTTATCCGGGCTTGCTACAACCCAACGTATTATGCGAGCTGGTTATTTTTGGCCTTCCATCTTTAAGGACTGTGTTAATGCTGTGAAGAGATGTCACCCTTGCTAGGTGTTTTCTCGGAACATACGCTCGCATCCAGTGCCCCTTCTTTCGGTCATCACCGTCGGTCCCTTCACCAAGTGGGGGGTGGATTTCATGGATTGCAAACCAGCTTCGGCTGGGGGGCATCACCATATCATAGTGACCGTGGACTACTTTTCCAAATGGGCTGAGGCCATTCCTACCGTTCAAGCCAACGGTGCTACAGTAGCACATTTCGTGTTCAATCAAATTATCACTCGGTTCGGTATTCCGAAAAAGATTGTCACTAACCATGGCAGTCACTTTCAGAACAAGATGATGGAGGATTTGTCTCTCAAGCTTGGGTTTCGTTAAGAACACTCGTCTTCTTATTATCCCCAAGTGAATGGTCAAGTTGAAGCATTTAATAATTCTTTGAAGACCATTCTCCAACGTACCATCCAACAAAGCAAGACCAACTGGCACATCATGTTATATCCTTCTTTTTGGGCATATCGAACCGTAGTCAAGACTACCATAGGGTTCTCACTATTTCAGCTAGTTCACGGTATCGAGTCACTTTTATCGATTCAATGCGAGATCCCTTTGCTTAAACTAGCCATAGAGCTCCTCCTTGATACGACAGGTCTTGAGCAACGTTTAATCCACCTTGAGCAACTTGACGAGCAACGTCGAGATTCTGTTGTGGCTATAGATGCCAACAAATGTCGTGTTAAGGTTAAGTATGATAGGTCTGTCCATCCCCGGCAGTGTGCTGAAGGTGACGTGGTCCTCTTATATGACCAAGGTAAAGAAAACCTAGGGGCATGCAAGTTCAACCCCATGTGGCACGGTCCTTACATTGTGAGGCGTGTCCTGAAAAAAGGATCCTATGAATTAGAATACTATGAGGGGAATGTCTTGAAGGAGCCTAGAAATGGGCTCTACCTCAAGCAGTATTATGCTTGAACCTCTGGTTCAGGCTAATACTTTTGTGTACTACTGTATAGTTGCTTCTGTACATAGTTTAGATTTATTTTGGTTTTTGGGTGTGCTGATTAGCTTCCATTTGATTGTTAGATGTCAGCAGAGTTTCCTACATTCTTAGGGTTCACCGATGGTGCTAGCCATCATACGCAACAACTTGCTTTTGCTGCCTGGGTTATTTTCTCACCTGACCACCTAGTTGTGTCCTCAAGAGGTGCTTGTCTCAGTCCTACATCTAACAATGTGGCTAAGTATAGTGCCGTCATTGAGCTACTTCGGGATGTTATTTCGCATGGTATCCAGTCTGTAGAAGTCCGCCTGGATTCACAACTAGTTCTGTCTCAGCTGAATGGTCAGTACTGTGTTAGGGATCCTACGCTACTATGGAAATTCCTAAGGGTAAGACTCTTGGAACAACATTTTGTTTCAATTACATACATACATGTTCCGAGAAGTGCTAATCATATATCTAATGCATACGCTAAATATGTATTATATTGGCATTTGTCACATTCACCATGAAGCACACAAATAAAGGAAGACATTCATACATTTGTACATACACACATATAATAGAACTGGAGAACCAAAGTTTTTTATAAATATGTCCAAAAATGGTAGTGTCATACAAAACTGGAGCCCGTAGCCCTCAAAAATATACATATCGATACAAAAATGAGATCCTGAGATATCTACTCCCTACGAGGAGGCCTAGCTGTCACCCTGACAGGATGTGTCTCATAGAAATAGTGAACTGCATTGGCTACCCGCTGCAGTAGCCGCACCCAGTCACCCGGAACCCCCACTACTTATCACTGCATGGCTTCAGGTAGTCGCGCCACCTCTATCTGTGGAACCCTAGCAACCATCCGTGATAGGTTGCACTGCAAGGTCTGTAGAGTACGCCCTACTGTAGCATCAACTGCCTTATCACCCCTGCCCCAGCGACCATGTCTCAGGAATCCATCGGGTCTCACTAGGCCCTGGTCTGCAAGCAAACAATCAAACATTAGCATATGATACTACCACCAAAAATATTTTTTCATTTATAATAAAAAATCCATAAAAATTTAATACACAAAAACCTAAAAAGAGTACTCACCAATGTCTCTGAACGCTACGTCTAGTGGGAGTGACATGTCCTGATCCTGGTGGAAGTCTATCCCTCCATAGGGATAGTCCTTTATGGCAACAACCTATCGGTCCCACCAGCGGAAGAACTCTTGAGTATATGGTGATGCCAGACGGCTATCACCCTGTCGTGTCAAGATCTCAGTCCACCGGGTTAGGGCTGGATCGCGGAGACTATGAGGAGGGACATCCACCCTCGGACTAACCCCCAAAACTCTCTCAAAGAAGAAGTTGCACAAGATACTCCCATACCCGAAATTTTTGGCCTTCCCTTCTTGGCATTCTGTCAGTTGTGTCTTCATAGACACCAGTAGCATGGTACACCAATCAAATACTATAGGCTGCATGCATTGTGATGCATAGAACATCACTAGCCTGGATGCCTAGTGCAGAGCTTTGGAACCTGTTATCCACACTAAGGTATCCACAATGATCTTCAGGATCAGATCTACTGTTGCATTGATGGGCACCTGACTTCCCACCGCTCGTGTGTTTGCGGGACAATACCATGCTATGTAATCAAGGATGGTGATCCCACCACCCATAGTACGAGACTGAAGACTAGCCAAGTCACCTCGATGGGACAAACCGGTAATGAAGTAGATGTCTTCCACTTCCATTGTGAGGATTTTCCCATTGAGACTGAAGTTCTGTGCATCAACATCCCAATAATCTATCAAGCGGCATAGTAGTAGGTTTTGGGCCTTCAAACCCCCTATACTCTAGAATTTGTACAACCCACATGCTTGCAATGCTTGATGTGCTTGCACATCATTGCGCACGGCCTCATCTACTTGCGACCCACATAGTGATAGCCCATCGGTAGCACCGAAGCCAATTAGGGCTTGGCCAAACTAAAAATCCCACCGCTGAAAACTAAAATGAATGCAATGAAATTAAAGGTATGGATGAGACTACCAACCTGCTCTGGATGGTTTGATGAATGGATGCTTGTAGCTCCCAGAATTGGCAATTGAACTTTGAGGTAAAAACTAACCACAAAGCTCCAAATGGTTGAATAGTAAAAATGAATTGTAAATTGTAAATTTTTATTACTATTTATAATTTTCAGGACCCACTTGTCTATAGTTTTTACCGTTTGATGCCATTATGGACTAATATAATGTCATGGAGTAGAATTTTTTATCAGATTTCTTCGGCGAAAGTTGTTTTGGACCATTTTCACACCTACGGCAGATACGTTTCACACCTAGCATATAGGTTAGATGCCATTTCCACATGCATTATGCATTTGACCTTTTGACCACTTTCATAAACCCTAGGTGCGACCCTGCTTCTTAACTGACACGGAACCTTCACAATTCTATAGAAGTGTCGCTATGTGGCGATAGGGCTTTTCCGAACATGGGTACCCTAGTTAGAACCCCTTTGTGAATTCTGGTGCCCATGCCGTTGTTTGTCCTTAGGATTGGGAGTCCTTTGTAGTTACGCCATGACGTTGCGATAAAGACTCATACTCTACTTTGTCTTATGCTGGCCATCTCCCTTAAGGACTCCCCTCAATTATATCATGTTGTGATTGCATTGCATCATCCTGCTTGCCGTTTGAGCCTTGTGCTGGCTCCCGCTTACTCAGTTGATAGCCTGGTGCCTGAGAACTTTTCCCCGTCGAGCCCTGCAGAGCTTATATTTTCCCTTCACAATTTGATGACCTTTTGATCTTGAGGGAACACCCCCCCAAGTGTCCACATCATGCATGCACTTCCTTGCATTGATCATAGGTATGTTCCACTACTTGGAACTAGTCTGCTCGCTATTTGACACTCATTCCCTCACTTGTTGTACTATAAGCAATTTTATTCTTTTTCAAGCTTTCACCAAATATGAAAAATACCCAAAAAATCAAATATTTCAAAAAGCCGGACGGGATTATGGTTACTACTTCTAGTTGGCAGTTGTTGTGTCGCCTTTGAACAGAGCATTCATTCCACTCCATACATTATGAGTCGGGACTATAGTTGGACCTTAGGAGTTGTACTTGTTTCTCAGTTTACTCCATCGATTAGTTAAGCTTCCAGTCATTATGGAGCCCTTTGTAATGCCTTCTGCATTGCACAGTTTATGTCAAGTCTATGCTGCCTGAGTCTATCCATCTACTCATGTTCTTGTTCAAAGGAAGTCCTAAACCCAGAGTCGGCCACTCCTCAGATCTCTTAACTATTGCATGTCGGTCATCCTTATTGAGTCAGTCATTTTCACTTGAGTTCTTCCAAATCTTTCAGCATAGCTCGTACCTTGTGCTGGTTGATGGGGGATGCCTTAATGCCCTCCTTCCAGTGAGTCTCATTCCGTTGACTTCAACCCATTTATTCTGGAACTTGAGGCTTAGAGTTCGGTTGAGTACCTTGAGGCTTGTAGTCATTAGTGGCAGGTTCTCTCGCCATCGACATTTTTGGGAATACATCAATGTCCCCTGATCGATGGATTCATCCTAGTGTTCGATTTCAACTCATCTATTCACACTCCGATGATTGTGCTCTGTGCCTTGATGCCCATTTTCATTATTGGTGGGTTATCTCGTGTCTGTTAACAGTATACATCATTGACCGGTAATCAGACGATGTCACATCAGGTTCGACCTCAACTCCTTTATTCACTTGATGGGACTTGCACCGTCGAAGACTTGTGTAGAAGACCCCAGGAGATAGTGGCATTCAGTATGCTACTTATGACTATGACTTTACATCTGAGATATCACCTCTTAGATATCAGCAGTTTGTACCTCCAGTTCACACCAGTTGTTTTCTTTTCAGTAGGAGACCATATCTTACTGTAGAGGGATCATGGCTATGATCACTTACAACATATATTCACTATGTACTGCCTATTCATGGCCATTGTATCATATTGTTGTACTACCGACATGTATTCAGGGACACTATTGTATTATGATGAGTGAGCTGCTCTTTCCACTTGTGTCTCCATCACTCCACTTTTGAGATTTATAATATATTTCAGCTATCGTAGCATCAGTCTCTGACCTCACACATTAGGGGGCATCTGTTACAACGTAATATTCCACCTTGTGAGAATCAACACTCTTTGGCCTAGAGGATCCATTTCACTGACTCAAAACCATTTTATATCCTTTAGACACTATTTTTCCCTATTTTTTCCCTTGTACACTAGCTGCATCATTATAGCCAGCGTACCCGCGAGTTGCATCACTATAGCCCGCGGGTAGCATGTAAAATGGTAAAAATCACTAGTTTATTACTTTTTACTCCCAAAAAGCAGTCATTGGGTGACCTTTGGCTCTCCATCTTCCCAAGAAACGCTTCGATGTGTCCTTTCACCTACCTTTGAGAAGACTATATATTGAGCACATATGGCTTATGGACGGGAGGAGAAAGAAGAGCAAGAGAACTCTAGTGGATTTTTTCCGTATCTTGAGTCTACACTCATTGATCCTTGTAGTTGTGAACCCTTTATGTTCACCTTCCAAACTCCTATCATAGTTTGAGTTTATCATTCATGGAGGATTGAAGTGGTGGAGGCACAAGTGGATTGATCCATATCTTGGTTCAGATTGGTTGTCGGCAAGAGGTCGTATCACAT
This sequence comes from Larix kaempferi, assembly GCA_027924585.1. Classification (NCBI taxonomy): domain Eukaryota; kingdom Viridiplantae; phylum Streptophyta; class Pinopsida; order Pinales; family Pinaceae; genus Larix; species Larix kaempferi. The sequence goes on from BSBM01000619.1 coordinate 4,567,024, forward strand.
TGTACTTCTTCTTGTTTATTAATAGAAATACTCATATTCTCGTCCATTAATGTTGTAAATGTTGTTTATCTTACATTAGGTTGCATTTACTTGTTATATCATGGGCCATTGCTATTGATGATGTTAATGCCGTTTATATATTATATGTACTTGTTGTATATTGGCTGTTAAGACTAATTTGCAGATTCAAGTGCACGGATTGAAAAGCTCCAATAGGGATCTACATCAAACGTTTGGATCGAGGTTGGTTATATTCTTCATTATCTTAGCATTGTCATTTATATAGCATAGTTCTGAGAATTGAGTTGATTTCTGGTAGTCATCTGTCTGTTGTGGTCTACCCCAAGCCATAGTGAGTTTTCTCCAACACAGGAGATGTTTTATTCCTCCGTCGGGATGTTTTATTGTACTTGGTCATCATAAGAGTCATGAGATAAAACCTCCCTTGTAAGTCGGGTCGATAGAACACTCCATAATGTATTATTATATTGTTTTGAGTCTTTCTAGAGGAGTCATCCCAATCAAGTTTAGTTGGGGCCAACTTGTTAAGTAAAAAGGTCAAGTGAAAGTTAAAATATAAATAGGAGTGATGTGCTCTTCATTTGGACACGCTCACTCACTTGGGAAATTCGCATAGGAGAGAGAGAGAGAGAGAGATCTGCAAGGAGAAGGAGCATTTGTTTGGGATTTTATCTTTGTACATTTTGACCATATATATTGAGGAAGTTTTGCTGGGTTTTCTTCCCCTAGAGGGTTTCCGAGGATAAATTTGTGTCTATCTTGTGATTGTGTTTCTTTCATTGATCCTGTATATGCTATTGTTGTGAATTTGAATTGAATAATGATATTATCTAGCTTAGCATATTGAATCTTAACACTAAAAAGAATAAGTTTTTATATTGAAGTTATATAGTTTTCAATTTATAAGAAAATACATAAAAAAACAATAACATTATTTCTTTGTAAGAATGTGTGGATTTTTTATCCATCAAAGCATGTTTCCTTGAAGCACATCCGCATACATTTTTAAAAGGAATGGAATCTTTAAAATCAAGTCATATCAACAAATATGTTCAGGAGAAGGGACATAAACTTTAAAATAAGAACCATACAGTACATGCATGAGTCTTGAGAAAAAATTCAAATGAAATCATCTAACCATGTGAAAAATGCACGCCTATTTCTAGAGGAGCATAAGCCAAACACCAACTACCTAAAAGGACCAAAATAATCACTAGCTTCTCTAAAAGCATTCTCTTACCTTTTTGGGTCTCTCATGAGAAAATTACTCCCATTTCTATGATAGAATTATGCTTACCTTGAATAAACCATCCTCAAAGTTGTATGCTTACCTTGAATAAACCATCCTCAAAGCTAAAAGATTAAGTTAATCTTAGCATAATTCACCTACATAACCAACTTCATTCGCCTAGTGTGGTTTTTATTATTTACACACATATTTATATGTATATATATATGCATGAAAACATATTCTTGTAATCGTATCTCTATGTCAACGAGAGATTATGTGATCTATCATAACTGTTTAAACATATTCTTGTAATCGTATCTCTATGTCAACGAGAGATTAAGTGATCTAGCATAACTGTTTACCTTATCATATCTTCTTATCTAATCCATTATATTATATATTTCATGCTATCCATAAAAATGAACCGGTGTATAAGGAAGGGTACTTCCATTGAATAATTCCTAATGTCGGATGTTTAATTGCAATATATGCTTATTTACCCCATGGAAATCCAAGTGATATATCATCTATGCAAATTGTGCTTCATGGTGGAATATCCTTTATTGATTCCAAACCATTTTCAATTGGGTATAAACGTGTGCCCCATTTACATTTTTTTACCAAAATAAATCTTAATTTAATAATCAAAATCCCAACCCAATTTATTTTGATGGAGACACATAGAGTAGTTGTGCCACTCAAAACAATGTTCCTTAGATTTAGATGCTAAAGTTTGAGGGGTATTTATTCAAATGTGCTCCCCATCATAAGCACATAAATAAGGGTCCAGGCAAACTTATTATCACATTAAAAATGATAATCGTGTTTCAAATTCTATTCATGGTAAGAGATATGAACAAGAAGATAGTGGAACAACACACTCCCTATGTTATTCTCTAATATCCACTCATTTTCTCTTACTCAACTATGGAACAATACAATACAATAATAACATCAAAATGAAACCTGTTCATCTTCTAATGGCCTAGTATTTAACAATATCATGATAGCCATCTAGGATTAGTTTTTAGGGATTTTACATGCCTCGGCCCTTGACTAGGGTTATGGTTTTGAACCCTTTAGAACATTCTTAAAATTCCACACATGACTTGATCCACATGTGTGGTTAATGAGAGCTACTGTGGAATCCACTTAGTACCATGATGGAGTACATGACAAGTCAACTTGTGGGAAGCATAACTTCCTCATATGGACTCTGATTGAGTTGATCTTTGTGCCATTGGAAATATCTCGAAGCGTAGAATAATTTCAAGGAGGTAATGAAATATGTTCATAAACTTTTGATCCAAAAAAACATTATTTAATCCCTCAAATGAGCCATAGAAAGTTCTCAACCCCAATTTTTCAAAGCAAAACATACCCCTAAGATGGGCCTTACAAGCCAATTCATCCATGATTTCCACCCAGAAAGCACCAAATAGATGACAAATAGTATAGTGATCTATTTTAAATAAGATGGTATATATATAAATGAAAATATAGAGGGGAGAAATGAAATTATAACAAATTCTAGTGTATTTGTTCCTATACTTGTACTCTCATGGGATATAAAAATATACATGGATCGGTTTAATTTATGGCTTCCATTTCCATCCTATTTCTATGAAGTGATTTGTTACACAAATGATGTCCACTAAGAAATATGACATGAAGAATGCTACGGGACTATCTTGAGTGCAATCATTTTCTTTGAAGATAGCATCACTTATGATAATAGATAACATACTTGATTAGTTGAATTCTTGAACCATCTCTTCTACTTGATAGATAAGTGGAATCTAGGACTCTTTGGACTATGCGGCATATCTTTAATTATACACCCTTTCTCATTAATGTCACTACATACATGTAAGGATACTGAAGGTAGGAGGTGGGTAGAAACCTTTATATTTAATATAAATGCTATCTCGTTCTCACCACCTTTCTAATATCTCATGACACTCTTTGTATGTGGTGAATTGAGTTAACCATTCATCATTCATGCTGACCTATTCCTTAGGAAAATTATAGTATACATACAAACTTGAGGACTAGAGTAAATATATACTTGACCCATTCTCATCTTTAGTCAATCCATTATCAATATTTGCATGGTTTATTAGCCATGAAACTACTTCTTTTATTGGAATTAAGTTTGTTCTTGCTGCTACTCTATAAAAATGAGATCTCCTAATATACCGATACACTTTGATATAAGGATCTCGTTGGCCTAGGTGTGAGGATGTCTCTATATAGTTTTCATCTTTTGAATATTCGATAAATTTCTCCCCGGTATGGTTTCTAATCTCATGCCATTTTGCATTATGTGTCTTTAGACTTCTTTTTAGGAGGCATCCTAATGATCCGAGCTTCCAAAAATTAGACAGTTAAATCATAAATAATGTTAGCATCAATAACCAAAGTAAATCCATGATTTCCTTGTGATTTCTCAGTGGTGTTGGATCTCATGGAGCCCTTCCTGATACGGATTCGATCATAGAAAGAATTCTCTTAGAACAGAACAAATTGACCGATGCCTTTCCACCCAGGTGCTAAAATTCCTATTTCTGATAAGGAAATTGGGCTTCCATCACGGGGAAAAAATTGATATATACTCCCTCCAGTTATTGTTCGAGCCTGATGATCAAAATTGGCATGTCCGGTTCTTTCAGGGGATAGATCCATAGAGTGGTGTTGGTCATTGCAAAATTATGATGAATGAAGCTATATTCAAAATACACAGTTCTAATACCTATCCCAAGTTCCATTTATCTCTATCTAACATGAAATATGAGTTTGAAACAAACTTAGTTGGTGGATTATTTTCTTTATGCGTTCAATAAAAAATTAGCATGGCTTGTGTGGTAAAACCCACTTACACTTCTTATCATTGTCATGATTCATAGATGGATGCTATCAAGGGGAGGATCTTTGCTTTTCACATGATGATAGATCACTTTTTCCAAGGCAAGTAATGCCTTGGATATAGAAAGAGAGTTCCATCTAAATGTGAATCAAACATATGGAAGTGAAACTATGTAACTTCCCAAGACATTAATGGAATGAGCTTTCCAATATTATAACAAGAGTTGCGTGCAGCTTAGTCCCTGCCTTATATTATAAATACGAAAATCAAAATTAAATATCAATCAATAGTTATCTATTATAAAAATAAATAAATAATAATATTATTGAGTTAAAAAATTAATATAAACTATAACAAACTAAATAATATATGTCATCTGATGGGAACGAAGTAATCCATGAATACCACGAATAAAGTGTTCACCTACAACCATGAAACTCAACATATTAAACAATAAAAGTTTATTTTTATTATTTATTAAGTCATTTTAGGGTCCAAGAGCACAAACAATGTGAGGAAAAATGACAACAGTTTGTCAAAAAGTATGTCATGTAGATAAATTGTTTTACTCGTTTACTCATTTCAAACGGCATCCAATTAAGAGAAACTACAATTTAAGTACATTATGCATGTCCAAATTCAGACAAAGTTCTCTCTGGATGTACAAACATAGGACTCCAACATATCAAACATTACATGCCTATTTTTATTACTTCTTAAATTACTCAATACTCATGGAGCATGGAAAATATGTAGAAATTTGAAAATCAATAATGCACCTGGTCGACAATTACAATGATATAAAGCCAAATCTATATATGACATGATGCTAATTGTATTCATATGCCATTAATATAATAAAAGACATATAAAATTACAATGATATAAAGCCAAGTTTGTGTATCACATAATAATTGCATTCATATGACATCAATATATATGACATCTTCCTCAACATCATTAGAGATATTGATTGGCACAATATGAGAAACTAATGTTATGGGTTGAAACCATATATGTTCTAGATAGCCAAAGCGCATAAATGGTAGTTGCATTACACTACTATGTGCAGGACTTCCTAAGAAACATCAATGAAAGAGATAATGTGATAAAATAACCAATGGGATAGAATATGTATATGACATGCTAATTTAAGTACATTATGCATGTCCAACTTCAGACAAAGTTCTCTCTAGATGTACAAACATAAGACTCCAACATATCAAACATTACATGCCTATTTTTATTACTTCTTAAATTACTCAATACTCATGGAGCATGGAAAATATGTAGAAATTTGAAAATCAATAATGCACCTTGTCGATAATTACAATGATATAAAGCCAAATCTGTATATGACATGCTAATTGTATTCATATGCCATTAATATAATAAAAGACGTATAAAATTGCAATGATATAAAGCCAAGTCTGTGTATCACATAATAATTGCATTCATATGAAATCAATATATATGACATCTTCCTTAGCATCATTAGAGATATTGATTGGCACAATATGAGAAACTAATGTTATGGGTTGTTGATGCAGGAGCATCGACCCCCCTCCAAATCAGTTTGACGAAAATGGGTTCTTGGAAGATGAAGAGCATGGCGAAGAGGTAGATACCAAGAAGATAATGATTCTTTCATACGTTAGAGTTGAGGTTGCTATTATTAGCAATCCGTTGCAGAATTGTAGGAAATTATTGATGCGCTGGAGGTTTATCTTCAGCTATATAATGTAACCTGTGAGTATTTGACAAGGGCGGCCAATATAAGAAATATCATGCCAGCTGAGAGATTGTATATTACTGTGGGCATAGATTTGTAGAACAAATGAATATTTATTAATTCAGATTTCTGTCACTTGTTAACTAAATGTGTGGACTTCGATAGAATCCAGATTTGATGTTACAACGTTAAATGGTATCTTAATAGTTGTGCACTTTGAAGGTTATAGCTATGGGAAGGGGATATTCCTGTAGTTGGTAATTGTTATATATTGTTTAAGTTGTAGGAGTTGATATTTTTCTGTAACTTTGGAGAAGGAGAGTGAGTAAGTGTGGCCCATAACCCACAGGTCTGCAGATTTGAAGGACCTCAAGATTTGCTCCCCATCAAGTGGTATCAGAGCGGTTTCTTCCTTCAGATTGGATATTGGAAGATGGTAGCAGCGGTGCTTGAGGTAAGATTGGTATTTGTTTTGTGCAGGTTGCCGCAAAGGAAGATTGCAGAAGACTGGAGCAAGGAGTGCTCAAACGGTTCCATAAGAGGACCAGGAAGAATGCCAAAAGGCCAAGCTCAGGAGAAAGGTTTAGTGAGGTGCTATGTAGCAAGAAAGGAGAACTTGTTACTGCAGAGGCGTTGCTGCAACTCTTGTGTTAGCTGTTACAAGACCAAGAAATCATATGACCAGGAGGTCATAAATTTTGCACCTTGGGAGTCTGATGCAGGAGCATCGACCCCCCTCCAAATTAGTTTGAATAAAATGCGTTCTTGGAAGATGAAGAGAGTGGCGAAGAGGTAGATACCAAGAAGATAATGATTCTTTCATACGTTAGAGTTGAGGTTGCTATTATTAGCAATCCGTTGCAGAATTGTAGGAAATTATTGATGCGCTGGAGGTTTATCTTCAGCTATATAATGTAACCTATGAGTAGTTGACAAGGGCGGCCAATCTAAGAAATAGCAGGCCAGCCGAGAGATTGTATATTACTGCGAGCATAGATTTGTAGAACAAATGAATATTTATTAATTCAGATTTCTGTCACTTGTTAACTGAGTGTGTGGACTTGGATAAAATCCAGATTTGATGTTACAACGTTAAATGGTATCTTAATAGTTGTGCACTTTGAAGGTTATAGCTACGGGAAGGGGATATTCCTGTAGTTGGTAATTGTTATATATTGTTTAAGTTGTAGGAGTTGAGATTTTTCTGTAACATTGGAGAAGGAGAGCGAGTAAGTGTGGCCCATAACCCACAGGTCTGTAGATTTGAAGGACCCCCAGATTCGCTCCCCATCAAGTGGTATCAGAGCGGTTTGTTCCTTCGGATTGGATATTGGAAGATGGTAGCAGCGGTGCTTGAGGTAAGATTGGTATTTTTTTTTCCAGGTAGCCGCAAAGGAATATTGCATAATCCTGGAGCAAGGAGTGCTCAGAGGGTTCCAGAAGAGGACCAGGAAGAATGCCAAAAGGCCAAGCTCAGGAGAAAATTTTGGTGAGGCGCTATGTAGCAAGAAAGAAGAACTTGTTACTGCAGAGGCGTTGCTACAACTATCGTGTTAGCTGTTACAAGACCAAGAAATCATATGACCAAGAGGTCATAAATTTTGCACCTTGGGAGTCTGATGCAGGAGCATCCACCCCCCTCCAAATTAGTTTGAAGAAAATGCGTTCTTGGAAGATGAAGAGCGTGGCGAAGAGGTAGATACCAAGAAAATAATGATTCTTTCATACGTTAGAGTTGAGGTTGCTATTATTAGCAATCCGTTGCAGAATTGTAGGAAATTATTGATGTGCTGGAGGTTTATCTTCAGCTATATAATGTAACCTGTGAGTATTTGACAAGGGATGCCAATCTAAGAAATAGCAGGCCAGCTGAGAGATTGTATATTACTATGGGCATAGATTTGTAGAACAAATGAATATTTATTAATTCAGATTTCTGTCACTTGTTAACTGAGTGTGTGGACTTGGATAGAATCCAGATTTGATGTTACAACGTTAAATGGTATCTTAATAGCTGTGCACTTTGAAGGTTATAGCTATGGGAAGGGGAAATTCCTGTAGTTGGTAGCTGTTATATATTGTTTAAGTTGTAGGAGTTGAGATTTTTCTGTAATGTTGGAGAAGGAGAGCAAGTAATTGTGGCCCATAACCCACAGGTCTATAGATTTGAAGGACCCCCAGATTCGCTCCCCATCAAGTGGTATCAGAGTGGTTTGTTCCTTCGGATTGGATATTGGAAGATGGTAGCAGCGGTGCTTGAGGTAAGATTGGTATTTGTTTTGTGCAGGTAGCCGCAAAGGAAGATTGTAGAAGCCTGGAGCAAGGAGTGCTCAAAGGGTTCCAGAAGAGGACCAGGAAGAATGCCAAAAGGCCAAGCTCAGGCGAAAAGTTTGGTGAGGCGTTATGTAGCAAGAAAGGAGAACTTGTTACTGCAGAGGTGTTGCTGCAACTCTTGTGTTAGATGTTACAAGACCAAGAAATCATATGACCAGGAGATCATAAATTTTACAACTTGGGAGTCTGATGCAGGAGCATCAACCCCCCTCCAAATTAGTTTGAAGAAAATACGTTCTTGGAAGATGAAGAGTGTGGCGAAGAGGTAGATACCAAGAAGATAATGATTCTTCCATATGTTAGAGTTGAGGTTTCTATTATTAGCAATCCGTTGCAGAATTGTAGGAAATTATTGATGCGCTGGAGGTTTATCTTCAGCTATATAATGTAACCTGTGAGCATTTGACAAGGGTGGCCAATCTAAGAAATAGCAGGCCAGTTGAGAGATTGTATATTACTGCGAGCATAGATTTGTAGAACAAATGAATATTTATTAATTCAGATTTATGTCACTTGTTAACTGAGTGTGTGGACTTGGATAGAATCCAGATTTGATGTTACAACGTTAAATGGTATCTTAATAGCTATGCACTTTGAAGGTTATAGCTATGGGAAGGGGATATTCCTGTAGTTGGTAACTGTTATATATTGTTTAAGTTGTAGGAGTTGAGATTTTTCTGTAACGTTGGAGAAGGAGAGCGAGTAAGTGTGGCCCATAACCCACAGGTCCATAGATTTGAAGGACCCCCAGATTCGCTCCCCATCAAGTGGTATCAGAGCGGTTTGTTCCTTCAAATTGGATATTGGAAGATGGTAGCAGTGTTGCTTGAGGTAAGATTGGTATTTGTTTTGTGTAGGTAGCCGCAAAGGAAGATTCCATAAGCTTGGACCAAGGAGTGCTTAGAGGGTTCCAGAAGAGGACCAGGAAGAATGCCAAAAGGCCAAGCTCAGGCGAAAAGTTTGGTGAGGTGTTATGTAGAAAGAAAGGAGAACTTGTTACTGCAGAGGCATTGCGGCAACTCTCGTGTTAGCTGTTACAAGACCAAGAAATCATATGACCAAGAGGTTATAGATTTTGCACCTTGGGAGTCTGATGCAGGAGCATTGACCCCCCTCCAAATCAGTTTGAAGAAAATGCGTTCTTGGAAGATGAAGAGCGCACGACGAAGAGGTAGATACCAAGAAGATAATGATTCTTTCATACGTTAGAGTTGAGGTTGCTATTATTAGCAATCCATTGCAGAATTGTAGGAAATTATTGATGCGTTGGAGGTTTATCTTCAGCTATATAATGTAACCTGTGAGTATTTGACAAGGGCGGCCAATCTAAGAAATAGCAGGCCAGTCGAGAGATTGTATATTAATGTGGGCATAGATTTGTAGAACAAATGAATATTTATTAATTCATATTTCTGTCACTTGTTAACTGAGTGTGTGGAATTGGATAGAATCCAGATTTGATGTTACAACGTTAAATGGTATCTTAATAGCTGTGCACTTTGAAGGTTATAGCTACGGGAAGGGGATATTCCTGTAGTTGGTAACTGTTATATATTGTTTAAGTTGTAGGAGATGAGATTTTTCTGTAACATTGGAGAAGGAGAGGGAGTAAGTGTGGCCCATAACCCACAGGTCCGTATATTTGAAGGACCCCCAGATTCGCTCCCCATCAGTTGTAACCATATATGTATCTGCAACTTTTAGACAAACAATGTTCATAAAATTTCATATAAACATTATACATGATAAGAAGACTTATCTTATGCATTGTTTTGGTGACCCTAGCTATTGATACCCATTTTATTTTTTTGACATAGAAATCAAAATGGGTCATTTTAAGGTAAATTTTGAAAAGATATATTTGTACAACCTGTAACCAACCTCCTTTATATTTGTCTTTTAAATTACTTATACAACCAACCTCCTTTATATTTGTCGTTTAAATTACTTATACAACCAACCTCCTTTATATTTGTCTTTTAAATGATTTATACAATAATGCAATATTCAACATTAACTTTTTCTTTTATAAGACATGACTAAGTTGCAAGCAACTTTTTCTATTATTTTTCTATTTTTCCACACAAGTAATAGAAGTTCATATTTTTAATACACTTTTTTCTTATTATTTTATACAAAATTTTATAAATATGATTTAGAAAATATTGAGTAGAAAATACATACACACTTTTGACAGACTAGCCAAATATTTTGCATGTGTGTAATATAAGTGTCAATAGTTGGATAGCTAGTCAACAAATGTAGTAATTACTCTTAAAACATAAGTGAGGTATGTGCTTATGTTATTTTACTTTAAAGTTAGATAAAAGGTTAACAAAATATTCCTTTTTGAATTTTCTTTTAGATTAGTTTTAATGGAAAAATTCATAATTTTTTATTTAACATTGGTAGAATGGTGAAATTCAATTGATGTCTTCAAATTGCTTTATGATTTTCTTGGGTTGGATTTAGTTTACGAGAGTGTATTTGGATGTCTACTTTATGGTTGTCTTGGGTTGGATTTCATTTCCAAGCTTTTATTGAAGTAGAACAATGAACTTTCTTTGACTTTGCTTAGAAATAGACTTATAATTAATTCCGAATTACCTATTATTTCAATGTATTGAATTTCATAGTAAAAAAATTTAAAATTTAAATTCTTGCTATGAGGGTCTTGACTTACTCTTAATTAAATGCTTCTCACCCAAATCATTTTCTTCCCCAAATTTGTTCTACTTAATTCCAAACTTTTGATATGCAAATTCAGCTTGTCCCAATTGATGTTGATTTTGAGGTTTCGATTCATTGAAGTTTAATTTAATAGATGAGTTATAATTAGGATTAAATTTGGGATCATACTTTGCATATCTTCTAAAATAAAAATAAAAGGTGCCTTTCATTTGAAATAATTTGACATTCAAATTTTAAAATTGTATGTTATTTTTTGTGTTGATGTAAAATAAAAGGTACCTTTCATTTGAAATAATTTGACATTCAAATTTTAAAATTGTATGTTATTTTTTGTGTTGATGTAAAATAAAAGGTGCCTTTCATTTGAAATAATTTGACATTCAAATTTTAAAATTGTATGTTATTTTTTGTGTTGATGTAAAATAAAAGGTGCCTTTCATTTGAAATAATTTGACATTCAAATTTTAAAATTCTATGTTATTTTTTGTGTTGATGTCAAATGACCCAATAGTGATAGAGAACAAGAGTGACTAGGAAATTATGTGATAGACAGTAACAAAAGAGTGACCAGGAACTCATGAGGTAATTTTAAAATTGTATTTTATTTTTTGTGTTGATGTCAAATGACCTCATAATGATAGAGAACAACAAAAGGGTGATGAAGAACTTATGTGATAGAGAATAAGACCACTCAGTGTGATTCTTCTCCTCAATCAATGAATAAATATTTGATATTTTTCAAAACCCGACAAGCAGCTCAAAGAGTTTGTTGTAACAATATCTTTGATTCTATAAATATTTGAGATTTTTCAAAACCCTACAACCAACCTGTACAACTGGCTTCTCGATTCCACCTTTGGGTAATTCTTCTACTAGCTTGTTATCCATCCGCAAAGAGAGTTAGCATATATCATGATATATGGAAACGACAGTCCTAGAAACCTCACTTTTTTCTTTGAGCAAGAAAACATATCATGAAGCCAAAGGTCTGAAGCAAAAGGTTTCAAGTCGCTAAGGATAACTTATACCTACCAAAAGTATTGTTGCTTGAGGACAATAACGAGAAATGTGATCACCAATTTTCTTGGCTAAAGGGTTGAGCTCAGGGTCTTCGTACCACACTCAATCTGTCTCCTTTTGAAGCGAAGTACTCTTCCCCCTGTTTTAGCAACAATCCAACGCTGTCAATAAGATGGAATTAATAAATTTAAAATTTTGAAGTTCAATATTTATGACTTTAAAGTTTTCTCAATGCAATTCATTTTCTAATTATGATACAAAACAATAACTGTATTTCCCAGTAATGATGTGAACACATATTCTGTTTCAAGCACATTTTCCATTATTGTTTGAAAATATTTTTTGTATAAACATGATAGAAAATTATATGCTAAAAGTTCAGATTTTTAGACAAGTGCAGGAAAGTTTTCTCGACTTGAAGTTCCAAGTTCCAACAATCAGAAAAATGTCTGCGATCTTATACATGTGCTGCTTTTGAGTTTTTTCTATCCCTTGAAACTTATTTGTGTCATTTCCAGAGGCCACAGACCAAGGACCGCGAGAACCCACTGCCCAATGCAGGCATGAATCAACAGAATATTTTATGTTTCTTATTTTTTGGATTCGTCTAGTTGTGTGGGCCAGCTGACCTGTTCTAATATTTTCTTAACAACTGTTAAATGTATTTGCTTGGCTTTTAAGCCTGTTCGGAAATTTTGTACTCTAGACTCTAGGACACTTAACCTGTGGAGGCTTCCTTTGGAGCCCACCTTTTTTTAATAAAATGACTAGTATGCACATATTTTAATTTTGACCATCTTAATAATTTAAGGAAAGCATTTTATTCAAACAAAAAATGGATCCATTTTCTTGATTAACATGAGTAAGCAGTGAATTTATTTTCAAATTCTGATGAGATTCTGAACATGGTCAGAATTAGACATTTGCATGACCTATTTTTCTCAAATGTTATGGTGAAGTTATTATGTTTATCACGTAGGCATCAATAGGTACAATTATAACTATATCCAGTACGCACTGATAGGTGCTATCACAGCAGTGTTTTAGAAATAGGCTTAGCCTGGATAGTCACTACCACTGTACCGCCCTCCAAGCACAAGATCCAAAACTCAATCATACCGGTTAACCACTAGTGCAAAAATGTTGCTACTGCTAGAGAGGATGCCGATTGAACTGAATACCTGAAGACCTATGTCTGGAAAGTTATAGTTAAGTGAATTTTACTTTTGTTTTAATAACTTAAATTTTAAATAAATCTAAATTAAGCTTGAATAAGCTAGGCTTGGAAGTGTTCCAATTACAAATCTGTTTACTTATGCATTCCCACTAATGAGACAGAAGCCCCAGAAAATATACCTATATAAACCAAGATTATTAAGGTCCAAGCGGTGCTCAAAGTATTGAAGACTCAGAGCATCGAGTAACAGGAAAATTTGAAGAAAATATCTACTCCATTCTACAACACAAAAAAATCGAACTTACAGATTGGCGAAGTTTCCAGGAAGATTGCACGAATTCAAATCCGTGTGTCCAGAATATGTAACTAGCCCTCCGTATGTAATTAGCTCGAGATTTGATTAGTGGTCCGTCCAAGAGTTTGCAGGCGGGCTGGAGACCATATATACAGAGAAACCAAAACAGAGGGTTACTGAATGCAAACTGTAACTGCAAGGCAAAACAACAGTAGACATGGCAAATGGTAAATAAAAGCTTACCTTGAAGGCCTCTTCACTGAAACCCTTTCCGCCACAAGTCTCGCAACTTCGTTGTAAGACAAATGAAACAAGAAATGCAGACACTAGAAAGGCATACAATTAATACTCCCGACTAACATATTTGACTCTCAATTTCATTCTAAGAAAAGGGGTCCTATAGATAAAGTGGGTTTCCAAGGACACTAACAATGTGAAAGGTGGATCACTCTATTATAGATGAAACCTGATCTGGAATTACATTCACTATGCCAATTAATATTCACCAACTCAAACCTTTTGATGAATTAAATGCATAACTTGCTTTCATACTGCTACTAAGATTGTGTTTCACTGTAGCAGGAAAGACACAATTCGCCTGATTCTAATGGATTGAATTAAAACTACATCAAGAAGGAAACACGCAAATCCCCTGATTCCAATGGATTGAATTCAAACTACAGCAAGAGAATGAAAATGAAATTGCAACGTAAACGAGATAAACAAACACATGCATCAGGGGATTCCATATTTACACAGGGGAAACCCAATTTAAGAAAACCCCTATAGATAAATGGACCATGCCATATGTTTGCTCCTGCCAATCTGCTGGTCCAATTCAAATTACAAAGATGGACTCTTCAATGGAGCCAATGCACCACGATTAAAGACAAATCCTCCCTCATACAACCATCCCCAACATTCCTCTGCTCTTTAAAACTTCTCAGACCTTCTCTAAGCTGCTGAAATCCTCTGCCGAACAAGAGAACTAAAAGGTTTGTAGTTACATGCTTTTATTCTCACATATGAGCTGATACTAGAATCGAAATGATGTGGTAATCCACTTCCAGCCTCAGAAATCTGTAACCATTGCCTCAATAATCCTGCTAGTGAAACTTGAAACCCAACAGTCATATCTTGTCGTATTTGGTGGTGGTAGATACATATAACTAACTAAACAAGGTATACTTGATTGATCCTTTATGGATCAAAAGCAGACATATCTTACCAGAAACATGACTAGGAGACCTTTTTTTTTGTTCTGTTTTCATTATTGTTCCCCTCCTGATACTGCATTAGTACATTACTAATTGATTTTATATGCATACTACATGTCGGGGTAAGGGGCACGTGGTGGGTTCAAGTTCCTCATCCCCAGAAATCCTCTATCGCACATCTATCCCTATTTCTCATTCTATTTCCATTTTTCGTTCTATTTCTCGTTTCCTGTTTCTGGTAAAGTAGCAGCCAAGATCTACTCACAAAGTATAGATGTACAAGTCAATTATGTCTCACATGTTTTCATCCATTTTCAGGGAATTTGTTTTTAATGTTTTTTGCTATCTTAGATGTTCTTGACTTCATTGGCCTCATTTTTTTTTGTCTTCTCTTACAACACCATTCCTTATCATTGCTGTATACATGTTTATGAGGATGTTATCACGGATTTATACATGTTTATGAGGATGTTTCATTGCTTGTATCTATTTTTTATTTTATTTTATATTAGGTTTAGTTTCTACATTATTTAGGAGTTGTGTTTGCACTCCCACATTGTACTCATACTGATTATATACTTTTTAGTTCCATTGACTTGCTTTGTGGTTATTCTACACTTCCAATTGAGGTCAATTACATGTGCTTTCAGTGCTCGTTATTAGAGCTTTGTAATGGTCATATTGAATTGTACTTGTAACTTTATTGTATTTACGTTTTAATTCTAGATCCACTATGCAATGTTCAATGAGTCGCTTGTTATAAAAAGATGATGGCGTCTTAATTCATGTGGGTTAGGGGCAGTTGATCATCTCTTCCAGGAAAATCACAATACTTTTGATTATTGGAACACTGATTCTTAAATGCCATTCCCTCTTCTCTGCAATACTCTTTGTCTCTATGTGGCACAAATTATTTACCCATTAACAGGAGATTTTCTTGCAGGGCATTTTTTCATCTCTCCTTTCAAGTTTTGTTGGTTTCTTTGTTTATTCAGCTAATCTCCAATCTATTTCTCCATGGGATGCTGTAAGTAGTAACCTATGATTTGTTGTCATTTAAAACAGAATGAAAGTATTAACTGAGATGCGCACCTCTAGTACATGCTTATTATTTATCATGTTCTTTAGTTTCAAACTGAATTTGTAAAATGGTTATAATTACAAGAAATCAATCAATAAAATAGGGTAAAACCACTCTTGAATAACCAGTTTTTGTTCTTCAAAACTGTGAGCTCAACTGACAGTTCCTTCAGGATACTAATCTGTTTTATCAAAGTTGCTTTTATATGGATATATAATATGGCTTCTGGAAAAGAGCATTTGCTTAAGCTTCTTCGACTTTGCCAGATAAAACTATTTATCCAGGTCATCTCAACTATTTCAATTCACGTCAAAACGTCAAATTATAATTAAAAATATATTCTAGGTTTTCAATGTGCTAAAAACAAACTCTTATCACAAATGTGGCTGTAGTACCTCTGTGTATAGTAACCTATTAGCTTAAGCATTCTACGGCCTTCCTCAGCTTCATGTGAGAAAAAACCTTTGCATTTTCAAAACCCTGGGTGGTGACAGAGAGAGGTTTGTTCACATGTTTTACCTTTAGTAACAATTGCATATTTGACGTGATGATTCATCCATTCATGGCCATCTGTAACTGCAAGGCAAAACAACAGTAGACATAGAAAATGGTAAATAAACGCTTACCTTGAAGGCCTCTTCACTGAAACCTTTTCCGCCACAAGTCAAGACACAGATGAAGACCGAGTTGAAACGCCAAGCCACCCCTACAGCCGAAGCTGAAGAAGAACAATATAGGAGTCTCGGCTATGAAGACATTAGATCTGATTCTAAAGGTGGAATATTTTGGGCAACGTCCTTGAAACAAAAAAATTCACAAGACACCAATACAGCTAGCTAGCCACGACAAAGTATTTCGAAGCTTGAGATTCGTGAAGTTTTGTCATTTTTCTTGCAGATGTGAGATCTTTGATTGAGGCTCATGGCCCAACGTTGAACAAAATCCATCACGCACACAAAAAACAAAGAGGCAACCATTTCCTCATCGCCAAAGTCAGATTCAATGTCATTAATGTCTTTGCCATCTTCTGCTTCCTCTTCCTGTCCCCCTCCCAAATCTTCTTCCTTTTCATAATGAATACAATATTCTAAAACACAGCAAAAAAGAAACGAATGATAAAAATAGTCTAACGATTATATATTAAAATATAATTAGCGTACATTTTCACCCAAAAGTCGATCAATCTTGTAGTGCTTGAGCTAATGAAGGGCTTAGTTTTTATTGTACTCATACAAGAAAATAAAACTGTACATGTGCTCTGTATCTAAAGCTTTCAATTTAAGGGAATGGAAAATTAGTTGTCTGCCAACTGAGTAAACACACCCACAAGAATGTTCTTGAAGAAATATTTCGATACGCTGAACAAATAACTCAGGTAAGTATAAATACATGAAGTGAATCAACAAATTTGTTGGAGAGAATTTTAATGCAAATTAGGACAAGCGTTGATGAATTCACCTTTCACCTTCTGGTCATAAGCATCTATGTCCTGCATCATTAAGGCCCCAGCCTCCACATTTAAAGGATCGTCTGGATTAGGATATATTAGAAGTTGAGGAAGAAGTAAGCAATAAATTGACTAAAAGATATGAAATATGAAATACGAATAAAGAAGTAAGCAATAAATTGACTAAAAGATGGAGTATAGTAGATTGCTGTAAACTAAGATGAAAAAACAAAATAGTCTCATTTTTTAGTAAAAAAGGAAAAATACTCAATTCTCAGGAAAGAGTGAATTGCTAGTAGTAACAAGCCAAATGATGGCAGTGCAAAAAAGGCACAGTACTTCCAGGACAAAAAGAGGGCATTGCGATAGGAAACATGGAATACTAGTAAGTTAGTAACCATTAGAAGATCGATATACTGCAGATCCTGTCTAGATAAACTTTGCCATGGTACACCGGATTTCTCAAAGGAATTATAAAAAAACCATGAAAGTGAAGTGAGAAAGAAAAGCATAGATGAAATACTACAAGCAGTTTGACCAATTTCATAACAGATAATAAGACAAAGAATAGCGAAAACAAGAGACCAGGTATTGCATACGTGATTCGCATGCCCTCCATCTCAAAGTGAACCAGCAGGACCGAGAGAACCAAAATACCAAAGCATCCAATGGCAGAAAGAACAACATTCTTTCGTTGTTTCCACCAGAAATATTCAAAAGCGGTTGAGTTATAAGACGACATTGGGAAGTGATAATCCCATTTGGCACCAAATTGATCAGACTTTTTCGGATCTTTTATGAATAATGTCCTCAAAAGAATTTTACATTTATTGATATACATCAGAGAATTACATATTTAATATGTAAACGATCATCAATAACACATTTTACATTGCAAAGCAAATTGTCAAAAAATTGACAAGGATATATTACAATATATCACTGTTATATAAATCAGAAAAACCAATCCTCATTTCATAAGAGGTTCTTTCTTAACAAGGTCTCTTACATATTGTACATGTGTGGAAGGTTCCACAAGCACCTGTCCTTTACCTGCTTTCACCAACTCTTCCGAACTCGGCAATGCGGGCAATGCAGGATCCAGATTTTTTTTTATCTACTTAAACTTCTAAAGCACTTGCAGCAAAACCAACAACTAAGAAAACTTGTAAACCCATATGGTACACCTGTGAGGCCTGCAACATTTTTACCTAAATTATTACACCTTACAAATTGAAAGTTGTGAAGTTTAAACTCTTATTTGCACAAAGCAAACATTGGAATAGAATACAATATAATACCTGTCAGTCACCACCCATGCCTTCTTTTTGCTTTGCAGGGACTGCAGACAATGGTGTACAATATGTAAGGACCCCACCCATCTAAAGCAGACAATTCCTTTTGAAAATAAAGTTTCATCCCATTACATAGCTCTCCAAATAGTCGATGCTAAAATTGTCAACAGTTATACATGCGCAGTAAGTAAAATACACAACAAAATGAAAGGCCAAGATAAACCATAGTTGCGACGTCGAGAATAAGCATGCATCAGGCAGGGGGACGATTAGGTTTGCAAAGTGCGCACCGAACAATATGGTGCCACTCATCACCAGCCAAGCACGCGAGCAAGCCACTACGGACTGTTATACACTCAAACCTGACATAGCAAATGGTAAATAAACACTTACCTTGAAGGCCTCTTCACTGAAACCCTTTCCGCCACAAGTCTCGCAACTTCGTTGCAAGACAGATGCAACAAGAAATGCAGACACTGTAATTGAAAACCATAAAACTTTTTGAATAGAAAAATATCCCACAAATAAACTGCTTCTCTGGATTTGTATTTACAGCCATTAAATGCAAATGCAATGGAACAATGGAAACCTCAAAAAGGCAGAGAAAATCACTCAGAAAATCATAGGCTTTTCATGAAAAAGGGTTTGATTTGTCGTATCAAAGGCTGTCACGGACAAGCGAGTATGCAATAGCTCTCCTCTGCCCAATTCACACAGAATTATGTGCATAATTCGATGCCATAAAGCAGTACTTAATAAAAACTTTGCCACGCCTATGCTTTGCACTGACATAACACTCAACCTTGGTATGAAAAAAAATTAATGTTGGAAACTAAGGTTGTGGAGTATTTTTTTTATATTTATAATTTCTACTAATAGTCAACAATGACAAAATTAGTCAAATCAGACTCTCTAATCCAATAGAATTCAAACACATCTGAAAACAATTATTATTAAAAAAACAACAAATCTTTATTTTTCTGAAACATTAGCCAACTATATAGTTATTTTATGTTATCCTACAAATTATTACAGCAAGACTGAACATATAGTCTCCTGCCTACCGCAGGGACTAAAAATATTATCAATGTGCTAGGGTTCAAATTTTGCGATAACGGTGAGATGAAGTTTCTAAGAACATCTTATCTATTTCATTATCTACATGGGTAAATGTTCTTTTATGTGATATCTTTAGTCTCTTGTTGCTGCAGACTCTTTATTTTACCTCATTGAAATAGTAAATCATGTGAAAAGAATAATTTTTATATCTTGGGAGAGAATTATCATTTTAATACAATCAATTTTTCTTACTACTTAGTTCTAATTTCCTTTCCATTCTAATTTCCTTTCCATTCGAGGACTATATGAACTTGTATAGTGTTATATCCTTATACATGTTCTATATTTTTTTAAAACAATAATTATTAACCCCACCCCCGAACTTGTAGGAAAGAGTGGCATAGTCCTCTTGGCTAATGTCTTACTCAACAATTGGTTGACAAACAATGAACATGCAAAAGATGAGATTTTAAGCCAAGTACAAAGAGTAACAATTATTGATTTCAAGTAACCAAGCTAAACCTAATTTACAATATGTTTTGTCTTATAGTTGAAACATTTCTAAATTACATAGTGAGATTTAATAAAATGTGTTCCTATGTAATTGTGATTTTACAATAGTCCAATAGTCCAATAGCCCCTGAAGAAGAAAAAAATATTCATTCATTCAGAAATTTCGAGACTCAAAGTAGGCCCAATTTAATTTATAATGAATGGTTGATTTATAAATATAGGATGTTATTATCAAGATTCATAGTTTTAATTAGATCTATACAACACTCTGTTTTATATTTTGTGTTTGTATTATATAAATCTAAAATTATAAATAAATTGAAGATCATAATATGAAGTCCTGAAAGAGAGAAATTTCTAGATTGAAATGATACGATATTCAATTTATAAGAAAATATATAACAAACAATAGCATTATTTGTTTGTAACGATGTGTGGGTTGTTTTATCCATTAAAGCATGTTTTCTTGAATCACATCAACATATAATTTTAGAAGGGATGGAATCTAAAATTATATATATTTTTTTAATAGGAACAAATTAAGATTTTGTATTAAAAGGTTTCCCTGGCGAACCAGGATCAGGGAGGATCAGGGAGAAATAGAGTGAACAAGGGTTATGACCTCTAACAGTATTGTCAGCCTTCTTATTGATATCATGGGAGACAAATCCCATATGCTTCTATAGATATTCCGAGTAAAAGAGAAAACTTGCTTACAAGAATAAATCCTTACAAACTAAGAACATAACAGGCTACAAAAACAATACATTTAAGTAGATGAGGAGATAAAATGCCCTTTAAGGAAGGGGTCCAAGCGCTTCTAATATCCCAAACAGATGTTCTCGGCCACCTCTTTGTCCCTCCGCTCTTTGTTGGATTTCCGACCTCGAGTAAGAGGAGGAGAAGGAGCGGAAAAGTCTTCAGTATCCAAGGTACCCTCCGTAGCAGAGAAGGGAACTAAAGAAGCCAGACCTGCATGGGCTGAAGTCTCCTTCTCCAGATTCCGAGCCTCTCTCTTGGAACCTGAGGGAGCTGAGCTAGGAGGAGAGGTTGTCAAAGGAGGGTTGTCTTTTTCTAGATGATCTGAAGAACCTGGAATAGTCCTGATCTGCCTGGGATCTTCTGGTGCTTCAGGTTCTTTACTTTGGGCTTCTTTCAAGACTGCAAAACTATTGTTGTTTGTCCAAGGAGACCTAGGGCCTACTGAAGGGATTTTATATTGTGGCTGAACCATCTGCTATGAGGGTTGGGAGTCCTTACGCTAAGAAGCTCGGCGCTGATTATTAACAACCTGGAACTCTGTTTCTTTGCTTGCTTGGGATTTTTCAGGTTGATGAGTTTCTGAGAGTTTGGGGTAGTTCTTGGCAAAGTGACTATAAACATGGCAATAGCTGCATTTAAATGGTATCTGCTCATAATCCAGCTCTTGGGGATGGCTCCAATATCCCAAGTTGATCTTTAAGGCTTTAGGGATCCCTTTCTCCAGGTTTACCTCTATGCATATGCGAGCGCAGGTAAATTGACCCCCTTTTGGTTCTGCACAATCCAAAAAAATGCCCCAGTTTGTTGCCGATGTCTGAGAGAGAGATACACCCCCATAGGTGTAAGGGGAAGTGGGGCAATCTCACCCAAACAAGAGCAGCAGTAATCTCCGAAACGAGATTGAAATCCAGAGTCCACGGAGCTAAGAAAAGACCTCTTGAGCCCATGAAAAAAGGCCCCGAGCAGAAGATTAAATCTCTTTCAGCTTTGTTCATGAAGAGGAAAACAAAATAGCCCCTCCCGACAGTGTAGATAGAGACCTTCCCTTTCAATTTGGGAGCCCAATTCTCTGCTACCCATAGATCCACCACTTTTGGGTTGGGCTAGAGGCCAATAAACTTGCCAATGAGAGCTTTCTCTGAGAGGGTCAGAGCTTTTGTGCAAGGATCCGAAGTAGAAATATTCACGGATGGGATCTCATCCATCTTCTTCACGAATTTGCTAGAAGGAATAGAAGCGTCCTTGGGAGAGGAAGACTAAACGATGGCCTTGAAGGCCTGAAGCTGGTCCTGGGCATCCATACCACCGAGACACTTCCACATGCTGCAAAAACAAAACTAGAGCGGCGCACAAGAACAAGTAGGCAGCAAAAAATGGCCTACAACAGAGAGGGCCATCGGAAATGAGCTTGGACAGCTGCACCAAACGAGCCAAGGCGATTGCAAACAGGTCGGCTGCTAGGGAAACCATAGCCGCACTTCAGTTGGCAAAAGCTTCATCATTTTAGGTGACGTGATAATCCGAATCATTACTTAAAATTATATCATATTAACAAATATATTTTTATTTTTAGGAAAAGGGATGAAAACTTTAAAATCAAAAGTATGTATTTCATGAATTTTGAGAAAAAAATTAATTGAAATTATTTAACCATGTGAAAATATATTTTTATTTTTAGGAGAAGGGATGGAAAATTTAAAATCAAAAGTATGTATTTTTATGAATTTTGAGAGAAAATTAATTGAAATTATCAAACAATGTGAAAATGGGTAGTTATGAAGGAGCTTAAGCTAGACATCATTTATATTGGAAGGACCAAAATCTTCACTAGCTTCTCTAGAAGAATTCTCTTTCCTTTTTTGTCCTTTTATGAGAAAATTAATTCCATTTTTGTGAGAGAAGTATGTTTGACCTTGATGAAACCATCTTCAAAGCTACAAGATTAAGTTATGCTTGACATAATTCACCTACGCAACCAATATCATTCAACTGATGTGGTGTTTTATTATTTACACACACATATTTATATGTATATATGCATAAAAAAATTATGCTTGTAAGCATATCTATTTGTATGTGTATGAGAGAGAGAATGTGATATATCACAATTGATTACATTATTCCTACCTTCTTATTTGATACATTTAATTATATATTTCATGCTAGCAATAAAAATGAACTCGTGCATAATGGAACCTCCATTCAATAATTCCTAATGTAAGATGTTTAGTTGCAATATATGTTCATTCATCCTATCGAAATCCAAGTGATATATCATGTACGAGGATTTTGTTTCATGGCGACATATCCTTTGTTGATTCCAAACCATTTTTAATTGGGTTTAAACTTGTGCCCCATTTACCTTTTACAAAAATAAACCTTAATTTCATAATCGAAATCCCAACCCAACTTATTTTGATAGAGACACATAAAGTAGTTGAACCACTCAAAACAAACTTCCTTAGATTCAGGTACCAAATTTTGAGGGGTATTCATTCCAACATGCTCCCCATCATAAGCATGGAAATAAGGATCAACGCCAACTTATTATCGCATTAAAAATTATAATCTTACTTCAAATTTTATTCAAGGTAAGACACTGTGAACAAGAAGGTGGTGGAACAATACACTTCCTTTGTTATTTTCTAATATCTGTTCTGTAGATCTTAATCAGCTATGGTATAATAATACCATAAAAATGGAGTCCCTTTTTCTTCTAGTGGACTAGTATTTCACAATATCATGATAGCCACCTAAGGTTATCTTTTATGGTTTTTTCATTCCTCAACTCTTGATTAAGGTTATGGTTTTGGACCTTATACAATGTTTTTAAAAGTCTTCACATTATTTGATCCATATATGTGGTTAATGAAACCTAATGTGGAATCCAGTCAGTACCATGGTGGAGTACAAAATAGGCTAACTTGTAGGAAGCATAACTTCCTCATATGAACTCTAATTGAGTTGACCTTTGCATCATTGGAGAGATCTCAAAGTGTAGAATAAGAGCAATGAGGTAATGAAATATGTTCATAAAATTTTGACCTCGAAAAACATCATTTAATCCATCAAATGATCCTCAGAAAGATCTCAACCCCAATTTTGTAAAGTAAAACATGCCCCTAAGATGGTCCTTACAAGCCAATTCAACTAAATGATGTCCACTAGGAATGATGGCATGTAGAATGCCAAGGGACTATCATGAGTGCAACCATTTTTCTTAGGGCTAGCATCACTCGTGGTAATATATAACGTTCTTGACCAATTGAAGTCTTGAGCCATCTCTTATACTTGATAGATAAGTGGAATCTATGACTCTCTGGACTATGTGGCATGAGGATATTTTGTAAGGATTATAATATTATACTCAAGTATAGTATTCTAGGAGATTATTTTGGATTGAAAAGATATGTAATTAGATAGGTAGGTGAATCATAAATATGAAACCTACAATTTACTACTCAAACCTGTAAATTTTGGCGAATATTATGATAAAAAAACATAATTTGTGCAAATATAGGCGATATTAGAGACTAAAAATGACCAAATAGTGAATTTATTTTTTGAGAAAAAACCTAAAAAATAATCAATTGGTAAAATTTTGCCCCTAAAAATTACCCTGTGTGATATCTCTTTCATTATACATTTTTTCTCACTAATGTCTATACTCACCTATAAGAAAACATAAAATAGGTGATAGGTACACATCTTTCTATCAAATCGAAATACTATCCTAAAATCACCACCTTTTTTAATACCTCATGATAATCATTGTATATGGTGAACTACGTTACCCATTCATTATTCATGTTGATATATGCCTTGGGAAAATTATAGTATACATACAAACTTTGACTTGAGTAAAGATATAGGTGTCCCATTCCCATCTTTAATCAATATGTGAATGTTTCGGTAGTTCAGATTGATGATGAGCCCCATGAACAGATTGCAGATATTCCCCTAGTTTATTGTTAAGAATGAAGAGCATCATACTACCACCAAGGCCCCACTTACTTATCCATAAAGCTTGGCCTTGGCGCACTTCCTTTTGCCCTTGGCCCGCTCAGTATTTATAAACATACGCATCATGACTCCTACGGACATGAATAAATGTTATATACTTGAGTTTTATTTCTAGAATAAAGTCATGTATGCAAATACTTCCTAAGGAGACGAGAAAAGATATAGTTGTCCCATTCCCATCTTTAATCAATACATTATCAATATTTGCATGGTTGATTATTCTTGAAACTACTTTTTCTATTGGCATTAAGGTCGATCTTGCTACTACTCTAGGAAAATGAGATATCTTTATATACTTATACACTTTGAGATAAAGATCTTGTTGGCCTAGGTGTGAGAATATTTCTAGATAGTTTTCAACTTTTGAGCATCCTATCAATCAATTTATCCCTTTATCCCTGGTATGATTTCTAATCTAATACCATTTTTCATTATATATATTAGGCTTATTTTTAGGAGGCATCCTAATTATTTGAACTTCAAAAAAATAGCATTGAAACAAATAATAATATTAGTTTTATAACCAAAGTAAATCCATGATTTACTTGGATGTGAGTTTGAAATAAATTTAGTTGGTGGATTATTTTTTTCTATACATTCAATAAAAAAATTAGCATGACTTGTGTGGGTTGATTGAAAAAATGGTCACATTGATATAGGTGTTTATATTTTAGAATTTGGAGTAGACATACTTTTCTTAAATTGCAAAAAAATGAGACAAGTGTACTATCTACATCGATTTTATGGATATATATATATATATATATATATATATATATATATATATAATAAGTAATGCATGAATTATGTACAGATAACTTATTCATGATACATAACTTGTGGTCTATGGATATTCACCAACCATAACTGGTGGTATATGCTATGGTTACAGTGTTATACAAATTGAACTTTAAAAACTATGCCATCACGAGAAAGTGATTTTCTATAGTTGTGGCTGATGTTAAGATCCCATACTTTACTTAGAACTCGTAATATTCGGGAATTCATTACCAAGCTGTGAATCTAAAGCGACTTCACTTGATACTTTTCGACCATAGTAACATCCCATAGTTATTTTCGATAGTTATGGATCATAATAACATCCCATACTTCACTTGGAACTTGTAGTTTTCAGGAATTCACTAACAAGCTGTGGAATGCAAAGCGATTTTACTTGGAACTCGTAGAAATCGAAGGCTTTGGAGTAAACAGTTTTAATTAGTTGAGATGCACGCTAATTTCAATGGATGAGAATCTGAAAAAAAAAAAGTTCTGCCTTTTGTTGACTTTATATTCAACTCAAAGCTTATAATGTTAAATATTTCTATCTATACAGAGTTGTGCATATCTTCACCAAGTATTATTAAGTGTTTTTATATTAAGATTTAATTTAGGTGTTTTTGTTTTAGATTTTGTATGGCAGTTGTTTCAATTTCGAAATAAATAATTATGAAAAAATAGGAATATCAAAAATAACAGATAACTAAGATGGATAACTTTTAACATTTGTTAACAGACAGTTCTTGTAAATAGCTTGATAGATAATTTGTTAGCATTCCCTTAACAAACAGATAATTTGTTAACAGACAGTTTGTATAAGTAACATAATAAACAATTTATTAACCGAGGAAGAACATGTAACTTATTAATAACACTTAACTTATTGACTGATCAAGTTAAAAAGTTGTAAAAGGAAAACTAACCGTGAAATCGAAAAAATAGATTACAAGACGGACTTAAATTTGTTATATTATTGAAATGCAAAATAAATTATTCTATTCAATACCACACATGCCATGCATACTATAAATGACTGGGTTACAGGGAGTTAGCCCGGAGATAGACAATCGGTAAAGGGACTTCCGCCTTGTTATATATAATTACAGTGCATCCCTTCCTTTGGAGTGATACCTTGTAAGCAAGCAGATGCATATGGGCTTTCACTTGCATAATCTAAGACTCTAATATACATTAAAAGAATATTTTCCTGCTATTCCTTTATTAGAGTATGTTCCTGCTATTCCTGCTACAGATTATTAGTGTATGTTCCTGCTATTGTTTAATAAACTATTTTTATCAAATCATTTGTATTAGTAATATCAGTACATATGAACAATTAAAGGCTGGTTTTCTTATTTAGATTTTATGGAAGCGTGGATTTTATGGAACACTTTTCTCATGAAAATCTTGAAATGAATTGAGAAGATATTTTTTAAATTTGTATATAATTTTTTTTAAGATAAAGGAAATCTTAGTTTGAATATTGAATTGAGAATATAGTTTTTTTTTTATATATATACAAATTAGGTAATGGAATTTTAAGTTGAATTGAGAAGATATATTTTTTAAATTTGTATATAATTTTTTTTTTAAGATAATGAAATCTTAGTTTGAATTGAGGATTTGATGGAGGATAAAATCTTATATTGTAAAAAATAAGTTATACTTATATATGGATTTTTTATTATTTTGTATTTAGTTATTAGGTTACTTTATATTGAAAAATTTATTTTATTTTAATATTTTCTTGAAAATTATTAAAAAATATTTTTAATAAATAAAATTAATATAAAAATAATTATTTTTTTAATAAATTATAAATTGTTGCTAATGTAATTAAATTTTGTTAATATTTCATTTTTATTTTAATGGTTTGATTATTTAATTAAATATAGTAAATTTTGAATCACAATTTTGATTTAATTTTTATATATATGGCAAATTTTGAATCACAACTTCAATGAAATTGAATCACAAATTTCTGATAATATATATATTTAAATTTGTTAAATTATAGAAATAGAAAATTTAAAACAGTATTGGAAATTTTAATTTATAAATAATATTCACATTCATAATAATATATATTCAAATTTATTAAAATATTAATATATAAAATATGAATAAAATAATAAAACATAATAATTAAGGAGAATACGAGATTTTAACTTACAAAGACTATAGTTTATTTTTTAATTTGATTTATGATTATATAGAAAATTATTATTGAGGCATGTTATTTAACTTAACTTACATATTAACTAAATCAGAAATTATAAATCAATAATAAAATTCCATAGAAGTTAACAATAAATTTCCATTTCTCAAAAAATAATAGATAAAGAGAATTTAACAAAATTCATATAAAATGTCATGCATGCTCACATACTTAAATTTTCTAAATTCATTCATATTGCACTTGTATATCATTTTACATTGACAAGCTAGAGTGTCATTTGCAAGAGGTACATTGTACTAACATGTCTTTAGCTAGTGTAGTCATTATATTTCTTCTCTACTGTAAGAAACCCAAAATTGTTAACTTGTAAAAAATTTTCATAAGGACTATTTAAAAGTGCAACGACAAATTGTAACATATCCAATGGACCGAGTTAGCATTTTCTTGGTGCATAAATATTTTCTTTCATTAGAGATCTACATCATAAAACTTATTTACTCTTATTTTAATGTAACTACAAGCCATTACCATTTTTAAATTTTCTAAATTCATTCATATTGCACTTGTATATCATTTTACATTGACAAGCTAGAGTGTCATTTGCAAGAGGTACATTGTACTAACATGTCTTTAGCTAGTGTAGTCATTATATTTCTTCTCTACTGTAAGAAACCCAAAATTGTTAACTTGTAAAATTTTTTCATAAGGACTATTTAAAAGTGCAACGACAAATTGTAACATATCCAATGGACCGAGTTAGCATTTTCTTGGTGCATAAATATTTTCTTTCATTAGAGATCTACATCATAAAACTTATTTACTCTTATTTTAATGTAACTACAAGCCATTACCATTTTTAGTTCGATAAGAATACATAAGAGAGGTATACAAGAAATCTTTCGATAAGAATACATAAGAGAGGTACACAAGAAATATTTGACAACCCATGCAATTGCATACAGAAAAAGTTGTCATAGTTAGAAATGAATGCCGGCGGTGCACATAAGAGGAAACATCTTTCTTACCCTTAAAATATCTCTAGCCAATCAATCTATTTCTTCATCTTACATGAGTGTACTAATCCATAAATCCTTATCTCAATTGCCATGGACATTAGCATTTAAAAAAAATCATTATTATTAAGTTCTAAGCTAAATTAACTCACAATCACAATTAGTACAAAATACCTCCAGTATAATCACAAAACATCAACGAGAAAAATACACACATATAAGCCACAACAAAAGAAGTCATTTTCACATGGTTCACCCATCTCTTGGGCTACGTCCACAAAAGGTTGTATTGTATTATTCATAAAAAAATCAAGGAATACACTCTGCTACACAGTTGTTGTTTTTCACTTGCTATAGGCTTATAGATAGCATTTTCATGGCTAAGTATTATCATACTTAACCCATAACAACTTTACTCAACATATTCATACCTTTATTTGGTTTAAAGGATAAATACCCCTTTTTGCTCCATGCATTAGAATGGTTAATTATTATTATGACAGAGGTATAATAACATCAATAAATATAAGGGATCCTTCGATCCACAGGGAGGAATGCAATCAACACCGAGATAAAAGAAAAATGCGGAAAACCTATTTCATCTTTAGCAGAATACTGGTATACATACAGAGATCAAGAATAGAGCCATTTAACTCTGTCAAACTAGAATTATACCGAGACTCAATTCTGCCAAGCACAAGAATGGCATAGAAATTCAACTCTAGCAACAAGAAAAATGATCAATTCTAATTTAAAGGCAGCATAAAAATGACTGACGTTATCAACTCACACCAAGGTCCAAACACAAAGGTAGCTAGAGATCCGGTGTAGGTCTAATAAGGTCTTCTGTCAATATGATGGTATATCGACTGTAAGCTTCAGGAATGGTATCGGTGGCTATGCCCAAACTGAAAGTGTGGCAGAAAGGAGAGAAAAAGAAATACGATCAGATGTATAAAGAAGAAGGGTTCCAGCCAGCCACTAAGTGCATTTGTTCAACAATGGCAAGATAAAGAAACAAAATAATGTAATATCAATACCTACAGGAATTTGTGTTTACAACGAGGCATCCCTATCCTTCTGGGAAGTAATACCTAATCCTTGCTAATTCTGGTCATTGAAATATATTAAACACAAATCTATTCCAACCTACTGTTTCAGGCAGTGATACACAATCCTTACCAGGAATACTATGGTTCCACTACCGTAATATAAAACGGATTTAGAAGGGATCCACACGATTTCAGGGTTATAAAATATATATATAGACGAACTCGGAATTCCAACGTAGACCTATTCATGGTAGTGTATCCCACTTCAACGGTATGTATAAACACATAGACTTGATAGAGTGTAAGGATTTAAACAAGCAGAAAACAAAATATTACGATTTTTGGTCGAGGCAGAGGTCGAACCTCAGACGACTCTGCTTCAGAGTCCATAGCATTCATTCTTTACCGAAAAAATTAGAATTGTAGCAGGCTAAAACAAATTGCAAAAGCGCTCATACCTTAACACCATCAAGTAAATAGGTGCTAGTATGAATTTGTTATGAGATTTCCCAATACTTAGATCACCACCGTCGTTTGGGATCAGGCTCTCCCTCCTTCCGTTGTCCATTACAATCGCTTCCTCGAGCTTGATCAGGGATCGTGCTCTACGGTACCATCCAAGGATCCCATTTCCCCCCGCGAGCTGCCTTCCCTCTCTCTCTCCTTTATCCCAAGAAAAATAAATCAGATAAGGCACATGGCACAATTCCTAATGACATATGGCAATGTTTCAAACGACACATGGCATAGCTGAGGTGAAAACAGAACAAGGACGATACGTTGATCGCCTCCAACACTGGGTTGCCGTAAACCAATATATGGAAGAGATAAACCGTATAAACTATAACAATAATAGAGGGATAGGGTCATTCATCATTGACAATAATCAGCGCCATTTGCTTTGATATATATATATCTTAAATTATAATCAATTGTTACAATATTGATGGTCAACCTTAATGACTAATCTAAAAGATTGACACTTATTGGTATATATATATATATATATATATATATATATATATATATATATATATATATATATATATATATATATATATATACCATATAATATCCTTAGAGTTTAAGTCCTTATCAATTTATTCATAACCTTTATATGTAAGAGGTTAACACTTAGCACTTCCCTTTAGACTACCCTTTTGAGTATAATAATATTTAAAATTTTAAGCCCTTAGCTTTATGAACAACTTATATATATAAAGGTTTATATTCACATTTTGAAACTACCCTTTTGGGTATGATATCTATAGAGTTTAAACCCTTAAGCTTTTATCATAACTTATTTATATATATATATATATAAAACAAAGGTTAACACTTTCCTTTAACTACCCTTTTGGTAGTGGTAGTAATAAGAGAGTTCATAATATCCATTATCTTTAATAATAATAGTGTCCCCTCTACTTTGTATGTGTATGCAAGGAGGAAGTATTAGTTTCTTTTCCAAAAGATTTGGTGGTGATCGTCAGTGCTAAGATAATTGTTCATACTTAGGATGATCACTTAGCCTTAAAGGTCATAACAAAATAGTTAGTTCTATACTAACCCATATTGACACCGAGTCATCATCAACCAAGTTCCATGGTTTTGAATAGCTTTCATACCTTTCCTCCCCTAGTGGATTCAATTACCTCTCGTTTAGTGGTGTCACCACTTTTAGTCTCCTAAGTCCAAAAAAAAATTTACAACTTAGGAAAAGATAAATAAATTCTTTCAAGGTCGACTGATGGGGCCTTGGCCTTGAGCTCCTCATCAGGGCCATTTACACAGTTACAATTACATTTACCAAACTAGTAATAATAGTAATGAGGGTCAAATTTGAGGGATGTTACACACTCATCCCCATAGTAATAACACTGTCCTCGGTGTTCCATAGTTTATCTTTTGAATTCTTTTACCCTCTTTCGCTTGCTTTATTTTTATGCTTTGGTCGTCTTCTTATTTTTGCGATTTCCGCAAACTGTTATCACTTATATCCTGCACATTATACAGATCATACAAGATATTCCAATGTTTATTTAGCATAACATAAATATACAAAATTCCAAAACAATAAATGTTCACAATTCTTCCTCTTTCTTGCGGGGAGATTTGCTTACTCTAGCATTCACAACATTCAGACATAAATACATCTCATCGTCTAGTTACAGGACGATTCATTTATATCATAAAACAATTCTTTCAACAAGACCTTGTTGATCATCAAACCCTTTTGTATTTCAGCAATCATGGAGACTTGCATACAAAACTCGAGCCTTCTACAAACTCAGCAGGAGAATCTGACAGTTTTACTCTGCAACTCATTAGCTAGCATCCCCTCATTGAATCTCTTGTGTGCCCAACATTGTAGCTTTCCAGCCAACACAAGGAAAACATTTTGTGAGCCTCCTGCTCAATTTGATGGATATAAAGATTGCCTAGGTCTTTTGGGTCAGTATAAAATTCAACGAGCCAGCTTCTCTATTCCACTTCCATGGGGAACATGACCACACATTTTTTTTAGGGAAGTTGCCTCCTACAACAACTAATAAGTGAGTGCAAGATGCCACCTCTCTGATAGAGTCCACTATATATTGTTTTCCCCTCAAACCTTCTCGTTTAAGTCCAGGAAATATTATTTTCCCCTCAAACCTTCTCGTTTGAGTCCAGGAAATATTCTTTTTCCCTCAAACCTTCTCATTTGAGTCCAGGAAATATTCTTTTCCCCTCAAACCTTCTCGTTTGAGTCCAAGAAATTTACTTAGTAACAATCATTTATTATTTTTTGCACTCTACATTCAACATAATAGAAACAAATATATTCGCCTATTTACTTATCACATTCTATGCATTTTGGTGATTACACATCATTAATCATAAGTTTTATCACCAATCATGATTCATAAAATCCTGTAATCCAATAAGATGTAAGGTAAATCATTACTTACTCTTGAGAGTTTTAGCTCAACTTATATATTATAATCAAAGTTCCTCTTTGATCATGTCATCAGTCGTAGTTGAGATCACTTCATGAAATATTACGATAAAAGAAAAATCTATTTGCTTCAATTGCTCAATAATTGAACACATTAGTCCCAAAGCATTACACACATGCTCATTCAATAACTTGTGCATCGTTTTTAACTCATCCCGATGTAAAATATTCAATATCCTTAATGTGAGTCGGAGGTTGGATCTGTTGAAAACATGTTAGTATCATAGTTCAAACATTTTTAATTTCATATAGATTTATTTCAAATTGGGACTTATCATATAATGATTCTAACAACTTTTACTTTATTTGAGTATACTAATAAGTCTTATACTTTTGACTTAGTGATGCTCATAGGTAACACACTTACTAATCGGCATGTTTCAAGTCACTTTTCATAATCCTTGGTTTTGTCAAGGTAATAACATATTTCTCCAAAGTTTTCCCATATTCTTCTCTATTTCTTCTAATCTAGTACTTTACCACAGGACAATAAAATCAACAATCAAGTAAAAGATTATGACGCTTCTCTTCCTTTTAACAAAGTTAATAAATCATGATACAGAAATCATTACATTCACATGTACTAAAGTTATTT
Organism: Larix kaempferi; assembly: GCA_027924585.1. Lineage (NCBI taxonomy): Eukaryota > Viridiplantae > Streptophyta > Pinopsida > Pinales > Pinaceae > Larix > Larix kaempferi. The sequence continues at coordinate 4,600,402 of BSBM01000619.1, forward strand.
CAACTAGATATCACATTCCATGATAATACTATTCAATCATGTGAGTGCCTACACCCTTCATCTAGCAAGGAAAAACTTACGACAAGGATAGCATACTTCACTCGCAATGTTGAAAATACTTACTTTTACTCCTTTTGGATAACTTGATGTTTAACTTCCAGATGACATAATCCCCTCGTCCACTCCATTCCATGCATCCAAAATGAGCAAAACAATTTGATTAGTTAACCTTCATACTCATTTATCTCATGTTGAGCCCATTAGGCCCGACTGTTGTAACCTAGTACTCTGATACCATATGTAACAAACCCAAAATTGTTAACTTGTAAAAACTTTTCATAACGACTATTTAAAAGTGCAACGACAAATTGTAACACATCCAATGGACCGAGTTAGCATTTTCTTGGTGCATAAATATTTTCTTTCATTAGAGATCTTCATCATAAAACTTATTTACTCTTATTTTAATGTAACTACAAGCCATTACCATTTTTAGTTCGATAAGAATACATAAGAGAGGTACACAAGAAATATTTGTCAACCCATGCAATTCCATACAAAAAAGTCATCATAGTTAGGAATGAATGCCTGTGGTGCACATAAGAGGAACCATTTTTCTTACCCTTAAAATATCTCTAGCCAACAAATATATTTCTTCATCTTACATGAGTGTACCAATCCATAAATCCTTATCTCAATCGCCATGGACATTAGCATTTAAAAAAAAAATCATTATGAGTTCTAAGCTAAATTATCTCACAATCACAATTAGTACAAAATACCTCCAATATAATCACAAAACATCAAGGAGAAAAATACACACATATAAGCCACAACAAAAGAAGACATTTTCATGTGGTTCACCCATCTCTTGGGCTATGTCCATAAAAGGTTGTATTGTATTATTCATAAAAAATTCAAGGAATACACTCTGCTACACAGTTGTTGTTTTTCACTTATTATAGGCTTATAGATAGCGTTTTCATGACTAAGTATTATCATACTTACCCCATAACAACTTTACTCAACATATATTCATACCTTTATTTGGTTTAAAGGAGAAATACCCCTTTTTGCTCCATGCATTAGAATGGTTAATTATTATTATATTTGTCCTATAATAATTTCTATTTTACAACACGTGACCATACTCTTATTTAGTATTTGCACAAAGATCGCATAACCTTTGACTCTATGCATCATCCTACTTGCTTAATCTAATTCGTATCATCATATATATAAAATATTTAGTAAATGAACCAAGGTAACCTAACCTTCTACTTTGCATTACGGCACCCTATCATTATATGTATAGACTCCTTATAATGTTTAATAGCAAAATGAACCAGGGTTATATTATAAAATTTCCAGAATTTACCGAGATCTCTTTTAAACCAAAAAGCAGGGACTTATACTAAGACTAAAGAATAGTATTCGTATGTATATATCTAAACATATATATACTTTAAGGTCACCTAAGAACTTCATCTAGCCTATGGGCCTAGATGACAAATATATATGTATATATATATGTATATGAGAACTTAAACCAGCTATGACAACCTTAGATTAAATAATAACAATAAAAATAAAACAAAGATATGTCTACATGGATCACATTCTTTTCATGATGACAGAGGTATAATAACATCAATAAATATAAGGGATCCTTCGATCCACAGGGAGGAACGCAATCAACACCGAGATAAAAGAAAAATGCGGAAAACCTATTTCATCTTTAGTAGAATACTGGTATACATACAGAGATCAAGAATAGAGCCATTTAAATCTGTCAAACTAAATTATACTGAGACTCAATTCTGCCAAGCACAAGAATGGCAGAGAAATTCAAATCTAGCAACAAGAAAAACGATCAATTCTAATTTAAAGGCAGCATAAAAATGATTGACGTTATCAACTCACACCAAGTTCCAAACACAGAGGTAGCTAGAGATCCGGTGTCGGTCTAATAAGGTCTTCTGTCAATATGATGGTATATCAACTGTAAGCTTCAGGAATGGTATCGGTGGCTATGCCCAAATTGAAAGTGTGGCAGAAAGGAGAGAAAAAGAAATACAATCAGATGTATAAAGAAGAAGGGTTCCAGCCAGCCACTAAACGCATGTGTTCAATAGCGGCAAGATAAAGAAACAAAAGAATGTAATATCAATACCTACAGGAATTTGTGTTTACAACGAGGCATCCCTATCCTTCTGGGTGGTAATACCTAATCCTTGCTAATTCTGGTCATTGAAATATATTAAACACAAATCTATTCCAACCTACTGTTTCAGGCAGTGATACACAATCCTTACCAGGAATACTATGGTTCCACAACCGTAATATAAAATGGATTTAGAAGGGATCCACACGATTTCAGGGTTATAAAATATATATATAGACGAACTCGGAATTCCAACGTAGACCTGTTCATGGTAGTGTATCCCACTTCAACGGTATGTATAAACACATATATTTGATAGAGTGTAAGGATTTAAACAAGCAAAAAACAAAATATTACGATTGTTGGTCAAGGCAGAGGTTGAACCTCAGACAACTCTGCTTCAGAGTCCATAGCATTGATTCTTTACCGAAAAAATCAGAATTGTAACAGTCTAAAACAAATTGCAAAAGCACTCATACCTTAACACCATCACGTAAATAGGTGCTAGTATGAATTTGTTATGAGATTTCCCAATACTTAGATCACCACTGTCGTTTGGGATCGGGCTCTCCCTCCTTCCGCTGTCCATCCCAATCACTTCCTCGAGCTTGATCAGGGATCGTGCTTTACGGTGACACAATCCAAGGATCCCATTTCCCCCCGCGAGCTGCCTTCCCTCTCTCTCCCCTTTATCCCAAGAAAAATAAATCAGAGAAGGAACATGGCACAATTCCTAATGACATATGGCAAGGTTTCAAACGACACATGGCATAGCTGAGGTGAAAACAGAACAAGGACGATACGTTGATCGCCTCCAACACTGGGTTTCCGTAAACCAATATATGGAAGAGATAAACCGTATAAACTATAACAATAATAGAGGGATAGGGTCATTCATCATTGACAATAATCAGCGCCATTTGCTTTGATATATATATATATATATATATATATATTAAATTATAATCAATTGTTACAACATTGATGGTCAACCTTAATGACTAATCTAAAAGATTGATACTTATTGGTATATATATATATACCATATAATATCCTTAGAGTTTAAGTCCTTATCAATTTATTCATAACCTTTATGTGTAAGAGGTTAACACTTCCCTTTAGACTACCCTTTTGAGTATAATAATATTTAAAATTTTAAGCCCTTAGCTTTATGAACAACTTATATATATAAAGGTTTATATTCACATTTTGAAACTACCCTTTTGGGTATGATATCTTTAGAGTTTAAACCCTTAAGATTTTATCATAACTTATATATATATCTTTTATATATATATATATATATATATATATATATATATATATATATATATATAATAAAGGTTAACACTTTCCTTTAACTACCCTTTTGGTAGTGGTAGTAATAAGAGAGTTCATAATATCTATTATCTTTAATAATAATAGTGCCCCCTCTACTTTGTATACAAGGAGGAAGTATTAGTTTCTTTTCCAAAAGATTTGGTGGTGATCATTAATGCTAAGATAATTGTTCATACTTAGGATGATCACTTAGACTTAAAGGTCATAACAAAATAGTTAGTTCTATACTAACCCATATTGACACCGAGTCATCATCAACCAAGCTCCATGGTTTTGAATAGATTTCATACCTTTCCTCCCCTAGTGGATTCAATTACCTCTCGTTTAGTGGCGTCACCACTTTTAGTCTCCTAAGTCCAAAAAAAATATTTACAACTTAGGAAAAGATAAATAAATTCTTTCAAGGTCGACTGATGGGGCCTTGGCCTTGAGCTCCTCATCAGGGCCATTTACACAGTTACAATTACATTTACCAAACTAGTAATAATAGTAATAAGGGTCAAATTTGAGGGATGTTACACACTCATCCCCATAGTAATAACACTGTCCTCAGTGTTCCATAGTTTATCTTTTGAATTATTTTACCCTCTTTCGCTTGCTTTATTTTTATGCTTTGGTTGTCTTCTTATTTTTGCGATTTCCGCAAACTGTTATCACTTATATCCTGCACATTATACAGATCATACAAGATATTCCAACGTTTATTTAGCATAACATAAATATACAAAATTCCAAAACATTAAATGTTCACAATTTTTCCTCTTTCTTGAGGGGAGATTTGCTTACTCTAGCATTCATAACATTCATACATAAATACATCTCATAGTCTAGTTACAGGACAATTCATTTATATCATAAAACAATTCTTTCAACAAGACCTTGTTGATCATCAAACCCTTTTGTATTTCAGCAATCATGGAGACTTGCATACAAAACTCGAGCCTTCTGCAAACTCAGTAGGAGAATCTGATAGTTTTAATCTGCAACTCATTAGCTAGCATCCCCTCATTGAATCTCTTGTGTGCCCAACATTGTAGCTTTCCAACCAACACAAGGAAAACATTTTGTGAGCCTCCTGCTCAATTTGATGGATATAAAGATTGCCTAGGTCTTTTGGGTCAGTATAAAATTCAACGAGCTAGCTTCTCTATTCCACTTCCATGGGGAACATGACCACACATTGTTTTTAGGGAAGTTGCCTCCTACAACAGCTAATAAGTGAGTGCAAGATGCCACCTCTCTGCTTGAGTCCACTAAGTATTCTTTTCCCCTCAAACCTTCTCGTTTAAGTCCATGAAATATTCTTTTCCCCTCAAACCTTCTCGTTTGAGTCCAGGAAATATTCTTTTCCCCTCAAACCTTCTCGTTTGAGTCCAGGAAATATTCTTTTCCCCTCAAACCTTCTCGTTTGAGTCCAAGAAATTTACTTAGTAACAATCATTTATTATTTTTGCACTCTACATTCAACATAATAGAAACAAATATATTCGCCTATTTACTTATCACATTCTATGCATTTTGGTGATTACACATCATTAATCATAAGTTTTATCACCAATTGTGATTCATAAAATCCTGTAATCCAATAAGATGTAAGGTAAATCATTAATTACTCTTGAGATTTTTAGCTAAACTTATATATTATAATCAAAGTTCCTCTTTGATTATGTCATCAGTCATAGTTGAGATCACTTCCTGAAATATTAGGATAAAAGAAAAATCTATTTGCTTCAATTGCTCAATAATTGAACACATTAGTCCCAAAGCATTACACACATGCTCATTCAGTAACTTGTGCATCCTTTTCAACTCATCCCGATGTAAAATCTTCAATATCCTTAATGTGAGTCGGAGGTTGGATCTGTTGAAAACATGTTAGTATCATAGTTCAAACATTTTTAATTTCATATAGATTTATTTCAAATTGGGACTTATCATATAATGATTCTAACAACTTTTACTTTATTTGAGTATACTAATAAGTCTTATACTTTTGATTTAGTGATGCTCATAGGTAACACACTTACTAATCGGCATGTTTCAGGTCACTTTTCATAATCCTTGGTTTTGTCAAGGTAATAACACATTTCTCCAAAGTTTTCCCATATTCTTCTCTATTTCTTCTAATCTAGTACTTTACCAAAGGACAATAAAATCAACAATCAAGTAAAAGATTATGACGCTTCTCTTCCTTTTAACAAAGTTAATAAATCATGATACAGAAATAATTACATTCACATGTACTAAAGTTATTTCAACTAAATATCACATTCCATGATAATACTATTCAATCATGTGAGTGCCTACACCCTTCATCTAGCAAGGAAAAACTTACGACAAGGATAGCATACTTCACTCGCAATGTTGAAAATACTTATTTTTACTCCTTTTGGAGAACTTGATGTTTAACTTCTAGATGACATAATCCCCTCGTCCACTCCATTCCATGCATCCAAAATGAGCAAAACAATTTGATTAGTTAACCTTCATACTCATTTATCTCATTTTGATCGCATTAGGCCCGACTGTTGTAACCTAGCACTCTGATACCATATGTAACAAACCCAAAATTGTTAACTTGTAAAAACTTTTCATAACGACTATTTAAAAGTGCAACGACAAATTGTAACACATCCAATGGACCGAGTTAGCATTTTCTTGGTGCATAAATATTTTCTTTCATTAGAGATCTACATCATAAAACTTATTTACTCTTAGTTTAATGTAACTACAAGCCATTACCATTTTTAGTTCAATAAGAATACATAAGAGAGGTACACAAGAAATATTTGTCAACCCATGCAATTGCATACAAAAAAAGTCGTCATAGTTAGGAATGAATGCCTGCGGTACACATAAAAGGAACCATATTTCTTACCCTTAAAATATCTCTAGCCAACAAATCTATTTCTTCATCTTAAATGAGTGTACCAATCCACAAATCCTTATATAAATCGCCATGGACATTAGCATTTAAAAAAAATTCATTATAAGTTCTAAGCTAAATTATCTAACAATCACAATTAGTACAAAATACCTCCAATATAATCACAAAACATCAATGAGAAAAACACACACATATAAGCCACAACAAAAGAAGACATTTTCACGTGGTTCACCCATCTCTTGGGCTATGTCCATAAAAGGTTGTATTGTATTATTCATAAAAAATTCAAAGAATACACTCTGCTACACAGTTGTTGTTTTTCGCTTGCTATAGGCTTATAGATAGCCTTTTCATGGCTAAGTATTATCATACTTACCCCATAACAACTTTACTCAACATATATTCATACCTTTAGTTGGTTTAAACGAGAAATACCCCTTTTTGCTCCATGCATTAGAATGGTTAATTATTATTATATTTGTCCTATAATAATTTCTATTTTACAACATGTGACCATACTCTTATTTAGTATTTGCACAAGGATAGCATAACCTTTGACTCTATACATCATCCTACTTGCTTAATCTAATTCGTATCATCATATATATAAAATATTTAGTAAATGAACCAAGGTAACCTAACCTTCTACTTTGCATTACGGCACCTTATCATTATATGTATAGACTCCTTATAACGTTTAATAGCAAAACAAACCAGGCTTATATTATAAAATTTCCAGAATTTACCAAGATCTCTTTTAAACCAAAAAGCAGGGACTTATACTAAGACTAAAGAATAGTATTCATATGTATATATCTAAACATATATATACTTTAAGGTCACCTAAGAACTTCATCTAGCCTATGGGCCTAGATGACACATATATATGTATATATATATATATATGAGAACTTAAACCAGCTATGACAACCTTAGATTAAATAATAATAATAATAATAAAAACAAAGATATGTCTCCATGGATCACATTCTTTTCATGATGACAGAGGTATAAGAACATCAATAAATATAAGGGATCCTTCGATCCACAGGGAGGAACGCAATCAACACCGAGATAAAAGAAAAATGTGGAAAACCTATTTCATCTTTAGCAAAATACTGGTATACATACAGAGATCAAGAATAGAGCCATTTAACTCTGTCAAACTAGAATTATACCGAGACTCAATTCTTCCAAGCACAAGAATGGCAGAGAAATTCAACTCTAGCAACAAGAAAAAGGATCAATTCTAATTTAAAGGTAGCATAAAAATGACTGACGTTATCAACCCATGCCAAGGTCCAAATGCAGAGGTAGCTAGAGATCTGGTGTCGGTCTAATAAGGTCTTCCGTAAATATGATGGTATATCAACTGTAAGCTTCAGGAATGGTATCGGTGGCTATGCCCCAATTGACAGTAGGGCGGAAAGGAGAGAAAAAGAAATACGATCGAATGTATAAAGCATAAGGGTTCTAGCCAGCCACTAAACACATTTGTTTAACAACAACAAGATAAAGAATCAAAAGAATGTAATATCAATACCTACAGGAACTTTTGTTTACAACAAGGAATCCCTATCCGTCTGCGCGATAATACCTAATCCTTGTTATTTCTGGTCATTGAAATATATAAAACACAAATCTATTCCAACCTATTGTTTCAGGAAGTGATACACAATCCTTACCAGGAATACTATGGTTCCACTACCGTAATATAAAACAGATCTAGAAGGGATCCACACGATTTCAGTGTTATGAAATATATATATATACGAACTCGGCATTCCAATGTAGACCTGTTCATGGCAATGTATCACACTTCAACGGTATGTATAAACACATAGACTTGACATAGTGTAAGGATTTAATCAAGCAGAAAATGATATTACGATTATCGGTCGAGGCAGAGGTCGAACCTCAGACGACTCTGCTTCAGAGTCCATAGCATTCATTTTTTACCAAAAAAATCCGAATTGTAGCAGGCTAAAACAAATTGCAAAAGTGCTCATACCTTAACACCGTCAAGTAAATAGGTGCTAGTATGAATTTGTTATGAGATTTCCCAATACTCAGATCACCGCCATCCTTTGGGATCAGGGTCTCCCTCCTTCCACCGTCCATCCCAATCACCTCCTCGAGCTTGATCAGGGATCATGCTCTAAGGTGACACCATCCAAGGATCCCATTTCCCCCCACGAGCTGCCTTCCCTCTCTCTCCCCTTTCTCCCAAGAAAAGGAAATCAGAGAAGGCACATGGCACAATTCCTAATGACATATGGAAAGCTTTCAAACGACACATGGCATAGCTAAGGTGAAAACAGAACAAGGACGATACGTTGATCGCCTCCAACACTAGGTTGTGGTAAACCAATATATGGAAGAGATAAACCACATAAACTCTAACAATAATAGCGGGATAGGGTCATTCATCATCGACAATAATCGGCGCCATTTGCTTTGATATATATATATATATATCTTAAATTATACAATTGTTACAATATTGATGGTCAACCTTAATGACTAATCTAAAAGATTGATACTTATATATATATATATATATATATATAAATATAATCTCCTTAGATTTTAAGTCCTTATCAATTTATTCATAACCTTTATGTGTAAGAGGTTAACACTTCCCTTTAGACTACCCTTTTGAGTATAATAATATTTAAAAGTTTAAGCCCTTAGCTTTATGAAAAACTTATATATATAAAGGTTTATATTCACATTTTTAAACTACCGTTTTGGGTATGATATCGTTGGAGTTTAAACTCTTAAGCTTTTATCATAACCTATATCTATATATATATATATAATAAAGGTTAACACTTTCCTTTAATTGCCCTTTTGGTAGTGGTAGTAATAACAGAGTTCATAATATCCATTATCTTTAATAATAATAGTGTCTCCTCTACTTTGTATGCAAGGAGAAAGTATTAGTTTCTTTTCCAAAATATTTGGTGGTGATCGTCAACGATAAGATAATTGTTCATACTTAGGATGATCACTTAGCCCTAAAGGTCATAACAAAATAGTTAGTTCTATACTAGCCCATATTGACACTGAGTCATCATCAACCAAGTTCCATGGTTTTGATTAGCTTTCATACCTTTCCTCCCCTAGTGGATTCAATTACCCCTCGTTTAGTGGAATCACCACTTTTAGTCTCCTAAGTCCAAAAACAATATTTACAACTTAGGAAAAGATAAAATAATTCTTTCAAGGTTGACTGATGGGGCCTTGGCCTTGAGCTCCTCATCCGGGCCATTTACACAGTTACAATTACATTTACCAAACTAGTAATAATAGTAATAAGGGTCAAATTTGAGGGATGTTACATCTACATAAATTATATTCTTCTTATGGCAAGGAGTCCCTATGATATCAACAAACAACTAAAAATTATGAAGGACGTTTCCTCCAATATGGGTATGATTGTTAACATTGCAAAAACAAAGGTTATGATAATTAAATACAAACATATTAGTTATTCTAATACCATGTATGACAACAAGAACTTGGAGGAAGTGACTTCACACAAATATCTCGGAATCGATTTTCATCAAAAGGATTAACTCGAACTATAGCATTAGGAGAATGATTAAGAGAGGGTGAAATTTATTATGGACTTGAAAACAATTGTAAATTAGCAAACCTTTGGCCTTGGGATAAGAAGACTCCTATTTGGCACTCTTATCAGCCATGTTAGCTTATACATATGTGAATTTTGGGGCTACATCATCTCTAGAAAACCATGGATAAGGGTAGTTCACCTCCAAAAGGAATTTATAACATATAATCTCAAAATTAAAGGCAATACTTCCTATCATATCCTCCTCATACAAGTGAGGCTCTACCCCATTGAGAACATGGCTATGACCAAGTACCTAATGTACATGAACAAGACAAAAAACATGAGAGAGAAGAGGCTTCTTTAGATTGATTTATACTCTAGCGAAAATCACCAATAGCTTAAGCAAGGTGGGCATAAAAAAGCCAAGTATTGGCTAAATCATTGAGTCAAGGAAGATTGCACTCTCTAGAATAGTGAAAAATTTTAAAAGTATCAATACATCTAAATTTAAGGAGTTCAGTTATGGCATGATAAAGAATTAGAGTATAAGAGGAAATTCAGATATTATAAGGACGTGATCAACCGTAATATAGATGGTCAAAAGTATCCTTATGTTTTAACTCATGTACAAAAAAAAATCAACATTGTTAAAAAAAGAACAAACTCTCACGAGCTTCATAGTGAAATAGGGCACTAGACAATTCCTAAAGTATCAAGGGATGGAATAATTGGTCATAGTTGTATCACTAAGAGGGTTGAATCTGAAAAAATGCTCAATTTATTAGACGATACATAACTTTCTATGCATGCAAACCTAGTACTCGTAATCAAAGTCCATATTTTCACTTAAAACATGGGAGAGAATATATAGGGATTTTCTGGGTGGTTTGCCAAGAGTTAGGTGGGGACATGATTATGTATTTATATGGTATTGGATAGATTTAGTAAGATGTACATCCCCATACCTTGTCCAAGTACCATTAGGGGAAATATGCCACAATTGTGATCTTTGAAATGGTCTAGGTGCACTTTGGGATAGAAAGGAGAATTAGTTCAAACAGAGATACTCATATTTTTTTATACTACACTTTGGGAGAAGATGAACACCAAGTTCAACATAACTACAACTTTTCATTCATGGACTAATAGGTAGACAATATTCCTTAACAATACATTTTTTCATCATTTGTGGGTCTACAATTAAAACCATCCAAGAACATGGGATAAAAATGTGATATATATCCAAAACTCTTATAATAGAGTAGTCCACATTTCCACCAATAAGCTCCCCTTTAAAACCTGATTTAGATATTTTCCATCATCACCTCGAGAAGTTGTATAAGGATAACATGGAGGATATAAGGAAGACAACACACAAAAATCATTGACAACCAAAAAATTCATTGACAAGATGAGGCACATCCAATTGAGAGTGCAAGAGAACTAAATAAATTAGTGGAAAAGGACAAGGGGAAAAATGGCCTACATTAAATTCATAAGACATTCAAGGTATGAGACCAAATCTAGTTGTACCTGAATAAAGAGAGTTGCAAGGACTTGGAAAGAATATATACACTCTGTGATATCATCCTTTCAAAGTGTTGGAACAAGTAGGTGATAATACATGATAGACATATCCAACCTCCATATATGTTCATTTACTTAGTTTTGAATGTGGAGAATATAAAATTCTATGATCCATCCATCTAGATCATAAAACTAAGAGTAAAATATTACCTACCATAGAAGACATAGCACCAGAATTTTATGAAAATTTAGCATAATATACATGTTTTCTAGAAGAATTCCATAACAACTAGATGGGAGAAAAAATAGCATTTGTAGGTTGGGTTAAAAGGACAATTTCAAGGGAACGCCAAGTGGTACTCCAGAGATTAAGTTGAGTTCATTTTTCCTCATCCCCTTTAGCAAAATCTATCGGGGTCTAAAATCCTTCCAAAATGGTTAGGTATGCTCTAAAATGGACACACAATGGATAACTATATTATTTTTCATCTATTTTGGTACTTTATTGAGTGTAAAAATGACACTATGGATGAACATTTTAGGGGCAAAACAGGTCTATTTTAAAAATTTAGGCTCCTAAAACTTCTTATGCATTTCTCCAGAATTAAACGACCATTTTTGGGTAAAATTTTGTAAACAAATACTACCATCCCTCCTGTGTTAGTTTTCTTGTCACTATATTTCTAAAAATCCAAAGAGAACATCAATCAAAGTTTCTATAATGAAGCTATGTTTCCCACAATTTTCACTATTATTTAATCAACATAGCACCAAGTGGATACCACGTCATATCTCATTATTGAAATGTGTTCAAAACCCTAACCTTAATCTAGAGTTGGGGCATGCAGAATCCCTAACCCTTACCCTAGATGGCTATAAAGACTTGTTAAATATTGAGCCACAATGAATGGAAATGATGTTGTCCCTATTGCATTAATGTATTGTTCCATTAATGACCATATCAAAGGAATGGTATATTTGGGTAGAGGGAAGAAAGAATAAGACCTTGTAGCAACCATTCAGGGCATGGTGTCTGTTATAATTTCATAGTGGTTACATATTTATCGTGTCTTATTTTTTATCTATGAGAAGAAAAGAGCAAGGCGCAATCATCATCTTCTTGTTGGGTTTTCTCATTGGGTTTCCAATAATACATCTTGTTTTAATTGCCTTTGTGGTGTGCCCTTTTTAGTGTTCTAGCTTATCTTCTGTAATAATATGCTTAATTCATTTTAGTCATTTGAGTGTTATGCTTATAATATTACATCTAAATATTATCTAAACACTATATAATAGAGAATATCCTTGTGGTATTTGTAGTAATATTTAAGATCTATTGTGGCTATCTATCCAATGGAATATCCATAACAATTTAAAAATCAATATTTTACTCAAACCAAACATATGACCAAAGAAAATTTCTCTAATTAAACCAATATGATATGTAAACCACCTTTATGTAAACCACCTTTTATATTACAGTGGTCACCTCATCAAAATATACTATGAACTTACAACTATTATATTGAACGTATGCATGAGTACACAACCTTTTTTTGTATTTTTAGTGATTGCGCCGAGAGGCACTCTACAACCCAATATGAGGGAGATATTCTAACGCGTGTGATGTAGCGTTACATCTAATAAAACGTAAAAAGTAATAGTATGAGGGATGTAACATGTAACATTTGTAAAAAGTAATAAAATGTAAAAAGTAATATATATTATGATATATTAAGTCGGTCATTAATATATATTTTGTAAGGATGTGTATTTTCGTTTGAAAAACACCTTCTAAATCAATGGCTATATAATGTAAATCAAAACAACATAAAATATATATAGAAAACATTAATTAAAAAATTAATGTTGGTTCATAAAATAAAATATAGAAATCCATGTTGTTTCATAAAATAAAATATTATGAAAAGTAATTAAAAAATAGATATTCGTTTATAAAATAAAAACTTAAAACTTAAACCTAGATCTATCAATCAAGAGAGATCAAATTTCTTGAGTGTAAATTTAAAAAAAGAGAAATACACCTCAAGAAATTGGATCCCTCTTGGTGCTTGATAGATCCAGGTTTGAGATGGATCTACGCTGGTTTAACACAAACATAAACATGCCATAAAAATTATTTAACTAGTAATAATTAAGAATGGAACTACAACATTAAAGACCCATAATGTAACATCATAAACAAAAAATTCACCCAATAAACCCATACAAAAATAAAGGACTTTTCCAACACTTTTCTTGGTCAATAGGTATGTGATATCCCTACTTATGAGGGGTTACCTAATTTAGATGATTTTATTACTAATTTTGAACATAAGATACCTAAATAACAATGATTTCTAGCCTTGGATGTAGCACTAAAAGATACCCTAGCAAGATGGTGGTTTGCCCATAACGAATATATACAAGGTTGGTCACAATGTCACGGGCTAATGGATATTAGGTTCGGAGAAGGGATTCCTACAGATCATTTGGTAAGATGTACTAATATATATAAGGATATACTTAAGAAGGAATGGGTCCATATGTTTATCCATATTTTGGATACTATACCTAGAAACTGGTATATTTCCATGGAACTTTGCCGAGGTACAATAGATTGGGATGATCTGGATTTAAATTTTAGGATAACATTTAGCTATGAATATGATGATCCAATAGTGGATTTAGCATTACAAGTCATTAAGTCTCAAATTTTAGAAGACGTAGTGGTACCACTATCTGAGACACCACAATGGACTGTGACATTTGAACAATATTTGACTAAGGTGTGTAATGTGAAACATGATGAATGGGATATAAAGGTTCCTACAATTTAATGTACTTATCAAACAACTTGTAATAAATTGAGACAACTTTCAAGATGGTATTCGGGAACACACCTTTCAATATGGTATGCGGGCAGGAGGTTGTTATGTCAATGGAATATATTGTACCCAACTTAAAATTTGTTGTGTTTACAAAAATGTTAGACACTGGTGCAGTAGAAGAACAGTTGTTGCAGCTATTGCAATTAGAGGAAGAAATATTGCTTGCAAGTTTTCATCAGCAAGTTCAGAAAGGAAGAGAAAATGCCTGGCATGATCGTCACACCAAGCAGAAGCAGTTCCAAGAGGGATATTTAGTTCTATTGTATGACAGTAAGTTCCTCAAACATTCAGGTAAGTTGAAAATACATTGGTTAAGGCCTTATGTGATTAAGTACATAACAAGAGGAGGTGTTGTTCAATTTCAGAAACTTAATGGTGAAATTATGAAGGGACTAGTTAATGGGACTTGGGAGTCGACTGAAACTATATAGGGACAGCCACAATTCCTATCGGAAATAAACAAGAATGAAAAAGTCTAGGTGCCACATGCAGTTGAAATAGGCACTGGACGCTGAACTAAGTCTACATATGTAAAAAAAATAAATTAAATTGTTGGTTGTGTCGAAGTAGGAGTCTATACATATGTCGAAGTTGTGAATATGTTGCAGGTGAACGGGAAAATATTTAAAAGTTCCACATGAAATTGAAATGACCAAAGAATTACTTAAAAAGCGACATTAATGAAAGAGAAAAAGGTGAGGGACAAAAACCAATAAATGCAATAAATCTCAAAATCCAACAAAAAGGTGTGAACAATATGCTCATTATAGTGGCAATAGATGATGTCTTAATTAAGGAATTTTGCACAACATTTGGTGATATGAACGAAATCTACGGACATTATGGAAAAAATATCAGGTTATGAGCCATTAAAACTTAGCATTTTTTTTTTAAAATTTAAACTCATTCTTCATTGTTGAGAACCGAGAGAAGAGTAAATCTGAAGAACAACCCACTTCGGAAAAGCTTATGCGTGAATGGAAAATCAATGATATCATTCAATATTTCATGGCATTTGGATTGACAGGAGCTCAAGGTGTTCCATGGATCATTAGGGAGCAGGTACCAATAGATCGTCCTGGTCCATCAAGGACTACACAAAGATGGACACCACATACATGGTGTCAAGAGGCAAGGACCAAGCATAGAAATGATGCAAGCACATCGACATCTGTGATTCCAGAGTACAATCCACCAACAAAGCTGACTGCCAAGCTAGTCGAGGTTCCTAAGAAAATTAAATATTTTCTTGTTACACTAGAGAAACTAGAAGGAGTTCTGCAAGTAGGTGACATGTTGGGAAATGTTCTGAAGTTGAAGTATACTGACCATGATTTGGCCGACAAGACAAATTTCCATAATTTGTACAAAACAAGTATTCATAGATGGTACCTAATGCCGAAGGAGGAGCCTATGTCTTAGAGTCATTATAATGGTATTTGGGCTTAGAGAAATCGGGTTTGTTGGGTGTTTTGAAGATACCCCATTTTGGTCGAAGTCTAGAAGCTAATGCCTGTGTCAAGAAATTACTCATGTGTGCCATGGCACGTATTTCTCTGGTTAGATAGGAAAATTTCAATTGATACAGAACTGATAGCAAGGATTACTATTGTTCCAACTCATGGGTTTGATCCACCAACATATTGCATGGGGAAGGAGAAATATCAGGTGCTTGAAAATAGAATGAAAGAAAAGTACAAGATGGAGAAGAGTAACTGTGGCTATGAGGTAGCCTCTATTAAAGATGAATCTACTCGATTTGTGATGAAAATTTTGGCCAGTAAATTGTTGCAGAAGTGTCGTGTGAACCAAGTTACAACCTCAGTCATTGCATTGGTGGAGAAGTGTGTTGAAGATGTTCAAATAAGCTAGGCCACAATCTTGCTTAATGATTTTTTAAGTGACCGTCGAGATGCACAAGAAGTAGGTAATCTCTTTCATTATTCATGGTTGTTTCTATTAATTGATTTGGTGGCTTGGGAGGATCCCATAGACTCCCAATTTGTAGCAGTACCACCTGGATGTCTTGTAGTCGTGTGGTTTGCATCAATGTGGGTTAGGGATAATCCATATAGGTAGAGGGATTCTAATATATTCATGTGCATATATAAGGAATACATTTAGTATAGTATCAAGAAGTTTCATCGGATCGAACCTTTAGTGGTTAATATTTTTAATCATATCATCTGGTTTAATTCCACACAACAACACATGTACATTCAAGCGAGTAGGGATCCAAATCAGGAGTGGTTACCCACCCACTTCAAGCTAACAGAGAAAGACATTGGTGAAATCATTAATCATTTTCCATATGCATGGAGTGTAACCGTTCCTAGGGAAGAACTATCTCCAACTGTGTCACAGAATGAAGGTGTGAGGGATCATTGGAATGGTGGTGGAAAGAAAGGTCAAACACAACAAGGAAAAGGTCGATCTGTTGCAATAGGGGGAACTAGAGGCATAGGTGGAGCAAAAGAATGCTTACCACAATCACAAGAGAAAGATCAAGAATCCAGTGCCACACATCCTGGACCTTAAATAAAAGGAAAAAGAAAGGTCTCATAAGCATCAGTAGGAAGGAAAACAAAGAGGAAGGCTCATAAGGAATCTGCAGTTTTGGCACTGATGGAGGATGATGTCGAGCTACTAACGGATAGATGCAAGGATACAATAGGATTTATCTTGCAAAAAGGTGCAGATGCACACTTAAAGTTGTATGGGGGAATCCTAACTCAAATCAATTTGTTGCAAGAAGTGTTAGAGGGAATACAGTTAAATTCCAATCCAAAGGATGCACCAGTTGAAAATGAGGTTGGTTCTCAAGGGAGAGAGGGATCAATATCGCATCTAAATTCAGTTGTGCAACCCCAAATTATAACTATCCCACCAAATGCATTAATATTCCCAGAGCAAGAGATACAGGTGAGAGTCGAAGGTTTGATATGTATTAATATGCATTTACCAGATATTACTGTGCATACTTTACACACTCTAGGTTTAAGCATTACTAATGAGATCAAGGGGTGGGAAGAATATAGTTACAGTCAAATGATGAATTAAAATATGAAATGGGATCAGTTGACTGATAAATGTAGGGGACTTAAAAAATATAGGGATGTTGTATCCAAGCAAAAGGAGAGGCTGCAGAAATCTATTGAGGCAGTCTGTAGTGAATTTCCTAAAGAAGAGATAGTAGAAAAAATTCCATTGGAGAGCAAGTTGTCTATCTTGGGGGAAGTCATTAAAGGTTTTAGAGTAAGAATCAGTGATTTGGAAGCATAAGTTGTGTGAAGGACTCCACAAGACGTACGATACCAATGAGCTGAGCAAGTTAAAGCTTCTATTGAAGGAATTGAGGCCTTAGAGGTGGAATGTGTGAAGCTCTTTGATGAAATTTCACAGACTTCGATAGCATTAATGGATGATGAGGGTCTGCATGACATCCTTGTTAAGTTGGAAAGTGTACAATCTAGAGATGTGAAGCTAAAGGATGTCATTAGGACACTTCCACCACAATAATGAATGATGAAGGTAGCTGAGAATAAGCAACTACAAACCGAAATTAATCAGCTAAGAGAAGACCAACACATGCGAAGAAAAAATGTAGAGTATCTGTAGAATGAAATGGTTTGAGTCTTTGATATTATTCAAGAAGAACATGAGCAAATAGAGGAAATGGTCAAGCTAGTCAAAGAAGAAGTTCAAGGCGGTATATATGTGAATCTAGTCGAGGATCTAGCAGATTAAACAACAAAAGTGAAGGATAGTGTCATCTCAATGAAGGGAAATAATGATCATTTTTTGATGCAATGGAAGCTACCACAGAACCAACAGTGAAGTGGCTCGGGACGAACCACATCTAAGTGTTGGGGTCCTGTTGGTCCCGGGGTAGTTTTGGCATGGTTTGTTAACCATTTTTGGTAAGAACGAATACACGAAGAAGTGGTCTCTTAAAGTAGGATTGACCTTGACGAAGAGGTTGAAGAATAAGGAGTGAAGGGAATTTGACTTCATCAACAGTGGAGTTAGTTGAGATAAGTTACATTTTTTCCACTTACATTAATGAGTCTAAGTAGTGGGAGCGGGGAGGGATACGAATAATTCCTATATATATGTAATGGGTTGGGAATTTTGGGTTTGGTTAGACTAAGAGAGAGAGAGAAAGCATATAGTTTTACCATATATATTGAAGAAAATCATGTTTCTATACTCTTATAATTTTTATGTATAAGCGAGTGTTAACACCCAAAAAGTGTTCACTACCTCATCTACCACATTATATGGCTCATTTGTCCATTTTCCTACCATACTTCCCTTAAAATCCCAAAAAATCCCAAGAAATCCCACTAAAAAGCCTCCAAAAGGCCTAAAATGCCTCCAAAAGGCCACAAAACCATCAAAATAGCCTCAAGAAGGTTAAAAACCCCCTTTTTCCTCCAAAAATAGCAAAAACCCCCTAAAAAGGGAATAAAAAATATAAAATAATGAGGAAAAGGAGGAAAAAACCCTATACAGCT
Source organism: Larix kaempferi (assembly GCA_027924585.1). Lineage (NCBI taxonomy): Eukaryota > Viridiplantae > Streptophyta > Pinopsida > Pinales > Pinaceae > Larix > Larix kaempferi. The sequence goes on from BSBM01000619.1 coordinate 4,619,309, forward strand.
GCCCTAAACCATGTGTTTCCTAAAACCATGGGTCAGCACTCCACCACCAAAAAACTATAAATAGGTGATGGAGATCCCTTATTCCATATCCACAATCAAATATACCCTTACTCTACCAAAATCTCTCTCGAAACCCTAGTTCACCATTGAACTACTTTCACCTTGAGAGCCACTTTTGGCCCATTCCCACCATTGGAGAAAGAGAAGGAGCACATTGGAGCTTGGAGCAACCCTCTTGGACATTGCAAGGAGCTTCATCAACCTTCACATTGAAGGTAATATTAATACAAAACCCTTGTTTACAAATTGTTGTTTATTTTTCATGCACATGTTTTAGAGTAGTTTCTATTTCTGTTTTAGCTTAATTATTTACATTTACTGAACTGCTACTAAGGAGTCCATTCTCCTTAGTAGGTGCTCATTTGCACAAGATAGGGGTAAAACCCTAGCTACAGTTTTGGCGACTTCGCTGGGTTAGGGGGTCGAAACCGTGGTTGGCGACCGCGAGTTTCGGGGTGAACCACGCGGCTGGAGACCGCGTGTTTCTTGGTGAACCACACGGTTGGAGACCGCGTGTTTCCTTGATGGATACGCGGTCGAGTACCGCGAGTTCCAAGGAGGAACACGCGGTTCCAAACCGCGGGGTTAGGGCTGACAGGCGCGGTTAAGAACCGCGACCATAGGCCTGACAGCCGCGGTCAGAAACCACGGCAGGAAGCCCTAAAGCCGCGGTTTTGGGCCGAGCTAAGAGGGTCTTCTGGGAGAGGGAAAAGTACTTATTTAGTTGACATGAGTCTGATGAGTTTATTTTGTGTGATTGACAGGATGCCGCAGGTGCTCTGGAGAGAGTGGGAGATCTCTGATGAGATCATGGCTGTGATCCGAGGGGAGCGCCATGTGCGATCTGTGCTGGGACTGTGCGGACTACTGAAGTTCGCATAGATACCCATGATACGGTCAGCAGCATTGCTGCTGAACCAGCTGATCAGCTTCTGGGAGCCGGACATACAGGTTTTCCGGGTACAGGGTGAGAGGGTGGACCTCACCCTGACCGATGTATACTTTCTGACGGGGTTGCGCTGTCTAGGCAGGGTAGCAGACACACAGCCGCGGGTTGTCACGGACGTCGACATGGAGGACATGTTGGAGAGATACTGTGGTCCTGAGGCGAGGGTGCATAGGAATGCACTCCTGGTGAGGGACCTACAGGAGCCAGCAGTGCAGGCCATGTCAGCATGTGTGGTCTGGGTATTGGGGTCCCAGTCACCTGAGAAGGTGTTTGGGGGTCATATGCAGATGATAGAGCGCGTACTGGATGGGGTGTACTACGCGTGGGGCCAGATGTTCCTGACCTGCGTTCAGCGGCAACTGACGGCAGCGAAGGAAGCTGGCAAGGGCTTTTGTTTTGGTTCCTTCTTGTGTGCCTTCTTTATGGAGAGGGTACCCACACTGCGGCCACGGGTGTCGATCAGGGTAGGAGGTATGAGGGAGCCGCGGATGGTGCGGTGGGGCGAGATGATGCGCCGCCGTGGTGGCGGCGACGTGGGCAGGTATTTTACGCAGGAGTCGCCAAAACTGTAGCTAGGGTTTTACTAAGACAATAGAGAGAGTATGTGATCTATCATAATTATTTACCTTAGTCCTACCTTCTTATATGATCCATGTGATTATATATTCCATGCTAGCAATGAAAATGAACTAGTGTATAAGGGAACTTCCATTCAATAATTCCTCATGTCAAATGTTTAGTTGCAATATATGTTCATTCACCCCATGGAAAGCCAAGTGATATATCATCTATGAGGATAGTGTTTCATGGTGGAATATCCTTTGTTTATTCCAAACCATTTTCAATTGTGTTTAAACTTGTGCCCCATTTACCTTTTTAATCAAAATAAACCTTAAATTAATACTTGAAATTCCAACCCAACTTACTTTTACAAAGAAACATGAGTTGTTTCAACACTCAAAACAAACTTCCCTAGATTTAAATGCTACATTTTGAGGGGTATTTATTCCAACGTGATTGCCATCATAAGCATGCAAAGGAGGGTCAATGTCAAGTTATTATCACATTAAAAATGATAAACTTGCGTCAAATTTTATTCAAGGTAAGAGATATGAACAATAAGGTGGTGGAACAATAGACCCACTATCTTATTGTATAATATCCACTCCCTAACTCTTACTCAACTATTAAAAAATACTCTAATATTATCAAAATGGAACCCTTTGAACTTCTTCTAGTGAACTAGTATTTAACAATATCATGATAGCCTTCTAAGGTTAGTTTTTAGGGTTTTTTCATGCCTCAACTCCTAACTAGGGCCTCAATTCCTGATTATGGTTATGGTTTTGGACCCTATAGAATGTTCTCAAAAGTTCACATGTGACTAGATCCACATGTATGGTTAAAGCGAGCTAATGTGGAATCAACTTAGTGCCATGATGGAAAACACAATGGGTCAATTTGTAAGAAGCATAACTTCCTCATATGAACTTTTATTGAGGTGATATTTGTGCCATTGGAAAGCTCTCAAAATCTAGGATAGAAGCAATGAGACCTAATGAAATATGTTCATGAACTTTTGACCCCCAAAAAACACCGTTTAATCCCTTAAATGAACCTCAAAAACTTCTCAACCCCAAAGTTGCAAAGTAAAACCTGACCCTAAGATGGGCCCTACAAGCCAATTCATCCAATATTCCATTGAAAAATCACCAAATAGATGACAAATCATATATTGGTCAATTTTAGATCAGATGGTTTATAGAAAATTACTATATAGAGGGGAGAAATGAAATTATCACAAATTCTATTGTACATGTGTTTCTATACTTGTGCTTTCATAAATTCCAAAAATATACATGGATCAGTTTAATTTATGGTTTCGATTGCCATCCTATTTCTATGAAGTGATTTGTTCCATAGATAATGCTCACTAGGAAATATGACATGTAGAATGTCATGATACTATCTTAAGTGCAATCATTTTCCTTGGAGATAACATCACTCATGGTAATAGATAACATACATGACCAATTGAAGCCTTGAGCCATCTATTCTACTTGATAGATAAGTGGAATCTAGGACTCTTTCGACAATGTGGCATCTCTTTCATTATACATTTAAGTTCTCACTAATTTCATTGCATAGCTATAAGGAAACTTAAGGTAGGGGGTGTGTAGACACCTTTCTATCTAATCTAAATGATATCCTAGAAACGCCACCTTTTTAATATCACATGATAATATTTGTATGTGGTAAATTGAGTTACCCATTTATCATTCATGTTGACCTATGACTCGGGAAAAATATAGTATACATACAAAATTGAGGTCTGGAGTAAAGGTATAGTTGTCCCATTCTCATCTTTAATCAATCCATTATCAATATTTGCATGGTTGATTATGCATGAAACTAATCTGTATATTGGCATTAAGGTTGGTCTTTTTTTTATTCTATGAAAATGAGATCTTCTAATATACTGATACACTTTGAGATAAGGATCTTATTGCCTAGGTGTGAGGATGTCTCTAGATAGTTTTCATCTTTTAAACATTCAATAAATTTCTCCCCGATATGGTTTATAATATAAGACCATTTTTCATTATGTGTATTTAGACTACCTTTTAGGATACATCTTAATGATATCAGATTAAAAAAAAACATCGTTTAAATCTTTAATAATGTTATCATTAATAACTAAAGTAAATTCATAATTTCCTTGTGATTTCTCAAGTGTGTTGATCATTGTAAAATTATGATGAATGAGGACCTTTTTGAAATGCACAATTCTAATACCTATCGCACATTCCATATATTATATATCTAACGTGAAATATGAGTTTGAAACAAACTTAGTTGGTGGAATATTTTCCTCTATTCATTCAATTAAAAAAATCAACATAGCTTATGTGGGAAAGCCCACTTACACTTCTTATCATTTTCAATGCTGCCAAGAAAAGGAGCTTGCCATTTCATACAATGGTGGCTCTTGGATATACAAAGAGATTTTCATCTAATGTGAAACAAACATATGGAAGGGAAACAATGTATCTTCCCAAGACATTAATGGAATTCGCATTCCATTATAAAACTATTACCCAATGTGTCAAGGTTCAAATTTTGTGGTAACCATGAGATGAAAGTTCTAGGAGCATTTTATTCATGTGGTTCTCATGGGCACAAATTTTGGTTTGATAGTTAATATGATTTGACAAGTATCAAATTAAGTAAATTGAAACTCCGGGCTGGGACCACATTTACATGGAATTTAGTATTAACAATACCCAACCGAATCTATTTTATTAATGTAAAATACACCTTATTTCCAATACCTTGTTTATGAAAATATATAATACAAAAGAAAAGGGAAATTGAACCACTTGTATTGATAGTGTCCCCCGTGATGGATTAATAAATAAGTGACTTGGTTCCTTTGCCTTGAATCCCATAGGTAACAGTGAGTGGGTCTGCTAGCAATTAAGGTTTGAAATATTCCTAGTTAATACTGCTCATTATACACATGGTTATCAAAACAAATATGTGTCTCTCATTCATTCATATATATATAGAGAGAGATATTTTAACCTTTCCAATCCACGATGGTGCTTTGCTTGGCACCACTACTAAAAATGGGGATGTTTAAGAGGTGTTTTAAAGACAAAATTGACAATTTGTCTTAAAATTCTATTTTAGATTGATTTTATATTATTTAAAATCTTTAAGACGGTCTTTTAAGATGAATTAGTTAGAATTTTGTGCTTTTATATTTTTTTAGTTTTTAGTTTCTATTTTATTAACTAGAAACTGATTTTTTGAAGGACAGAAAAAAATTGGGGTTTTGTAGGAAGCTTTCACAAGATAGTTATCTTCCAGTACTCAAATGGCTAGATCTCCAGGGTTGCAAGCCTACAATGAAGAAATTAAACAATGGGAAGGATGAATGTTTGTAGAGAATGACATATTACTGTTGTCGTTGTATCAAGGACGAGAATGAGAGTCTAATAGGTGTCCTCATACATTTAGTTCTCCAAGGTTGCAAGCCGACGATGAAGAAATTAAACAATGGGAAGGATGAATGTTTGTAGAGACTGACATATAACTGTTGTCATTGTATCAAGGACGAGAATGAGAGTCTAATAGGTGTCCTCATACATTTAGTGTTTAAACCCCAATATTTCTGCAGCAATGCTACCATCATCCAAGCCACTTTTGTGGCGTGTGTCCCCTTCCTTTTAAATATTAAAGGCAATTTTAGCTAGTGCTTTGATGATATGGAGGCCTTTTTTCATCCTCTCAAAGTGGGAATGTTTTTGATAGCATGTAACGGATGTATCTTATTTTGTAGAGCTTGATAAGCGCATGAATGATACATCAACTAACACAACACAATGGGCAATGGCATCTTTGTTGAAACATCTAGACGTGTTGATGAGGGAACATGAAAAGATCAGTTGGAAGAGGGAGTGTGTTAGAGGAATTAGATCTCCCAATCTTGATGTATTTGGAGACGATCGTGTAGAAAGAGACTTTCAGCTTTATCTAGTGGTGCCTTTATTTCTTACTCGAATGGAAGTGACCCCATGCATAGTAGGAGGTTATGATCTTAACTATCTCCTTATCGTTTATTTTTCCTCTCTTATTGGCCTAGATATCTAATCATACATTTGTCACTAACTCTCTCATTAATGTTAATGGTCTCTTTGGTTATCAGAGTCCTATCCTTGGTTGAATCTAGGAAATCCTTAGTGGTAATGTGCCTATTTTTTTACCAAAGATATGGTAATTCTCCTGAATTTGGCCCCTCCCCCTCTAGATATTTTGTTGAATTATTTGGGTATACATAATGACCCTGCGGCATGGGAACGTCCTCTAGAATTCATGCCAAAAAGGTTTATGAACAATTATATCCTAGATGTGAATGGACATGATTTCAGATATATATCATTTGGTTATGGAAGAAGGGCCTTCCTAGGCATGTGGGTAGCCATGCGCATGCTTCAGCTTACTATGGGTAGAATTTTGCAGAGTTTTGGTTGGAGCATCCCAATAAGAGTTGAATAGGAGTCTCAATAATCTCTTACCTCTCGATGAATAAGAGTAGGAGATGGAGGTAATAGGTGACTACGTTGCTTTATCTCAATGAATAATCTTTGAGCCACTACTGAAACAATGGTTTGTTTCAATTTGGTGATTTAATGAAATCCTAGTTCATGGAAAGGATTGTTTTTCAAGTTAAGCTTTGAATTAATAGAAATTTTCAAAAAAAAATGTTTCCCTCCCATTGTCATTTGGAAAGGAATTTTTGGGAAAAAAAAAATTCACATGCATCAAAGTTTGGGTATTTTTCATTGTAATTTTGGAGTTGAGGTGATACGGCAGGATGGAGTAGGAGAAGGACGACATTTTGGATCCAAGGTGATAGGACTAGATGGCATAGCAACAGGATGGTGTAACAGAAGGATGGAAAATGAGAAGTATGGTATTTTGAATGCATTTCTTCCATGCTAATCCTTGATCTCCAGTACTCAATTGAAAATTAAAGATCTAAAATGCAATTGCCAAAATTTATTTTAGGTTATGGGTCAGGACTCAGGAATTGAAGGGGTCGAAGCGTACAATCATTGGTGGACGTGATTACAGAATCATTGGAACATATCACCTTTCTTCTTGGTGTTCCACTTCTCATTTCAATGTTGAGTCACCCCCTTTAAGGATCTGTAAGATATTGGGCAACAAAAATGTCATTGTCAACCCTCAACATTTACAGTTATGTTGCAATTTCCAGCAGGAATCCAGCAATAGGTTGATTTGCAAATTCACGAGTCAATCAAGTAGATCTATTAGAAAAAATACTTCCTCTAGCATCGCTAGGTGTCACATCACCTCAACAAGATCTCAACACCAGACCCACTCTCTATAGGATACACTCTCCAAGATCACCTCAAGCAACGAGACCTCCATCATGGGTTTCTTCCTCTTGACCTTAAATGCTAGGAGAGATAGATCTAATTTCTTTGCAACATCTTGCAAATTGTACAACCAATCCACCTCATCTCCAATCACTCTCCGAAAATTATTAGGTTTTAAAATAGTTCTTTCACAATCATTGATGGGAGAAGAGTGTACAACCAAGCCCCCTCGGCTCTACCCACACTCCATAAATTATCAGGTCTTGCAACAGTTCTTTCACAATCACTGACAAGGGAAAGGATGAAACCTCTTCTCTACTTCTATTTCCACTTATGATGTTGATGTTGAGCTTGGTCCTTGTGCCTCCTAAAGTTTGCCTAGCTTATTTTATTTTATGTTATGTTATTTTCATTTATATCTATTGTACTTTGTTAGCATTTTAGCTCTAGAATTGTTTTTGACACTCCAACTATTTAGTGGCATCTAAGTGTATTCTCTATTTGCATTGATATGTTACACGGTTATTTGAATGCATATTAACTTTAATCTTATCTCAACTTGCCAACTCAAATAAGAGGGAGACTTTCAGGCATAGCCATGGTTGGTCTCCACTTTTTCCTTTCTTCTTAATCATATTTTGTGGCTTTCCAACACAATACTAATGGGTTTTTTATATGTAAAATCACCCTTCCACTTTTAGGTACAGACATAGTTGGTTGGTCTTCATTGTTTCCTGTCTTCTCAATCATGTTCTGTGCCACATGGCCAAAAATGTGGAAATTTGGAATGCGGGGGCTTTTCCCTGATTAAATTGCAGCAACCATAAAATATTTAATAGGAAAACCATCCCTAAAGACCACTTTCCTTCTTATGCCCAAATGAGACTATCTAGTGACCATCTCAGAATAGTTGTGGCATTCAATTTCCCATGTAATTGGGATGCATGAAATAAAATTTTATTGCTATGCATTCCACCATATGCAATGTCTTACCATTATCCTATTCAAGGAAATCTCCCACTACAATACTCAATTTTCCAGAATCCAACAACTAACCCTTCAATCCAATGCACATTTTAACATTTTAGCCATAAGTTTAGGCAAATCATGAAAGCAGTATATCGCAATAATTGAAGAGAAATCCAAATCACTATGATTGCAGGTTTTCAAGTAACTACAAAAAAAATGCTAGGGACCTAAGATGTTTTCCATCTATAATATAATTAAACTAAGATGTGAGACGTGCATTAAAGATCAACATTCCTACTCACGAAATTAGAATGTTGATCTTTAAGACAAACTTAGGCTACATCCCCCATGATTATCACAAGGTTGTTAACTATTCAATGGCCACTAACTGTAATCTCTATTTGCATTGATCTGTTACACGGTTATTCATGAACATTAACATTAATCTTATCTCAACTTGCCAACTCAAATAAGAGGGAGAATTTTAGGCATAGCCATGGTTGGTCTCCACTATTGCCTTTCTTCTCAATCATATTTTGTGGCTTTCCAACACAATACTGATGGTTTTTTTATATGGAAATTCTTCCTTCACTTTCAAGCATAGCCATAGTTGGTTGGTTTCCAATGTTGCTTATCTTTTCAATCATGTTCTGTGCTGCATGGCCAAAAAGGTGGAAATTTGGAATGGAGGGATTTTCCCTGATTAAATTGCAGCAATCATAAAAGCTTTAAGAGGAAAATCATCCATAAAGGCCACTTTCCTGCTTATTCCCAAATGAGACTGTCTAGTGACCATCTCCGAATATCTATGGAATTCAATTTCGCATGTAAATGGGATGTATGAAATAAAATTATATTGCTAAGCCTTCCACCATATGCAATGTCTTACCAATATCCCAGTCAAGGAAATCTCCCACTGCACTACTCAATTTTCATGAATCCAACAACTAACCCTTCAATCCAATGCACATTTTAACATTTTAGCCATAAGTTTAGGCAAATCATGAAAGCATTATATCACAGTAATTGAAGAGAAATCCAAATCACTATGATTGTAGGTTTTCAAGTAACTACAAAAAAAACATGGGGGCCCAAGATGTGTTGCATCTATAATATAATTAAACTAAGATGCGAGACGCGCATTAAGGATCAACATTCCTGCTCATGAAATTATAATGTTTTCCAATGTATGGCTTCCATAACTTTTAGGACAAACTTAGGCTACGTCTCCCATGATTATCACAAGGTTGTTATGCAATGTAGTCGCTTCCAAAGACATGCTTCAAAGGAATCAACTTCAAGCCTCTCTATAAAACAATAACTCCATTGAACAAAAGATAAGAATTAAGTGAACATGGGACAGTGATTATGTTGTCAATGATTACTCCCTTCCCAAGATGTGTACTTCCTTCCTAAGAAAACATCCAAGTAATTTTTAAAGACTACAATGAACAAAAAATTGTGTTACTACACCACCTCTCAAACTCCTTGAATAATGTCTTAAAAATTATTTTACCTTCTTATATTTCTTGATAAAGAAAGCAATTGAACTTAAGTGTAGCTCTACTTTAGTTTTATCTATTGACCAAAATAGTTTATTAAACTATTGTATGCACTAAATTTAGTTAAAACTGAACAGATCACTATGAATGTTTTGGCATTAATTTAGTTGCATATGCTTAGTTTTATATTGTTATTTTTTAAGACTACAAAGAACAAAAACTTGTGTAATTTAAAATTGAAGAGATCACTATCAATGTTGTGGCATTAATTTAGTTGCATATGCTTAGTTTTATATTGTTATTTTTTCAAGACTACAAAGAACAAAAACTTGTGTGGTTGTAGCACCTCTCAAACTCCTTAGATAATGTCTTAAAAAATATTTTACCTTTTTATATCGCTTAACAGAGAAAGAGGTTGAACAACTTAAGTGTAGCTCTACTTCAATTTTATATATTTACCAAAATAGTTTATTAAACCATTGTATGCACTAGACTTAGTTAAAATTCAACAGATCACTGTCAATACTATTAATTTAACTACATAATATACTTAATTATTTATAATGCCTAGTCTGCTACACTACACATGCTAGGATTTTTCTTGTATGTGTAACACCCTAGAATGAGCTAAATTTAATTTTAGATTCAACAAATTATTATCAATACTGAAACTTTAATTTGCTGCATATGATTTGTTTGATGTTGACAAGTCTGCCTCATCACAATGTGCAAAGCAATTTCTACGGAAGTAAAAACTAAGACTAAACATGCTAGGATTCTACTTTTTAAGTTCTTAGGCAAGAAGCACTAAGAAGATCAAACATTGACTGAGCAAAATGCAAAACATGCAAGATGAGAAACATTGTTGAAGTCTGCAAAAGACACAAAAGAGTTATTTCAACTGAAGATAGTAGGAATAACAAACCCTATTATGAAATATTATGAAGAATGGGTAGCCCTCTCCAAAAGCTAAATATTCATAAACCCAATCAACTTAAGGAAAGCAAGATTCCTTTTCAGTAGAGTGAGCACCGAGATAATGAATTATAATATTTTCTGGACAGAAAAGAGTTCCACGTAAACTATGGATATAGATAAAGGAATTATTATTAAATGAATACCCAGAAAACCCAATGAGTGCAATATAATTTGTGTTCAGTGCAGCACATCGGCCGTACAAACTGGACAAAGAGACAGGCTCTTCGTATATTTGGTTATTTTTCAAATTCAATTTATTCTTCAATGAGTTGTGTATGCTAATGTTAATGCGTTCTTCTAATCAGTCGTGAGTGTTAATTTATATGTTTCCTCTAATCATCCATGTCAGCAAATTTAAAGATCGAACCGTTTCTGGTTTTGGATGGATAGTTCTAGTTGGGAAATGTAAGAGCATGTCTGTGAAATACTACCTTCGACAAAGAATAAGCAAAGAAAAACTAGATGACACTGATATGTAAGGTCCAATCAAGGAATGCCAACGGTACTAGGTTATGTAGCAAAATTTTGGGGCAAACGAAACTAATAACTTCAAATGTCAACTCAAGATTAAGCCATGTAGATGACATAGAGCATGGCAAAGGGCGGGCGGTGGGTATAATCACTTTTAACAAAGTCCATTTGTTACAGTAGTTTCATAGATTAGGACAAGTTTCAGTATTCAAAAAACTTGCAGGGTGTTAGTTTAATTGTAAAGCATCTGCATTATATATAATGCAGAAGGTTGGTGGTTTGTTTCCACTTTCTCCTATTTTTTTTTTCCAAGGAAAATGTCCGTAATTTTATTTTAAAAAGATGATTAAAATTACATATTGCACATGTAGTAGAATCAACAAGGATCCCTACATTTTCACATATTTCTGTCCCATATAAGCAGAAAAACAGCTTATAGAGAGCTGAACCAAAAAAAAGAGAAACCCAGAAAGAAGAACGCTCCAGAGGCTTCCCGACAGAGTACACAATAAACCCAAACTAGCTTCTCCGCATCAACGACATTGCGACCATCGAAGACGAAGAGAGGCTTCTCCATCTTACCATAATCCAGGTTCTTGAACAGATCGAACACACGACCCTGTTGACAAACCTGCACTTCTGGTAAAAGAAAGCCCTTCAAACCCAGCGCCCACAATCTGGTCACCAAGGCTCTGCAACAGTCACACCACTTCACAGCTATGATCCGCGTCCGGCTCGCAGGAGAACGCACCATCTGCAAATCTTGAAATCGAGATCAAGAAAGCTGAATCGATTCAAGAGAGGCAGAGCAAGCCAATCCCCACGAAGCAGAGCCACCGATCACACCACTGTGGGGGCCAAACTGCCGCCACCACCATAGGATCAGGAGCCTGCCGAATTTTCCAGCTGACTCGCTGCCGCCGCTGCCTCTCGCCGCCGCCACAGGGAGTCGCTGCCACAAGAAACTCCGCTTCACAGCTATCCGCGTCCGGCTCGCAGGAGAACGCACCAAATCTTGAAATCGAGATCAAGAACTGAACCGATTCAAGAAAGGCGGAGCAAGCCCTCTCCCGACGTAGCAGAGCCACCGATTCGCATTGCCGCCTGCCGAAGTCCAGCTGACTCGCTGCCGTCGATGCCGCTCCGAGGAAGATCACCGCCGCCACCAGAACTCAGGGAGTCGCTGCTGCAAGAAAGCAGGTAGAACCGCCGCCATCGTCACTGGAATGCAGGAAGAGCCTGCAAATCCAATGGGTCACGGCCACCACACCAAGCACAGTGTGAAACGTCAAAAATCGCCTTCGTCGGCTAATACAGATATGATCTCAGGGGAGAAAGGGGGGGTGGCGACCATGGAAGGAACCATGGCCGCCGAGTTTCACCGCTCAAGTTGACTCTCAAAATTGCAGAGCCGCTTCTTCAGTCTTGGACCTCCATCATCCACTTTCTCCTATTATAAATATTTGCATTTTATATAATTTTTAGACAAAAATAATATGGAGAAACAATATTTGAGACAATACATATTTATTTTATCTCAACATGAGACAATATGGTCATTCATAAAGACAATATGGTTTATTATTGATTTATTCTATATTGTCTCTATAGAGACAATAATTTAAGGCAATATAAAAGTTTCTTTTGTCTCAAATAGAAACAATAGTTTAAGACAATAAATTAAAACACTTGTTTAAAGACAATATTTTAAATAATACACAAGTTGTTTTTTAATTTCAAGTTGAAACAGTTTACACAAATATTGTTACAAAACCATTCTCTATATAATAGAGTACATTTATTGCAACAATAAGTCATAAGTTGATCCCTTTACACAATTCAAAGTTTGAAGTCATAAGTTGATCCCTTTACACAATTCAAAGTTTGAAGTACTAGTCACACACGTCACCAAGTTCATCGAGGGTGCAAACTGGTCGCAAGAATAACAACGTCACAGTTTTTGAATTACCCAACATCTTTAAAGATATTCTCACCATGCCTAACTTTTGGAGCCATGCAATATGGTCATATTCATTGTGAATTTGAGTAGGAATACAATATAGTGTAATGGGTTGATTGAAAAAAGGTTATATGGATAGGTGTTTATACTTTAGAATTTGGGGTGGAGGTGTTTTTTTAAATTGTAAAAGGATGTTTTCTAGAGATTAATTTTATGGACATGGTTTGAAATCTTAAAGAAATAATTTTAAAAATTATATATAAAAAATAACTGGTAATTGATACATGAATAACTCTTAGTAATTAGATAACGGAAAGTTTGAAAGCTATATCATATTAAAAAAAATGATTTTATAGTTTCTAGTTAAAATTAAGATCCAATACTTCTCTTCACTTCACTTAGAACCGGTAGATCATTACCAAGTTGTGGAAGCTAAAGCGATTTCACTTGGATAGTTCTGGATCATACTAGCATCCCATAGTTATTTTCGATAGTTCTCGATTATAGTAGCATCCCACACTTCACTTGGAACTCGTAGTTTTCAGGAATTCATTAACAAACTGTGGAATCGTGGAATCTAAAGCGGTTTCACTTTGAACTGTTAGTCTTCATGGAGAAATCGAAGGCTTTGGAGAAAACAGAGTCTTAATTAGTGGAGCTGCATGCTAATTTCAACAGTGGAATCGAAAAAATCGATGACAACAAGGACTTAAACTTTGTTAGATTATTGAAATACAACGCATGCAAAATAAATTATTCTATTCAATACCCATCTTGGAGTTTAAGATAAGAGTGTATTTCGGGCCCGAAGATAGACAATCGGTAAGGGACATCCAGCTTCTATATAATTACAACTTGCATCCCTTTCTTTGGAGTAAACCTCTCATCCTCTTCATTCTCTTTCGTTGGGAAATCTTTCTCTCTCGAGCTGTAGACGAAAAATGGCTGTACAAACAGCTACTTCTGCGCCCTGCAAGCGCCTGCTTATTCCTTTGTTATTGCTTTCTATATTTCCTTTGATGCAATGCAGGATGTATGTGTCCAAGGTTTCAACCCCTGTGCATGAACCCCTTGGATTGAGAATAGATCTTGTGCATAGAGATTCACCGCTTTCCCCAGTCTTTGCAGGCAATATTACATCCACTGAGCGGTTTGCACTAGCAGTCCAACGCAGTCGAGAGAGGCTTGAAAGGCTGCAGATGTCTGTATTTCCAAAGGCTCATCGATCCGAGGAAAAAGTGAAACAACTGGAGGCTCCAGTAAATGCAGGACATGGAGAATTTATGATGACGATAGCAATTGGTAGGCCAGCTTTATCCTTTTCTGCAATTCTCGACACAGGCAGTGACCTGATATGGACACAGTGCCAGCCCTGCAATAATTGCTATAATCAGTCAACCCCAATCTATGATCCTTCCTTGTCCTCCGGTTACAAGAGTATCACCTGCAAAAGTTCTCAGTGCCAGGCTCTTGATTCTCATACTTGTGCTGGTGCAATGTGCCAATACATCTACTCCTATGGTGACTCCTCCCTCACGGAAGGAATACTTGCATCCGAGACCTTTACCCTTTCTTCTCGGTCAGTTCACCATATTGTTTTTGGATGTGCCCAGGACATTGCAGGGGATTTCGGTGAAGGAGCTGGATTAGTAGGCTTCGGACGAGGCCCCTTATCTTTGATTTCGCAGCTTAGCCCATCAGGAGGTAATAAGTTTTCTTACTGTCTCATGTCTACGACTGATTCTACTTCCAAAGCCAGCCCTTTGTTTGTAGGTCACACTGCTACCTTGAATGCCACGACTGTCCGTTCGACTCCTCTCATTACGAGCAACCAGTATCCAACTTTCTATTATCTTTCGTTGGAAGGAATCAGCGTTGGTGGCCAATTCTTGAATATCACTCCTGGAACTTTTGATCTTCAATCAGATGGCACTGGCGGAATTGTCATAGACTCTGGAACGACTGTGACATTTCTGCAATCTGATGCATATCATGTTTTGGCGGAAGCCTTGAGCTCATCCATCAATCTCTCGCAGGCGGATGGCCGGGATATCGTTGGACTGGACCTCTGTTGGACTGGACAAGCTGAGTCTTCAAGTGCAGACTTTCCGACTATAACATTCCACTTCAAGGGAGCGGATTATGATTTGCCGAAAGAGAACTACATATACTCTCATGACAGTGGCATACTCTGCCTTGCAATGCTACCTGCTGAGGCTTCTGACATGTCCATATTTGGTAATTTACAACAGCAGAACTACCAAATACTCTACGACAACGGGAATAACATGCTCTCCTTTGCGCCAACAGTTTGTGATACCTTGTAAGCAGGCAGATGCATATGGGCTCTCTCATTGTGATTATTAGAATCTGTTCCTGTTCCTGCTATAGATTATTAGATTATGTTCCTGTTCCTGCTATAGATTATTAGTGTATGTTCCTGCTACAGCTTAATAAACTATTTATATCAAATCATTTTTATTAGTAATATCAGCACAGATGAACAATTGATTAGCCTCTATGCAAATAAACAGGGCTGGTATTCTTATTTCGATTTTAAGCTGTTTTATTATATCGATTTTACCCAAGCGTGCATTTGTTCATTGTGTCTGAAACACTTTTCTGGTGAAATATATTTTTCTAAATATGTATATAAATTATTACAATTTTTTAGGTCGTGAAATCTTAGATTGAAATTGAATTGAGAAGTTATACTTGTATATAGTTTTTTAGGTAATGAAATCTTAGATTGAATTGAGAAGGTTTTTTTTAATTTGTATCTAAATTAGGTGATGAAATTTTAGATTGAATTTCAGAAGAGTTTTTTTAATTTGTATATAAATTATTTGTTTTTAAGGTGATGAAATCTTAGATTGTATTCAGAAGTTATACTTTTATTTGGATTTTTTTATTATTTTGTATTTAATTATTAAGTTAATTTAGATTGATAATTTTTTTTTTTTTATAATTATTAAATAAATTTATTTTTTTAATAAAATATTTTATTTAATTAATTTAAATTTATTAATGATTAGTTTTTATTTTAATGGTTAGATTAATTAATTAAATATAGTTAAAATTGAAAAAACAAAGGTTATGATAATCAAATCCCTAAAGATTAATTATTTTAATTTCATGTATGACAACAACAACTTAGAGGAAGTGACTTCATACAAATACCTAGATTTTCATCACAAGATTAATTGGAATTGTTGCATTGAGCTAGAATGATTAATGCAGGGTGGAAATCTTATTATGGACTTGTAAACAATTGTTAAGAAGTGTTGAATATTGTAACTTCTAAGAATATTATAATTGTACATTATTATTCCGGAGATGTTTCATCCCTCTGAGGTGATTCTATTATGTATCCGGAGATGTTTATTCCTCTGATGGTTTTGTGGTAACTAGGGTTATTAGACCCACCATGTGGGGGTCGACCCCGAGTTTATATTTTAGGGGTTATTAGACTTCTCTAGGAGAGGTCGGCCCCATTAGGGATTTTGGTCAGTAAGGAATCAGTATAAGTAGAGGATGAGAGCTCCTCATTTGACACACTTCCACAACTTAGAAAGTAGCGCACTTGTGTCTGGGAGGTCTACATGTGAGGTAGAGAAGAAGGACAAGTCTTGGAGCACATCTTGTATTTTGGTTGATCATCTTATTGAGGAAAGCCTTGCTGGGTTTTCTACCCCATGAGGGTTTCCCAGGGTAAATTCTGTGTCTATCTTGTGATTATGTTTCTTTCAGTGATCTTGCTAGTTTATTTGGTTTAAACTTAACATGGTATCAGAGCTAGCCTGAATAGAACATCTTTCACAAGGTGAAATTATATTTCTCTCTCTCTCCCAAAATTAGGGTTTCTACAAAAGTTAGTATTTTTGGATTCTGGTTGCATGGCTGAATAGCCCTTCTAAAGATCTATCTTTTGAGCCTTAGATCGAGGTTTTTGGTTGTGTAGAACTCCGGGAAAGTCAAACCCTAGTTTTACCAAAAGTGCGATAAACCAGAAATTCTGTTGCAGATCCGAAAAAGTGAAAAGTTAAAGTTTTCGGGTAAGTACTACTCTATCTCTTATCTCTTGGACTCCCCCAAGAGAAGATGGCTCCAAGCACTAAGCTTGAAGACAAGCTAGAAGGTATAGAGAATTTTCGAGCATGGAAATACAGAATTGGTCTCATTCTTGAAGAGAATGATCTTGCTCATTATATCAAGGATGAAGTTGCAGAACCTGAAGGAGATGAAGCCAAAGAGAAGCATAGGAAGGATTTGATTAGGGAAAAGAGAATCATAGCTGATTCTATTAAAGACCACTTGATTCCCCAAGTGGATTCCAAGAAGACTCCAAAGGAAATGTATGATGCCCTAGGAAGAATGTATGAAGGAAAGAACATCAATAGGAAGATGAACCTAAGAACTCAGTTGAAGAGTACCAAGATGCACAAAGGAGAATCCATTCAAGACTACTTCTCAAGGGTCTCCCAAATCAAGGAGCAACTAGATGCCATTGGTGATACTCTTGATGAAGATGAACTTGTGATGACTGCTCTAAATGGTCTCACTAGACCTTGGGAGTCATTTATACAAACCATGTGTGCCAGAAAAGAAAGTATGAAGTTTGATGTAGTATGGGAGGATTGTCTTCAAGAAGAGGCTAGGGTAGCCAACAGAGAATCCCTTCTCAAGGAGGATGACCAAGCCTTGGCCACACACACCAAAAGAGGAAGAAAGGGTCACTTCAAGAAAGTGGATCATAAGAAGTCTCAACCCTCTGATAGATTCAAAAGGAAAGCAAGAACAAACTCAGAAATAGACCTCTCCACAGTCCAATGTTACAATTGTCTTAAACTAGGACACTATGCTAGAAACTGTACTTTACCAGAAAAAAAGAAGAAGAAGTTTGTTCACAAAAGACATCATGCACATATGGCAGAAGGTGATAGTGAAGAAGAAAAAGAAGAAGAGGAAGAGGAAAGGTCTCGAAGGAAAAGATCTAAAGTAAAGAAAGAAGATCCAGAAGAATATGTCCTATTTTCTGCACTCTCTGGATCTGTGTCTCCTGGAGAAGAAACATGGCTCATTGATAGTGGTGCTTCAAAGCACATGACAGGTCAAAAGAAAACTCTCTCAAGACTTGAAGAAAAGTCTTCACCAGAAAAGGTATCTCTAGGAGATGATTATCAATATCCCATCAAGGGAATTGTTGAAGCAAGCTACAAGCTTGATTTTGGAACACCCTTGAAGATGAAAGAAATTTTATATGTACCGAGTTTGAAGAAGAACCTACTCTCTATCTCAGCAATAGATAAGAAAGGTTTTAGAGTTGCTTTCATAGATGGACAAGTACTTATGTGGCCCAAAGGAAAATCAATTGAAGATGCAGTTGTCATTGGTGAAGAGGAAGGAGGTCTCTATAAGCTCAAGGGACGTCCAGAAGTTGCCCTTGCTCATGAAACCTCTAGCCCCAGTGAGCTATGGCATAGAAGATTAGCTCACATTAACTACAAATCCCTACCCTATGTAAGCAAGGTGGTCATAGGATTACCAGATTTGAAGGTTGAGCATAATGGCTCATGTAAAGGATGTGAGAAAGGGAAGAATGTCAAGAACCCTTTTCCAAAGATTGAAACAAAGACTAAGAACATTTTGGAGCTAATACACTCAGATGTATGTGGACCAATGCCCACCACTTCCCTAAGTGGGTTTGAATACTATCTCTCATTCATTGATGACTATTCAAGGAAGACTTGGATATACTTTCTAAAAGGTAAGAATGAAGTCTTTGAAAAATTCAAAGAGTGCAAGGCCTTAATAGAAAATCTCTCAGAAAAGAAAATCAAGATTCTCAGAACAGATAATGGCGGAGAATATACTTCAAAGGACTTTGAAGACTTTTGTAAAGAAGCTGGAATCAAGAGGGAACTAACTACTCCCTACAATCCCCAACAAAATGGGGTTGCTGAAAGAAAGAATAGAACCATCATGGAAGTTGTAAAGACTATGATACATGACCAAGATCTACCCATGTATCTATGGGCTGAAGCAGCTAGGACAGCAGTCTATGTGCAAAATAGACTATCCCATAGTGCTCTTGAATTCAAAACTCCAAAAGAAGTGTTCACAGGAAAGAAGCCTAAGGTAAGTCATCTCAAAATATTTGGGTGTCCTATGTACATTCACATTCCAAAAGAAAAGAGAACCAAGTTGGATCCTTTTGGTAAGAAGGGAATATTTGTTGGATATTGTGAATCATCCAAAGTCTTCAGAATTTACATACAAGGTTTTCATCATATGGAAATAAGTAGAGATGTAACATTTGATGAAGAAGCGGTTCTCAAGAAATCCAGGAAGTGCCAACTTGAAGAAATCTATGAAGAAGATACACCTCCTAGAATCACAGAAGTTGTGCCCATCCCTAAAGATGATTCACCAGAGGATCATGACATGTTGGAACCAGAAGAACCCCCTATTACAAACTTATCTAGGAAAAGAAGGCCAGCATGGGCTAGAGACATTATTCAAGGCGCTGAAAGATATGGAGCTCCTGAAGGCTCCACTAGAGAAAGAAAGAAACCAAAGCTAGTATCCAACTATGTGGCCTTGATATGTGATCTTGTGGATCAACAACCTACTAGCTATGAAGAGGCAGGTCAAAAGCAAGAATGGGTAGAAGCAATGACAGAAGAATATCAGTCAATAATGAAAAATGATGTTTGGGATATAGTTCCCAAACCAAAAGATAAAAGTGTGGTTTCTTCCAAATGGATTTTCAAGATAAAACATGCTGCAGATGGTAGCATTGAAAAATACAAGGCAAGATTTGTAGCCAGAGGATTCTCTCAGAAAGAGGGAATTGACTATGAAGAAACATTTGCACCAATTGCTAGGTATACTTCAATTAGAACTATCATGGCACTTGCATCTATGATGAAGTGGAAATTACACCAAATGGATGTTAAGACAGCTTTTCTGAATGGTGTAATTGAAGAAGAAGTGTACATAGAGCAACCACAAGGGTTTGAGGTTAAAGACGGGAGAACTCATGTATGCAAACAGAAAAAGGCATTATATGAATTGAAGCAAGCTCCCAGAGCTTGGTACGGAAGGATTGACAATTTCTTAACAAGCATGGGCTTTACCAAGAGTAAAGCTGACCCTAATCTTTATCTCAAAGTGATGGATGATGAACCAGTTATACTGTTGTTATATGTAGATGATCTATTTCTAACCGGAAATGAGAAACAAATTATTGAATGCAAGAAGAAGCTTTCTTCAGAAATCGACATGAAAGATCTTGGATTAATGCACTACTTCTTAGGTCTAGAAGTATGGCAAGAACCAAAAGGAATCTTTCTAAATCAAGGTAAGTATGTTGTGGAGATTCTAAAAAGATTTGATATGTTGGAGTGTAAAGCCATGGACACTCCCATGGACTCCAACTTGAAGTTATTAGTTAATGACTCATCAGAACTAGTGGACTTAACTCTATAGAGACAAATCATTGGGTCATTGATGTATTTAACAAATACTAGGCCAGATATATGCTTTGTTGTAAATACCCTGAGTCAGTATCTAGTAGAACCTAGAAAGGTTCACTTAATAGCTGCAAAGCATGTAATGAGGTACCTAAAGGGTACATTAGATTTTGGTCTATATTATCTTGGAAATCATGAACTCAGATTACATGGTTACTCAGATTCTGATTGGGCAGGAAGTGTCTCAGACAGAAAGAGTACATCAGGTGGATGTTATGGTCTTGGATTTGCCATGATCTCATGGTTCAGCAAGAAACAATCTAGTGTGGCTCTCAATACTGCTGAAGCAGAATATATAGCTTCCTGCTCTGCTAGTTGCGAAGCAGTGTGGCTTCGAAAGCTATTATCTGGAGTGTTTGACTTAGAAATGGATCCCACTGTGATCATGTGTGACAATCAAAGCTGTATTAATATGACAGAAAATACTGTATTCCACGATAAGTCAAAACACATAGAGATATGATACTTTTATATATGAGATATGGTGCAGAGAGGAGCTATTAAGCTCGAGTATGTGAGCCCCAAGGATCAAATTGCTGATATTTTGACCAAACCTCTGTCTCGAGTGAAATTTGAATACTTCCGAGACAAGCTTGGTGTAGTTCAAAAGGACCCTCCTCGAAAGGGGGAGTAGTGTAGTCACTGATGATGAGATTGCCTCATCGACAGCAAGGTCGATGATGTGGATACTTGTTTACTACACTTGGATACTTAGATTATTTAGATTTAGGACTCTTATACTTAGAATACTTATTTTACTTGCTTTTACTTTGATGATATATGTATTGTTGATGATACATGCTTTTGATGATATATGTATTGATGAGGATACATGCTTTTGATGAGAATACTTGTACTGTTACATATTGATGTATTGATGAGAGTACTTGTTTTATTACATGTATTGATGTATTGATGAGAATACCTGTACTGTTACATATTGATGTATTGATGTATTGATGAGAGTACATGTATTGATGTATTGATGAGAATACTTGTATGTACATGTATTGATTAATGTACTTGTATGGATGAGGATACTTGTACCTGTGTTGATGAGGATACATGTGAGGATTGGATCATCCTTGGACTTCGGTCCTAAAGTGAGCCGTAGACAGATGTCTTCGAGAAAGAAGAGGGATTGCATCATTCTTGAACACATGTTCTAAAAGGAGCCGTAGACAAATGTCTTCGAGAATAAAGTCCTGAATGAACAGGTGGGGGATTGTATCGTCCCCGGACTTCGGTCCCAGAATTGAGCCATAGACTAGGTCTTCGAGAATAAAGTCCTGAATGAACAGGTGGGGGATTGTATCGTCCCCAAACTTCGGTCCCAGAATTGAGCCGTAGATTGGGTCTCTGAGAATAGTCCTGAATGAACAGGTATGGGATTGTATCTTCCCCGAACTTTGGTCCCAGAATTGATCTGTAGACACTTGTCTCCGAGAATTGATGATAGGACTATATCGTCCCTAGACTCTTGGTTCAAAATGTACGAGATGGGATTGCATCGTCCCTAGACATGAGACTTGTCTTAAAGTGATAAGGATTGATCATCCTGGAACTTGATCTGGATTGTATCATCCATGGACCTATGTCCTAAAGAGAGCGGGATTGATCATCCTGTAATATGATCGTGTGTACTGCAGAGTATACTGTGATGACGATGCTGATGATCGTATGATGACGATGCTGATGATCGTGTGATGACGATGCTGATGATCGTATGATGATGATGCTGATGATCATGTGATGACGATGTTGATGATCGTATGATGATGATGCTGATGATTGTGTGATGATGATGTTGATGATCGTGTGATGACGATGCTGATGATCGTGTGATGACAATGCTGATGATCATGTGATGACGATGTTGATGATCGTATGATGATGATGCTGATGATCGTGTGATGACGATGCTGATGATAGTGTGATGACGATGTTGATGATCGTGTCATGACGATGTTGATGATCGTGTGATGACGATGCTGATGATCATGCGATGACAATGATGTTGATGTTCCAGTAACTGGTTGAGTTACTGATGATGATGTATTGAAGAAAGGTTCCGATGATTTATAGATGTATAATGTATGATGTAGTCTATGACTCCTTGCTCCTGCAGATGTTGTTATAATATCCTTCTCGTTAAGGGGGAGTGTTGAATATTGTAACTTCTAAGAATATTATATTTGTACATTATTATTCCATAGATGTTTCATCCCTCCGAGGTGATTCTATTATGTATCCAAAGATGTTTTTTCCTCCGATGGTTTTGTGGTAACTAGGGTTATTAGACCCACCATGTGGGGGTCGGCCCTGAGTTTATATTTTAAGGGTTATTAGACTTCTCTAGGAGAGGTCGGCCCCATTAGGGATTTTGGTCAATCGAGAATCAGTATAAGTAGAGGAGGAGAGCTCCTCATTTGACACGCTTCCACAACTCAGAAAGTAATGCACTTATGTCTAGGAGGTCTGCATGTGAGGTAGAGAAGAAGGACAAGTCTTGGAGCACATCTTGTATTTTGGTTGATCATCTTATTGAGGAAAGCTTTGCTGGGTTTTCTACCCCATGAGGGTTTCTCGGGGTAAATTCTGTGTCTATCTTGTGATTATGTTTCTTTCAGTGATCTTGCTAGTTTATTTGGTTTAAACTTAACAAGAAGAAACTTATATTTGAGACTATTGTCGCTCATGTTATCTTATATGGATGTGAAGTTTGGGGCTACTTCATCTCGAGAAAACCATGGATAATGATAGTGCACCTTCAAAAGCACTTTATAACACATAATCTCAAAATTAAAGGCAATATAGCATATCATATCCTTCTGAGCCAGTCTCTACCCCATTGGGAACACGGCTATGACCAAGTTCCTAATGTGCATGAACAAGATAAACAACATGGGAGACAAGAGGCTTCCTAAGATTGCTCCGTACTCGAGTCAAAACCACCTATATAGCTTAAGCAAGGTTGGCATAAAAAATCCAAGTATCGACTAAATCATTGGGGAGTTGAGGAAGAGGTCACTCTCTAGAATAGTGAAAATATTAAAAGTATCATTACATTTATAGTGAAAATATTAAAAGTATCATTACATCTAAATTTAAGGAGAAGTGATGGTGCGATAAAGAATTAGAGGATAAGAGGAAATTAAGATATTATAAGGAGGTGATCAACCCTAATCTAGAAGTTCAAAAGTATCTCTATGTTTTAACTCAGGTAGAGAAAAAAATCAACATTACTAAAAAAAGAACAAACTTTCATGAGCTCCATAATGAAATAGGGCACTAGACAATTCCTAAAGTATTAAAGGATGAAATAATTTGTCATCTTTGTAACACTAAGAGGGTTGAATATGCAAATCACTCTTTCATAGAATGCCATCAGTACACCCACATTAAAGCGCGCAATTTCAAAATATTTTCTACAATACTATCCTTTCTAACCTTTTAACTCATCACAATTATGGTGTCTAGGAATGCTTCTCTTAAAGCCTTTTGAGCACATAAATAAAATTTTAAGGTCTAATCAACCAAAATTGGTCTTAGTGGACATTAATAACCATCATCATCCTCATTTTATATAAAAAGAAAAAACTACATTTGTTTGACATGAAAAATAAATTTATGCTTAATTATTGAATTTTTTAGCTAACTTACTTTCTTTGATTAAAGTAAAAGTTAATGCTCAAGATTTTGTATACTATATTATAGATGGTATATGTTTCTTGAAGTTACCTATAGTAAGCGGAAACCACTAAAAAAAAATCCTCCTCTAATAAATGCATAACATCCCATCTAGCAAATAAGAAAAGAGTACATTCTCTTCATCATTTTGTTAGGCCTTATTCATTTCACTTCAATAAGAAAAACTTAGATCTCTCTAGAGATATAAATAAGGAATGACTAGACAATCAACTACATCTCATGTCAAACCATGGTTTTGGAGAAATGGACACTATGCTTTTATCTTATCAAAGAACGGGTTATTAAAATGCCTGTCTAAGTAAAATTTCAAGAGTTTCAGAAGAAGAGATCATGTGCATTAGAGGGGATTCCATTTGGAATTTCCTCAAAATTGACATTGTAGTCTTTGAATCAAAAAATAAAGCGGCACATACATGTATGAAAATGGATAACCTAGAAGGATTAATGAAAGGAATAGATTCATTGGTGGAGTATAAATCCCTAGTGTATGGGCTATGTGATTGGTGGAGGGTAGCTCAAGATTGGTCATGTGAATATGGATGTAATCATCAAATGGCCAAACCCTATGAATGTCACTGAAACTAGGAGGTTGGTGTGAGTATCACAATACCTCCAAAATTTCATAGTTTCATTTTTAGATGTGGCTACACCATTCCAATCCATAACAGCCGTAGGCAAGGGTTTTGACCGGAGAAAGAATCACTAGAAGTATTTTGAAGAGATGAAATTAAAGATTTTTCAAGCATTAATTCTCACATTTTCCAATACATAGAATGCCTTAAAAGTGAATACAAATTCAAGTGTGAATGTTATGGGATTAGTCTTGATGTGAGATAAGCTAGTCTGCTATCATTCTAAATTTTTTAATTGAGCAATCGTGAAATGGCCTACATATTATCAAGGATTTATATGCTCTATTTCAAGTTGTTAATAAATAAAATCATTATCAAATGGGAAAGGAGACAATCATTCATGTTGATCACTAGTTGTTGTAATATTTGTAGGCCAAAAGTAATATTAATCAAGAAAGGCACATCGTGTTGAGACCACCAGTGCCCAGTATCATATCTTTGGGTAATATTGTGAACATGGATCCCTTCAACCATGATGCATGAAAAGAAAAATACACATAATATGAGGGTTGCAAAGATATATTTCAACAAAGGCAAAGGTAAGTCTGTCAATAAGAAGGTGACAACAAGATTGAATACCATCTCCAAGTTAGATAAACTTTGTATGCCTAAATAAAAAGATTGAAACTTACCAAAGAAGCTCACACCTTCAAAGTTGTCGGTAATTTTGGTGTTGGCGAAATAATAGCCAAATTTAATACATGCATGCATTGGCCCACACTGCAAGAATGTATAGCTCAATTTATTATACGATACATAACTTTCTATGCATGCAACCTTGGTACTCATAATCAGAGTCCATATTTTCACTTAAAACATGGGAGAGAAAATAGAGGGATTTTGTGGGTGGTTTGCCAAGTGTTAGGTGGGGACATTAATATGTATTTATATGGTATTGTATAGATTTAGTAAGATGTACATCCTCATACCTTGTACAAGTACCATTAGGGGAAATATACCACAATTGTGATCTTTGAAATGGTTTAGGTGCACTTTGGGACAGAAAGGAGAATTAGTTCAAATAGAGATACTCATATTTTTTTATACTACACTTTGGGAGACACCAAGTTCAACATAACTACAACTTTACATTCATAGACTAATAGGTAGACAATATTCCTGAACAATACATTTTTTCATCATTTGTGGGTCTACAATTAAAACCATCCAATAACATGGGATAAAAATGTGATAGATATCCAAAACTCTTATAATAGAGTAGTCCACGTTTCCACCAATAAGCTCCCCTTTAAAACCTGATTTAGATATTTTCCATCAGCACCTAGAAAAGTTGTATATGGATAACATAGACGATATAAGGAAGACACCACATGAAAATCATTGACAACCAAAACATTCATTAACAAGATGAGGCACATCCAATTGCAAGTACAAGAGAAATAAAGAAATTAGTGGAAAAGCACAAGGTGAAAGATGACCTACATTGAATTCATACGTCATTCAAGGTATGAGACCAAATATAGTTGTACCCGAATAAAGAGAGGTTGCAAGGACTTGGTAAGAATATATACACTCTGTGATATCATCGTTTCAAAATGTTGGAACAAGTAGGTGATAATACACGATAGACATGTCCTACCTCCATATATGTTCATTTACTTAGTTTTGAATGTGGAAAATATAAAATTCTATGATCCATCCATCTAGATCATAAAAATAAGAGTAAAATATTACCTACGATAGAAGACATAGCACCAGAAGTTTATGAAAAGTTAGCATAATATACATGTTTTCTAGAAGAGTTCCATAACAACTAGATGGGGGGGGAATAACTTTTGTAGGTTGGGTTAAAAGGACAATTTTAAGGCAATGCCAAGTGGTAATCTAGAGATTAAGTTGAGTTTATTTTTCCTCATCCCCTTTAGTAAAATCTATCGGGGTCTAAAATCCTTCCAAATTGGTTAGGTATGCTCTAAAATGGACACAAAATGGATAACTATATTATTTTTCATCTAGTTTGGTACTTTATTCAGCGTAAAAATGACACTATGGATGAACATTTAAGGGGAAAAAACTATTTTAAAAATTTAGGCTCCTAAAACTTCTTATGCATTTCTCCAGAATTAAACAGTCATTTTTGGGTAAAATTTTGTAAACAAATACTACCATCCCTCCCGTGTTAGTTTTCTTGTCACTATATTTCTGACAATCCAAAGAGAACATCAATCAAAGTTTGTATAATGAAGATATGTTTCCCACAATTTGAACTATGATTTAATCAACATAGCACCATGTGGATACCACGTCATATATCATTATTGACATATGTTCAAAACCCTAACCTTAATTTAGAGTTGGGGCATGCAAAATCCCTAACCCTTACCCTAGATGGCTATCAAGACTTGTTAAATATTGAGCCGCAATGAATGGAAAGGATTTTGTCCTTATTGCATTAATTTATTATTCCATTAATGACCATATCAAAGGAATGGTATATTTGAGTAGAGGGAAGAAAGAATAAGACCTTGTAGCAACCATTCAGGGCATGGTGTCTATTATAATTTCAAAGTGGTTCCATATTTATCGTGTCTTATGTTTTATCTATGAGAAGAAAAGAGAAAGGCCCAATCATCATCTTCTTGTTTGGTTTTCTCACATTGGGTTTCCCATAATACATCTTGTTTTAATTGTCTTTGTGGTGTGCCCTTTTTAGTGTTCTAGCTTATCTTCTGTAATAATATTCTTAATTCATTTTAGTCATTTTAGTGTTATGCTTATAATATTTCATCTAAATCTTATCTAGACACTATATAATAGAGAATAGCCTTGTGGTATTTGTAGTAAGATTTAAGATCTATTGTGGCTATCTATCCAATGGAATATCCACAACAACTTAAAAATCAATATTGTACTCAAACCAAACAAATGACCAAAGAAAAATTCTCTAATTAAACCAATATGATATGTAAACCACCTTTTATATTAAAATGGTCACCTCATCAAAATATACCATGAACTTACAACTATTATATTAAACCTATGCATGACTACACAAGCTTTTTTTGTATTTTTACTGATTTAACACAAACATAAACACGCCATAAAAATTATTTAACTAGTAATAGTTCAGAATGGAACTACAAAATTAAAGACACATAATGTAACATCAGAAATGCAATATTCACCCAAGAAACCCATCCAAAAATAAAGGATTTTTCCAACACTTTTCTTAATCAATAGTGAGTAAAATGAAAAATTCACTAATCATTTAGATTTTTGGAAAGATATGAGACACTATGATCTACTACAATACCGTGCAAAATACTATATCCTTGGATCCCATATCTCTCCACTAGTAGAATTTGGCAAATTAATGACTATGTGACTAAAAAAGTTAGTCACTACAGTGTTTTTAAGCTAAAAACTACTAAATTTGAGCAACACAACTAACAATGACTAAATTAAATGACTAATTTAGTCATGGGATAAAAAAAAACATGACTAAATAATAACTGACACAGCTAAAAATGAATTAAAAAACGAATAATAAATAAAAAGAAAAAAACTATTTTAATTAAAAAATTATAAAAAAGAATGAGAGAGAAAATGAATAAAAAGAGAGGAAATCATTTTTTGACCAACTAGTAGCAATTGATTTCAATTGTTTCATTGGATAAATTGTAGGGAAAAGACACAAAGCAATGATGAACAACAACAATGGCAGGAGGTCGAGAGAGGAAGACAAAGGGGTGTTGAGAAGACAACCATAGACCCTCAACCAAAAGAATGCAGATCTTCTTCAAAACGTGACATGCTTGAGAGATTAGAGACTCTCAACTCTTTCAAATCCTCATTTGCATAAAAAAGGTTCTACCTTCGACTCCAAAATGCAACCTTAACCCAAATCCATGGAACTTGTCTCTTGCGCAAAATCTCCAAGAGACTTCTAGAGTCTGAATGATATCCACAATAGACTGAAAATTAGCTATGAGAGTCTCGATGAAGAGGATAAGCATATGTTCTTAGATATCGCTTGTTTATTTATAGGAGAAGGCAGGGATACCTCCATAAGAATACGGGATGGATCTGTCTGGTTCATTCTCCCATCTTCTTACATTGACCCCAAAAATAGGTTTGGCAAACGAAACAACTGAAAAAAAGCTACTGGAAAGAAGTTAAGAACATGGGAAAATGGAATAACTAATTGTGTTCATCAAGTTTTCCACAACTCTAAATAGCATAGGAATTCAACCTTTTTCTCTTGCAGAACCATGTTTCTGGTGTAGCTTACTGTGTGGAATCCCTGAAGTTTGTCTTGTAACTGTTTGATAAAATTCTTGAATGAAAAATAATAGACACGATGAATAAAAATTTGAGAATAGAAGTTTAAATTCTAAAATTGCATAGTTTCCGTAAATATGAGATTGTAGATTCATGCTAATGAATTATGGAAAACCAATTTTTAATTTAACTGAGTTTGACTTTGAATGTTTGCTTTCTAACAAGTTTTTGGGGTTTTATATAACCTGATTTAACAAAATAGAGTTTATAGGCATGTTTCGTATCAATTTAGATAGACTTCAGGGGGTATCCATACCATACATATGGATCTGGAACCCTTGTTTTGAGTCTGCCCATGGAGTTTACAAAGCTCAATTTTGAGATTTGAGCATTTTTTGGGTATGTGTTGGTCACTTAGAAGTGGGGTATTTAATTGTATATTCAAAGATAATCTAATTTTATTCAAATAATTATGAACCCTTTGAGTATGTCCTATCCAATTTTTTGTACGTGGCTTCATGTTAAATTTTAAATCTCGAAGCATGTTGTAGAATTAGCTAGAATATCAAAAATATTGAATGTAACATACTACTTGTAGTGTTTCTGCTTGCAAAATATTCCTTTAATTTCCTCTATGGATGTAGTGTTCATGCTTGCAAATTGTTTGATGAATTCCCTCAATGGTTGTATCTTCCCTTCTTGCAAACTATGTGTTAATTGTCTCAATAGTTGTAGCTTGTTAGCTTACAAAATATTTGACAAAATTTCTATATCACAAATTGGGCAAAAGGGGTAGATTGTAATCCATCGAATACGGTTTTCTTGTCTCCTAAAGAATATTATCTCTGCTGTTAGTTTGTTTAAGATTTTAAGAAAAAACATTATCTGTGTTCAAAATAAAATGAGGACTTGGTTTCTAGTTTCAATTTGTGTACAAGAAAAATATTCTCATTTTTCTTTCCTCTCTTATGTGTAATTTCAATTTGGTAAGAGGGGGTGCTACAATAGGCTAAGATCACGGACCTAGCTTGTTTCAACTATATTACCTATAAATTTATACTGATTTATATGGTGGGGCATGACTATGGTGAGGCCTTGAGAAAAAGCATTATGTTTTATGAAGCTTAGAGATATGGAAAGCTTCCTACCACTCAGAGGGCCAACTGGAGAGTTCATTCTATACTACATTATTGATTCGCTAATGGGGTTTGTAATTTTATCTTGTTAATTTCCTTTTCTTAATGAACTAACTGATTTTCATTCCATGCTCTTGTCTAAATCAATACAATATTTTTAGATATCTATGGGAATATCTCAATGGTCAAGAGGAGAGTTCAAGGTTATAAACCATGCAAAGAACCAATTCATGGAAGGGTGCAATATTTGCTGAAGGAAGTGAGGTTAAAGAGAGAAAGTGAATGTACTAAACCATGAAACAACTTTAAATCTATATTGTAAACTAGTATATGAATAATGAGAATGAATAGAACTTTCCATGCATGATGTTATATCTTGATATATTTTGTATTGTTTGTGATTTTGATTTGGTTTATTTCCTCTTTGCTACAAATTAACATGCATGGTGTGAAACCAAGCATGCAATGACTAACTTGGGTCATGTGTGCCTCCCCATTTCATAATATTTCTAAAACTAACATATCAAATGATAGAGGGGTAGTAGAGTGCACTAAGTTAATGTTCCCGACCGTCTTGCAAGAGACTAAAATTGTATATATATATTTCCACCCAATCTTGGAGACATAATATTGGCTCACCCTCATTGTAGGGCCTTCTCTCTCAAACCTGCAAGTTGCACCTCAATTTTGTATAGATCAAGGGGCATGAAGAATTCCAAAACATAAAGTTCTATTTCAAATGAAATATTAAAAATTTGATGTAGACTCAAGTTTTGCAAGACAACATTTTTTGTCATTTTACCTTTCCATACAAATATATTGTCTTCTGACCTCCATCCCTTTCCCTGGTTTCTTTTTAGATTCATTATGTTTCTTCTCCTTGTGGAGTAAGGAATACCTATTCACTACTCTTTGAACTTTTAACTTTAATTTCAATGATGATTACCTTTTCCACCTTAGGAATGATGGCAACACCATCTCTAATCTTCGGTTTAAGATGATTGGCACATAGAAGTATTTGATATTGCTCACATGGACTTGGAATTTAGCCTCCATCTTATGACTATATTCCTTCATGGTTCCTAGTTGTTCATGTGAACCCATTTTTTGAAGGCCTTAATTTTATTATTTTGAAGGGTAAATATACTTGTCAATGTAGTTTTTCATCTTTGTTCTATCCTTAATGTGGTCATGAGTATTGGCCTATAGAATAGTTTGAACCTTGAGCACTCTTCTTCCATTTGGCATGTTCCTTCAATGATAATGTGATCATGGAATTCTATCCATTTTATCAATGTCGTTGATAGAAAAATATTTTTCCACTACTAATTCATGACATGAAGGTATCCCATGTTCCTTTTCCACTATATTTTGAGAAAACCATCTTCTTGATGTTCTTACCTTGCTCCATTTGTTCGTCTCTTCCTTTTTTTGGTGGACCTTTTGGTTTGATTTAATGATAAACTTGTGTGATAATCCATTGGTCTTCTTTGTACTATCATTTAATCTAAAAGATCTACTTGCCTCTTTTTCAACTCCTTCCATGACTTTTGGTCATAGTACCTTGCAGGCATTTCCATCTAATTGTCTACAAGTGTTTGTTTTAGTTGTTCAAGATGTTCTGCAAGATCCTACTCAAGGTTTTCTTGTTTTTTAAATTATTCTTTTGAATTGGTGGATAATGTGTCCACATTTTGGAGTTAGGTACTAGCTCCTCCAAGGGAAATCCTTGACGTACACTTTGAGATTGCTAGTGTGTATTGGAGAGTTAAAAAATTCTGCAACCCTATTCAAGAACAAGCACTTTAAGAATAGGAGTTGAAAGTGCATGCAACATGCTAGCGATACTGACTTGAAATCCTTCTACCTTAGAATTCAGTCACATAATTGTATAGTCTACTTTCATCAGTTGTTTTACACTAAAGAGTTACTTGGTCAATTATCCAGCTAGTTCTATATTGAGTGTGCACAAGTAGATTGGCAAAGATGTAGTATATGTCAACTATATGTTAGTCCTTAAAGGTAAAACCCTGATATAATATATACCTATTATGTGTCTCTTCATTCAATCATATATGTCCATCAGATTCCTCTTGGGAAATGGAATGCTCAATTGCTTCACCTCCGAATTGTTTATTCTTGGCTACTTTGCACATTCATGATCTTATGTGTTCACATGGCCCTTTGTCCTTATTAGGGTTTGTAATGGGATATCTCCTCTTTCGTATTTATTATGTTATTTTGTTTTAAGGACCTTAAGACTAGCTCATTCAAAACCTTAAGTACTATTGATATGGTTCAAAATGATTGCTTATTGAAATTCAAGGTTGTAACATCTGGGCATATCTATCCATGAAATTGTTGGTTGGTCCTTAGTTTATTCAAGATCCTCTACACTTTAATTTTTGTGGATGAAACTCAAGTGATGTCAAAATAAGTTACCAAATGTAAGTGAAATTTGAATTGCAGTCTTGTCAAAAACATATTATTTTATCGAGTTTTTGTTTATTTTATTCTCAGTATATATTAATATGTTCTCTTGGTTGTGATCATGAGTTTGTCTTCTATGTAATTCTTGTGTGCAACTTGATCTCAATGGTCATGTCATATGTTGATTACTTCAATTGCTTCCTAGTTTTTGCAATGGTGGTACTTTTTCATCAATAATGATATTTAATTATATTTCCTTTTTCAAAAAAATTCTCTCATAATTTTTTATTTTATATTATACATGAATTTGTGACTTTGTAGTAGTGAAGAGGAAATTTAAAGTAAAAAATTCGAGCTAATGAAGCTCATCCCAAAGTATGTCAATTCCTTCTAGCTCATTCACTTAAGGTGTGGGTCTCGTGAGAAGGGCGACCAAGGTTCAATTCCCATTAGGGATGAGCTAGTTGGGAGGAGACACCCAAAATCCAACTAGTTGAGGGTTGGTGTGGCCGAGTGCGATCCCCGGGTGATTTTGACGGCTTAAATGCCCCTAGATCATGGTTTCTAAACCAAAGGCCACTCCCGCAAGCCAGGGAGATTCTAGCAAACAAAAAATAAACTCACCCCAAAGGAATATATATTACATTAGTGCATTCTCTAAATCATTTGTTATCCCTCTTGCTTGGTTAATAGTTTTTTTTGTGTAAATCATTCACATTGGTTTTCATGCATCTTGTTCAAATTCACTTATAGAATTGATTAAGCTTATTAAGTATGCAAATTTATAGTTGAGCCTTGACCATATGTTTTCATTATTTTAAATGGGGATAGACAAATTTCTAGAAGCTTATGAAGGATCCAAATTTATAGTCACCCAAACATAACAAAGATATGTGAACTATTTTCTATTGTTAATGATCAGGCATATCTTTCTATTAGTAGGGCTTATTTAGCACAACAGAAAGGGGTTTTTCATGGCAATAATGTTGCCGAAATTTTCCATTCATCACTTTCTTGCATCTCTTGTCCAAATAATGTATAAAAATCTATTTGGAGTATCTCTCTATGAGTCTGCAATTTATTGGGGGCAATAGTGTTTTCAATTGATGTTTAATTACATGGATTTTCAACCTCATAACAGAGGGCAGCAAGCCCTGTTGATGTATTTGTAACTTCGGAAGATATTCACTTATATATTGTATGTATTACATTTGTACTTTATTTTTATCCCCAACGGAGATGTATTATTCCTCTGATTGGAAGTGTTGTCATTTGTATTTGCAAGTGTCGCAAGTATTATTGTAAGTGTCGCAACTTATATTTGATGGGTTATTAGACCACCTTGGTGGGGTCGGCCCTGTATGAGTTGTGTGGGTCAAAGGGTTATTAGACCACCCTAGTGGGGTCGGCCCAATCAGCATTATGTTAAGTGGTTAAGTTGGGGCTGACCTAGTTGAGTAAAGCTCAAGTGAAAGTAAAAGTATAAATAGAGAGTGTGACTCTCTCATTTGACACATTCTCTCATTCACTCACTTCGCATTAGTGAGAGAGAGGAGGAGTGTGCACAAGTGGAGGAGGAGTAGCTGCTGTAGACATTTATCTTTTGGGGATTCATCTTGGTGATCTTTGTATTGGTGATTATTCTATCTCTGAGGAAGTTGCGGGGTTTTTCACCCTTTTGGTTTACCTCGGTGAAATGTTTTGTGTCTCTTGTCTCTTGTATCTTATGCTTGATATGTTTTACATGTTGTTCTTTCGGTTAAGATCCTAGATCTATTGAATTAAATGATGAAAAAATAACATGGTATCAGAGCTATCCTGAAGGAAGGCATGGTATGGCATTTATGACACTTGTTGCACTTGCGGCAAATTGGAAGCTAGGGCTTGGTATAGTAAAAACCAGTCATCGTGGAACTTTTGCTATAAATACTTTTTGGCGAAGGTTCAAGATTTGAAACTTCTATAGGTCGAAGATTAAATGACCATGTACCTTTATTCCAAAGGAAAGCCTCGGATTCATTGTACTTTGTGAGATATGATACGTACAAGTTAGGGTTTCTGCCTCTTCCAGAATGCAGTCCTAAACAGGTGACCTAGGAAAAAAGGTCATATCTCGGGCTAGGAAGCTCCAAATGGAATTCCGTAAAAAGTGACAGTTAGGGCACTGAATTTAATTTCACAGGTACAGATTTCAAAGGCTGAATTTGAAACAATGCCATGTGTCACGCCATACAAGTTCACTATACTGTTTCATCCCATAAACAGGTCAAGCTACGACACTTGGCATATCTCTCTCTCAGAGAATCCATTTGAGCTCAGATCTATGGGGTTGGAAATATGACAGTTCAGGCTACCACAAGATGATATTTCAGACCCTGTGGATCCTAAATTTAAGAGATGCACCAGAAACAATAAGGCACATATTTCTGTGAAATAGAATTGGATTCTGAGCATTCTCATTTTTGGCTTGTCACTGCTACAGGAAATTAGGGCTTTTGACAGAAGTGAAATTTTGGAGTGATCTTAGCATAGGATTACTCTCCTCAGCAAAATCAAAATTTAGAGACCAAGTTCAAAGTTTTTGGTTGGGTAGAACCCCGGGCATTATCAAACCCTAGTTCGGGATCTTGATCGGAAAGGTGGAAAATTAGGGTTTCTGCAAAAGTTGAAATTTTTGGAATCTGTGACAACGGCTAGATGATCCTTAGAAAAATCGAATTTTAGAGCACAATATCGAACCTTTTGGCTAGGCAGAACCCCGGGCATTATCAAACCCTAGTTCGGGATTTTGACCAGAAGATTCGAAAGTTTCAAAGGCAGTTTTGAGGGGTCAAATTTTGGAGATTTCAAAATTGAAGTATACCAGCTTGATCATCTCAGCAAGGCACATTTTTTCATCCAATTCAAAGTTTGAATTTTCAGGGTTTCTCTAACAAACCCTAATCCAGCTCCAAATCCAGTTTCAACAAATCAAAGTGGATTGGGTTAATCCTGGAAGAGAATGAATTGGACACCTGCATAAGTGAAGAAGTTCCAGTTCCAGAGGGAGATGAGGTCAAGTCCTTACATAAGAAGGCTACAAGCAATCCTGACATGTATGACTTGAAGAGATACAGGTATGTTTTGAAATCTGTTCATGATTACGTTTATGATATGTTTGTCTTCATTTGAGGTTAGTACAATCGTGATTAATTTTAGAGTTGTCTTATCACCCTAGTAAAAGTATGAATGCATGTGAATACATTCATTGATTAGGGGTATGACACTTATGATTGTACTAATACACTATGGTGTTGTATGAGGATGATGTTGTCCACTAACATGAAGGGTACATCAAGAAAGATAAATCAAGTTCTATATCAAGAACATATGACCATGGTGACATGAAGACAAAGACTCATCCATAACCATTGATCACATAGAAGATCTACTTACGAGGTATGTATAATTTGGTTCTACAATGGTTAACTTATGAGATATTCAGGTTACAAGCACAAGTCATTGAAGAGAACAAGAAGACATTATGTGGGTAGGTAAGACATAACTAGAAAACATAATAACCAGGTATGTTTTTCCTATATCAAGTTAGAATTCTACCTTATGTTAAGATCTTATACTTTTGTATGATTGATAATGATTATTCTTGAAGTTATAGGTTTGAATAATCATGGGTCTATGCATATTATGCTTCATAGTTTGATTAATGATATGACAGACTAGAAGAGTCCTATGGTCAAAATAAGAATATGCATGAGTAAAAGATGTACTTTGTTTGTGCTAGAAATTGATCCTAGACTACAAACAAGCAAGCTAACACAATCTCAACAATACAAGCATGAAATAGGGTTTTGTTTTTGTAGTTTGTTGGTTTGAAGGCTTCAATTTCAAGAAAATAAAAGGAAATCAAACTAAAACAAGTTACTAAATCATGTGATTCATTGAAGAACTGAGATCATAAATTTAAACAAGGTAAATATAAGCTATCACATTCATAACCATACAAATACGTTTTTATCTACAACACATAAGCATTCACTGGATTAAAACATTAAAATAGAAAATGAAATCATATGTTGAATGATCAAACTGATCAGAAACAAAAACTCAATCAAACAAGATAAAATGGCTTATAACACATATATATTAATCTCAGTCTTCAGGACTTACATGGGATTCTTGCAAGCTTCAATATCATCACTGTATATAGCTTCTTGAAACCAAAAAAATCGAACCCCCCTACCTCCTCCTTTACTCCCTTTTATCCATTTACAAAAAGAGTAGATTGTAAGTACTTTAGGTTTAGGTCTTAAAAACAGTTACATAAAGTAGTTAAGATACTTCGAGTTTTTTCTAAAAACTTTACTATTAATAATTACATATTTAATACAAAAATGAGAATGCATTAATAAACTAGGCACTAAGAAGCCTTTCTAGTAGCTTCCACTAACATGGCAATTCCTTCGAGTGCATGAGACCTTTTGTTATGTTGAGGATGTTCTGCTTCTAAATATTTGATTTTCTTCAACAGAAGCTGGTTCTTCTCTTTCTCATTCTACACCTTCCTATTTAAGACATCAGCTTGAGCCTCTGCTTCCCTTTTCCTCTTCAGATCTTTTTTGGCCACAATGATCAACTCTTGATAACGAGCATTAGCTTCTCCTAAGTCTTCCCTCAAATGTTTATTGGTCTTTGTAAGCCTGTCATTTGACTCATTAAGAAACAATATTTCTGCTTGATGTTGCTCCTGAACCTTTATGAGAATTTCAACCTCTGAGCATATGTTTACCTCTCCTGGCAAAGTAGGGTCTTGAGATGTGAAAGGTGGAATATCCAGTTTTCTGAAGATTAAATCTTCTTTATATTTATCCTTTGCCAATCTTTCTGCAATTTCAAATTCATCTTGTTCCATATTGAGAATAGTTTCTTCTTCTTCAACTTTGTTAACTTCTTCATATGCTTCTTCTACCATTGTACAATCCTGTTGTATGCTCATCTGATTCTGCTAAGAATTTAATTTATCTTCCTCCTCTTCATCGCTTGAAGAACTTTGAATTAAATTTATCTCTTCTGTCTTCTGATTAGAACTTGAACCTTTTTCCATATTATCCTTCGTAGTTGATCTTGTTCTAAACTTCCAACTTGATTCTCTTAATTGCATGAGGAGGTTTGCATCTGCTTGAAAGTCCATATCCTGCAAACTTTTGTCTTTTGTATTATCTGTAGAAGATTGTAAAACTAGGTTCTTAATTATACCCTGTTCTGATGTAATTGAATTTTGAACTTGTTCAGCAATAAGATTAATTGTCTTCTCCAGTTCTTGATTCTCTTGACAATGTTCTTGTTTTTCTTCAACTACATTAACCTATTCCTCCTTTCCAAGACTTTTAGATTTTTCCTGTAACGGAGGATTTTCAGAACTTTCTTGTATCAGAACCCCCTTCTTACCCTTTTTACCTTTCTTTTTAGACCTATTCTTATTTAAATGCTTATCCTGTTCAGCCATAAATCTAGACCAGAATATAAAATGTTGCCAGGTCTTCTTTTCTTTCTGTAATACTGTTTGGATGATCAGCTTTATAAGTCCATGATGAAATATGGATTGCCTTGTATGCTCAGGATGCGCTTTCACCTTATTTCACATTTTTTTGGATGCTCTTGTACAAGAAGTAGGGAAAATTTATTTTACAGTGCAATTTGAGATGCATCAAAAACCTAACATGGTATTTAAAAACCATTGAGAACCTGCCTTCACATGTAATGGAGGTATGTATAACGCCGAGCACCTCCCTCCATTCTGGTTGAAAATTTGTTATATGAACTCCATTGCTCCAATTTAGGGTTTCATTACCTGGTAGCAAGAAAGGATTTGGGTCAAACTTGAAATGAACTTTTTTGAACCACAATTCCCCATCCATGGCGATGCCAGTAGCTTCAGAAATTAAGGATTATGTGAGCTGAAATCTTAAGGTTTTGAACTTAATAACATCATCAGTCAGATTCTTTGCAAAATAAATCGAAACTTCTTCATTAAATCCAGTAACTTTCTCCAAGAAATTGAACCATCCAACTGTTTTAAACAAGTCTGCACATTTCAGAAATTGCGTAGCCCACTTCATGTCCATCGGTTCTACCCTATTAATCTTGCCACTTTTTCCCATCTTATAACTGCAATTTTGTTAATTAAGCTTCTGAGGAAAAACAGAGGTGACAAATGTTCAAATATCTAGGACTAACCGCATTCAGCTACAAATGTCTTCAACTTTTGCATTTTGCGATCCCTAAATGGACTCGTGGCACTTCAAACCCCGATTTCTCTCAATGATTGAATGTAATAGAGCTTGCAACTATCATAATTCTTCAACATGTGTTTTAGCATCTCAAATCATGATAACTCATAATGAGCCACCATTCAGCATGAATAACCACGATCTTTCATCATATCAAATTCCTGTAGCACATTAGGGGTCTGTTTTGAACTTTGCGTTGCAAGAATATTTTAACATAGCCAATTTAACAAATACACTTTGGATAAAGGTTAGATCTTGGTTATAAGATTTATAATAAGGCTAAATAAGTATAATTAAGGACTTTGAGATAAATATCATGTTGCATAAGCCATTTAAAGGTTTTTGAGCTAAAGAAATTAAAAGCAATCAGAAATAAATAAAAATTGAAAACAAAATAGTCAAAATCATGGATAAATAAAAGAAAAGGAACTTCAAACAATCCTAAAAGAAACACATAAAAAAGAGAACAATTTCAGCCTTAACATCTGGCTCCTGCTGCGAGATGAAAACCTCCTTGTGAGGATTCAAAGAACTTGTAAACCAGTGCTTTTCTACCACCTGAAACTGCTACTTTATTCTGCAAACTTCCATTGGGTATGGAGTCTTATTTTACACCAGTATATACAATGAGTGTGACATCATTTACCTTTAAGAACTATAAAAATGTTTGAGGAAGCGTCCATTAATTGGGGTAGACAATTCCTCACCTTCCAAAGTTTGTAGTATAAAAGTGTTATTTTCAAAAATCTTTGAAATCATGAAGGGACCTAACCATAGATTGTCAAACTTACCATGCTAACAATTCTGGTCTCTCCTCGCATCCCATCTGAGCACCATATCACCAAGAGAGAAAGTATTTTCTTTTACATTTTTATCAAACCCTGCTTTAATCTTCCTTCTATATGCATAAGCTCTTTCTGCTATAGCCTCACGTTCTTGTTGCAGTTCAACCAATGAGAAAATTCTCCTTTCAATATCATTAGGTTCTTCTTGACTATCTTGGAAAAATTTCATTATTGGAATGCCTAGCTGAATAGGAAAAACTGCATCAGTACCATACACCAATTGGAAAGGAGACAAACCTATTGCTTTCTTGGTAGTTATCCTATCTGCCCACAATGCATACTTAAGCATTGAATCCCATGACCTCTTATTTTGATTTAACAACTTTCTAATACTCTGAATAATGTTTGTGTTTGAGGACTCTACTAATCCATTACCCTAGGGGTAATAGGGTGTGGAATGTCTCAAATTAATTCCATTTTGCTCTTAAAAAATTACCATGGCTTTTGACTTGAAAGCTAGTGCATTATCAGTCAACAACTTCTGTGGACAACCAAATCTACTCAAGATATTTTCCTATATAAAATTCATGATAACTCCTTCAGTTTCTTTACATGTTGGAATTGCCTCCACCCATTTAATGAAAAAATAAGTAGCTGTAAGTATCCACCTGTGTTGTCCACTAGATGCAGGGTTAATTTCACCTATAAAATCTAATCCCCATTGTTGAAAAGGGGCATCCACTACAATAGGCTTTAATGGCAGAGAAATGAGCTTCTGCCTCCCAACAAACTTTTGACATTGAACACATGCTCGCACCTGTTGATACACATCTGAAAATAAAGAGGGCCAGTAATACCTAGACCTAAGAATTTTGTATGCAGTAGACTTCCAATACTTGTGACCCCCACAAGCACCCTCATGCATTTATGAAATAACCCCTTTCACTTGTAATTTTTCTAAACATCTGAGTAAAATTCCACCTGGATTCTTCCAGAACAACTGTTGATTTACCAAGCAATATTTTGTGGCCTTTAACTTCAATGATCTAGATGCCTTCTTGTCAAAATGATCTGGACATTTCAAATGCAATAAAAAATAAACAATATCAACATACCATTCTGATTCTGCATATTTATCTGTAATCTCCTCTTCATTTTCCTTTATCTGCAATTCTTCTTGATTTGGCGGATTTGCCACCAAATGGATATCCAAAGCCTCACAATTTGAATCAGCTAACAATTTTTCTAAACCCTGCCCCTTCACTAACTTTGTAGGTATGATTTCAACCTCGTACTCCATAATTTTTGCAATCCACCTACCTCTTTTACCTTCACTGTCTGGCTGAGTTAAAATTTCTTTAATAGCAACATTAGGTACATAGGCAATTATATTCGAATGCAAAATATAAATTCTGAAAATTTTTAAAGCTTTCACAAGTGCATATGCTTGTTTCTCAAGTGTATTGTACTTCAATTCTGAGTCTCTGAGTGTCTTACTGAAAAAGGCTATTGGCTGCTCTAAACCATCTGCATTCTTCTGTAGTAGAACAACAGCTATAGTGTCTTGGGATGCAAAAGAAAAAGTAAGAAAATATTTTGAGAAATCTGGACTTACCAAGACTGGGGATTATGTTAAAGCTTGTTTAATCTTTCCTTTCCAAATGAAGCTTTAGCTTCTGCTATCCATTTCACCTCCTGATCCTTCCTCAACATAGATGTGATGTGTTTTATTGTCTCAGCAAAATTCGGGATGAACCATGTCAGAAAATTGATTTTTCCAATAAATGATTGAACATCTTTTTTACTTCTTGGGATAGTAATCTTCAGAATTGCTTTGACTCTCTCAGGGTCTATTCTAATACCAACAGCTGAAACAAGATGTCCCAAAATTTTTCCCTCTTGTACAACAAAATGTGATTTTTTGGGGTTTAATGATAGCCCAAATTTCCTACACTTCAAAAATGTTTTCTCAATATGCTTCAAGTGCTCATCATCAAACCAGAGAAAACAGTAATATCATCCAAGTAGATTACAACAAATTTTTCCTTTTCTCCTACAAAGGCTATATCCATAGCTCTTTGGAATGTTGCACCCACATTCATCAATCCAAATGGCTTCTTATTGTACATGAATGTGCTTCATGGAGTAGTGAAGGTTGTTTTCTCCCTGTCATCCGGGTGTACAACTATTTGATTGTACCATGAGAATCCATCAACCATGGAAATTCTCTAAGCGCCCACCACTTTTTGCAAAATTTGATCAATTTTTGGCAATGGATAATTGTCCTTCAATGAAGCTCTATTAAGATTCTGAAATTCCACACATAACCTAATCTCCTCGTTCTTCTTTTGAACTGGAACCAAGTTTGCAATCCATGATGAATATCTGAGTGGAACAATTATCTTTGCATCTAATAACTTTTTGACTTCCTTCTCTATAACTGGCAACAGAGCTGGGTTAATCCTCCTCAATTTTTGTCTAAAGGGTTTCAATTTTTGTTTTAAATGCACCTTATGCTAAATAATACTAGTGTCATAAGTTCTTAAATCTTCATAGCACCAAGCAAAAATATCAACAAACCTCTTCAACAATGCAATGTACTTGTTTCTTTGCTCAGCTGAAAGAGACTTAGAAATATTCACCACTCTGGGCTGTTGCTCTGTACCAATGTTATAGCTCATGATATTCTCTTCTGAAGATTGCATTGAAGGTTTCAGCAAAGTGTCATCTTTGGAAAAAATTCTCTCAAGGGGGACCAAACCCTTAGGAATAAAATTCCCCTTCAATTCAATAATTATGTGATCAGCAATTGTATTCTTTGTGTATGCAGCAATGTCATCAATCTCCTCATCTTGATCTTGATCAATAAGAGAATTGGAAAATTCTCCAGCTAATTCCAAGAATTTTTTAATCTCCACATAATCCTCAAAAACTCTCCATTGTTTTATATTGTCTGGCACTGAGGGTCTATGTTTAACTTCAATTGGATATTTCAGCTGAGTATGCTTTGGAATCTTGAAATGAGTGGCTTCCAATGCTAATGAATCAACTGTCTGATTCTTATCTATGGGAATAAAACAAATATTAAATGCTATGAAAAAGTTGTCAATCACATCCCAAACCTCACTTCTATAAACCTTCAACAAATCCTGCTTTACCTAATATTTTCCCTTCACCTATTGGACAATTAGTTCAGAGTTTCCATAAACAGAAAGTTGTTGAATTCCCAAATCCTTCGCATCCCTTAAACCAAGTATCAATGCCTCATATTCTGCTGTTTTGTTGGTAGTGACAAATTCCAATTTATACATCAAACTAATTATTTCTCCACCAGGAGAAATCAAAACAATGCCAGCTCCTGCTCCTTCTTTACATGAAGAGCCATCAAAATACATCTGCCACAACTCATCTTTTTGTTCAATAGTAGATTTGACTGATTCTTCTTTTTCTACCTGCAGTACCCCAACTGTACTTTCATCACTAAAATGAATCATACAAGAACCTAATTCTTCATCTACTGAATAAAGAGGATGATTGGTTGGATTCTTATCATCCGTGACTATGAAAGCATACTGTAATTCCCTGTACAATCTTCGATTCTCTCCACAAAACACTAGAATTGTTGCATATTCCAAGTCCATCTGTAATATACCTCCTACTTTATTTTCCCAGGA
This sequence comes from Larix kaempferi, assembly GCA_027924585.1. Classification (NCBI taxonomy): domain Eukaryota; kingdom Viridiplantae; phylum Streptophyta; class Pinopsida; order Pinales; family Pinaceae; genus Larix; species Larix kaempferi. The sequence continues at coordinate 4,662,539 of BSBM01000619.1, forward strand.
CCTTGAGAGCAGCATGCCAAACTTAGGAGATATGTCAGCAACTACCACATCCATAATAACACTCTTCATTGGTAATTGAGAAAGATTAACCACAAGGTCTTTAATCACTCCTAAACATTTCACATCTCTAGAATCAAATGCAAATAAATCGTGGTATGGCTTTGTGATACTCAAACCAAGGGCCTCCGTGACTACTTTCGGCATCAAGCTATGTGAGGCTCCAGAGTCTAGAAGGTAATTGTGAATCATCTGGTCATGAACAGTCAATGTTATTTAAAAAGGTGGGGGAAAATTTGAACTTTCTTCAGGCTTTTCAGATGAAGTAGTCCAAAGGATTATTGTAGGATGTTCTTCCTGTAAATTTACTGTATCTAAAGGAGAAGAATTAACTAGAACATTCAACAACTTGCATGCTGAATCTCTAAAACAACGAGTCTTCATTAACTCAGTCAATGGTACTGGAACCTTGATTTTGCACAATTCATTCTCAAAGTTAAAAGCTTGTGTGTTTTTGTTGGTTTCTTCAATTTCTATTGCTTTGGTCTGATCACTATGATCTTGTTTCTTTCCCTGTGTTTGATTAGGCAGCTGTCTAGTAGGTGGAACTATTTTCTTTTTTGGAATTTGAACTTGTTTAGGGCCTGATCTCAAATTATAAGACTTTTTTGGATCAATATGACATATACTAACTGAAACCTGAGGATAATGATCACTTCCTTCCTGATAATCATATAAATCATAATACTTAGAATTCTGATAGCTACCTTCAGTTGTAAAACCTTCAGATGATAGCTCCCCAAAATAGTTTAAATTATGATTTGAATCATCCTCATTCTGCACATATTCCACGTGTTCAACTTCTTCTATAAAATTATTTTGAAAAGGGGGAGGAACTCTTTGGTCTTCATTTTCTCTTCTCTCCCTCTGAATATCATTGTTTCTCCTTTCCTGAGGGATGAATCTTGGAACAAATTGTCTTCTGAACTGATTAGGATTTTGATTAGGATTTCTTTCTCCATTTTGAAAAGGTTTATTCGAGTTCTTCTCCAAGTCCAATCTACTCACTTTTGTAGTCAAGGTTTTAATTATCTTATTCATTTCATCTATTTGACTTTCTTCCTTCTTTGATGTAGTAGCTGCAGGAATTAGTACATTCTTACCCTTTCACTCATGAACCTGATGGTCTGATTGATCCTTAAGTCTATTAGAAGCCAAAATGTTGGATTCAACCTCTAGGGAAGCTTCTTACATATTCAGTAATGTTATAGATATCCTTTATCTCAGGTGCAAAGAAAAATCATGGTCAAATGCATTTGCATATGTCAGTTTAGCCAAGGTTTCTGAAGGCTTAATTTCTACTGGGATTTTGCCATACATTTTATTGAAGCGTTTTGAGAAGTCAGCTATTGTTTCATCATTTTTTCTGAGTCAAGGCTGCAAACTCAGTAATATAGTATATATGATCCTTGGTATCTCCCCATTGTCTCATGAAAACATCCTGTAATTCTTCTATAAGGGTTATTGAGTTTTCTGGCAGCTCCCTAAACCATTTTCTAACATCACCATCGAAACTCTGGACAAACATTCACATCCAGACATCCTTTGCTTCTATAGTTTGGTTATCAACATAACTAAGGAATGCATTCCAGTGTTCCTCTGTGGTTGTTTCTCCCATCCCATTAAACCTAGGTAAATATTTTTGATAGTCTCCCCCAGGAAGAGCATTTAAAGGTTGTGGAAGCACTAAGGGAGCATACCTAGCTGCTACCATTCTATCCATCATATCAAGCTGTTGTCCATCCATCTTGGAAGTAGTTTGACTGGTTGAGGACAAAGGTTTATTGGTTTTAACTGAACTGAGCTAAATGGCAGGAATATTAGCTTTAAACTGAAGTAATGGAAATAGTTCTGTTTTGAGATTTTTAGGAGACAATGGATTGGTAAAATTCTAAATATCTACCTCTTCTAATTTTGGCTCAGAAAACAGAAATGAAGATATAGAGTGTGGTTGATCAAAAGAAAATAAAGATGGGGAAGACCGAGACCTTCCAAAAGAGGGAAAATGTAATTCTTGTTTAGCTTTCTTCAAAAAAAATTCTGGATCTGACACACCTAGATGTAATGGTGAGGTGGGATTCCCTCTTGTTCCAAACCACCTGGAAGCCACTGTGGAACAGTACTCTGGTGAAACTGTAGTCTGAAATAGAAACCTCTAGTCCTGTTCACCTCAAAACCAGAACAACATAGATATCCCAGGGAAAATGTAACTTCACTTCTGTCCCCGGCAACGGTGCCAAAGATGTTTGTGCTAGAAATTGATCCTAGACTACAAAGGAGCAAGCTAACACAATCTCAACAATACAAGCATGAAATAGGTTTTTTTTTTGTAGTTTGTGGGTTTGAAGGCTTCAATTTCAAGAAAATAAAAGGAAATCAAACCAAAACAAATTACTAAATCATGTGATTCATTGAAGAACTGAGATCATAAATTTAAACAAGGTAAATATAAGCCATCAAATTCATAACCATACAAATAGGTTTTTATCTACAACACATAAGCATTCATTGGATTAAAACATTAAAACAGAAAATGAAATCATATGTTGAATGATCAAACTGATTAGAAACAAAAACTCAATCAAACATGATAAAATGGCTTATAACACATATATATTAATCTCAGTCTTCAGGACTTACATGAGAGTCTTGCAAGCTTCAATATCATCACTGTATATAGCTTCTTGAAACCAAAAAAATCGAACCCCCCTACCTCCTCCTTTACTCCCTTTTATCCATTTACAAAAAGAGTAGTTTGTAAGTACTTTAGATTTAGGTCTTAAAAATAGTTACATAAAGTAGTTAAGATACTTCGAGTCTTTTCTTAAAACTTTACTATTAATAATTACATATTTAATACAAAAATGAGAATGCATTAATAAACTAGGCACTAAGAAGCCTTTCTAGTAGCTTCCACTAACATGGCAATTCCTTCACGTGCATGAGACCTTTTGTTATGTTGAGGCTATTTTGCTTCTAAATCTTTGATTTTCTTCAACAGAAGCTGGTTCTTCTCTTTCTCATTCTGCACCTGCCTGTTTAAGACATCAGCTTGAGCCTCTGCTTCCCTTTTCCTCTTCAGATATTTTTTGGCCGCAATGATCAGCTCTTGATAACGAGCATTAGATTCTCCTAAGTCTTCCCTCAAACGTTTATTGGTCTTTGTAAGCCTATCATTTGACCCATTAAGAAACAATATTTCTGCTTGATGTTGCTCTTGAACCTTTCTGAGACTTTCAACCTCTGAGCATATGTTTACCTCTCCTAGAAAAGTAGGGTCTTGAGATATGAAAGGTGGAATATCCAGTTTTCTGAAGATTAAATCTTCTTCATATTTATCCTTTGCCAATCTTTCTGCAATTTCAAATTCATCTTGTTCCATCTTGAGAATAGTTTATTCTTCTTCAACTTTGTTAACTTCTTCATATGCTTCTTCTACCATTGTACAATCCTGCTGTATGCTCATCTGATTCTGCTGAGAATTTAATTTATCTTCCTCCTCTTTGTAAGACCCCAACCTGGGTCTCCTTTAACTCTTAATAAAGTCAGATATTTCACTTCTTGTCAAAATTTCTATTTTTGTTTCTGTTTCTTCTATTTATGTTTCTGTTTCTAGTTTTGGCTATAAAATATAGCATTTACATTTACAGATTTGAGCAATTCAAATTCTGTTTTATCTACTTCTAACCATTTATTGTTTGTGCAGGAGTAGCAGATATAATAACAACATATAATCATTTTTAATTAACTTAAAACCGAATTGACAAGGTAGAAATGATCAACATACCTACTAGAAAATACCTATGGATAGCTAGTAGATCCACCCTTGTTGTTGTCCCCGTTTGTTGTTTCTCCTTGCTTTTCCCTGCAGCCAAAACCTTTCCCCCAGTTCTGAAACTCAACCAGCCCAAAACAGTCTTGCCACCCTGCCAACTGGCGAGGTCTCGCCAACCACCCAGCTCCAAAAGTACCCCTTTGGACCCCCGAGCCCAAACCGAGTACAAGCCCAAGCTGTTGTATCCCTTCAGAAAAACAATCTCCAACTAGAACCCTCTTTTCAGCTCTACTCCCCCAATTCTGCTCTCTCAATTCTCCAAGATAAAAGATCATCCCCTCTCCTTCCTCCCTTCTCCATCTTATCCCCTTTTTTCCTACCGACTCTATCCCTCATTACTACCCCTATCACTAACATAAATGTTTCCACCCCCTTCCATCTACCATGTTAGTCCTCGAGCCCTCAACTTGGACTCTTATTAATAATTTAAATTAATATTAAAATGTGTTGGTTGGGGTAACTTCTCAACCATAACTTCCAATTCAATTAAATTTAATCCTTTTATTTCATATAATAATTTTAAACATTTCCATTTCCTTACTCATATTTCAATATTTAACCATTTAATTAATATTTTAATTAATTAATCCAAACACATTTTTATAACTTGTTAAATAATGGTATATGGCATTGTTCGTAATTTACATCATGGTTATAAACAACTACGCCATAATTATAATAAATTAGTAATATATATAAATTAAACGTTATCCCCATATTTCAATTAATTAATTATCATCATTTGATACTTAATTGGTATTACCCTTCCAAGTTTACTATTATCCTTACTAACATTACAAACCCTTTTAACATTTAACGCTTGGTATTTTTTTTTTACTAATCAACTCATTAACATTCAATTAAACATTACTAACCGATTGCATTATTTACTTACTTAAGCTAACTGTAACTTGTTTATTAATCAACATTAATCAATCATTAATGGACAATAATTAATCATCAGTCAACATTATTAACCCTAATCATCATTGTTAACGTTAATAGACATTATTTAATCGTTAATTTATATTATTTATAGGAATCATCACTATTAACTTTAATCGACATCATTAACACTGGTCAACAATAATTAACTGTTAATCGACAATAACTAAAACTATTATTCAACAATATTTCACACAATTTATAAATATGTAGGCGAGTTATGTAAGCGTAGCTACTGCTTACATACCTCGCGTAAGTACACTAACGGTAATAATTCACATACATCAATCATAGTCAAGAAACTTATTATTTACTAACACATGTTTTAACATAGTTTGCAAGGTACAATCCATTAGCTTACTGAAATCCAAGTTACGACAATTCATACATCACTGATTTACGACACATACTAATCAAGGGTTTTACACACCTACAGTTAGATCTTGTTTCCACCCCTACTTCACGCTACACCTATCTACCTATATCATCACTAACTTCCACATCCTATCATGTCCTCTGCTGGACTACCCTGAAATGTCAAGTCATGACCGGTTCCAGCTAGAACCCATAAGCGGAAGTGTCGACTACATCGACCAAGCTTCCCCAGCAGGAAACCACCAGACATCATCACACACCTTGGGGAGCGCACCGTAGCACAGCCCTCCCATGGCTCTGGGTTTTGGGGATAAACGGTGGGTAAAGCCTCCACCCCCCCCTAATGGAACAAGGGACTATGTCTACTCAACATAACAACAGCGTTGCACTTGTACTCGGTCTGTCATCGTATAACCAATCTGGGTGGTTGAGTTTCCTGAAACCCTACCCCACCCATGTCATAATATTCATCATAATAAACAACATAATAACCATACGAAAGTAAATAATGCATCACTCGCATACCATTTTATCTTTCGAATTCCATGTCCCCGAGGCCCTCCCACCTTGTAGGATCCAGCTATCACTTAGCCGTTTCAACCTGTAAGTCAGTCCTTGAAATACAATATAGAATATCGTGCATAAATCCTCGATATGTACACATATATTTCATCATAACATAACAACAATAAACTCATTCATTCGCCATGCACCTGGCATAACATTCATTATTTCAACGTATAACTGTAACGGTATCCACGTACCCATCATTCAGTAATTTCCATATATTTGACATAATTAACACATGATACATATCTAAACATGACTACCGATCATAATACTATCATCACACACACACAGATATATATCGGCAAAATAATAGAACCATATGTCCACAGTGTCGTCAAACCAACGAGGTCTCACAGTCAAACAAATACAACATATAATAGTAGTTCAGGTAGTAATTTCAAAACGGGGTGTTACATACACCCACCCTTCAGGAAACTTCATCCCAAAGTTATGATCAAAATAATGTGGGATAATCACGACGCATAGTCTCTGCGTCCTCCCAGGTAGTAGAACCTGGGCTATATCGGTCCCACTGGACCTTAACTTGGTCCACCAAACAGTGCCTCAACTGTTTAACCCTGCGGTCCAATATAAGTAATGGTTCGACCCTAATGGTTCCCTCGTCCGAAACCTGCAGTTCCTTCCAATTTATTTTATGTGACTCATCAGCTACATAATGTCGTAAAACAGATACATGAAAAACATTATGAGTTTTTTGCAAATGGGGTGGCAGCTCAAGACGTTACGTGATGGGTCCAACCTTTTCTAAAATTTCAAAGGGTCCTATAAATTGTGGTGACAACTTTGTCTCTTTCCCAAACCTGATGGTACTTTTGCTAGGCCTGATGCAGACGAACACTGCATCACCAACCTTATAGCTTCGGTCAACCCTATGCGCATCGGCATAACTTTTCTGCCTATCCTAGGCTTCCTTTAACCGTTGTCTAATCTGAACAACCTGTTCTTCCATCTCCTGAATCAACTCAGGTCCTATAATTACTCGATCCTCTAACCTTTCCCAACTCAATGGTGTCCTGCATGGCCTTCCATATAAAGCTTCATATGGAGGCATCCCAATTGAGCTATGGTAATTGTTGTTGTAAGCAAACTCTACCAAAGGTAAGTGCTTTTCCCAATGAGTTTGTTGATCCATGACATACATTCTAAGCATGTCCTCCATCACCTGATTCACTCTTTCTGTTTGCCCATCTGTCTCTGGATGGTAAGCAGTGCTTAGGTTCAACTGAGTACCCAACGCTGACTGCAAACTTGTCCAAAACCTGGATGTAAACCTAGAATCTCTATCCAATATAATCTTCTTGGGAAACCCATGGAGATGAACAACTTCATTTATGAACACACATGTTACATCCGTGACATCATAGGTCTCCTTAACTGGAATGAAGTGAGAAGTTTTGGTCAGTTTGTCAACGATGACCATAATGGCATCATGCCTATGAGAGATAAGAGGCAATCCCACCATGAAGTCCATGGAGATAACCTCCCACTATGACATAGGAATGTCATGCGGCTGTAACAGTCCTACCGGGTGGTGATGATCAACTTTTACCTGCTGACACTCAAGGCACCTAGCGACAAATTTGACCACGTCGCTTTTCATCCCTGCCCAAAAGAAGAGTTGCTTCATGTCTGCATACATCTTCTTTACACCCGGGTGTGCACAATACACTTCTCTGTGGGCTTCCTTAAGGATAGTCTCTCTAATATATCCCTCCTCAGGAATATACATCCTCCCTTGATACCGTAACAAACCATCAGCTTCCAACTCATAGCCTTCAAACTTTGGTCCCACCGATTTCCCATTCTGGAGTTCTGCTGTGACCTTTAGGTACCAACTATCCCCAAGTAGCTACCCTAAAATTATTTCCCTCAAATCCACCTTCAAAGGTATAAGAGAGAAAAGTATTGGTTTTCTGCTTAAGGCATCCTCTACCACATTCTCCTTCCCCTTGATGTAAGAAATCCCAAAATCATACTCGCTCATGAATTCACTCCATCGCCGTTGCCTAGCATTTAGGTCTCTCTGAGTGAAGATATACCTTAAGCTTTGGTGATCATACTTGAGTCAAAGCTTCGTCCAACAAGGTAATGTCTCCAAAGCTTCAAAGCTAACATCACTGCAGCCAACTCTAGGTCATGAGTAGGGTAATTCTCTTCATGTGTTTTTAGCTTTCTCGACGCATAAGCTATTACCCCACCTTCCTGCATCAACACTGCTCCCAAACCTTGCCTTGAAGCATCGGTGCAAACTGTGAATTCCTTCTCCATATCTGGAACTCGTAGAATTGGTGCACTCATCAATAGTCTTTTCAGCTCGGCGAATGCGGTCTCGCATTCATCAGTCCATTCGTACCTAGTGCCCTTACGCTGTAGGGTTGTTATGGGTTTCGCGATTTTTGAGAAACCCTCAACAAACCTTCTATAATACTCAGCTAACCCCATGAAGCTCCTTACTTCATGCGCATTCTTTGGCACGGGCCAATCCATTATGGCCTTCACCTTTTCAGGGTCAATAGAAATTCCCTCACCGAAAATTATATGCCCTAGGTAATGGATCTCCTTCTGATAGAACGAACATTTGGACAACTAACCATACAACTGATGCTCCCTTAAGCATGACAACACTATTCGCAAGTGTTCCTCGTGCTCCTGTTCATTCTTGGAGTAGATGAGGATGTCATCCAAGAAGACTTGCACAAACTGATCTAAGTATTTTCGAAACACGTTATTCATGAGACTCATGAATACGGCTGGGGCATTGGTCAAACCGAAGGGTACCACCACAAACTCATAGTGCCCAAACCTTGTTCGAAAAGCAGTCTTAGGTATATCACCTTCCTTAATCTGTAGTTGGTGGTAACCTGATCGTAAGTCGATCTTTGAGAAGACTGTCGCCCCTTTCATTTGATCAAAGAGGTCATCAATTCGAGGTATCGGGTACCTATTCTTCACGGTGGCTCTATTCAAATCTCGGTAATCTATGCAAAGACGCAAGGAACCATCCTTCTTCTTCACAAATATTACTGGCGCACCCCACGGTGAAATACTTGGTTTGATGAACCCTAGATCTAGCAGTTCCTTGAACTGCATTTGAAACTCACAAAGTTTTGGGGCCGTCATCCTGTAAGGGGTCTTCGAGGTTGGCTCTGAACCGGGTTTTACCTCAATGGTAAAATCAAGTTCCCTCTTAGGAGGTAACCCAGGTAATTCCTTTAGGAATACATCACTGAACTCGGCTAACACTGGATAGTCATCAAAGGAGGGTCCCTTCTCATTGTTTACCGCTTCAACAATGTACAACTGGCATCCCTGTCGCATACATCGCTTTACGTTCATCATTGATATGAACCGTAGGGACACCTTCCGTTTGATACCCTGGATCTTGATGGCCTCTCTGTTGTCATTAATGCAAAGAACTTTCTTTCCATAACAGTCCAAGAAAGATCGATGTTCCTCAAGCCAATTGATACCTATGATGAGATCATAAGTTTCAAGGGTGGTGACGTACACTTTGACTTGTGTAACACACACCCCGAGATCCACTACACACTTATCAACACTAGGTCCTACTGCTTGCTTTACCCCTGAAGCCATTTTGACTAAGCTGAAATCGTCATGCTCGTAGGCTGCCAACCCGCATTTGTCTAATGCATATGGAGAAATGAAACTATCAGTAGCACCAGGATCAAACAATATTCTAAGCTTGACATTATTGACCGTACCTGATGATTCCACCACAGTGGATTGGTGCTCTGCCTGATGGTTGTTTACTGCAGCCGAGATTTGATGCCTACTACCCCCACTCCCCATTAGAGCTTTTCCTTCTCGATGCACTGTACCGGGTCGTAATTCAGGACAGTCACGCTGGTAATGTGGACCTCCACACCCCCAACAAGCAACCTGTAATGGAGTGGGCGAGTTAACCTGTTCAGACCTCTGAGAGGGGTTCCTCCCCCTAGGACCCCTTCCCCTACCGGCTGATCCTTGAAATTCCTCACACCCTGGTGAGTTCCTGTGGTTGATTGGGGCACCGCCCTAGTTGCCACTAATCTGTCTACCGCTGCGACTCTTGGTGTGCTCCTTTTCCCGTAGGGAGGTGGCCTCGCATATCCTCCCCGAGGGTAGCTTCGAGGGGCCTTCCCCACAAACCCTGACTGCTGAGAGTTGAATGACCTGATGGGCTTTGCACCCAACATCTCCTCTATGTAACGAGCACAATCTACTGCTTCGGCGACCGAAGTTGGTTTCCACATCCGTACCTGAGCCCTGATCTTGGTATTGAGCCCATACACGAAGCGCTCAACTTGGCGTTCGTCATTTTCCAAGGGACATACTTGACTAATTCCATGAACCTCTCTTCATACTCCTCCACAAATAGATTCCTTTGTACCAAGGCATGAAGAGCCCCTGCTTGTTCTTCCTGGTAGGATGCGGGTAGGTACTTCCCTTTGAATTTTTCCACAAACAGTTCCCATGGAACCATGTCTGGTGTAAGGTGTAGCTTCCTTTCTTGGTTTTCCCACCAATTCAAAGCGGCCCCCTTTAGTTGAAATATGGTCAGCTTGGACATGGACGTGGAGGTGTACTCCTGCAAAGTCAAGCACTTGGTCATCTCTTCCAACCACGACTCTGCTCATATCCCTAATCGACCCTCTGAAAATTCTGGAAGCCTTATCTTTTGAAGTTCCCTCTTGATATCCTGATGCGGATTTCTTGGTACTGTATTCACTTCTACCAAAGGAACTTCCTCCATTAGTGGAGGGGCATCCACTTCTACCTCTGAGGTAGCACTTCCTCTCTGTGCTAGTCCCCTGAGTGTTTCGTTTATTGCTTCCAACGAGCACAGTATAAGGATGGTCTCTGGCGATGGTGCTGGCACATTCGGCTCAGGTAATGCCGTAGCCTGACCTCGCCCTCGACCTGCTCGCGTTCTTACCATGTTTATCCCTGTAACTTGGAATAATAAGATAATTAGCATATGACGACATCATGACTAATTTACCATCAAACTCAACAATTAATTCAAAAATGCGTCATGACTAATTTACGAGCGTTTTACTCTAAGAGCTATAGTTCAGGACGTTTCGATCAGGCCATCTTGAGGCCACCCGGTACTAGACATACTGCAATAGTTCTACGTAGGTTTAGGTATTGGATTCCACACAATCCTCATTACGTCACCAACAACTCTTCCAGATATTAAATTAAGGTTTATTGTCTCGTTTTTCCTTAATAATTTATAATTTAATAATAACATTATTAACCTAAGTTTTTTTTTGTCTAGAGCTGCATTTATCAAACACTTTGTCATGGAGTATAATCGGTGTCCCGGTGATCAGCTCGTCATGCTGGTCTCCGTGGTGTCCTTTTTTTGAGATTCCGGGATCGTCGTGCCCCTTCGACTATACGTCGAAGTTTCGGCAAGGAGTATTCTCAAGGAGAGGCTAAGCTAATTTTAGCCCCCCCCCCACTTTTATAAAATAACTAATTAGGTTAACACTAATCAATTGATATGCTAACCCTAATTAATAAATACTAACCTTAATTAAGACTAATTAATTAGTATCATTATTTTATATATATATATATAGAGAGAGAAATTTAATTTATCACTTAGTTATATGACATTAATGTATTATTATTAATTAATTTTCTTTTTTTTAGTATAAAAGTTAACAAAATTATATATATATATATTTTTGTTATAACAACATTATAACAAATTATTAAAAGTTAATAAAATTAATTTTTATAACAAAATCTATTTATAATTATTATATTTGTTATATAACAACATTATAACAAATTTTAATTATAACAAAATTAACAATAAATAAAAGCAATAATTAAAAAAAATGACTTAACCTAACCCTACGACTCAATGTTGCATGTGGCCACGCAGCTAGCATGCCATCAAATAAAATAATATTAAAAATTTTATAAAACCGTCAAGCCTCCCCCGGCAGCTCATTTCCTCATTCGATTTTTGAGAGCACAACGGCCAGTGAGCTCTGCAACTCCACCACCACCAGCCGGCTCAGGTCTCCGCCATGGTGAGCAAGCTCCGCCACTACAACTACGGTTTAAGGTATATCTATCCTTCCGTTTTATATTTTAGAACGTTTTTTTTTTAAAACACGACGAGGGAGCTCGGACTGGCCGAGGCCGCAGGCCAAGGCCGCTAGCCTGGCCATGGGACAAGGCTGCAAGCCTGGTCACTAGCCGGCCATTCATGGCCGCAGCCTCTGGGCCACAGTTTCAACGCAAATAATTTTTTTTTCTCTTTTTTTTAAAGGCAATAATGCGAGCAGGACTAAGCTCAGTGCAGTGGACGCTAATCCCTAGGGCAGTTGGTTTGGCCGGGTTTTCATGGGTAAAATGGGTCTAGTGATCGAGTCCAGTTAACAGATGAGGCCACGGTTTTCATGGCGGCTAGTGTGCTAACGTGAACCCTAAGTTCTGTTTTTTTTTTCTCATAAATGTATTTTTTTTATATTAACAAATTATCCATTTTTTTTATTTTACACTCAGAGGTCGGCTGCCACTGGCCGTGGCAGCTCCACTCCTAGCCGGGATACCATGGTCGCGCCCCTTTCTGGGGTTGCTGGCTCACGGCCATGTCGGCCTGGCTACGCCCAGGACGCAGGCCCATGGCCGCTGGCCGGGCTATGCCCAGGCCACAAGCTCACGACCATGCTGGCCGAGCTACGCCCAGGCTGTAGGCTCACGGCCATGCTAGCCGAGCTATGCTCAGATCCCTATGGGCTACGGCTGCGCCCTGTGCCCTGCAGGCTGCGAGCTGTGCCCTGTGCCCAGCGTAACCCTAATTTTTATTTTTATTTTTTTAACTTTTATTGTTGTATTTTTTTTTTTTTTTAAATTTTGTTCTTGTTTTACTATGTTACGATTTTTTTTATTTTTGTGTGTTTGTTTCGTTTTTTTTTTTTTTTTTTTTTTAATTTTTGCAATGGTTTAGGTTTAAATTTTAAAATAGATTTCTTTTGTTTATTTTTTTGTTTTATAAAGATTTTTTTTTTGTTTTTTTTTATGAAAAAAAAACCCTAATTTCGTATATTTATAACATATATATATGTATTTTTTTTTTGCAAAATGTAATAATTTCTTTTTTTGTTTCCAACGTGTATATAATATATATATGCATGCAATTTATATATACATATATAGTTTTTTTTTTATAAGTTTAAAAAAAAAAAATATAACTTCAAAAGAAGTAAAAATTTAAAATTTCCTCTTTCGTAGTTCAGATTTACATACAAAAATTTGTCATAGTTTATTTATTTTTGTGTTTTAGAGATGTATCTGTATACAACTATTTTTTCCAGATTTGTAAATATGGTTTTCTTTATATTTTATTTTTCCCTATTTTGTATATAAAAATTATTTAACTACCCTAATCTTTCCTTTTTCTTTTTTTTTTGCAGGTGTATAAATGGTCCAAGGCTTCTGTGCTTGGCACCTCATTTCATACCCTCTTTTTTGTAAATTTCCATTTTACTCTACTTTTCTTTTTAAGAGTAGTGAGCCCTATGGTTCTAGATTTGGAACCATGGCTATGATACCATATGTAAGACCCTAACTTGGGTCTCCTTTAACTCTTAATAAAGTCAGATATTTCACTTCTTGTCAAAATTTCTATTTCTGCTTCTGTTTCTTCTATTTCTGCTTCTGTTTCTAGTTTTGGCTATAAAATATAGCTTTTACATTTACAGATTTGAGCAATTAAAATTCTGTTTTATCTACTTCTAACCATTTATTGTTTGTGCAGGAGTAGCAGATATAATAACAACATATAATCATTTTTAATTAACTTAAAACCAAATTGACAAGGTAGAAATGATCAACATACCTGCTGGAAAATACCTATGGATAGCTAGTAGATCCACCCTTGTTGCTGTCCCTGTTTGTTGTTTCTCCTTGTTTTTCCCCACAGCCAAAACCTTTCCCACAGTTCTGAAACTCAACCAACCCAAAACAGTCTTGCCACCCTGCCAACTGGCAAGGTCTCGCCAACCACCCAGCTCCAAAGGTACCCCTTTGGACCCCCGAGCGCAAACCGAGTACAAGCCCAAGATGTTGTATCCCTTCAGAAAAACAATATCCAACCAGAACCCTCTTTTCAGCTCTGCTCCCCCAATTCTGCTCTCCCAATTCTCCAAGATAAAAGATCATCCCCTCTCCTTCCTCCCTTCTCCATCTTATCCCCTTTGTTCCTACTGAATCTACCCCTCATTACTACCCCTATCACTAACATAAATGTTTCCACCCCCTTCCATCTACCATGTTAGTCCTCGAACCCTCAACTTGGACTCTTATTAATAATTTAAATTAATATTAAAATGTGTTGGTTGGGGTCACTTCTCAACCATAACTTCCAATTCAATTAAATTTAATCCTTTTATTCCATATAATAATTTTAAACATTTCCTTACTCATATTTCGATATTTAACCATTTAATTAATATTTTAATTAATTAATCCAAACACATTTTTATAACTTGTTAAATAATGGTATATGGCATTGTTCGTAATTTACATCATTGTTATAAACAACTACGACATAATTATAATAAATTAGTAATATATATAAATTAAACCTTATCCTCATATTTCAATTAATTAATTATCATCGTTTGATACTTAATTGGTATTACCCTTCCAAGTTTACTATTATCCTTACTAACATTACAAACCCTTTTAACATTTAACCCTTGGTATTTTTTTTTTACTAATCAACTCATTAACATTCAATTAAACATTACTAACCGATTGCATTATTTACTTACTTAAGCTAATTGTAACTTGTTTATTAATCAACATTAATCAATCATTAATGGACAATAATTAATCATCAGTCAACATTATTAACCCTAATCATCATTGTTAACGTTAATCGACATTATTTAATCGTTAATTTATATTATTTAAAGGAATCATCACTATTAACTTTAATCGACATCATTAACATTGGTCAACAATAATTAACTGTTAATCGACAATAACTAAAACTATTATTCAACAATATTTCACACAATTTATAAATATGTAAGCGTAGCTACTACTTACATACCTCGCGTAAGTACACTAACGGTAATAATTCACATACATCAATCATAGTCAAGGAACTTATTATTTACTGACACATGTTTTAACATAGTTTGCAAGGTACAATCCATTAGCTTACTGAAATCCAAGTTACGACAATTCATACATCACTGATTTACGACACATACTAATCAAGGGTTTTACACACCTACAGTTAGATCTTGTATTCACCCCTACTTCACGCTACACCTATCTACCTACATCATCACTAACTTCCACATCCTATCCTGTCCTCTGCTGGACTACCCTGAAATGTCAAGTCATGACCGGTTCCAGCTAGAACCCATAAGCGGAAGTATCGACTACATTGACCAAGCTTCCCCAGCAGGCAAACACCAGTCATCATCACACACCTTGGGGAGCGCGCCGTAGCACAACCCTCCCATGACTCTGGGTTTCGGGGATAAACGGTGGGTAAATCCTCCACCCCCCACTAATGGAACAAGGGACTATGTCTACTCGACATAACAACAGCGTTGCACTTGTACTCGGTTTGTCATCGTATAACCAATCTGGGCGGTTGAGTTTCCTGAAACCCTACCCCACCCATGTCATAATATTCATCATAATAAACAACATAATAACCATACGAAAGTAAATAATGCATCACTCGCATACCATTTTATCTTTTGAATTCCATGTCCCTGAGGCCCTCCCACCTCATAGGATCCAGCTATCACTTAGCCGTTTCAACCTGTAAGTCAGTCCTCGACATACAATATAGAATATCGTGCATAAATCCTCGATATGTACACATATATTTCATCATAACATAAAAACAATAAACTCATTCATTCGCCATGCATGTGGCATAACATTCATTATTTCAACGTATAACTGTAACGGTATCCATGTACCCATCATTCAGTAATTTCCATATATTTGACATAATTAACACATGATACATATCTAAACATGACTACCAATCATAATACTATCATCACACACACACATATATATATCGGCAAAATAATAGAACCATATGTCCACAGTGTCGTCAAACTGACGAGGTCTCACAGTCAAACAAATACAACATATAATAGTAGTCCAAGTAGTAATGTCAAAACGGGGTGTTACACTCTTCATCACTTGAAGAACTTTGAATTAAAGTTATCTCTTCTGTCTTCTGATTAGAACTTGAACCTTTTTCCATATTATTCTTCGTAGCTAATCTTGTTCTAAACTTCCAACTTGATTCTCTTAACTGCATGAGGAGGTTTGTATCTGCTTGAAAGTCTATATCCTGCAAAGTTTTGTCTTTTGTATTATTTGCATAAGATTGTAAAACTAGGTTCTTAATTATACCCTGTTCTGATGTAATTGGAATTTGAACTTGTTCAACAGTAATATTAATTGTCTTCTCCAGTTCTTGATTCTCTTGACAGTGTTTTTTTTTTCTTCAACTACATTAACCTGTTCCTCCTTTCCGGGACTTTTATATTTTTCCTGTAACAAAGGATTTTCAGAAATTTCTTGTATCATAACTCCCTTCTTACCCTTTTTACCTTTCTTTTTAGACCTATTCTTATTTATATGCTCATCCTGTTCAGCCATAAATCCAGACCATCATATAAAATGTTCCCAGGTTTTCTTTTCCTTATGTAATATTGTTTGGATGATCAGCTTTATAAGTCCATGATGAAATATGGATCGCCTTGTATGCTCAGGATGTGCTTTCACCTTATTTGACAGTTTTTGGATTTTCTTGTACAAGAAGTAGGGAAAATTTATTTTACAGTGCAATTTAAGATGCATCAAAAACCTAACATGGTATTTAAAAACCATTGAGAACCTTCCTTCACATGTAATGTAGGTTTGTATAACGCCAAGCACCTCCCTCCATTCTGGTTGAAAAATTGTTATATGAACTCCATTGCTCCAATTTAGGGTTTCATTACCTAGTAGCAAGAAAGGATTTGGGTCAAACATGAAAGGAACTTTTTTGAACCACAATTCCCCGTCCATGGCAAGGGCCAGTAGCTTCAGAAATTAAGGCTTCTGTGAGATGAAATTTTAAGGTTTTGAACTTAATAACATCATCAGTCAGATTCTTTGCAAAATAAATCAAAACTTCTTCATTAAATCCAGTAACTTTCTCAAAGAAATTGACCCATCCAGCTGTTTTAAACAAGTCTGCACATTTCGGAAATTGCGCAGCCACTTCGTGTCCATCGGTTATACCCTTTTAATCTTGCCACCTCTAATATAGGAAAAATAGAGGTGACAAATTTTCAAAGATCTAGGACTAACCATGTTTAGCTACAAATGTCTTCAGCTTTTGCATTTTGCGATCCCTAAATGGACTCGTGGCACTTCAAACTCCGATTTCTCTCAATGATGGAATGTAATAGATCTTGCAACTATCATCATTCTTCAACATGTGTTTTAGCATCTCAAATCATCATAACTCATAATGAGCCACCATTCAGCATGAATAACCACGATCTTTCATCATATCGGATTCCTGTAGCACATTAGGGGTCTGTTTTGAACTTTGCACTGCAAGAATCTTTTAACATAACCAATTTAACAAATACAGTTTGGATAAAGGTTAGATATTGGTTATAAGATTTATAATAAGGCTAAATTGGTATAATTGAGGACTTTGAGATAAATAGCATGTTGCATAAGCCATTTAAAGGTTTTTTAACTAAAGAAATTAAAAGCAATCATAAATAAATAAAAATTGAAAACAAAATAATCAAAATCATGGATAAATAAAAGAAAATGAAGTTCAAACAATCCTAAAAGAAACACATAAAAAAGAGAACATTTTCATCCTTTCTTGAATGGTGTAGTCAAAGAGGAAGTGCATGTGAAGCAGCCACTTGGTTTTGAGACACATTACAGGGAGTCATATGTGTGTAGATTGAAGAAATCCTTTTATGGCTTGCAGCAACCTCCTAGGACATGGTATGGAAAGATAGACAGCTTCCTGTCCAGTTTGGATTTACCAAGAGTAAAGTGGATTCCAACCTTTACTACAACGTTGAGGAAGGCAATCCAGTAATACTTTTATTGTATTTGGATGACCTGTTTGTGACAGGTGAGGATAGATTGATTGTCGACACGAAGAGGAAGCTTGCTACCGAGTTCGAGATGAAGGACTTGGGCATGATGCATTACTTTCTAGGTAGGGAGGTGTGGCAGAGTGCAGATGGAATCTTCCTTGGACAAGGGAAGTATGCAGTAGAGATCCTGAAGCGGTTCAGGATGATGGACTGCAAGGCCATGGCCACACCTATGGCATCGAACCTGAAGCTATTGAGTGATGCTTCATTTGAGACGGTTGATGTTAGGATATATTGTCAGATGATTGGGTCATTGATGTACCTGACGAAAACAAGATTAGATATTTGCTTTGCGGTGAACACCTTGAGCTAGTTTCTGACAGATCCTAGACATGTTCACCTGGTTGCTGTAAAGCATATTTTGAGGTACCCAAAGGGTACAATTGAGTATGGGCTCAAGTATGATGCGAATCAAAATTTTAACCTGGAGGGTTATGTTGATTCAAATTGGGTAGGAAGTGTTGCATATAGGAAGAGCACTTCGAGGTGCTACTTCAGTATGGGATCAGGTGTGATCTCTTGGTTTAGCAGGAAGCAATCCTGCGTAGCACTGAGTACACCTGAAGCAGAGTATGTTGCAGCTTGTCCGGCCAGTTGTGAGGCAGTATGGCTTAGGAAACTACTGTCTCAGTTATTTGATCTCCCGTTGGATTCTACCTATATCTTCGGTGACAACCAGAGTTGTGTAAAGTTGTCAGAGAACCCAGTGTTCCATGACAGGTCGAAGAATATCGAGATCAAATATCACTATATCATGGATATGGTGCATAGAGGAACAGTGAAGCTACAGGTTGGATGCGGACAGATTGTGTAGGTAGCATATAATATCTCCTTGGGAGATCCGATAGTCTGAGCTCGGATACTCTTTTGAGGTTTTGCTATAGGTTGGCTGTGGATAGGTTGTGCAATAAGCATATAATAATGCCTTGGGAGATTTGCAAATACTCTTGCAAGGTTTTTCCTATGGCATATAATAGCTCCCTAGGAGATCTGGCAAATGGGCTTTCAAGGTTTTTCTTGGGAGTGTTGGTTGTGGAGCTAGATCTTCTAGTCTCATAGATGATATTGTATCAGCTGTGTTTGTACCCCAGTTTTATATGATATGTAGGTGGACTGTACACTCACCCCAGCGGGGGGGTGTGGGGGGGCATCGCCCCCCAACGGGGTTCCCATGGTATTTTGGGGCTGTTTTCACCAGCTATTTTGCGGGCCCATGGTTTTGGGTATCCCATGGTATTTTCCCATTGTATTTCCCTTATAAAATAAAGACATTGTAATACGGCTAGGGATGAAGATGTATTAGGTTTTATGCATTGTAAAGATCTTTGAGATTAGGAGAGAGACTGTGAAACAGTGAAGAGGAAGTGCAGCGGTTGTGCTACAGGTTGTATCCCTTCACCTTGTTGGACAGTAATAATAATAAGGACTGGCAAATTCAGTGTGGACGTAGCCCAAGTTGGGTGAACCACGATATATCTGTGTCTCTCTTGTAATGTGTATGTGTGATTATAGTTGCATTTTTGTTTATTGTTATTGCTCTGCGATCCTGTTTTTCTAACAGGGAGGACATATAATAGCGCCCTGGGAGATTTGCAGATACTCTTGCGAGGTTTTTCCTATGGCATATAATAGCTCCCTGGGAGATCTGGCAAATGCTCTTTTGAGGTTTTGTCGTATGGCATGTAATAGCGCCCTGGGAGATCCGATAGGTTGAGCTGTGTGCTCGTAATCAGTCCAAGGATGCTCTTTCAAGGTTTTTCCTGACCACATGTAATAGCGCCCTAGGAGATTCGATAGGTTGAGCTGTGTGCTCGTAATCAGTCTTGGGATGCTCTTTCGAGGTTTTTTGGTGGTCACATGTAATAGCTCCTTGGGATATCTTGTCGGTCGTGCTTAGGCACATAAAGGATCCTGGGATGCTCTTTCGAGGTTTTGTTGACACACGTAATTAGTCCTGGGATCCACAGTATGGCCAAAGATGTTGAAGACCTATAGGAGGCTAGGCCTACAACCAACATGGAAAAGGGATGGCTCTATAGAACTTCCTATGACGAGAAGAATTGAGATATAGCACCAGTGATCGAGATGACGAGTACAGCAGTAGTGACGATAATGCTCTGTGATCTAGTGACGATGATCCAGCTCTAGAATTGAAGACTTGTATTGATGACCTGTGTTAAGAGAATACCTTCCTAGTTAAGAGGGAGTGTTGATGTATTTGTAACTTCGGAATATATTCACTTGTATATTGTACGCATTACATTTGTACTTTATTTTTATCCCCAACGGAGATGTATTATTCCTCCAATTGGAAGTGTCGTCATTTGTATTTGCAAGTGTCGTCATTTGTATTTGCAAGTGTCGTAAGTATTATTGTAAGTGTCACAACTTATATTTATGGGTTATTAGACCACCTTGGTGGGGTCGGCCCTGTATGAGTTTTGTGGGTCAAAGGGTTATTATACCACCCTAGTGGGGTCGGCCCAATCAGCATTATGTTAAGTGGTTAAGTTTGGGCTGACCTAGTTGAGTAAAGGTCAAGTGAAAGTAAAAGTATAAATAGAGAGTGTGACTCTCTCATTTAGAGTGTGACTCTCTCATTTGACACATTCTCTCATTCACTCACTTCGCATTATTGAGAGAGAGGAGGAGTGCGCACAAGTGGAGGAGGAGTAGCTGCTGTAGACATTTATCTTTTGGGGATTCATCTTGGTGATCTTTGTATTGGTGCTTATTCTATCTCTGAGGAAGTTGCGGGGTTTTTCACCTTCTTGGTTTTCCCTGGTGAAATGTTTTGTGTCTCTTGTCTCTTGTATATTATGCTTGATATGCTATACATATTTTTCTTTCAGTTAAGATCCTAGATCTATTGAATTAAATGATGAAAAACTAACAAGCCCTAGTTCATGAGGTTAGTTACTTTTTCAAATCTGATTTTTACTCTCATGCTTCATGTGCATGTTTGATGGATGGAAACAAACAATGTTGTTGTGGATTTTGGAGCCACCTAAACCCTTGTTGGCTGAGGGAATGCTTGAATAGGATCCTCTAGGATCCTATTTGGTCTCCCCCCTTGAAGGTGAATGTGTTATCTAACCATTAGACAATATTATTCATTATTTGTTGACAACAAGTATCTCAGCATGGTGTTTGTCACTCTTACCTAAACATCACTTCAATACTTCAACTATGTGTTTTGAGGGGGCTGTCAATCAACACCCACATTGATATTGATTGTTGCAAAACTCGTCATTTAAGGAACTAAATAGTGGTTCAAGCATCATTTCATAATCTTGGATTTCTCGTGATCTTGTACTATGTTTTGCATTCCCAATTCATTTGAATAGAAATCATTTATTCTTGTTGTGATATTGTGGTGGGACATCTTTGATGTAAAGAGGCTAGTTATTTTCTTCACAGTCAATGTTTTGTTAAAGTTGTTTGATGAATTCAAGAATGATTTGTGATTATTTTGAAAATGATATCCTGGAAACAGCACCTTTTTAATATCACATGATAATATTTGCATGTGGTAAATTGAGTTACCCGTTCATCATTCATGTTGACTTATGCCTCGAAAAAAATATAGTATACATACAAAATTGAGTTCTGGAGTAAAGATATAGTTGTCGCATACTCATATTTAATCAATCCATTATCAATATTTGCATGGTTGATTATCCATGAAACTACTTCTTCTATTTGCATTAAGGTTGGTATTGTTATTATTCTATGAAAATGAGATATTCTAATTTACTGATACACTTTGAGATAAGGATCTTGTTTCCTAGGTGTGAGGATGTCTCTAGATAGTTTTCATCTTTTAAAAATTCAATAAATTTATCCCTGGTATGGTTTATAATATAAGACCATTTTGCATTATGTGTCTTTAGACTACCTTTTAGGAGACATATTAATGATTTGAGCTTCAAAAAAATCACCATTTAAATCATTAATAACCAAATTAAATTCATGATTTTCTTGTGATTTCTCAAGTGTGTTGATCA
The DNA here is from genome assembly GCA_027924585.1 of Larix kaempferi. Lineage (NCBI taxonomy): Eukaryota > Viridiplantae > Streptophyta > Pinopsida > Pinales > Pinaceae > Larix > Larix kaempferi. The sequence continues at coordinate 4,684,543 of BSBM01000619.1, forward strand.
TTGTAAAACTATGATGAATGAGGACCTATTTGAAATGCACACTTCTATTACCTATCCCATGTCAACAAGTTTTCCATATCTCTAAATAGCAGAGGAATTCAACCTTTTTCTCTTGTAGAACCATGTTTCTGGTGTAGCTTACTGTATGGAATCCCTGAAGTTTGTCTTGTAACTGTTTGTTAAAATTCTTGATTGAAAAATAATAGACATGATGAATAAAAATTTGAGAATAGAAGTTAAATTCTAAAATTGCATAGTTTCCGTAACTATGAGACTGTAGATTCATGCTACTGAATTATGGAAAACCAATTTTTAATTTAATTGAGTTTGACTTTGAATTTTTGCTTTCTAACACGTTTTTGGGGTTTTATATAACCTGATTTAACAAAATAGAATTTATGGGCATGTTTCGTATCAATTTAGATAGACTTCAGGGGGAATCCATACGATATATATGGACCTGGAACCCTTGTTTTGAGTCTGCCCATGGAGTTTCCAAAGCTCAATTTTGAGATTTCAGCATTTTTTGGGTATGTGTTGGTCACTTAGAAGTGGGGTATTTAATTGTATATTCAAAGATAATCTAATTTTATTCAAATAATTACGAACCCTTTGAGTATGTCCTATCCAATTTTTTGTAGGTGGCTTCTGGTTAAATTTTAAATCTCGGATCATGTTGTAGAATTAGCTAGAATATCAAAAATATTGAATGTATCATACTACTTGTAGTGTTTCTGCTTGCAAAATATTTGTTTAATTTCCTCTATGGATGTAGTGTTCATGCTTGCAAATTTTTTGATGAATTGCCTCAATGGTTGTATCTTCCCTTCTTGCAAACTATGTGTTAATTTTCTCAATAGTTGTTAGCTTGTGAGCTTACAAAATGTTTGACAAAACTTCTATATCACAAATTGGGAAAAGGGGGTAGATTGTAATCCATCGAATACAGTTTTCTTGTCTCCAAAAGAATATTATCTCTACTATTAGTTTTTTTAAGATTTTATGAAAAAAAATATCCGTGTTCAAAATAAAATGAGGACTTGGTTTCTAGTTTCAATTTGTGTAAAAGAAAAATATTTTCATTTTTCTTTCCTCTCTTATGTGTAATTTCAGTTTGGTAAGAGGGGGTGCTACAATAGGCTAAGATCAAGGACTTAGCTTGTGTCAACTATATTACCTATAACTTTATACTGATTTATATGGTGGGGCATGACTATGGTGAGGCCTTGAGAAAAAGCATTATGTTTTATGAAGCTTAGAGATATGGAAAGCTTCCTACCACTCAGAGGGACAATTGGAGAGTTGATTCTGGACTACATTATTGATTCGCTAATGGGGTTTATAATTTTATCTTGCTAATTTCCTTTTCTTAATGAACTACTGATTTTCATTCCATGCTCTTGTCTAAATAAATATAATATTTTGAGATATCTATAGAAATATCTCAATGGTCGAGAGGAGAGTTCGAGGTTATAAACTAGGCAAAGAACCAATTCATGGAAGGGTGCAATATTTGCTGAAGGAAGTGAGGTTAAAGACAGAAAGTGAATGTACTAAACCCTGAAACAACCTTAAATCTATATTGTAAACTAGTATATGAATAATGAGAATGAATAGAACTTTCCATGCATGATGTTATATATTAATATATTTTTTATTGTTTGTGATTTTGATTTGGTTTATTTCCTCTTTGCTACAAATTAACATGCATGGTGTTAAACCAGGCATGCAATGACTAACTTGGTTCATGTGTGCCTCCCCATTGCATAATATTTCTAAAACTAACATATCAAATGATAGAGGGGTAGTAGAGTGCACTAAGTTAATGTTCCCAACCATCTTGCAAGAGACTATAATTGTATAGATATATTTCAACCCAATCTTAGAGACATAATGTTGGCTCACCCTCATTGTAGGGCCTTCTCTCTCAAACCTACAAGTTGCACCTCAATTTTGTATAGATCAAGAGGCATGAAGAATTCCAAAACATAAAGTTCTATTTCAAATGAAATATTAAAAATTTGATGTAGACTCAAGTTTTGCAACACAACATTTTTTGTGATTTTACCTTTCCATACAAATATATTGTCTTCTGACCTCCATCCCCTTCCCTGGTTTCTTTGGTTTTTTCTTTTTTCTACTCTGTTGTTTTCCAAGAACTCTATCGGAGGGGAGATAGTCCTCCTTTGGTGAGATCCCTAATAGTTCAAGCAATGCACATGCGACTTCTTTTATTCAAAAATTGTCTTGGGTTTTTTAATGTTCTAGAGGCACTTTTGAACTGATCCTTATTTCTTTAGTGGCCTTAGGACTCAAGGCTAGAAGAACCTTTTTAGATTCATTATGTTTCTTCTCCTTGTGGAGTAAGGAATACCTATTCACTACCTCTTTGAATTTTTAACTTTAATTTCAATGATGATTACCTTTTCCACCTTACGAATGATTGCAACACCATCTCTAGTATTTAGTTTAAGGTGATTAGCACATAGAAGTATTTGATATTTCTCACATGGACTTGGAATTTAGCCTCCATCTTATGACTATATTCCTTCATGGTTCCTAGTTGTTCATGCGAACCCATTTTTTGAAGGCCTTAATTTTATTATTTTGAAGGGTGAATCTACTTGTCAATCTAGTTTTTCATCTTTGTTCTATCCTTAATGTGGTCATGAGTATTGGCCTATAGAATAGTTTGAACATTGAGCACTCTTCTTCCATTTGGCATGTTCCTTCAATGATAATGAGATCATGGAATTCTATCCATTTTATCAATGCCACGGATAGAAAAATAATTTTCCATTACTAATTCATGACATGAAGGTAGCCCATGTTCCTTTTCCATTATATTTTGAGAAAACCATCTTCTTGATGTTCTTACCTAGCTCCATTTGTTCGTATCTTCCTTTTTTTGGTGGACCTTTTGGTTTGATTTAATGATAAACTTGTGTGATAACCCATTTGTCTTCTTTCTACTATCTTTTAATCTGAAAGATCTACTTGCCTCTTTTTCAACTCCTTCCATGACTTTTGGTCATAGTACCTTGTAGGCATTTCCATCTAAATGTCTGCAAGTGTTTGTTTTAGTTGTTCAAGATGTTCTGCAAGATCCTCCTCAAGGTTTTCTTGTTTTTTAAATTATTCTTTTGAATTGGTGGATAATGTGTCCACATTTTGGAGTTAGGTACTAGCTCCTCCAAGGGAAATCCTTGACGTACACTTTGAGATTTCTAGTGTGTATTGGAGAGTTAAAAATTGCTGCAACCCTATGCAAGAACAAGAACTTTAAGAATAAGAGTTGAAATTGCATGCAACATGCTAGTGATATTGACTTGAAATCCTTCTACCTCATAATTCAGTCACATAATTGTATAGTCTACTTTCATCAGTTTTTTTACACTAAAGAGTTACTTGGTCAATTATCCAACGAGTTCTATCTTGAGTGTGCACAAGTAGATTGGAAAAGATGTAGTATATGTCAACTATATGTTAGTCCTTGAAGGTAAAACCTTGATAGAATATATACCTATTATGTGTCTCTTCATTCAATCATATATGTCCATCAGATTCCTCTTGGGAGAAGGAATGCTCAATTGCTTCACCTCCAAATTGTTTATTCTTAGACTTTGCACATTCATGATCTTATGTGTTCACGTGGCCTTTTGTCCTTATTAGGGTTTGGAATGGGATATCTCCTCTTCCGTATTTATTATGTTATTTTGGTTTAAGGCCCTTAAGACTAGCTCATTCAAAACCTTAAGTAAGTTATGTGCATCATAATATGGTTCAAAATGATTGCATATTGACATTCAAGTTTGTAACATCTGGGCATATCTATCCATGAAATTGTTGGTTGGTCCTTAGTTTATTCAATATCCTCCACACTTTAATTTTTGTGGATTCATATCCTTGTTAATTGATTACATGTCTCAATTCTAGGAAACTCAGGTGATGTCAAAAATAAGTTACCAAACGTAAGTGAAATTTGAATTGCAGTCTGGTCAACAACATATTATTTTATCGACTTTTTTTTTTAATTCTCAGTATATATTAATATGTTCTCTTGGTTGTGATCATGAGTTTGTCTTCTATGTAATTATTGTGTACAACTTGATCTCAATGGTCATGCCATATGTTGATTACTTCAATTGCTTCCTAGTTTTTGCAATGGTGGTACTTTTTCATCAATAATGATATTTAATTATATTTCTTTTTTCAAAACAATTCTCTCATAATTTTTTATTTTTTATTATACATGAATTTGTAACTTTGTAGCAGTGAAGAGGAAATTTAAAGTAAAACATTCGAGCTAATGAATCTCATCCCAAAGTATGTCAATTCCTTCTAGCTCATTCACTTAAGGTGTGGGTCTCATCAAAAGGGCAACCCAAGTTCAATTCCCCTTAGGGGTGATCTAGTTGGGGGCAGACACCCAAAATCTAACTAGTTGAGGGTTGGTGTGGCCCAGACCGAGTGCGATTCCTGGGTGATTTTGATGGCTTAAATGAACCTGGATCATGGTTTCTAGACCAAAGGCCACTCCCGCAAGTTAAGGAGATTCTAGAAAACAAACAAAAAACTCACCCCAAAGGAATATATATTACATAAGTGCATTCTCTAAGTCATTTGTTATCCATCTTGATTGGTTAATAGATTTTTTGTTGTAAATCATTCACATTGGTTGTCATGCATCTTGTTTAAATTCACTTATAGAATTGATTAAGCTTATTAAGTATGCAAATTTATAGTTGAGCCTTGAGCATATGTTTTCTTTATTTTAAATGGGGATAGACGAATTTCTAGAAGCTTATGAAAAATTTATAGTCACCCTAACATAACAGAGATATGTGAACTATTTGCTATTGTTAATGATCAGCCATATCTTTCTATTAGTAGGGCTTATTTAGCACAACAGAAAGGGGTTTTTCATTGTGAAGAGGAAATTCCAAACATTAGAGTAAAGAGGATTGTTGTAGGTGATCATATAGGCTAGAAAGATAGGAACCTTTACCCATTGTGTATTTTCTTCTTTGGGATGCTTGTGAATCCATGAATTGATGTTATCAGAGGTTCTCCAATAGCATACAATGAGTTGGACTCTTTTAGCACACACTGGTAATCATTGTAAGAGTTGGATTTCCTAATGGAATTGTGGTACAATGGAGTGAAATGACTTCCTTGTGATGTGCAAGGCAGTAGAAGAGAGTTCCATAGCTAGGATGGATGAGTACTGATACTCTTGTAGTTTCTCAGTGGTGAGTACTTTGGATAAGCATGAGAGAAAATGGGCTTTGGGCGGAGAGAGATGAATCTATAGTATTTTCCTTCACCCTGGTGGCCTCACAGCCTAGCTTGGGGGTGGTAGTTGCAACTGATATCTATGGTTGGATGGAAAATATCTCGTACATAACCAATTTCTTGGATCTTCATCTATTAAAGATAAGTATTCTCTTTATCTATGAATGTAAAATTATTATATTTACTTCTTGTGAATAATGTGTTTGTTTATGCATGGTGTATGTGTAGATATGGCATTAATGCCACTGTGTTTTTACATGCATACACCTACACATATATTTCTTAGTTCATGTAGCCCATAGGTGGCTTAAATTTGGTATGATTCGAATAATGGACCCTAGGGTGAAATTTGAAAATATGAAATACATGTCTACCCCCTCTTATGGTCAGAATGGATGGATGAGGACGCTACATATATGCATTGGAATGAGTAAATCTCATATGCATTTGAATCAATAGTTCTCTTGTGCTTATATTTATGTAGTGTGAGGCTATTACTCACAAAGAGGATTGTATATGGGTATTAATTTGAATGTGTGCATAAGATGAATACATGGATGGGTATAACTATGAAATAATAAATTGCACCTACTAGGCTTTGGGTAATTCTATTGTTACCTAGTTGTATTCATAGTGAAGGTTATGTTATGTTGTACTTTGAATGCTAGTTTTGAGTGAATTATATGCCACTCTTTACAATCAATAAGTATGAAATGTTCATATAGCAAGTGAAAAAGGGTGTCACATATGACATGATATCAGGAATATTTTCTCTTGTTGTTGATTGCAATATGAAAGAGAGAAACGTACTTTCAATATGCTTTTGAAACCTGTCATGTGAATTATTGTGAATTTTCATACAACATGTTGGACTTGAATCTAAGTTGAAGCTATATGAATTGTTGTTAAATCATTAAAATAATAATATAAGGCTCCAATATTATTCATCCTCTACATGAGATAGGAGATTGATGTGTTAATTGCCTTGCCTTGATAATATTCAATTATTGCATAGGAATGACCTTGGTTACTTAATTGAAAGGTGGAATAATACCACAATTCGATTGACATTATCGCAGTAGACCTTGGATTGGGAAAGTTGGTAAAGACCTGGTTTTGGAAAGAATTGAATGAACATGTGAATGAGCAAATGTTGTTTTTGGACGTGATATGATTTTGAAATTTTGTATTTTCCTGAAATGTTGTAGATGTTATAATTAGAAAGTATTTATATGAAACTAATGAGATTGGTGACTCTATTTAGTGGAACGACTATATGGAAATACAATTATGAATATAGGCAATGGAAGAAATCCCATGAGAAGAGTGGAACAATTGTTAAATAAGTAAAAGTTCAATATTCTGATAATGCTTGATCATATTTGAATTGTTTACTGTGAGAGAGATTTGAATTTGAACTTGATTGATTCTGAGTCATTTAATCTCCTTAATTATGAATACTTTTAATAAATCTGATTTGCATATGATTGATATGATTAATATAGTCATTTTAATTGAAGTTGTGAGTTATCTTTATTGTTTTAGTATGTCGATTCTATCAAGGAAGGCAATCAAGTAATAAATATTGCAAAGTATTATGAATGCACACTAAATAAGGGGTCATGAAAGTCCTAATCAAATCATGTTGAATCTGGACTACCTGGTAGGTAGGACCAACTACTAAGAATTAGAATGGAGCTTGGATGATAATTATCCAATGGAATAAAAAATAATTTAGAGCTGGATAAGGATTAAAGGTAGCTCTTGGATAGGAGATGTCAAGTTGGGATTGGCTAGAAATACTCAAGGAAATCGGAGCAATAAATCTTAGAAAGAATAGAATGTAGAGGTATCCCAAAGCATCAAAGAAAGTTGAAATATGTTAAGAATTGGTTGTAGTAGTAAATAATGCATGTGACCAACAAGGCATACATAGAAATGAGAGAGTTTTTGTTACCCTAAAAATATATTTGTCTTTTATATAGAGTTGTATGCATTTGAACAGTACGTATAATTTATGTGTATGAATTAAGTTTTGCTACTTGGATGAGAATATCATAGCTAATTATGTATTGTGTGATTGGTAGAAAGGCTATGGAATAGATCAATTACATTGTAAAATTCTAGGATATGTACAAGAATTGGAAGGGAGAACTCCAATTTACGATTCTCTTGTTGTTCTATTATTTTCTCTAGATTGAGAAAGTTGCTATGTGTGGATATTTAAGACTTGGGAATGCTAATAAATACAAGAGAGTAAAATAGTTGAAATACATTTTCACTAACAAACATATAGAGGGATATTATATGGTAGAGTGCATATAGATATGCATGGACATATTTGATTAATACGTAGGTGTGGAATAAGAAAAGCATGAAGCTTTTGGTATGTAAATATTGTTAAAATATTTTTTATGCATCCATGAGTTGTACATCATAATCGAGTTTGTTAAGACTAATAACTAGAGTGAATGGGTGTTTACACTAATGTTATGAATTTGTATACCATGTGAAATTGAATTCCATGAGAGACAACCATGTGTGAGACTATAGTGTATTGGACTTGGGAAATGATATAGCACTACACAAGTATCAAATCGTCTCCTTACTTGTAATTAGTGTCATGCACTGTAACCATTTTTCCAACACTGAAGAGAACTTAAGGAGTTTAGTCCTCGTGTGTTTAGGTTGAAGAGAAAAGTGTCTATATGGTAGAACAAGCAATGGGGGGTGGTTGGATGATGTTATGAGGTGTTGGTTGAGCCCTCCATCTTGTCTTGGTAAAACATGAGTTGGAAATATGATGATTTCAACTCAATGTGAGGGTGCATTGATTGAATGTGCAAAGATAAACTATAAAACCATGTAAACAATAATCCTCCATTTATGAATGTTGGCACATATGTTTGATGCATTGAGTGGATGCATGCTTGTATGGAAAACGCATTCGCATAATTGAATGACATTGAAGGGTTCTTGAGGGATTGTGGAGTAGTGAAAGGAAATACCTTTTAGTACTCCTAAAGGAATGTTGAACAATGAAAGGAGTGGTAGGAATTAATAAACATAAAAATAATTTTGATCATTCCTCACATCATAATATAAGTGGGAGGGGAGTTAGGCACTCCATAAGACAAGATAAAATTAACTAATAATGATTTATAAAAATATAAATCAACTGAAGAGTGTGAATGTGTAATCATGAGTATTGGCACATTTCTTTGATTGCATAGATAATGTGATTGCATTATGTAAATTTATTGTGTTAGTGATGCATATATAGTGAATGTATTTTGTTTCATTTGAGATATTGATAGTCTATAGTGACTATATTATGTATGTGCTATAATTATGAGATCACTTCATGGGGTTTTGTAAATGTTGTAATGAAATGATTATATGCAGAATACTCACAAATTGCTTGGTTGACTGAAAAGTTCATATTGCAAGTAGAATTGTCTTGGATATGGTAATGAGTGTAAGTCCATAATGAATATTGGATGCTACCACCTACAAATGCCAAACATTATGAGAAGGATCACAAACTTGTGAAATCTAGTTTCTATATGAAATCGATTTTAATTTTCTAATTGAAATTATTATGTTGATATGTCTAGTGAGGATAGATGATGATTGCTAAAAGCTTGCAAGAAAAGGGGAGAATGATAATGTAATGACATTGGAACCTTATGATATGCCTTGATAATAATGAGCTATGTTATATTAGTGGTTTCTAGTAAGACACCCAGGTAGTAAGACTATATAAGTTTTCTCTCTTCTTGTGCAAGAAACTCTTGGAAAAAGACGAATCACCCAAGGCATTATTTAGTAGAGAATGTGATTCCTAAGCCAAGAGGGTGAGTGAATACAAGAAAGAGGCGACCTGAATGAATATATTGTGAAGAGATTCGTGGTATACACTAGATGAAACCAAGAAGGCATTATGTATGTATGTATGTACACCATAGGTGTGACATCAAACAAGACAATGAATCCAATTTCTCTAGTGGCATCCATATAAAGAATATACACATTCATACAATTTGAATCTTTCTAAATGGGTTAAGTGTTGCTTAAAATGGCTACAATAAGCATGTGTTGCTTAATTTGGCTATGAAATTTGAATCTTTCTAAATGGGTTAGGTGTTGCTTAAAATGGCTACGATAAGCATGTTTTTCCTTTGGTGACTGTAATAGGAATGTTTTGAAAAGATAGAGGCCTTGGAGGTATTCCAAGCTAGTACAAAGGAATGGTTGAACATTATTGTCCAATATAGCAAGTACTAAGACAAAGTGGCATTGAAGAGAAAAAGATTGCAAGTGTAGCTAAAAAATGGAGACATGGAATATTGCTTCACTCTTGAGCAAGGCATGAAGTGTTGAATGCATGAGATTGGGTTCACTAACCTTAAAACCCCAAATCTATCCTTTTGAGTAAGAAGCAAAACCTAAATTTTATATGTTATTTGATTTTCAAGTTGAAATATTGAAGGTTAGAATGTGACCTAATTGTTCATTCATGTTGATTTCTATAAAACTAAACACTGTCATAGTAAATAAGAAAAAGGATTTCTCTTGGTGGAAATGGCCTTGCATTGTGAAATTTTAATGTACATATTGTTTCCATCAAAGCACATTTAAACCAACAAACCCTACTTTTGTTGGTTGGTATGAAGGTACATTACATCATGTTATGAGTGAGGTGGAGCTAGTTGCAAATTCAATAGCCTTCATGGTTTTTGATAGAAAAAGGCATGATTCAACCATTGATTCACACAAGGGAAAATCAATAGGAAAATAAATGTTATCAATTAAAACACTTCAAAAGAAAGTGCTGAAAAATAAAAGGAAAGGAGAAGAAAAATCAAGCAAGCTTGTTTAGTAGAATCAAATGAGCTTGATCAAAAGAGAGAGAAATTGGACGACTTGATAGGAAGATCAAGATATTTGAGAGGTAACTACTTCTTTTGATTTGGTATTTCTGGAAAAAGAGCATGAAGTTGATAAAGCCAATATATTTTTGGAGGAAAATTTTAACAAACCAATCCTCATAGGTCCTTTGATGATGGTGATTTGTGCCCCAACAACATCTATTTCTAGATTTTTTTTAAATCACACTTACTAAGCTTGGAGCATCTGAAGTCAAGTATGAAGGGGTATCATTAAAAGATGTTTCGGATATATTTTCTAAGATAGGAAATGTTAAAAAACAATCTCAACAATTTAAGAAGTATCATTACACTCAAAAATTTCCCAAGGGGGTAATTGTCCCAAATTTATTTGCTGCAGTCAACCATAGAATAGATGAATTTGATATAGCAATTCTTCAATCAAAGTTAGTTAAAGATGGAGCCTATATTAGAACCTAAGAGTATGATACTACAAAGTTTGTTTTTATTTAAACCAACTGCATATGGTTGATAAAATGGAATGTCATAGACAAACCAATGAGATGGTGTCAAAGGATTTAATACAAGCCAATGTAGATTTTGGAAAACTCTAGAAGATGGTTACAAAACTGGGAACTTAGTTAAAACGAGAAAGTCATCAACAAAGCCAAGCTTACCAAAATTCAAGATGTGGAAGTTGTAAAATCATTTTTTAAGATAAAAAAGTGTAGAAATCATATACTTGATGTTAAAATTAGATCGTGTGCAAACCAAAGAATTTGTAGTAGCTTATGATAAAAAAGATGAACTAATGGATAAGATTACCAAATTAAAGATTGGAATTATTGACTAGGCCTTAGAATTGATACTTTAAACAATGAAAAGGGAATAGCTAAATAAAAAGTTTTTTCAAAGATTTAGAGTCTACAAGAAGAAACCAATGAAAATGTTATTCCTTAAATATCCCTATTTGAAATTCTAAATATTTTAGAGAATTTCTCAACAAAATATAAGATAATAGATTTATCAAATAGTGAAGACAATTTTGTTGATTTTATTACACAGATTATATCTCTTCAAAATAATGTCTTTGAACTTTCTGAAAAACCTTTAAAGTTAGAAAGGAAAATGAAAATAGAAGAAAACGGAGCTCATTTTAATGCTATTATAGAAGAGAAAAAATTACCAATATATAATTTACAAACTCAATTCTATCTCATAGATAAAAATCTTGTGGCTAGTTAATCTATTGAAAAACTAAAGAAGTTTGCTGATGATTCTATGAATCATTTTTTAGGGGAAGGGTATTTAATTGGTGCAAAGAATTTTATAGGTCATCAAATTATTACTTGCATGAATCAATTTAGGCCTCATTTTGAACCTCTTCAATAAAGTAAATTTTGAATACAACACGTCCAAATTGAAATAAATAAACTTTGGTAATAAATAAATCAAAATATTAAAATTGTTACATAAGTCATTAAGTTCATAAGCAATATGCCTCATATGCCTCATCACTCCTTGACACCTCTTGGAATCGGTGATGAAACATTCATGATAATGAATTCTAGAAGGGTCAATGCTAAGAAGAATTTAATCCAAAACACTTAAAATAATGCAACTATATAAATCAAGCTCACAAGGCTTTAAATAATAAATTTACTCATCTTTATAACTTGTGCTTACCCTCACCTTTAATCAAGGATCAAATACTATTGGGAGAAGAATATTATGAGTCAAACCTATTTGCAAAAGGAATGATGTAAAGGAGTTTAAAGATGTGGCTAAGGCCTTAAATGGACAATAGATTGTGGATAAGTTATTGTCAGAATTTAAATTATTGGTTTTTGTTTTTAATTTTTATGAAGACCAGCCTCTCGTGTCTTTTGATTTGCATATTAAATTGGACATTGCATATAGAAAGATGTCAAATTTCCATTATCCCGTAGAAGAAAAATGGAATGGGATAACAAAGTTTCAATTTAAAAATTCAAAAATTTGTCATTTGGACCCTTCATCATCATCAACTAAGAAGGGAAATGGTTAATGAAATTATGGTGGACCTGTACGATAAATGATTACCCTTATATCCTAGGAAGAGCATGATTGTTTCAACAAACCCTAACCATGAAAAGGTTAAAATATTTGTTATTTTATGTAACAAATTAAATTAGTTAGAAAGATGAATTATTAATTGAAAACCAAAGGCTGTAAAGGAGCCAAAGAAAGCCACTCCAAAGGATCAACATTTTTTCTAAAAAGTGCAAGAGACTTTCAGTTCTATATGATCATTAGAGAAATGAGATTGTATTGAAGATCTTTAAACATAGCTCTATGAAATAGTTTTTCTAAGTTCAAAGGATTCACCCTTCTATTTTTGTTTGTCTTTCTTTAGTTGTATAGATTTCGTAAAGGCTCTATTAATTTTTCTTCGTAGATTTGCAGTTATATGGCAAGACTTTCATTGTTCTGAATTGTAGGAAATATTTGGGACTTGATCTCTTTATCTTTATTGAGGGAGAAGGTTGTTTGGGAGTTGAAGCATTATATAAAATTGAAGATATTCAATATCATTCTATATTAGTGCGTTAAATTTCTACGATGTTTGAAGTATGAATGAAATTACGAAAATACTCTTTGTAGTATATGGTACTTAGTGAAGAATACACTCCATGCTTTCAAAAATGAAGTATGCTTTATGTTTCAATAAGTTACTCTTAAACTACTAGAATCATGTGTGAATGCCTAGTATGTTTTCATTTCAAGTTAATAAATATTAAAGGTTGCCTTGTTTCCTTGGTATTTGTTACATATATTTTAGTATCAATGATTGACATTTATTATCGATATTTAGAGAAAATGTTTTCCTATATCAAGTATTCTGAATCTATTGCCCATGCTACTATCATGTTTATCGGATAAAATAAAGGTGCCATGTGAGTCCAACAAAATTGTGCTCTTCACTCTTATGTTATTTAATCAACTCTTTCTCATCTCTTAAAGCAAAATATTTAACTCCAAGCAAAAATAAGCTTTAAAAAAATATCTTTCAAGATTGAGGGATACCCCCTGTAATGCCCCGTTTTGACATTACTACCTGAACTACTATTATATGTTGTATTTGTTTGATTGTGAGACTTCGTCAGTTTGACGACACTGTGGACATATGGTTCTATTATTTTGCCGATATATATATGTCTATGTGTGATGTTAGTATTATGATCGGTAGTCATGTTTAGATATGTATCATGTGTTAATTATGTCTCATATATGCAAATTACTGAATGATGGATACGTGGATACCGTTAAAGTTATATGTTGAATAAATGAACGTTATGCTAGGTGCATGGAAAATAAATGAATTTATTGTTGTTATGTTATGATGAAATGTATGTGTACATGTTGCGGATTTATGCACGATATTCTATAGTGTATGCGGAGGACTAACTTACAGGTTAAAACGGCTAAGTGATAGCTGGATCCTACGAGGTGGGAGAGCCTCGGGGACATGGACTTCGAAAGATAAATGGTATGCGAGGGATGCATTATTTACTTACGCATGATTATTATGATGTATGTTATGACATGGGTGGGGTAGGGTTTTAGGAAACTCAACCGCCCAGATTGGTTATACGATGACAAACCAAGTACAAGTGCAATGCAATTATTATGTCAGGTAGACATAGTCCCTATTCCATTAGGGGGGGTGGAGGATTTACCCACTGTTTATCCCCGAAACACAGAGTCATGGGAGGTATGTGCTATGACATGCACCCCAAGGTGTGTGATGATGACTGGTGGTTTCCTACTGGGGAAGCTTGGTCGATGTAGTCGACACTTCCGCTTACGGGTTCTAGAAGGAGTCGATTATGGCTTGACACTTCGGGGTAGTCCAGCAAAGGAAAGGATAGGATGTGGAAGTTAGTTGTGATTTAGGTAGATAGGTGTAGCTTGAAGTCGGGATGAAAACAAGATCTAACTGTGTATGTGTGGAGAACTCTTGATTGATTATGTGTCGTAACTCAGTAATGTATGAATTGTCGTAACTTAATAAGATGTAGTTTGGTAAAAGACTGTACCTTGCAAACTATGTTCAACATGTGTCAGTGAACAATAAGTTTCATGATTATGATTGATGAGCGTGAATTATTACTGTTAGTGTACTTACGCGAGGTATGTAAGCAGTAGCTACGCTTACATAACTCGCCTACATATTTATAAATTGCGTGAAAAATTGCTGAATAATAATGTTAATTATTGTCGATTAATAATTAATTATTCTTGATTAATGTTAGTAATGACGATTAAGGTTAATAATGATGATTAATGTTGATCATGTAGATTAATATTAATTATTGTCGATTAAGGTTAATAAAGTCGATTAATGATAATAAAGTTAGTTAATGATTAATTATTGTGGATTAATGTTAATAATTTGGAGTAATGTTAATTGTTGCTTACTAATGTTCATTATGTGTTAATAGTGATTAGTTAAGGCTAATTTGGCTATTCTTATCTTTAGTAATAATTTTTAATCAAGTTAAATGTAATTAAGAGAGTAATGTTGAATGGTAATAGTGTCATGAATTATTATTAGGTTAATTACAAATAATTAGAATTAATTAATTAATTAGGTTACAGTAATAAACAAGTATTGATTAGGGTAAATACGTTAAAGTTCAAAATTATTGAACGTGGTGGAAGACATTACCTTAAGCCATTTTATAACAAAGTTTATAATTATATTGTATTTTAGTTAATTAATTAAAATATTAATTAATTTGTGCAATATTGAATTATGAGTCAACAAATGATTAAGGGAATTAAATGAATTAAAAATTATTTTAATGGGAAGTGATGGTTGGAAGGTGACCCCAACCAACACATTTTTAATATTTTAATTATTAAATGAGAGTCATGGGGGATGGGCTCGAGGAAGGACTTTGAGGGAAAACATTAATTAGGGGAAGATAAGGGTATTGATGGCAGGGGGGAGAGTCGGCAAAGGGAGAATAACGTGGAGAAGAGGGGGAGAAGAAGGGATCTTTATTTTGGGGATATTTTTGAGAAATTTTTGATAGCAGAGATAGAATTTTACAGAATTTTACAGAGTAGAGCTGAAAGGGGGTTCTTGTTGGAGATTTCAAAGGGATAGAAACTGTGGTTGGCTTGTACTCGGTTTGGGCTCAGGGGTCCAAGGGGGTACCTTTGGAGCTGGGTGGTCGGCGAGACCTCGCTAGTTGGAAGGGTGGCATACTTGCTTGGGCTAGTTGAGTTTCAAGGTTTGGGAAGAGTTTGGTTGCAGTGCTACAGCAGGTTGAACAACACATACAGCAAGCAAGGAAAAACACAAGGAAGGAACAACTAAAAGGGGATCTACTAGCTAGTCAACAGCTACTTATCCTATAGGTATATTAATCATTTTTATCTATGTCAAATTATTATTTCCAGTTATGAATTTAAAATTATATGTTGTTACACCTGCACATAATTCAAATGGTTAGAAATAGATAAAAACACATAAATAGCATTATTGTGTAATTCAACCTGTAAATGTGAACAATATGTTAATACATGCATGTAAGAGAGTATATTTATTTCTACCGGCATGAATGTAAACAAAACTAGAAAACGCCATAGAAACCGTTACAGTATGTAAACTCATGAAGGTTAGTATTTATTAATAAACATTAGATAAAATGGGACCAAGGGTCCTACACATGGTATCAGAGCCATGGTTCAAAATCTGGAACCAGAGGGCTTGCTGCACTTAAAAAAAAGGGGGGGGGGGGAAGAATTGGATGCCCATAAAACCCGGGGTAGAGGTATACTTGATTTTTTTCTTTAAACGTCAAGTCTCATTTTCATCCACCTGCAAAGAGGACAAGGCAAGATCATTAATTGCAGTCCATAAATTTTTATATATTGGAAAACATATAGGTGTAAATAATGTATATCGGTAAACAAAAAAAATTACACTTAAATTTTATTTTTTTCCTATATATATATATATATATATGTCAAAACAAATATATCCATAAACAAAAAAATTATATAGATAGATAGATATGTGAACAAATTTTTTTTTATTTGTTAAAGTTTGAACTAAATCAAAATATAAAACAAAAAAAATTAATTATGGTTTTGATTTAAAAGAAAATATATATATATATAGATTTGAAACAAAAAAAATATATATCTATATAATAAATATATAAATTAAATTAAATTATTATTTTTTTAAAACAAAACTAAAACAAACAAACAAAAATTCGAGCTTGACCATATAAAAACAAAAATATACATATGATATATTTAAAAAAAAAAAAAAATCGAGCTTGACCATGTAAAAACAAAAATATACATATGATATATTTAAAAAAATAATAACAATTAACAAAAACAATTGTGTCAAGGTGCTCCATGGGCCGAGTATGGAGGCCATGGTGTAGCCGTAGGGCTTGCGGCCTGGGCAAGGCCCGGCCAGCAGTAGAGCTGCGTCATGGCCAGCATCCTACAGGCCTCGATGGCCATGGGTCTGCCTGATCCTGCAGCTCGGTGGCCATGAGTTGGCCTGAGCGCAGCTTGACAGCCATGAGCTGGCCTGAGCGCAGCTCGGCGGATATGAGCCGGCCTGAGTGTGGCTCAGTGGCCATGGGTTGGCCTGAGCATGCAGCTCGGCAGCCATGGGCCAACCTGAGCGCAACTCGGCGGCCTTCGTCGGCCTAAGCACGGCTCGGCGGCCATGGGTCGGCCTGAGCATGCAGCTCGGCGGCCATGGGCTAGCCTGAGAGCAGCTTGGCGGCCTTAGCCTACCTGGGCAAGCTGCCCGACGGCCATGGGCCTACCTGAGCACATCCGACCAAGCACAGCCCGGTCGTGTGTGCGAGAATGGAGGAGGGGGGCGCCCAGCTGGGCAGCCATCACTCAAAAGCCTTGTGTAAAACAAATAAACATGACCATAACAAAAAAAAAACATCTTGCTAAGTAAATCAATTTCGGAAACTGTTTCTAAATCTCTCTTAACTGAGCAAAACAAATTCCGAAAGAGATACCTAAAAAATTCAATCAAATAGTCTTTTAATTCAAAAATTCCAATACACTTCCCGTGCAATTAAATTTAACTCGTGTTGTCTTTGACAAGGTCGGCCATCAGCCACAAGCTACGGCCATGGCAGCTCAGCTAACAGCTTGTGCTACGACGAGCATGCGGCCAGCCGAAAAAAAAAGGGGGGGAATATAAATAAATACAAAAAAAAAATTATATAATTTTTTTTTTTACATTACTTAGGACCGGCAGCTGAGCAGAGAGCCACCAGCCTGCGCGCATGAGATAATAAGAGACCTGCGCCGGGGGAGGAATCTTCTATCTACAAACTAAGCTGGCTTCCAAGCCTCCCTATGCAAACTTAATCGGTTAAAACTGAAATTTAGCCGAAGGTTTAGCTTTTACCTGAACCGGTTGAAGTTGCGGAGCTCACTCGTCATGGTGGAGTTGTAGTTGCAGAACTCGCTCATCATGGCTGAGTTGCAGAGCCGAGTCCACCAAAATCGCGTGAATAAATGGCAGGTAGACTTAGGGTTAGGCTCTTTTAGGGTTTCGTTCTCGCCTATGGCGATGGACAGCTGGGGAGGTCGCATGGCCTTCATGCGAGCCACTTAGGGATAAGGTAAGATCCGTAGGTCTATAAAAAAATAAAATTATTTTATTTATTTATTATTAGTATTATTTTATTTATATTTATTATTATTATAATTATTTAAATTTTACTTTAAAAATAGTTAATAAACCATTAAAATTTAGTATGTAATTATTTTATATATAGATTAAAATGTTGTAGGTTGATTATACATAATGTAAATTATTGTGTTAAATAATTATGTTGAATCAATTAAGGTAATATTTAAACAATTTAATTAATTAGTTACACAATTACATAATTATTTAAACAATTAATTAATTAATTGATTAAATGTAAGTTGGAAATACCACCAATTAGTTTATCTTCTCCTTGAGATTGCTCCTTGTCGAAACTTCGACGTATAGTCGAAGGGGCAAGATGGACACGGAATCTCAAAAATGAGACACCACAGAGACCAGCATGACAATCTGATCGCTAGGACACTGATTCTACTCCATAATAGATAGGTTAAATCAACACGACCCTAGACTTAAAACTTAGGTTATGTTATTATTCAATTATTAATTATTAATGAGAATCGAGGAAATAAACATTAATTGAATTTCATATAGGGTTGAGTTCGCGACTTAATGGGGATTGTGTGGGATCCGATACATGAGTTACGTAAAACTATTGTAGTATTTTTAGTACCGGGTAGCCTCAAGATGGCTTGTTCGAAACGCCCAGAATTATAGCTCTTAGAGTAAAAACGCTCGTAAAAACAATCGTCCAATGCTCCTTTTGAATTGAATGTTGAGTTTAATAGTAACATAGTCCTGATGTCGTCATATGCTAATTATCAAATTATGTCGTGTTCCAGGGATAAACATGGTAAGAACGCGAGCAGGTCAGGGGTGAGGTCAGGCGATGACATTACCTGAGCCGAATGTGTCGGCACCATCACCAGAGACCATCCTTATACTGTGCTCGCTGAAAGCAATAAACGAAACACTTCAGGCACTACAGAGAGGAAGTGCTACCTCAGAGATAGAAGTGGAGGCCCCTCCACTAAGGGAGGAAATTCTTGTGGTAGAAGTGAATACATACCGAGACCTCCACATCAGGATATCACAAGGGAGCTACAGAATATAAGGCTTCCAGAATTTTCAGGGGGTCGAGTAGGGATACGAGCTGAGTCTTGGTTGGAAGATATGACCAGGTGCTTAACCTTACAGGAGTACACTTCCACGTCCAAGTTTAAGATCGCAATATTTCAGCTTAAGGCAGTTGCTTTGAACTGGTGGGGGAACAAAGAAAGGCAGCTACACCTTACACCAGACACAGTCCCATGGGAACTGTTTGTGGAAAAATTCAAGGGGAAGTACCTACCCGCCTCCTACCAGGAAGAACAACCAGGGGCTCTGCATGCCTTAGTACAAAGGCATCTATCCGTGGAAGAATATGAAGAAAGTTTCATGGAATTAGTCAAGTATGTTCCATACTTGGACAACGACAAACGGTAGGTTGAGCGCTTTGTGTATGGGCTCAATATAAAGATCAGGGCCCAGGTATGGATGTGGAAACCGATTTTGGTTACCGAAGTGGTTGATTGTGCTCGTTACACAGAGGAGATGTTGGGTGCAAATCCCATCAGGTCATTCAACTCTCAACAATCTGGGTTTGTAGGGAAGGGCCCTCAAAGCTACCCTCGGGGAGGATATGCGAGGCCACCTCCCTACGGAAACAGGAGCACACTAAGAGTTGCAGCGGTAGACAGATCAATGGAAACTAGGGTGGTGCCCCAGTCAACCACAGGAACTCACCGGGGTGTGAGGAATTTTAGAGGACCAGTCGGCAGGGGAAGGGGTCCTAGGGGAAGGAACCCCTCTCAGAGGTCTGAATAAGTTATCTCGCCCACTCCATTACAGGTTGCTTGTTGGGGATGTGTAGGCCCACATTACCAGCATGACTGTCCTCAATTACGATTTGGTACAGTGCATCGAGAAGGAAAGGATCCAATGGGGAGTGGGGATAGTAGGCATCAGATATCGACAGCAGTAAACAACCATCAGGAAGAGCACCAATCCACTGTGGTGGAATCATTAGGTATGGTCAATAATGTTAAGCTTCGAATATTGTTTGATCCTGGTGATACAGATAGTTTCATTTCTCCATATGCATTAGACAAATGTGGGTTGGAAGCCTACGCGCATGACGATTTCAACTTAGTTGAAATGGCTTTAGGGGTAAAGCAAGTAGTAGGACCTAGTGTCTACAAGTGCGTAGTGGATCTCGGGGTGTGTGTTACACAAGTCAAAGTGTACATCACCACCCTCGGAACTTATGATCTCATCATAGGTATGAATTGGCTTGAGGAACATCGAGATTTCTTGGACTGTTATGGAAAGAAAGTTCTTTGCATTAATGAAAACGAAGAGGCCATCGAGATCCGGGGTATCAAACGGAAGGTGTCCCTATGTTTCATATCCATGATGAACGTAAAGCGATGTATGCGACAGGGATGTCAGTTGTATATTGTTGAAGCGGTAAACACTGAGAAGGGACCCTCCTTTTATGAGTATCCAGTGTTAGACGAGTTCATTGATGTCTTTCCAAAGGAATTACCTGGGTTACCTCCTAAGAGGGAACTTGATTTTACCATTGAGGTAAAACCCAATGCAGAACCAACATCGAAGACACAATACAGGATGATGGCCCCGGAACTTTGTCAGTTACAAATGCAGTTGAAGGAACTACTAGACCTAGGGTTCATAAGAGTAAGTATTTCACCATGGGGTGCACCAATAATATTTGTGAAGAAGAAGGATGGTTCCTTGCGTCTTTTCATCGATTACCTAGATTTGAACAGAGCCACAGTGAAGAATAGGTACATGATACCTCGAATTGATGACCTCTTTGATTAAATGAAAGGGGCGACAGTCTTCTCAAAGATCGACTTACGATTAGGTTACCACCAGCTACAGATTAAGGAAGGTGATATACCTAAGACTGCTTTTCAAACAAGGTTTGGGCATTATGAGTTTGTAGTGGTACCCTTTGGTTTGACCAATGCCCCAGCTGTATTCATGAGGGTTCATGAATAGCGTGTTTCAAAAATACTTAGATCAGTTTGTGCAATTCTTCTTGGATGGCATCCTCATCTACTCCAAGAATGAAAGTGAACACGAAGAACACTTGTGGATAGTGTTGTCATGGTTAAGAGAGCATCAGTTGTACGGTAAGTTGTCCAAATTCTCATTTTATCAGAAGGAGATCCATTGTCTAGGGCATATAATTTCAGGTGAGGGAATTTCAGTGGACCTTGAGAAGGTGAAGGCCATAATGGATTGGCCTATGCCAAGGAAAGCGCATGAAGTGACAAGCTTCATGGGATTAGCCGAGTATTATAGATGGTTTGTGTGAGGGTTTCTCAAAAATCGCAAAACCCATAACTACCCTACAACGTAAAGGCACTAGGTATGAATGGACGGATGAGTGTGATGTCGCATTCGCCGAGCTGAAAAGACTATTGATGAGTGCACTGATCCTACGAGTGCCAGATATGGAGAAAGAATTCACGGTTTGCACAAATGCCTCAAGTAAAGGTTTAGATGCAGTGTTGATGCAGGAAGGTAGGGTAATAGCTTATGCGTCAAGAAAGTTAAAAACACATGAAGAGAATTATCCTACCCATGACCTAGAATCGGCTGCAGTAATGCTAGCTTTGAAGCTTTGGAGACATTCCCTTGTTGGATTAAGCTTTGAGCTCAAGTCTGATCACCAAAGCTTAAGGTATATCTTCACTCAGAGAGACCTAAATGCTAGGCAAAGGCGGTGGAGTGAATTCATGAGTGAGTATGATTTTGGGATTTCATACATCAAAGGGAAGGAGAATGTGGTAGCTGATGCCTTAAGCAGAAAACCAAGTCTTTTCTCTCTTATACCTTTGAAGGTTGATTTGAGGGAAATAGTTTTAGGACAGGTAATCAGGGATAGTTGGTACCTAAAGGTCACATCCGCACTCCAGAATGGGAAACCGGTGGGACCTAAGTTTGAAGGCTATGAGTTGGAAGCCGATGGTTTGTTGCAGTATCAAGGGAGGATGTATATTCCCAAGGAGGGAGATATTAGAGAGACTATCCTTAAGGAATCCCACAGAGAAGTATATTGCGTGCACCCGAGTGTAAAGAAGATGTATGCAGACATGAAGCAACTCTTCTTTTGGGCAGGGATGAAAAGGGACATTGTCAAATTCGTCGCTAGGTGCCTTGAGTGTTAGCAAGTAAAAGCTGATCATCGCCACCCAACAGGACTATTGCAGCCACATGACATTCCTATGTCGAATTGGGAGGTTATCTCCATGGATTTCGTGGTGGGATTGCCTCTTACCTCTCATAGGCATGACTCCATTATGGTCATCGTCGACAAAATGACCAAAACTTCCCACTTCATTCCAGTTAAGGAGACCTATGATGTCACAGATGTGACTCGTCTGTTTATAAACGAAGTAGTACGTCTCCATGGGTTTCCCAAGAAGATAATCTCGGATAGGGATTCTCGGTTTACGTCCAGGTTTTGGACAAGTTTGTAGTCAACGTTGGGTACTCAGTTGAACCTAAGCACCGCATACCATCCAGAGACATATGGGCAAATAGAAAGAGTGAATCAGGTGATGGAGGACATGCTTAGGATGTATGTCATGGATCAGCAAACTCATTGGGAGAAGCACTTACCCTTGGTTGAGTTTGCCTACAACAACAGTTGCCATAGCTCAATTGGGATGCCTCCATATGAAGCATTATATGGGAGGCCATGCAGGACACCATTGAGTTGGGAAAGGTTACAGGATCAAGTAATAATGGGACCTGAGTTGATTCAGGAGATGAAAGAACAGGTTGTTCAGATTAGAAAACGGTTAAAGGAGGCACAAGATAGACAGAAGAGTTGTGCCGATGCGCATAGGGTTGACCGAAGCTATAAGGTTGGTGATGCAGTGTTTGTCCGCATTAGGCCTAGCAAAACATACCATCAATTTTGGGAAAGGGACAAAGTTGTCACCACGATTTATAGGACCCTTTGAAATTTTAGAGAAGGTTGGACCCGTCGCGTATCCTCTTGCGCTGCCACCCTATTTGCACAAAACTCATAATGTTTTTCATGTATCTATTTTACGACATTATGTAGTTGATGAGTCTCATAAAATAAATTGGAAGGAACTGCAGGTTTCGGATGAGGGGACCATCAGGGTCAAACCGTTACGTATATTGGACCGCAGGGTTAGACAGCTCATGCACTGTTTGGTGGACCAAGTTAAGGTCCAGTGGGATCGGTTATAGCCATGGGTCTGCTACCTGTGAGGACGCATAGACTATGTGTCGTGATTATCCCACACTATTTTTACCATATCTTTGGGACGAAGTGTCCTGAAGGGGTGCGTGTATATAATGCCTTGTTTTGACATTACTACCTGAACTACTATTATATGTTGTATTTGTTTGATTGTGAGACTTCGTCAGTTTGACAACACTGTGGAGATATGGTTCTATTATTTTGCCGATATATATATATATATATGTGTGTGTGTGTGTGTGTGTGATAGTATTATGATCGGTAGTCATGTTTAGATATGTATTATGTGTTAATTATATATCATATATGCAAATTACTTAATGATGGGTACGTGGATACTATTACAGTTATATGTTGAATAAATGAACGTTATGCCACGTGCATGGCGAATAAATGAATTTATTGTTGTTATGTTATGATGAAATGTATGTGTACATGTTGAGGATTTATGCATGATATTCTATATTGTATGTTGAGGATGGACTTACAGGTTAAAACGGCTAAGTGATAGCTGGAATCCTACGAGGTGGGAGAGCCTCAGGGACATGGACTTCGAAAGATAAATGGTATGTGAGTGATGCATTATTTACTTACGCATGATTATTATGATGTATATTATGACATGGGTGGGGTAGGGTTTCAGGAAACTCAACCGCCCAGATTGGTTATACGATGACAAACCGAGTACATGTGCAACGTATTTATTATATCGGGTAGACATAGTCCCTATTCCATTAGGGGGGTGGAGGATTTACCCACCGTTTATCCCCGAAACCCAGAGTCATGGGAGGGTTGTGCTACAGTGCACTCCCCAAGGTGTGTGATGATGATTGGTGGTTGCCTGCTGGGGAATCTTGGTCGATGTAGTCGACACTTCTGTTTACGGGTTCTAGCTAGAGCCGGTCATGGCTTGACACTTCAGGGTAGTCCAGCAGAGGAAAGGAAACATGTGGAAATTAGTTGTGATTTAGGTAGATGATGTAGGTAGACAGGTGTAGCTTGAAGTCGGGATGAAAATAAGATCTAACTCTGTGTGTGTGGAAAACCCTTCATTGATTATGTGTCGTAACTCAGTAATGTATGAAACTGCGTAACTTAATAAGATGTAGTTCGGTAAAAGACTGTACCTTGCAAACTATGTTGAACATGTGTTAGTGAACAATAAGTTTCATGATTATGATTGATGAGCATGAATTATTACTGTTAGTGTACTTACCTGAGGTATGTAAGCAGTAGCTACACTTACATAACTCCCCTACATATTTATAAATTGCGTGAAAAATTGCTGAATAATAATGTTAATTATTGTCGATTAATAATTAATTATTCTTGATTAATGTTAATAATGTCGATTAAGGTTAATAATGATGATTAATGTTGATAATGTAGATTAATGTTAATTATTGGCGATTAAGGTTAATAAAGTCGATTAATGTTAATAAAGTTGGTTAATGATTAATTATTGTGGAGTAATGTTAATAATTTGGAATAATGTTAATTATTGATTACTAATGTTCATTATGTGTTAATAGTGATTAGTTAATGTTAATTGGGCTATTATTATCTTTAGTAATAATTATTAATCAAGTTAAATGTAATTAAGAGAGTAATGTTAAATGGTAATAGTGTCATGAATGATTATTAGGTTAGTTACAAATAATTAGGATTAATTAATTAATTAGGTTACAGTAATAAACAAGTATTGATTAGAGTAAATACATTAAGGTTCAAATTCATTAAATGTGGTGGAAGACATTACCTTATGCCATTTTATAATAAAGTTTATTATTATATTGTATTTTAGTTAATTAATTAAAATATTAATTAATTTGTACAATATTGAATTATGAGTCAACAAATGATTAAGGGAATTAAATGAATTACAAATTATTTTAATGGGAAGTGATGGTTGGTAGGTGACCCCAACCAACACATTTTTAATATTTTAATTATTAAATGGGAGTCATGGGGGATGGGCTCGAGGAAGGACTTCGAGGGAAAACATTAATTGGGGGAAGATAAGGGTATTGATGGCAAGGGGGAGAGTCGGCAAAGGGGGAATAAGGTGGAGAAGAGGGGCAGAAGAAGGGATCTTTATTTTGGAGAGATTTTTGGGAAAGTTTTGATAGCAGAGATAGAATTTTACAAAGCAGAGTTGAAAGAGGGCTCTTGTTGGAGATTTCAGAGGGATAGAAATTGTGGTTGGCTTGTACTCGGTTTGGGCTCGGGGATCCAAGGAGGTACCTTTGGAGCTGAGTGGTTGGCGAGACCTCGCCAGTTGGCAGGGTGGCATACTTGTTTGGGTTGGTTGATTTTCAAGGTTTGGGAAGGTTTTGGTTGCAGTGCTATAGCAGGTTGAACAACACATACAACAAGCAGGGAAAAACACAAGTAAGCAACAACTAAAAAGGGATCTACTAGCTAGTCAACAGGTACTTATCCTACAGGTATATTAATCATTTTTACCTCTGTCAAATTATTATTTCCAGTTATGAATTTAAAATTATATGTTGTTACACCTGCACATAATTAAATGGTTAGAAATAGATAAAAACACATAAATGGCATTCTTGTGTAATTCAACCTGTAAATGTGAACAATATGTTAATACATGCATGTAAGAAAGTATATTTATTTCTACCGGCATGAATGTAAACAAAACTAGAAAACACCATAGAAACTGTTACAGTATGTAAACTCATGAAGGTTAGTATTTATTAATAAACATTAGATAAAATGGGACCAAGGGTCCTACACCCTTTGCCTACCAGATTCTTTCAATAATAGAATAAATCAAGGAGGCTCTTAAGCCTCCAATGTATGCCTTGGCATAGTTCCCAAGCCACAAACATCTTGAAGTACAACAAAGTCCATAGCTCCTTTCTATTGTGATGTTTCCTTTCTGAGCCTTCCATTAACTTCCCAACTTCGTGACTTGCCACTGAATCACTAGAAAGGTCTATGTGGACACCGGAGAATGGTATTCCTTGTTCAATATGATGGAGTCAATGCCAAAGGTTCCAACTCCTCCTCTCTTCTTCATTATACGTCCCCAGCTCATAAGGGGTCTCATCTTTAGTGTGGACAAAGGGAATACCCTTCAGTATTATGGTCAAGAAGGTGGTACCACCTGAGCCAGTTCTTAGCCTCGGTACCACTTGAGCCAGTTCTTAGCCTCTCACAATTTGGACATGTGAAAACTACTATCACACAAAACATTTTTCATATTTATGTTGAAGTGAACTTCACAATTGTTGGAACAAGTGGGTATTGTTGTAATGCCCATATTTTGATTAGGCATATTTATCAGTTAGACACACCATACTTTATTTTCTTATATATTCTGTTAAACTCAACTCGATTGAGTAAACTATATTATGATATGATGGACCTCATTATATGATGTTACTTTGTTTTATTATTTCACTATGATTAAGATGTTACTATGTTATGTGGTTACGATGTCATGATTATCATATGATTTCTTTATTTTACGATTACAGTATATGTTATATGTTTTCATTAATAAGATGTGAAATATATGATTCGGTATGTGGATACCATCTTCTTATATGAATTATTGAAGTGTTATATGTCATACGCATCTATGATGAACTAAAAAGGTTACATGAAATAAAAAGATTTTGATAACATGGATCAACTGGCGATCAATGGGAAATGCTTTCTATAAATTGTATTTTGCGAAATACTAACCTACAGGACACAAGGGCTATGGGATAGCCAGTTACTTGATCTGATATGGGACACACAAAAAAACTTGTTCGTACAGTAAACCTTAGCAGCCAAGAATGATGATATGATAGCACAAACTGATAATCTCGATAGCAGCAAAGTATGAGTCGATAAGGCCGTAGGCCCAGTATGTTGAGAGGGATGGATGTGTTTCCCACCCTATGTTTCCATGAGACCCGAGGTCGTGGGAGGGCCGTGCTGAGACACGCTCCCCATGTTGTTGTGATGACGATGGTCGGATGCCTGCTAGGGGGGGGTAGGTCCGCTTTTCAGCCGACGCTATCGCTCTCAAGTTCTATGTGGTCAGGTCGGTGAGTCCGACATCCACTTTTGTACTAGCAGAGGAAGGATAGGGAGGATGCAAGACGTAGGTTATGATGGGAGGATGTGTTAGTTAGTACTGTTGAGGGTTGAGTATTCCTTGATTCCGAGTTAGTGGTAGTAGGTACCCTTCCTTGTACATGATTGATTAAACTAATGTAAAGATAAAGATAATGATGTGAAATCGTAAAGAATTAACTATTAAATAAGGGTGAAAAAATGAAGATGGGTGTCTATTTTGGGGGGTCTCGTGAGAAAATAATTCTGTTTTTTTCATGTCTTCCAACTTCGGGCGAACAAAAGTGATATTTTTATTTAAAATTTCACTTTGCCGTAAAAAGAAAACTTTTGTAGAATTATGTTAGCTTTCTACTCATAATTTTTTCAATTTTTTTTATTAAGATTTGATATGTCGATTTCGCATATGTTTGACAGTGTGTTCTTATAAAATGAAAAGACTACAAAAGAGTTATGATTTGTTGCACCACTAAAATCGTTGTTAGACTTGTGTTTTGCAAAAACTGAAAATGCTACGACAATCTACACACAATGTACTAACGCGTGACTATAAGTTTGCATCCAATGGACCTCTATACTAATTATGATATTTTTTTAAAGTCGACCCATGGGGAAACTCAGTCGATTTTCAACAACCTTTTTGTTGCACCACTTTTCTCTCAACCCGCTATAAAATCAAAAAATCTACGACCACCCTTTTGAAGTAGACACGTCAATGAATCGACCCACATTTTCTTCGATTTTTTTGGTGTTGTATTTACAAAGTTATGGATTTTTCTTTTCGCTGTTTTTTTAAAGAGCTGAATCATAACTCGACACATGTTACAAATATAAAACTTAAAAAATATCAGTTCTTATCTATATACAACAAAATTTATACCCTCGTAAAGTAGATTCAATAATGAATCTACTGGTATGAAGTCCGACATTCGTTTTGTTGTGTAAGAGGTGGTTTTCTCCTTCCGAAAATGGAGAAACCTGAAAATTTTGCAGAGATCTGAATCGGTCATGTTTCAGAGATTATTCGGCCGAATAATTATTCGGCCGAATAAATATTCGGCCGAATAACGTTTTTCCGTAACGGCGCCGTCACTTATAACAAAGGTTATTCGGCCGAATAACTAAACGGAAAAAAAATTTCGTCGGCCGGAAAAAAAATAAAAATAAAAATTTATACTCATATAAATAAAGGTAAAGTTAATTCATTATTTTCGCATGTTTGAACTTCGCATTTTTTTGTCAAACTAATTTCGGAAGGAGGATATAATTTTTGCAAAAGGAGGTTTTTACAAGGTATGTTTCTTCTTCTTATTTACAAAAGGCACATTGAAGGAGTTTTTTTTTCTAAGGCATATTTGCAAGGAGTTTTTCCAAACTATCTATTTTCTTGTTGCATTTTTACAAAGAAGACATTTTTTGCAAAATGAGGTTTTTACAAGCTATGTTTCTTCTTCTTCTTTACAAAAGGCACATTGAAGGAGTTTTTTTTTCCAAGGCATATTTGCAAGGAGTTTTTCCAAACTATCTCTTTTCTTATTGCATTTTTACAAAGAAGACATTTTTTTGCAAAAGGAGGTTTTTACAAACTATGTCTTCTTCTTTTTTACAAAAGGCACATTGAAGGAGTTTTTCCAACATATCTCTTTTTTATTGCATTTTTACAAAGAAGACATTTTTTGCAAAATGAGGTTTTTACAAGGTATGTTTCTTCTTTTTTCCAAAGGCACATTGAAGAAAATATTTTTCTAAGGCATATTTGCAAGAAGTTTTTTACAAATATTTTTTTTCTTGTTGTATATTTGCAAAGAAAACATTTTTTTGAAAAAGAGATTTTTACAAAGTATGTTTCTTCTTCTTTTTTCCAAAACACATTGAAAGTGTTTTTTTTAAGGGATATTTGCAAGGAGTTTTTTCAAAATATTTCTTTTCTTAGACATGTTTGCAAGGAGGTTCTTTGCAAGGATGTTTTTTTTTCAAAGTAGCTTTGCACTTTTTATTTAATTGAAAGAGGTTTTTTCAAATAGTTGTTTTGCTAAGGTATTTTGCAAATGATTTTTTTCCAAAGTAGTTTTGCACTTCTTATTTATTTGAAAGGAGTTTTTTCAAATAGTTATCTTATTTTGCAAAGGATTTTTTACAAGGTAATTTTGTACTTCTTATTTCTTTGAAATTGGGTTTTTTTCAAAGAGTTGTTTTTTTACAATGATTTTTTCCCAGATATATTTATAAATAAGTTTTTATTGAAAGTATTTTTTTCTAGTGGTTTTTTTCGTAGATATTTTTTCAAAAAAGTATTCTTGGAATGAATTTTACAACAAAGATTTATTTACAAGGTGTTTTATTTTCTTCCTTGGCACAAGGTGTGTTTATTATTTTCCAAAGAAGATTTTTGTTCAGAGAATTTTTTCAAAGGAAAGTTAATTCCAAAGAAATCTTCTTCAAAAGACTCTTACAAAATTTTTAAAAGGTAAAGTAAATTTCAGTTCATGTTTTTATAAATTCTGTAAATGTTTTTAAATCTTAATTTATTTGTTTTTACTATAAAGTAACATGATTCTTTAATTTATCGTCTATAGATTAAACAACCATGGGCAATAAGAGAAATCGTAAAAGAAAAGCTGATCGTAAACGTGATGATGATGATAATAGAGAGAAACAAAAACTCAGATATATTGCCAAAAAACAAAGGGTTGCTGAAACGGAAAAGAGAACTATTGAAGATATAAATACAGATTTACATGACAATGTTGAAGAAATGGAAATTGAAAATAGAGTACAAGAAGAACAAATTGAAGTTGAAAAGAACATTGTAGAAGATGTAAATAGTGATTTACATGCTAATATCGATGAAATCAATATTGAAGATCAAGTTCAAAATCCAGAAATTGAACCTGGTATGTATATATCATATATTTTCCAAATTCATTTTTTTATAATGAATTTTATTTTTTGATATATGTTAAATTAAATTTAATTTGATGTATAGGTACTTTTACTATTGATGATGAAATGTTAGAAGACATTGATTGCGACAAATATGGAGAAAAACTACCAATACATGTTGCACGATATCGTGCTACAAAATTTTATGATGAAGTTCTCAAAGATTACTCAATAGCAGGACAAGCACAAATTTTGAGATGTTTATTAGTGTCCAAGAAATTAGAAGGTGCTACATCGTTATTGGGTATTCACAAAGTAACAAAAGAGTCGAAATTGAAACAAAATGTGATGGAAAATATAGGCGATGCAATAAAAAAATTTGGAAAATCCAGGAAGAAAGATATCAGTGCTGCACGTAAAGCAATTCATACAGCAATTCTTTCAGCTAGTACTAAACAAAAGCGTTTGACAACAGAACTAGCAAAAGCAGTTGGAACATCAAGAAAAACATTATACAAACATAGCAAATTCAGAATGCAAATAGATGAAAATAATGAACTTGCTTGTTGGGCAATTATTTGTAGACAACCTTACAAAGATAGATTAGGAGCAGGGGTTAAAGATATTGTACGAGAATATTGGTTGGAACATGCTCGAGTTTCACCAAATGCAAGAGATGTGATACGCAAAAGAATATCACGAAATGTATATGAAAGCCAACCAAAACATATAATGGACATGACACAAGTACAATTGTTCAATAAATTCAAGGAAGATCATCGTGGAATTAATATATCAATCACTACATTTGTGCAACAAAAACCATGGTATGTTCGACCTATAACTATACGTGATACATGTTGTTGCCGTTATCATGTGCAATTTCAGTTATATTATGATACGTTTCTTGAATTTGGTAAAATGTTTTGGACAAATTCACCACCTCCGCCAACGATACGTGAATTCATATCTCAAATTTTATGTGAGAGAAATCACGATGAAGTATTTTATTCAAAGAAATGTGTCAATGGAAAACATTGTCATCACTGTGGAAATTTGGTGTTATTCCACAATAAATACCCTATCGACAATGATCAATCGTTGTCAAATGTAAATGTTGATTGGAAGAGATACGAATACATCAACTATAGTACAAGTTCTAGTGATTCACATTCCAAAAGAATTGATTTGCTAGAAGACAAGATATGCGTCACAGATTTTCTCAAAAAATTTGAAAGCGGAATTTATAAATACACCCAGCATTCACATAGAGCACGATGGCAAGATCTTCAATTCAAACAGTCTCGTGAAATTTTTCCACCCGGAACAATTTTGTCGGTGGTTGATTTTGCTGAAAACTATACATTTGCTGCACAAAAAGAAATACAGAGTGAATACTATCACTCTGACCAAGTTTCGATATTTGTCCATGTCGTATATAGACATTCTCAACAGGATGTCGATGGCATTGAAAGCACATGTGACAATCGAGATGTGATTAAAGAATATCACTTCTATATCAGCGATGATCGTACACACGACACACATTTTGTCCAACATTGTATAGAAAATATTTTCTATGAATCACTGAAAAAACGCGAAATCAAATTCAAAGAGCATTGGATATGGTCTGATGGATGTGCCGGTCAATTTAAATCTTCCCGATCATTTTTTTGGTTATGTCGACTTCATAAAGCGCTGAACATTAAACATCGCTGGAATTTCTTTGAAACTGGGCATGGAAAAGGTGAGCATGATGGTGCAGGAGCATGCGTGAAAAGAGCACTTCGAAGATGGCAAATGAACTATTCTTCAGCACGATTTCATTCAGCTGCAGAGGTTGTCCAATGGTGTCAATTAAATCTAAGCCATGATTATAATCAACAATCAAAAGACGTGCGCAGGTATGTCCACTATTTTTTTAATTTATATTATTTCTTAAAATTTAAAAAAATGTATATATACTAACATTTAATTACACATGTACACTATTTATTGTGTAGGTTTTTTTGGCTTGTTGGGATCCAAGATATAAATAGATCAATACCATATGACGCTAGCACCATACATGGAACTAGAGATCTTCACTCTATTCAAACAAAATCATTTCACAACGTGTTTGCATTTGACAGTAGAAAGCAATCATGCTTTTGTCATATTTGCATTGAAAATGTCGAGTCTACAGAAGTTTGTGAAAACATAACAAACAACTACGTAAAAGCTTGGAGACACACAGAGATTAATCCAAAAGGAAAAATGCCGCTAGCAAGTGTTGAAGAATTAGAATCAGAACAAATAGCAATATCGTCTGATGGCGATAGAATTTCAGATCTCGTAAGAGAAGGTAATAAACTTGTTTTTGACTTTTTAATCAACTGTTCATTCTAATCCATCGCCATAAGTAGTCAATTTAATTCATTTAAATACACTAACACCAATCATAACTTGCACAGGAGATGTTTTTGCTGTGATTGCACCTGTAGACAACAACGAAAATGTCAAATATTATTTGATGCGATGCACTGAAGGAAAAATGAAGTTATTGGAGGACTACAACGACAACGGATTTACATACGAAAGAGGATCCATAATTTTAAAAGGCTACTTTTTTCAACAGACACACGTGTCTAAAAATTATGTCTACTTTCAAGATTATGAGCCCAATGTTATATGTTGTCAATATAGTCATTTAGTATGTGCATCTCGAATAAAATTGATACAAGTTCCATCAAAAAAACAATTAAAAACCAAAAAATGGAAACTATCCATATGTGACCATGAACGGATAGTTGAAGATGGTATTCCATTGCGATGTTTTTAACTACATATCAAAAATAAATTGATCTATATTTTTGTCCATGTCAATTGTTGTGTGCAATATATTTTTTGTCCAATTATCAAAATTGTTGTGCACAGTATATTTTTTCATTGAGATTTTATTTTTTCATTGAAATTTTATGAATATTTTCTTGAATGACAACTAACATAAAAGCTTAAATGGTTGTACTTTCACATGCTTAAAAATGAATTCAAATATAATTTGAAAATTCAAAAGTACTTTATTCGGGTCCCCATATGTCTATTAGACCACTAAGGGATGAGATAACGGATGTGGCTATCCCCACTCCGCCCCGAATTTTTACTTTTGGTTCATTGATACTAACGAAAAATCACAAAAAAAAATATTAAATTTTGTATTATTTTAATTCCATCGAACATGTTTTTTTAATACATACTTCACCATAAATATGATCTTAAATAGATATCTTAAAATTGTCACCAAGTTCTCCGTCCCATATCTTTAATTTAAAATATCGCTTGTGCAAATTCACATAACTGAAATCATGGCAAATGGAGATAACGATCATTTGATTTTTAATCACAAGCAAGGATTCCAGGATTGTGAAGCTTATGCTAAATTAGAGAAATGATTATTTACAACAAATGAACGAAAATCCGTCAAATTGTTGTTTAAAATCATTGCTCTAATCTAGCACAAACTTCACAATCCTGGAACCTTCACTTATGATTAAAAAACAAAAAACCGTTACCCCCATTTGCCATGATTTCAGCCGCATCAAATATACCTGAAAATTGAAAATAAAAATTAAATTAATTAAAAATCCATTATATCAAAATTTGATCTTAACATATATTTGCTTTTAAACTTCCTAATTCATCCATGTTTCTATCAAAAATTTTATGACATTGATTCTTACCATAACATTCATTCTCAACATTGAACATTTCCCAACTTAGAATAACATTTTAAACATTCCTAACATTCAACATTCATTCTCATCATTCAACATTTTCTAACAAGTCATAACACTCATTCTCATCATTCAACATTTTCTAGCAAGTCATAACATTCATTCTCATCATTCAACATTTCCTAACCTTGGATTACACCTATAAAAACATTCCTTCTTCCATAACACCTCCCATTCATTCTTTCCCTACATTCTTTTTTCTCTAACACCTCCCATTCATTTTTTCTCAACATTGATTCTTAACATAACATTCATTCTCAACATTGAACATTTCCCAACTTGGAATAACATTTTAAACATTCCTAACATTCAACATTCATTTTCATCATTCAACATTTTCTAACTTCATAACATTCATTCTCATCATTCAACATTTCCTAACCTTGGATTACACCTATAAAAATATTTTAAACATTCATGCAAAACATATTATAAATATTATCAAAACACTTTAAACATTCATGCAAAACATATTCTAAACATTTACCAAATGAGAAATAATAGACATGTACTCATGTATATAATCCAAAAAAAGTTGATGAACATGTGAATTCAATGTACATGTAAATATAATCAAAAAATAAATACCCTCCATGTTCAAAACAACTACAAAATATATATATCAACAAAAACAATAAAGTCTGAACCACTATCCATCTAGACCAATATCTTTCCACTATTTTCCACTAGGACCTTCCCTGGGACTCAACTCCACCTACAATACACAAAAAAACAAATTATAAATTTAGATCATAAATTATTTAAACAATTTTAAACTAAATTCAAAATATTCCTTGATATTAAACTCATCTACAAAACAATTCAATTATTAAAAAAATCATACATCAAATTCTTTGGATGCATGTCCACCACTTTTTTCCCCTAGAGACTTTCCTTTAGCTCCAAAGGACCTCAAAGAGCCAAGCTGCAACATGTACAAAAACAATTTTCAAATAAATCAAAAAAATATAAACCATTAAACTTATATATCAAAGATCATTTCTAATTCAACAAAATTACCTCAGTGGCAATATCTGCATTCATTAGAGACCCCACATCTTCGCCCCCAATTTCTAAATGGTCTCTTCCCTAAAATTTAAATTTTGTTAATAAATAAAACATAGTAGATACAAATAATAAATTAAGCAATTAACTTAAAACCAAAACAAAAAAATTAAAATCATTAGCTCACAAGAGATGGTAAATCATCTAAAAAGTTGGAATCTAATGAAACCTGCATAAATAAGTCAAATTAACAATAAGATACATTGATATTTATTAAAATTCAAGCAAACAAAAAAAATTTCATGTTCAATCATAAATATTATAATTAAAATACCTCTCCTAAGCGCTCTTCATTTTGACTAGGATGCTCTCGATTTTGACTACTGGAGACTTGAAAATTATTTGCATTTAACATTGACGTAAACTGCAGACAAAATACATTTGCTTAATATATTTATTCCCATGTAGAAAAAAATTCAATTCAAAATGATTAAAAAAAATCAAATAGATTGTCATAGCATAATCAACAAACCTCTCCCATGCTCGATGTGTCATTGGATAACACATCTGAAGCTATATCTCGACAAGACTTAGCATAAGCCCTGAGATCATCAATGCTCAATGCATCTACCTCGTCATTCGTCTTGTAGACAAAACTCTGACGAAGAATAACACGAGCCCTCTCTCGCACCAAACCGACTTCTACTCCAGCAAGAGCTGAAGCTAAACCATCACCTACCGATTCCCTTCCAACTGTCCCTAGTTGAGATGTTGTCTCCATCTCTGATCTTAAAGCCACAACCCTTGGTGGACGAGGTATCTCAGGCGGAGGTTGTATAGTGGTAGGGTCTCTGAGAGCACCTTTTCGATTATATATTCTACCCTTTCCAGCTCCATAAAAGTCA
The DNA here is from genome assembly GCA_027924585.1 of Larix kaempferi. Classification (NCBI taxonomy): domain Eukaryota; kingdom Viridiplantae; phylum Streptophyta; class Pinopsida; order Pinales; family Pinaceae; genus Larix; species Larix kaempferi. Next base: position 4,720,356 of record BSBM01000619.1, read on the forward strand.
GAGGGAACATCAGTATAGTTAGGCTTCATACCTAAAAAAAACTCTGCATAAAAAAATCTAGCAAAATAATTAGGAACCTCATCGTTCCAAGGCAATCGACCATAAGCTGCAAGAAATCGATCATATATTAAATGTGCAATTTGAGGATGCTTGAAATATTGCACTTTCAACATTTTTCGCTTAAGGCCTTCTTTGAAATTGAACATTGAATTGGCTTGTTCTCTAGTGACTCTCTCCTTCACAACCTCCCACTTATCTGGACCCATAACTTGGTCCCTTCGCATCCACATCAAATGAGCAAAACTATTTGTAGTTGGTCCAAGTTCCTCATATGCATCAATGAATTTCTGCAAAGACGCCAAAACAATCTCTAGACTTTGTCGACTCTCTAGAGGGAGATCCAAAGAACAAAAATCATTGTTCAACCTGTCATAATGGGATCTACAACTTTCAAGAATAGTTTGTTGCACAACACCTTGCCATGGAAGCTCATCAGGTAAATCAGATGGATAAGTTGATATGGGTGTACACCCCTCATCTAGTGGAACATATGTTGTCCTAGCTCTAGGAGGATCTTCAGGACCTTGCTCTCCACCCACACCTATTTCATCATCTACAATCCTATCTTGATCTCCCCCTCGCTCCATCGAATTACGCACATCTTCTGAATGTCGCTCTGCTTCAAATATAGCCATAGTCAAGAATTAACCTTGTCCATAACTTCAAAACACAAAAAAATACAATTTATACTTTATTAAACATTAATGTTCATACCAACAGAAGGTTGAGATCGACGCTCTCCCACAGAAGATGAAGGAGAATCATGTGTACCCCTTCGAACTTGTTGATGATCAAATGACTGGGACCCATGCAATAAACTCGAACCTCTCGGTGAATTCGACAACCTTCGACTACCAACTGGAACACCAATTCCTGAGGATTGTGATGACCTCCTACGCTTTCCCCTCGAAGACTCTCTTTCCATTTGATATAACTTCTAAATTTACACAAACATTAACATATTGAAATTGTACATGACTATTCTACAAACATCAAGCCAATATTTGATAAAAAAATACAAAATGTAAGTCCCCCTCCTAACTCTAATTAATTACCTAAAATTCCTTACCATCACTAATATTGCAGCATAAAGATATATCTAATAATCATTTCATTATCAAATATAAGTCATAACATGATTAATTGAAGTAGTATAATAACCTTAATAACTTTTAATCCAACAAATATGGTTGAAATATATATGTCAATGAACAAACATCTCACTAAACATATATATATATTCTTATTAAGAGAATTCTAGCTCATATTTATAATAATACAATTTACACACACTAAAGTTGTACATGTTAACTCTACAAACTTAAAAACATATCTTTTAAGGACCTGCATACAAAATGTAGAGCTGGCTAAAATAGTATAACATATATATCCACTTATTAAGAGATTTCTAATTTATATTTATGATAAAACAACTTACACACATTGAAATTGTTACATGTTCATTCTACAAACTTAAAAGCATCTCTTAAAAATCTGCATACAAAATGTAGAGCCACCTAAAATATTATAATTATTTTCTTTCATAAGTTCCTCTTCTAGCTCTAAGAACACTATTCCACCATAAACATAACATCAATAATCATCTTATAATCATTTAATTGTAATAGTACACAATAATCTTCCAAATTTTTCACTGATCACTTATGTTTTTGTTCTATATCTCAATAAACAAACATTCCTTCATTTTTATAAAAAAAAAACCTAGGAACATAGAACTTTTATGGGAAACTTAATATGATACTCATTCAAGTTTAGGGTTTAAATATCCATTTATATAAAGAAGCCATGGCGTTGCTTTCCATAAGAATAAAATAAATACATGTTATGTTGTTTGATATAAAAAATATCTTACCATTTTTATATATAAAAAAGACCATAACATGAGCATAGTTCTGTTCATGAGCAAAGTTATATTCTTGAGCAGAATTCATGAACTCTGCTCATGAACAGAGTTCATGAGCAGAGTTCATGAACTCTGCTCTACCCCATTATATTATCTCTCGGCAAATAAAACATGTTTCTATTTATACACCAAATTAAACGTTAAATACATAAAACATTTAAGCAACACAACTCTATTAATTTGTAAAATAGTGGACATAGCTATGCTTAGGGTAAATATATCTATTATAAAGTCCATGGACTCTGCTCATGAACAGAGTTCATAAGCAGAGTCCATGGACTGTGTTCATTATACAGTGTTAATGGTGAAGTGATTAGTCAATTACAATTTCCTGCCACATTAATTAAAATATTATATGCTCTTATTAAACAGAAATAAGCTTACTCGGATTAAACCAGGCACACTAAAGCGCATTACTTTTAACCAGATTAGCTTTCCAGGTAATATAGACGTGCTTCGGTATTAATAATTAAATTACAAGCATAATAACGAGGCATAATAACGAGGATTAGAATCAGGCTAATTAAATATAACATGGTCGTAATACAGCTTATCCTGTAATAAACTATTAATACTAGCAGGCTTAAATTACAAGCAGGCTTAAATTACTACAACGGTTTATTACTCTTGTGGTACACTTCATGAACAGTTCATTAACCTCTTAGAGTCCATAAACTCTGCTCATGAACAGAGTCTTGAGCAGAGTCCATGGACTCTGCTGATGAACAGATTCATGAGCAGAGTCCATGGAATCTGCTCATGAACAGAGTCATGAGCAGAGTCCATGGACTCTGCTCATGAACAGAGTTCATGTGCAGAGTCCATGGACTCTACTCATGAACAGAGTTCATGTGCAGAGTCCATGGACTCTGCTCATGAACAGAGTTCATGTGCAGAGTACATGGACTCTGCTCATGAACAGACTTCATGTGCAGACTACATGGACCCTGTTCATGCACATAAAATTATCTCTAAAATCAACATTAATTATAAAAAAGTTAAACTTCTGATTTTAAGTGCCATAACAGATTTTTTTTCAATTTTTTTCTAATGCCACAAACCAATATGGAGAATATGCGACATACCTGTATCCAAACGACACCACTATTATTCGTCCCACCAACGCTCCACGAAAGTTATTCCTTCACCAAGCAGAAAAAAATATCGTCAACTTAACATATCAATACACAGCAAGAATCAAAACAACACAACAATGAAAAATACACACCTAAATGACAAATTTGTAACCTGCAAACAAAACCGCAACCACCTCCTCGCAGCAAAACAAACGGGCAACCTGCCACCCAAAGCGTAACTAACGACGAGCTACACCCAGCAAGAAAGAGCATCAACCAGCCAACAAAACGAAAAACTATCTACCGTAAAACCGATGAGCTGCAAAAGATCGCAGGGCATCAGCGAGTCGTCGGCACACAGCAGGGTGGCTAACGTAGGCGACGAGCTATCAACCGCATAGCCGACGGGCATCAACAAGACAGGCAGCAAAAGCAGTTCGCGGAGCGTCAGCAGGAGGGCATCGTGGGGAAACAGGATGGTGGCGAACTGTAGCAGCAGTTCGCGGAGCGTCAGCAGGGGGGCCGTCGGATAGCGGCAAGGTGGCGACAGAGACGATGTGGGCCCGCTGCGGGGTCCAGCAAAATTACAGCAAAGAATGCCATATGGCAGCCGATGCTGTGCTTTTATGCAGAAAAATAGTTCGGCCGAACAATTATTCGGCCGAATACTTATTCGGCCGAACAATTACTCGGCCGAACAATTAATCGGTCGAATAATTGTTTGGCCGAGTAATTGTTCGGCCGATTAATTGTTCGGCCGAATAATTATTCGGCCGAATAAACTATTGCCAAAAAAAATTTTCCGTCCGGCAACTGTTTGCACACATTTCAAGGATCTCCGTTAGGATGGACGGAGAACTGTTCATGGTTATTCGGCCGAATAACCATTGAATTATTCGGCCGAATAATTTAAATTATTCGGCCGAATAATGTAAATTATGCGGCCGAATAATATAAATTATTCGGCCGAATAACTTCCGCTAAGACGATTTCCCACTCGTTTCTCACGAAAGTGTTACCCACCTTCACGTTTTCACCCATAACTGGGGATGTTAAAGTAATTGTACTATATATATTATGTTTGTTCTTCTACATGAGGGTAAATACTACTATTATTTAGCAGGTATGCATAGGCGGGATGGGGTTTGTCTATAGTACATTTATGATCTGTGCATACGCTGGCCACGCATGCACACCTTGCACATGTACACTAGTATCGATGTACAAACACTTAACATATTGAATAAATGTATAAGTTGTTATAAGTAATTATGTTAATCATGCATTGATCGAACTCAGATAATGAATATAAAGTTATTTAAGGTGTGTAAAACAAATCAATTAAGCTATGTATTACTTGTTGGTAAACATCGTGATAAACAATTGAGACAAGTGTCATTAGTTCACATTGTCATCTGAGCATTGTTGTAAATAAGGTAATGGTACTGTCTAATTAATTAGTAAGATTGTTTAAGCCCTTAAGGGTGCTTTGTTTAGAAGAACGACGATACTATGTAGATGTTAGGGTACTCATGTGATAAACAAATGATTTAAAAGACATTTTTATTAAATTCACCATTTATTATTACTTTGTGGTGATTTAATTAATGTTATTTTAATAATATTACTATCCATGTCATAACAATTGCAATATAGGTAAAATTTAAATATTGATTAATAAATTATTAGAGTGTGATTATTTCCATTTCTAAGTTAGACATAATAGGATAACAATTTTGGAATGGATGTGATGTGATGGAAAAAGGTTTATTACTATTTAATTATTCAATACGAATCTTAGAATTTAAATCTCAAGATAAGCTATCTTGACAGATGTGGTAGACCATTAAGACACACCATGTCCAAGTTGAAAAGGGTCAACTATTTATATAATATTTTATTAATTACATTAATAACATTAAATACAAAGGTGGTGAATAGACTTGTAATTAATAAACCTTGTCCCGAATGGATAACCTTTGGGTAATGATTCCCACCGTAATAAATACTTATGACCATCAAACAAAATCAAATAAATTTACCGTGAGTGTAATTGATTATTCAATACATTGAGTGTGAAAAATACATTTTTATAATGTAATGTGTATGAATGAACTGAGGGAAAGGAGTAAATGTTTTAGGGGCTCGAGAGGGGGAGTTTGGGGCGGTGGAGTAAGCCCAAGGTCTTCTCGAGGAAGGAAATGTATATAGAGGGGGAGAAAGTTGAAGGTAAGGGGAGATAGCTTTAGGTGCAGAGAAAGGTTTAGAGAACCGAAGGAAATACTGCTACCGGGATTATCAGTTTGTGAGCTCAGGGGCTTGGAAATCCTTTGATTTCCAAGGGCCAGCAAGATAATAGCTGGTCGGTAGGGTGGACACATCGTCTTGGCTAACTAAGAGAATATAAACATAACCTGCTACAACCTACGGTCTACTAGCATCAGCATCAGGTAATTTCCTTGTTATTTATTTTATTGGTTATTATGCTAAAACGTACTCTGAACATACATATACCTTGCTATTTACTAATTTATTACTGTGAAACATATCCTTATCCTGAAAACAAATTGTTGAAAGAAAATATTGATATGTTAGTTTATTCCTTTTTTTATTGGAATGTATGTTATTTTTTAAAGACAAAACAGTAAACTAAATTTCATTTAACAGAAATAGATATTTGGTTGGAAATTTACTCCCATATACCTGAATAAGTTTGATACATAGAAAATTTACTCAGAAATTTTACTTAGTGCTCTGTTGTAAAAACTAGAGCACTACAGATGGTATCAGAGCGCGGTTCAAACACTGAGACCTTAGGGCCTAACTACACCTGGAATTATAGTGAAATCTACCAGAAAATAACAAACAAACATGATGTCTGCAACAAAAGGGGAGATAACTTGAAGGGCCTTTTTTCTATTTATTTATAAATCATAACGGAAACAGAACTTGAACGATATATATATATATATATATATATATTGAACAGAAAATTTTGAAATTATGTGTAAATCTAGCATCCTCCACCCAGAAAATTGAACATAAAGTTTTGGAGAAAAGCTAGGAGGCTGCCTGTAAAATAAACGGACTCCCATACTCCAAATCTATGGCGGATGGGCATATTCTTCCTGCAATATAATAGAAAACTAGGTTAATAAATGTATACATATATGAAAAAAAAAAAAAAAAACCTGTGCACAACGTGTCACTTTCCAAAGCCAGCCCTACTCAAGGGTCTCCACAGCTGGTACTTTAGCCACAGTTTGCATAAAACAACAAATGAATAAAGGAATTCTACATTTCACAGAAGTTATCACATTTACTTAATTATTTGTACTCACCTGAAATGAATGAAAAAGATTCTGTGCATATTGCATATCCTTATTTAGAATTTAAACAAGACTCGAAAGATTTTCGACGAAGTTTTCTGCGCCCATATAAATCTATCACATTGACACACACGTCAACACTTTCTCAAAAAAAAATATTATAACTAGATTTATTTGTAAAGTTTTATTGAAAGAACATCCAAGGATCAACTCCCTGCAACCGACCTGATGGGGAGGAAGAGAGCTGGCTGAAAGACCTCCCTCTGCAACTCTGGGAATAATAGATAGAGGCTGCAGGTCCCAATCTTTCTCTGTAGAAGGATGGTATACTTGACAGCGTAGGTATGTTTCTCCCGTGGCAACCCTTACTAGCCATCTACGCCCAGGACCAGGAGCATTGTAATAAATGAATATTGGGCCCAGCCCATGCGCTCAGCACCAAGAGCGTTCCCAGCTGGCAAGTCGAATAGAGGCTCACGCACAATCCAACACCCAAGAGACAAGCTCACCATAGCCTTCTTTGGGCCAAGCCCTATCGCTCATCACCGAGAGCAAATCGCACGCCAACATAACCAAGCCCACTTACAACCCAAATCTGAGAGCAAATCGCGCAACCAGCTGCCAAGCCCAAAGATGCCAACGCAGTCTACCCAATTGCCAAACCCTTTTGACAATATTGAATCTTATTTTCTTCACAATACTTCGCAGCTTCATCGAGAGGCCTATCAGCAAATTCTTGTTTCAGAGCTCCAATGAAACATTCACTCGAGCTTCGTTGGGCTCAATTGTGTAAAAGGGTAAATCTTCAGCAAGTATGGGGAGCTTATTTAAAGTATTGAGGAGTGTCGACTTCCCTACATTCGGAAGTCCAACAATGCCAAATAAAACCTCATTTCTTCCATAAATAGGGAATAGTTTTGATGCCACGTAAGGCAGTTTCCGCATTGTCCTTTGAGTGGTTTTCCATACCGTTTTTTAATATGCGTATGTATAAAAAATAGACACGTGTGATGGTTTTTTTTAACCGCAACCACCAACCATCCTTATCTTGCGTGCATATTGACAACGCGGGATAAATAGAGAGCGGTCGATCTTCCTCTACAGCTCTTTCAAACCTCCAAACAATACAACTTTACCATGTCGTCACAATTGCAATGTCCTCAATTTGCAGCATCAAATTTCTTAAAAACAGCCATTTATGGTTGTCACCAACACTCGAACTCAAAAGTGGAATTGAGCAGATCTTCATCTTATATAAATTAAATTGGAACAAATGTACATGGGCCCAAGCCCTAGCGCTCAGCAGCGAGAGCCCTTCACGCGATGAGTTACTAGATCCAAAGTGGGCCACTCAAGCCAATACACCCAAGCGGCCAAGCTAAACAGCATTCCTACCATCTGTTAAAAACTTTTCTACTCACGTCAAATAGCTGAGGATAGCTCCCACGCTTCTAAGTTTATCATCTATCGCTCGCATTTCATTTCTTCCGTGTAGATGGAGTAATAGAATCAAGAAAAGATGGACGAGAATGATAACTGCTAAAAGTTCACTCATCTGCTGAATATAATCCACGTTTTGGGATCGCAGATGTCTAAATCATCATGACCATATATACCTTTCACCAAATTCTCTGCGTTTGAAGACACATTCTTCAAAAAAAAAACAGTAGCAGGTGCTGAGGATCTATCTTGATAACGCATGAAGAGAAGAGTTAGTAGCTTATGACCATTGGTTCCACACTCATGAAACACATCCGAATCACCTTCCTCCGCATCAAATCTCATACATGAAGAGAACTGGTTCCACCCTCATAAGGGTTTTTCTTTCAAACCTAAAATACTAGTTCTGGTCAAAATCAAAACCACCCCACATGTTCTCACCACGCCCTAGGATCCATATTGCAAATCTTTAACATTGCAGCAAATATCTCCTCATCCCAGTGATTCCATGTTATTTTTATGATTTTCTAAACATTGTTGGAATCAAAACCATGCTAGAGAATCTCTTCTTGTCCAAGTCAAACCACCCTTCAGAACGGGTTTTATCAAATGCAAAATGCTGGCAAGAATCAAAACCTTGCCACCAATTCTCACAATATCGCCTCTCTTCCAATAAAATACACCCTTCAGAAGAGCTTTCTTCAAACCCAAAATGCTGCAAAAGATAGTTCAAAAACCCAAAATGATGGACTGAGTCAAAACCATGCCACCAGTTCTCGCAATGCACCCTTCTCTTCCAATGAAATCCATCCTTCAAAAGGGTTTTCTTAAAACCAAAATCGCTGCAGAGGATAGTTCAATAGAATATTTGTTTCGAACTAGGAAGAAACACCATGAGTTAATATGCAGGATTTCAAGGTTTTAACCCTCCCTCCCTTTCACTGCACTGAGAGAAGCACAAGTTTATCCCATCGCAAAGGGCACAAAACTGAGCCGAAAATCAAGTAACAAAGGAATGGGAGGCTTTAAGCCTGGGCACTTGAGTGATGGAGGTTACGAGTGGTCTTCTCGGCTTGGCGCTTGGTCCTGGGGTGAGCCTTCAGTGTTCGGGCACTAATATGCCTATTGCTTCATTTTGCTTTGTCATTTTCATACAAATATAACTCTCCTCCACTTAGGTTAACATAAAAATTAATGTCTTTTCTTCATAAAGCTCCCAAATCGAGCTAAACTCTTTTTATATGAAAAACAAAAAACCTTTGCTCACCAGGTCAAAAATAGGTTTCGGCAAATTTCGTATATAATTATATAGTATTAGTGTTATTTTATTTAAATTTAATTAAATTTCGTATATATTTATATAGTGTTATAACCTAGGGTTGGTTAAGAATTAAAATTTAATATTTAAAAATATAAAGTTACTCATAAACTTTAATTAAAGAGTTCATCATAGATTTTAAAATTTTAAGGTTAATTATAGTGAGATTGAAGATTAAACATATAAATTAATAAGGTTAATGATTATGAGATTAATAAAGATTAAGCCCTAAACGTTTAGAATTAAATAAATGTTAGGGTTGATGCGAAATAGAATGTTATTCCAAATGTCCATTTGAAATTTGTAAATCGAGGTTGATGTTAAAAATATTTAATTGACCAATATCAATGGTCATAGAGTTTAATTTGAACCCGTGGAATTTGCGTAGGAATCTTTAGTAGATTTAGTGTCGGATGGCCTCATCAAAACGCAGTGAGCTATAGCTTATTTTCTGAAATGCATCTATTTGAAGATCAACTAACACGCTCCTTAGAAATTAAACGATATGATGTTTTACTCCATGAATCAAGACCAATCATGGTAACAACACGCAGAGGTCGGGGTCGAGGTCGACCACCGTCACCGCCACCTCCGCCACCGTCATCACCGCTAACACTGCCACGACCAACCTCAACACCAGAAATGCAGATCATAATGAGGTCTTTGGAGGCTATTATGACCACGATGAATAGGCAGTCGGGAAGGGCCGTCGAGGTGGAAACCACTCAAGTGAGTCGAGAGAACTCTGAAAGGGCACATGGCCCAAGACAGGAACCGCTTCAGGACATATCGAGGGATTTGCAAAAGATAAAGGTTCCATAGTTTTTAGGAGGATGACCTGGTAAGCATGCCGAAGCATGGCTAGAAGGCATGAAGAGATGCTTCGCATTGAATGAGTACACATCTAGTTCCAAGGCTAGGATGACCGTCTTTCAGCTTAAAGGTGTTGCTTTGAATTGGTGGTCATATCTCGAGAGGCAGTTGCACCTTACTCCTCTTACAACTTCTTGGGAACTGTTCGAGGAGAGGTTCCACAAGAAGTATTTGCCAAATTATTACAAGGAAGAACAGGCAGGTGCACTCCATGCTTTGGTACAGGGAGACAAGACGGTGGAGGAGTATGAATCTCGGTTTATGGAACTAGTAAAATATGTTCCTTACCTAGATGCAGATGATTGTTAGGTAGAGCGTTTTGTGTATGGACTTAACTACAAGATTAGGGCTTCTATACGGATGTGGAAGCCAACTTCAGTTGCCATGGCAGTTGAGTATGCTCGTTATGCAACTGATATGTCAGATGGAAAAGGGGGTAGTAAGTTGACAGGAACCAATCAGTATGTTTCAAGGAAGGCGTCACATCCTTACTTCAGGGGAGGACAATCTAGACCTCCTCCTTACGGTAACAGGTTCACACCGAGGGGTAATACTTAAGTTAACTCAGTCTCGCAGGAATCATCCGCAACCCACCAAAGCCAGGGACGTACACAAGGAAGTTCCTATAGAGGATCAAGGGGTTTTAGAGGACCCATGGGAAGGAACTCATCTCAGAGGATTCCTCCGAGCAACATGCAAGCCCCTCCCAATCTCTCTTGTTGGGGATGTGGAGGTCCTCATTTCCAGCGAGACTGTCCCAAGGGTCAGTCAAGCAGCAGGCACAGGGAAGGAAAAGCACCCATGGATAGTTCGGGTAACAGTCATCGGATTCATGCAGCGGTTCATAACCACCAAGCAGAACATCAGTCTACCGTAGTAGAATCCACTGGTAAAGTAAACAATGTCAAACTTAAAATTTTGTTTGATCCAGGAGCAACTGATAGTTTTATTTCACCATTTGCATTAGATAAATGTGGGTTGGCAGCCTACAAGCACGATGATTTCAAACTGGTTGAAATGGATTCAGGAGCTAAGCAAACAGTAGGTCTTAAAGTGAGAAGTTGTGAGGTTGACTTAGAAGTGTGCACCACTAAGTTGGATGCTTATGTCACCAATTTGGGGACTTATGACCTCATTATTGGCATGGATTGGTTAGAAGGCCATAGAGCTTTTATAGACTGCTATGCGAAGAAGGTGTTGTGCCTCGATGACGAGGGAAGGACAATTCAAATCCAAGGATTGAAGAGGAAGGTATCCCTCCGTTTCATCTCTATGGTGAAAGCTAAGTGGTGCCTAAGACAAGGATGCCAGTTGTTCGTAGTGGAGGCACTACCTAGTTGGTAGAAGCTTCACCCTTAAAACAGACCATCAGATCTTGCAATACATCTTTACCCAAAGGGATTTGAACGCTAGGCAAAGGCGATGGAGTGAGTTCATGAGTGAGTATGACTTTGGTATCTCTTACATCAAAGGAAAGGAGAATGTGGTGGCAGACGCTCTAAGCCGAAGACCGAGAATTTTCTCCTTAATTCCCTTGAAGGTGGACTTGAGGGAAATAGTACTAGGACAACTATTGGGCGATAGTCGGTATCTAAAAGTAACCTCAGCTATTCAGAATGGCAAGGAACAGGAATTGAAGTATGATGGGTACCACCTTGAAGGAGATGGATTGTTGCGGTATCAGGGAAGGATGTATGTTCCTAAGGAAGGTGATATCAGGGAAACAATCCTTAGAGAGGCCCATAGATCACATTACTATGCGCACCCAGGGGTGAAGAAGATGTATACTGACATGAAGAAACTCTTCTTCTGGCCAGGTATGAAGATGGATGTAGTGGATTTTGTTTCGAAGTGCCTTGAGTGTCAACAAGTTAAGGCAGATCATCGTCACCCAGCCGGTCTCTTACAACCGCATGATATTCCTATGACTAAATGGGAAGTCATTTCCATGGACTTCGTTGTAGGATTACCTCACATCTATGAGACATAATGCTATTTTGGTGGTAGTCGACAAACTGACCAAAAGCGCTCACTTCATTCCAGTCAGAGACACCTATGATGTGACAGATGTGGCAAGGGTATTCATAAATGAGATTGTACGTCTTCATGGAGTTCCTAAAAAGATAATCTCTGACAGAGACCCTAAGTTCACCTACATATTTTGGACAAGCATGCAGTCAGCATTAGGGACACAGTTGAACTTAAGCTCAGCTTATCACCCCGAGACAAATGGAAAGACAGAGAGGGTGAATCAAGTGATGGAGGACATGCTTAGGATGCATGTTATGGATCAACAGACATAGTGGGAGAAATATCTTCCTTTAGTGGAGTTTGCATACAACAATAGTCATCACAGCTCCATTGGTATGCCGCCATATCAAGCATTGTATGGGAGGCCTTGCAGGACACCACTCAGTTGGGACAGGTTAGAGGATCGAGTTTTAATTGGGCCTGAATTGATTCAGGAAATGGAGGAACAAGTGTTACAGATTAGGCAGCAGTTGAAGGAAGCGCAGGATAGGCAAAAGAGTTACGTTGATGCACACAGATCAGATAGAATTTATGGAGTAGGGGATCGTATATTTATTCGCATCAGACCAAATAAAAGTACCATTCGTTTTGGGAAGGGTACCAGGTTGTCACCTCGCTTTATAGGTCCATTTGAGATTCTTGAGAAAATCGGACCAGTTGCTTATCGTCTTGCGCTGCCACCCCCACTTGCATAAAACTCATAATGTATTTCATGTTTATGTATTACGACATTACATAGCTGATGAGACTCACAAAATTCATTGGAAGGAATTGCAGGTCTCGGACGAGGGAACCTTCAAGGTCGAACCATTACGTATACTTGATCGTAGGGTTCGACAGCTCCGTAGTCGCCATGTGGACCAAGTTAAGGTCCAATGGGACAAGTATAGCCCAAGGTCTGCTACCTGGGAGGATGCAAAGACCATGCGTCGAGATTTTTCCTCACTATTTTGACCATAACTTCGGGACGAAGTTTCCCGAAGGGTGGGTGTATGTAATGCCCATATTTTGATTAGGCATATTTATCAGTTAGACACACCATACTTTATTTTCTTATATATTCTGTTAAACTCAGCTCGACTGAGTAAACTATATTACGATATGATGGACCTCATTATATGATGTTACTTTGTTTTATTATTTCACTATGATTAAGATGTTACTATGTTATGTGGTTACGATGTCATGATTATCATATGATTTCTTTATTTTACGATTACAGTATATGTTATATGTTTTCATTAATAAGATGTGAAATATATGATTCGGTATGTGGATACCATCTTCTTATATGAATTATTGAAGTGTTATATGTCATACGCATCTATGATGAACTAAAAAGGTTACATGAAATAAAATGATTTTGATAACATGGATCAATTGGCGATCAATGGGAAATACTTTCTATAAATTGTATTTTGCGAAATACTAACCTACAGGACACAAGGGCTATGGGATAGCCAGTTACTTGATCTGATATGGGACACACAAAAAAACTTGTTCGTACAGTAAACCTTAGCAGCCAAGAATGATGATACGATAGCATAAACTGATAATCTCGATAGTAGAAAAGTATGAGTCGATAAGGGCGTAGGCCCAGTATGTTGAGAGGGATGGATGTGTTTCCCACCCTATGTTTCCATGAGACCCGAGGTCGTGGAAGGGCTGTGCTGAGACACGCTGCCCATGTTGTTGTGATGACGATGGTCGGATGCCTGCTAGGGGGGATAGGTCCGTTGTTCAGCCGATGCTATCGCTCTCAAGTTCTATGTGGTCAGGTCGGTGAGTCCAACATCCACTTTTGTACTAGCAGAGGAAGGATAGGGAGGATGCAGGACGTAGGTTATGATGGGAGGATGTGTTAGTTAGTACTGTTGAGGGTTGAGTATTCCTTGATTTCGAGTTAGTGGTAGTAGGTACCCTTCCTTGTACATGATTGATTAAACTAATGCAAAGATAAAGATAATGATGTGAAATCGTAAAGAATTAATTGTTAAATAACTGGGGATGTTAAAGTAATTGTACTATATATATTATGCTTGTTCTTCTACATGAGGGTAAATACTACTATTAGTTAGCAGGTATGCATAGGCGGGATGGGGTTTGTCTATAGTACATTTATGATCTGTGCATACGCTGGCCACGCATGCACACCTTGCACATGTACACTAGTATTGATGTACAAACACTTAACATATTGAATAAATGTATATGTTGTCATAAGTAATTATGTTAATCATGCATTGATCGAACTCAGATAATGAATATAAAGTTATTTAAGGTGTGTAAAACAAATCAATTAAGCTATGTATTACTTGTTGGTAAACATCGTGATAAACAATTGAGACAAGTGTCGTCAGTTCACATTGTCATCTGAGCATTGTTGTAAATAAGGTAATGGTACTGTCTAATTAATTAGTAAGATTGTTTAAGCCCTTAAGGGTGCTTTGTTTAGAAGAACGACGATACTATGTAGATGTTAGGGTACTCATGTGATAAACAAATGATTTAAAAGACATTTTTATTAAATTCACCATTTATTATTACTTTGTGGTGATTTAATTAATATTATTACTTAATTAATGTTATTTTAATAATATTACTATCCATGTCATAACAATTGCAATATAGGTAAAATTTAAATATTGATTAATAAATTATTAGAGTGTGATTATTTCCATTTCTAAGTTAGACATAATAGGATAACAATTTTGGAATGGATGTGATGTGATTGAAAAATGTTTATTACTATTTAATTATTCAATACAAATCTTAGAATTTAAATCTCAAGATAAGTTATCTTGACGGATGTGGTAGACCATTAAGACACACCATGTCCAAGTTGAAAAGGGTCAACTATTTATATAATATTTTATTAATTACATTAATAACATTAAATACAAAGGTGGTGAATAGACTTGTAATTAATAAACCTTGTCCTGAATGGATAACCTTTGGGTAATGATTCCCACCGTAATAAATACTTACGACCATCAAACAAAATCAAATAAATTTACCGTGAGTGTAATTGATTATTCAGTACATTGAGTGTGAAAAATACATTTTTATAATGTAATGTGTATGAATGAACTAAGGGAAAGGAGTAAATGTTTGAGGGGCTCGAGAGGGGGAGTTTGGGGCGGTGGAGTAAGCCCAAGGTCTTCTCGAGGAAGGAAATGTATATAGAGGGGGAGAAAGTTGAAGGTAAGGGGAGATAGCTTTAGGTGCAGAGAAAGGTTTGGAGAACCGAAGGAAATACTGCTACCGGGATTATCAGTTTGTGAGCTCGGGGGCTTGGAAATCCTTTGATTTCCAAGGGCCAGCAAGATAATAGCTGGTCGGTAGGGTGGACACATCGTCTTGGCTGACTAAGAGAATATAAACATAACCTGCTACAACCTACGGTCTACTAGCATCAGCATCAGGTAATTTCCTTGTTATTTATTTTATTGGTTATTATGCTAAAACGTACTCTGAACATACATATACCTTGCTATTTACTAATTTATTACTGTGAAACATATCCTTATGCTGAAAAAAAATTATTGAAAGAAAATATTGATATGTTAGTTTATTCTTTTTTTTATTGGAATGTATGTTTTTTTTTAAAGACAAAACAATAAACTAAATTTCATTTAACAGAAATAGAGATTTGGTTGGAAATTTACTCCCATATACCTGAATAAGTTTGATACATAGAAAATTTACTCAGAAATTTTACTTAGTGCTCTGTTGTAAAAACTAGAGCACTACAATTGTGAAGAAATATTTGGAAATGCACTATGTCAATAGTTCATGAACAGTGGGTATTTCCAACAAGATGGGGCCCTACTATGTTTATTTCTCTTCTCCATTGTCACTATTGTGAGGTAGTGGTCGATGCACCATTTGCTTCCTCTTTAGGTTAATGAATCATGAAGTCAATGTCGGTTTTATGGCTACAATTGTTTGAGGGACCGAACCCACCCCAAGGGGCACTATCGCCGGTGAGGTTATTGGCGCTAAGTGGGATTGGTGTGATCAAGAATGCAAACCTTGGTCCTTGTATTGTTTCTTCTAGATCATACCCCATGCCATCTACTAATCTTTACAATGATATCAACATGATATATAGCATAGGCTTGAGGTGTAAATTCAACATTTCCCCACATAACCATGGCTTCCCTAAATTCAAAGCATGGACCTCCACTTCTCAAAGTGGTATGTATCGATTCACATGTAGAAACTCTCTTGCATGAACTTCCCCACCAAGCTACAAATCTACCATTGGTGTACCTAGCATCCATCTAACTCCTCACCACAACCTACGTCACAAGGTTTGCAGAACTTGAACCTTGAGGGTCGAAGTTCAACAAACCTCAAAAAAATTTAAAAAATCATTCGAGTTCGTCGAACCTGATAAGCGAACTTAATGGTGAGCTTGAAGATAAACGAGTTTGTTGAACAAGTTCGTTCATGTTCAATTTTTCAAGGGTTTTTTTAAATTTTGTTTCAGAAAACCTAATCCTATAACCTTCGATGACAAGTCCTGCGTTCATTTCACCCACAACCGCAATTGAAAATCAAGCTTGGCTTAGCTCAACCCGTGAAATCAACTCTTACTTGACTCAACAAATTATTCCTTTCCGAGCTTGAGTCACAACCCACAGACATCATTCAATTTCGAGAGCAACTCTAGAACCCACAAACCAATTCATGCCGGAAACAAGTCGAAATTTGGAGAGAAGTTGACAAACCCTTATCCTTAACCAGTTCTAAAGTCAAATGTGGACGGTGTGACCGCCAATGGGTGTAATAACTTGAAGGGGCAACAGTGTGGTGGACCATGGTGTCCATGTGACCGATAGCTCAAATGGTGTGGTGGACCACAATTTTCGTGTCTTTGGACTCTTCTATTCTGACTGGAGTTTATAGCTACCAACTTAATATAAAAATATAAATTTACCCATAAAAATTAAAATCATGTTTCTTAATCTTTTCTTTGTAATCTTTATTGGAAACTCATGATAAATTTATGAATTATAAATAAATTTGTTCAATTTTTTAAAAATATTATTAAATAAAACTTTACTTTATTAATATTAATACTAACTTATATAAAATAATGGATATTCTTTTAAATTTTGAAGTTTGAAGAATCAATCTACTGTCTTTTACAATTTGCAATTGCATTTTATATATATGTTCTCGAATCTAATGGCAAACCTCATCCTAACTTCATTGGAAGAGTCGAACCCGAATCAAACTTAATGCTTGTTGAACCCAAACTCGAACCCGAACCTTGTGGCATAGACCGCAACCCAAGGTATATACATAATCGCCATAATACCATGATTGGACACCACCAGGTCGTGCACTCTTCGATGGGCCAACAGCGTACATTTATAGGAAACTAAGTATCCATACCAAAGCTTAGTCAAGTTCTTGTGTGTGTTCATTACGACCTCCAAACATTTGTGAAAAAAACTATATGAACCAATTCAGGATTTGGCCCTGTGCACAAGCTGTGGTGACTAAGAGTGTATCCAAGATGCATTATCCTTTGGTCATCTTGTGCATGATGCAACAGTTTAGTACATTGCATTATCCTTTGGTCATCTTGTGCATGACGCAACAGTTTAGTACATTGCATTATCCTTTGGTCATCTTGTGCATGACGCAACAGTTTAGTACATTGCATGCCATCTTGACATGAGGATTTTTCATTTCATCAATTCTAGTGTCTTTTCCCCTTCACTTGGTGCTGAACTACTCATACAGGTTTTCAGTGTTGAGTGTATGTTTTCTTGCTATATTTTTTGTATTGGAGTGTGGATGTGACTATGTCCCCTGCCATGGATAACCTCGTCAGCTCATGCATGATATGCTTTGCGATATCTATGTTCATCTTCAATCATAGCTTTCCATCATGCCCCCTCCTCAATAAAAACTTGGTGCATTGTGCCACCTCTCCGGAGTCTGCAAGTGTTGGCATTTCTAACAAATTAACATCTAAAATGAGTCTTTTACCCTATGGCAAGCAATTCCAGCTTCACCCGTGGCATAGTCTTTATATCTCGGCTTGGAGGTCTGGATAAATAGGCGAAGTCATGGTAGCTGAATTTGATGTTCTCAATCTCTTTATCTTCACAAATGGTAACAATGGCATGGAAGAATGAATGGAGCTCCTGCAAAGTTATTTCAATATTAAATTACTTGAAACAATAAAATGGCAGTCCATAAGTATAAGACAGCATAAACGACATTAATTATAGCATACCACCTATAGAAGTGACAGCATAGAGTGGATACATGTATTATACATGTCACCAAGGGAAGATGCCAAAGACACCACGGCTTTGTGCTTCACCCGTTTACTTTGCAGCAAAAAGCTTCCATCTGTGTCAAAAAGAATTAGAATGCATCATCATCTCACTGCCTTGAGCTTGTTTTATTAATGCGAACCTCCACTCCACTCAGTGCAATATATCCTTTGTAATCTGAAACAGTCTCGATAGACTTACTATTATGGTCTAACTCTAAAGCCTATGTTAACAAATATCCTATCAAGTTTCTGTTGACATCCATTCAAGCGCATAAAAGCAACGAGTACAATCCAGAAGAATACTCAAGAACGAAAAGAGATCTTACATATATATGTTATACAACCAAACAACGAAGTTGGTGTGGTGTGTTGAGATGTTGCATTCCTCATTACATGGCCAAGAGGCAAATCCCGTGGAGAGATTACATTCACATACAACAAGACTCCAAATGTCTATGATGGGCTGCAATAGGCAGCATTTCTCCTCCAGTTGTCATGAGGTCATCACATGCATGAGCAATACAAGTGGAACTGTAAATAATGAAGCGTACAGTGAGCCTGAGACTGGATTGCACCTAGAGAGCTTGTATTACCAAGATTTTCAATTTGCCTGAGTGTCAACACAATGTGCCTGAGTGTCTACTAATATTACCTACAATTTGTCAGCCAGAGAGTAAGCTGCAAAAAGACATCTTTCTGTGTGCTTTAGTACTCATTTCAAAGAGGTGTTCCCTCCTAGCATGGCCACACTAAAAACCTAATTACCAGTAATCCCCGCAAGAACACACTCCATACTTAAAATGATGAAAGCGGTTGACATCCCTCACAATTAATTCTCGATAAACAATTTTGGAGATAAACTTGATAGCAATATGACAGGCACCACACACCCGGAGGTTCTTGACAACTCGAATTGTTGTCCCAGGAGGTGTGCTGATAAGCCCAAAGGCAATTGCCAGCTGCTCACTATGGTGGTTGAGCATGTGCTCCCTGTGCTCCTCCTCCACATCATGCAAAACAAAGTTAGTATCAGGCACATACCCTGCCTCCTCCATCTGCTGAGCCAACGCCTCCAACATTGCATAGATCTCCTCTGTTTTTGGATGCAATTTGTCCTCTGCAACAAATGCATGCACCCTGTTCTTGACCTCAATCCAGCTACACCCTGGTTTCTTTTTAACTCCTCCATCTTTCATTAATTTTCTCACTTTTGCCACATCATCCCACCTGCCAACCGCAGCATAGATGTTTGACAGCAGCACATATGGGGTAGCTTCTTGTGGTTCCAACTCAAAAAGAGCTGCTGCTGCACGCTTTCCTAGCTCCACATTGCCATGGATTCTGCAGGCACTCAGCAGTGCACCCCAGACACCAACATCAGGTTCAAATGGCATACTGTTAATCAATTCCTCTGCCTCATCCAAGTGCCCAGCACGGCCAAAAAGGTCAATGATGCAGGCATAGTGGTCAGCTCCTGGTGTGATATCGTGGTCTCTAATCATAGAAGCAAAGGACTCCCGGCCTTCATTCACTAATCCTGCATGGCTGCAAGCATAGAGAACACCTATGAAAGAGACACGATCGGGCTTCATGGCTGTTCCCAACATTTGATCAAAAAGCTGAACTGCCTCCTTCCCATGTCCATGCAGGGCATATCCTGTAATCATCGCTGACCAAGTTACCCTGTCGTGTTGATCCATTTTGTCAAACATTTGGCATGCATCATCCACAGCCCCGCATTTGGCATACATGGTAATCAGGGCATTTCCAACAGACAAGCAAACCTCAAAACCAGACCTGATTATGAGACCATGGACTCGCCTTCCCTGTACTAACACTGCCAATCCAGCGCATGCACTTAGGACACTGGCAACGGTTAATTCATCTGGCTTCATACCGGAGTCCTGCATTTTGCAATAGAATTTCAGGGCCACTTCATTATACCCAAGTTGGGCATATCCTGTAATCATGGTAGTCCACGATACCACATCCCTTTCAGGCATATTCTCAAACAGTTTAAGCGAATCCACTATGCCTCCACGCTTGGCATATCCTGCAATCATTGTATTCCATGATATTATATTCCGTTCAGGCATTTTGTCAAACACTTTGCATGCATCTTGTATAGTCTCGCATTTTGCATACATGTCCACAAGGGCACTTGCAACAAAAACGTTGAACTCATATCCAGATTTCATAGCAAGGGTATGTACCTGCCTTCCCTGCTCCAGAGCTGTTAAGCTTGCGCATGCACTGGAGGCACTTGCAAAGGCAAATTCGTCAGCCTTAATGCCCGCCTGTTGCATGTGACAAAAGAGCCTCAAAGCCTCTTCAGAATGCCCGAATTGAGCATAACCTGAAAGCAAAGCGGTCCATGAGACTACATTTCGTTCAGGCATTTTGTCAAACAATTGACGCGCATCCATGATTTTCCCACTTTTTGCCAGCCCTGCGATCATTATAGTCCATGAAAACACATTCCGCTCCGGCATTCTCTGAAACATGTTGCTAGCATCCATTATTCTACCGCACTTGACATACATGTCAACTAACCGATTCCCAAAAAATATACCAGGCTTAAATCCGGTTTTGATCATACGGGCATGGATTCTCTTGCCTTCTGTGATTGCCTTGAGGTTTATACAAACTTTCAAAAGACACGCATAGGTTTTACGAACTTCTCGTTTATCCCCAACATAGAGAAAATGCAATGCATCGATCAAGCGTCCTTCCTCGCACAGTTTGTTCACATTGTCCACTAAACTCCGAGGAGTTTCGTTCAGTGCGTTTCCTGCCTTCAATTTTATGTCGGTTTTTCCTTCCAAAGATGAATAAGTTCTGATAGGATAAATGGATATAAGGTTTTGGTTATAATATCCCAGGGCTGATGTTAGAGTTCTGGTGGGAATATTATCCAGCTTATTCATGGCACAAATGAGATAAACATGCATAATTGATGTGACTGCAAGTCTTCATGCATGGCGTTTGTTGGTTGGAATAAGTAGGTTGCATTGGTATCACAGAGAATTCAGCCGACTTCTCAAACAGACTTCACCAAACCAGACCATTCATGGTCTAGGACAACATTTTTTCTACTGCCTACTTCAGTGTGAAAGATTTGGCAGTGGCATTGCAAAGGATAGAGATTGATTTTTATTGAACTCTCTAGACGGTGGGAGACGAGTATTGAATTTAATTGAAGGATCAATCCACTTTGAAGAATTCGAAGGATTCAAGAATCTTGTCTCAAGGCATATTTTATATATATATATGAAAGGTATTTTGTAATGTATGTGAAAATGTTGTGATAGTTTTTACTTAGTTTGGTATTTTGTAATGTATGTGAAAATGTTGTGATAGTTTTTACTTAGTATGTGTAATTTCTAAATCTTTGATAGAGTGTTTTTGATCTCTCAATTTTATCATTATTACATATCTTACGTAATCCTAACAGCAGTACCTTGGATTGTTCTCATCTTCTTATTTCACATCATTTCTATGTATTATTATTATTGTTTCCTATTGGCATGTTTTTTTCCTTTCCTCATGTTGTAGCATTTCCTTAAGATGGACTTCTAGTGTTTTTTATTTATCAGACAAATTTTCATACATGTATGTGTCATTATATTTTTTGATTTAAAGACTACAATGTCAATTTTCATACATGTATGTGTCGCTATATGAAATTAAAATAATTAATCTTTAGGGATTTGATTATCATAACCTTTGTTTTTTCAATTTTAAGTATATTTAATTAATTAATCTAATCATTAAAATAAAATACTAAATATTAAAAATTTAAATTAATTAAATAAAATATTAACTATTTGCAATTTATTAAAAAAAATTATTTAATAATTTAAGTTTTTTATCAATCTAAATTAACTTAATAATTAAATACAAAATAATAATAATAAATCCTAATAGAAGTATTGAAAAATATACAAATTTAAAAAAAATGTATTTCTGAAATCAATCTAGATTTCATGAAAAAAAGTGTTTCAGGCACCCTGAACAAATTAAAATCAATACAAGAAAACCAGCTTAATATCGAAATAAGAATACCAACCTTGTTTATTTGCATAGAGTCTACTCAATTCTTAATCTGTGCTGATATTACTAATAAAAATAATATATTAAGCTGTAGCAGGAACATACACTAATAATCTATAGCAGGAACAGGAACAGATTCTAATAATCTATAGCAGAAACAGGAACAGATTCTAATAATCTATAAGAGAATATAAAAGAAAGCCCATATGCATCTGCTTGCTTACAAGGTATCACAAGCTGTTGGCGCAAAGGAGAGCATGTTATTCCCGTTGTGGTAGAGTATTTGGTAGTTCTGCTGTTGTAAATTACCAAATATGGACATCTCAGAAGCCTCAGCAGGTAGCATTGCAAGGCAGAGTATGCCACTGTCATGAGAGTATATGTAGTTCTCTTTCGGCAAATCATAATCCGCTCCCTTGAAGTGGAATGTTATAGTCGGAAAGTCTGCACTTGAAGACTCAGCTTGTCCAGTCCAACGATATCCCGGCCATCCGCCTGCGAGAGATTGATGGATGAGCTCAAGGCTTCCGCCAAAACATGATATGCATCAGATTGCAGAAATGTCACAGTCGTTCCAGAGTCTATGACAACTCCGCCAGTGCCATCTGATTGAACGGACAGTCGTGGCATTCAAGGTAGCAGTGTGACCTACAAACAAAGGGCTGGCTTTGGAAGTAGAATCAGTCGTAGACATGAGACAGTAAGAAAACTTATTACCTCCTGATGGGCTAAGCTGCGAAATCAAAGATAAGGGGCCTCGTCCGAAGCCTACTAATCCAGCTCCTTCACCGAAATCCCCTGCAATGTCCTGGGCACATCCAAAAACAATATGGTGAACTGACCGAGAAGAAAGGGTAAAGGTCTCGGATGAAAGTATTCCTTCCGTGAGGGAGGAGTCACCATAGGAGTAGATGTATTGGCACATTGCACCAGCACAAGTATGAGAATCAAGAGCCTGGCACTGAGAACTTTTGCAGGTGATACTCTTGTAACCGGAGGACTAGGAAGGATCATAGATTGGGGTTGACTGATTATAGCAATTATTGCAGGGCTGGCACTGTGTCGAGAATTGCCTGTGTCGAGAATTGCAGAAAAGGATAAAGCTGGCCTACCAATTGCTATCGTCATCATAAATTCTCCATGTCATGCATTTACTGGAGCCTCCAGTTGTTTCACTTTTTCCTCGGATCGATGAGCCTTTGGAAATACAGACATCTGCAGCCTTTCAAGCCTCTCTCGACTGCGTTGGACTGCTAGTGCAAACCGCTCAGTGGATGTAATATTGCCTGCAAAGACTGGGGAAAGCGGTGAATCTCTATGCACAAGATCTATTCTCAATCCAAGGGGTTCATGCACAGGGGTTGAAACCTTGGACACATACATCCTGCATTGCATCAAAGGAAATATAGAAAGCAATAACAAAGGAATAAGCAGGCGTTTGCAGGGCGCAGAAGTAGCTGTTTGTACAGCCATTTTTCGTCTACAGCTCGAGAGAGAAAGATTTCCCAACGAAAGAGAATGAAGAGGATGAGAGGTTTACTCCAAAGAAAGGGATGCAAGTTGTAATTATATAGAAGCTGGAAGTCCCTTACCGATTGTCTATCTTCGGGCAAACTCCCTGTAACCATGGCATAATGCCCGAAGTAACCATGGCATAATGCCCGAAATACACTCTTATGTTAAACTCCAAGATGGGTATTGAATAGAATAATTTATTTTGCATGCCTTGTATTTCAATAATCTAACAAAGTTAAGTCCGTGTTGTCATCGATTTTTTCGATTCCACTGTTAGTTTTGACCATTCCTAATGTTGGTAAAACATGATTGGTGGGGCTGTGAACAACATCGCTGTGAGCGTTGAGATGAATATAAGCTCAACCGGACAGATTTTTTCTTTTTCAGATGCTCCTGCATTGAAATTAGCATGCAGCTCCACTAATTAAGACTCTGTTTTCTCCAAAGCGTTCGATTTCTCCATGAAGACTCCAGCTCAAAGTGAAACCGCTTTAGATTCCACTGTTTGAATTCATGAAAACTACGAGTTCCAAATGAAGCGTGGGATGTTAGTATGATCGAGAACTATCGAAAATAAATTAACGGGAAACTACTGAAAAAATCACAGCTTGGTAATGAATTCCCGAATACTACTAGTTCTAAGTGAAGTATGGGATCTTAACATTTACGGGAAACTATTGAAACAATCACTTTCTCTCTGTAACAACAGCTTTCAAAGTTCAACTTGCACTCGACTTTAACCATATCATCTATGTGTACTTTATCCATTAAATAAGAGTTATTCATGCATCAATTACAAGTTATTATATATATATATATATATATATATATATTATTTCTGATTTCAAATCAAGTTCATAAAATCAATCTAGAGAATACACTTGTCTCGTCTTTAATTTAAGAAACTCAAATTCAAAATTTCACAATGAATGCGACCATATTGCATGGCTCCAAAAGTTAGACATGGTTAAAGATGTTGGGTACTTGGTGTTGTGATACTTGCGACCAGTTTGCACCCTGGATGAACTTTTGCTTCAAACTTTGAATTGTGTAAATGGATGAAGGTTGATCAACCGGGATAATTTTAGGGACGAATTATAGCCCATGGGTGAAATTAGAATGGTTTACATTTTTTAGGGGGCGAATTTTGTATATTAAACCAGTTTTGAAAAATAAAATTATTAGCCCACTATTTATTAACAATATAATATTCAACATTAATTTCGCCCTTCCCAATAAACAAGAGCTCTCATAAAAAAATTGTATTCGCCCCCTCAAATTCGTGTATTTTCTAGCATTCACCCTCCATTTCTAACTGGATTGGTGTATTTTCCTTCATTCGCCCCGTGATATCCAGTAATGGTAGCTTTAAGCAGTGATTTCGCCCCCCATTTATGCCAGCATTCTCGTATACAGTTGTATTCGCCCCCTCTTATCCATGATTCATGGAATTCGGGATGATGGGATTCAGGAAGTTGGGAACGATTTTGTTCCTATAAAATCCCTTACCTTACTCAGCGATAGCACCGGGTGATAAACCAAGGTATGGTCGTAGGTGGAGAAGCAGCGTTGTTCAAATTTTTGAAAGAAATCTGAGTTGAAAGGTATGTGAGTTCTTATTTCCTAGCTCATTGATGTTATATCTTGATCATTATTAATTGCGAGAATTTGTAATGTTCTAGGGAAATCGATCCCTTGAGAAATAAAATTGGTTTCCAATCAAACTATAATGTGTAAATGCTCTTTAATAGTAGGGTAATCAATCCCGTGGTTGATGAAATAATTACTCAATTTCCTGAGCGATCTAGAGGGTTCCAAAGATGTTTTGAAGATATGAATTGGTATGGTAAGTCTCTGCATTTTATATTGGTTAAAAACCAGTTAATAGGAAATTTTGTTCAATCTATAATGGTTTTGACTAGCACTGCACCCTCTAAAGGGAGCACATGAAAATCGATATTCGTAGGCTTATAAAGGGAGCACATGAAAATCGATATTCGTAGGCTTATAAAGGGAGCACATGAAAATCGAGGTTTGGGGAATGCCTTTTTGAGGCATATTGAGCGGACTAAGGCCCTAGCATATGTAGTAGACTTGTCATCGGCTATAGGAGATAGAAAGAGCCCTCAGCCTTGGCATCAACTAAGAGATCTAGTATCTAAACTTGAGCAGCATCAACGAGGGCTGTATCATCGATCCTCGTTAATAGTGGCAAATAAGATAGATGAAAATGGTGTTGAGAAGGTGTTCGAGGAACTCAAGCAAATAATACCTTCTGTGCCTATTTTTCCTGTCTGTGCTATGTTGGAAGAGGGAATGCTAGAGCTAAAAGTTGGCCTTCAACAACTCATTGATGGACCAAAAACATGGAAACTTGAGATAACAGGGATTGTGTTGACTAGGCTCATGTTGGACTTAGTTGCTGCATTCATCTATATGGAACTTTTCAGCATTGAATTTTCACATGGTTGTTTGTATGCAATTTTTTATAAGAAGGCTAAGGTTGTGAACTAATGAATAAATCGTGGAGTAATGAGAAGTCATAAGCTATTTTCCTTCTTTGTTGGATTATTAGCATTAGCATCAGCCTTTAAAATCTCAAAATAATTGCACTGCTAGTCTTTGCTCTTACTGTAATCTATGGCATCCATCTCTGGACATCTAAAAATTTATTTGTTAAGGACAAGACAAGGCAATGAGTTCAATTTGCTTGGTCTAAGAGCATCCATCTTAGAGGCGAGAAGAATATGGGAATGCAAACTTTCTCTATAGTTGGACATTGCAAAGGAATCTAGTACGAAAACATTTCATTCAGAGGGATGCTATATTTTTCTTTTGGAGTTAAAAAAAACATAATATTTGATGATTTTCTCTGTTGAACTACATTGCCCATGTGGCAGGCCTTGTGTTTTTGCCATTGGGCAATGTTCTCATTAAATCCTTTTGAAGCAAAGATGTATGTAATCACTAATCCTTTCCTGTGAATTGATCAACAATACTTTCTCTATTAAAGCACTAAATTATTCCAGAGCATCGCTAACTTCAGTCCCATGACACCTTGTTGCCAGAACTTTAATTTAGGATTCATTTTTTATTTCACTGTACTTAGTTGGTTGATTATCAAACTAGAGCTTAGTAGTTTTTCCAGGGCGCAAGCTGCTGGAATGTTTTTGACTGGTGTTTGCAACATATACTATACTTACATCATGCGGTGTAACACGTGTATGTCATGATGGCCATGAAGAAGTAGCTATTTTACTATCACTCTGAAAGAAACCGAATATCTAGTAAGGTCATACATTCAATGTTGATTTTATAAGCAGCCAAAATGAGCTATAGTAAGTATAGAAAAAGTAGATTAACTGCTACAATGCACAGGGAAGAGGTTCTGAAACTGGTTTACATTTACAAGGTGATCAAGAAACTGAAACTGAAACTTGAAGAGGTATTCTTTGTTTTTAGAAGCAAAGGACGCCTCTTCTTGGTTATCTGAAACTGAAACTGTAAACTTGATTAACTAGCAAAAACAGTTAATGTGAAACTAAAACTAAAACTAAAACTTGTGAAATAAAATGATACCTTCTGTGCATTGTAACAGATTAATCTGAAACTGAAGACTATCATTTAAACAATTGTTTTGTTAGTACTTCTGTATTGTCATAGGTCAAAGGATGCTACAGCCAGCAGTTTTATCGATGATAGTGGAATCTTTGTTAAGGAATTGAATGATATAATTCATAAAGCTAATACATCCAGTTTGAAATTGTTATGAATTGTGTAACTCTTAAAAGCATGAGTGAACTATTAGCCCAAACCCCTCATGCTTAAAGACCTTTAATGTTGAAACTTTCCCCGCTCCCGCGCTCCTGCATCCCGGAAACTTGGGGGAACATTGGTGAAAATGCTTACATACCAACACCAACAACACAATTGTAAACAACTATATCCATGCAATTGAATTTGCATTCCTCATATGCTAATGACTACAGCTCAAGTACAGGTCATGTAAACCCATATAAACAGTAGCCATAAACAAGCTTTTGGGAGAGCATTTTTCGTCTCTAGATTCAGTTTCATTAAAGGTCACAACAATATTTATGTGATGTACTTCTCTAATATGTTTCCCAGAATGTTGGAAAACTCTTTAGCATCGATACTGCCACCTAATTTACAATTCTTACCATATATCTAAGTTAAGCACATGCCATGGCAACGCATTACATACAGAGGCCCCCTTTAAGTGCATGTCAGGGAATGTAGAACAAGGTAATCCAATGCTAGTCTAATAAAAATGAAAATTTTCAAGAAATTTGGAGGTTCAAAGTTATCTTCTATCAGGGAACAATTGAATACACCTGCATATACTTATCTGCTTAGCTTTTGTATTGTCTAATATTCCAAAAGACTTGTATCCAATTCCATCTTAAATAGTTCCCAATCTCAAAACTATAACAACTTTTGCATGCACTTTACAAAATATCTATCTGGAGATAAAAATTCATAACAAAAACAATAGCGTCAATTACAAGAGTTACAAGGAACATCTCTTGATTGCAATCTCAATGTCTAATATTGATCACACAATCTTGCTCTAGTCTTAAATTACAAGAGGACAAATTAAAGTTAACAGTCTAATGTTCAAATAGGAAGTTCAGCATGTACTCCTGGGAAACACAGCCATTAAAAATTAGCAAGGTTCACAACAATGAGATAAAGTCAATCTCATTATGTGGAATCTCAATATTCAAAGCAAATCAAGAGAAATTGATTTCAAGTGCAATTGCATTATTCTTTGGCACAGGTGGTTGGGGATAACATACCAAGCATGGTGGGGATGATGCTCTAAGTCTTCCTGGCAAGTGCCCTAGTGAAAATGATCAAGTACAAAAAAACACTTAGCATTTTCCTGCTGACAGTTTCATTCAGCATTATCCCTTCACCATAGTCACAAACATAACCCAGAAACTACTAAATAAAACACCCTACCATAACTATTAAGAACATAATCTGCAAGCATGAAAATAAAAAATTTTAATAATTTCACTCACAAGATGTAATTATTTTGTAGAATTGTCCCTTTCTTCATTTATCTTGTCACCGGTGCACCAAAAGAAATGGTGCAACTTGACCCTGCCACAACTCCTGCAATCACACGATCAACCCTCTATCTTTAACTTGTAGGCTAAAACTCTCTCTCTCTCTCTCTCTCTCTCTCTCTCTCTCTCTCTCTCTTCTAGCTGGAAAAAATCTTTTATGCAGAAGAATTTGTTTTGGATCTGTTTATAGCAGCAACACAATTATTAAAACTATTAAGGTATTGACCAAATTTCATTCACGGCTGAGGTCAAAGAGTGATTATAACAATAGGCAAAGGAAGTTGTGTTTAAAATGAAGATGTTACAGATCAAATATTTGCATCCATTGTCTCATTACACCAAGTGGAAGTAATTAGCTAGTGGTGAAACTGTTGGTCCATGAGCAGACATTGGGCCCCACAAATACAAGCAAGTATTTGCTTGGATGAAAGGTTTAATAACTATAGTGAACTTAATTACACAAGGTTTAATACGGTACAAATAACCCTTAGTTAATGAATGCTTAGAAGATACCACAATATTATTAAGAAGGAAAACCTCTAAGGCTCGACATTTTCCAAGCCCAATAGGGGTGTTAGTTAAAGATGGCCCCATGTTGACAGGGCCTCATAAGGAGTGCTAGCTCAAAAAGTTGCACACATACTATGGGCATGGTTGCATGAACTTTGCTAACATGCTGAAGTTTGACTAAGAGTGAGGCTTGCAAAATGTGGATTACAAAATATTGCAAAATGCAAGTGCAAAATGTCTATGCCACATATAAGTCCAACTTTAGAATGTACACTCAAATATTGATGATGATGATGATGATGATTGTTAACAATAACATCCACTGAGACCAACATTGGTCTATCTAGCCTTGAGAAAAACTGATTTATGAGGAACACAATCGTAAGGAAAAACTGATTATTAGATTTATCATATATTGAGACAAATTGATTTATTGTGTACTTTAATTAATGGATATGTACCACTGACTAATTGCACAGATTTCACAAATTTTTTCCATTCATTTTTAAGTCTTTTTAAATGGTAAATATACCAATTGGCCCTGTCCTAAACTCTTGTGAGCGTTGTACTCAAATCTCCCCGTGGAACTAGTTTGAACAATGGGAATAAATCATTTCTTCATGTACCTGGAAGTGGGATGTGGGACTGCTCATTTTGAAGTTTAGAACACTAGATATGTAGGTTTCTAACATGACCACAGGAAAATGATCTAAAATTCTAGTATGCTCAACCCAGGTCTCGTAATTGACATTGTCCAAGAATTCTAGCAATTGACTTGGCACTTTCATATTTATGAGGGGGATTTACCCAAACCGGTGTGGCCTTAATGAATTCACTTATATGAGAGTGGCCTTTAAAGTAATCACAAATATAAGAACCTTCTCAATAAACTATGTTAATAGCCACATGAAGAATATGAACGCATTAACCAATCCTCTTTTAAATACATAAGTTTGTATTGTGGAACATTGATGCAAGCCA
The DNA here is from genome assembly GCA_027924585.1 of Larix kaempferi. Lineage (NCBI taxonomy): Eukaryota > Viridiplantae > Streptophyta > Pinopsida > Pinales > Pinaceae > Larix > Larix kaempferi. The sequence goes on from BSBM01000619.1 coordinate 4,750,866, forward strand.
ACAAAATACCTTCTTAGCCTATTTTTTTATTCATTGCTGATAAAAAATACAATCCTCAGTGCTAAAAAGAAGAGAAAAAAGCATATAGGCGCTCCTTCTTATCCTATTTATCAAGTACCCAACAGATCAATAATTAAGATAAATAAGAAAATTTGGTTAATATTAATCAACTACTCATCTATATTGAGCACTGATAAGTATACACAATTTTGAAATTTCCATTTGATGGGTGGATGGGATGTGAATTTCTAGGCCTAGTCATGGAATTTAATAATTCCTCATACGAATCCAACACCCATAGTTAATAATGTTTCGAAGTACTTTTAGACTTAGGCTCCTAAGAAAAAATGGTTTCTTATATTTTGTGATACAAGGACCTCCTTGAAGTCATTATGTCCTAATGTGAAAATTCTACATTTTAGAACTTGGAGTAGTCATGTTTTACAACTTGGAGCTAACAATATTATCATGGTGGTGTGGAAACATGTGAGATTACCACACGATCCTTAAGTAATTCTCCCAACTTGTTCATTGATCCATGTGAACCCTTTCCTTTCATCATTGACCAAACGTGATGTATAATTTGCTTTGATTTGATATTTATATCCATGGGGGTTCTTAGCACCACGCAAAGCATAAATTTCATAATCCATATTTCTTCTTAATTATCCTAAAAATCTATGAAATGGGATTAATTTAGTTATTAGTTATGTCAAGAAACTTATGTAGGACTAAAACATGAAGATATGATTTAGAATGAGTTTTCTAAGAAGGGAATCTTGGTTTTTGAAGGATTCCCCACATAGGGATGACGTTATGGACTAGGGCCCCATGCATGGGACCTAATCCCTTGAGGATAATGTTATGGCCTAGGACTTTATATGTTTACCCTAGAACATGGACTAGACCATGAGAGCCATCCTTAATGTTCCAAACTTGAAATGAACACCATATTCCTCTTACATGACAAAGATTCCCTTTATAGGGCTTGTGTGGTGGACATAGGCCTACTAATGTCACATGAGCCCTAGAGACAAATTATGCTATGGCCTAAGGTAAGATTGATGCAGAAAAATTCTCCTTACTTACATGGCATATTTGGATGTGCGAGGCTTTGAGTTTTATTAATGTGTCCTCCCACCTTGTAAATAGCCAATTTTTTCCTTGTATTAATTGTCCCTTTTTCCTTGACACAATATTATACAAATATTACATTATTTTCCTCCATCAAATTCCTCACTACTCACTTAGAGAAATGAAGATCAATGTCCAAAGTATGATGATAGTCTTAAAAGGTACCATGATGGAATGCCCTCACATGTTGGAAATTTTTGTTGGTAATTGTAAGTGGTATGTCAAAGCGACTGCAAGTATATGTTAGGTCCACATAAAGAAACAATAAGACCGATGTAAGAACATGCAGCTCTCCATGCTTGAAATGATGCATATATCCCTTGTGGCATTCTTTTAAACAATTTGTAAGCCTCCTTGATTTTTCCACTTTATATGCAATCCAAAATCACAACATTCTATGAGACAACATTATGCTCGAGCATGTTATTAAACATTGTTGAGCTTTGTCCACCCTACCATTATGGGAATATTTCATAAGCATTATAGTCCACAAAATGGTGTCTCATTGAGGCATTTAATTGGACTAGGAGTAGGCCAAAAATAGAAGGCAACAATAATTCTTCATTTATAGATTTTATCCCCAAAGATTCTAGAACCACATCTTTTTAAACATATAGGCCTATATCTCCCTATAATTCTGCCTACGAAATCCTAACCAAGATTATGTCCAATAGGATTAAGAAGATCCTCCCAAATGTCATCTTAGAACCAAGGAGGTTTCTGGAGAAAAAGAAAATCACTAACAATATTATTGTTATACAAAAAGAAGTACATTCCAAGCAATAAATAGTGAAAGTGTTATGATTGTAATTAATTAGATATAGCTAATTATTTTTCTAGAGTTTGCAACTCCTATTTACATGATATTATCTCTAGTTTTGGATTTGTTGAGCATGTTATATGCCATATTATAGTATGCATCAGAATTCCATGGATTGGTCCTCTTTTCAATGGTAGGCCTACTTTAGTCTTTTAATTTAAACAAGGACTCTGATAAGGGTTCCCTCTATCACCCATTCTATTCATCGTAATGTAGACTCCCTTTGTAGAAGATTGGAATGAGAGTGAATAGAGTTGTAAATATAGAAGGAATGTTCATTGTTAGAGGTGTAAAGGGTATTATTCACTCTCACTTTGTCAATGGCACAGATCACATGGGAGGAGTTTTTTCCATAATAGTTGATAGATCCAAGTAGATCCTAGACTTTTTTATGAATGATTACAAAGGAGAAATGAGCAAAGGTGTATATATATAATTATTTGTAGAATATAGAGATATTAATACATTTAAAATAATTAATAAAATCATATATAAAAATAAATAAAATATTTCATTTGCATTTGTTGTGGACATTTGATTTTGGTATAAAATGAAAAGATTAGACTCAAAAGATGTGTTCGCCATTAAATTAAAAAATAGTCCATGTTCCATCCCCGCCATTAAGTAAAAAAATTAAAACGAAATCCCCGCCATTAAATCCAAAAATGGCCCTTGTGCCTTCGACGTAGATTGGCCACATTATGCAGAGACGTTCATCTGAACTGAAGGAGGGCCTCGATAATGGTAGTATCAATGACTCTCCGATCTCAAGTAAGTTGATTTTTCTTCTCTTTCATTTTAACTCTAGAGGTTGTTAATGGGTGAAAGGGAAGCTGGAGTGGTAGATAATTTTTTTGTTTTATTAAAACAACGAAACCCATATAGGTTTCAGCTTCTTAGTTGATCGATTTTATCACATGCACAGGATAGGATAGGGAATGGATTTCTTCATGACCAGTTCAGTATGTTACCAGGATAGAAAGGAGTTGTTATACATGTTGTTTTCAATTACCCATGCCCAGGAAGTTGGGGATTATGCATTTTTGACCTTTTTGCTTACATGCCCAGCGAGTCAGGTGAGTGAGTAAGTCAGTTAGTCATAGAAGGGATTTCCCCATAGCCCGTGAACAGGAGGTAGGATATTCCATATGAATGGCGTAGCGAATCAAACCCAAAGGGTGCGCTTCTTAGTTGAATATGTATAGCTGTGTAATATAAGAGCCCATATTTGCACCAGCTGTTTAAAACATCTACAAATATGAAAAGTTCTATGTTGACTGGGTTTTCAGCAATATTTTGGGGCTTTTATAAATCCCCGCAGCTCTCAATCGTGTTGATTCCCACTGGTTGTATATTTTCCTCTCTCTACCATCATTCTGTCAGGCCAGCAACTCTAAGAGGTGATTTTCTGATTCTGTTGGGGAATGGGCAATCCTGAGAAGGGAGGAAGGGGAACTATTGTTTAAAGGGGAGGATGGGAATGACAAAAAAATCATGGAAAAAGGTCCTGTTGGGGGGGACAAGGTATTCAAAAGGTAGGCGGTCCAATGAGGAGCCAACTCGTATACACGGGTATTGTTGGAAGGGGTGGAAACAAGAGGTTTCTGAAGGCTATGAGGATAGAGGGAGGCGGGTAAAAGATATACAATTCCAAGTCTCGTGTCTCCATGGTGACATTGTATAGTAACAGGTAGAGTGGCTATGATGTCTGCAAGGAAGAGGTAAGTTTAATTGCAATGACCAGATGCCTTCCCGTATGGCATCAACTCTGAATGAGTCCGTGGGATTTGAACTTGCGACATTTTTTTCCAATTGGGCATCGATGGAATGCTTGTATTTTGGAATTAGATAATGTCTGGTGAAAACCTTGCCTGGTTATATCTTCTCTTTTTAGGTTTGTGAAAATAGGTCTAATGTTAAATCCTCTTTTCGATGCAGGCACTCTGTGCCCAACTGAAGATAGATCACTTGGATGGAGGAGTTCTGGTATTTTATCCCTATTGCTGGCCACCATTAAGGGCTCGAATGTGTTTCATCTTTGGGACCTGATGAGCTCCCCTTGCATTTTCCTCATTCGGGGGTTGGAAGGATTGAAGGTTGGCCAGCTGAAAGGCGATAGGCCCCATTCCATCCCACTAGATAAACAAAGCAGAACTAATACACCAGTCCCAGGTCAACATTCTAAGGCTAGTCGAACATCCAAACCTATACTCTTGATGATATTTATCGGCCATAGAACATTAGCGCTTTGGAGTGACACAACTTTAAGACCATATCTGCCTAATTCTTCCTATATGAGTAACTAAGCTCTAACTGGTGATTAATCTGGTACAGATATGAACAAAGGAAGAACAGGGTACTCAATATATAGGAAAGGGCAGGTAATCTAATTATAGTAATAAAGCTAAGGTAATCTAATACATAGCTTGAACACCATTGAATACGTACCAATCCTATGGATTTTTATTATTCCCTGTGTCGCCCAATAGATGTCTTGTATTGGTTCAATTTGGTGTAGAGATAGTGAAGTTAAGGTAAGTTATAGTTATTATACTATACAGTGTCTCACCTTACTAATTAGGGGTTTAAATTACCCTTATCATATGCGTATTTTCCCTAATGGGGTTGCTAATATCAGTTGAGTGACACATCATATGTGGATTAGAAGATGAACAAGCCTCCATGTATGGGAATATGAAAGTAATCATACTAAGCTATCATTCCACTATTACTTTCCATATAAAACAAGTATGGTATGAGCTAACCCGAGATCATATATGGTAGTCTATTGTATTCATAGTAATCATAACACTGGTGCACTTCTATTTACTAAGCTTTGATTACACCGTAGGTATTGCTCATATCACTTATCATGTTCTTATGGTTCTAATTTATTTCCTTCTATTCATAAAGTTCTTACATATTACTCATACTTATCACTATATTAGGAAAAGCCTTACATGTGTTACCAGCTTAATGGTGTTAAATTTTGAGCATTAATTCATAATACTCTTGGATCTTTACTGAGAGAATAACATATACAGTATATCAATGCATAACAATCACAATAAGCATGACAAGCATCACAAGAATCAAAAGCATGAGAGACAAGAGACATAGAGTTTCCATGGGGAAAACCCTAAGGTGAAAAACCCCACAACTTCCTCAAAGATAGAGAGAGCAATGGCTCAACCAAAGTACAACCAAAATACACTGAGATAGTCTCCTAGTAGCAGATGATCCTCCTCCTCACTAGTGCGCCACTTTCTGAGTGAGAGAAGTGTGAGTTTCCGAGTGATCGAAATAGAGATCTCTCGATCTCTACTTATACTAGTACGTTTGCCCAGTTACACTATGGGGCCGACTTGTCTAGCTAGGTACATCCACAATATAATATATATTTTAGGGCCAACCCCACACATGGTGGTCTAATAACCCGTCGCCAAGTACACACACTTGCAACACTTGTCAATACACATGATGACACTTCCTTATAGAGGAATAACACATCTCTTATAAGGGTACAATAAATATATATGAAATACATAGATGAAATACATTCCAAAGTTACATATACATCAACACTCCCTCTTAACTAGGAAGGTATTTCTCGACACAGTTCTGCTAGACAAGTCTTCTTCTCGGGATCATTGTCATTAATGCATCATCATCATCATCATCACTGTTGCTTCTATCTCAACCAATCTCTGACTCTACTCGTCATAGGAAGTTCTATAGAGCCAGTCCTTTTTCATACTGGATGTAGGCCCACCACCTGTAGCTCTTCATCATCATTGGCCATACTATGCAATCCTCAGGACTTATTACATGCATCACAAAACCTGGCTGTAGCATCCCAGGCTATTACGAGCACACAGCTCTACCTGTCGGATCTCCTAGGAGCACATTACATGTGACCTATCACAAAACCTGGCTGAAGCATCCCAGGCTGTTATGAGCACACAGCTCTACCTATCGTATTTCCTAGGAGCACATTACATGTGGTCCACCACAAAACCTGGTTGAAGCATCTGAGGCCTTTTCATCCTGTCCAGATCTCCCATGAGCAAATTACATGTGGTCATGGAAAAACTTGGCTGAAGCATCTGAGGTCTTTTTCATCCTATCCAGCTCTCCCAGGAGCAAATTACATGCCATAGAAAAAAACCTCGCAAGAGCATCTTAGGATGTTACGGGTACACAACTCCAACCTGAAGATCTCCCAGGGCACAAATTACATGTCCTCCCAGAGCAATGTCTCGAAAGAGCATGCCAGGCTGTTATGGGTACATAACTCCGACCTATAGGATCTCCCAAACATGCTCATCTGCACAACCTGATCCACGGCCACAAAGTATCATCCTGATACTCACCATACATCATCCTGATGTACACATGATCATCCTGATCATCAACACTACATCATCCTGATGCATGTCATCTGGAGAAGCTCGTCATCCACGATCATCCTGATCATACAATGCATCTACCTGATGCATACCAAGTATCTACCTGATACATATCACCATACATAGTGTATCCACCTGATACATAGATACATGATCCACACAATGTATCCATCAACATACATGATCTACCTGATCATAATTGATACATATCAACATACATGATCTACCTGATCATACAATGTATCCACCTGATACATATACAGATACATGGTCCAAGCATCCAACATGATGCATATACAAAATACATACAAATGATCCAACTAATCATATCCAGTATCGAACATGATGCGAACATACATATACATATAAATGATCCAACTGATCATATCCATCATCCAACATGATGCGTACATACATATACATATAAATGATCCAATTGATCATATCCAACATCCAACATGATGTGTACATACATATATAAATATAAATGATCCAACTGATCATAAAAAGCAGAAACTAGAACATCATCCTGATGTTCATCATCCAGCGCTTACATCCACAGCCATGTGAAGGATCCTCCTTCCAACATGCTTGGAATGGCTTCAACAAATGTGTCCATCACTTCTTCCTCGAAGTGTCCTCGATCTGAAGAACACCAAGCCTCTCCCTGAAGTACTCGAACTTCACCCCAGCTAGTGGCTTCGTCAGCACATCTGCAATCTGCTCGTCCGTCGCAACATACAGGAGCTTCACAGCTCCTCTCTTCACCATATCCCTGATATAGTGATATTTGATCTCTATGTGTTTCGACCTGTCATGAAACACTGGGTTCTCAGACAACTTCACACAACTCTGGTTATCGCAGAAGATACCAATAGCATCCAATGGGAGATCAAATAACTCAGAGAGTAGCTTCCGTAGCCATACTGCCTCACAACTAGTTGAACAGGCTGCAACATACTCTGCCTCAGCTGTACTCAGTGTTACGCAGGACTGCTTCCTGCTAAACCAAGAGATCACACCTGATCCCATACTGAAGTAGCACCCAGATGTGCTCTTCCTATCTACAGCATTGCCCGCCCAATCTGAATCAACATAACCCTGCAGGTTAAACTTTTGATTCGCTTCATACTTGAGCCCATAATCCACTGTACCCTTCAGGTACCTCAGAACATGCTTTACAGCAACCACGTGAACACTCCTTGGATCTGTCAGGAACTGACTCAATGTATTCACAGCAAAGCAAATATCTGGTCTCGTATTCGTCAGGTACTTCAAGGACCCAATCATCTGATGATACATAGAGATATCAATTGGCTCAGATGAAGCATCACATAGAAGCTTCAGATTCGATGCCATGGGTGTGGCCATGGCCTTGCAATCCATCATCCCGAATCTCTTCAGAATATCTACTATGTACTTCCCTTGACCAAGGAAGATCCCACCTGCATTCTGCCACACCTCCATACCTAGAAAATAATGCATCATTCCCAAATCTTTCATATCGAACTCAGCAGCAAGCTTCCTCTTAGTATCTGCAATCAATTTGTCATCTCCTATTACAAATAAGTCATCCACATACAGGAGTAGAATCACAAGATTCCCTTCCTCAACCTTGTGGTAAAGGTTGGAATCCGCTTTACTCTTGGTAAAGCCCAAACTAGATAGGAAACTGTCCATCCTACCATACCAAGTTCTGGGAGCTTGCTTTAAGCCATACAAGGCTTTCTCCAATCTGCACACATATGACTCCCTGTCAAGTATTTCAAAACTAAGTGGCTGCTCCACATATACTTCCTCTTCAACTACACCATTTAAGAAAGCAGTCTTGACATCCATCTGGTGTATTTTCCATTTCATTGCTGCAGCCAAGGCAAGTACTGTTCTGATGGAAGTGTACCTGGATACAGGAGAAAAATTTTCTTCATAATCTATTCCCTCTTTCTGAGAGAAGCCATGAGCTACAAATCTTTCCTTGTATTTCTCTACACTGCCATCTGCAGCATGCTTGATTTTGTAAATCCATTTGGAAGTCACAACAGACTTCTCTTTAGGTCTTGGGACAACATCCCAAACATCATTCTTCATTATTGATTGGTATTCCTCAACCATGGAATCCTTCCATTCTTTCTTTTTCGCTGCTTCTTCATAACTGGAAGGTTCTTTGTTCATAATGTCATGGAGTAAAGAAACATAGCTGGTATGTGATCTGGTTCTCTTCTTTGCTCTGTGTTCGTCTTCTGGAATGCCAAATCTTTCTGCATCTTGAATGAGCTCTCTAGCCCATGCAGGTTTCCTCTTGTGAGAGTTATCCTCACGGGGTGGATCTACAGGTTCTTGCAGATCTTCAAAGTCACGAACAACTTCTGGAATTGCTTCAGTCATGGTAGTGTCTTGAAATCTAGTTTCATTAGGTTCTTCATAAAATTCGATAGGTGCCTTCCTTGATTTGATGAATGCTGAGTTTTCATCAAATGTTACATCCCTGCTGACATCAATCTTGTTGAAACCTGGAAAGTATACTCTGTAAGCCTTCGAGCTTTCACTGTAACCCACAAAGATACCCTTCTTTCCTGAAGTATCTAGTTTAGTCCTCTTTTCCTTTGGGACATGAGTGTATACTAGACAACCAAATATTCTGAGATGGCTGACTTCAGGTTTCTTTCCAGAAAAGACCTCTTCTGGTGTCTTGTTGTCCAATATCTTGTGGGGTGTTCTGTTCTACACATATACAGCTGTTCTAGCTGCTTCTGCCCATAGATGCATAGGTAGATCCTGGTCATGCAGCATTGCCCTTGCTGCATTCATGATTGTTCTGTTCTTCCTTTTTGCAACTCCATTCTGTTGAGGATTATAAGGAGCAGTCAACTCCCTCTTAATCCCTAAATCACTGCAAAGCTTCTTGAAGTCACCTGAGGTGAATTCTCCACCATTGTCGGATCTGAATGTTTTGATCTTCTTGTCAGTTTGATTCTCCATCAAGGTTTTGAATTCCTTGAACTTATCAAACACCTCATCTTTGTTCTTCAAGAAGTATACCCAAGTCTTCCTGGAGAAGTCATCAATAAATGAGACATAGTAAATATACCCACTTAGAGAACTGGATGACATAGGACCACATACATCTGAGTGGATGATTTCCAGGATATCCTTTGCCTTGCTTTCACTGCTTGGGAAAGCCTTCTTAATGTTCTTACCTTTTGCACATCCTTTGCAAACACCTTCATGTTTGGTCTTGATTTCAGGAAGACCCTCTACATCCTTGCTTGCAATTGGAAGTGCCCTATAGTGCATATGAGCAAGTCTTCTATGCCAAAGTTCACTTGGCTCCATGGATTCATGCACCATGGCATGTTCAGGTTGTCCCTTCAATTTATACAAACCTCCCTCTTGCTCTCCAATCACTACTGCATCATCGATGGTATTTCCCTTTGGCCACATTAGGAATTGGCCATCCACAAATGCAACCCTCATACCTTTTGCATCCAATGCAGAGATGGAGAGTAAGTTCTTCTTGAGCCTAGGTACATAAAGGACTTCTTTCATCTTCAAAGATTTTCTAGAATCTAGGTTGTAGGAGGCTTCACCACTTCCTTTGATTGGGTATTGATAATCATCCCCAAGTTTCACCTTATGGGGTGATTCATGTTCAGATAGGTTCACAAAAGATTCCTTAAACCCAGTCATGTGTTTGGAAGCCCCACTGTCAATTAACCAGTCATTACAACCATGGGAGATAGTACCTGTGAGAGCAGAGATTAGAACATACTCTTCTTCACTTGATGAGTCATCATTACTATCATCATTTTCTGCCCTAGCCTTCTTCTTGGGTGGTTCATCATCCTCGGCAGCATGAGCATGAAACCTTCTTTTGCTGCCCTTCTTCTTCTTGTTGAAGTTGTTGTTGTCCTTCTTGTTCTTGGGACAATTTATGGCAATATGTCCTTTTTCATTACAGGTGAAGCATATTCTTCTTTCTTTATAGTGATGTGAAGATTTCTTGGAGTGAGATGGTTCTCTCTTGGACTTCCCTTTCTTGGTGTAAGCTGTGAGAGCTTGATCTTCATTCCCCATCTTTTCTTCTCGTGCCACAAGCCTTTCTTCTTCTTGTGAGCATTCTTCCCGTAGTCTGCTGAAGGATACCAACTTCTTTCTTGCATAGATTCCTTGAATGAAGGAGTCCCATGACCTAGGTAGGCCATTCAGAGTGGTCATGACAACTTCACCATTCTCCACCATTTCATCCACTGCTTCTAGTTGTTCCTTGATCTGGGAGACCCTTGAAAAATAAGATTGAATGGTTTCTCCATTCTGAAACTTTACTCCTTTTGATTGGTTCCACAAGGTCATCTTCCGATTTATGTTCTTCCCTTCAAATAGCTTGGTCAAAGAGTCAAACATCTCCTTGGGCGTATTTAGAGAAGACACATGGGGTATGAGATGGTCTTTGATAGAATCAGCAATGATTCTCTTTGCCTTGCCCAAGTTCTTCTTATGCAATACTTTAGCTTCTTCATCCTCTGGGATAGGGATGTCTTCTTTTATATATGAGTCCAACTCATTCTCTTCTAGGATTAACCCAATCCTATACTTCCAAGCTAGGAAGTTATCAGCCCCTTCAAGCTTATCCTCAAGCTTCGTGTGGTGAGACATCTTAAAGAGTACTTCAAATGGAAATAGAAAAGATTTAGGTCTTACCACTTGAAATGCTGAAAACTGGATCTGGTCCTGGATTAGGGTTTGTCAGAAAAATCCTAAAAATTCAAAATGTGAATTTCAACTGTCTGAAAGGATAGAAAGATGCACCTTGATGAGCTGATCAGCCTGGTGTATTTAGAATTTGAGATCAACAAAGCTTTACCCTTCAGATTTGCCTTTTTGTCCTCCCGGGTTCACCAGGGAGAGCCCTGAATTAGGGTTTGATTTTCCCGGAGATCTACCCAGCCAAAAATCTCGATCCAAAGCTCTAAACTTCAATTTTTGCAAGGATCTTCCAGCTATGTCTTCAGATTTCAGAAATTCCTATTTTTGTGGAAACCCTAATTTTTAGGCCCAAATTTGAAAATGCTCAGAATTGAATTCTAATTGGACAGATAGATTCTCCTTGATGAGTAGAGTCAATCTACTATACTACTTTTCCAAAAATTGTGGAGAGAAACCCAATAAACAAGAAGCTCAAGTTTTCGTCACTACAAAATGTCTTCTTCTCAGGTTAGCTCTGATACCATGTTAAATTTTGAGCATTAATTCACAATACTCTTGGATATTTACTGAGAGAATAAAAAATACAGTATATCAATGCATAACAATTACAATAAGCATGACAAGCATCACAAGAATCAAAAGCATGACAGACAAGAGACATAGAGTTTCCGTGGGGAAAACCCTAAGGTGAAAAACCCCACAACTTCCTCAGATATAGAGAGAGCAATGGCTCAACCAAAGTACAACCAAAAAACACTAAGATAGTCTCCTAGTAGCAGATGATCCTCCTCCTCACTAGTGCGCCACTTTCTGAGTGAGAGAAGTGTGATTTTTTGAGTGATCAAAATAGAGATCTCCCGATCTCTATTTATACTAGTCTGTTTTCCCAGTTACACTATGGGGCCGACTTGTCTAGCTAGGTACATCCACAATATAATATATATTTCAGGGCCAACCCCACACATGGTGGTATAATAACCCATCGCCAAGTACACACACTTGTGACACTTGTCAATACACATGACGACACTTCCTTATAGAGGAATAACACATCTCTTATAAGGGTACAATAAATATATATGAAATACATAGATGAAATACATTCCAAAGTTACATATACATCAACAAATGGGTGCTCCATGTCCAGGTTAGATGCTAGAATAGAAATGTGATCTTGACCTACCAACTAGTTCCAACACCTTGATTATAACAATGCACATTGATGATTGAAGAGCTAATAGTAGTACCAACCATTGCTTATGTAATAAATATGGAATCAAAATGATCCTCAGATTCTGGTCCCCAAATACAAAATCTGCAAATGTGGTGCTCCCTTTGAAGATGATGGTCTGTCTCAGTATGCAATTGGAAAGAACAAGCCTGAATTTATGCTAGAGGGACTCTTATGCTATAGAGTAGCTGCATTTGAAATGCTCAGACTGCAGATTAGGCCATCCTTAATATGTATGTAGGAATGGAAGGAACGGATTTGTTTTTGGAATAACGACTCTTTCTGTTCAATTCATGTGAATTTAAAATAAGCTTGGAGATCTCCTCCCTGATATATCTCCTAGCATCCCTCCTGGTGAGATTGGGGGTATTAACATAGAACTATAGACATGGGGAGATAAGGTGTTCAATGTCCAATTTTATATATTGGAGGAGAAAGTGATCTTGACTGACCGGCTAGCTCCAATGCCTTCACTATAGAAATGCACATTGAAGATTGAAGAGGCTAAATATGGATATCTATTGTGGCTTGGGTAAGAGTTGGTGATGCACTGGATCTTGTGCAGCATGGTTAGTGGAAAATTATTGAGGTGAAAAGATGGTAAGCACCAAACTTGGCTAGGATGATGGTGCAGAACTGTTTCCCTTATAAGAATATCAAATATGCTTTTATAATATAGTATTGCTTAGAGCATTACATCTATTTTCCACATGTATGGGCTTGCACTTCACAATCATAAATAAGATGTGTCTCCAAAGTGTGAAAGAGGGAGCCTTTAATTTTTGTAGGTGGCAATATTTGATTAGAATAATTTTTTCTACTTCCTTCAAAAATAAGTGAAAGGATTTTGACTTACCTTGTTTATTTTCTTTTGGATTGACTGGTTTTAGCACTTGATATTTTCAATAATGCATACTGGAGAATTACCATGAAATCTTCAGGTCACTCAAACCATATTTGGGGTATTAGATGGCATCTCTTATATTTGAAACTGTTGACTACTGGATTTATATTCTTGCATGTCTACTTTTTCTCTTTGTCTTCATCCATCAGTTATCGTGTTAGATCAAATGAATTTGACACATTTCAATAATTTGAAATATCAATCTATTGAATTTAAAAATCCTATCTATACTTCTCAGCTTCCAAGCCTTACACCATAGATTTGGGGTTTAATGAATCGCATCAAACTTATATTAGTATAAATTTCATTCATTATCTACTATTTAAAATTTTAATGGAAGTTTTCATGCTATTTCAGTTTATAAAATCAGCAATATATGTGTAATTGATCTTGCTTTCTCTTCATGCCTTGTTCATCATTGTCATCTTCGTGGTTTTTTCATGTTGAATGCTCATTATACAAGAACTGTTGACTTTATTGATTGCTTGTTTTTCATTTTTATTCTTTTAAATAGCTATTAGTTCAGTGTTCATCAGTAAGTTGATCTCTTTCTTGTGCATAACATTTGCATTTTTCGACGTGTATGCAGGGCATCTCTTTGGGATGTTTTCGACTGGTCACATTTTGTCAAGGATGAAAACTACAGGTGCGCCCTCATGCAAAATGTGGTAGAGACAAACAGAGGTAGTTAAAGGTAGTTCTTCAAAGAATAATTGAAACAATCAAAGTTATAACTGCACAACGACTTCATACTCAATAACTCTGTCAGTAAATTAATCCTCCATTTTTTCTTATGGTCTTTATTACATATAACAGTGTTTGTTCAATCCTTGATATCTTGGGAGGTATGCAACCAATTCTTGGAGGATCCTTCACTATGTTTTGACCATTTTTTTATATATAAGACAGGATAACAACTCCAAATATATGGTAGGATACTTAAGTCTGGGAAGAAAAAAAATGTTTCTCTATAGAGCTGACAAAGAAGCGATGCTTACAACAACAAAAATCAGATAAAAAAAAATTCCTCTACGAACTCAATACACAAATGACAATGGATCTTATTGCACCTTTAGGTTATAACAGTGGATCAACGCTTCTCCAATGGTCGTTGGGTACACTTCTATTCGTTTTTGAGTATTTTAATGAAACTTGAATGATGTATAAACTATAAACATTCAAAAGCCTATTATCTGTTAGGGAAAACCATAGAGGTATGTTGGAGCATGGACATGCATACGAGTTAGAACTTGAAGTTATATAGTCTACTTGAAAGCATTGAGCTACAGGTTCAGCATGCACAAAGGAGACATAGGTCATTGCGAATAATCCCTTAAGAATATGCCCAAAATATGTGGCTAGGTTGAAAAACTGCAAGATACAAGGATCATTTTGGATATAAGGAAGATAGTGTGGGAATGGCAAGGATGCTTCTGAAAGCTAAAACATGAGAGATACTAGTGAAAATAATAGAAGAGAGTAATAAAGGGTGAAGTTATGAACCAAGTGAGTAAAACCTAGAAAGGAGTAAGGGATGCTCTTTTTGACTAAAAATTCCCCACTCCAGTTGTTCTTTTTCATTTCTGTTACTTTGAAATTCACTCCTTCAGCTTTAGCCACTCAAATCAAAGTTCTGATATTCTTTTCTATTTTTCAATGAATAGTGGCATCATATTCCACCAAGTTTATAATTTTTTGTGAACTTTTTCAAATGTTGTTGGGTGAACAAGGGTTGAAACCCTGGACACATACATCCTGCATTGCATCAAAGGAAATATAGAAAGCAATAACAAAGGAATAAGTAGGCGTTTGTAGGGCGCAGAAGTAGCTGTTTGTACAGCCATTTTTCATCTATAGCTCGAGAGAGAAATATTTCCCAAGGACAGATAATGAAGAGGATGAGAGGTTTACTCCAAATAAAGGGATGCATTGTAATTATATAGAATCTGGAAGTCCCTTACCGATTGTCTATCTTTGAGCTAACTCCCTGTTGTCATCGATTTTTTTGATTCCACTCTTAGTTTTGACCATTCCTTTTTAACGTGGATATATTGTATTCATAATGTTGGTTAAACATGATTGGTAGGGATGTGAACAACCCTGTGTAGATAGAGGAATATTCAACATCACTGTGAGCGTTGAGATGAATATAAGGTCAACCGGACAGATTTTTTCTTTTTCAGATTTTTTATTTATTTCTGATTTCAAATCAGGTTCATAAAATCAATCTCAAGAATACACTTGTCTCATCCTCAATTTCAGAAACTGAAATTCAAAATTTCACAATGAATATGACCATATTGCATGGCTCCAAAAGTTAGAGATGGTTAAAGATTTTGGGTAATTGGTGTTGTGCTACTTGCGACTAGTTTGCACCCTGGATGAACATTTGCTTCAAAATTTGAATTGTGTAAATGGATGAAGGTTGATCAACCGAGATAATTTTAGGGGCCAATTATAGCCCATGAGATAAATTAGAAGGGTTTACATTTTTTAGGGGGCGAATTTTGTATATTAAACCAGTTTTGAAAAATAAAATTATTAGCCCACTATTTATTAACAACATAATATTTAACATTAATTTTTCCCTTCCCAATAAACACGAGCTCTCATAAAAAAATTGTATTCGCCCCCTAAAATTCCCGTATTTTCTAGCATTCGCCCTCCATTTATAACTGGATTGGTGTATTTTCCTTCATTCGCCCCGTGATATCTAGTAATCGTAGCTTTAAGTAAGGATTTTGCCCCCCATTTATGCCAGCATTCTTGTATACAGTTGTATTCGCCCCCTTTTATCTATGATTCATGGAATTCGAGATGATGGGATTGAGGAAGTTGGGAACGATTTTGTTCCTATAAAATCCCTTACCTTACTCAGCGATAGCACCAGGTGATAAACCAAGGTATGGTCGTCGGTGGAGAAGCAGCATTGTTCAAATTTTTGAAAGAAATCTGAGTTGAAAGGTATGTGAGTTCTTATTCCTAACTCATTGATGTTATATCCTGATCATTATTATGTGCGGGAATTTGTAAGGTTCCAAGGAAATCAATCCCTTGAGAAATAAAATTGGTTTCCAATCAAACTGTAATGTGTAAATGCTCTTTAATAGTAGGGTAATCAATCCTATGGTTGATGAAATAATTTCTCAATTTCTTGCGTGATCTAGAGGGTTCCAAAGATGTTTTGAAGATATGGATTGGTATGGTAAGTCTCTGCATTTTATATTGGTTAAAAACAAGTTAATAGGAAATTTTGTCCAATCTATAATGGTTTTGACTAGCACTGCACCCTCTAAAGGGAGCACATGAAAATCGATATTCGTAGGCTTATAAAGGGATCACATGAAAATCGAGGTTTGGGGCATGCTTTTTTGAGGCATATTGAGCGGACTAAGGCCCTAGCATATGTAATAGACTTGTCATCGGCTATAGGAGATAGAAAGGGCACTCAGCCTTGGCATCAACTAAGAGATCTAGTATCTGAACTTGAGCAGCATCAACCAGTGCTGTATGATCGATCCTCGTTAATAGTGGCAAATAAGATAGATGAAAATGGTGTTGAGAAGGTGTTTGAGGAACTCAAGCAAATAATACCTTTTGTGCCTATTTTTCCTATCTGTGCTGTGTTGGAAGAGGGAATGCTAGAGCTAAAAGCTGGCCTTCGACAACTCATTGATGGACCAAAAACATGGAAACTTGAGATAAGAGGGATTGTGTTGACTAGGCTCATGTTGGACTTAGTCGTTGCATTCATCTATATGGAAGTTTTCAGCATTGAATTTTCACATGGTTGTTTGTATGCAATTTTTTATAAGAAGGCTAAGGCTGTGAACTAATGAATAAATCATGGAGTAATGAGAAGTCATAAGCTATTTTCCTTCTTTGTTGGATTATTAGCATTAGCATCAGCCTTTAAAATCTCAAAATAATTGCACTGCTAGTCTTTGCTCTTACTGTAATCTATGGCATCGATCTCTGGACATCTAAAAATTTATTGGTTAGGGACAAGACAAGGCAATGAGTTCGATTTGCTTGGTCTAAGAGCATCCATCTTAGAGGTGAGAAGAATATGGGAATGAAAAATTTCTCTATAATTGGTCATTGCAAAGGAATCTAGTAGGAAAACATTTCATTCAGAGGGATGCTATATTTTTCTTTTGGAGTTAAAAAAAACATAATATTTGTTGATTTTCTTTGCTGAACTACATTGCCCATGTGGCAGGCCTTGTGTTTTTTCCATTGGGAAATGCTCTCATTAAATCCTCTTGAAGCAAAGATGTATGTAATCACTAATCCTTTGCTGTGAGTTGATCAACAATCCTTTCTGTATTAAAGTACTAAATTATTCTAGAGCATCGCTAAGTTCAGTCCCATGACACCTTGTTGACATAACTTTATTTTAGGATTCATTTTTTATTTCACTGTACTTATTTGGTTGATTATCAAACTAGAGCTTAGTATTTTTTCCAGGGCGCAAGCTGCTAGAATGTTTTTTACTGGTGTTTGCAACATATACTATACTTACATCATGCGGTGTAACACGTGTATGTCATGATGGCCATGAAGAAGTAGCTATTTTACTATCACTCTGAAAGAAACCGAATATCTAGTAAGGTCATACATTCAATGTTGATTTTATAAGCAGCCAAAATGAGCCATAGTAAGTATAGAAAAAGCAGATTAACTGCTACAATGCAAAGGGAAGATGTTCTGAAACTGGTTCACATTTACAAGGTGATCAAGAAACTGAAACTGAAACTTGAAGAGGTATTCTTTGTTTTTAGAAGCAAAGGATGCCTCTTCTTGGTTATCTGAAACTGAAACTGTAAACTTGATTAACTAGCAAAAACAGTTAATCTGAAACTGAAACTTGATTAACTAGCCCAAACCCCTCATGCTTAACGACCTTTAATGTTGAAACTTTCCCCGCTCCCGCTCTCCTGCATCCTAGAAACTTGGGGGAACATTGGTGAAAATGCTTACATACCAACACCAGCAACACAATTGTAAACAACTATTTCCATGCAATTGAATTTGCATTCCTCATATGCTAATGACTACAACTCAAGTACAGGTCATGTAAACCCATATAAACAGTAGCCATAAACAAGCTTTTGGGAGAGCATTTTCCGTCTCTAGATTCAGTTTCATTAAAGGTCACAACAATATTTATGTGATGTACTTCTCTAATATGTTTCCCAGAATGTCGGAAAACTCTTTAGCATCGATACTACCACCTAATTTACAAATATTACCATATGTCTAAGTTAAGCACATGCCATGGCAACCCATTGCATACAGAGGCCCCCTTTAAGTGCACGTCAGGGAAAGTAGAACAAGGTAATCCAATGCTGGTCTAATAAAAATGAAGACTTCAGCTCTGAAAAATGTCTATCAAAAGGAGGGTCCTGAAATAGATCAAGGTCAAAAAAAATTGTTCAAGACATATAGAACAAGGAAAATGAATCTCGCTTTGCAAAACAACTTGAAAAACCAATGAAAATTTTCTAGAAATTTGGAGGTTCAAAGTTATCTTCTATCAGGGAACAATTGAATACACCTACATATACTTATCTGCTTAGCTTTGGTATTGTCTAATATTCCAAAAGACTTGTATCAAATTCCATCTTAAATAGTTACCAGTCTCAAAACTGTACACATTGATAATAACTGCACACATGGTGGTCTAATAACCCATCGCCAAGTACACACACTTGCGACACTTGTCAATACACATGACAACACTTCCTTATAGAGGAATAACACATCTCTTATAAGGGTACAATAAATATATATGAAATACATAGATGAAATACATTCCAAAGTTACATATACATCAACAAATGGGTGCTCCATGTCCAGGTTAGATGCTATAATAGAAATGTGATCTTGACCTACCAACTAGTTCCAAAACCTTGATAATAACAGTGCACATTGATGATTGAAGAGCTAATAGTAGTACCAACCATTGCTTATGTAATAAATATGGCATCAAAATGATCCTCAGATTCTGGTCCCCAAATACAAAATCTGCAAATGTGGTGCTCCCTTTTAAGATGATGGTCTGTCTCAGTATGCAACTGGCAAGAACAAGCCTGAATTTATGCTAGAGGGACTCTTATGCTATAGAGTAGCTGCATTTGAAATGCTCTAGATTGCAGATTAGGCCATCCTTAATATGTATGTAGGAATGGAAGGAACGGATTTATTTTTGGAATAACGACTCTTTCCGTTCAATTCATGTGAATTTCAAATAAGCTTGGAGATATCCTCCCTGATATCTCCCCTGGAATCCCTCCTGGTGAGATTGGGGGTATTAACATAGAACTATAGACATGGGGAGATAAGGTGTTCAATGTCCAATTTTATATATTGGAGGAGAAATGTGATCTTGACTGACCGGCTAGTTCCAATGCCTTCACTATAGAAATGCACATTGAAGATTGAAGAGGCTAAATATGGATATCTATTGTGGCTTGAGTAAGAGTTGGTGATGCATTGGATCTTGTGCAACATGGTTAGTGGAAAATTATTGAGGTGGAGACATGGTAAGCACCAAACTTGGCCAGGATGATGGTGCAGAACTATTTCCCTTATAAGAATATCAAATATGCTTTTATAATATAGTATTGCTTACAGCATTACATCCATTTTCCAGATGTATGGGCTTGCACTTCACAATCATAAAGAAGATGTGTCTCCAAAGTGTGAAAGAGGGAGCCTTTAATTTTTGTAGGTGGCAATATCTGATTAGAATAATTTTTTCTACTTCCTTAAAAAATAAGTGAAAGGATTTTGACTTACCTTGTTTATCTGCTTTTGGATTGACTGGTTTTAGCACATGATATTTTCAATAATGCATACTGGAGAATTAACATGAAATCTTCAGGTCACTCCAACCATATTTGGGGTATTAGATGGCATCTCTTATATTTGAAACTGTTGACTTCTGGATATATATTCTTGCATGTCAACTTTTTCTCTTTGTCTTCATCCATCAGTTATCGTGTTAGATCAAAAGAATTTACATTTCAATAATTTGAAATATCAATCTATTGAATTTAAAAATCCTATCTATAGTTCTCAGCTTCCATGCCTTACACCATAGATTTGGGGTTTAATGAATCGCATCAAACTTATATTAGTATAAATTTCATTCATTATCTACTATTTAAAATTTTAATGGCAGTTTTCATGTTGTTTCAGTTTATAAAATGAGCAATATATGTGTAATTTATCTTGCTTTCTCTTCAAGCCTTGTTCATCACTGTCATCTTCGTGGTTTTTTCATGTTGAATTCTCATTATACAAGAACTGTTGACTTTATTGATTGCTTTTTTTTTCGTTTTTAT
This sequence comes from Larix kaempferi, assembly GCA_027924585.1. Classification (NCBI taxonomy): domain Eukaryota; kingdom Viridiplantae; phylum Streptophyta; class Pinopsida; order Pinales; family Pinaceae; genus Larix; species Larix kaempferi. Next base: position 4,771,420 of record BSBM01000619.1, read on the forward strand.
TCTTTTAAATAGCTATTAATTCAGTGTTCATCATTAAGTTGATCTCTTTCTTGAGCATAACATTTGCATTTTTCGATGTGTATGCAGGGCATCTCTTTGGGATGTTTTTGAATGGTCACATTTTGTCAAGGATGAAAACTATAGGTGCGCCCTCATGCAAAATGTGGTAGAGACAAACAGAGGTAGTTAAAGGTAGTTCTTCAAAGAATAATTGAAACAATCAAAGTTATAACTGCACAACGACTTCATACTCAATAAATCTGTCAGTAAATTAATTCTCCATTTCTTCTTATGGTCTTTATTACATATAACAGTGTTTGTTCAATCCTTGATATCTTGGGAGGTATGCAACCAATTCTTGGAGGATGCTTCCCTATGTTTTGACCATTTCTTTTTATATATAAGACAGGATAACAACTCCGAATATATGGTAGGATACTTAAGTCTGGGAAGAAAAAAAATGTTTCTCTATAGAGTTGACAAAGAAGTGATGCTTACAACAACAAAAATCAGATAAAAAAAAATTCCTCTACGAACTCAATACACAAATGACAGTGGATCTTATTGCACCTTAAGGTTATAACAGTGGATCAACGCTTCTCCAATGGTCGTTGGGTACACTTCTATTCGTTTTTGAGTATTTTAATGAAACTTGAATGATGTATAAACTATACACATTCAAAAGCCTATTATCTGCTAGGAAAAAGCATAGAGGTATGTTGGAGCATGGACATGCATACGAGTTAGAACTTGCAGTTATATAGTCTACTTGAAAGCATTGAGCTACAGGTTCAGCATGCACAAAGGAGACATAGGTCATTACGAATAATCCCTTAAGAATATGCCCAAAATATGTGGCTAGGTTGAAAAACTGCAAGATACAAGGATCATTTTGGATACAAGGAAGATAGTGTGGGAATGGCAAGGATGCTTCTGAAAGCTAAAACATGAGAGATACTAGTGAAAATAATAGAAGAGAGTAATAAAGGGTGAAGTTATGAACCAAGTGAGTAAAACCTAGAAAGGAGTAAGGGATGCTCTTTTTGTCTAAAAATTCCCCACTCCAATTGTTCTTTTTCATTTTTGTTATTTTGAAATTCACTCCTTCATCTTTAGCCACTCAAATCAAAGTTCTGATATTCTTTTCTATTTTTCATTGAATAGTGGCATCTTATTTTGGAAACATTAGCCAACAAGAAAAGAAAAGGCCTCTACATAGAAGTTGATTGGTTTTTTTTCCAATCTTCCACCAAGTTTATAATTTTTTGTGAACTTTTTCAAATGTTGTTGGGTTAATTTCAAGGGGTAGTGCACAGGTGCCCCCCTTTAGGGGAAGTGCCCCAACATCTCCTTTCTTTTGTGGAGCGGATGCTAGGTCATATGAAAATAAGGTAAAACATAATGGGGTTTTTACATCATAGGAGTGGTGGAAGCATGGGGGGCACACCCCCACCCCTAGGAATTCATCCTCATATTGGTTTCTTTAATTTGTTAGTTGGGGAAAAAATCTTAAAAAACCGTAACACCAAGAGTATCTATCTCTCCTAGCGAAAATGCTAGCCATACATACCCAGATGGAGGTAGGTAGTAATGCTGAATAGTTATTAAGTATTACAAGTGATCTCCAAACTTTTCCTTGTCAATATTTATGGGTATTCCATGCGTACAATGGACACCTTCTTGGTCATATTAGCCCAAAATTGATGTGGAAAAGAACCAATGTGAAGCTCTTCACTTATACACCAAACTTCAACAAGAATATATTTTCCATGTGCTATAATCTCTGATAAACACACCCAAACACATTAGCCCCGATCCCAATGGAATTTATAAGGATTGCACAACCTTCATAGCTAATATGACATAAGGTGCTCCTATTGCATAGAATGTGTCACACGAGCACAAACCAATTGTTGGTGAAGAGTGCCTAGAAAAGTTAGTACTTCACTTTCTAATACAGTGACAACTTCTAAAAATTCCAGATGAACCTCTAAAATATTTAGCGATGACGAGAGTGTTATCGAAACCCACTTGTCCAGACCAATTCACACCAAAGAGGGGCTGAACCACTTGTCAAACTAGACCAGTAAGTTGGTTCAGCCGGTTCTTTGGATGCATTTTGTTTTGGAATGCCCCTCAAAAGGTTGGGTCCCCACCATGCACCATAATGCCCAAAAATAAAAAAAAAATAAAGCATGCATATTGAACAATGTGATAGCTCTTCTCCCAAAACACTTGGTTGTCTACATTACTACCTAAATGAATTGGTTAGGTAGGAAATTGCCCATGCCACTCATGTAGCACTACAAGATACCTCTAAGAGACTTTAATTAAAGCATTGGGAATAGGTTATCAAGGGACAACCTTGAGATCTAAAATAATTTAGAAACCACCATCCCAACATAGGAATTTTACCTATGTTAGAAATGGAACCTGAGATGAAGTCGTCATTTATCACAAGGAAATTGGTGCAACAAAATTACTTGGTATGGATGGATGAATTAGAAGACATGGAACTAGGTCTTGGGAATGAAGCTAGGAGATTCAACAATAACTGTGAAACATATTGAAGACATCATCTAAAGGAAACCCTTACACCCACTTATATTCAAGGGTATAAGCATAATAAGCTTTTGGAAGATTGGTTTGTGAAGCAACCAACCCAACATACACCCACTTATATTCAAGGGTATAAGCATAATAAGCTTTTGGAAGATTCGTTTGTGAAGCAACCAACCCAACATGTATGATGTCGTATGTGATGATTTGCCTCGTCATATAGTATAAGGTAAAAATGTTGTTTCTTAAAATCAATTGAAATTGTTTTTAATATTTTTTATATTGGAGAGATCACCACATAATAGGAAATGAAGAAAAATTCTAGTTTTTGAAAGGCTCGACTTGAGAAAATATGTCTAAAAACAATTATAGACTTGTTTAGTTGTCAAAATGCTTTTTTGACATATTAGAATTTCAAAATATTTGAGAGATTTAATAAGAAACATAAGAATCAACCCCAGACTTGGATGGTAGGATATCAGTTTTGGTTGAAATGTGGTGATCACGTAATTTTATTGAAATGAAAAATTTCACCACAGGCTTGCTTTTCAAAATTTTGGGGTTGAATCTCCCAGAATTCTATATTAGTATTTGGACAAATGAATTATTTAGCTGTAGAATTTAGAAGACAAATTAGCACAAAAAAAATTCTATAAGAATCAATAGATACTTGAGGCATCTAATAAATCTTATCTGCAGTTAGAAAGGGTCTTTATAATTAAAATTCTGACATTTTTCCAAGTCTTAGATTATCAAAGAATATCTAATCTCATATGATGCCCTTATTCCATCTGGTTTTATTTCTTTTGCATTCCATACATTGTGTGATTCTTATTAGGTGGAAATTCTATGAATTATATTTCTCATGCAGGATACCTGAGGATGTAGCATCTCAACCCCATAGTCGCCGATTAAAATACCGGCAGAAAGGTGAAGGGGAAATGGTACTCAAGAAAAGTTTTGTAAATGATGTGATCGAGAACAATCAAATACTTAGAATCCTTCTCCAGAAATCATCCACTCGCCATGCCATTCTATGGAATTCTAAAAATGTTTCTTGTGACCTTCTATCTTCGCCTTTCTCTACACTTGAAACAAAATACAATGCAACCTCATCTTATGTGAACGGATTGAAGGTATCAGCATTGTAATTAGATACTTCAGTCAATATTAGCACATCACCACGTATAAATGAAATTTTTTTTATGGAAACCTCCACAAAGATCGCAGAAGAAGCTTCAAGCACAACATGAATTCGTGTTTCCTTGTCCAACAATGACAAGAATAAAAATCTGGTGTTTTATAATAATGCCCGGTTTCCACCATCATGTACTGACAATATTCATATAAAAATGAAAGCATTTAAGAGGGGAACATAGTACACCAACATGGACCGAGATTCAGGTCCATTGGCCTGCATTGCAAGTGGAGTTTTGGGATTTGCGAGCATGGCTGTAATACAACCTTGTCAGGAAGCAGCTAGGAAACTCTTGCCTTCTTATAGTAAACTTGACCAGAAATATTTTGAGACTTTAGGCACAGGGAGTGTTAGTTGTGATGTTGCTTGTGGTGGAATTACAGCTACATATTCACGTAAGGTTTGTAATTCCACAGTACTTTACCCCTTGTGGTTTTATCTTCCTTTTAATGAATAATTGTCATATAAATTTCCTGCATTTTTTTATTTTTACGTTTCTAAATACAAGAATTGATTGCTGGAATAATTTTTATGTAATAAATAACAAATCTAAAGGGAAGTTTTCATCTTTGGACTTAATTTTACTTCTTGGAAATCCCATCCTCTGGCAGTTATTACACTGAATGAAATCACAATATTTCATTGTGCTTTTGTAGAATCACCAATTATAGATGAAAAGAGTTGAATGGACATTGAAAATGTACAACTTGACAACCATGGAGCTGCATCAACATCTACTGCAAATATAATGGAATATACCAATTTGTTAGATGAGGAAGGTCACAAACACAATATTGTAGATTTTCCAAGTTTGTCCATCATGAAAAACAACAATTTGGCTAGAGACCTCTGCAAGAATAAGTTATCAAATGACATAATGGCATCATGGCAATTCACAGATAAAGAAAACAATGAAGTAGCTTGTTCAAAGAACACATTTATGACTTGCAAGGATAATTCTTGTGAAGGGCATTCAAAGTACTTGTCTTCTATCATTTGTCTAGAGAACTCACCTAGTATAGACAATGAAAAAAACACACATGCTTATGGAGATGTTGCTGAGAATATCAATTCAGTAGATGCCAATGCGGTTGCACACACTGAATCAATAGAGAAATTTTGTGGTCATTATGAATCAAAGAAGTGGAAAGAATCCCCAAACTTATCAACTTTGAATGATGCAAGCATGCCAAATTCATTCTCTATCTGCAGTGCTTTATGAATGCCTCAAGTATCAGCTCCCACGTGCTGCACCACGTTTACGAAATGGGGAAACTCATGGGGAAACGTTACACCACGTCCCCCTTTTGGGTGAAACACATGGGAAAACTTTTCCCTAGCGATGGAACATGTTTCCCTTTTGGGGAGGCGTCTGGGCGGCCCCCTCGATAGGGAAGGGATGCCCAGATGAACCCACCCCTATTTTCATCTTTTCGTGCAGGGGACCATTTTGTATGGACTTGATCGGTTTGTACAAGTGACATTCAAGTCAGTAATATTAATTGGTAATGTCAAATTATTAATTCTTAATTCTTAAAAGTGACATTCTCCTTATGCAAAAAGTAGAATTTTAGATCCCATTTAGAATTCAACAGACTTAATAGTTTTTTAGGATTTTAGGATTGTAATGTTTCCACAAGATTGTAATGGTTTTTAAGAGTCGTGGCATTTCAAATTAGAAATGGTTGTGGATTTATTCTTAGCTTGAGACTATTCAGCATGGGTTCGTTCATATGCATTGTTCCTCGAAGAACGATTGGAATGCTACCACGTACCGAAATATGACATTGAAGCAGAGCGCTTGGTAAGCAATCCTTTACACCTCAGGTTATCCATATATGAATTGCATTATAGTAGTTAGATATTTCATTACTATTATTAATGTTGCCGTTGCTAGTTTTATTTACAATGAAATGATGAGGAGTTTGTAAGTCGTTTGTTGGGTGTGTTGTATGGTGTTATTGCTACAGTTATGAGTGTTGTTGTGGGTGTTGTATGAGAGGAACTTTGTGTTCATGTCTATAAGATAGACACAACCAGCTTCTAGGTTAAATATTCTTGCGATATGTACAGAACTTAAATCGTTTTAAAATGAATTCTGTGTAACAGTTTAGCATATAGCATTTGGTCGAGCTTGTAAATACATTAATGTCGATGCGTTGTATAAGTTTTTAAATATATATATATATATATATATATATATATATATATATATATATATATATATATATATATATATATATATATATTCTTTAACTTTTATATGAATTCTATTTTTAAAAATTATACAAAATATATTTATATTGTTTGTACTTGCCATTTCCCCCTCGTATACCTATCCTAGCTATCCTGGGTTTAAAAAACATCTATGTCCGAATACTGGTAACTTATGTAAATCTCCATTATATTATTTCTTAGATCTACTAGTTTACGTTCGAGTACATGCCCTTTATGCATTTTTTCTTTTTGGGTACGCATTAGCTGCAGTTATTTCATTTGCTTATATTAAACCATATGCTCAACTTGTTATGGAACAAAAATAGAAAATTCTAATCAGTAGACTCTGGGTTATTTGTGGTGCAAAGAAATAGGGAACTGGATACTGTTGAACTACTAGAACAATTGCCTGCTTTCAGCAATATCTGTATCGCCTAATGGCATGCCAGGTATTTACATCTGAGTCACTATTGTGAAATATATAGTAACTCTGTAATTTTGGAGGCTGGCTACTTGTATTATGTGCTTTTGCGTTATATGTCCTTTCAGTGATTTTGGATTGAAAGCACTACATACGATTGTGTATGTTTTCTAATTTAATAATCTAAATATGTGCATCCAGAAGGGGAAACTATATCCAATCATGTGATACAGTATGCACTCACAACGGTTTGTGGCATCTTCACTCTTTTGTGGTTAAAATTTATTTGTTGTCTTGCATAAAGAAAGTATTTTCACTTGCTAAAGTTGATGCCGTACTTTATGATGGGTATACTTATTTTCCTTTTGCACAATGTTGCAGGTTTCTAGAGAGAGCATTAAAATTTACACTGCAATTAATGATGCCACCATAAACCTTGTTGACAAGGTAGGAAATGTCATGGTTTAAATGTTTAATTAGCATCGCATCTTAATTATAATTGATCTATAGCTCTGATAGCTGCAACTGTCTACCTGCAGTTCTTTGAAATGCAACGCCATGATGCTATTAAGGCACTTGATATCTATAGGCGAGCTCGTAAATAGGTATGGTTGGAAATTTCCTGTTCCAAAAGTGTTCTAATTGATGTCTTTAGTTTCAAACCATGTCAAAACAGTCCCATATACCTCCTACTTTTTTGTTTTCTAGGATGATTGTGATCCAGCATTAATTTTTTTAAAAGCATTTGCTTTAGTGGCATTCCCTCTGAAGATATTTGAAGTGTTTAATTTTATCATCATTACCTTCTCTCACTGTATACACCTACCATTCCTATTCTTTTCCAACATGTTTAATTTAAAGAAACAAATTTTCTAGCATCATTTCTGAAATGTGGAATGAATATCACTTTGTGTCACCCATGACGAATTAAATAACTTTATTGCAATTATTTGTTCCACTGGCATGGTAGGCTGAAAAATTATCAGAGTTCTACGAAGTTTGCAAAGGTCTTGACTTTGGATGTGGATTTAAATTTCCTACACTTGAACAGGTATAGATAATTTGTGAACCTTGTTATCATGTTCAGTGCAAATTTTTAGTGTAATGGCATGTAGCTGGTCATTACAGATGTGCATGGTTCTATGTGATACTTACTTTGGTTCTTGTGAATCAAATTACTGAATGAACAGCCCCACCAACATCATTCATTTCTGCAATGGAAGAGTATGTTAAATATGCCCCAAGATCATCATCCGTCCATAGAGAGTTGGTATGAACATCTATCCTTAAGAGAGAATATAGTATTATAGTGTTTTGAGGACCCCCAGATTGCATTTTGTTTGTTATTTACAGAGTTCTAGTAGGTACAAATGAATAGTAGTATACCTGCTACTGTACAAATGAAAGGGCAGCCTGTTGTTCAAAAAAGTGGTTGTTGCTCATAAGACAATTCCTAGAATAATTTTTACTGCAACTGGTTTTGAAGAAGTAAAGTTGAAGATAATTGTATGTATTTTGGATCTCAGACAGGAAAGCGTCTCTAGCTTTTGAGAGATCAACAATTGATAGACAATTAAAACAAATTTATTGCAAGTTGGATCTTGTATTCTTTTATGTCTGTGAAGGCAACAACTTGCTTTTGTTCCTGATAATTTGTACAGCCATGGGTTATTGTACTCATGTGTAGTTTGTAAGATCATTCTTCTTTGAATTTTCATCATTGTCACTGTTGAATTGCTATATCTTAGAATTCTTTTAGTACTTGAAGCATTTTTCTTGAATATGTTTGACATTCATTTTGTTCCCATGCAAAATTTGTTTGAATATCATCATTGTCAAGCAATAACAACTTCTTAAAGGGTGCTAGCTCAATGGTAGAGTACCTGCCTAATTATAGGCAGGAGATTGGTGGTTCGATTACTTCATACCCTATCATAAATTAGTGACTAAGAAAATGACTAAACTCGCATATATACGACTATTAGTAGCTAATTTCCAGTATCTTATAGCGCAACTAACGTTTAGTCGTATTTAGCTTAGTCATTAATATGTTATCATCTAGTAGTTTATTTAGTCGTATATTTGGTCATTAATTGTGACAATCAATGACTAAATCAGTGAGTATCAATGACTAAATCAATGACTAAATTAGTGACTAAATCAGTGAGTATCAATGACTAAATCAATGACTAAATCAGTGACTAAATCAGTCAGTATCAATGACTAAATCAATGACTAAATCGGTGAGTATCAATGACTAAATCAGTCACTTAATTAGTGACTATCAATGACTAAATCAATGACTAATAAGCCAACCAATTAATGAATAGTGAAATACAACTAGAGATGAGATAGTGGAAATAAGATACTATTAGTCACCGACTCAAAAATAGTCGTTTATAGTCAAACTTTAGTCAACTTTTTAGTCATTAATTTCTCATTTTGTACTAGTGTTTGGAGTCTCACTATATCCAACACAAACATTCTTATGCTCAAGGGTTTAAGTTTAGTCATTTTCTCATGATGGACATGAATATAAATGGGACGAAACAAATCTAAAAAATGTGATACCTAAGGTATCTCGCTAGTAAAGGATTTTTCTAGTGTCTTGTCCACAATATCCCGTGAGAACACCCATTCAAAATTACAACCTTATTGCATGCCTTTTCCCAAAGACACATGGGTAAATATTTGTCGTGGATCATTGCTTTGGTTGACTCTATGATGGACCCATTCTTCCTCTCGACAACCTCATTTTGTTGCAGGCTGTGAGGTATTTTTAAACTTTATCTCCCTCTTGACCTTTTATTCTTTGCTAAATGCATCAAATTCCTTGGGGGTGTACTATCTTCCATTGTCAAATTTCAACACTTTCTTCTTTCCCATTTTATTCTCAATTAGGGTCTTGACATCTTGAAACTTAGAGAACACTTCATCCTCGGTCTTCATAAAGTAAACCCAATATTTTTTTGTGGAATCATCAATGAAATAAATATAACGCAAGTTCTTGAAAAGAAACTGAGGACATAGGTCCATGTACATTTGAATGAAATGGATCAATCATATTTCTTGATTCATTCTTACTACTTAAGAAATAAGTCTTGGCATGCTTACCAAGAGTGAGACCCTTGCACACTCTTGTATTCTCCATCTTGAAGTTTGGCTTTCCTTGCACCATGTCCTTCAAGAGAGGCAATGATTCAGAGTGCAAGTGATCAAATCACTTGTGCCATAACTTTCTCATTGACATTCTCATGCATTAAAGCATCATAGTTCATCGGATCTGCTAGCAACGTGTAAAGGCCACCTTCTCAAACTCCTTTGGCATGTAATAGCGCCCTAGGAGATCTGGCAAATTCTCTTTCAAGGTTTTGTCCTATGGCATGTAATAGTGCCCTGGGAGATCCAATAGGTTTAGCTATATGCTCGTAATCAGTCCTAGGATGCTCTTTCGAGGTTTTTCCTGACCGCATGTAATATCGCCCTGGGAGATCCGATAGGTTGAGTTGTGTGCTCGTAATCAGTCCTGGGATGCTCTTTCAAGGTTTTGTGGTGGTCACATGTAATAGCTCCCTAGGAGATCTTGTCGGTCGTGCTTAGGAACATAAAGGGTCCTGGGATACTCTTTCGATGTTTTGTTGACGCACGTAATTAGTCCTGGGATCCACAGTATGGCCAAAGATGATGAAGACCTACAGGAGGCTAGGCTTACATCCAGCATGAAAAATGGTTGGCTCTATAGAGATTCCTATGACGAGAATAATTGAGAGATAGCCTAGTGATTGAGATGACGAGTACAACAGTGATGATAATGCTCAGTGATCCAGTGATGATGATCCAGCTCGAGAATTGAATACTTGTTCCTATATGTATTGATGACCTGTGTCAAGAGAATACCTTCCTAGTTAAGAGGGAGTGTTGATGTATTTGTAACTTCGGAAGATATTCACTTGTATATTGTATTTGTACTTTATTGTATCCCCAACGGATATGTATTATTCCTCCGATTGGAAGTGTCGGCAGTTGTACTTGCAAGTGTCGCAAGTTATATTGTAAGTGTCGTAACTTATACTTGATGGGTTATTAGACCACCTTGATGGGGTCCGCCCTGTATGAGTCATGTGGGTTAAAGGGTTATTAGACCACCCTAGTGGGGTCGGCCCAGTCAAAATTATGTTAAGTGGTTAAGTTGGGGCCTACCTAGTTAAAGTTAAAAGACAAGTGAAGTAGTGTATAAATAGAGAGTGTGTCTCTCTCATTTTACACAGTCTCATTCACTCACTTCGCATTAGTGAGAGAGAGGAGGAGTGCGCAGTAGTGGAGGAGGAGTAGCTACTGTAGTCATATATATCTTGGGTTTGATCTTTGGGATCTTTGTATTGGTGCTTATTCTATCTTTGAGGAAGTTGCGGGGTTTTTCACCTTCTTGGTTTTCCTCGGTGAAATGTTTTGTGTCTCTTGTCTCTTGTCTCTTGTCTCTTATGCTTGATATGTTGTACATGTTGTTCTTTTAGTTAAGATCCTATATCTATTGAATTAAATGATGAAAAACTAACATGAAGTCGGGGTGAAAACGGGATCTAACTGTATGTGTGTAAAACCCTTGATTGATTATGTGTCGTAACTCAGTAATGTATGAATTGTCGTAATTTAATAAGATGCAATTAGGTAAAAGATTGTACCTTGCAAACTATGTTAAACATGTGTCAGTGAACAATAAGTTTCGTGATTATGATTGATGTGTGTGAATTATTGTTGATGTATTTGTAACTTCGGAAGATATTCACTTGTATATTGTATTTGTACTTTATTGTATCCCCAACAGAGATGTATTATTCCTCCGATTGGAAGTGTTGTCAGTTATATTGTAAGTGTCGTAACTTATACTTGATGGGTTATTAGACCACCTTGATGGGGTCGGCCCTATATGATTCATGTGGGTCAAAGGGTTATTAGACAACCCTAGTGGGGGTCGGCCCAGTCAGGATTATGTTAGGTGGTTAAGTTGAGGTCGACCTAGTTGAGTAAAGGTCAAGTCAAGTTAGTGTATAAATAGAGAGTGTGTCTCTCTCATTTTACACATTCTATTATTCACTCACTTCACATTAATGAGAGAAGAGGAGGATGCACACAAGTGGAGGAGGAGCATGCTGCTGAAGATATATATATCTTGGGTTTGATCATGGTGATCGTTGTATTGATGCTAATTCTATCTCTGAGGAAATTGCGGGTTTTTTCACCTTCTTGGATTTCCCCGGTGAAATGTTTTGCGTCTCTTGCCTCTTATGCTTGATATGTTGTACATGTTGTTCTTTCAGTTACGATCCTAGATCAGAATGCATTAAATTCTGAAAAACTAATATGGTATCAGAGCTAGCCTGAAGGAAGGCATGCTATGGAATTTATGAGACTTGTTGCACTTGCGACAAATCGGAAGCTAGTGCTTGATATAGAAAAAATAGTCATCCTAGCACTTTCGCTATAAATACATTTTGGTGATGGTTCAGCATCTGAAAACTTTACAGTTCGTAGATAACATCCCCATGTACCTTGTGTCCAAAGAACATCTTATAATTCACTGTACTTTGTGATTTATGATCAGTACAGTCTAGGGTTTCTGCCTCTTCCAGATCTCAGTCATAAACAGGTGACCTAGGAAAAAAGGTCACAACTTGAGGTAGGAAGCTCCAAATGAAATTTTGTAAAACGTGATAGGTAGGGAACAAACTGTAATTTCACAGGTAAGTTTTTCAGAGGCCGAAACGGAACCAATGACACGTGGCACGCCGTACAAGTTAGCTCTCCTATTTTATCCCATAAACAGGTTACGTTGCGACACTTGGAATAAATATCTCTCAGAGAATCCAATTGAGGTCACACCTGTGGGGTTGGAAAAATTACAGGTCAGGCTACCACAGGTCAAAGTTTCAGATCCTCTGGATTCGTAATTTCTGAGTTACACAAGAAACAATCAGGTGCATATTTCTGTCAAAACATATTTGTATTTTGAGCACCTTCATTCTTGGATCGTCACTACTGTGGGAAATTAGGGTTTCGAAGAAAATTGAAATTATTGGAATCGGAGACCAAGGATGGATGATCCTCATCAAAATCAAAATTTAGAGACCAAGATGGAACTTTTTGGTTGGGTAGAAGGCCAGGCTTGATCAAACCCTAGTTCAGGATTTTGATTGGAAAGGCAGAAAATTAGGGCTTTTGCAAAAGTTGGAATTTTTGAAATTTTTGACCACGGCTGGAAGCTCCTCAGAAAAATCAAAGTTTAGAACACAAGATTGGACGTTTTGGATAAGCAGAAGACTGGGATTGATCAAACCCTAGTTCGGTATCCTGTCTAGTGAATCCAGAAGTTTCAAAGGCAATTTTGAGGGGTCAAATTTTGCAGTTTTCAAAATTGAAGTATACCAGCTTGATTAGCTCAGCAAGCCAAATATTTCCATCCATTCAAAAGTTTGAATTTTTAGGGTTTCTCTAACAAACCCTAATCCAGCTCCAGATCCAGTTTCAAGCAAGTCAAAGTGGATTGGGTTAATCCTAGAAAAGAATGAATTGGACACCTGCATAAGTGAAGAAGTTCCAATTCCAAAGGGAGATGAGGCTGAGGCTTTACATGAGAAGACTACAAGCAATCTCGACAGGTATGACTTGAAGAGATACAGGTATGTTTTGAAATTTGTTCATGATTGAGTTTATGATATGTTTGTCTTCATATTATTGAGGTTAGTACAATCTTGATTAATCTTAGACTTGTCTCATCACCCTAGTAAAAGTACGAATGCATGTGAATGATAGAAGACATTCATTGATTAGGGTTATGACACTTATGATTGTACTAATGCACTGTGGTGTTGTATGAGGTTGATGTTGTCCACTAACATGAAAGGTACAAATCAAGTTCTAGATCAAGAACATATGACCATGGTGACATGAAGACAAAGACTCATGGATCACATAGAAGCTCCACTTACGAGGTATGTATAATTTGGTTCTACAATGGTTAACTTATGAGTTATGCAGGTTACTAAGAACAAGTCATTAAAGAGAACAAGAAGACATTGTTTGGGTATGTTAGACATAACTAGCAAACATGATAACCAGGTATGTTTTTCCTATATCAAGATTTGAATCCTACCTTGTGTTAGGATATTATACTTTTGTATAAATGATAATGTTTATTCTTGAAGTTAGAAGTTTTAGTAATCAAGGGTTTATGCATATTATATTTCTTACTTTGATTGATGATATGACTAACCAGAAGAGTCCTATGGTCAAATAAGAATATGCATGAGTAAAATAAGTCTTGCTTGAAACCTTGAATACTAACGCCTATTACCTATGATCATGACCATACATATTTTAGGAACATAATGTTTTGATAGTATTGAGATTATACTAATAGATGTATGATTGTGTATGAGATCTTGAGGATGACACTAGTGCACACTTAAGCATGCATAGTGGTCCAGGATGGATATAAGTTCAAGGACAGGTAATCCAAGTAGCAAAGATCAAGAGGGACCACACTCCAAAAGTTCCTGCAAAGAAGCAAAGATCAAGAGGGAGCACTTCAGGAAGCAAAGATCAAGAAGGAGTCCACCCTACAACCAAACAAAGATAAGTATTTGAATTGTCAATTCATGTATACATGATTACTTAAATGATATTGTCCAGTCATATACATACTTATGTTCCAAGATTTAGGATATGTATCATGCATATTAGAAAAGTTGCATTAATGAACAAGATACTACTAAATATGCAAATAATGGGTAAGTGGCCTATGATACTGTACAACATATCATTGCTACTTATCTAGAATGAAACCTCTTTGTTGACATGTTGGGAGTTGTGCACACTCTTAACAATGTTCTGGTAGAGATGGAAGGCATCTAGAAAGTTACGGAATATGAATAAATGTTGTATTGAAACATTGGCCAAGATAATTGCATGACTGTATGACATATGTCTTTATGCATAAGAATGTGTTTTTGAAAAACTATGAGAAGTTTCTAATCATGCAATTGGACTTGTCTTGTAGGAAAGACCGTGTACCATCACCTACAAAAAGGACTACAACATTTGTTCCAGCAATGAAGATCAAACAAAAACTATCTATTGAAGATATTGAAGAATCTGAAGTTCCCCGGATCCGGGATGTAGTAATGGAAGAATGCCATAATCGAGGAGTACCGGTCAATCATGAAGAATGATGTCTAGGATGTGGTCTCGAGACAAGAAGGGAACTCTGTTGTGACTTCCAAGTGGATCTACAAGATCAAGCTTGTTGCCGAGTTCGAGATGAAGGACTTGGGATGATGCACTACTTTCTAGGCATGGAGGTGTGGCAGAGTGCAGATGGAATCTTCCTTGGACAAGGAAAGTATGCTGTAGAGATCCTGAATAGGTTCGGGATGATGGACTGCAAGGCCATGGCCACACCTATGGCATCGAACCTGAATCTTCTGTGTGATGCTTCATTTGATCCGGTAGATTTCACTGTGTATTGTCAGATGATTGAGTCCTTGATGTACCTGACGAACACGAGACCAGATATTTGTTTTGCAGTGAACACATTGAGCCAGTTCCTGATGGATCCCAGAGGTGTTCACCTTGTTGCTGTAAATCACATCCTGAGTTACCTGAAGGGTACAATTAATTATGGGATCAAGTATGATGCGAATCAAAAGTTTAACCTGCAGGGTTATGTTGATTCAGATTGGGTAGGCAGTGCTGCAGATGGGAAGAGCACATCTGGGTGTTGCTTCAGTATGGGATCAGGTGTGATCTCTTGGTTTAGCAGGAAACAGTCATGCGTAGCACTGAGTACAGCCAAAGCAGAGTATGTTGTAGCTTGTTCGGGGAGTTGTGAGGCAGTATAGCTCTGGAAGCTACTGTCTGAGTTATTTGATCTCCCGTTGGAATCTACTGGTATCTTTTATGACAACCAGAGTTGTGTGAAGCTGTCCGAGAACCTGGTGTTCCATGACAGGTCGAGCACATTGAGATCAAATATCACTATATCAGGGATATGGTGTAGAGAGGAGTAGTTAAGCTCCTGTATATTGCGACGGATGAGCAGGTTGCGGATGTGTTGACGAAACCACTAGCCAGAGTGAATTTTGAGTACTTCATAGAGAGGCTTGGTGTTCTTCGGATTGAATATACTTCGAGGAAGAAGTGATGGACACATTTGCTGGAGCCATTCCAAGCATGGTGAGAGGAGGATCCTTCCCTTGGCTGTGGATGTAAGCGTTGTGTGATGAGCATCAAGATGATGCTCCAATTACTGCTTTGGATATGCATCAGTTGTATGCTTTGTATGATCAGTTGGATCATGTATGATGACATGCATCGGGATGATGCAGTGACAATGATTAGGATGATCATGTGTGATGAGTATCAGGACAATGCTCTAGATGATATGCATCAGGGCGATGCAGTGACGATGATCAGGATGATCATGTGTGATGATTATCAGGACGATGGTCTGGATGATATGCATCAGTACAATGCAATGATGATGATCAGGATGATCATGTGTGATGAGTATCAGGATGATGCTCTGGATGATATGAATCATGACGATGCTATGATGATGATCAGAATGATCATATGTGATGATATGTATTAGGTGGATGCATTGCATGATCAGTTGGATCATGTGTGATGAGTTCCAAAGACACAGATGCACATGAGCCATTCTCACATGGTGGTAGGTGTGTCCTCCCATGGTGTAGATATAAGGGCTGGGGCCATTCCGACATGGTTGAAGTGTGTCTTCCCAAGGTCATTGATGTAAGAATTGTGCCATTCGAGCATGGTTGAAGTGTGTCTTCCCATGGCTGTGATATAAGTGCTATGCCATTCGAGCATGGTTGAAGTGTGTCTTCCCATGGCTGCGATATAAGTGTTGTGCCATTCCTAGCATGGTTGAAGTGTGTCTTCCCATGGCTATTGATATAAGTGTGATGCCATTCTCGCATGGTTGAAGTGTGTCTTCCCATGGCGTAGATATAAGTGTTGAGCCTTTCACGGATGGTTGAAGTGTGTCTTCCCATGCCAGTGAATGTAAATGATGTGTGATGTGCATCTGGGTTGTGCTTCGTGGATGCAGAGATTACATGATCAGTATGATCATGAGTATCAGGATGATACTCTATGTCCGTGGACAGGTTGTGCAGTTGCATGTAAAAGATCCTAGGAGATCCGATAGGTTGAGCTGTGTGCTTGTAATCAGTCCTGGGATGCTCTTTCGAGGTTTTGTGGTGGTCACATATAATATTGCCCTGGGAGATCCGATAGGTTGAGCAGTAAGCTCGTAATCAGTCCTGGGATGCTCTTTCGAGGTTTTGTGACGCACGTAATAAGTCCTGAGGATTCCATAATATGGCCAGTGATCATGAAGACCTGCAGGTGGTGGGCCTACATCCAACATGAAAAAGGGCTATCTCTGTAGAACTTCCTATGACGAGAAGAATTCAGAGATAGCCCAGTGATCAAGATGAAAGGTACAACAGCAGTGATGATGATGATGCTCCGTAATCCAGTGACGATGATCCAACTCTAGAATTAAAGAATTGTGGCTATCTGTATTGATGACTTGTGTCAAGAGAATACCTTCCTAGTTAAGAGGGAGTGTTGAAGTATTTGTAACTTCGAAAGATATTCACTTGTATATTGTATTTGTACTTTATTGTATCCCCAACGGAGATGTATTATTCCTCCATTTGGAAGTGTCGTCAGTTATATTGTAAGTGTCGTAACTTATACTTGATGGGTTATTAGACCACCTTGATGGGGTCGGCCCTGTATGAGTCATGTGGGTCAAAGGGTTATTAGACCACCCTAGTGAGGGTCGGCCCAGTCAGCATTATGTTAAGCAGTTAAGTTGAGGTCGACCTAGTTGAGTAAAGGTCAAGTCAAGTTAGTGTATAAATAGAGAGTGCGTCTCTCTCATTTTACACATTCTATTATTCACTCACTTCGCATTACTGAGAGAAGAGGAGGATGCACACAAGTGGAGGAGGAGCATGCTGCTGAAGATATCTATCTCTTGGGTTTGATCATGGTGATCCTTGTATTGATGCTTATTCTATCTCTGAGGAAGTTGCGAGGTTTTTCACCTTCTTGGTTTTCCCCAGTGAAATGTTTTGTGTCTCTTGTCTCTTGTCTCTTATGCTTGATATGATGTACATGTTGTTCTTTCAGTTAAGATCCTAGATCAAAATGAATTAAATTCTAAAAAGCTAACAATTATTACTGTTAGTGTACTTACGCGAGGTATGTAAGCAGTAGCTACGCTTACATAACTCAACTACATATTTATAAATTGCATGAAATATTGTTGAATATTAATGTTAATAATGTCGATTAAGCATAATAATGAAGATTAATGTTCATAATGTATATTAATGTTAATTATTGTCGATTAAGGTTAATAATGTTGATTAATGCTAATTGTTGTCCATTAATGATTAATTACTGTCTATTAATAAACAAGTTATGGTTAATTTAAGTAGTAAATAATGCATTTGGTTAGTAATGCTTAATTGAATGTTAATGAGTTTGATTAGTAAAGGCTAAGGGGTAAACGTTAAAAGGGGATTTTAATGTTAGTAAGTATAATATTAACTTGAAAGGCTAAGATTTATTACGTACCAAACGATATTAATTAATTAATTAAAATATAGGGATAAGGTTTAAGTTAATATATTACTTAATTTGTTATTATTATGTCATAGTTGTTTAGAACCATGGTGTAAATTACAAATAATACCATATACCATTATTTAACAAGTTTATAAAATTTTGTTTGAGTTAATTAATTAAAATATTAATTAAATGGTGAAATATTGAATTATGAGTCAAGAAATGATTAAAATTATAATATGAATTAAAAGGATTAAAATTAATTGAATGAGAAGTGATCGTTGCAGGTGACCCAACCAACACATTTATATATATTATTTTAATCATTAATGGGAGTCATCGAGGAGGGGCTCGAGGAAAGACTTGGAGGCTAAAACATTTATGAGAGGATAGGGGTAGTAATGGAAGGGAGAAAAGAGTCGGCAAGACATGGGAATAAGGTGGAGAAGAGAGGGGAGATTGGGGCATCTTTACCTGGGGAAATTTACATAGCATAGATAGAATTTTGAGCAGAGCAGAAAAAGGGGTTCTTGTTGGAGAAATCACAGAGCGATCTAATTGGTTGAATTGTACTTGGTTTGGGCTCGGGGATCCAAAGGGGTACCTTTGGAGCTGGGTGGTCGGCGAGACCTCGCCAGTTGGCAGGGTGGAAACTCAATTTGGGTTGGTTGAGTTTCATAACATTTGGGAAAATTTGGTTGTAGGGCTACAACAGGGAAACAAAAGGAAGCAACAACAAAAGGGGTAATCTACGAGCTAGTTTGAAGTATTTTCCTGCAGGTATAATTATCATTTCTACCCTTGTCAAATTTTATTTTAATTTATGGAAACAAAAAAACTATATGTTGTTACACATGCACAAACAGAACTGGTTAGGGCTAGATAAAACAGTAAATACATTTATTTAAAAACATGTAAATGTAAATGTTATTTTTTTTATAGACCTGAAATTGAACACAAACCAACAAAACAGAAACAGAAATTAACACAATATGTAAACAGAAAAAAATGAGTAGTTTTATTGTTAAACTCATAAAATCTAGGACCAGGGTATATGGTACTTAGTGAAGAATACACTTCATGCTTTCAAAAATGAAGTATGCTTTGTGTTTCAATGAGTTACTCTTAAACTACTAGAATCATGTGTGAATGCCTAGTATGTTTTCATTTCAAGTTAATAAATATTAAAGGTTGCCTTGTTTCCTTGGTATTTGTTACATATCTGTAAATATTTTAGTATCAATGATTGACATTTCTTATCGATATTTAGAGAAAATGTTTTCCTATATCAAGTATTCAGAATCTATTGCCCATGCTACTATTATGTTTATTGGATAGAATAAAGGTGCCCTATGAGTCCAAGAAAATTGTGTTCTTCACTCTTACGTTATTTAATCAACTCTTTCTCGTCTCTTAAAGAAAAATATTTATCTCTGAGCAAAAATAAGCTTTCAACATATATATTTCAAGATTGAGGGATACCCCCTCTGCCTACCAGATTATTTCAAATTAGAATAAGGCAAGGAGGCTCTTAAGCCTCCAATGGATGCCTTGGCATAGTTCCCAAGCCATGAACATCTTGAAGTACAACAAATTCCATAGCTCCTTTCTATTGTGATGTTTCCTTTTTGAGACTTCCATTAACTTCCCAACTCTGTGACTTGCCACTATATCACTTGAAAAGTCTATGTGGACACTGGAGAATGGTATTCCTTGTTCAATATGATGGAATCAGTGCCAAAGGTTCCAACTCCTCCTTCTCTTCTTCATTATAAGTCCCCAACTCATAAGGGGTCTCATATTCAATGTGGATAAAGGGAATACCCTTCGGTATTATGGTCAAGAAGGTGGTACCACTTGAGCATGTTCTTAGCCTCTCACAATTTGGACATGTGAAACTTACAATCACACTAAACATTTTTCATATTTATGTTGATGTGAACTTCACAATTGTTGGAACAAGTGGGTATTGTGAAGAGATATCTAGAAATGCACTATGTCAATAGTTCATGAACAGTGGGTAATTCCAACAAGATGCGGCCCTACTATGTTTACTTCTCTTCTCCATTATCACTATTGTGAGGTAGTGGTCAATGCACCATTTGCTTCCTCTTTAGGTTAATGAATCCTGACGTCAATGTCAGTTTTATGGCCACAATTGTTTGAGGGACTAAACCCACCCCAAGGGGCACTATCACTAGTGAGGTTATTGACACCAAGTGGGATTGGTGTGATTAAGAATGCAAACCTTCGTCCTTGTATTGTTTCTTCTAGATCATACCAAATGCCATCTACTAATCTCTACAATGATATCAACATGATATATAACATAGGGTTGAGGTGTGAATTCAACATTTCCCCACACAACCATGGCTTCCCTAAATTCAAAGCATGGACCTCCACTTCTCAAAGTGGTATGTAACGATTCACATGTAGAAACTCTCCTACATGAACTTCCCCACCAAGCTACAAATCTACCATTGTTGTACCTAGCATCCATCTAACTCATCACCACAACCTATGTCACAAGGTTTGCAGAACTTGAACCTTGAGGTTTGAAGTTCAACAAACCTAAAAAAAAAATTAAAAAATCATTCAAGTTTGTCGAACTTGATAAGCAAACTTAATGGAAAGCTTGAAGATAAAAGAGTTTGTTGAACAGGTTCGTTCATGTTCAAATTTTCAATGTTTTTTTTTAAATTTTGTTTCAGAAAACCTAATCCTATAACCGTCGACGACAAGTTCTACGTTCATTTCACCCGCAACCGCAATTGAAAATCAACCTCGGCTTACCTCAACTCATGAAATCAACCCTTGCTTGACTCTGAAATTATTCCTTTCCGAGCTTGAGTTGCAACCCACATACATCATTCAATTTCGAGAGCAAATCTAGAACCCACAAACCAATTCATGTCGGAAACAAGTCAAAATTTGGAGAGCAGTTGACGAACCCTTATCCTTAACTAGTTCTAAAGTTGAATGTGGACGGTGTGACCGCCAATGGGTGTAATAACTTGAAGGGGGAAACAATGTGGTGGACCAGGGTGTCCATGCGACTGATAGCTCAAATGATGTGGTGGACCACAGTTTCTGTGTCTTTGGACTCTTCTATTCCGATTGGAGTTTATAGCAAGCAACTTAATATAAAAATATAAATTTATCCATAATAATTAAAGTCATGTTTCTTAACCTTTTCTTTGTAATCTTTATTGGAAACTTATAATAAATTTATGAATTATAAATAAATTTGTTCATTTTTTTAAAATATTATTAAATAAAACTTTACTCTATTAATATTAATACTAACTTAAAGGCAAGTATATGAAATAATGGATATTCTTTTAAATTTTGAAGTTTGAAGAAGCAATTCTACTTTCTTTTACAATTTGCAATTTCATTTTATATATATATTCTCGAATCTAATGGAAAACCTCATCCTAACTTCATTGGAAGAGTCAAACCCGAACCTTATGACATAGATCGCAACCCAAAACCCAAGGTTTATCCATAATCGCCATAATACCATGATTGGACACCACCCGGTCTTGCACTCTTCGATGGGCCAACAGCGTACATTTATAGGGAAACTAAGTATCCATACCAAAGTTTAGTCAAGTTCTTGTGTGTGTTCATTACGACCTCCAAAAATTTGTGAAAAAAACTATATGAACCAATTCAGGATTTGACCCTGTGCACAAGATGCGGTGACTAAGAGTGTATCCAAGATGCATTTCCTTTGGTCATCTTGTGCATGACGCAATAGTTTAGTACATTGCATGCCATCTTGACATGAGGGTTTTCCATTTCATCAATTCTAGTGTATTTTCCGCTTCACTTGGTGCTGAACTACTCATACAGGTTTTCAGTGTTGAGTGTTAGCTTTCTTGCTATATTTTTTGTATTGGAGTGTGGATGTGACTATGTCCCCTGCCATGGATAACCTCGTCAGCTCATGCATGATATGCTTTGCGATGTCTATGTTCATCTTCAATCATAGCTTTCCATCATGCACCCTCCTCAATAAAAACTTGGTGCATTGTGCCACCTCTCCGGAGTCTGCAAGTGTTGGCATCTCTAACAAATTAACATCTAAAATGAGTCTTTTACCCTATGGCATAGTCTTTATATCTCGGCTTGGAGGTCTGGATAAATAGTCAAAGTCATGGTATCTGAATTTGATGTTCTCAATCTCTTTATCTTCACAAATGGTAACAATGGCATGGAAGAATGAATGGAGCTCCTACAAAGTTATTTCAATATTAAATTACTTGAAACAATAAAATGGCAGTCCATAAGTATAAGATAGCATAAACGACATTAATTATAGCATACCACCTATAGAAGTGACAGCATAGAGTGGATACATGTATTATACATGTCACCAAGGGAAGATGCCAAAGACACCACGGCTTTGTGCTTCACCCGTTTACTTTGCAGCATCTTGTACAGTCTCGCATTTTGCATACATGTCCACAAGGGCACTTGCAACAAAAACGTTGAACTCATATCCAGATTTCATAGCAAGGGCATGTACAGCCATGGGTTATTGTACTCATGCGTAGTTTGTAAGATCATTCTTCTTTGAATTTTTCGTCATTGTCACAGTTGAATTGCTATATCTTCAATTATTTTAGTACTTGAAGCATTTTTCTTGAATATGTTTGACATTCATTTTGTTCCCATGCAAAACATGTTTGAATATCATCATTGTCAAGCAATAACAACTTCTTAAAGGGTGCTAGCTCAATGGTAGAGCACCTGCCTAATTATAGGCAGGAGATTGGTGGTTCGATTACTTCGTACCCTATCATAAATTAGTGACTAAGAAAACGACTAAACTCCCATATATACGACTATTATTAGCTAATTTCTAGTATCTTATAGCGCTACTAACGTTTAGTCGTATTTAGCTTAGTCATTAATACGTTATCTTCTAGTAGTTTATTTAGTCGTATATTTGGTCATTAATTGTGACAATCAATGACTAAATCAATGACTAAATCAGTGACTAAATCAGTGAGTATCAATGACTAAATCAATGACTAAATCAGTGACTAAATCAATGACTTAATCAGTGACTATCAATGACTAAATCAATGACTAATAAGTCAACCAATTAATGACTAGTGAAATACGACTAGAGATAAGATAGTGGAAATAAGATACTATTAGTCACCGACTCAAAACTAGTCATTTATAGTCAAATTATAGTCAACTTTTTAGTCATTAATTTCTCATTTTGTACTAGTGTTTGGAGTCTCACTATATCCAACACAAAAATTCTTATGCTCAAGGGTTTAAGTTTAGTCATCTTCTCATGATGGACATGAATATAAACAGGACGAAACAAATCTCAAAAATGTGATACCTAAGGTATCTCGCTAGTAAAGGATTTTTCTAGTGTCTTGTCCACAATATCCCGTGAGAACACCCATTCAAAATTACAACCTTATTGCATGCCTTTTCCCAAAGACACATGGGTAAATATTTGTCGTGGATCATTGCTTTGGTTGACTCTATGATGGACCCATTCTTCCTCTCGACAACCTCATTTTGTTGCAGGCTGTGAGGTATTTTTAAACTTTATCTCCCTCTTGACCTTTTATTCTTTGCTAAATGCATCAAATTCCTTGGGGGTGTACTATCTTCCATTGTCAAATTTCAACACTTTCTTCTTTCCCATTTTATTCTCAATTAGGGTCTTGACATCTTGAAACTTAGAGAACACTTCATCCTCGGTCTTCATAAAGTAAACCCAATATTTTTTTGTGGAATCATCAATGAAATAAATATAACGCAAGTTCTTGAAAAGAAACTGAGGACATAGGTCCATGTACATTTGAATGAAATGGATCAATCATATTTCTTGATTCATTCTTACTACTTAAGAAATAAGTCTTGGCATGCTTACCAAGAGTGAGACCCTTGCACACTCTTGTATTCTCCATCTTGAAGTTTGGCTTTCCTTGCACCATGTCCTTCAAGAGAGGCAATGATTCAGAGTGCAAGTGATCAAATCACTTGTGCCATAACTTTCTCATTGACATTCTCATGCATTAAAGCATCATAGTTCATCGGATCTTCTAGCAACGTGTAAAGGCCACCTTCTCAAACTCCTTTGGCATGTAATAGCGCCCTAGGAGATCTGGCAAATTCTCTTTCAAGGTTTTGTCCTATGGCATGTAATAGTGCCCTGGGAGATCCAATAGGTTTAGCTATATGCTCGTAATCAGTCCTAGGATGCTCTTTCGAGGTTTTTCCTGACCGCATGTAATATCGCCCTGGGAGATCCAATAGGTTGAGTTGTGTGCTCGTAATCAGTCTTGGGATGCTCTTTGAAGGTTTTGTGGTGGTCACATGTAATAGCTCCCTGGGAGATCTTGTCAGTCGTGCTTAGGCACATAAAGGGTCCTGGGATACTCTTTCGATGTTTTGTTGATGCACGTAATTAGTCCTGGGATCCACAGTATGGCCAAAGATGATGAAGACCTATAGGAGGCTAGGCTTACATCCAGCATGAAAAAGGGTTGGCTCTATAGAACTTCCTATGACGAGAAGAATTGAGAGATAGCCTAGTGATTGAGATGATGAGTACAACAACAGTGATGATAATGCTCAGTGATCCAGTGACGATGATCCAGCTCCAGAATTGAATACGTGTTCCTATATGTATTGATGACCTGTGTCAAGAGAATACCTTCCTAGTTAAGAGGGAGTGTTGATGTATTTGTAACTTCGGAAGATATTCACTTGTATATTGTATTTGTACTGTATTGTATCCCCAACGGATATGTATTATTCCTCCGATTGGAAGTGTCGGCAGTTGTACTTGCAAGTGTCGCAAGTTATATTGTAAGTGTCGTAACTTATACTTGATGGGTTATTAGACCACCTTGATGGGGTCCGCCCTGTATGAGACATGTGGGTTAAAGGGTTATTAGACCGCCCTAGTGGGGTCATCCCAGTCAACATTATGTTAAGTGGTTAAGTTGGGGACGACCTAGTTAGAGTTAAAAGACAAGTGAAGTAGTGTATAAATAGAGAGTGTGTCTCTCTCATTTTACACAGTCTCATTCACTCACTTCACATTAGTGAGAGAGAGGAGGAGTGTGCACTAGTGGAGGAGGAGTAGCTACTGCAGTCATATATATCTTGGGTTTGATCTTTGGGATCTTTGTATTGGTGCTTATTCTATCTCTGAGGAAGTTGTGGGGTTTTTCACCTTCTTGGTTTTCCTTGGTGAAATGTTTTGTGTCTCTTGTCTCTTGTCTCTTGTTTCTTATGCTTGATATGTTGTACATGTTGTTCTTTTAGTTACGATCCTAGATCTATTGAATTAAATGATGAAAAACTAACATGAAGTCGGGGTGAAAACGGGACCTAACTGTATGTGTGTAAAACCCTTGATTGATTATGTGTCATAACTCAGTAATGTATGAATTGTCGTAATTTAATAAGATGCAATTAGGTAAAAGATTGTACCTTGCAAACTATGTTAAACATGTGTCAGTGAACAATAAGTTTCGTGATTATGATTGATGTGTGTGAATTATTGTTGATGTATTTGTAACTTCGGAAGATATTCAATTGTATATTGTATTTGTACTTTATTGTATCCCCAATGGAGATGTATTATTCCTCCGATTGGAAGTGTCGTCAGTTATATTGTATGTGTCGTAACTTATACTTGATGGGTTATTAGACCACCTTGATGGGGTCGGCCCTGTATGAGTCATGTGGGTCAAAGGGTTATTAGACCACCCTAGTGAGGGTCGGCCCAGTCAGCATTATGTTAAGTGGTTAAGTTGAGGTCGACCTAGTTGAGTAAAGGTCAAGTCAAGTTAGTGTATAAATAGAGAGTGTGTCTCTCTCATTTTACGCATTCTATTATTCACTCACTTCGCATTACTGAGAGAAGAGGAGGATGCGCACAAGTGGAGGAGGAGCATGCTGCTGAAGATATCTATCTCTTAGTTTTGATCACGGTGATCCTTTTATTGATGCTTATTCTATCTCTGAGGAAGTTGCGAGGTTTTTCACCTTCTTGGTTTTCCCCAGTGAAATGTTTTGTGTCTCTTGTCTCTTGTCTCTTATGCTTGATATGCTGTACATGTTGTTCTTTCAGTTAAGATCCTAGATCAAAATGAATTAAAGTCTGAAAAGCTAACAATTATTACTGTTAGTGTACTTACACGAGGTATGTAAGCAATAGATACGCTTACATAACTCGACTACATATTTATAAATTGCGTGAAATATTGTTGAATATTAATGTTAATAATGTCGATTAAGGTTAATAATGAAGATTAATGTTCATAATGTATATTAATGTTAATTATTGTCATTTAAGGTTAATAATGTTGATTAATGCTAATTGTTGTCCATTAATGATTAATTCTTGTTTATTAATAAACAAGTTATGGTTAATTTAAGTAGTAAATAATGCATTTGGTTAGTAATGCTTAATTGAATGTTAATGAGTTTGATTAGTAAAGGATAAGGGGTAAATGTTAAAAGGGTATTGTAATGTTATTAAGTATAATATTAACTTGAAAGGCTAAGATTTATTACGTACCAAACGATATTAATTAATTAATTAAAATATAGGGATAAGGTTTAAATTAATATATTACTTAATTTGTTATTATTATGTCATAGTTGTTTAGAACCATGGTGTAAATTACAAATAATACCATATACCATTATTTAACAAATTTATAAAATTGTGTTTGAGTTAATTAATTAAAATATTAATTAAATGGTGAAATATTGAATTATGAGTCAAGAAATTATTAAAATTATAATATGAATTAAAAGGATTAAAATTAATTGAATGAGAAGTTATGGTTGGCAGGTGACCCAACCAACACATTTATATATATTATTTTAATCATTAATGGGAGTCATGGAGGGGGGGCTCGAGGAAATACTTGGAGGCTAAAACATTTATGAGAGGATAGGGGTAGTAATGGAAGGGAGAAAAGAGTCAGCAAGACATGGGAATAAGGTGGAGAAGAGAGGGGAGATTGGGGCATCTTTACCTGGGGAAATTTACATAGCATAGATAGAATTTTGAGCAGAGCAGAAAAAGGGGGTTCTTGTTGGAGAAATCACAGAGGGATCTAATTGGTTGACTTGTACTTGGTTTGAGCTCGGGGATCCAAATGGGTACCTTTGGAGCTGGGTGGTCGGTGAGACCTCGCCAATTGGCAAGGTGGCAACTCAGTTTGGGTTGGTTGAGTTTCAAAACATTTGGGAAACTTTGGTTGTAGGGCTACAAGGCAACAAAAGGAAGCAACAACAAAAGGGGGAATCTACTAGCTAGTTTGAGGTATTTTCCTGCAGGTATAATTATCATTTCTACGCTTGTCAAATTTTATTTTAAGTTATGGAAACAAAAAAACTATATGTTGTTACACCTTCACAAACAAAACTGGTTAGAGGTAGATAAAACAGTAAATACATTTATTTCAAAACCTATAAATGTAAATGTTATTTTTTTTACAGACCTGAAATTGAACACAAACCAACAAAACAAAAACAGAAATTAACACAATATGTAAACAAAAAAAAATGAGTAGTTTTATTGTTAAACTCAGAAAATCTAGGATCGGGGTCCTATAGGCCGAGCGATTCCGCTCTATTATTGGTCTTCCTCCCAATGCCCCAAGCAAACTCTTTCTACTTGACCCCCTTGGAGTAAAAAATTACCCCCCCCACACTTGCCAACCCTGGGACAGTAGATTGAAGATTGTGAATAAGTTATTGTCAGAATTTAAATTATTGGTTTTTGTTTCTAATTTATATGAAGACCAGCCTCCTTTGTCTTTTGATTTGTATATTAAATTAACATTGCATATAGAAAGATGTCAAATTTCCATTATTCTGTAAAGGAAAAATGGAAAGGTATAACAAAGTTTCAATTTAAGAATTCAAAAATTTATCATTTGGACCCTTTATCATCATCAACTGGGAAGGGGAATGGTTAATGAAAATATAATGGACCTGTACAAGAAATGATTACCCTCATATCCTAGGAAGAGCATGATTGTTTCAACAAACCCTAACCATAAAAAGGTTAAAATAGTTGTTAGTTTATGTAACAAATTAAATTAGTTAGAAAGACGAATTATTAATTGAAAACCAAAGGCTATAAAGGAGCCAAAGAAAGCCACTCCAATGGATCAACATTTTTTCTAAAAGTGCAAGAGACTTTCAATTCTATATGATCATTAGAGAAATAAGATTGTATTGAATATCTTTAAACATAGCTCTATGAAATAGTTTTTCTAAGTTCAAAGGATGCACCCTTCTATTTTAGTTTGTCTTTCTTTAGTTTTATAGATTTCGTAAAGGCTCTATTAATTTTTCTTCGGAGATTTGCAGTTATATGGCATGACATTCATTGTTATGAATTGTTGTAAGGAAATATTTGGGACTTGATCTCTTTATGTTTATTGAGGGAGAAGTTTGTTTGGGAGTTGAAGCATTATATACAATTGTAGATATTCAATATCAT